>LR824533.2:8191216-9482716 GCA_902850265.1 Spodoptera littoralis
ACACACACATTAAGCCTTCGTTAGAATAGTTAGAAGCAAGTGACCTCCCCCAAGTGTTAAGAGTCTATTAGTCAAAAGAAAGGATCGTAGAACAAGAAATGCCAAGACAATTTGTCAATGAGAATTCATTGTTGTTTGGTTTAGTGTAACCCGCTAGTGAGACTGATAAATGTCCTTTCAGAGTGCGCCGTCAGTCAAATCGCGGTTGCCTGCCCACAAGATATATTGTGGACCCAAGGCTCGTCCTTGTGGAACACCCGACCCTAGCGTTACTTTAAAATTAACCGTTTCAGTGATTATTTACTTAATAAATGAAATACTACTGAAATGTCTAACAGTTATGCTGAATACAGAGCGGTACGGCTTAGTTCGCAGTTGGAGCGAATAAGCCACGGTAAAATATCAAAGACCACACAACTACGTAACTTATACTTTGAATAGGTTTAAAATAAGTTGTAATATTATAAGTTTGAATAGGTTATGCCCTACATGCGGTGAAAACTTAACCAATGGCATTAGAGACTACAAAAAACATTGAGCTTAAGACCCTGACATTTACTTAGAAATGATTTTATCCAAAAATCTAAATTGAGTGGCTTTTACGTATTACATTACAGGTTTACACCTACTCGGTCGAGGACAAAGGGCATAGGTTGATTGACAATCAATCACTCGAATATCGGCATCTGACACCCACCTCTTCAGTGGCTAAGCTCTAATTATTTCGTCGTAAGCATAAAACTATTCACTCACTTTGACGTGGGTAACATTTAATTTGCGAATGCTAACAGTTTCGAACGTTTTCGACTTAGGGCGACCGCAGCAAGCATCGGTTGAACAAGAACAAACAAAGTAATTAAACACATCAAACGTTTGAAATTGAAGCTGTGACTCAAAGTGCGGCTGAGGAATGGCAACGGTCACGGTTCCTATTACACGCTGGGCGCCGGCGCTGGCGTCTCACAAAGCACGTTATGGTTTCTACGAATTATGAATTGTTAATAGAAAACCGCTTCAACATATAACACGTTGAACGTTAAACTAAGTAAATTATTTTTAAGCATAAGCAACCACATTTCAGACGATAATTAGTTACAGGTACCTTAGATTACCCTTGGTCTATCTATCTATCTCCATGCTTTGACTAAGGGCTAATTTTTCAATCAACAGGTAATTCTTAACTGTAGGATGAAATTGAATGAAATCTGACAGTTTTTAGTGTGAAAAATTGTCAAATATTCAAAGTTATTCCTCTACGTCTGGTGTTGGAATAATCCCCCTTAAGAATTGTATAAAATCGGTCACACAACATTTTTCATTGTATTATTGTATACCAAATCTAACGTCGATGCTTATTGGTCGGCAGTTGTACTATAAAAACATTGAACCCACAAGATAATATAAGCTTTTACCTAATAAGTCACCGAAGAGTCTTGACAGATAATGTCGAAATACTGAAACGTAACTCAATTTTAAGTCACGCTTAAGTATAGTTGTGTCACCAGTGGGATGATGACAGGGTATGAAAATTAAAAATATAATTAGTCCGTAAGTTAGGTAATGAAAAAATATAAGACACGTATTTTTTTATTTTGTCGTATAATAAAACAATACTTAGATAAAACGAATCAAAGTTTAGGAGTGGGGGCTAAAACGTCATTTCTTAGTATAAAATGTACTGAGAAGTGACGTCACGCGACATTTCAAATCAATATATCTTCGAAACTATTCGTTTCTGTGAGAAAATAAAAAATACGTGTCTAATGTTTTTAAATAATCTACCAGACGGACATTAAAATAAAAATTAGTCGTCTACCCTATTCTTTGTGCAATGACAGAAATAGCACGAAAACGATAGCAGCAAAATTGAGTAACGTTTCAGTATTCCAGCTTAATACGTATACACCTATTATTAGTAAACTAGTTATTAAATTACTACAGCAAAACATACATAAATTACTACAGCACATAAGTACCTCTAAACAGACTAAATAGAAAAGTGGTGTGCAATTTGGTCAGTGTAAAAGGTACTGAGAAGAGCTTAACGGTTCTAATTCTAACAGCTTGAATAGGAACTGACCACGGAGAACTAAATACTCTGAAATAACGTTCAGTGCAAATGCAACCATTTATACTCGTTATGTAATGTATATTGATAAGCCTATCAATTTGTAAGTTATAGAACATTTATGGGAACAATGTTTAATGGTAATAACAATGTTTAATGATAATAAAACGATATAATACTGCACGGTTGGTGCGGTGGATGGGCAACCGGCTTCACGCCTTTTATCCCCGAAGGGGTAGGCAGAGGTGCACATTATGCCACTGCACAATGTAACACCCACTTTTCACTATTTATGATATGAGTCCCATGTAATAGGGGGTGAGCCTATTGCCATATACCGGGCACAATTCCAGACTCCGTGCTACTACTGAGATTTTTTAAAAACCCAGTTACACTTTGCCCGACCCGGGAATCGAACCCGAGACCCCTTGCCCGGCAGTCGCACTTGCGATCACTCGGCTAACGAGGTAGGCTATAAACTTAAGTGCAAAAGTCATGATTGCGGGCAAAGAAAAAGATAAATGAAATAACAGTCTGTATCACACTTATATTAAAGTTTCTTTGTCTGGACGTTTATATGTCAATCACGCTGAAACTACTAAACGGATTTTGATGAAATTTGGTATTCAGGAAGGTTAGGTCTTACTTAGGTGATAAGATTACTTTTTATCCCGATTAAATACTCCCATGGGATAAAAGAGGAATACGCGGGCAATGCCGCAAGTAACAGCTAGTGGGCTATATTTTACCGATTGCTTTACATGAACTTCCATCTCATCAGATTCGGATTGAAATGTTTGTAATTTACTGAAGTTAATCTAAACCAAATTATTGAAATATGCTAACCGCTAATACATTTTGTTAGTGGAAATGTTGATATTAGCCTAATCGCAGTAATTAGATGACAATCTGTTTAGATAGTTCTGTTGTATCTGTATTTATGTAGTATAGTTTATTCTGATTTAATTTCAATTACATAACGTTCTCTTTTAGTTACCGAAAAAGTAAGCAGAAACTTATCAAAGAACGGATAAATAATTCGATTAAAAAAATATATTAAACCCTATATTTTCTCAGCAGTTGCACTTGTCGCCACTCGACCAACAAAGGTCTGGCCTATATACATAAAAATCATCTTCATAGTACTATACATATAAATTAAAAACAAAGTCACATTATGTATAGGTATGTCGAGATCTTGTATAGAGAGAAAGGAAACCAAAATTCTACGTTGATGACATCACGGACAGAAAAACAGTAGCAAACATTTCTAGTAAAGCTTTACTATGAAAATTCGCAAATGACGAGGATTCTATCCGAGCCTGCGGTCACCGATTCGCTTGCACCGAATGGTCACTGCGGCACTGAATCGCAATATGCTGAGTTGATTGATTGATTGGTTCTAGTTGCAACGTAGACCACACAAGACCACATAGCAGTAACCGTTCTGCTTCCTCAACATGTTTTGATTATGTCACACAAAAAAAACTCAAATGATAATTAATAATTTCTCTGAGACAGTATCCTACCACTGCTACTCTTATTGTGGTTGTGACGAGCTGACAAACGGATTCCACATTTGACAGAGATCAGGCGCGCTCCGAGAAACCTCCACATTTTGTTCTCCAACCCAGCCAATCTATATAGTCAGCCAAGTATATAGACTGTGGGAAATCGTCATAATTATGGAGTCCACCGGTCAGACTGATACATTTACATTTTATTTAGATGTACCGGTTTTATATTCATAATATAAAACCAGTGTTATGCTGTCTGCTGGGCCAGTAGTTACAATTAACAATGAAAATATAGAAATGGTAAATGCAGCGACCAATTTGGGTCTCACTATGGATCCAGAGCTACACTTTGAGAAGCACATATTAAATAGTACAAGGAACTGTTTTTATAGACTAAAAACTCTATACTGCTTCAGGAAATACTTGAGTGTAGCTCTGCGCAAACAACTTGTGGACAGTCTGGTCCTATCAAGACTGAACTACTGCGATACAGCTTATGGTCCATGCTTACTAGCAAAAACAAAAAGATTGGTGCAGCGTGTTCAAAATGCTTGCATAAGATACTGTGTGGACATACCACGAAGAAGCCATGTCACCCCTTTTGCGAATCAAACAATATTTTAAAAATGGAAGCTCGGAGACGTTTGCACATGGCAGGCCTATTGTTTGGAGTTATTACTACTCAAAAGCCACGGTACCTGTATAAAAAATTACAGTGGAGACAGAACAGTTCAATAAACCACATACGCTCAACTACAAATCCACTATCCATCCCTCAGCACAGAACGGCGGCCTTCAGGGGGAGCTTCAAATATGCTGCGACTCACTGTTGGAACAACCTGCCACCACCAATGCGAGACCTGAAAACCAAAAAACACTTCCTAAAACAGTTGAAGAATTTTCTGTTAAACACACAAAAATGTACATAAATTACACACACTACTTACATACATAACACACACAATTCACTACTCACCTCAAGGGTCGCGGCCTTCCAACATGGTGAGGCACAGGTATCCAACAGGTTCGTTCGTGGCTGCAGCCCCCATCATTTATGTTCAATATAGGTATATCTGTATTTTACAGGTTATGCCGGCTACTTGCTGTAAATACAGGACACACACTTCATATTACACTCACACACGGTACACTACTGCTTTATAGTAACAATTCACGTCAGTACATATACAAGTTAAGTGAATCATGGTCTGCACTCACGTCATTCGTTGCATTGCATTCATGGTCGCTGGCGAATAGTGAAGCTGGCGGGACGCCATTACGTCACCCAGGGATGTGCTGAAAATCAGCGCTGCGACGCTAACCTCTCGAGGTTTAAGTCGTAGAAATTGCTGAGCATATCCTGTTTTTGCGCACGCATACATGACGCACAATATTGGGGCAAGGATAGCATCAAGTACCTATAATTGATGCGTTTTGTTTTATATAATTAAACTTTTATATAATAATATACTCATGCATGAAGTAAGTACTTAAGTAGGGTGTTTCTTGTCTATGGTCCACAGATAATGTTAGATATTAAGTATTCTATAATTTCAGTAAAGAATAAGTCTGTGGACCATGGACAAGACTTCACTTCATTTTATATTTTTAGCTTTTATTTTATTTAATTTTATTTTTGGTTATGTTATGTGTGTTTTGCGCAAAAATAAATGGTTTTTCTTTCTTTCTTTCTTTCTATAACGTAAATATGTAACGAATAATAATTTGTTTGAATAATAATTGTCTAAAAATTGGTTTTGTTGATTTTATTTGTACAAAACAAAAATTTTTTGGCATTTATTGTATTAGTCTCAACTTTTTAAAACAACCTGGCAAAGATTATTTTGAGTTACAAAACAAAAATAATCTTCATTTTAATTACTTTCATACTGATAAACCCTGTTAGACCAAGAAAGGTGTTACAAATAACAATCTTTAAAACTCATTCAACCACAACATTGATATTTAAGATGTAATGACTACCACAGACATTCTATTTGGGGTGAGCGTTTAAGCCGCGGTCAGTTGTACTCGAGAGGGCTCGCAGGATGGTCCCAGAGACATTTATAAAGCAATTCAGACACGCCCCGACGTCTTGACCGGTCTCTGTCGAGTGTGAATTGTAATGAGCTCGCTTTAGCTAATGGTGGTAAGGGATTATAGGTGGACGTATTAGATGAAGGGACTGGGAGAAAATGAGCTGTTAACACCCTCATTGATGTTTAGTATAAATTCTTATTCATGAAGTCGGCTGAGGTAGGGGGAGTTCATTGATACTCTCTGTTATGAATGTTTGTTTGTTTGCTTTTTACGGAATTACTCAAAAACTACTTTACTTCGTTAGATGCAATTTTGCAAACATATAGACCGTGATTTGGGCTTAAGCAGGGTTTATTAGTGCATTGATAAACCAGATGATGCCTAAAGCAGAACTAATGTAATAACCATGATTATGTCTTTGCCCACGATCAGATTTAGATATTCATAAGCTGTCATTAAATGATTATGTGCGTTATCCATAATTTGAGTGATTGCAGGATAAGTCCTCTTCGACCAGCCGTGATTGATGGCCATCTAAATTTAATGTGTAATCCCTGAGCTCGCAATACAGCCATTAACGGATAATTATAATAGCAATTGAATAGTTTATAGAATCGATTTGCTGCGCTGTGACACGCTGATTGGAGCTATGAAATGGCTGAATTTGATTACCTCTTCTTTATAAAGATATACATATAAATAGCCACCAACTCTTTATCTTCTACCGTCGACTAAAATCAAAATTGATTAGGTTCCCCAAGATAGATTATTTGGACAAGTTTCCGATTTGAAATCGAACTCACACGAAGGGCTCCATGTTCCAACCGGTCGCTCAATCACTACGGTAACAGTGCAGTTTTATCAAGGTCAGGAATCTTCAAAATTTTATTTAAAAGCAAACATTCGGTTGATCATAGATATTTATGAATACTTTAAGCTTATTTATTATTTAGCTATTTATTGAATAGGGCACTATTTCGAATATAACGTTAACTTAAGACAACCAATATAATTATGAGATTACATATAATGTCAGTTTGCTTACTGCTCATTTGATTAAGTACCGCCCTGTGATTACCATCGGCATGTAAGCAGTCTGTCATCTTCATCATAACTACAAGCTAAGTATTAGGATCGTCTAAAAAATGCTTATTAATAGGGCAGTATCCTAAATTTTAGTTTAATGTCCGTTTGGTAGATTATTTTAAAATCATCAGACGTGTATTTTTATTGTCTTACAAAGTTAAATACTTTCGACGATTGATTGATCGATTGAATTGAAATATCGTGTGCCGTCACGATTTACTTCATTTTATAGGGGTTTTTTTAAGGGGCAAAATCATCCAATTACTTCTCCCGCCTGGGTGAGACGAGAGGAAGTGTCAGACTCTTACTGACTAAATACCATATAAAAAAAATAAAAATAAAAAAATACTACCCTGTTCCTACTCCTGCATTTCAAGCCGGACCACCGACCCGAGCGTACGCGCCGTACGCTCGGGTCTGGTTCTGATCGGGCAGCGAGTCACCCATGCTCGCCGTCCGCAGGCCCGCGCTTCAGGTGGCCGGAGATCGTTAATTTTATAGGGTAGCCTGACATAACGACCTCCCACTCCTAAACTTAACTTCGTTTTATCTAAGTATTGTTTTCTTAAACGACTAAATAAAAAATATGTATCTACCTCTAATATTTTTCAGTATCTAACTGACGGAGAATTAATCACATTTTTAATTTTCATACACTGTCTACTACCCTATTACCAATATAAACCGCAGTTTAGCAACTTAACCTTAAAAACCAACTTAATTACTTTAACAACATCAAATCAAACACGAACACAATTTACGTATGTAGTTAAATAACAAGACATTATACCGACTAAAGCCACATAAAGTAGACTACACACTAACATAACAGAAATGTATCCATGCAGAAGTAATTACAAATAACGAGCATCGCGTCAGGCAATAGGTATATTTTATCGGATTACACACACGTTATCAAACCGGGCCGGCGCACCCTCGTCGCTTGTCGATGGTGTATTAGCACCCTTATGTAAGAGCGGTGTCGTCATCAAACAATGATCGTCTTAAAGATAAAGCTGAGAATTGTGGACCTTTTTCGGTAATTTTTATACCTTTTTTCGATTATGTTATAGTCTAAGACTGAATTAATTGGATGTTGAAGTCACCTTATTAGGTAAGAAATATGGTGTAAAAATATACCAGTAAACCTCAATCGCGTTTTATGATTAACTTACGAATCAAAAAGCTAACTAAAAGATTTATTTATTTATCATTTCATGTACCTACACCACACAGTAGACAATATTGCAAAGGACAACACATTACAAGCATGAGGTACATAGGTACCTACTGCATATCCCTTAAGGGATTTCTTCCTGCAGACCTGCGACAGGAAAAGGAATTTAAACATACGACACAGTGTAAATGACACATACATAGATTTTATATTTAACATAATAGCTTTATTGAAAACATCGATTATTAAGTGTCAACATGTTTAAAGAAAAATGCAATGCAAAAATGTTATTACAAATGAATGCAAATGAAACAAAATGGTTAAAAATGTAGATAAACAATCCTTGTAAAACAGTCACAATAATGATCACTCAACCGAAAAGACAGTCGTCGAAACCCAATCAACTTAACAACTTGTAAAATAAATAGTACATTACTTTAAATTAGTTTACTTGTTTCACGGGCGTAGGTGTGGAAAGGCTTTAGATCTTCGTTGCGACTGGATCACTAAAATTGAGTAGGCGTACTACAGGTAGGCGGGCGTAGTGCCTTCTTTCAAAAACCGATACGCACTCACCACTCAAAAGAGGATCCCTCTCAAAGTATATATACGTATATCTATTCTCACTACTTACTAATATTTTAAATGCGAAAGTGTGTGCGTCTACTTTTTTGTCCGTCTTTCACGGCAAAACGGAATGATGAAATTGATGTGATCGATTTAAGTGAAAATAGTTGAAGAGTGGTAGAGTAACATAGACTATATTATGTCTTTTTTTAACCCCCGACTACCCTTAAAGGGGGAAGGAAGTTTGTATAGAGTATTCCGCAATTTTCAAGGTATAAAGTTGCAATTGGTATACGAACTATTGGTGACTAAAAACGTCTTACACTATTTTTTTGTTTACCTGTACCCAACATATGCTAGTATATAATATGTTAGCTACATATGTATACGAATGATACGATTTATAGTTTCAGTCTGATCGGAATCAATAATCCATCTATGTATAAAATTGTTTACGATTTTTGTGATCGAACACTGTCATTGGAAATCGTAAGAAAACTCATGCATTTACGTAGTGACGCTTGTTTTCCTCGAAGATATAAGAGGAAACCATATTCTTATTCTATGCTCTTTTACAAAATTAACTACTAAAGACTGCCTCGTTGGCCAAGTGGTCTTTCTTTATATTTTTTGGGCACCCAGATACATTTGGTTAGGTTAGGTTAGAACTGTGACCCTCACAAGGCGCGAGGCGAGCGAGCGTAGCGAGCGGTGCCGCGACAGCGGCAGCCGAGCGCTATATCACAAACCGCTCTTTAAATCTTTTCATACCATTTAGCTGTTTATATTAAAAACGTTTCAATGAAATTTGTGCATTTGAAAATTCAGTGCAATGAAATTAGTTCAAATAAATAGTAATGCGAAATAAACATTTACCAATAAAATATTCGGTCAAAGGAATAATTCTACGAAACGTTATTGCAACTAAAATTCGACGAAGTGATTTTCGACGAAACGTTGTTCGACCAAATAAGCATAGTATAAAGAACAAAGTAGGTTATCTTCATACAAATGCTCCGCGCGCGGCTTATATGTGTGCGCCATAGTATCTATGCGTCGACGCACGCACACTTTAACAAAATCTCGACCCGTTTCTCAGTGCGCCAGGCAGGGCTGACACTGTACGAGGTTCGCGCGCGCTTCACGGCTTTTCGGCACTGTTCAATGAAATAAAAAATGTCTGATAATCGTAGAAGAACGTATTGCTGTGTGTTTGGGTGTCTTAATAATTAATCGATTCCAGAACTGTCTCTGTTCAGATTAGGTACCTATTGAACAGGAAAGGTAAGCTAGTCACTTTTTCTAGCATAATATAATTTGTAGGTACTTGATGATGAGATACCTACTTACTTATTCTTACTCTTATCATTCTTCATAGTTCCTACTCAACCAGAAATGTAATTACCTACTATACTCAAATATTATAAGAAAATGTGGTATTGTATTGTTTATTTCACAGTTTATCTGATTTGTTAAGAGCGTAGCCGAGTCGCATTTTTCCATATAAATGTATTCCCAAATTTACTTTCTTAATACTATGTATAGAGCTAAAGTTTATTTTAAGAAGTTAATAATCTTTTTATAAGCTTTTAATTTTTACTAAATTTATAAATTGATAAAATATTCAATCATAATATGCTTTTCATTTCATAAATTTAGATCAAGTGCTGCTTGTTCGAAAATATTAACTAAAAGTAAAAGTGACAACCCTGGGGATCAACGCAAGAGTAGGCTAATAACTCGGCGGGCGGCCTTAGATAACCTACTGTGTTCTTTATACTATGAAATAAGGGTGAACCATTTTTTTCAACACAAAATCCGTAAGCACGATCAAAATAATATAACGTCAAAAAATTGTTGGTAATCAGTAGAATGCTATTGTTGAGGTCTCATTGTATTTTCACTGCCAATAAAAACCATAAAATCTAAATAGAAATAGTAATAGAGTGACAATGTTGTCTTGAAATAATTGTTTCTCTATTTTCGTTCTATATTACAGTATTAGCTCTTAATAGTACCTAAGCTGTCATAGAATTTACTAATTTACAAATTCGGTGAATTTACTAATGCATCGAATTTTATCATCAAACGTCATGTTACAGCTTTGAACATTATAACTTTAACCGATAACTTGAGTCCTTTGACCTGAGGCATTTGCTTTGTGCACCTTCTGATTGGCAGATGACAATCTAAAGATTATTTAGAACAACATCTATTGACGTCAAACACTTTGGTTTTAAACATTATTTTATTTATAGTTCAACAAATAAGTATTCTAGTAAAACGATCAAGTTTGAAAGAAATTGAGAGATTTTTGTTTTTTGTTAGCTTTTTGTGCGAGCCTGCAATAGCTCACACAAGAGGAATGTCAATAGAATGTCACGGGAAGATTAATTAGAGAGAGTTTGTCAAATAAATTATACGTCAATACAGGTTGAATGCTTTTAATGCACTGTCCAACATGCGCTTGTAAAAATGTACATATTAATTAGGCCGATGTGGCAATAACACTCGACAGTTAAAAATGCAAACAAACAAAAATATAATGAAAATGGCTTGTACATATTGCCAACAACGAAATACCGCCAAAATAAAAAAATACAAAAGTAGATTAGTTAAAAATTAAGCCAACTACGATTAAGGTTCAGGTAAATTATCAAATTTAATTGTCTTGTTCATAGTGGGGGACGTAGCCCTATGTACACCGAGTCTTGAACCACTAATTTCGCGAGAGATTGACTTAGCGGTGTGTCGCGCACTCACACCACTTTCATTCACTGTATCACTCACTACACTGTCTTGACTCCGACTGATTGTCACCATTGACGATCCAGCTCCCTGGGCTGCCAGATGTTGCTGCTGCGGCGTGCGTATTGGTCTTGTTGTCCACCACTTCCTTCCGAATCTCAATATAGCATATGCCATGACAAATAGGACCAGCGGAACCAAAATTGAGTAGATAACTGTATAATGCGAGGTACCAGTCATACCGTCAATTCCTTGCAGGTTTTGTTGTTTCAATTCTTCTATTTGCCGCTTTATAGAGTTGTAAAGTTCATTGTGATTTTCTGTCCTCATTTCTATAGGATTTTGAAGAACTGAAGAATTCAAGATATTATTCAAGGCCGATATAGGCTGTGTTGTTGGTATGTCAATCAGCGGTTGCAGGAAAATTTTGTTGTGATAATCATGGTAGGCTTGTATGGTAAATGTGTCTCCTTTAATGAGACATCCTTGACCTACAGTAATGATACCATTGTCATGCAGTTGTTTTGTATCAAGACCACCTGGGCATAAAATGCGAATTCTGCACTCCCGGCAACATGAGTATAGCCACGCGCCCGGTGATTGTAACTTGATCCAGTTGTGTGAACATTGTCTGAGCTCTGTCCGACAAAATGAGTCATTATTATTATTGTACAGGCTTATTGCACATATTGACCTATCAAGGTGGACATTAAGTATGGGAATACTTTCGTAGCATATTAACATCTCGTTTAGATACCGTTTGCATGTTTGTAGGTCGGTCTCAGTCATGGGTATAACCATATCTTTTTTCATGTTCACTGCGATGTAGGGAGTAATGGGAATATTGTAGAGGATGCTGTCATTCACTTTTCGTGGCAGGGGGATTATTTTATTAAGTTCGAATAGGTTCTGACTTAATAATGGAATTTTGATTTCTATAATTAGGAAGGCTTTTGTCACTTTTGCCCGCATTTGCATGAGACGATATAATTCCCTTTCATTATTGTGTGGTATTACTAATTCCCCTTGAAGTCGTCCAGCAATGAGATTGAGTTGATTTTGCAGTTCATCAGGTGATATTAAATGCATGTCAAGTCGCCCATGATGTATGTTTGTAACGGTCTCAAGTAAAGTGTCTTGAACTCTTCTTAAATTAGATAAAATGACATTAACTGAGAGTGCCATTGTTATAATTTGCAATTGATTATCTGTTACTATTCGCACGTTGTTAATCGCCGACGTCATATTATTTAAATATTCGTTAATGTACTGGAAGTGACTATTCATTATATCTTCATTACGTTTCAAGATGTTGTTTTCAGTTTCCAAAATAGAGGTCTGATTTCGTATCATCTTTAGTAAATGATCTTCATTATATTTGATCGACATAATATCTCTTTCGTACTTTTCCGCAAATTTGTCATCTAAAACCCAAAATAATGAGTTTGCAACATTACCTATAGCATTTATTAAGCCTCTCTTTACCCGTGTCTGACTTTTAGCCTGCAATAATTCATTGTAATAATTTATTTCATTCAGTTCATGCTCGAATTGCGATATAATCGGTTGAAACATTAATTCATCCTTTTCTACGCTTTTCAAATGCATAACGTAATTTTGGATGTCAGCCATGTTTTGCCAGTATTTTGTCATGTTGTAATAAACTATCATTTTCCATTGATCTTGAACAACTCTCATGTCAGCGACTTTGTCAAAATATAGAGTATTGGTTGTATTAAAGACGGTGTTATTAAAACTGTGTTGCAGCGAAGGAACTATCAATGTCATGAACATTGTTAAGATAGCTACCAAGTAGTTAAGTTGTTTTGGTTTTCTTGTGATACGTTTGGGCCTCCCCCCATGTTTAATATCATTTTTCTGTTCTGTGTCATTTGTAATAGCCTTACTCGTATCCGAATAAACCGGTAACGGTGTCAATTTGATAATAGGTCGTTTTAGGTATCCATTCTTTGTTTTTATTGTTACTACACGAACGCATCCATTTTCCTTCATGTACCTCTGTTATCTTCCCCATTGCCCATTTAGACGGTGGCATGTTGTCTTCATTGATCAAGACAATGTCATTAATTTGTAAGTTTGGCTTGGTTTGATACCATTTACAGCGTGTTTGTAGGAGATATTCTTTCGACCATTTGTCCCAAAATGACACGTGCATTTTCTGCATTAGCTGCCAACGCGTATGTGGGTTGATAGGTTCTTTCGGATTTTCTAGAGGCGTCGATAACAATGGACCCCCTATTAAAAAGTGTCCCGGAGTCAAAACCTCCTCTTCTACATTCTCTGTCAGGGCATATAGTGGCCTCGAGTTGACGCATGCTTCTATTTGCGCTAATAACGTGTAGAATTCATCAAATGTTAACTGTTGTTCTCCTATAATGCGTTTCAAGTGGTGTTTAACACTTTTTACAGCGGCCTCCCAAAGACCACCGGCACTTGGCCATGCTGGCGCATTGAAATGCCAAGTGACTCCCATACCACTGATGTCCTCTAAGAAATCGGTGTTGATGACGTTCAAAGCCTCCTTGTGCTGCCTGTTCAGTATTTTTGCTGCACCAACGAAATTAGTACCATTGTCAGAGTATACATGTCTAGGTACTCCACGACGTGCACACATTCGTTTGAAGGCCGCCAAAAATGACATAGTGGTCAAATCTGTCACTAATTCTATGTGTATAGCCTTCGTTGCAAAGCAGACGAAGACGGCTATATACCCTTTGATGGTTTTAATACCTCGCCCTTTATTCGCCTTTATATTCACAAAACCAGTAAAGTCCACGCCGGTGTGCGTAAAGGGGCGGGAGGGTGTCACTCTAGGCTCTGGCAGATTACCCATAAGTTGATGTGGAGTTTGAGGACTGTGACGTCTGCATTGAATACATTGGCGAATCCTCTTTTTCACGGCTCTAGTCCCCGAGATAATCCAATAATTATATCGAATATAGGCTAATGTCAGGTTAGCACCGCCATGTAGGGTAGCTTTATGCGCTTCATCAATGATAAGTTGAGTTAAGTGAGAATCGTTTGGCAGTAGAATGGGATGTTTTCTGTCATATGTCAATTTAGAGTGTTGCAATCTCCCACCAACTCGTAAAATTCCAAATTTATCTAAAAACGGATTTAATGTCAACAGCGTGCTTTTAGAGGAGATAGATTTACCCTTTAGAATACTATTTATAGCTTCGCTAAAGTGTTGGACTTGTACAGCTTTAATTATGCTGTGTAAGGCTGATCTCATTTCACTTGCACTTAAGTGCGCACATGGTTTATTATTGTTACGTCGCGTGTGCTGTATGAATCGTGATATCCAACACATGATCCTCACTCCTCGTGTCAAATTACTACATTTATTTAATAATTCAATTATAATAGACGGCGTAATTAATTGCAGTGTACATACTGATTTAGCATTTTTAACTTCAATATTGGGTGGCTCAATTGGTGGTACTTCAGCACAGATCTCTTTCTCATTCTTCAGCCAGGACGGTCCTTCCCACCACAGTTGGTTATATAATACTTGCGATGGGTGTAATCCCCTGGTAGCGCAATCTGCTGCATTTTCCTCCGATTTGACATGTCGCCAACGAGAAGCAGGTAGAATATTAATTATTTCCCGAACACGATTTGCGACATACGTTTTCCACCTCGACGGATCACCTTGTAGCCATCCCAATACTACCATGGAATCTGTCCATCCACAAACGTCGACTGTCATATTTTCTGGCAACGATACTTTTATCTTGTTTAATAACTTTGTCAATAAAACTGCAGCGCAAAGCTCTAAACGGGGGAGCGTTAAGGGCTTTTTGACTGGTGCAAGTTTTGTTTTTGCAGCCAGTAATCTCAGAAATATTTTACCCTTGTCATCCATTGTCCTAGTATACACCGCACAAGCCATGGCCTTCTCCGAAGCGTCAGAAAATCCATGCAGCTGGATAGATTTTTCTGTATTTCCTATCCATCTAGGTATTTCAAACTTCTCTATCTTCCTTAAATCATTCCGTAATTTACTCCACTCTTGTTTTATGTTCGCGGGAATCTCATCATCCCATGCTATTCCCGTAGACCAAAGTTGCTGAAATAAAATCTTCAATTTGATTGTAATAGGTGCGAGCCAACCAAGTGGATCAAATAACTTAGACATATCGGATAGCATCATCCGCTTGGTGTATTTGTCATTTGTAGTGTAATTTATTTTGTTGTCAAATGTGAATGAATCCGACGTTGGATCCCATTTAAGTCCTAGGGTTTTAGTTGAGTGTGCACATTTGAAATCGATGTTAGTCATACTCAATTGATCTGAATGTAAATGACTAAGTAGCTCAGGCGTGTTACTAGACCATTTACGCAGATTTATTCCTGCTCCTTTTAACATATCAATCAACTCCATTTGCGTTTGTTTTGCAATGTCAATATTATTATTTCCTGCCAATAAATCATCCACGTAAACATTTTTCAGCACAATGTTTGCGGCTAACGGGTATTTGTCTTTCTCGTCTTCAGCTATTTGCTTTAATGTTCTTAAGGCTAAAAAAGGTGCTGCCTTAGTGCCGTATGTTAATGTGCATAGCTGATATTCTTCTAAACATTTGCCATTTTTCCAGACAATTTTTTGGAGATGTTGGTCATTTTCATGAACTGCGATCATTCTGTACATTTTCTCACAGTCAGCAACGTACACATATCTGAAGGTTCGCCAGTTGATCAATAGTCCTTGGATATCATTATGTAATTTCGGGCCACATTCCATCAAATCATTCAAACTATAACCTGACTTTGTTTTGGATGAGGCATTAAAAACCACACGTAATTTCGTTGTCGTGGAGTCTTCTTTGTGTATGTCATGGTGGGGTAAAAAGCAATGAGGTTCCCTTTTCTCCACGCATTTCTTCATGTGTCCTAGGGCTATATACTCGTTGATAAACTTATAGTAGTCTTCGTGCAATTTCACATTCTTTTGTAACCTAGTGTCTAAATGGTTTAACTGAGCAACGGCCTTTGCTTTGGATGATCCGAGATGCTGTTCAAAATTTTCTATCATCGGATAGCGCACTTCATATTTTCCATTTGGTAATCTTCTTGTGGTTGACGTATAGAAATCTTCGCACCACTGCTCTCTATCAGTTAATGCATTCTTCTCCATCACCTCCTCCATCTCCCAAAATCTTGACATATCCTCATTATTGTTCACAACAACATGACAGTTGAAGCTTGTCAGACGTGTATTTCCGGATAAAATCCACCCAATTCTTGTCTGTTGCGCTATAGGTTCTTGGGTTGATCCTCGTAATAATCCACTCATAATTATCTCAGAGTAGACTTTCACGTCGAGTAGAATGTCAATAGGACCTGAAATGTAATATTCGGGATCCGCTAATTGAAGGTTTTGTATATGAGGATAGTTTTTCTTCGTAAATGATGCATTGGGGAGATTGTTAATAACTTTTGTCATTATGAGAGCTTCTGTTTCAAATTCGTATTCATCATAGATAGATTTACACTCAAGTACCAACATGCCCTTGCCTTTTTAGGGGTGACGCCTACACCACAAACCGATGCATTAATGTGTTGACGGCGAAGACCCAATCGTTGCGCTGCATTCTCTGTGATAAGGGTGATCTGTGACCCTTGATCCAAGAGTGCGCGGAAGGTTATGTAGGTACCATCTGAGGCCTTTACCTTAATTTTTACTGTTGTTAATAATATTTCGTCATTCTCATTGTCAACGTGATTTGCATTTTTGTTTACGGGGCGGGATGACGAAACCGAGGTTGATGGCATCAATGTTTCACTAAAAGCGTCATGTAGCAGCGTATTATGCTGTTTATTACAAATTTTGCAGCGTTTGTTGGAATTGCAGATTCCTTTTTCATGTCGATAAAGACAATTTTTGCAAATATCATATTGTGAAATGGAATTTAGTTTGGTTTCCGGTGGCATACTTGCAAACTTGTGGCATTGATACAGCGCGTGATCAATATTGCAGAATGGACATTTGTCACGTTTATAATTGGTATAATATGCCCTGGAAAAATTATGTTTATGAGATGCATTTTGATCTCTTTTGTCACTTTTGTCAGACGGTGTCACGTGTTTTCGGTACTTATGCACCAAGTCTTCTCTTTTGCGAATAGGTTCTAATGCAGTAAACTTGAGTTCTAAAAATGAGAGGAACTCTTCTATTTTTGCTAACTCACGCGGATTTTTTCTTTGTTCTTGATAATCTTGATAAGTTTCACTGTCAAGTTTCTTCGTTAACAGGTGTACTAACAGTGGACCCCAAGTTGTCATTTCCACTCCTAGATTTTGGATGGCGTGCAAGCATTCTTTGCTTACATCATGCAATTTCTTTATCTCGAATGCTGTTTGTTTTTGAACAGTTGGTTGATTCAGAAAAACTTCGATTTGTTTAGTGAATAGTAGTTGTTTGTTGTTATATCGTTGACATAAAATATCCCATGCGGTATCATAATTATCTGTCGAGATATGGAGATGTTGAATGAGTCTTTCAGCTTCACCTTTCAACTTACTTTTTAAATGTTGCATCTTTTGGGATTTAGTCAGTGTATGATTATGATGAATAGTCTCTTTGTATAGATCTAAGAATGTCGGCCAATCAGTATAATTTCCTGAAAATATAGGGATGTTCATTTTAGGTGTAGAATCTTTAAGGTGCGCAGTAGATGATAATTTCCGATTGAGACTTCTCTTGATCTCTCTGTATTTCATCTCATGCTCGTTGTACTCATCTTCATACGCCAGGTCTGGCTCCTCCAGTAAGTTGTCAATTTTCCAATGCAATTTGTCAATAAATTCCCAACGTGTTTGTAAGCTACGAAGTTCATCTTCTAATTCCCATTTCTCTTCTATTCCCTCTACATCACAGAACTGAACTTGCCTACTAAGGGCTTTAAAATTCGTTCGCTGTTGGCTGATTAGGCTACTCAATTTAGAAGATTCGGGTGCATCTTCATCAGATTCCTTAATTTCGGACGGTTTTGGCATCTTAAATGTCGCCACATTGAGTCTTATTCCCTCGTAGTACTTCAGAGTTTGCTCATACAGATTCCTCACGAAATATTCATGGGACTCGTCTTTAAATGTCAATAACTGATCATGATTAAATTGGAAATCTTCCCACAATTTATCCAATCTCTCTAATTTCTTAATAAGGTATTCAGTAGTCTTCCTACTGGATGGATCCTTTTTAAAGTTAATATTTTCACGTTCAAGACTTTTGATGAGCGCCTGCTGGTTATTAAATAGAGCCTCCATGTTTCGTCAAAAGGTCCAGAGTCTAATATAACGGAACAGTCTTACCTGGATGCAGCTGTCACTTACGTCACCTCTACTTGCGGAAAGTTGCGCCAAGCTGTATTCTGCACAGTACGCTGTTGGCACCAGACGACGTTGTTCCTTGTAGCTAATGATCACTTGTCACTCGTGTAATGCAGGGGCTCGTGTTGAACGTAATGTCACTTTACACAGATTGTCACAAGTTGTCTCAGAAAAGCGGGTTAGTTTCCCACTGGCCACACTATTTGCAACGCAAAAAAAATGATTGTCACTGTCCAATTGTCACGTGGCACGATTGAATGCACTGTAATTCACTGTCACTGATAAAATGACTTTCTGGCTTTTGTATAAAACGCGACGAAAAGTCATATATCCGGCTCGAAGGACCAAACTGTGCGAGCCTGCAATAGCTCACACAAGAGGAATGTCAATAGAATGTCACGGGAAGATTAATTAGAGAGAGTTTGTCAAATAAATTATACGTCAATACAGGTTGAATGCTTTTAATGCACTGTCCAACATGCGCTTGTAAAAATGTACATATTAATTAGGCCGATGTGGCAATAACACTCGACAGTTAAAAATGCAAACAAACAAAAATATAATGAAAATGGCTTGTACACTTTTATCTATGAATAGTTTTGAATTGAAATCTGAATGTTATTTTTAAAAAAAATATGTGTCTTAGTGGCAGTGTCGAGTAAGATTTTTAGGCAATATTTTATCTCGTTATTAGTCAAGTTCTTTATAAGTCAAGTGTGAGTCATAGGTACCCACTGCTATCTATGCTAGAGCATTTCGTATCGTAGAAACACAGTTTTATGAATTTTTTGTACCTGTCTAAGTTAAAAGTTTTATAAATACGTTGTATTTGTTAAACATTCCAAATAATGGGATCACCACTTTGTACTACATAACTGAAAATAAGATAAATTTTGTAAGATTCAAATCTACTAGATACATAAATCGCAAATACTAAACCAAAATCCAGAACTCAAACATTAAGCAACAGAACAGTCTGCCATTGCAAAAAATTATCTTTAGCGCGGGCAAAGTACTAAGAACAATTCTACAGCGCTGCAAAGCTAATTTCAGTACAATAGACAACAATGCAGTACACATAACCATCATAGAAATATTGACAACAAAATCCCTAGAATGGCGCACTATAACTTAGCTGGACCGCAACACCACACAACAAGGATCTAATCACGTTATATACTGCAGCAATATTTACCGACAATTTAAATATTGGACACTGCCCAATACATTCAGACACGCGCCGAGATCCGGAACTAAATTAAAATGTATCGTTTTGACGTTTCGGTGACGTTTAGCAAAGAGAACAGCGCCACTATGGAGGGTCATGTAATGTTGGACAGTCTGTAGGCTTGTGGGTAAGTTGCGGACAGCGATGGGAGTCCGAGGGTCCGCTGACACGGCTCTACCCCTGACTAATGCGAGGCATTAATATTCCCGGTAATTAATTGTTTGCATGTCCGCTGAAGAAACGTCCCGTCTCATGAATTTCTCTCGTATAATTTAAATTAACGAACTTAAGCTACTTCACACGGTCGCGAACAAAAATGATGATCTAACTGTCCTGGAACAATTGTTTGTAAGCCGTGAATAAAAGGGGTAAAGTGGTTATTGTGTTTTGTAAATAATGAACGGGAAGACGTAGTTCTAGTAAATAAACTGAGGTCTGTAGATAAAAGCTTTTTCTGATGGAAATACAAGTTGCAAAAAAGTAATTACCTATTTTTAGTAAACATACAAAAAATTAAGAAATGTTATTGCACTCCATTAATCACATTAATTAATCAGAAAAAGATGCAGTTCAAAAATAATTGTAATTGAGAACTTTAAATTATGTTATACTATGTACCAAATACTTTATTTTCCAAAGGAATTAGCTAAAATGTTGTAATGGTAAAACAAGACGATTGGACTTGTAAAACACGATGAAGGTAATTTTGTCCACTCGATGCGGATGTTCGCCCATTGCCCCCGTGGAAGCACCCTCGAGCGGGATGGATCGTAAAATATACGACACTTCAATATGTATGGGTGAAAGCAGCCCGTTTACTGCCCACTTAGAAAAAAAATGCTGGTTTAATTCAGCACGTCATTTTACTTCCCCCCTTCTAGCATAAATACGAGCGATTCATGCGATTTGATGGCGGGACACTTGAACCGGTAAAGACTCCGAAGGGGTAATTAGCTTTTACCTCTGTATTTTTTTACAAAATAAAAAGTTATTCACAAATCATTCGATGCGCGTCCGCGATCTCGTCAGCATACTTTCTTTCGTCAGCATATATTTTGTTTGCGAAAAGGGGACTCGCGTTTCTATTAACATTAGCATAATTTGAAATGGAAACGTTACTTCTTTGATACTCTCGTTTCTATGCAAATCGTATAATCTTAAAGCTTTTAGTATAACATTAATTCTTGTACCTACTTATTGAACCGCACTAAAGGAATAAAGACCTATGTTCCAGAGAAGCTAATAAAAATAAAACGGTGTAGTGATGCGAGCCAACGAGGCGATGTTCCTTTCAATAACACGTTATATTCGGTACACGTCATCGATTTCCTACTCGAGCGGCGATCTGGACAATGAAAGGAAGAAGTGTGGTCCCGAGGCGAGCGAGCACAAAGGAGTACATACCTGTCGTGGAAAAATAGTGGCAGTATGAAAGTCTACATCACACGGACGATCATATGCGGCCTCTATGCGGCCCTTTAGCGCACCGTCCGCAAAAACAGCGATGTAATAAAACGGGATCCTTATTTTTCTGTTCGCTTTCTAACGGTATTACGTCAACACACGCGAAGCATCGAATATTTGTGGTCAGAATCTGTGAAGCAATCTAGCTCCAGCGAGTGCTTTTTGATAATGTGCACTTTAACACTGAGTCTTATACCACTGTGGGTAGTTCAAAGGCATGGATGTAAAATTACGTCACAATATATTTTTATACGATCTAACAGCTTGTAGAGTTTAAAAGCTGAAAGTGAGCACTCAATGTTTGCTCACTCGTCCCCTAAGAGCTGTTTTGTGTTCATACTTAATTTACGAGCTACCAGTGAATACTGGGCTATAGTCAACAATTTATTTTAAAATACAACATAGGTGTACTATGTTTCTCAAGTCGCACTATTTAAACCATTGCCATTCAAATGTAATATCTTCCCAAAAATAAAAAAACATACAAAATCATGCAATTTTGCAACCGCGCCTTATTTTCCTTCTTTTTTTTCAATCGGTGTCAGTGATCGGCATCAGAACTTAAAAGCCTCGATATAAAGCGAAACACACATCCGGCCCCAGGACTATTGTAGTCCGACCTCCTCAGACCTCCTTGAACGATGCCGCACACTCCTGAACAGAGGTTTTATTTAGAAAAAAACTTCGGTCAAGAAGTTTATTAGATTTTAATTAGATTTTTGTTTCATTGGAAAAAATCTAATCTGGTCGCCTCGAGACCGAGTGTTTTGTGAACGTAAGATTTGTAGTACTTTTTTTAATGATTGGGCAGAAAAAAATCCAGATTTGTTTAGGAAAAGTATCTACTGATTTATAGGTACCTACTTATCTAGCGAAAAGCGACGAGACGACCACCGAAATAGTTACTCAAATTGATTAAGAACGCACCTACCTCTTGCATAAAAAGAATAGTATTTGTGTTTTAAACAAAATTACGGTTCATTTACTTTTTTAAAAAGAGTAACAAATGGAGTTTCTTGCTTCTCCATTCGAATCTACATTTTGGAATGAGCACCTAGTGACTGACAGACTATTATTTATTTTGTATACGTTTCAAAAGTACCAAATTATGGTTTAATTGAAATAAATGCTTTGACTTTGACTTTGACTTTGAAATTACCACCTGAGAAATACCTACTACTAAACACATTCTAAAAGCTTGCCTTGGAAAAAATTAAATTAATGAAACCTACATTGACCATTATACGTTCTCCGTGCATTAATTAAATACGTCCGAAACGTTTGGTAAGCCACTAATAAAATTCATATTAAAGCACTCACGGGAGAGTAACAATATACGGTACCTTGTGTCAACCTCAAATATTAACATCGAAAACATTTTACTTTACAAGCAAACGCTTTTTATTGTTCCAAAAAAGTTAGCAAAGCATGTATACTACGTGTCAATAAACATAACAATCGCTAGACCCTAAACAAATGCCAAATAAACTCAATTAAATAAACATCACATACACTTTGTGCCCATTGAACATGAACTGGCCCGCGTATTTACAAAACTCGACCTCATATGAGTATAAATTCATTTCAAAGGAATTTCTAAACAACCGGATCCCGAGTTCCCAATGGTATTCCAACAAAGCCTGGAAGTTGTAGAGGTATTCCAAATTGTTTACAAAATTCAATCCTAAAGCTTCGAGCCAGATTAAATCTAATTTCAACTTCAAGGTAAGTCTGAAATAAGTCTTCATAAAAGCGGAACCCTTTGATTTAACCCTTCCCGAAGTTGAGCTCGCTGATTGCCCGAAAGTTAGTCTCGCTTGTATATTTCACGTTGTCTTTTTTCGCAGGAAAAAACAAATCGAAAACAAGCGAGTAAGTAATGGCTTAAAAGTGACTTCTGGGATCGAGACCGGTGCGTCGCCGATCCGGGGTTTAGCGGGTTCCTTTCGAGACGTCTTAGCGTACCGATTACACGCTGCCACTCGCGTAATCACTTTTCCTTGTTTGCTCTACTGTTTATCCCTTGCTAAACCTGTTTGACATTTTGCAACTGGATATTGACACTCCTGTTGACGTTTTTAATGAACAACCGATTATATTTTGAGAAAATTAAAATTTATTTTCTAACTGCCTTATCATTTTTATGATATCTATAAAATGAAAAATAATATACTATTCGATTTATTAACAAAATAAATTTGAAATCCAAAAAAATATATCCCACTAGTAAATTCGAAAAACGTTCGCTTTCGAAAACCATGGGTTCCGCGCTCCAAATAGGACCCGGAGGAGCGTTCATTTTTGTAACGCTTCATTTGCAAGCCAACTTTTAAGTAGTTGAAGCTCGCCCGCTACCTGTTTCCTCAAAACAAATACTAGGTAGGCAGCTTTCTACTCTATCCTCCACTAAATGTTACAGGGGGAAATGTTGCAAACTTGTAAATAAATTGCCAAGTTAAAAATGAGATGAACTGAATACGAAACTAGTTACATGAACTTTTTATGTACAGTTTTATGTTTTGAATAAGGAATTATTTGAGAAAAAATAACGTAGACTGAAAGCAATTAGCTAGTAAAATCATCATCATCATCATAAAAGTAATTTTTCAGCTGTAATTTATTAAGCTTAATACAATTAATACAATAGGCAAGTTTGAAACATATGAAAACGTTTAGTTTTCTTTGTATGTCAAGTTTTCAAGTTTACTTTATTTTTAACTAGTTATCACTTTTTGAGTAAGCAATTAACCCGTCAACTTTACCAAAATTAAAAAGTACACACATATGACACATAGCGATAAAAAATTTCAGTCGACAATAAGTCACAATATATCCGAAAAAACATCGCTTCTCTATCAAGATTTGCTGCAACAGCCATCCGAAAACAATCTGTAGAAAAAAAAACAACAATGAACCTAATAACACAGGAACAAAGAAAACTAGCAACATAAATATTTGTGGAGTGTGCTCGTATTTTACAGTTGAACGCCGGCCATGTTCTAAGCATCAGGAGTTATGGATGAAAACCGGTAGTCGACTGCTGGCACTCCGGAAAAGGAAGGGATTCAGCAATTGACGCGAGAGGCCCCGTCGCGCCGTGTCTCTGATCATACCACCCCCTATATTTTTAAAAAGATATTGTTGTTGATACGATGTCTATGGGACTTTTCTTAAGAAATACTCATTTAAGAAAATTTGTTGTAAATAAATTGTTTGATTTGAATGATTTTTATTTATTGTTACTGTTCCACAATAAATTAAGATTGAGTGAATTGTAGAAATATATTTACGTATCCTGTACAAATTATTGTTTAATTTTATATTGAGAAAATTATGACAGATGTGTTACGTTCTAACATAAAAACAACCATTAAAATACTATATTATATAACATACAAACTTCAATTATAAAATATCTACTTTTTATTTTCCCGGTACAGATAAATAATGCTTGGCGACTCGGAACTCGCAATCATGACGACGGAAGAAAAGTTTATTTATGACAAGTTTATTGCAAGCTAACACCTATTTGATGACACCAACTTGAAAGTAAGTAAGTAAACGTAAAAAACTTTAGTAATTTTACTTTCAGCCCCTTTCTTATAAAAAAGTATTTTGGACAGAATATAATTTCTTTTGTAGCAAACTTACTAAGAATTGTAACTAACTGACGAATTATATTATTCCTTGAAATATCTGTAACAGGTAAACTTCAGACCTACCGATGCTTTTGACATTATTTTTACACCCTGATGATCATCATCATAATATCAGCCACAACACATCCACTGCTAAATAGGTCCCCTCCAATGACTTCCAGATAGGCCTATTGTCGACTACCGGCAACCTTAATTAGGTCGTCCGTCAATCTTGTGGGTATACACATTGATATTATTTAAATAATTTATAATGACTAACTAGTCATAGGGATACATGTATAACTACATATGTAGGTATCCCCGGTATTGTTACCGAAGATTCAGCTAACGTAGTCAGGAGCAAAATAACCTTAAAGTCATTGGTCGTCTTCCCGCCTCACCCAGGCGGGAGCTGTCATTCGATGACTTTTCCCCCCTCAAAAAAAAGTCATTGGTCAAACTTCCTTCCTAACCTCACTGACAGATAGACGGACGGACAATTCAATTTTTGACGTACCAAAAGAACCTAATTACGGATTATTTGAAATAAATGCTTTGACTTTGACTTTAACCAAAAGCTCTTTCAATCCGGTGCAGAATGTACTTACTCACATCTCCAAAGATGTGTCATAAAACTCAGACGCAGTAAGTTGTTAACCAGTATAGAAAGACATCTCGCTGTAACAATAGTATTATCCTGTACATGTGCTCATGATCGCAAGGCATTGAAACTGTTTGCACGTAGAACCATAAAGTAAATAATCCAGACAAGTGCGGCTCGACGCCCGCCTTAACGGTTCCGTAGTTATAAAACTTACTTTGTACGACTAAAGTTTCTCTTATTTTTTATTTTGTTACAAGACAATGAAAAAAAAACCGACGAGGAATTAATTAAGTCTAAGGCTCTCGTTAACGGGAAGTACTTACCGTTTTTCACGTAGTCAATATCCGTTTTTGTAAGTCCCTATCGTTTTTCGTGCATCTTAAAAAAACCCCTCAATTTTAAGGGTTGTATAGCTACATTTTTGAATTATTATTTATAATTATTATTTTAAGTACTGATAAAATATTTTTAATAGACAATCTGTATGGTTATTCTAAACTGAAATGTTGAACTCATTCATTGACCGTTGATCAATGAGTCAATCATTTGTCATAGAAGTGTTTACTATTGGGTAATATTATATGTAACGTTTTAAATAATTGAAGACTTTATGTTCTTGAATACCTTTTTATACTTATTAAATCTTCCGAATTTGTACCACATAGTTGCCCACCATCAAATAAATACGTTCCCAACTCAAATAACCAACACGTTCCTCGTTTTCGTAGTACATTTCGGTACCCTAAAAAAACAATGCGGTCGGCTGGCTGTCGTATTGCTCCGTTTTACGCGACGCATTTAGAATCGCTTTCAGTATAATGTAGGCTTTGCAATATGCATCGACAATAGGTAATTTTATCGCTCAGGCTTTTGAAAGAATGGTTTTCGAACAATACTTAACTGATTCGGTCTGCCACTTAATGTTATGGCCTAGGCACGTTGATGGCTTCTAGTTAATGTCCTGCTCTGCAGTTGCGTGTACCAGACAAAAGAATTTTCAATAAGGTAGGTATAGTACTTAAAAACGCAATAACTTAAGTGCTCTTTGGTTTAGCGAGGTAAAAGCACTAATGACTATATTACTACGAGAATATTTGGTGCAATTTGCTCGCCGGTTTTGTCCACTGAATTTACCTGTTGATTTAATTAATCTTAGCATGTACTTCCATTATTATATTCCTCGCTTAATCTATCGCATCCTGCTAAATGTGACTAGCGATAAAATTGATGACCTATTTTGGACACTGGAGTAACAAGCAACCTCTTGTGAAAACATTGTCGTTCAGTAAACGCTCAATTATGTTACAAAATTAAGCTCAAAGTGCTCAGTGAATTTTCTGAATGCAGTTGTCCACTAGGTGGGTACCAAAATCAAGCATATTGTACAAACAAGTTTCATTAATGAAATCTGTTTTTTTTACTTCTCGAAAATATTAAAGGTTGACAAGACATTATACCACAACGACGTAAGCAAGGAAAAGGCACAAAACCTGACCACAGCATCAACTACCGTATTTCAAACGACTTATTTATTATTTCTATAAACAATACCCCTTTCTGACGGCTTTGCTAAAGTCCAAGCGCACCTCCCATCAATAAGGGCCGATAATTTGCCCTCTTATTTTATTTGCAGGGGCCCAGTTACGGTCTTGTTCTGACAGATGGGGCAATCAGCCGGCCCTGGCGATGCTGACGTAGATTTCACACTAAGGTCTCACTGACAGGGGAAAGTTATTTATCACGATGCGAATCCCCTCATCTTGCTTATATGTTAAGCTACATCGGGGTTCCTATACCCATTTTTTAAACATTAGTTGTAAATAAACATAAAAAGATAGGCTGAGGAGATTTGTACAGATATGTACCTACTAGATACATTTTGTCAACTGTTGTATTGGATCGTCAACTGGTGCATAACCCAAATACAATCAGATGACCAAACCTCAAGGTTTGATGGATAATTTTAATCCTAACTCTGAAATAATTATCTACCAGTTTGTTATAATTAAAGAGAGATGACTAAAGTAGAACGCATCCGAGTTTTCGCTGAACATGTGGGAGTGACGATGGCCCTACCTGCGCCCTGCGCCCGACAAGCTGATTTAAAGCCGCGGCGGCTAATAAAATAAACCGCCTAATAAGACCACCATCTCTTTAGAGCTTCCTGTTTTCGGTTCAATTTTAATCGATATTTTTCTGTCGTTTTAGTATGACTTGTGAATGAAATTATACTCAAACAGGGGGATTAATCAGAATCAAAAATGCATTTAAGTATATCATTATTGTCATGGTGGATACCACGTGGATATTATTATAGTAAAAAGTGCTTTAAACTTGGTTACGAGTAACGGAAAACTCCAGCCGAAATTAATAATGTCATACCTACTCCTGCTAAAAACTCCCTTTATTGTCTAAATTTTATTTAGAACTTACACTTCCAAATCTGTTCCCACAACTAATGACCGTGAACGACTCTCAATATTCACTTAAACCAAGAACATGGTTCTCGAATGTTCGATATCGACACGGCTCGTCACTTGCAATCCCGGGATCAGACGCACGTCGACAGTTTTCACCCTATTCGGGCCGCTTTACGACACCCACTTGCCCGTGGCCCTTCTACAACAAACATTGCGATCAAACGTTTTCGCTTCAACCCTGTGATTATTAGCCTTCGGTCTATCCATTTTCAGTTTTGTATTATAGTTCTAAGCTGGTGAAAATGGAGTCCAAGTAGTAACCAGACTTGATTGCAAAAATTAAGACACAGCATAAATTAGAGTTTCATCATCATCATTATAGGCTTGGCTGACAGTTTGACATTAGGTCAACAAAAATTTAAAGATTGGTGGATACTATCAGGTCCTTTATCATTGAGGAGCAGTTCTTTATCAGATCATCAACTAAAATAATCAAAAAATGTCAATGCCCCTATAAAAGTACATTTTCAACAATTTCTATAAAAGCTTCGTAGCAGCATTGTAAACTGCATTGAACTCTATCAGCTAGCAAGGACTTTGCAAAAACTCCTATTAGCAATAAATTCAAAACGTTTCATTTTGCCGTCGCCACAGTCTATGGCGTGAAATACAGCATAATGCACGCCCACCACATATTTCTATCGCACAAACAACAAAAGAAAATGAAAATTATGGTTTGTGTATGTGTCATAAATGCATTATCGTTGGTAAAGAAATGAAAAAATTGCATAAGTCGTCTCAATTAAATATTAAGTCTAGTGACTTAACTGTAAGAAAAATGTTGGCTGATTTATCTAACTTTTCTGTACGTACAGAAAAATTAGATAAAACAGGCTACAATTTCTCCGTCATTTTTTTTCTAATCGAATATAAATTTGTGCAGATTTTCTAATTCGAGCAGTTAAATAGTAGTTTAATTAAATAATTATGACGTAACAATATAGCTTTCGTTCTGAAATTCCCACCACTCATTCAACCATTCAACTCTTCATTTGTAGGAACTCATGCCATGGTGTCTTAGTGGCCAACCAATACTGGTCCAAACCATTCTACATTTAAACTTTTAACTTAAAGTTATTTACCAACCAGTAATATTACCTACTGACAGTTAACCAAAGACAAGGAATCACAATTCGTTCTGGCCGTTTAAACTACTAACACAAAAAGTGTTGTTTAAAAAAAATCATCGATTTTCGCTGTTCTAAAAATTCCTTTGTAAGTAGGTATATTTCGATTGAATTTTCAAATGGAAATGAATGAATATCGTAAAATATCGTCGCTAACGTAAATGCTGTTGGTTGCGTTATTTATACGCCGCTTTTGAACGGTACCCCTTTTAACGGCAGTTTTAAGTGCTACCTATGGTCCGACAGGATCGCTGGTCGCAGTAAGTGAACTGCTTTGAGCGACAGACAATGGTGATTTGCATAAAGGAGTTATAGATAGAATAGTGCATGTATTGTACCTACTATACCAAGTTGATGTTATTGATGGGAACTTTGAAGAGATTAAATTAATTTATGTCAGAAGTGTTTGGAGCACCAGTGCACCGCTTAAACTGACCTTAATCCTTCAAAGTCGAGCCGCGAAGAACTTAACGGGTTACTGGGGCTCCGGCTCGAAGTGCAGGAGTAGGAACGGGGTGGTTTTTAGTCAGTAAGAGTCTGACACTCCCTCCCGCCTCACCCAGACGGGAGAAGTCATTCGATGATTTCGCCGCTTAAAAAAAGTATTTCAAAGATAAGTCAGATGCTATTTGAAATGTATTATTTTTGTTTGCATGATTATGTTGTTTACATTTCGGTTCAGTAATATTGTCAAAGATATAAGAGTAAAACCCTTTAAAATGTAGGAAGACATACATCTGCCTCACCAACGCACCCGATTATAAAAATCCTTATTTAAAAAAGGAAAATAATCAAACTCGCTATCAACTTGAAACTCGGACTACCCGCTCAATTTGATGGAAAATGTTGTAAGTACGAATAATACGTAAGTAGGTATATGCCTAGCATTGTTGTGGATTTTGTAAATAAATCGAGAATGAATCGATTGTATACAACACTTAAGTAAGCACCTATTAAGAAAAACCAAGATGAAAATGAAATAACTTTGCACGTTGAAATACAGCACAAACTTTATAATTATTATCTTGTATTCTCAGCATCTAACAACAATGTCAGGGTTATTTGGGAAAAATATAATAAAATGTCGTACAGGGTGTAACATGTGGGTGTGGAGTCTCGCCACCGCGTCGTCGGCGGCGGCACTTCTGCACTTCCAGCCGTGTCCGACAAACTCGTTAAAAGTTGGCGAAACAACGGAAGCACCGTTACTTGGAGACACCGAGACACCGACACACTTGCGACTCGACGTTAAGTAGAAAAGTATAACACGACAATAATATGAAACATTTTGTTGCCAGACAAAACTAACGCCAGGATATTTAAGCTGATATCTACAGTTCAGGAAGTTTGTACTTTTGTATTTTTCATTTTGCTTTTGTGTTGAGAGTTTTATGACGCGATATATTATCGCACAAAGTGTTTTCTTAACACATACATTGACACCACACACTTAACACTAAACACTAATCATACAGTAATACGCCTTATTAACCACCACTTCTTTTATTTTGTCAAAGTTTTTAAGTCTTTTTAATGTCCTTCCGGAAACAATTGTTCTGAACGGGTCGCCTCTCGAAGTTGTTCAAGGATACATGTACCTGGGACAAACCCTGCAACTTGGTAGGAACAGCTTCGAGAAGGAGGCCCATAAAAAGATACAGCTTGGCTGGGCAGCGTATAGAAAATTCAATCGTCACAGATACCGCAAAACCTGAAGACAAGAGTTTTCAACGAGTGCGTCCTACCAGTAATGATTTATGGAGCTGTGCCGTGGACACTGACAGTGCGATTGGTACACCAATGAAAGGTTCCGCAGCGAGCTATGGAGAGGGCTTTGCTCGGTGTCTCTTCAAAGGATCGAATCCGAAACACGTAATCCGACAGAGAACCAAAGTTATTGGTTCAAAGGATTTGTAAGCTGAAGTGGCAGTGGACCGGTCACATTTGTCGAAGAACCGATAACCGTTGGGGTAAACGTGTTCTAAAGTGGAGACCGCGACTAGGCAAATGTAGTGTAGGGCACCTATTTGGAGTGACGACATCCGCAAGGTAGCTGGCAATGGTTGGATGAGAAGAGCTGAAAACCGAGTCAGTGGCGTGCCATTGGAGAGCCTGTGTCCAGCAGTGGACGAACACGGGCTGATGATGATGATGATGATGATGAAGTCTTTAACAACAAATCACTTAGCTTCTGTAGTCAGTGACTAGCGACCGCAGTCATCGCGGCTAAGGAAAACTTTTATCGAACTACCTTCATAAAAGTGGGGCTACCTACTTACCTTTAATCTATATTATCTATTAGGTAAGTGGGTAGTTAAATAAAAAGTAGGCACAGACTTTTTAATAATGCTACAGCTACTAGACTATTAATTTGTAGTGTTCTATTCAATACGCACTTTGTTAAGAAAATATTTTAACGACGCAAATAAATGTGTATTCCAGCAGTAATCTAAAGAACAATAGCGGTTCAGTGTGGTCGTCGTTAAAATTATAAATACCCCCGGCTCACTAACTGCCCCTGTATTCCGTTAAGAGGATTCCCAAAGCTGTAAATTGCGTGCGCGAAATATTTACGAGACAGGCTTTCGCGGCATTACAACGACTATGTGCATACATTTCGCAGCGCGCTTGTTGCAAAAATGCAACAACATGGACCGGCTATTGCATTAACAATCCGCCACCAACTAGATAACTGCGCTGTTTATTGCCCATGACGCTTTAGTGCGAGTTTGCACCAATTGGCACTTACCTTTACGATAAATTCAGTTAATAACTTTACAGGACTATCGCTGTTATGCACTACGCAAAACAATTTCAAAAAATCTAGTTTTTTTTCCTACCATTTCAATGCACTTTTCGCGTTTCATTAGTTAAATAATAAATTCTTACTAATAAAAGCTAATATCATCTGCATACGCTATTACCAACACACGAACGAACTCGTGAAAGCTTGCAAAAAGAAAACGGTTTGAATTAAAAAAAAACCTTCAGATTTTTCTGTTTTTACACTAGTCTCGCTGCAGCAAGAGTACGGTCAGTGAAAAAAGGTGAAACAAAAACGATTCGGCTAACCGCCAAGCGTTAATAAATTCTTCGAATTTGCGGAGAGAGGGCTGCGCTGCGGAAAACGCTGTGTCCGAGCACAGCCGGCTGTCCGCCAACACTGGACATAGCACACAGGACACACCACAGCACTACCATTTAAAAATGCACGTTCCACATTTTACTTTTTTTTCGATGGTGGTTATAAACATTCTTTCTTACAAACAAGGCCTTAGAATAATAATTACATTTAAAAAAATAGTAAGTACGAGGCAAGTCCCCTCTTATATTGTTTAAACTCACATTGCTACATTTGCAGCGCAGCCTAGCTCAAATTTAGATAAGTGATTTTTAAAATCATTTTACTTTCATTGAATATCTATCAATTTCTTATGGCTTCTTTGCTTCTCATCTGTCTAAAATATATTTCCAAAATATTTGGGCCCTACAACTGAAACGAAGCAAATGATTTGTAAAATATCAGTTTCAAGATATTTTCACCAATACCCATTTTCGTAACGCAATAACTCAAAAGCAAGTTTGTAGCATATTTCAAACTTATTAAACAACTGTTTAATGAGCGCTATAAAAAGCTACAATAAACCTTCAGTGTCGAAGCAATCATCTTTAATATCTTCTACTTTACCATTAGAAACTGTCCAACTTTAATGAGACCTGTCAATTTTGTTCCTCTTGCGGCGGCGTCAAAAGATCACAGATTAAGCTCAGGAAATCTGCTCTCATTTCCTATTAAATCAGGGCATCGATTAAATTTAAAACGTCATAAGAATCGTCTTGGATTCACAGAGTATGAAAACAATTTTTAATTAAAATTAAACTGTCAATTCTATTCAGTGAGGAAACTTAGTAATGACTGTAGACTGTGAAAAGATCTCTCAATCCTTGACATGATGCACATGACTTGCTGACTTGCATGCAGTTATTCTGCTAGTAACCTACCTAATTCCTACATATATTATATCTGTAAACTAAAAATAAAGTTTAGTGTTTTTATATTAGGGTAAAATTTGTAGTGACATAAAACTTATTTGCTACCTTTTGTAGATCGCCCGAATATTATAAGTCTACTCAATTATAATTTGTACTTAACCAACTTAAAATTTAAAATTGACTTTTATGATTGTAGTAGTAGTAGGTATGTCATGCATCACGCATATTTTTAAGGGGGGAATATCATCGAGTGGCTGCTCCAGCCTGGTAAAAATCACCCCGTTCCTTCTCCTGCACGTAGAGCCGGAGCCCCGGTAACCCGTTAGGTTCTCCACGACATGCATCGAGCATACCTATGTGTAACCACACTAATAGTGTTCATTGAAACAATTGAACAACAATTGAGCACCATAGATACTGTATGCGTGATGCACATCCTGTTTTTTAGTATTTCTGTGTGAACAACCCAGATTACACTGTACCTAGAGTGAATGGTGAATGTAATAAAAGGATATATTTTATTACAGTGGGCCACTGGTTTTAATGCAAGCCTAGCAATCTTAGAGCGTAAGCAAATAGGTTCCTAAGTACATTTTGGTAAGTAAATAAAGATTATTGATTCAAAAACTTTAATGTTTATTTATTGCAGTTCATAAGCATGTTATAACGTATTTCGTTATGACGACAAACACTATCGTTACTTGTAATAAGTGATACAGTAAATGCAAGAAAACTATTAATTTGTTTTATCACAATGTAAAGAAAATCCTAGTATTTTCTCCTGTCGCGGATGCGTTCACTAACATAAAAGTTCATATAGACATTACACTCAAATAGTTGTTATGTGAGAGAATCCATCCCGCGGCACTGGAGTCGCGTACGACGGTTCCATACCCACGCCGCACTGTGCAATAAAGTACAGTTGATTTCGTCACAGGGCATAGTTAGCATTGCTTAGAAAAATACTTGATAATTTAAATTTTCTATCAATACAATGCTTAAGGTTTCCATTCAATTACAGTAAGTTGGAAACATAATAAATTGTCGCCTAGTCCGACTTTTAAGAGTTTTTGCCATTGTCAATCCAAATACAAAAACGAAAGTTATTATAAAGCTCGATTTATTTATCAACAATTACATCATATATTCTAATCACAGGATTATCAAATTACATTCAATCAAAATATTCTATCAATCACAATACAATTATACAAACTTATCTTAAAAATATCAATACAAAAAATTACATGTCCGAAACTTTTTATAATGAGAGTCCTGAAAATACGAATATCTTACTATGGCGTCCTGTGAATAATTAGAATATATTATTCTAGTACCTTTACATCAGTTTAAAATGCGGTGATTGGAGTGCATTATCGAATGTCAGTTAACAATTTACTGGTTCAATATTGTCAGGTTTATGGTCTAAAACGAAATAATATTATGCTACGTAAAATCTACATATTTGTTACTCCACCGTGAAAACCACCATGTTTATATAATGGGGAGATTTTACAAATCTCAATAAATTAAAACGTCACAATAACAGCAATTACAATGTTTGTTGCTTCTACGCCTTACATACATAATTCATTGGCGAGAGACACAAATATAAAACAAGATTACTGTTAAAGATATTGGAAAATATAAATACACATAATTACCTCGTCAACAACATTTAATTAGTCTCATTATTACAAAGTTACGTCTAAAAATTAAACTATTTCTAAATTAAAACTAGCAACAAACCAGGTACCTAAAACAAACCTTATATCAAATTCAGTCCGCCGTCACAGAACACTGCTTACAAAACGTAGTCAATACACGACTTGTCACAACATACTGCGACAATACAATACTAGTATTCATAAGCTTAGGAACTCGATGGGATCTTGGCCAGTTCATAGATTGCTTCTCCTCTAAGTTGGTGTAGGCTGGATACTTTAGCTAATGATATGTCCAAATACTTGTTATATACAGCCTTATATCTAGAGTTATCTACATTGACGACGATTTTGGCAAGTTTCCTAATGATAGGGTCAATGTGTTCGAGGCTATATCCTGAGTAGTACGACAGAGTCGGCGTCCACACCTCTTCAAGCTTCTTGCCCGACAGAAGGTGTAGAGAGAGGCAGATGGCGGCCGCCGCTAGTTCCGATGGTCTGTAGTGCGCCATTGTATACTCAACAAGGCTGAGGTCTACTAAATATTTGGCTAAATGATGATTTTTCGATGTTCCATGAGCTGCTTTCACAAACCTGGAAACAAGATAACAATTTCAATATAAAGGCCAGTTAAAAAGTTTGCAGACTCAGCTCAAAATTTGCAAAATCTAGCCCAATTTTCTATGTACAAAGTCTAGCCAAAATAAATTACCTCCTCAAGAAGCTAAGTGGAATAGGTCTAGCCAGGCAGAAGCCTAGTTTAGACATGATTTCTCTTTCACACTGGAACACATCAGCTTTGGTGTACGCGTGGTCGGTCACATAAACGAAGTCGCCGACATCAGGAGCGTAGATCTCTTCGTACTTGCTGGCTATGAACATCGCAGTCACGCCGACAAGCTGCAGCTGATTCCGTTGAACATTTGGTACCGCCTGTAATGTAAGACGAAATATAATATTTAGAGATACTGACTATCATTAGAACTTTATAAAAATCTAGATCTACCATTTGGGTAAGTAGTAAATATCATATTGTTGAGAGAACAATATGCGAAAAATAATGCATTTACATGCATGGTTAATTTGCGTATGTAAAAAGTGAACTATTGTGATCAAATAGTAAAGCTATGTATCTTTACCTGTAAGTATCGGTCTATGATTCCAACAGTCAAGTGGAATGTCTCCAGCACCAGAGAGAACTGCCTCTGTACCTCCACCAGCCAGTCAATAAGAGTTGCCCTCATTTTTCCAGTTATCACAGTCTGGAATAAAAATAATAACATTTAATTTTTAATCCTTCAGTAAATTAATGGGTAAATAAGTCTGTAATTTGTTTAAAAGCATGAGTAGCTAATATTATCAAGCAAACCTCCTGAACTTGACCAATAGTTGTGTAGATGTTAATGACATAAAGGAGTGTTACTGGAGCTATTGTCTGTCAGTAGTAAACTGATCTTGTGAGTAATGAAGAAGTCTGCTCCTGCTGACCATAGATGGCTATGGTATGAATACAAAATAAATGAAGTACAAACCTGTTTCCTCAAATGGTCTACTTCAATAGGATACTTAATCTCCAACTCAGTCAGATAGTTGTAGATATCCTTAATGTAGATAGACATAAGCAGCGGACTGTTATTGTCTCCAGCATCAATGTCTTCAATATCATCAGGCAGTTGAGGTGTATCATTCAAATCAGAGTTCAATAAGGCCGCATAGCTTTCAACCTTCTTCTTGTCTATGATTGAAGTCTTCTCATAAGCCTCTTCTAATTTCAATTTTCCAAGTGATTCAGTAGATTCTTTGAGAATTGGCTTCAATGCTTTGATTTCTTTGTTTTCCTTTAGTGTTGGCAGCTTAGATGATTTCTTAGCTTCTTGCAACTTCTTAGTTTGAATGTAAATGTTTATCGATTCTTTGAGCTCAGTTGGTTTGTTCTGGGCGTCTTTCAAGATTGCCTGTGAACAAATTTTTAATAAAGTAGGAATAATAGATTTGTGACATCTACTAGTAACAGTAAATAATTACTGTTTGATGTTATCTTGGAACAAATGGCTTATTTCATGATAATACATTTCATCCACAAAGCATTAGACAACAGCAATATTGCATGTTGACATTGACATAATCTTGTCTCAGTTTTACTGATTACTATAACTTAAAATATTATTATTGAATTTTAGATAGATTTCTACATGCACTGTTCATAAAGCAAATATTTTTGACAAGTGGTTGTAAAGTGCAGTTTAACTTTCCAATGTTTACTCATAGCTTATTACTTAAAAATCTATTAATTTATGTAGTCCAATCCGTTATTCAATAAATAAGAGCTGTTAAATCACATTACCTGCAAATAGAGTAAATAAATAAAAAAATTAACTTACCCGGTTGCGAGCCGCAGCTCTGACAGCAAGGCCAGCAGTGCTTTCCTCTCGGCGCAGTGGAGGTCTGGACGACGGCTGTACCACCGGCGCCGCTTTAGCTGCCAAACCAGTATCCACCTTTGACTGAACATGGCTGTAATTGCTGAAAATACAAAAAATTACATCTACCTACTGCACTGTGAAATATTAATCAAGTAAAACAATGGACTACAAATTAATAACACAATAATAACATAACCCTAATATAAAAAAAAATTCAATAAACCTAATTTTAAAAACATCGTTAGAAATATCACCATGCAATACAAAATGACCAGCTGATAGTAGTAACAATATTGTATAGTGGGTATCTGAAATTTTACCTTCGTAAAACAGCCCGATTTAGCGTAGCTTTCTTCTCAAACTCAGCAGCAGCCACAGCAACTTTACCACCGATTTCACGATGAGTTTGAACGTTCGTGTTTATATCCCCTAACGCTCCACGCACAGTCAAACCTTGCTTTTTAGCAGGAATCGCCACATTCGCTTTGCCTTTTAGAGCATAAATATTTTCCTGGTCCTGGATCTGAGCCTAGTAGGTAAAAACAAATTACATTCGTTTAAATCAGCACTTAGTTTTAAATAACAATAAATTAAATAACGACTATTCATTCATTATGTGATTAGTACCGTTCGGTGTCTTCTCATCTGGATCTCCATTTTAATGTCCTTTCTTGATTAACTCGTCTGCAAATCAGTTACAGATCCACCAACTGATATTATCTTGGCACAGTCGTTGTATTTCACCCAGCTGTGCCACTATTATCCAAACCTTTTGATATCAATTTTTACTACGCTTGCTCGACACTCCGTCTCAAAAATAACGGCTGATAATTCAAAGACCAAAACAGATTGCTGCTATTGGTTAACGTTATCTTGGTTTTGATTGGCTCACAGCTGCTACCCGGAAGTATGAACAATTACTGATAAAATTATTTTAAAAAACCGACACATTCTATCCAATAAACTTAATTCACTTTTCTTATTTTTAATTTATGTTAATAAATCTATCATTGCATTTTAGTAGAAGTGTAACATAAATTTATTATTAAGTATAAATTTACAATTTGACCAATATCCGCTGACATTTTTGTAGTTGTCTATGCTAGTTCGGTTGATATTCTCAACTCCACATATTATTTTTATAAAATCTATCAATATATCAAAGATATCAATTGGTAATAAAGATCATTATTATATTTTGTTACTTATAATTAGAATTTATATGAGAAATATTTTTTATAAAATTACAATTATAATATCAACTGTTTATCATAGACATACATTTTTGCTTTTCTTTTATTTTTTAAAACGTTCCGGTTTTCATTTTAAACATATTTGAAAACTACTGCTGTTATCTGTTAAATATTAAATAACAAATACGCTTTTTTATACTATACGCATTATGCATGAAATTGGAGATCAATGTTAACAAAATTATAACCTGAAAGCAGCTGTACGGTTAGTATTTAATTTAAATATAACTATTTTCTGTTGATTCATTTCGTTTCACGCTACTGCATTTGACTTTTGACAATTACGTAGACGTCAATAATTCAGAATTTCAGAACATTGAAGTTGAACACAGAAGTAATATAAAACTCGTTGCGCGATAAATGTGAGCACAGATTTTGTTCCATTTACTTTGAATTATAAACGGGTCAATTAGCCGTCAACAACTATTTAAATTAATTTATAGTTAAATTTGCCAAAACGGTTCTAATCAGATGTAAGATATTTTTAAACATATCCTTTCAACATTAACCTATGCGGCTTTTAATAATAATCATTAATTAGTTATTAAATTTTGTTCTTAGTTTTTTCAAGAATGGTGCAGAAAGGTCCTCGTCCTTTGGTGCTGTGCGGACCCTCGGGGTCTGGCAAGAGTACTTTATTGAAGCGTCTTCTGAAAGAATTCCCGGATAAATTTGGCTTCAGTGTGTCGCATACTACAAGGAATCCACGTCCAGGCGAAAAAGATGGTGTGCACTACCACTTCACTACCAAAGACGAAATGTCCGCGGCTATAACTCGAGGAGAATTCATAGAAAATGCAACTTTCAGTGGGAACATGTATGGAACAAGGTAATATAATTTGTTTTGTGAAGAATCTGAGTTGGCCATGTGCTTGTTGTTTTGGGCGCATTGGCATATTGCCAAAAACGAGGTTGTCTTATTCATAAAGTCATTGTTTTGTATCATGAATTTTTCTGATATTCCACATTAATATCTAAATTGATATCATATTTTTCAATGTAATTTAACTTGTATGAACGACTTGTATCAGCCAGAAGACCCTGATCTTTGTTTACCCTCATTACATGTGCTTGACCTACTAACCAAAGCTATTTTGAAACTTTCAGTAAACAAGCGGTCAATGATGTGCAATGTAGTGGAAGAATCTGTGTGCTTGATATTGAAATAGAAGGTGTCAAACAAGTGAAGAAAACTGATCTCAACCCACTACTGGTCTTTGTGATGCCACCTTCCATTGAGGAGTTAGAGAGGCGACTCCGTGCACGTAACACTGAGGAGGAAGAAGCTTTGAAGAAGAGATTGGATACTGCTCGCAAAGAAATCTTATATGGTAAGTTAAAAATGCAGAACTATTGTAATTAGATACTATTCACCGAAGTAAGTGTACCATTCTAAGCCTGTATATTAAGCATTAAGTCTTAAAATTGTTCAATGCAGTAGTTCAATATGGTAAAATACAGTATTCTTATGTTTTATAGTCGTGATAGATCAATAAAGTGCACAACTCTAATTGGATTTACTTGTTACTGGTACAACTTCTTGTTTACATTTAGAGTATTTATTTCTAGCAATAATGCAATATACTAACACATTTTTAAAGTTTAACTCGTTGAGTACCGGTTTTATAGACACAATTAAAGAACAATAGGTCGCGGTCACCGGTGACCGCTTGGTGTTTGACAGTTTAAAGTTACTCTAATTTCTCACTCACAAATAAACAATTTCATCATTAATGACATATTGTTTTCAAAGAAATAAATTTAATAACAGTTTCTTACGCAACTTGTGTTATTATCAATGAAGTACTATGTTTACAATGAGTGTTAAAATATAACACATCTGATGCAATGATTACAGGTCAGGAGCCAGGAAATTTCCACATCATAATTCTGAATGATAATCTGGACAAGGCATATTCAGAACTGCGTGATTTCATATCACAAAACATGGAAGAAAAGGAGCGAGGTATGTTGATTTTGTATTATAGTACCTATTTAAAGAATGTGCATTTTGTCCCCTTTTAGTTGTAGTTGCATTTCAATAGTCATTTATTTAAAATTAATTGTCTCATGATAGTTATTTTGCATTAATAGTAGAGATGCGCCAAATGTGCGTTCGACCGAATATTCAGTCAAAAATTTACCAAAGCGAATATTCGGCCGAATCAATCAGATCTATTTACATATACATACAGGATGTCCCTGTCGCAGTCCATGTCCAACTAACACAAATTGATCGGTGATCTGATGACGACTATATGCCAGTCGTCGACTACGCCAGAACAATATGTTTTTAAGTTTTTCACTTTGTCAAAGTAGACTGAATGATGTTCTATTCATAACAATGTATTTTGATACATAGCATTTCTTTTATTTACCAAAATATGTACAACTATGATTAATTTTCAATACTTTAAATTATTAACGAATAATTCTGCAAATCAGCCGAATATTTGGCCGAGTATGAACATCAAAAAGTATACCTAATGTACTGAATACGATGTTCGGCCGAACATTCGGCGTATCTCTTATAAATAGTTACATGTCCGTTTATGTATATGGAGAGACATTATTATTACACAAGAAAAAACGCGATGGATAGACATATCCATGTGAATAAATAGTTATTATTAAATAAAGTATTTCGAAAAAGTAGCAACAAGAAAAAACTGAAACATGATAGTTTCATGGCAGTACATTAAGTTGGCTTAACAAAATTTACTTTATAATTTAAAAAAAATATACTGTACTGTAGTTAAGTCTGCTAGTTAAAATTGATATCATATTTTTCAGTATGGTGAAGTTATCAGAAGAGGTAATCAGAAATATTAATTAACTAACAAAGCAAATAAAGTGCTTTATCAATTAACCTCTTCATGAAATAACCAGATAACATATTAGAGATAGGGATACTATCATATTGTTATGAATATACTTAACTTGTAATAGATAGATAGGTGTAGGACATTTTTTCATATAGTAAAGTAATAACAATCATAGCTGTGAAATACTTAATTCATGAACTTAAACATTACAAGCTTATACTGTAAACACCTATGAATGCGAAGCTTTTGATAAATTTTGTTTGAAAACCATTGCTATGTTAATACTATACTACAAAAGTTATTATGTCTTGTACTAATAAGCTATATTATATTTTTAACCAAGTTTTCAAGTGAAAAATTGAACAGCAGATAAGTTCTCTATATTTTAACATACATAGACTATAACATGTGTTGGTGTGTTCTTTTTTTGAAGTGTGTTTATAACCCGACTAACATTATTCCTCACAGATGCGGAAGCAGAATCTGAGGCAGACAAGTGAACAATCTGCATGAAGCATGATATTACCTATCAATGCAAACAAATGAGCATACAATGATATCCTCATTTTATAATATTGTTAAATTGGTGTTAGTTGTGTGTTTAACACTAATATTTGGCCCCAATATACATATTGAAAACAAATCTATGAAAAACTACCTCCTATTAAATGTTTAAGTACCCAGTATTGTATTGCCATAAAATGGTCAAGTTTGTTCAAAATGATAAGGTGTCTAGAAGTCACATGTTTATGGTGGTTGTTGTTCAAATTTACTAGATGTTATAAATGTTAGATGGCAATCACTTATGGCATATATTTTTACAGATTTTCAAACAAAGTTGTGTCTTGATGTGTCTAAAACTCATTTTGATTAATGAGTATAATAATGCATATTATATTTTGATCCTATATAATAAGAAGCTACCAAAGCTTTATTTATTAGAATTTTTAAAGAATCTTAATGTCTGTAATGTATTGTGTATTATTACTATGTGGAATTGCTTTTACAAACTCCCAAATTTTTGCCATCAGGTTAGGTTGGAGACAGTATCTATCTAAAGCCTCCTAGTGAGCCTAGTCTAAGCTTACCAATTAGTTCCATAAGTGTGTAGTTCAAATTATAATGTTATTTATGTTAGTAAACCAATTCCATTCTCAAAATACCTATTAAGCATTTAAATATATAATTTTTGTGAGTATTTGTAGCATCTTTGACAAAATGGGGACTCCTAACATTCCATAATAATCCATTAAAAATGTAGTCTTGCTATAGTCTATTATTTTAAAAGAACCGCCCATTTTTTGTGCCAAATTTTATACAATTTGAGCTGTTTTCTTTAAAAATCTATATTAAAACTAGTGTGCAATTGTCTATAGATAAAAAGTACTTAGAAATTAGTAAAAAAGTTAATATTAAATCTATTGTTAATTTCATGTAGTGCAGTGCCGTAAAAGGGCAACTATTCTCTGATTTATTTTAAGTTTTAGCATATTTAAACCCATTTACTCTTTTGGGTACGACTTAACACAATCAGACTTTAAAAAAATACTTATCCTCAAAATACACTGCTATAAAATAATGAAGATAGTTTGAGCTTTACTTAACTTCTAAGGCGGATTTCTGTGACTCACTGTAACTGTAACTGTGGAATTTTTCATGCAAAATGTACAATAATTATATTTTTATATGTTTGCTTATAGCTGTTCTTCGAGGATTCTGAAGAAAACCGTCGCTGAGAGGTTCTTCTATATTTAAAGATATATATTTTTAGTACTATCGCTAATAAATACTCGTCTATTAGAATATAATATCACCTCGAAATGTTGATATACACTTTCTAAGAGCCAGCTTTTTAAAATATTTATTATTTTTTGAATGTAGACTTTTCGAGGAATGCATTCTTATTGTTATATTTTTGGGGCTTTTTTGTGTAACTACCAAACCATCTCCATATTTTTTGGTGTTCAATTTTAACCATTCCAAGATACTAGCGTTGCTGTACTGCTATATATGAAATTATTGTGATTTGCATAATTTTGTTATTTATATACCTAACTACTATTTATTCCAAACGATGTGTTGCGTTTGCAATATTCTTATTTAACGCAAATTGTATGTGTTAAGTGTTGTGAGAATAGCAATTAAAAGTATTTGAAATCATAAATGCATTTTTTATTTCGTTACTACTACCTATCGGATATCCTACCTGTTGCTGGAGTACGCTGCGTAGATACAGCAAAAGATCTAGAAAGATGGAATTCTCTAGAGGGGCCTTCATTTTACGAGGTTCCTATAACTTTTTTTAAATTTTGATAATACCTACTTATTTCACTTACTATCGGACTTGATTGATGGAACAAAACTTAAAATACGCAGAGTATTTTTTGCCTACCCCAGTGAGATGGTGTATGCAGTGTTTGTTAAATATCGTTTTTATGATCAGTGTGAGAGCACACAATCGAGGAATCAAACACAAAGTTGTCACACGAAAAGACCCTGACTGAACTTTAAGGGCATTGAGTGAATAGTCAATATTGTATCTCCATTGTTTGTGAACTTTGGCGCCGCACCTTACTGTGGTGATTATTTTAAAGGATATTAGGAAATGACTGTTGATTATAGTTTTAAAATAGTTGCTATTTTTAATGGTCTAAATACATTTATTTAATGTCTCAATATTCTATTATCATCACACTCAATTCTAAGAAAAGATAACATTACAAGATATGTTTCTTTTATTGAAGATCAATAATAGTTTATTACTTATTGTAGACAATAATGTCAAATTTTTCAAACAATATTAGCCAATCATGATGTTATATCAAGAAAATTATTCATTTAGAGCAATGTAATAATTCAAAAGTCACGTCACAATAAACAATAGTAAATATAAAACAGTTTCAATGTTGAAGAATATTCTACAGCATACTTGCTGTTGTTGCCACAAACCAAGTTCAGAGAACAATGCTGTTGTCCTTGTCCCAGCGATCACGGTGAGAATGAGGCGGGGTGTTCTCACAATCTCCACCAATTGCGGTGGCCTTAGATATATTTTTCAAAGAAACACTACTTCCTGCAGGTCCCAAGTTGGATTGCTTTGACAAACACTTCAGTCGTGGAATATGTGACACTCTCTTAGGAATTTTTGACAACACATTCTTCTGGTTCTTGGGATCATACAAAGTATTTGCCGATTTAGATCTAGTATGTCCAACATCAGCCTTGTTCTTCATGCAGGACAGTGGAGTACGGGACCCACTATTACTGGCAGACTTGGATTTCTTTGGTGTATCACTGAGTTTAGGTGCATCATCTTCATAGATAAGCAGCCCTTCATTCTTGTCAGATTTGATACCTGTTTGACGCAGTTCTGTATTTGTATTTTGCAAGACTTTGATCAAAGTATCATCAGACATGGTCTCAACATTTGAGTCTTCTTCAACTTTAGCAACAACTATAGGAGTCCTCTCAATACCTATTGATGGAGACCTGGGATCATTATCAAGAATTTGGAATACTGGGACATCAGCCTCATCTTCTTCGTTGCTATCTATATTTTCTTCACTATCTTCAAATTTATTGTTATTTTCTATATAATCAAAATTAGTTTCCAAAAATGTTGGTTTTTGTTGACTTTCACTTGATATATTGCTCTCTATGGCTTCATTGGAAGCTGTGGAAGAGCAAAGAGGTTCTTCGGCATCTTTAATAGTGTCATCTAATGTAAAGTTATTAAATCCGTCACATAAGTTTCGAGTGACCATTAATTCTGGACTCTTTTCACTAGCTTCAGCACAGCTGTCGCAACTGTCATCATTTTCTGGCCGTAGTACAGGACTAGCACAGTTATCACTTTGCAATCTTAGCAATTTCTTGTCATTAGGAACATCATCTGACTTTGAAATTATGATAGGCGTGCGTTCAAAATCCTGGGTAGGTGATCGCGGGTCATAGGATTGCAGGTGATTCTTTATTACAGCTGAGAGAATGGGATTATTGTGTATCAACTTTTCTTCGCCATTAGCATTCTCAAAAGTCTTCCTCAGATCAACGTTTTTAGTAATGTTATGTTTACCGGTAGTTTTGTTCTGAAATTCCAAAGAAAAAGTTAGCTAATTTTATGTATCAGATGTATGACCACAACAAAAAAAAATGGAGGGAACTCCATGTGTTATTTTTAGATTTTCGAATAATTCCAAACAAAGATGCTAAAATACTTACGTGGAGAGGAGTTCGTGTGATTTCTGGTGTCGGAGATCGGGGATCAGAACTATCACCAGTATTCAACTCCTTCTTTGCCGAAGCAACAGTTGGTGCTTCATTGCTGGGTTTACTGGTATTGATACCCATTGTTTTAGTAAATATAGTACTGTAATATATTTAGTGAAGTCCGCTACAATTTTACTAAACCAAAGTCAACATTTTAATCTCGCAAAGACGTTTCGACAAATTACTTCTTTTTTTCTTTGAACAATCCGGTTGACGAATGGACGAACTCAAAACATCTAACGGCCGCAAATGTCACACTGATTCTATTTTTAAAAATATTTCATTCAGAAACCACAAGAGTGGGATCAACCGATCATTTCGGATATATTTGAAATTATGTCAATAATGATGTGTGATTTAATTATTATTTAGTAAAGAATTAAATGTCTAAGTAATTACATATATGTAATATTCTTCCTACAATGTATTAAAATCCTTAAAGTAGCTTTATAATTTTTAAACTAAATATTCTGATTCTGAACGAAACAGCAGTTAATAGATTGCCATATAAAAAAAATTTCATAGTGGTAATTTTCTTAGAGTATTTAACCAAGTATTTTTAGTTTAAAATATTAAAACAAACATTTCAAAAAAGAGCTATTGAGAAATGAGCCATTACAGAAATTATAATACTTTTCATATATTTTTTATTCTAAGAATTTTTATTTACCTAGTTAAACGTTTAGTCACAGTATAACAAATGAGAGAAATTCCTATATTTTGTAATTATGATGGTACACACCTTGGTTACACTGTTTAACTATAATTTAAAATGTAAATACTTACTATCTAAATAATATCTACGAACTTTTTCACAAAATTATGACTTATTTTATTTATAACTATTTTACAATGAAGTGTTTCAGAACGCCTTCGAAAGTTCGGAACGTGAAAGTATTTTGACGGCGCCACTGTAGGCTTTAGTTCAGTTTCCGCGTCTCTTTGAATTTTGCTACCTACTACTGCTTACATTTTGTTTTAACTTCTGTCTGCCTGCTGGACCCTGTTAATTGGCCATCATCAGTAATTATCACACTGAGTAAGTAGGTACCTAGGTACTAAACTAAGTAGAATAGATTTTTTTAAGTTATGGAATTTTATGTTAAACCTAAAACAAGGAACTACAGGGAGGGTTCACTATTAGATACATGAATAAAATAATAATAGTATTTGAAAACATTTATTGTATTATATAGGTACTTATGTACTTTTAGTGAGTATCAAATAAAAAAAAATCTACAAGAAACATGTTCATGTAAGTAATAAAATAGGCATATAAAATTAATTATTTCCTAATAACATAATTCTTAGTTCCTTAGCCATTAATTAATTATGTACTTACGTAATTAGGTAGGTACACATGTTCTTAACTTTATCGATAGAATAGATAGGTACAATACAAACACTTCACATTGTTAATAAATAGGTATGGCACGCCCAATCTTCAAAGACATTAATTACTTACATACTAGATCCTATATCTACTTAGTCTAATCATAAAGCTAAATAATTAAAATGGTATTATTTCTATTTCGTGTGAATGGGCGAGCATCCTAATTTATAAGTCCAAGAACCACGTCGGCACACTGCCATAGATCGGGAGGTCCATTTCCAACCACGAGCACATCGGACTCGGCAAATGGCGCCATCATTTAGCCCCCAACCATTCGGTGACGTCATACCTTTGCAACTGACTCGGCCATGTTCGGGGGGCGGCGGTGGTTGACACCACGTGCGAGCTACAATGCAGAAACATAATATTTGTAAACACTGAAATATGACTTAGGTACTTAAGTCGCATTCCTTTCCGCGAAGGAGCGTAAATAATCAGAATTTTCCGCAGGACCATTATGTTATGAAATCTATCGTTTATTAGCAGAAAATGGGCACATAGTCAAGAATAGCAGGGATATGTTAATTACGACTAGCTCTTCGATTGTTTTGTGAAATAAATTCGGTTCATTTGAACGATATAGTAGATAGAAAGCTTAAGCGTACACGAATAAAGTGGTACAACATCAGATATTACATGTTTTTTTGGCAAGTCGTACAGTAATCTGAAGGTAAGTACCTACACCTGCCTTCCTGCCTGTACCTGCCTAATGCAGGTTACAAATAAATAAAATTTATCAGAAGTGACTACTAAACTAAACGTTTGACTACTTCCTCGATAATATTTTGGCTCATTTTATTATTGAGATTTGCATCTAAACAGTTCCATTCATAATACCGACTTAATTGTTGCAATATGTAAAGTGCACGTGGTATGAATCACTATGATAAAAGAACATCTAAATGTCCCACGGCCTTGTTGTTGTGACTCGGCGGTAATGTTCATAGCAAAGATATTCCCTTTGTTATTCTGATGCGTCTGTACAATTTAATTAATTAATTTAACAAAGTGTGCAAAATGATTAATGACTTACGGTTACAGACAGGCAAATGTCCAGACCACCTCATGTCGTCACCACATGTTAGTGTCCTTTGTCCTCGTAATTCAGCTTTAGGATCGCGACATGTAAAGTTGCACACTTTATTTTCAGCTCCACAATGAGACACTAAATACTTGGGTACAGAACAAGATTGTACCAGAACATGTATTTGCATTTTACATGTTTGGAGAATCTGGAACATACAAAATTATGTTTGTTGAAAGATGTGAAAATTTATTGTAACGATTTCCATATACAAAAATAAACTGACTTCATCTTTATGCGTGATTCGTCCGACGATCATATGTGAGCCCTCTTTCAGCAAAGATCCGAATTTAGGCCCATACATGTGGACGAAACGAACATGTCTAGGGACCTTTCTTCCCGAACATGACAATAGCCTCGGGTATTGTAACACTGCGCGGTCCACACCAGGTTTGGTAATTAAGGTTCTGTCAGGAGGACATCTCACGCAGGTGTCTGAAAGTATTTACAAATATTTTTTATAAACTACAGACCTAGAAATAAAAAGTAATTTGGTGTACGAAACGTGTTAACAACAATAACCTTCATAGATGCTGTTTAGCTCATTATCTCGCATACGAATTGGCAACGATCTTCTATGATTGACTTCGTCGGCTCGTACTACTCCGCGTCCTAAGTAGATCGAAGATACTTCATTGCTCAAGTTCTTCCTATTAGTTTCTTTAATATATGCATCAGACTGATAGAAGAGCCGCGGGTCTTCTCTTGGTTGGTACACTTTACCCGCCTTCTCTTCGGTAAGTGGCGAGGTATCGTACCGAAAGTGCACCGACGGCCGTAACTTGGAGAACCGGCTGCTATAATAGTCATAATCATTTCTTCTGTTGTGATCTGTTAATATGGAACGACGACTGTGATAATTTGTTGGTCGATTGTGAAACCCCTCGTTCGGTAAAAGTTTTATTCTGAAAATAGGAGAAGATATTTAATTTCAAACGATGCATGCTGAATGCGAATTATCACTGGCATGCGAGGTATGAGTTTGCTAATGCGAAATGTAAATAAAAAGTACATTGCTACACCAAGGTTTCAAAATTTTAAATATTTACATGAAGGAAACAGAAGTATTCTCAACAAGAAAACTGGGGCTTATAATCAGTCTAGCCTAGGTAGTTATTCTTAGGAATAGAATTGACGTAAGGTTATTGCTATTTCAGGGATTCTAGATTCTGTGGATTAAATATTTGGACAGGCACTTATCGATGGTTTAATGTTGGTAATAAATAACTCACTGGTGTTATTTCCTAGTTCAATTTCGAAGGTGAATGGTATATTTTCACGACAAAAATATTCGAAACAGTCGGTGTGTATAAATGCTTGAGGCAGGAGCAAAAACCGCATGATAATAACTTTTAATCTCAATACAAGTAGGTTAACTCATGAATGGAATTTCTATAATATTGAATCTTATAGTTTGAGCAAAGTGCCAAAATGTTTGCGTCAATTCACTAACCTGTTGATGTCTATGTCCGGCTGGCGGGCTCTCAGTGTTCCTAGAAAAAAAGTTCATAAAATATTACGACGATATTATTTACAAACATCTAAATCTAATAAAACCCAGACTTCCTTATTATATACGGACGGGAAAATAAACAGTTTTTGGGAAAATATAAAAATGTGTTCTAGATTATTTTGGTTTCATTAAATATACAGTAGGTTTAAAATATGTTGTGTCTAGTTTTTAGGATTAAATGTAGATAGCGATATTAGTTAGTATATTTATATAATAACAATACTACACAATTTGTTTAGACCGATATGTTTCATTTGAGAACATCTATATGCTTTGGTTCATTATGACATAACATAACACCTATAGAGGTAATACCCGAAGAGATATGAAGAACTGCAAATTACAATGTTATAACCGTTTTCACCAATAGTGTAATATGAATCATATTTTTTAGCGATGAACCTATACCATATACCCTGCACAGGTCCAAAGTCTTGGATATTACCTAGAATTTTTGAAAAAACGAAAAATCCCAATGACATCTCACCCGGTTCGGAAAACACCACTCGACTAACACAGGCAGCCAATATTTTTTTAATATTTTATAAGATTTACACAGTATCCTTAGTTATAATACAATAATAATACTATGTAAGACATTTCATCGACAACAAGATGAGATGTGAAGTATCTGGCACTAGTCCCACATTCCAATGCATTTGCAGGTACATATTTGATTTTTGTTTGATATTATGTGTGTAAACACGACTCTGGAATGACGTAGGTTTTCGCTGGAGCTAGGAATAAATCACTTCATCATTACGTTGGGACGGCAAAAGGTGACTTTTTGATTTGATACACATCGCTAGTCTTCTAAATTACGGTATGCTGAAACATGTACAACTTTCAACCGCATAGAAAACATTCTGTAGGAGTTGTTCTCCATAAGTTCCTACTGTTTGCCAGATATGGTAAACAGTAGGAACTTATGGACGTGAGGTTGTCAAACCAAACTAACACGTTTAATCTTTTTACCATAAATAGAGCATTAACCTTCTCTCTGCTCTCTGTGTCTATGTTTAGTTAAGAACGTCTTATCATCTACTCGAAATCTGATAGTTTACAATCTTTTCTCTGAACTTAGAACCAAGATCAAGCAAAAAATGTTAACAGCGTACGATGAATACATTAAGCGCATACAATGGAAGCTAAACCGTGAGCCAAAGGCTTTCTGGCAATATATGAATAGTCTGAAAGTTAGAGGGGATTTTGAAAATAGAGTCAGTTATGATGGGAAAGAGTGTGTTGGTAGTGATGCTGCCCAGGCTTTTTCTAATTTTTTCTCTAGTGTATTTTTACCTGATGTTCCTGATCTTGATCATGAAAACCAAAATAATCAGAACAAAACAGCTAATTTGGTACATGTTGATAAATTAACAATTTGTGATGTCTAGACAGGAATAAACAATTTGAAACCTAACTCTACAATAGGCCCTGATAACATACACGCTTATATCATAAAAGGTTGTAAAAAATATTTAAGCTCTCCCATACTCCATATTTTTAACATGTCATTGAAAACTGGTTTACGCAAAACGTTGGAAAGTCTCGCGGGTCCAACCCATACCCAAAGGTAATGACCATTCTCAAGTAGAAAATTACAGGCCAATAGCTATTCTCTCTGCTTCCAAAACTATTTGAATCGATTTTACACAAACACATTAGTTTACAAATACAACCACATTTGTGTGATGCACAACATGGATTCAGATTTAACCGCTCTGTAAGCACTAATCTCCTAACAGTAGTAGACATTATTTCGCAACACTTAGATAAAAATATTCAAGTGGTTGTAATTTATTTTGATTTCAAAAAGGCCTTTGACCGTGTGGATAGTGATATATTACTTGGTAAACTCAATGATATAGGTTTCTCACCGCAATTACTTAAATTTTACCAAAATTACCTTCGTGATCGTCAACAATATGTAAGAGATGGTTGTTTTGTTTCTCCACCTTATCACACTCGCTTCGGTGTTAGTCAGGGTTCGGTATTGGGCCCTTTGCTGTTTGGATTGATGGTGAACGACCTAGAATCTTGTCTCAAGCATGCGAGGTGTTTATTGTATGCTGATGATCTTAAACTTATTTATGGGGTGAAAAATTTAGCAGATGCATATACCTTACAGAGTGATATTAATGCTTTGTACCAGTGGAGCAATGAAAATAAACTCCATTTTAATACAGCCAAGTGTAATGTAATGTCCTTTAGTCGAGCACATAATCCTTTGCATGTTGAATACTTTTTGGGGTCAGAGCTCATGAATCGAGTCCACACCGTAAAGGACTTGGGTGTAGTCTTCGACCCTCGACTAAATTTTCACGAACTTATGAGGTTACTTACAATTGACTCTTATCGCAGATTAGGTTTCGTTATCCGTAATATGCGTGAATTTGATAATCCTAAAGCTATCAAACTTGTGTGCATGGCCCTAGTTCGTACCAAACTGGAGACAGCATCTATTGTATGGAATCCTCATGAGAGTACTTATGCTTTATTGCTGGAGAAAGTGCAAAAAGCATTTCTTAGATTTATGTAAAAAAAGCTATTTGGGTACTATACATTCTTATATCCCACCAAGTTTTTACTGGGCATGTTAAATTTTAATTCTTTGGTAGTTGGTTGGCGAAATTACTCTCTTATTATTTCTACCTGTAGTACTCTGCGAGGTCCCAGTAACGCGAACGCTTTCCTGGCATCCGCACCAGAGTGTGATTTGTTCGCAGCGAGATGAAAGGATGTATGTCGTGAATGTGTAAGATTTGGTGAGAAGATGGACGGCTGATGAATTAGTTTTAAGTAATTATAATTGTTGTACTTTTTATATAAGATACCTATTACATAAGTATAAAATAGTAAAAAAGTATCATTGTTTATTGTTTAACTGTATAATGTTTTGGCTTGTGCTGTAAAATTATACATGTGCTTATAAATCTATATATATAAAAGAAAATCGTGTTAGTAGAGAAGATGAAAATTAGAACCAGGAGACGGACATAGGATACTTTTTATACAATACTTTTTATTACTTTTTACTGAAAATCACGAACGGGAACGGGGGGGAAATGGGATTGCGCGTACGAAGTCGCGGGCAGAAGCTAGTGAATAAATAAAAATAAATAAATCTTGGCTGATGATGATGATGATGACGTAGATACGTAAACCCTGCTTAAGCCAGTAATATTGACCCCGTGGATCATTCGAAACAAAAGGAACCTACTTTTTTGTAGGTATTAAATTAGTTATTGTTGAGTTAAGTAAATTAATTATCTTTTCCGGAAAGTCTATATTCATCTTAACATCTTTGTTCTCACACTATCCAATAAATTACGCATCGCAACTGACGTCATAAGGATTTATCAAATCGTAAAGCAATATTTGAGACACTGTAATACATGCTTTGTAAGTGGGAGTAATAAATTATATATTAATAGACCACCCATACTCTGCGTTGAAACTATTGACAGTAGAATAGTGAAGCCGCTATCTATAAATGCAACTTCCAATAATTTATCAAACTATTGAAGATGTGCCGAACAATCCTTTTAAGGTTTGGTTCAGAGTCTACGTAGATGGATTCAAGGAACTGCTTATACGGCTGGCTGGTCTAGGGAAATGGGATTGTAAGGGCGTAAGGGACGTTAAATTTTGAAGTTGGTGCAATGGACTGTAGACACAATTTAATCAGCCATGTTTGGAGCCATAACTGAAGCAAATAACGCCTTCACCAGAAGGTGACTCACTCATAGACATGGTACGGTAGACAGAGGTAGTGGGGGCGAGTTTATTGTTATCACTGGGTACAATTCCAGTCGTCGTGGTACTGGGAGTTATTGTAAATTTGAACCATCATTTGACCCGACATAGGCGAAGAATTTCATCCGGGATCCCCAGCAGACCCCTGCACAAGATAGACACTCAGTGGGCCGGTATTTGTAGGTAATTTAGTAAATTTTTTTACTCTTGTCATTTGTCATAGGCGCCTAATAAATAAAAGGCACGGTTTTTTCTTGTTATTTCCTTGTATTTGCGGTAATTAATGCCTAAGTATCTACATACTTTAGTTTACTTGTATATAATCGTAGTTCCAACGTAACAGGTAAAGTAGCTGACTACATAACACAGACATAAAGACACTGGACCACTCTAGTCCATAAGCAGTATCATTTTTAATAACACATTAATGTGAACATTACCATTAAGAAACTTCTATAAATGCAAATTGATAAGCAACAGTCAAGTATTAGGAAGCATTTGATATACGTATTAAAATTATAAATGTCATATTCCTACGCAATTGCATTCAAATCGTTTGCAAAATGACTCTTATGTACTTACTTAAGTATAATTCAGTATTAACTCGTCATATGAATGCGTTTTATGTTTCTATCTCCTTTGAATGATGTCATGTATAAAATAATGGTTGATGATCTAAAAGTATGATTCTGTTTGTTTTCTACCTTGTATTTAATTGATCGTAGATATTCTAGGCACTTTGTCTCAATGACTGTTGATCGTAATATTATTATGAAATGCGGCTGACATGATGGTGAGCATTTTCAAAACCTAAAGCACAAATGGACGATTCATCGGTGCATCACTTTTGTCCAATCCGAACTATATTCGAGTTATGGTGTGTTCGGCAATCTGTTGCGCATTTTTAATAGAACCAAAGTGACGGGGTGACCGTTCGGTTGGCTTGTCTAATTTGTGTTTTAAGAACTGGCGTTATAAATTAATTTACGATTCATTATACCAATTAAAAATCAACTCAAAATTGTTATTAAATGTGTTAAACAATAGCTACAAAAAGTTCAAATACTTCGATACCGTCACGTCTAGAAGAGTTTTTGCAATTGCTTCAATCAAAATTATATCTTATTAAAACGAATCACACCGTTCGTTTTTCTTCAGAAGTTTGATTAATTTTGTACAAGTATGAGGAGGTTAGTTAGTGGCTCTTGAGATGATACAATATGTCAATTTAGAAACCGACCAGTCATTGGATTAGTCAACCTTTTTTGTGTAGTATTTTAATTTAGATCTGTTTGTTATGCATATTATATCAATGCCTTGTATGAGTATCATAGGTGGAATAAATTAAATTAATTATTATAAGTACCTACTTATTATAATAGTTAACAAATAATGCATGAAACGATTTAGAGAAGTTACGTCGTGTCAGCCACAAGACGTCCACGACGTCCACTGCTGAAAATAGGCTTCCTTTAGTGACTTCCCGATCAACCGGTACTACACGATCCGGTTGCCGGGTATCCGGCGCCGGGTACCCGGGGTGGCGTAGTGTGTGTCCCTGTCTGTAGCTGTCACAGGTACCAGCGTAATTTGTTTGCACTGTGCTACCGGAAGGTGTAAAAAGGTACTTACAGCCTGTCTTTTTAATCATGAAAATAATGTATTGAGTTCTAAAAATTAATCTAAAAGACGAGGACGTTGATAAACTGAATATTTTTTTTTTCACCAACATGCTACCACCTACCTACTTCTGACAGAGCTCGAGGCATCGTCTTTCTGATTTTCAAGATATGTTTAGGTACTTAATTAAGCACATGTACATCTTGGTACATTATCATGTAGTGTAGAATACCATGTAGTCACTTCAAATAAATATGTCGATCTTCGTCAGTATCTAATTTCTAAAATCACATTTTAATTAATTCGTTCTTGAAACATACTTCTCTGACGAGGGCACATCAAAAATTATTTATCAATGACGTTATGCACACACTGTCGACCCAAATTGCTATCCTCAGTAGTGATAATTTATTACGCGATGCAAATGAATTTATAGTATTTCACCCTGAACTTGACCAGTAGTAGCAGCCATTTTGTGACGGTGAATTCTCATTTTAAAACGTTATCTAGATATTTTGGGTCAGGGAGACAATTTGTTAGGTAAGATTTATGTCTAGACAAGAATTTAGCTCTCATCGCAGTTATGAAAAGAAGGGGCAATCAACTGTTTTGTATTTTATAAATATATGTATTTTTGCGCGTTTGGCTGTTTATTTGATTAATGGTACATACATTCTTTGATAGTTTGCAGCTTTAATGCAATGATGTATTTATGATCATGATTATTTACTGCTGCGTAAAAGCAGAGACATGTTTTGTTCCTACTGTGACTATAACGTAGATAATTTTATATTCTGAGACAAACATGTTTTTATCATTTAAGAAATTTCCACACATTTAGCATGTTTGTTTTCCTTTTAATTGAGGACAAAATATTTACTCACGCTTTGTGATGAATGATCGATTGATCTATAAATAGCAATCAAAGGAATGGCAGTCTGTGCTTCCTGGTTATAACGAGTGATAAAATAAATAATGAATCATCTGATTAATTGAACTTTTTTATAGAGATTCGATAATTATTAGAAGAGCAGGGAGATACTAACTATTCAAATTCAATTCCGAAATATTTATTTCAAAATTATCTGCATGAGAATTAAATAAAATAATAAAGAAAAAAATACTTACCAATCAAACTAAAAATTAGAAAGATAAACACAATTGACATCTTGAGGCAAACATTCGTGATTCAATTACAGAAAATTAACGAAGTTTAAAATAAAATTAAATGTATCACACAAAAAATTATGCACTCAAATTCGCACGTACAACGCAACGATAGTGTTGTAGCCAAAACGCACAAAGGCAAGTGAACGCGAAAAGCGCGCGAAAACCACTAGTGTTGGAAGCTCACCGTGTGCGAGGGCGTGGGTGGAGAGCTCACACATGCCAGAATACTATTAGAACTTTATAAACAGGTTATTGAAGTTCACAAATCACGTTCTGCATACTCGTAAATTAATATCAATGTCACTGTTACTTTTGTTACGCGAAACTACCGAAATTACATTAGCATCTACGTTTGTTAGCACAAGAACCGTAAGGTCATAATTACATTGATCTAACTATTAACACATTCATTAGATCATACTTAAAAGTATTTTTGCGAAATATGTGAACCGTTACAATAAAGTCTGATGTTTTAAAATCAAACTGAATCTGGGCCAAACGTTTTAAATATAAAATGCAGGTTTTTTATAATATTTCTTTTATTGGACAATACAGTTTACGATTCACAAATAATGATGACGCCACGATTGCACTACCACGAACTCACGAAAACAAGTATAATAATTGTGCCTTGTTCTCAAAGCTTCGCGACAGCTTTGAATCAAAGGGACAAAATTATCTTTTCTGAAAACCACACGGGACTACAAAATCTTCTATTAGGTTTTAAAACTACGACGTCAATTTCGCAGCGTTTTCAAGATTTGTGACCATTTGAAATATGTGATCTTGAGAATCAGTTTCCCATCTTTGTTTTAAAACCCTTCAAAGCTAATTCTGTACATTGTACCAGATCAGACGTGTTTATTGCAAGTGTGGTAGCAGCAAGGATGGTACGGTGGGTTGGGGCAGGTGAATGCTTGGCAGGGGGGTACACAAGGGCAGCACTCGCCCGGGTACCAGACAGTGCGCGCGTACCGTCCGCTTGGCCTCGTGCATGCGCCGTGGTTGAAGCAGTGCGCTTTGCAAGGGAAGTCGTAGCAACACGGTCTGAAGGAAGAATAATTATATTGACAATAAATGTTAGGGATTTGGGTAGTCCATAAAACTCTATGAGAAGTGCAATAATGCTATTTCATAAAACTTTCATTTAATCAGATTTGATGCTGAAACAGTTAGAAGTATCTGTCCATCTCTAAATAAACAACTAACCTATTTAACAAATCTTAAACGGACCATTACCACAGAATAAATAGTACAAGTACCATTACATTAACACCGTGGTACCGCACTAACTTTGTTTCGGTCAGTTTCAAGATTCTGCATGCTCATTAATCTTTGACAGTTTATTATATTTCAATGGGTTTTCTAGATCACCTGATTTTTTTATGAATTTATTTATGGCGCTACTATTTATAACCCCTTTTAGTTATATAGGATAATACTTAAATTGTCCTGGACTCTTACCTTTCCATTGGAGCATTACTTGGACAACCCCAATAGTAACCTGGGCACTCTCTTTGAAAAGGCTGTGGCCTTGGTTGTCCACAACGTGGCCTTTTGTAGTAAATGCTGTACTCTCCTCGAACACAGCCGTATCTGGGTGGTGCACGGCAGCATTCGAACCCACGGGGCAACACTGACATTCTTGTAAATCGTAACCCTGCTCGTTTTGCTTTGCAATTAGCAAAGTTTTCTTGGATTATCTGCAGATAGCAATAAGGTTCTTAATTTATTCGGATTAGATATTATGAAACTAGGAGTGATCAAAACAAGGTCTCCGAGTCTTTTGGAACTTTAAAGTAACTTTAAACTGTTTACTGGCCAACCTCGGAACATTGAGACGTATTTTGCAAAAAACCTTATCTAATATCTACATTCGTGACTCAAACGTAATATATTTAAATTACTCCTTTATATCCGAGTAAGAAAAGTAACCAAAAATACCCAATTTTTAATGCGTTGATGTAAAAATGCGGTCAGTAGTTTCAGCCTACTTTGATATCTAGATTGAGTAGGTAGACGATGACTAAGATCTGAATGTTTCACCAGATTCGCTGCAGCGGTACCTACTTAGAATACATCAGTATCAAACATTATGTATCTATGTACATAATATGTGTGTATGTCAGATAAAACGATGGCGCCATTCATGTGATGTATCAGGATAGGGAAACTCGTGACTCATTCGAAACTTTGTCCAGATATGAATTTTAGTTCCCATAAATTCATCTTTAATTATGAAGTAAATAAAGAAATGTATACTCACTGATGCTTTTTATGGGTTATTGTTATGAGTTTTTCCAATTTTTAGTACTTTTACAAATTTTTGTAATTTTTTGTAATTTAGACGTTTTTCATAGAAACGGTGACAATAATGTCAAATATATATTTTTTATTTTGTTTGAATGCAGAAAGTTGTTCATTTTTGGTTTTATGCTCTATGATGTATTGTGCCAGTTGTATATTGATGAGGTACCTATAGAGTTCTGTTGGTATCGAAATAATCTTTATTCTTCCTTGGTGAAAGGACTTTGCTCTCATTTAAGTAGGTACCTAAGGCGCCGTAAAGTATGTACAAACATATTTCGACATGATCGTATATTATTGTGCAATAGCAAAAAATCACTACCGCAGCTCTATTTCAGTTTAGGATTCGAGAGTCAAGTCAGGATATTGGTAACTTTTTTTTTCCTCTTTGGCAAACGAGTGGTGGTGGCTGCAGAATTTGTAAGACTTAAACTTTCCACAAATGGGGCCCAACAGGGCCGATGCCGATTCGGAGTCGCGGAGAACCTAACGGGTTACCGGGGCTCCGGCTCGACGTGCAGGAGAAGGAACGGGGTGGTTTTTAGTCAGTAAGAGTCTGACACTCCCTCCCGACTCACCCAGGCGGGAGCGGTCATTCGATGATTTTCGCCATATATTATCGATAAAATGTGTCAAACTCTATTATCCGTCTAATTTATTTCACAACCAATAAAACAAGAAATAAAACAACAGTAAGTTACAAACATGTTGTATTCTTACACGACAAGGTTCACACACGGTTTTTTAGCTCCATTACCAAACGGGCATGCATGGTCCACAGCATCCACAGCCGCAGACGGGCACTCCTGGGTAGCTGCATCTTTTGGGACAACATATTCCAGGCTCTGTGCAGCAGTAGCAAGGGCATGGCTTACACCTGTTCGGTCGACAGCAAGGAATCGCCACTGTCTCACAAAGAGGCACCGGCTTCGGCACTGGAGTCATTGGCTAGAAATAAAATGTCATTTTTAAAGTCTAGTCTAGAAATAATATTGAAAAGTTTTAAAGTAAACATTTTGACAAAATGCCAAGAAACATATTTGAGAAGCAAAATGGAAATGAATTTTGGCTAAAATCTGATTTCAAGGTTATTGGTGTGGCAGATGAGCAAGGAGTGTGACTGAAAATAGATTAATTAATTTCGGAAATGTAATGAAGTAATGAGGCAATGAACCGAAACAGATGGTGTAAAAATGAGGGGACTTGAAACCCGTAGTGGGATGGCAACATACAAATAAAATTAAAGTACCTACCTTATCGCACGGAGGGCATGGTGGAAGACAAGGTAGGACTGGACATGGTGGACATGGAGTGGGGCATGGCCGAACAGGAGCAGGACATGGAGAACATCCACCACCAGGACACACAGAACACGGCCTCAGATCATTACACGATGCTACACATGGCTTTGTACTGTAGGGGTAACAAGCGCCGCAAGGCTGCCCTGTGCACACACATGGATCATAGCTGTAGAATGGAGCACTCATTTCGATTTTACACTTTTTATATCAATTTTAATATTAATAGGAAATTATAACTTAAAATTTCATTCGTCTGTCATGTCAAAACGTGATAAAAATGTTTTGTTTTTAGATGTTTTTTTCTTTGTGGTGCATGTCTTTATGGTCTTACACTAGAAGAAAGTTTGGAAGGAAGAGGTTCAAAAGTTTAGGATTATATATTTTTAACTTTTAAAGTTAATAGATAAACCAAAACATTATACCAAAATCAAATACATAATTATAGTGCCAAAACTTATCAGTCCCTTATATCACAAAAATTAAAGACCTGTCTAGTTATCTTAGTCTGGCTGGTATATTAACTTGTGTCTTTTAGTTGGGTCAATAACTCTTTGACATTAAAAAAAATATTTTGACATTTAAAATTATAGTTTGAAGAAAAGTGCTAAAAATAAACTAAAATTAAAAAATTACAAAAAACGTAAATTTTAAGTAATTAATTTAACAAAATCTTAAAAAAATGTGTGCGTGTAGCTTTTGCCCAACTTGCCCGGCAATTTTGCCATGTGGTACGGGACCATGCAGGTACTCATGTCCTCCACCGTGTCCTTGCTGTCAGCCATGCTGTCCACCACCAGTGCCATGTACCCCGTGTCCGCCATGCAAGTGCTGTCCAGTTTTCCGACAGTGTCCAGCGCCTGTAATCCCCGACTGTGTGCCGCCTATTGTGCCAATATTACCGCCCTGTAGACCTAGGAGGTGTCCACCACCTGAACCGTGCCCACCTCCTCCGCCTCCACCAGTCTGTTGTCCACCTGTTTTGCCTTGCGCTCCTCCACCGCCACCGTGTGACCCACCTCCGGTAAGTTTATTTGAACTACAGATTGCTAAAACTTATTTTAATTTTATAGTGAATAGATCTAACATTTTTCTGTTTACTCGCAGGTTTGCCCGTGTCCCGAACCAACACCATGCTATCAACCAGTGTTACCATGCTGTAACCCACAATGTCCTCCACCTATTATACCCAAACAGCGTCCCATTTGTCCTCGAGCTCCGCCTTGTCCTTACCCATGTCTTCCAGTGTGCCGAAGCTGTTGTCCGCATTGTGAACTTGACCCGGTGACACGTCGCCGACCATTAATAGTTCATGACAGTGTGTTCCACACTAGGAAGACTGGATTGCCTGCCGAGTGCTTTACCAGGACTTCTCCAAATATACGATATAAAGTAGAAAACTATGTAAGACAGGTATGACTTTATTCTTACGTTATTGTTGTTTTTTTCACGTATGAGCTAGTCTTTATAACTTATGCTGTTTGTTCCTTTGCAGGGTCCTTACTCATGTTGTTGGCATCCAGTGCCAGTTCCCCTGTGCTAAGAAATGTTTGCTCGTGTTTATATTTAATGTGCACTGTGCTATGTAGCCTGTATGATGTTGAATCGAAATCAAAATATCAAAGTGATGTTGGTGATAGTTTCGAAATAAAAATTATTATTTTACGACTTTAGTTTCGCATTATTTTGTAATTATCAGAATACTAGAATTTTAAATATAATAAAATTTAAAATATAATAAAATTTAATTTATGTGGTCTTTTTAGAAATCTTGAAGATAGAATCTGAATTTGTTCCATGAATTTTGAAATCTATGCCACTACAATAACCTATTCCTGAGACTCAGTCAGTTATTTGTACCTTAGAAGGTCCAAAATAATGTTAACATTTTCAAAGAAGCGACTTACGTGGTACAGAAGAAATAAAACTCCGTAGGAGTAGCCTAATAGAATTTATTTTGTTCACATCACTATTACCACTATTATAAAACTTCAGGTTTCTTCACTTACAGTTACATAATTTGTGTGTTGCAGCTGTATATGTTTATACAGGGATTTACTGCGTAACATCTTGGAGTTGGACATTTTGTTTCGCACACCATGGGCATGCATGGCCCGCACATGTTCGGCGCAGGAGTGGGGCAGCAAGCTGGAGGTGCGCAGCAAAATCCGTTACGCATTTTTTGATTTTTTAGTTAATTTCACTTGAAAATTTAGCTCAAGATGAGTTCGGCAAACCAAATGAAAGCCGCGAATGGTGTGCGCTTATATTTATAACCACTGTAAAGCCAACTGGATTGAGGGGTGATTTATAGATTTTTCAGAAAAATCTAGTTGGTCAGATAACTGATACAATGTCGTACCACAAAATAGTACACAGTGGATAATCAAGGAATTACACTGGCGTGCAGATACTTTTGTAGATTTTTAATGGAAAGAACTAATAAAATTGGCACTACGGGTGCAGTGGATGCCTTGATGCTGTATTCGTTTATGAATAGTAGGACTTTTTAAATTATGTTACAGATTGCACATTAAATGAATCATCAGTCGAAGCTATCTATTGGATTTGGATCTATTTATTTGTCTTTAATGGATCCCAGTACAACTCTCGTACGATGCATTGATAGATAAGAAGAAAATGAATGTTTGGTTGTAGGTACCTACCTACATAATATTTTGTTCTTTTAGATAGATTACTATACAATTATTATTATGCACGTGTTATGTGATGTAATTGGGTTTGTTTAAGTTTAGGGAAACAAATACACAAAATATGATTCACGACCTCGATGGAGTAGTGGCTAGTGTAACTGCCAAGCAAAGGAAAGGTTAAGTTTTTTTTTAAGGGGGGAAAATCATCGAATGACTGCTCCCGCCTGGATGAGGCGGGAGGGAGTGTCAGACTCTTACTGACTAAAAACCACCCCGTTCCTTCTCCTGCACGTTGAGCCGGAGCCCCGGTTACCCGTTAGGTTCTCCGCGACTCCGAATCGGCATCGGCCCTGTTGGGCCCCATCTGTGGTGGTCTGATGTCTCTTTGAGGCGCGCGCGGAATGCGACGCGCCGTACGCTCGGGTCTGTTTCTGGTCGGACGGGGAGCCACCCATGCTCGCCGTCCGCAGGCCCGCGCTTACGGTGGCCGGAGATCGTCACGCGATCCCCGACGCCCGGTGTGTCCTTCGCGAGGAAAGGTTAAGTTAGGTCCAGCAAAGAATGACTAAAGATTACTTTACGGATAATAGGGCCAATTTCACCAGATTAAAATGATGTTAATCATAATTATAAAATTGAGGTAGGTACTACACCACAGCATTAGGGTTCGTAAACAAAATTACGATGCGATGCGAATTCGCAATCTAAAAAATTACGATGTGAATTGCTGCGATGCGATTTCGTGCGACAAGGCGCCTCTCAAGGTGATCATTCCTTCGACGACCGTCAATCGTACTAAACGTAGGTATTTTAAATTAAAAACTACATGGATCGTAAAGAGAAGTGTGCACTTTTGTTAAAAGATTTTGGGAAAATATTTTGATGCGCGATGCAAATCAATTCGGAAGTCCTTGCGATGCGTGCGTTACCCCAACAAGAAAGTATCTCCTAGAGATATATGAGTAGAACGTATAGTTGGTGCCTTATCTGCTGTAAATGTGCCCCCACTTAAAAAATGTGTGCCCCCTGTCGTTTTGAAAAAAAAACGGAAAAACGATTCTTGCTGGGGTAACGTTTTTCTAGCAGGAAAATTCTAAACGAGTGATCGGAGAGAAAAAAAATGTGCATGGCCAGAGAGCTTATATGTGTGCCACTATGTGCCCCCAAAAATAAAATCTGTGCCCCTTCAGATTTTCGGGATATTGCGTTTCCTGCTGGAGTAACGTTTTGATGAATCGTATATCTCTAAAACCATTGCATGTGCCCCTGTAGAATAAACATTCACGAGTAGCTCTTAATGTGTGCCTCTGTGTGCTCCAATTAGATTTAAGGAAATATTTATAGTTTTCAAGTTATCGCGGTTTTATGAAAATCCGAAAAAACATCGCAGCGCCTAAATGAGAAGGTATAAGTTCGCTGAAAACTGTATTCGGTCCTTCTTGATGCTAATAAAAACCATACAAAGTTTCAAAACGCTTCATGCATGCGTTTTTGAATAATCTTGCTACAAGTCAAGACGATGGTGTCATAACTTTGACGGCAAAATACAAGGAACTGGCTAAATCCCAGATGTGTGTAGGTGTAAACCAAAATCATGTGCCTTTAATCAAAAATATGTGGTGAAAATATTGAGCTTGGAATGTTTCGCATTAAGTAAATATGAACAAAAAACCGAATTAAGTAAACAACGGCTGGTTATCCGACCAAATTTGAATGACTACTAAAAAGCGACGGATTCATACATATCGATGACCTTCTTTATTTTACTTACTAACCGGTTCACACGTGTTGTGCCTGAGTACACTGAAGTAGAAAAGTAATAAATAATAAAATAAAGTTGTTATTGGATTATGTTCTACTAGTGAATAATAGGTACAAAGTGTTTATTGACTAGGAGGTGCGTTTAGATTATTTCTTTTTATTGGTAAACAGTTGCAGTTATGTAATGACGCCAAGGCCACTGTTATGTCGAGTCACGCAGTTGCACTGATACTGTTTGTTTACTTTTTGTTTTTTTACTTACTGCGGTGGTAAGTATTTAATATCTTTATTTTGACTTTTTTACAAATACTTGTACCTTATGAAATAGTTAGCTTATTTGTTTCTGCTATAAGACAAAGAGTTTGCTCTAATAGTACCTATGTGCATAAGTCATGCAGATGAAAACAAATTGTACAATTTCAAGTATTTGCCGTTGAACTTAGATATAATAAATATTAAAGGTATCAACCACCTACAAGAACCTTGCGAATCATGTTTAAGAACAGAATTTACTCCAGAGTGTCATATTTGTTGCGCCGGAAATATATCCTTCAGATACAATGTTAAAGATATTATCATTTATGAACTTCATGACGTTTGCGTCAAGTTGGATGATCTGCCTCGTAACATTGAAGTAAATAATAAGGAGTACACAATTCTGTCTGCAATAGAATATGAACCCGCTTCGAAACTCAATAGTGTTGGACATTACAGGGCTCACTGCTACAGAAAAAATAGTAATTTATTTGAATGTTATGATGACTTATATGGTAAAATCCAACGAAGTGGGAAATATAATATTATGCCACATGTAATAGTCTACACAGTAGAATAGACAAAATTGTACAGGGTTAAAATGAATGCTCCAGAGTAGCCCGCGAAATACAAATTTTCTTATGTCTTTTGGAATTTAGTTTAGTTTAAGTTAAGTTTTTTTTCTTAAATTAAGGGAAGAAAAATAATAATTTCCACATCAACAAGCTGTTTCATTAATATAGTCACAAGCTGCATTTAATATATTTTTTAATTAGCCCCCAAAACTTTTGAACGCAACTGCACGGACAACAGCTTAGGTATAATACGTCCAATAAAGAAGGTCATCGATATGTATGAATCCGTCGCTTTTTAGTAGTCATTCAAATTCGGTCGGATAACCAGCCGTTGTTTACTTAATTCGGTTTTTTGTTCATATTTACTTAATGCGAAACATTCCAAGCTCAATATTTTCACCACATATTTTTGATTAAAGGCACATGATTTTGGTTTACACCTACACATCTGGGATTTAGCCAGTTCCTTGTATTTTGCCGTCAAAGTTATGACACCATCGTCTTGACTTGTAGCAAGATTATTCAAAAACGCATGCATGAAGCGTTTTGAAACTTTGTATGGGTATTATTAGCATCAAGAAGGACCGAATACAGTTTTCAGCGAACTTATACCTTGTCTCATTTAGGCGCTGCGATGTTTTTTCGGATTTTCATAAAACCGCGATAACTTGAAAACTATAAATATTTCCTTAAATCTAATTGGAGCACACAGAGGCACACATTAAGAGCTACTCGTGAATGTTTATTCTATAGGGGCACATGCAATGGTTTTAGAGATATACGATTCATCAAAACGTTACTCCAGCAGGAAACGCAATATCCCGAAAATCTGAAGGGGCACAGATTTTATTTTTGGGGGCACATAGTGGCACACATATAAGCTCTCTGGCCATGCACATTTTTTTTCTCTCCGATCACTCGTTTAGAATTTTCCTGCTAGAAAAACGTTACCCCAGCAAGAATCGTTTTTCCGTTTTTTTTTCAAAACGACAGGGGGCACACATTTTTTAAGTGGGGGCACATTTACAGCAGATAAGGCACCAACTATACGTTCTACTCATATATCTCTAGGAGATACTTTCTTGTTGGGGTAACGCACGCCCTTGCGATGCGTAAAGGGAGCTTGCACGTTTTTGCGATGCCACGTCGCATCGCAGTTTTGTGTACGAGCCCTAAAAGAGATAGGGTCCTATCTGATTTGGATCACTAGTAAAAAAGGTGTCAATGGGGTTCAACTTCCCGACCAATCGCACTACATCGTGGTGAAAACATAACCCAGTGCACCATGGCAAACAATGTCAAAATCAAGACAAAAATACGTACCAAATTAAAACCACACATAAATATAACAATTTTTATTCACACTTTTACGTAATATACAACCACTTTATGGTACGTGACGGTACAGAACTTTCACCGGACGAAAAGACTTGCAAGTCAATGAAAAACTCAGCCAGCATTTAACGAATTTCAATGACTGCTTTGTCGAATGCTGCAATAGGTCTTGGCGGCTGGCCCAGCGCTAGTACAGCATCTGTAAATATATAAAATTCGTTACTTTTTTCACCAAGATTTGTACCTTGGGTTACCCTATTTCTAGACAAATGTGGAGGTTTTCTTTTCAATCAGTTTACTTTTCAGTATTAATTTTATAACGAAAATTTTGGATGTTAGGGTTGCCAATACGTAATGCTATTGATATGAAAGTTATGTGACTTGGTAAGTGATCGCGAGTGCGGTGGTGCGGCACTGGTCACTGGATATGTGCTACTTGACTGTATACTGTGACGAGGGATCCACCGCCGCAGCAGGGCCTGCACGGATGACAACACGGCGCTGGTCGACAGCCGCCACAGCCCCTGAAAAATATAACAGGATTTGACTTGTACCTAAATAAAATTAGCACCTACATTACAATACTTCATATCTTTTTTTCTGAGGGTCAAAATCCAAGGCTCATATCAGTTCCGTACTTCCAAAAGTCTCTCTAGGTCTCGCGATCTAAGAAGTATAAAAAAGCCTATCCCTGTTTCGATGCACATTGTAAAAGTAAAATTTGTCTGATAGAATCAAAAACTCACTGAATTGCAGACATTACTGATTGCAATCTGTTTATAACACCCATCCGATCACACATTTTTGTAAATTTGTAATTTATAATTTTCACGCTGTAAAATTTTGATTAGCCGAAAAGAATTTGATAAAATGACTGGTTGTCAACGCGACACTACGTCGTGTTTAAAAAAAGTGACAGTTCCTATTTCAAAAATATAATTTTTATGTGCCTTATATTTTAACAAGAAGTATGTGTACCTGTGTGGCTGTCACATTAAAAAGTTTAAAATTGTATTTTTAATTTACTGATTTGTTGAGGTTAAGATTGAGAATAATATCAATTAAGATTTTTATTATTTACAAACTTACTTAACAGGTGTTGTAGGAAGGAGCACATGAAGGATAGTGTGATTTCACCTGAAAAATAAAAACACAATATAATAAGACTATTATTCTTTCCCGAAGTGATGGTTGATTTACCACGTCTGTGTAACCCTGAAGGGTGTTGAAAGAAGTTATAGACCGTTAAACAAAGCAGACACTAATTGATTACAATATTTTCTGAACTGCCTAAGTGTGCTACGTAGTAGCTATTTATATTACCTATCTAAAAACATCCGGCTAGATGTGTCTAGCGCTTTGTTTATTTAGCGCGCGTGGCAGTAGACTAATAACGCCTGAACTAAAACCACATGCAAAGTAAAAAATCTGTGCATACCGGCCGTTCGTAATTGATGAGTTGGTACCGAACTTTCTTATCCTGGTTGTTGAGTACCATCCCGGGCCAGCTGGTAGGTCTGTAGTCGAACGTGCTGTCATGCACGATCAGGGGTCGGCGGACCGTCCAATTGTCCATCCCACAAGGAAGACATGACGGACCCTAAGACCAATACATGAGAGAAAATAAAAAATACGAATTAACTAACTTGAGGAGGCCTATGTGCAGTAGTGGACGTCCTATGGTTGATATGATGATGATGATGATGAATAATTTGGAAGGCTAGCATGGCCGAATAATCGGTTCTTCGGAAAGAAAAATATAACTCACTACAAATAATAATTGAGAAAAATTAAATTAGAAAGATTTACGTTTGTGCTGTTTCGCTGTTTGAGTAAGGTTACCGGAGGCACAACCCTCCTATCTGAAATCCCCAAAAGATCGGCGATGTAGGTATCTACTTGTAATTATTGACCTCTTGTTGCCTCCTTACGTCTAGGGTGATAGCTCTTACACACGGGCGCACGTTACCAACAACAGAGGCAACTGCTGCGGTCGATACGTGTCGGCGGCAACCGCTGACGTGTCGACGCAGCAGTCGACCGATAGCGACACTTGCAGTTACCTATAGCCTTCTTTGAAGTTGAAATGTTGACAGCTTCCGTCGACGCGTCAACCGATGCCGCAATCACATCGACGGTTACCGGCAGCAACTTGCCACCGACACGCGTTGACGACTCTTACCTCTGCCGTTGGCAAAATGCCCCTCGTGTGCAAGAGCTTTTATGGTTTAGAGATTCGTATGTTCGTTTGCCCCTTAAAAAGGTACAAACTAAACTATACATAACTAAACTTACCCTGATAGGGATGCAAGGAATGTATGTTGGGGGTTCCTTGTAACTTGGCAAGCATTGTATTGGGCTGCACATTGTTTTACTTGTATTTGATTTAACTACTTTTATTAAAAAAAATAATCAAAAGTATTTTTCCGTGTTTTCGCTATTTTCTCGAACTCATTGATTTTATTTTTATTTTGTGACATTTGTTGTCAACTTATTTAGCTTTTTATCGGAATTTAAAAGTTGCCAGGTGCATGTAGAATATCGAGTATAGATACCCCTTGCATAAAGTCAGGAACATACTGGCCTATTAACGGAGTAGGAGCTTGTAAACTTATAGCAGTAGTACCTTATGAAAAATATGGAGAAGAAACAATTACTCAATACGGTGATATTCAATATGTACTGCTTCAAAAAACCTTGGACCTACCAAGGTTTTTTGAAGCACAAATCATGGTCCGGTACACTATTTATAATCTGAATAGCACGCGAAATAGGAGCATATTTAGGAAGAGTAGTCCTAGCCCTTGGCAGGTGCCACCCCGCCCTGTTGGAGATCTAACAGGGAAGGGTGGCGACGAGCCCCCACGTATCCGTCTGGCACATGCAATCCCAACATCTCCAGCACTTCCAGGTGATGGACCAATGCTCGTAGTCGGTAGTACCCTTTCTATATATTTAACTAGCGCCACATCTCTCCGCACCTCTAGTGTAGTGTACGCAATTGTTCCCAGGACGAATAAACTTGGGTACATCATTTGGAAAAATGGATAAATCCCATACAATTTAAAATACAAAAATCTTGTCAACTTGTTCTGTATTTTTTCCAACATCTTAATGTATTTGTCCTCATGTGGATTCCTAATAATAGCACAAGTTTCAAGATGGATGATTCTAACCAACCAACCAATGCATTATAAAGAATTTTTGGTACCGTTATACTTTTAATATCATGACCGTCTCAATTTAAATCCTAAATGTCTAAAAGATAAAAGATTTGCTACATAGATCCGTGACGTGTCTTGTTTATGCCTTAAAAATATTCGATGAAAGAAGATTTTCCCAAGTATGTCATGCTAAATAAAATTCGGACCATCAAGATTCTGCCTGATTTCTTTTTTTTTTTTTTTTTTTTTATTTACAGGGTTTTTTCTTAATAGAAAACATCACCCCGATTATTGAATACAAAAAAAAAAACAAAAAGAACACTTATACTTAGACTTACATTTAAGTTAACCTACCCTTCTTTCTTCTTCTTCAAATTCAGTATTTTAAATAGAATTTGAAACTATGCAGCTGACCTTGGTAGCATGATATAATTTACATAAAATATTATACTAACTTCTACAAGCGGCTTCGTCCGCATTCAACAATAAACCTCTTGTGAGTTGTGATGATGATAATAATGATAAGGTCTGATCGCCGTCACATATACGTGACAAGCGAAAACTGTCCCTCGACGCCAACGACACAAATACATGACTGAAAAAGCGGAACCGGAAACACGAAATCAACAATTTGATTCCCTATTGGAAACCCTATTTATTTCTTAGAAATTTGCGCGGAATTTGTGACTTGGCGTTGAGGGCAGGTTCATATGTTTTGCTCTGGCGTTCAAAACGTTAATTGGATTCGATTCAAAGCTGTAACCAATTTTCATTTTGTTCAGTGACTTTCATGTCCCACGATGTACGGTCTCCGACCTGTGCAGACCTAGCATTACCTACGAATGATATATTTCAGTATTAAAACCTCTTTACCTTTCTAATTAAAGACTGGCCGCCTTCAAGTTTCAAATCAATGTCAAATATTGTGGAATAGAAGTCAATAACGTTAGCAGATGTCAAATCAATTCAGTTTTTATAAATCTATCGTGTAGTTAACAGTAAACTTAAAAATTAAGAAAAAAAGTAGAAAATACGCGTAAAGTTCTAAAAACAGTATCTTCTAAGAAAAATATTTTACAAATATTTAAAACAAGCAATCTTTTGGACTACATATCATTATCAATTGATAAAACATCATCACCGACGGTGAAACTTGCCCATTTCCTTTTGCAATAGATATTTTGAACTACTGACGAAAATGTAAGTATGGTACGATTTGTAGGTAGGTACAGGATACAAAGCTCTACAAGAAAGTAGGCCCGCAACGGCAATATGTCACGACTGTCATCACCAAGAATATTATTTAAGTCCACAGGACAGTCGACTGCTCGTGAGGGTTGTACTATTTATTTCCTCAGGACAGTCGACTGCTCGTGAGGGTTGTACTATTTAATTCCACAGGACAGTCGACTGCTCGTGAGGGTTGTACTATTTAATTCCACAGGACAGTCGACTGCTCGTGAGGGTTGTACTATTTAATTCCACAGGACAGTCGACTGCTCGTGAGGGTTAAGTTGTATAGTAATAAAAACACATTACCATTTGAATTCAGGTGTGGTGGTTGCGGTGGATGCGGTGGCTGCGGCCCTTGCGGCGGGTGCTGTGGCGGCTGTGGGCCGTGCGGCGGCTGCTGCGGCGGCTGCTGCGGAGGATGCTGCGGCGGCTGCTGCGGTGGATGCTGCGGTGGCTGTGGCTGTCCAAGGATCACCATCCATACCCGTTGTACGAAGATCTGTTAATTGTCAGGGCCTGCTAGCAAACGAGCACGACGTCAAGACTACGATACGACGTCAAGTCGTAGTGTTGGCCACGTATCGTACTGCGTCCTATTCGTGCTGTCTACACATTTGTGCTGTCAACTCAGTGATGTTCAAATATAATTTGGTTAATTTAAATTTGTCTTTTACTTTATTTTAGGGCCGTAGGCTGATAGCTTAAAGCCGCATTTTCATTAGGGGACATTTGTTTCACGACTATCCCTCGTTTCGAATTTTACAAGGGGACATTTGTTCCGCGACTCTGTCGCTCGACACGAACGTGTTCCTCGACAGTCGCCGGACAGGCTTTGAGTAGTGAGAACGTGTCGCTTCTGGAAATGGAAGTAGTGTGGTCCAACGAGTATATACCTATGGGTGATGTTTTCTATTAAGAAAAAACCCTGTAAATAAATAAAAAATTAAAAAAAAAAACGAGTATATACCTCCTCCTCGGGCGACACTGATGACAACTTGGACTTGTGTTGAGCAACATTGTCCTAATATTATTATTATGGGTACTAGGTTGCGGGTAGGTTAGGTAACTTAAATGTAAGTCTAAGTATAAGTGTTCTTTTTGTTTTTTTTTGTATTCAATAATCGGGGTGATGTTTTCTATTAAGAAAAAACCCTGTAAATAAAAAAAAAATTAAAATTAAAAAAAAAACATTGTCCTAAGAGGTTGCATTGGCCTAACATTCCACGTGAATGTTGGGCCATTTGTAGCAGCGGGAAACGCGTAGCATAAGCCGGGTATTCATCAGGCAACATTTGTTAATAAACTGTTTATGACGGGTTTATTAACAAGTTTACCGTAAACACTGTTTCTGAAACTTGGCAGTCCACACTTCTCAGTTGTTGCCAGGATGTCGCCCGAAGAGGTAGTGATGCTCTGTGCTGCTTATATAATATTACATAAGAGTGCTACTAGAAAAAAAAGAAGAATAGGTGGTGGATTCGAAATTATCTTTTAAATTAGAAGTTATGTATTTCATGACCTTCGTGGATTTGATGGGTCTTTTCAAAATTTCACGAGAATGTCTGTCAGATTTTGAAATTTTACTGAGATTGATTGAACCAGCCATAACAAAACAGGAAACGAAATTTCGGCATCCTATTGAGCCCCAGAGAAGACTAGCTATAACTTTAAGGTTTCTTGCAACAGGTGACTCATATGGCTCACTGTCATATACCGTAAAATGGGGTGGATAGGGATCGAGAGGTGAATAGAGACAGAAGAGGGGTGAATAGATATTGGGAAATTCTTCATAGTATCGATTCACCCCTCTGTCCCTATTCACTTCTCGATCCCCATTCACCCCATTTTACCTTACTTTTAAAGTATCAAAACAATTAATCAGCAAGATTATACGAGAAGTTTGTCAGGAATTTTATAGAGACATAAGGCGCAAGCTAATAGCATTTTCCTCTCGAAATTCATCTATTTATTTTAGCCGCAGAAGAGGCAATTTAAGCCTCTTCTCTCCGTAAGCCTCTTCTCTCCGTGAGGTAACAGAAAAGTGTTTCCCCCCGGGCACCTACCTGGTATTTTTCCTTCTGGGGCCAGAGGTGTCTAGCTGATCTGATAAGCCCTTCCTCCCGGGGCCAGAGGTACCTAGCTGACAAGCCCTTCCTCCCGGGGCCAGAGGTACCTAGCTGACAAGCCCTTCCTCCCGGGGCCAGAGGCACCTAGCTGACAAGCCCTTCCTCCCGGGGCCAGAGGCACCTAGCTGACAAGCCCTTCCTCCCGGGGCCAGAGGCACCTAGCTGACAAGCCCTTCCTCCCGGGGCCAGAGGCACCTAGCTGACAAGCCCTTCCTCCCGGGGCCAGAGGCACCTAGCTGACAAGCCCTTCCTCCCGGGGCCAGAGGCACCTAGCTGACAAGCCCTTCCTCCCGGGGCCAGAGGCACCTAGCTGACAAGCCCTTCCTCCCGGGGCCAGAGGCACCTAGCTGACAAGCCCTTCCTCCCGGGGCCAGAGGCACCTAGCTGACAAGCCCTTCCTCCCGGGACCAGAGGCACCTAGCTGACAAGCCCTTCCTCCCGGGGCCAGAGGCACCTAGCTGACAAGCCCTTCCTCGCGGGGCCAGAGGCACCTAGCTGACAAGCCCTTCCTCGCGGGGCCAGAGGCACCTAGCTGACAAGCCCTTCCTCGCGGGGCCAGAGGCACCTAGCTGACAAGCCCTTCCTCGCGGGGCCAGAGGCACCTAGCTGACAAGCCCTTCCTCGCGGGGCCAGAGGCACCTAGCTGACAAGCCCTTCCTCGGGGCCAGAGGCACCTAGCTGACAAGCCCTTCCTCGCGGGGCCAGAGGCACCTAGCTGACAAGCCCTTCCTCGCGGGGCCAGAGGCACCTAGCTGACAAGCCCTTCCTCCCGGGGCCAGAGGCACCTAGCTGACAAGCCCTTCCTCCCGGGGCCAGAGGCACCTAGCTGACAAGCCCTTCCTCCCGGGGCCAGAGGCACCTAGCTGACAAGCCCTTCCTCCCGGGGCCAGAGGCACCTAGCTGACAAGCCCTTCCTCCCGGGACCAGAGGCACCTAGCTGACAAGCCCTTCCTCGCGGGGCCAGAGGCACCTAGCTGACAAGCCCTTCCTCGCGGGGCCAGAGGCACCTAGCTGACAAGCCCTTCCTCCCGGGACCAGAGGCACCTAGCTGACAAGCCCTTCCTCCCGGGGCCAGAGGCACCTAGCTGACAAGCCCTTCCTCGCGGGGCCAGAGGCACCTAGCTGACAAGCCCTTCCTCGCGGGGCCAGAGGCACCTAGCTGACAAGCCCTTCCTCGCGGGGCCAGAGGCACCTAGCTGACAAGCCCTTCCTCGCGGGGCCAGAGGCACCTAGCTGAATAAAACTAAATTTAAATAAAACTAATTGATACGCTTATTTATAGTAGTTTATTTCCACAAAACGGCACGGATCGACTTCGAAGACAAACATGAAGGCGTTCAAGCGCCGATTTCGACGCAGACACCATGGCTTGTCCGCGCAAAATCTCGTGTGCGACTAGCAAATCTTCGTGCAGCAAGTGTAGATAGTGATGCATGGGCAACAGCAACCACCGCAGCAACCGCCGCAGCAACCACCACAAGGTCCGCAACACCTACGGAATAATATTGAAATTACAAACAAGCCTCACCCGAGAGTTTTATTTTAACCATACGAAATGTACTTACATTTTCTATTGAGGGTAAAGAGTACTTTAAAGGGCCTAAAACAGGTCAAAATGGACCGGCAACGTTGTGGAAAGGAACTAGTTTTTAAAAGTTTTTGGAATAATAAAGTTTTTTTGGGACTTTTTATTATTGTGTGAATCACGCAAACGATTTAATTGTACTACCAATGTCAACCAGCTTACTTCTACAGAACACCTCGGAATGTGTTTGAATGTAGAATATAGTTTGAAGAATTAAGAATATATGATTTGTGTTTCTTCTCAATATGATGGCCAGTATTGGTGATTCTGTACAAAGGTTTTTATTGGTCAAAAAGTTCGTATATGTAGTTTTGTAATTTTGTAATCAAGGTGGTCGTGAGTGGATTTTACAATTCTCTTCATTTAACTAAATCAACAAGTATGGATTAACATTTAACATTTTTCATAATTATTTTACAACAGTTTATCGGCTGCGTAAAAATATACAAGTATAAAATTAACACAAAAAAAATTGCAAAATGAAGCACAATTTTTGTGGCACCGACAAATTAGTTAAACCGCATGTTAAGTGCGTGGAGTATGATGGTGAGATTTCCTGCTTTGAATTAGGTGAAATACCACCAGCTCCAGACGATCCTAGGAAGTTTAACATTATTTTTCCATGTTGCTTAAAAGCGCGGTTAGCTAGCAAAGAGACAGGCTATAATCCATCAAAAAGCAAACAAAAAAAGTACAGTTCATCATCAAAAAAAATGCAAAACGAAAACATAAAAGTCGTAAATTCTATGCAATGTCCGTCTCTGTCGAAATTGCTGAATAACGCAAATAAGAATAATTGCGTCCTTTATGTTTTTGATAAAAATGGATTTAAACAAAATATTGCTTTTACCAAAGCGAATATTGAATGTCCAAATTCAAGAAAAGTGTCCAATACAGAAAATCAGTTCGAAAAATGCCCATTTGCAGGTAAGACAATAAATCACCCAAGTCAAAATCATGGAAAATCTCTTCGTTTATGCAAAAGTCGGGAGTTAAGGGGTGGTATACTCTCTACCGATTGTTTTTGCCTTCGAAGAAATGGATTGCAGTACGACTGTCGCAGAACTGGATGTCAGAATAGTCCGCTCTGTTCCGTTCTCCCAGCACCACTTTGTGAACCGGCTCGAGTGGCATGTCAAACGCATTGTGCCAATCCACATGCCGAAGAGTTGAGCAGTATTTGTAAGCTACGCCCGTGGTAGGAGAAAAATTGGTGAAATGGAAAGGTGTAATAACAAACTTAAGTAAGGAATCAATCCACATTTCGAATGATCTCAAGGTAACGATTCCTCAGACTGCTCAGACTGCGTGTCACTAACCTATGAGAGTGAGTTAAGAACTAAATATGTATAATAACGCTACCTTTTACCATCAAATCCAAGATTATAAACGTTTTGAGGTGCGTTTAAATGGGCAACGTGTGGTTGCAGTACCATAACCGGCGACACTGCAGATATAACCCGGCCTTTTATATTCAAATATTTTTGGTACGGCCATGTATTATCGATATAGCTGCGTAATGATTGTCAATAATAATTGTATAAATATTGCTAATTTAATTCACTTTTATGTAAACAAATTAGCAAACCGGTCTATTAAATTGATACGTTAGGAGTAATGTTTAAGTTCAGATCACCCACCATCCTCATATGCATGCAACTTAACCAGTGTTAAGTATAGAACAATGTGTATCTATCATCATACAAAGACTGAAGCCTCTGAACACATTGGTGAAAGAACCGACTCAACATGAATGACTCTTCAAATGCCTCAAGAAGCTTATAATTAAGCAAACATAGACTTTTTCAAAATATATAGACATTGGTACTGGTATAAACAGAATATTTAAAAAATTAGAAGAATTTCGAAAAACAGACAAAAGAAAAAATATATTGACAGAAGGATTTTTTACTTCGCCTAGTTTAGATGTAAATTTTATATAAAAATTTTGTAAATTTTATTAAAACAAAAAGCCTAAATTCTCGTACTAATTTAATGAACTACTAACTAATTACAAACATAAAAATATTAAAAATAATATAAAAACCCTCCTCCCCGCTGTGCTGTAGGAGAAACATAATCTTTCAAAATGTAAGTACCTACTTTCCTTAAAAGGTCGATTTTACTTCAATCCTATGTATAGGTTTGTTTAATGACTGTTTTTGTTAAAGGTGTTCTCCTTGTGGTCCCATGGTTTGCTACAAATATGAAGACTGTGGTCCTCCGGTAAGTTAGAATGTAAAGAAATTGAAATGTCAGAATAAATATTGGTGATAAGAGATCTAATAGCCATGTCGATGTTCAGCTGCAGTGTCTACCGCGATCTGCGTTCAAGCGTAATGGACTGCAAGATTGCCAGTTCTTCCAGCAGGGCTCAATACGGTACCTGTGCCGGGCAGACTGCTGCTGCCCCAGACCGTGTCCGCCATGCTGTCCGCCGTGTGTGCGACGCCCACCACCCGGCAAGACCTACGTCACACGCTTCAGTGACTTCGACCTAATATCGCAGTGGTAGTGCTAGAAGGCTTTTCCGCGTCGTCGTCCTCCTCGTCGTCCTCTTGTCTCACAAGTTTCGGTAATTTACTATTCAATCACTCACGGCGGACAGACAGTTTTAATGGTGTCAGTAAAGTTATCAATTACTATTTTTTTTACAGAAAGGCAAACCTTTGAACAATGGTCCTGGTCAGCAAATGGTGGAGGACGGCGAGCAAAAAAAAAGTGAAACGGAAAATCAGTTGAAGCGAACCAAGAGTCGTGAGTTGCGTGGTGGCATCATGTACTACAGTTGTCATTGCATCAAGCGAAATGGGCTTCAGCACGACTGTCGCCGCACTGGATGTGGCGGCGAGCCTGCCTGTCTTGTCTTGCCCGACCCATTGTGCGCGCCTAGCCAATTGGCTCGTGCTCGTGGCCTCGCCGATCCCGCTGTTCTCGCAGCCCACACTAATCCTCAAGGCAGTAGTGGCTCAGGTGGACCGACAAGCTCCGGTTCCCGTGGAAAACGTTTTATTGTCTGCGAATTGAAGGGTATCATTCCCGACGCAGGTGTGGATAGAAACGACGGGAAATGCTGTAAGTGCCCAAACATATTTGTACCTACCCAAGCCCCCATAAGTAGTGGAATGAAACCTCATACATGCATATGTACTGGTGGCGCAGCTGCAGCACCTAAAATCGTTCCACCTTCTGGTGAAATGAAATCTAATTCATGTAAATGTACCTGTGGTAAGGGTGCAGCACCGAAACATAATGAACAAATACAAGCCCCTTTTGCTGGAGTGAAACCGTATGCATGCATTTGTCCCGGAGGTGTGGTTAAACCTTTACCAATTCCGCCAAATACTCCAACCACATCTTCATGTCCTTGCAAATGTAAGTCTGGTTCTGGGTCACAAAAAATGCAATCGATATATGACGTAGATGAAAATACACTTAACCAAATATTACAAAGGTTTGAATCTAAAGAATTGAAAGTAAATGATAAAAAGGTAGCAGGATCGAGTGGTCGACAACGCGATCGCGATATCACGAAATCTACTACTAAAGAAGAGTGTACTAGACCTGGGTGTGTACACTGGCAACCACCGCCGCCCTGCGTGTGGGACCTTCCGTGCAAAGCTGACTGTTTTGAGACTCCGGCTTCAGCGCAGCCGGGCCGCAACCCACTGAGGGGCGGCGGTGGCGGTTGCTTTATTAGTAGTGTGAAAGGACCTACTGGGCGAGACTTGGTGTCACAAGGCACACAGAAACACCGCGATGTAATGAAAATCTTGACACCCGAATGTTGTACAGGTTGCTCTGCGCCAAGAGACGGAGGCGCCATGGCGAGTGGTGGCCCGGCAGTAGCTGGCTTGCCTATGTTGGTGATGAAGCTCTGCTGAACAATCATTGTTCCTATTCTCACTGATTTCCTGAAAGCTTAAGAAAAAGTGCAAAATAATCCGAAGGCATTAAATGTTTAATTGTACTGGCTCTTTTATTTCAAGGTGAAATTTTAGTTAGAAATCGTAGATGGTGTAAGGCCCTGTTCATATGGAAACCGTCAAGTGCGCGTTTCGATAACGCGCTCTTAAACGTGGCACGGCGCACGGAAAGGCTACGCACGTGAATACGCATATAATCAGGGTCATATTCGTGTACTCTAGTGGAAACGTAGACCCACGTCGACAGCGTTGAGCTATGTAACCGCCTATTCGAGCAAGGCACGCATGTCTCAATGACGTCAATTCATACGACGCCTCCGTGCACCGCAGTGGGCCTGCGCCTTTAAGTTTAACTAAAACATGAACTATCGTATGTCGCATGACACATTTCATAACGTCAATACAAAAAGCCGACGGCGCGCGGTACACTTGAGTTGTACGTATATAGTAGTCGAGGCGCCTGCGTATACACGGCGCGCCGCCCGCGAGCCGACACAGCGTGGCGGCGGCGTGGAGTCGGCGTTTCGAAAGCGAGTTGACGGCGTCCCTGGATACAACACCGTGCTGGTGCTGGAGCCGCACCTGAGCCATGCTTTTTAGATGTGCGATGACTTTGATACAGTACTATAAAGTATAGTCATAATACTTCGACAAAAGGTCACTTAGGCCCGGCGTCCACTTTCGGCATCGGCAAGCAAAGGGATCCTTCGGCGAATCACCCAATTGTGCTGTAGTGTGTGTGCCACCTCGCCCTATAAGTAAGAAGCGTAAGATAGATATTAGGACACTTAATTAAAGTTACTCCTAAGAACAACACGTCTCCCTCATTGCTCCACATTACATGGCGACCCTGCCAGTGCTGCCACGCGGGCAGCGCTGAGCACGAGTACGGAATTATGGATTCTGTCTAATAAAAACTAATCAAAATAATTGGACTAAAAGTGCATCAGTGCTTAAATTTTTTTAAATGTGGTGGTTTTCAAGGTGAAATTTTAGTTAGAAATCGTAAACGGTAAAAGGCCATGTTCACATGGAAACGTTAAGTGCGCGTTTCGATAACGCGTTCTTAAACGTGGCACGGCGCACGGAGAGGCTATACGCACGTGAATACGCATAATCAGGATTATATTCGTGTACCTACTCTAGTGGAAACGTAGACCCACGTGGACAGCGTTGAGCTATGTAACCGCCTATTCGAGCAAGGCACGCATGTCTCAATGACGTGAATTCATACGACGCCTCTCCGTGCACCGCAGTGGGCCTGCGCCTTTAAGTTGTACCTATTAAAACATGAACATCGTATGTCGCCGACGGCGCGCGGTACACTTGAGTTGTACAAAGTCAAAGTCAAAGTCAAAATCATTTATTTCAATTAGACCAGAAAGGCACTTTTGAACGTCAACAATAAAATTAGAAGTGAAGCTATTTGCTCATTCCAAGGTGTAGATTCCTATGGAGAAGAACGAGCAAGAAACTCCATAGGTTACTCTTTTTCAATCAGGTTCACAATACAATTCTCTAGTTACATAGTTTGCTGTTTGGATTGTGCGAGAACAATGTAACACTAAAATCTAGTCAAAGTAATTGAAAAAGAAAATAACCTTAAAGACAATAAATAATACAGTCTGGAGCTGACCAGTCCCAGTTGACGGCGCCCGTTCACGAACATGACACGTACACCAGCACCGCCCAAATCAACCATATTGTAGGGAACCGAGCGATCCACTGCACGCGCCACCGCCAATGAGACCATTGAGTGAGCATGACAACTCCACGCTGACACAAATGCATTCTACTAGTCTAATTTAATATTAAGTTAATTACAGGGCTCTCACATTCACAATGGTTATCTAATTTAAACAATATACAATTTAGCAAAATGGCTGTATTATTTACAATTTCATTAAAACATCAGTGTTTTTTGTTATCCTGTGGAGCCGGACTAGCCTGTATCCAAGCATTTTTATCAACTATATAATCAATGTACGTATATAGTAGTCAAGGCGCCTGCGTATACACAGCGTGGCGGCGGCGTGGAGTCGGCGCTTCAAAACCGAGTTGACGGCGTCCCTGGATACAACACCGTGCTGGAGCTGGAGCCGCACCTGAGCCATGCTTTTTAGATGTGCGATGACTTTGATACAGTACTATAAAGTATAGTCATAATACTTCGACAAAAGATCACTTAGGCCCGGCGCCCACTTTCGGCAAGCAAAGGGATCCTTCGGCGAATCACCCAATTGTGCTGTGTGTGATGTTGTAGACGACGTGCAACACATTTTGTATGAGTGTCGACGTATTGAGTCTCAGAGGTATCAGATCGTTAGTTTTAAGCTTTAATATTGGTTTTTATCACAGTGTTTTAGCGTAACCATTGTCATCTGTGGCTAGAAAATTGTATCATTTAATTATTTTGTGTTTAAGCTTAAGGGCTAGTTAAACCTATAAACAGTTTAGCCTTCTTTTTTTCTTTTTTACAACGCGATGGAAATCCTCATGGACTTCCCACGCCGTGGGGACGACGGGGGGTGTGCCGGACTCTTACCGGCTAAAACCACCGCGGTGCTGCCTGTGACCGTGACCCGGGACGCGGGAATCAAACCCGCGATACGTCGCACAGATGGAGAGAATTGAGGATAAAACTCAAAGTAACAGTACACATACTGTAGATACTTATCAGTTAACAGTTTCGGTGGTTACATAGGTAATGTAGGCGACGCACGCCTACATAGTTGGATGAGATGTAATTTGTAGAATGCTTGCTATTCTAAAATAATAAGGCGCTTAATACTCATGAAAAGCAAATATATTACATTTTTACTTGCAGGTACGGCGATAGATGTACATTAGTACATCGAGTATTGATTTATTATTTTTTAATTATTGATTTTACCTTTTTTATCCTTTACACATACCAATATTCTAAGTTGACTGACTCCTTAACAATCAGTCATTTTGCGTGTTGGCTCCTCCGTGGTCCTGCCTGTAATTTTACGACCATACGACCAACACGACAGATCAACCAACAAGCAGTTAACAGCAGTGCATTCTGCTGGCTGTTTATTTAAAGGATTTTTTATATTACTTACTTGATAGGTTGATAGCTTTACACCTCTTTTTTACATCAAAATAATTATCAAATTCTGAAAGATGTCAGCATGACATGAGTTGAGTTAAAATCAAAGAGTATCTACAATAAGTACAATAAGCACAAGGAAAAAAACTACACAAAAGTGAAATAAATACAAAAAGAAACTAAAACAAAATGTAAAGCAACTATAACAAAAAAAGATCCGGCACTTTCCCATTCAGAAAAAATGAAGTAAATACATAATTAGTACGCCTATACAAAATTTATTAGCAATGGCAGTGATATCCGAGCTTGTTCGTAGGGTCATAGTCGCAGGTGTAATACCGAAAGTCAACGTGTTACGTTACTCTAATGGGCTGAATGACGTCACAATGCGGTTCCAAAGCAGTTGTTCAAGTGATGATAGTGACAGTAATAAGGATCCTAACCCCGGAAGTCCCTCCTTGTATGATGTAAGAATAAAAATTTTACTGTCTACCAATCTGTAAGTAGTATATTTATGTATCATACCACCACAGATGGGGCCTAATAGGGCCGATGCCGATTCGGAGTCGCGGAGAATCTAACGGGTAACCGGGGCTCCGGCTCGACGTGCAGGAGAAGGAACGGGGTGGTTTTTAGTCAGTAAGAGTCTGACCCTCCCTCCCGCCTCACCCAAGCGGGAGCAGCCATTCGATGATTTTCCCCTCTTTAAAAAAATAGTAATATATTTATGTGCATACATAACCTCACGCCTTTGTCTCAAGGATCAATCAAGGCAGAGACAATGGAACGCCAATTGCTATGATTTTTACCTACCTTTTTCGCTTCATCAACATATTAATGTATGCCTATATGACTTATACAATTTTTTATTTGGTTTTTGCTGTTATGGAGAATAAATCTCCGTATCTTATTTTCGCAGACTTTCTATTTAAACCGTAAGATTGATTGGTAGATAATGCTATATGGCATTAAGTTCGCCTTATGTGCCACTATTTTTGTTGTATTGTGTACATAAAAAATTAACTTGTTAACACCCATGATACATCGTTACGTTTTATTAAAGAACTAGCTTTTACCGGCGGCTACGCTCGCGTCACAAAAGGATAAAAAGTAGCCTATGTGACATGTACCAATACATACAGCGCCATCTATACCAATACTTTTGTTTTCCCTCGGGAATATGATATTTTTCTGGGATAAAAATTACACTATTATTTAATTCGGACTTCTAACTTTACGTCTGCAAAAATTCAAAGCAATCGGTTTAGTAGTTACGGCGTGAAGGCGGAACAAACAAACAAACAAAGTCACTTTCCGATTTATAATATTAGTAAGGATTTCATGTGTTATAGAACGAGTCTTTTGTGTGATTCCATTATTCGTACTTAACCATGGAGTTTCTTCTCCATTGGGAAGCCTTTACTTTAGAACCAGTTATGGGTTCAGCAGCTACTGAGCAACAGACAGATACTTTTATCTTGTGTTTTTTGACGTTCAAAATGCCTTAGTTGTGTAAAGTGTAACTGAGTTAAATTATTTGTCTTTGACATCCGTTTTTTAATAATGTCTGTAGAGTTTAGTTAAATTGTTTAATTAATCTATGTTTAAATGTTTGCTTATATCATTTTCAGTGTCGCAAGTTAGGTCACAACCTTTCAGCCAATAATGTGTGTCCTCTTTTCAAAACTTTGGAAAACATACCGACTGGAGTCTTCAGGAACTCTACAGGAGAGGTACTTTTCATCTTATAATTAAGTAAAAACATAATATCACGCCTTTTATCAAGGTGCACATTATACCACTGTACAATGTAACACCCACTTTTCACTATTTATGTTATGAGTCCCATGTAATAGGGGGTGACCCTATTGCCATATACCGGGCACAGTTCCAGACTCCGTGCTACTACTGAGAATTTTTTAAAAACCCAGTAATAATTTGCCCTACCCGGGAATGGAACCCGAGACCCCTTACCCGGCAGTCGCAATTGCGACCACTCGGCCAACGAGGCAGTCATAATATAATTAAGTATCCTGTGCTATTTAAGAACTGTTTGTAAATGGTTAGGTAATTTCATAGAAATTTAAATTAGTGTATCGGGCATTTTATCGATATCAATACAAGAGATCTAAATTGTTTCATTTTTTTTCTATTTTTTTCGTAATCTGGCTAAGCATTCGTTCTTTAGAGTTTAACAAATTACTTTTTCTTGCGTTCTACTTAACCCTTACTTTTCTTATTTATATACCTATTAATGGTATTTCTACTGTTTACTGAGGTCACAATTTCATAGGTTTGTATGTGCTTTTGTGCTTTTGTATGCACGTAGAAACCAACCAAGATTATTCTTGACAACACGAAGTAAGAACAACTCAATCATCACTATTATCTTTTCTTACAGATTCTCGGACGCGGTGCAGGCAAATGCTGCCACTATAAGAATCCGGAATATTATTCCTACCATCATATGAGTTTCTATGACCTCAACCTTGCTCTAAGACAATACCGCAAGACTTCACCCAGTACTGATAGGAAACCTAATGTTTATCGGCCACCCTGTTGAAGAAATACCGTGATAGCAAAGCAAAGATTCACTATATCGCTTAAGTCAATATCTATTAGGTAGTATTTATAATTTTGATCTTCGGAACAAATAACTTTATTCTTGATGATGACCATTTACTTCTATTCTACTCTTACGGCATTCTACGTCACATTTCTACTAGCTCTATTCAGTATACTTGCTCTCGAAAATGAATCTAGTTCTTAATGTAAATACTTGATGTAAATGTCAATACACACGCTGTAAATCTGACTCTAAAGTTCGGAGTCAAAGTGCACTTTAACAATATATCTCTAACGCCCTTATGTCTCTAACCGTAGAATCTGTTCCCTAAAGCACCGGCTCTAAAGTGCAGATTTCAAATATTGGATTTAAATAATCTCTTCTAATACCTATTTCTCCTCTCCTCTTTTGCTATTCTTATTCTCATGATCTGCTTTTTTTTTCTACCGAAGTTACTCAAGGTCGGCGTTATACGTCTTCTGTTTCCATTCTCCTTTCGAACGTTAATCTACTATTATAGACTCGTCAATTTTTTACACAATCTGTCCATAGTTTCTATGCAATCTCTTTCATTTTTAATCCACATTTAAATTCAGCACTAATAGTTATTAGGTACATAAAATATTAATACAATTTCGTTGCTGAACCATGATTTTAAAATTGAAGAATGTTTGAAGTACATTGCACCATTCATTTATTTATTTGTAGATAAAGTCTTTTCTCATTTTCCTAGATCTACAAAAGTCTTAAAAAGGACTATTTATAGAACTTATAAGAGGTTTAGCAAAGAAATAAGAGTTCAGCCTCCGTTTAAACTTACCTTTAATATATTATTATATTCGAACGTTGGTTGAAACTAATTGGGTGCTTTCCATAGTCAAAAATAAATTATTTAGACTGTTCAATACAATGAAACATTAAGAAATTTCATTAATTTATGTTACGACCAACTTAATTTTAGTATTCTTTCAGCAAATTTTTAAGTAAAAAGTATGTTGTTTGACGCTAAAAAAACGTGACGTCACAATACACAATCTCGTACAAAATTGATACAAAACTGTCGTTTTTGACAGTTCGAAAAGGTATTGAATCTGAATAGTTGGTAAGTACCTACACAATTGAAATCACAAACGTAAATTGATACTAGGCCTCAAACTTTGCTCACTTGAAATGGCGGACGAAATTGAGAATAGACCTGATAAATAGAACTTTTCATATCGTAGATACTCAGTGTTTTATAATCCCTTTTTTATTAATTTGTATTAAATAAATGTTTGTAATAAGTAAATATTACGAATGTTAATCAACACGTAATTACAAACAAAATATAGAATATTACAAATTGTAAACAATAAAATTATAAGAGAAACATATGTATTGGTTTCTTTTTATCATTTGATAATTTTAAACAAACATAACATAACATAACATCACGCCTTTTATCCTCGAAGGGGTGCACATTATACCACTGTACAATGTAACACCCACTTTTCACTATTTATGTTATGAGTCCCATGTAATAGGGGGTGAGCCTATTGCCATATACCGGGCACAGTTCCAGACTCCGTGCTACTACTGAGAATTTTTTTTAAAACCCAGTGCTTTGCTCGTCCCGGTAATCGAACCCAAGACCCCTTACCCGGCAGTCGCGATTGCGACCACTCGGCCAACGAGGCAGTGATAATTTTAAACTGAAATAAATTTATAAAATTGTAATAGTTAAATATATGTTTAGTACTTCATGCTAGTAGGTGCCTTCTAGATTTCAGATTTTTATAAGTAGGAAAAAACAAAAGTTTATTTGCATCGTTACAAAAAGTGAAACAAGAAAAATAGTAAAATAAAATAGAGTACACGTGTGTACTCTAATTTTTGAACTATTTTGGCTGAAAAAGGCCAAGTGCTCAGCTAAAATGCCGTGCCCCGAGAGCGATAACTCGAGTCATGGCGCATCGTAGTATGTCCTTCTGAAACCTAATCACAATATAAATCTTATAAATCACAATATATACATATATTAACAATAACATATTGTTGATCGAAGATATAAATTGATAAATAAGTAGGTACTCTTATGAGTACCTACTTATTTATCAATTTATGACATTACAATTGTCGACATTTTTCTCACAATACATAGTATTCTTTACAGGCCATTTACTCAGCTATGGCTTGCAAATAAAACACGAACCATCAACACCTCTTCAAAAAAAAAGCTAAGCACCATGCTCTATACATACTTGATCACTTAATCACTTTATTTATCATCAATCTTTCGAAACCTAATCTCAGGACTTAATGGAATTGCATCGTTATTTACACGTAATTTGCTTACATTAAGTAAAACAAATAGCGGGAATATGATTTATGTGTGTTAATAAGCATGCTGGTGCAAATTACTGCTCGTTACAGACTGCTGCCTTTGAATGTACACAGTTGACCGACTACGAAGTAAAACGTTGAATTTTATTTTTTTATGCACCATTTATGCTAGCTTGAACTTTGGGAAGAGTTCCACATATGACAAATATTGTTGCACTATAATTAGGCAATATAAGCAAATTTTTTTCATTATAAAATTTAAAAAGGTAAGTACTAATAAATAAAAATACGAAACGACATCTAGGTTTTCAAGTGGGAACCACGCAGCGCTCACTTTCTCTTGCTGTCAACTTTAAAAGGTACATGCGAATTCGACCGATAGATGGCTCTGAATGTCACAGTTCTATAAAGTTCCAATGCTTTCCTCACGTCGTCGCCACCTTCACTACATCTTTTATGTTCAAATAAAAAGTAGGTACCTACATGATGTTATATTAACTGATATGAATTTTTCAGTCCATTTTAGGTACATGTGTTTAAAAGCTATCACATAATTGAAATATTATAAAAAAGTAGGTACCTACTTAATTATTGAACTGGGTAGGATAGATAATTATATTATTATGAATTTCAGTAAACCTGATAAAGTTAGTAAGTAATAGACCTGTAGTGGTTTATATTACGCAGTGTTAGACGGTACCCCTAACATAAATCGCCAGTATGTTTAATTTTATTAAACTACACAACATTATAGAAAAAGTACGTCATTATAATAACCATTAAAATAAAATTACACACCCTAAGAATGTGAAACCAAGACTTCATTATGCATAATTGCATGTCGTCTTAACATAAACACCACGTTTCTTTGCACATGGCTTGTTCATTAATATATAAGAAACTGCGAAAGCCATACATACTACAATCAACAGTTGCCATGAAATACAACCAGGTCACGACATGTGTCAGACAGATCAAAATGCAAAGGAAATTGATAAAAAGCATTAATTGCACTCAACAATAGTCTGTTTAACAGTATAGCAACAAGAACGAGTTCACATTATGTGTGCAAAAACATTAAATCATCGGCTATACAAGTTTTTGAGTCGCTCTCTTTATGCTGGTGCCAGACGTGTGCGCACTAGTGTTCACATTGTCTGGTACGGACCAAATAGCATCAATAATGTCCGTGCCACACAATATGAACACTTAGTTCGCACATGTCTGGCACCAGCATTAACGTCAGATCGAATCTGTTACGGGGTAATGAAACCAGTACTCTTTGCGCTTCATAAGGCACTCAAAGTTTGCAGTCAGCCTATAATTCATAGCTATCGACAGTTCCCGATGTACCAGTGTTGCGAGACACGAAACTAGATGCACCGCTCACTATAATGTACCGTATCTAATATCTATTAATTTACATGCAAACATGTGCGTAATATATATCAATTACAAAACAACTGCATAAGAATGTGCTTTTTAAAATATATTAAGTTATTCGCTTTCGTTTAGATGTCGTTGATGTGTTAGGAAGTTCTTAGGGTTATGTAATCTACAAAATGTTTTGTCACTTTTAATCTACAATCCTGAAAAAAAATACATAATACATAACATCACATCTTTTATCCCCGAATTGGTAGTCACAGGTGCACATTACGGCATTTAATGCCATTGTACAATGTAACACCCAGTTTTCACTATTTATGTCATGAGTCCCATGTAATAGTGAGCCGATTGCGATATACCGGGCACAATTCCAAACTCCGTGCTACTACTAAGAATTAAAAAAAAATCCCTGTTTCTCAAAAAATTGCCTTGTAAATTAAACCTTGATTAATTGATCAATCACAAACACGAAACTGATAAGCTGCTACACTGCTAATCTAGGGATTAACATACAAGACATTGACAAAATCTTGTTCGTAATAAAAATGCATATTGCATATTCATCTAAAGATGGAGAATCATTGCTCGACCTACCCAGTTAGAACAATAGTAAGTGCAGTCACGCATCTCACTGACGTTTCCAATTTCCCACAGCCTCGGCAGCAGTAAGTGCGGGAGCTTATCTTATGCCACCTCGCTTGTTCAACTGCTGTACATCATCATCATCAACAGCCGGAAGACGTCCACTGCTGGACAAAGGCCTCCCCCTTAGCCCTCCACGTCGAACGACAACTCGCCACCCGCATCCACTGGCTCCCCGCAACTCTGGCGATGTCGTCGGTCCACCTAGCGGGAGGTCTGCCCACGCTTCGTCTTCCGGTCCGTGGTCTCCACTCAAGGACTTTCCTGGCCCATCTGCCGTCAGTCCTTCGAGCGACGTGGCCTGCCCATTGCCACTTCAGTCTGCAGATTTTGCGAGCTATGTCGGTAACTCTTGTTCTTTGGCGAATCTCCATATTTCGGACTTTGTCGCGCAAAGAAACCCCGAGCATAGCTCTCTCCATCGCACGCTGAGCGACTTTGAGCTTCTCCAGAAGGCCAGAGGTCAGGGACCACGTCTCGGTACCATACGTCATCACCGGCAACACACACTGGTTGAACATCCTGGTCTTTAGGCACTGAGGGATTTTCGATGAGAAGATTTCGCGTAACTTCCCGAACGCTGCCCATCCAAGTTGGATTCTTCGGGCGACCTCTTTGTCGAAATTGGACCTACCTAGCTGTATAATCTGCCCTAAGTATGTGTAGTGGTCTACAACTTCGAGGATATCGTTCCCAACGATGACCGGTACAGGTGCAACATGGACGTTTGACATGATTTTGGTCTTGTCCATGTTCATTTTAAGACCCACCTGTTGGGAGACGATATCGAGGTCGCTGAGCATGGTGTTTAAATCCTCCAGCGACTCCGCCATGATGACTACATCATCGGCGAAGCGGAGGTGTGTGATGTATTCGCCATTGATATTGATGCCCAGTCCACTCCAGTTTAAAAGCTTGAAAACGTCCTCCAATGCGTTGGTGAACAGTTTCGGAGAAATCACGTCTCCCTGTCTCACGCCTTTCTGCAGTTGGATTGGTTCCGTGCTATCTTCCTGGAGTCGGATGCGCATGGTGGCGTTTCTATACAAACACTTTAGCACCTCGATATATCTGTAGTCGATATGGCATCGCTGGAGAGACTGCAGCACCGCCCAGGTCTCGATCGAATCAAAGGCTTTTTCATAGTCCACAAACGCCAAGCATAGTGGCAAGTTATACTCCTCAGTCTTCTGTATAACTTGCCGCAGCGTATGAATGTGGTCTATGGTGCTAAAGCCTTTCCGGAACCCGGCTTGTTCGGGAGGCTGGAAGTCATCAAACCTGCGTTCCAGACGGTTCGTGATAACCCTAGAAAACAGCTTATATACATGGCTCAGAAGCGAGATGGGTCTATAGTTCTTCAACAAAGAGTTGTCACCCTTCTTGAAGAACAGAACCACTACACTCCTTTGCCATGCTTTCGGCGTAGTTCCTTCGAGAATGACGGAATTGAATAGTTTCTGGAGGACTAAAAGTATCGGTTTTCCACCCGCTCGCAGAAGTTCTGTTGTGATTCCGTCATCACCCGGTGCCTTGTTATTTTTGAGCTGTCTGAGAGCCATCCTAATCTCATACAGGCTGATGTCTGGGATATCCTCGGTGTAGTGCCGTGTCAGTTTAGCTCTAGGATCCCGAGCTGTACCGACAATGGGTTGCCGTGTCGAGGTGTATAACTGTCCGTAGAACCTTTCAAGCTCTCTCAGAATCTCTGGTTTCGACGAAACGATGCTGCCATTTTCGGTCTTCAGTTTCGTCATTTGGCTTTGCCCAACAGACGAATTCCTTGCGAATACTTTTGCGCCCTGATTTCGCTCTATGGCATCCCTGACTCGTGCGGCGTTATATGCACGCAGGTCGCGTCGCATAGACTTTGAAATTCGCCTATTAAGTTTGCCATATCCAGACATGTCAACTGAAGACTGCAGCCTCATCTCGTGTCGGTCTTTCAATAATTTAAGTGTTTCTTTCGAGAGCTTTTGAGGTCTATTTCGGCGTGGGTTTTTGAAAAACTCTGAGCCCACCGTTTGGACAGTTTCCACTAACCCATTATTTAACTCGTCAATCGTTTCACACTCAGCCAGGCACTGGAAGCGATTATGCAGTTGGAGCTGGAACTGTTCGGGGTTCTGGACCTGGGCGCGACCAGGACGGAGTGTGGACCTCACCAGGCGTGACCTCTCCAGCTTGACATTGATATTCAGTGTGCCTCTGACAATACGGTGATCGCTGCCGGTTTTCACCTTAGCTATCACAGAGACATCACTGAACATGCGCTTGTCGGTCGCCATGATGAAGTCGATCTCATTTTTGGTGTAACCATCGGGACTTATCCACGTCCACCTCTTAGCTGGTCGCTTTCGGAAGAAGGAGTTCATTAAAAAGAGTCTCTCCCTCTCCATAAAGTCGACCAGCCGCTGGCCCCGACGGTTTCGCTGCCCATACCCAAATGGCCCCATTCTCAGCTCTTCGCCGTTCCGTGTGCCCACCTTCGCGTTGAAATCCCCCATGACAACGGTGAAGTGAGCTTCGGAGGTGTGTATGGCTTGGGAAATTTCCTCATACAGAGCCTCTACTTCATCATCGCAGTGTGTCGAGGTCGGCGCATATACCTGTATGACCTTCAGCGAATACCGGTGTGATATTCTGAGTATAAGGTACGCTACCCTGCTCGACACACTGTCAACTTTACTCACGTTGTTGACGAGGACTTGCGGACGAGAAATCCGACACCACCCTGGGATTTTTGATCTCCTTCCCGGAAGAAGAGCAAGTTGCCGGAATCCAGGACCATCGTATCCTGGCCCTCTCTTCGGATTTCAGACAGTCCCAAGATGTCCCACCGCATTTTGCTCAATTCTTCCTCCAGCTCGACAATCTTCTCATCGGTCCGCAGGGTGCGGATGTTATGTGTTGCCAGGGCCAAAGTTCGTCGGGGGTGGTAGCGGTTCATCTGCCGGGGATTCTTAGCACCCCCTGCTCCGCCGTTACCCGATCCGCTACCAAGATCAGGAATAGCGGAGCTGCCGGGGACTGGGGGCCGTGTATTTAGGTTGCCGTTCATAGTGGGGGGGGGGGGGGGTTTGCCATAATCCCCACGCTTGGCAGGCGGCTTGGGGATCGCAGTTAGGTCACCGATATATTTATGGAATGCTGCAGCCCATTCCTCGGTGTCTGGTCGCAGTTTTAGGACGTACCCGGGTCCACATAACTGCTGTACATAATGTGTTTATTACTTAACATCGTTCTACTTAGCCATAATTAGCACCTTGTACATCATAATGATAGTTGTGTTCAGCAAAACTGTTGATTAAACCTTTTGGCTTTGTTTGGTAATTATTACATTTTATGCTTAGATTCATAGCGATGTCTGAACTGTACGAGAAAAGAGATTGAGATCTTTGAAAGAGGAGATGCGGGCGTCATCTAACAAATTTTAAAATGTTACCTGTAAACATGCCATTTTGTAGCCTATATTATGAACTAGCAGCCCGCCCCAGCTTCGCACGGGTGCAATATGCATTTATTATACTTACATATTATAAACATTCCTTAAGAATCACTCTATCTATTAAAAAAACCACATCAAAATCCGTTGCGTAGTTTTAAAGTCTAAGCATACATAGGGACAGACAGACGGCTGATAGCGACTTTGTTTTATACTATGTAGTGATATAGAACCAATTATCTTTAGGGTAGTTTCCTAATTTATTTAATGTCCGTTTGGTAGATTATGTTAAAATAATCAGATATGCATTTTTCCTTTCTTACAAAATTAAATACTTTCGACGTTATATTCATTTGAAATATCGTGTGACGTCACGAGTTATAAACTTTTATAGGAGAACGTATTACGTAGAAACTACTAAACTTAAATACGTTTTATCTAAGTACAGTATTGTTTTCTTGTATGACAAAATAAAAAAAAATACGTGTCTAATATTTTTTCATTATCTAACTACAAAAAAATTAGATTTTTAATTTTCATACCCTGTCAACTACCCATTTCAAAGGATGATAATATAATAACCATTGATACTTAATTAGGTACGCACACTCTATTATTTAGGTATGTCTAATTGTCTATGTATGTTTACATATTTCATACAACACTTAAACATATACAATTCCGTCGCATAATAACAGCTCTATGACTTGTCTGATTTATGTGATAATCTCACGGCAGATTTTTTCTGAAAATACTATGCAGATTTAATGGCAAAATTATCTATCTACGTATTTTTATTGGCTTACATTATCTTTCTAAACTTTTTATAGGATATCTTGTTTGATTGGTAGAAGTGTACTTGCACAAAAGTTTTGATCCTTTTGCGAATATTAGGTGTTAATCTTCCATGAATAAAAGCTCATAAAAAAGAAACGAAAAAACACCTAAATATTTTTTTCCGCACCATTAGTAGAAGGACGATCGACCAGTAGCAAAGAAACACATCATTCTTCAATTTCTTCACGAAAAATCAAAATGTGTTTGTAAAGTTTGTTTGTTTACGCATCCACGATATAGAACAATCTCTTACATGTGATATAGACGACTGGAATGACTGGCGAAAAGTATAATGTTATAAGAATTATGTAAATATTTATCTCCACATTAATCGTGAAAAAATAAAAAAAAACCAGTACCTAGCGGTTTCTTACTGGTTATGTTTTCCGCATATTTCTCCATACACATTCTTAAACTGAAGTTGTGTAAATATAAGAGTTTAGTAGCTTACGATGTTAAATACACGCTAATCGATGAATCCATCAATTTGCAGCTCATGTTGTTGAATAATGATGCGTAACACATGGCGCTCATGTGTGCTTCTGTTTACCATATCGCACTAATATTGTTAGTGTTTAAGATTTTCGAGCTACATAATGAATCAATAGGCTTCATCTAATAGTAAGTTCTATTGGGTATAGTTTACATATCACTAAGTCATAATTCTCTAGGAATATAATTTATTCAAATAAAAAACTTAAATTAAAACTATTACTTAAATAAAATTAAAACTAAATATTACTAAATTAAATATATACAACTTAAGATTAAAATTAATTATAAGAAAAACAAAAACAACTATTTACATAAAGCATCGAAAACTTCGTCCGGATCGACGTCAGTGGGGAAAGTACCCAGAAGGCTGGCAGCATTGCCACGTTGTATGGCAATGCTTAACCTCTGACCAAGAAAAAGACCAGCCTTCTGGTCACGAGATGTGTCGATCAGGCGTTTCGAAATGTTTTTAAACAATTTAAGCGCACTCGGACCCCACGGACCTAGCGTCTCAACCCCAAACGGCTCAAAGATATAACTACCAGCAAGATATACTACTACTAATTCTCTTAATCGTCATTATCTTGTCTTCCTCAGTCGGTTTCCATTCATGTTTACGTTCTAGGATAAAACTAATGACAGTCATAAATTAAAAAAATTCTGTACTTAAACTACGATTACATTCATCAATAATACCGATTTCGATTTTATTTTTAATCAATTCGACCCCTATTTATGTAATATTTCCAGAATTTCTGTCCAGTATGTGTTTATCTATATCAGCGTCTGAACAAATCTGTCAACTGTTCCAGGTGTCCATGGCGATGGCGATGCCGGTTGCTAACCATCAGGTGATCCGTTTGCTCGTTAACGGGTTGCCGGGGCTCCGGCTCGGAGGGCAGGAGTAGGAACGGGGTGGTTTTTGGTCAGTAAGAGTCTGACATACTAATAGTGTGAGTATATACTAAATAATTAAGAAGGGTATTCCCTTTATGGGTATATACGACAAATGCGACCGATACGACAAATACGACCGACACGACAAATACGACCGACACGACCGACACAACAAATACGACAAATGCGACAAATACGACAAATGGGAAAAATATGAAAAATGCGACCTGTACGACAAATACAACAAATACGACCGATACGACAAATACGACAAATGCGACAAATACGACAAATACGACAAATACGACAAATACGACAAATACGACAAATACGACCGATACGACAAATACGACAAATGCGACAAATACGACAAATACGACAAATACGACAAATACGACAAATACGACAAATGCGACCGATACGACATATGCGACCGATACGACAGATACGACCGACACGACAAATGCGACCGACACGACAAATACGACCGACACGACAAATACGGCTAATGCCACAAATACGACCGACACGACCGACACGACAAATACGACAAATGCAACCGATACGACAAATGCGACCGATACGACAAATGCTACCGACACGACAGATACGACCGACACGACAGACACGACAAATACGACCGATACGACAAATACGACAAATGCGACTGATACGACAAATACGACCGACACGACAAATACGACAAATGCGACTGATACGACAAATACGACCGACACGACTCGACTCGACGATCGTTTCCCTAGGATTCCATCATTAGATCCTGACCTCGTGGAAATGGGACCATCTCGGGAGTATACCCGTTCAAACAAAATAAGAATTTTGGAAATCAATTCCTAAATGGCGGAGTATTGCGCGAACAAACAAAAAAAAACAATCAACCGATATAGTACCTCCTTTTTTTGAAGTCCGTAAAAATTGTTAGTTATGACTCATATTTCACGAATTGTAAACGTGGTCTGGTTTGGCTGAAAAATTGTAATTTTCAAGCTGATAATAAATATTTCAATATGAACGCATCCATCATGCTTATTAATCGCCTTTGTGATTGAGCTAAAAATGGTGCAAGAAAAAAGATATGAATATCTGGATAAGAATTGTAGACACTAACAATTAGGTAGTTTAAGTTAGGTGGTAGGTTCAGTTAGGAGTTAAACTCAACACGATAAGGTTGAAAATCTGTAACAGAAATTAAAAATTTTCTTAGGATTGTAAGAGAAGAAATTAATAATTGGAACCGACTGGGAGAGTGTGATGATGACGATGATGATAAAATAAACAGACAATGAAGTAACCATAGAGAAAACAAGAGTAAAGTCTGTATATTTTAACTGACTTAAAAAAAGTGTGCGACAATATTTGTGCGCGATTATCTCGCAATTAGCTTAGCCAATTATGATGCGGTATTTAGAAAAGTTTTTTACACTTAAGGAAAGGTTTGCTTTAGTATATAAAATAACTGACTTCAAAACAAGAGGGGGTTGAAGACGTTGAAGTTGGTTTGTTTAATGTAGTTTACGAAATCATGAAATGAATGGAGAATAATGAATGAATGTTAGGTATTATTATGGTAGTTTGCCACATTGTGCCTGTACAGACATGCAAAATTTTATTGTAATTTCTCAATCTAGTGTGTTTACATAGTTCTCCTACAGACAACAAAAATTATTTATATTATAACTTTCGTGACACATACTAAATTAATTTTGATGTTTTTCGGTTCATTTACGTAAACATTTGACAAGGAACTCGACTAGATTCTAGCCATGCTAGAGGCTCATATTCATGAGCAGCATTCCACGACCCGCGACGCGCCGACTGTCGCGCTGCTACTCTTGACTATAATAATTGTCAATAATCTTAATTACCTATCCATATTATTGCACATAATACAAATAATATACCGCAGCGAACGCATGTACTTACACCTGACGGTTTCCAAATACCGTTATTCGTTACTTCATGTGTTATATCGCAACTGTGCCCAATGAAATAAAATGTATTACGAGTTATTTCTCCGAAGTTGTAAACCAAACTGTATGTACATTGTACAGCCATACTTTTGATCAGTTATATTATGTCCCATTATCTATGAGCTTGTCTCAGACATCGGGTACAGTTTCAGTCATAATAACACAAATTTATTTTTAACGTAACTTAAAATAATAATATATTATAACTACCTTTTACCCGCAGCTTCCCTCGCGTCACAAAAGGATAAAAGTAGCCTATGTGACATATACCAATACACACAGCGCCATCTATACCAATTCTTTTGTTTTCCCTCGGGAATATCAAAATTTAATCCGGACTTCTAACTTTGCGTCTGCAAAAATTCAAAGCAATCGGTTTATAAGTAACGGCGTGAAAGCGGAACAAACAAACAAACAAACAAACTCACTTTCCCATTTATAATAGTAAGGATTTATCCTATCTACTGCCAGCGGCTTCGCCCGCGTTCCCGTGGGATATAAAGTGGCCTATGTGTTATACCAGACACATACTACCCCTGTTCCAAATTTAATCCCGATTCCTTCAGCTGTTTTGACGTGAAAGAGTAATAAACATAAAAACTTTCGCATTTTAATATTAGTAGGATTTTTTTTAAGGGGGGAAAATCATCGAATGACTGCTCCCGCCTGGGTGAGGCGGAAGGGAGTGTCAGACTCTTACTGACTAAAAACCACCCCGTTCCTTCTCCTGCACGTCGAGCCGGAGCCCCGGTTACCCGTTAGGTTCTCCGCAACAATATTAGTAGGATACACACCATCCGCAAACCTGTAACAAAGATTTGCTGTGGATCGCAAATAGATCAATCGACCGACCTCTTTGGGTGGAAACACGTCAGCTAATCGCAATCACTCAGCCTCTCAGCACCAACAACTGTCAAAACAGCAGATTCTCAATATACACCAATAATGCTTGGCCAAAATCGAGAACTGAACTCAACAGCGTTACTGACTTCATACTCAACTGCGTTGGATTCATGGAAGCAACCAGTCAGTCGAAGTCATTTAGACAGTGATATAATATAATAATGTAGTAGAGAAATGTTACAACCGCCTTCCAAGTCATGTGTGACAAATAAATGATGGCCATATTATGTTTTGTTACCACAAATAACTGTATAAGTGAGACTTACGTGTTTCTCATATAATAATCTGATTATTGTAACAAGCCTTTGTACCCAAGTATACTTACAATTACTACCTCTAGAAAATGTCTTCATTATTAAGTAACTACCAGAAAACGTGCACTGCTGAATAAAGACCTATTTTTGGGGGTTCCGTATTTCCAAAGTAAAAATTGGATCTTAGTTTAAAAGGAAGTTCGCCATAATCTCCACACATGGCAGGCGTCTTGTGCTTCACAGTTAGGTCCAGGATTAAGGCTTAGAGAGAGTCTAAAGCAACTTATATGAGACCCGCCTTTCACTTGTTTATTTCCCTTTTTATTACAGTTTAATTATGTAAATTCATATTTATTACAGATACAGGTACCAAGTATCAATTGCTAGGTAGGTACTATTAAAAGATCATAAGTTGATATGCAGAAAATATGTAAAAGTTATAACTTTTAAACTCGTTACTTATTCACTTTAAGTAACTTCATTTGACCTCTACAACCTTTAGGGAAAGCAGAATTTTCGCATTTTATTGTGATCGTTATTTCTAACGGCGCAGGCGTGGGTGACACGTATGCGCACGAGTCACATCTTGCGATATCCTGTGATATGTGATAGGGTGTGGTGTAGATAAAGTTACCTACTTACTTGTATAAATGAGGTCGATTGTTTTCTTTGATAACTGTAATAATATAATAATTTAGAATGTTTATTTGGGGCAAATATAGATCACTCAAAACGTTTTCTAACATGCAACATAAGGACTTGAAAGTAGGTTAATGATCATTATTTTTAGCTGTAAATTATTGGATTTTCAATTGTTAACTAAATTATTCAAGTAACAGTTTTGTTATTATCATCAGTAGTAGTAAAGTTTACCACATAATTCTAAGATCAGCTCATAATTTGTCATTCAGTCATTAATCAAAGAAAAATTTAACAATGTTTAACTATTCGTTATCCCTTTAGTACCTTTGCATTGTTTTGCATATAGCTATTATTCTATATGTAGCGTAAATGTAAGATATACCAGTACTAAAGTACCTACATATTTCCTAACAATAGAGAGGTGTACCCACCTCCCACTTGACACCACGTCTTGCACGATTGATGTCGAAAGAAAATATTTCAATCACGCAATACCGTTTAAATTGTGATTAAAATTCATAATTGATATTGAACATACTCTTAACCAACATCGTAAATCTCAGATCAATGGTCTCTTTTTGTTGCATGCAAATAATTATACAGAACCCGTATCTTTGTTAAATGTTTTTGTTTGGCGTGTTACAGACAGTGAAATTTTTTTAAAGACAACTTAAAGAGAAGAGTTAATACTATTAAATTGTCCTGTTTTGTAATTAAGTAGGAAATTCAAACTAAATAGGATTATTCATAAATGTGTAAAGCGAATAAAAACCAAACTTCAAGATTAATCCGTTGATCCTACATAACATAAATCATAAAAACTAATTTTTAGAACCTCATTAATTAGGTAACATCGGCAAAATTTTGTTGATATTCTTTAAAACTTGTATGCTTTATGTAAACTGCAATAAAAACTGATTTCCTAATTTAAATTCATAATTGACATTGATTCTCCCAGTAATGGAACGAAAAATCAGTATTTTTAAGTAGCTTTATCGATAACATTTTTAAAAAGAATTGTGTGTACGCCTATAATATATGAAATTATACATATCCATTTTATTATGGTCTCATTTTGTATGATCTTTCCGCACTTTCAAAGGTCAATTTATACTAGTTTTGTAGTTCGATGAGTAGCCGTGTCTACGTGTATACCATTGATTTTGTTCTCAACAGTGTCAGAGGTGAACATACATATAATAAATTAAGTTGTGTTTTATATATATATATGGAGGTGAACAAGAAATAACCCATAAAGAAGATGATAGATAAATACTCTGGGAAATAGTTTGTAATTATGCCTAAATTAATTATTTTTTGTGTAATGCTCAGTGGTGAAGTGTGAACTAATAGGAGGTAGGCTAGGTGACACTGGATGTGAGTGCTAACTGTCTACCAGAATAGACAAAGGTGTGACTTTATGTCAGTACGTGTTATGTTGTATAGAAAACGCGACGTTCAATGTTGTGAATGAGATTTCGATCGGAAAATAAATTGTTTTCTTAACACATTAAACGCAATGGGGTTCACCGATGACCGACGTTAGCAGAGCATTTGCCTTCAACAGTTTTTTATTTGCAGTCAAAGTCTTAAAAAGCAACGAAACATCCCCATAGATCAATGAATAGTTAGTTACTTAATAGAAACAATTTGTGTACATTTGCTTACGCGAAACCAATTGAATTTATTCCAAACATGACTAAACTTTTACTTTTCACTCAAAAAAAATGTCGAATATATTTATCTATGTAAGACGAAAGTTTGGCTTGCATATCGATGGCATTGGTAAAATAAATATATACCACTCTGACCAAAGTTGGAGTCAAAAAGTGTTGTTTTGTGCATGACAAGAATTTGATAGAGAGTGCACGCTTGTTTTCTAGTCTAGATGTAGCTTATAAACGGATTCTACCTAAGTAATGTTCAACATAACTTACTAAGACTTACTAGACCCAAAACTCAACGAGTAATATGAGCATGTATTAAGTTTTTTTGCCATGAACCCGAACTACTTTCATCTTTAAATTATTTTGCATTGTCCCTTGCCTTTGTTTAATACTTCGTTAGTTCCATCTATAGCATTGTTCCTCTATTATCACCATCAAACAGTTCAATAATGCCTAACGGGCTATCTTTAACTTGTCGTGCAGACAAAATAAGTTGTTTGCGGTGAAAATTGAACACCGCTTTTATATTGTCGACCAGTTTCTAGTTCAGAGTTTCTATAAAATTGTTACCTGTAGATCAAATTTAACACGGATAGAACTACAATGTCGTACTCTAGAAATGTCATGGAAATTTTCTAGCTACTTACTGCGAAATCGAGATCACTTCGCTTTGAACATAATTGATTTGACCCACGTATAGTTTTTTGTTTATTCAAATCGACGTAAATAAATATTTCATAGTCGTGATATTGACAGGGGGACCATGACTTATTTTATTAAATGAACCAAGGCTTGCTATCAAAAAATCAATAGTACTTGCACTAGTACTTAAGAAGTATTGTACACACGGCTGAACTGAAAGGAGCCGGCGGCGCTGGAGGTCAAGCGGTGTGTTCTGTGCAGTTTCGTGCAAAGATCAAGGTGACTTCTCAGATAACATCTCAGCCGCAGGCGACGCAACAAAAACCTTTTTAGTGCTCTTTGTGTGGTTCGGAACTAAAACCACTGCGATTCAAATTAAAAACGTACAAAGACCTATGGAAATCATGCAAACCAGCTGTAGTGTTTATGTTTCGTTTTGTTTCCTGGCTTAAATGAAATTTTAATTTAATGATTCACGCCCTACCGACTGTACACCTAAAATGATGTCATCGGTGATGTAAATTAGTTTGCAACGTATTGCAACACTTCCAGTAGAATCAAAGCGAATCAACACGATTTAGAACATTTATTGTAACCATATTAAAATGGAATGCGGTTGCTTGTTTGAATGGGACGGGAGAAATTTCTGATAGTACTAGTTTAGAAATCTAGTGTAGGGACAAGTAGCTGTATGCCTAGATAAGTTTGTAAATACGCATGATAAATTCAGAATTAGTTCCTATTTATTGATTTGTTAACCAATTTCTGAACCACATAAGGATATTAGAATGATCACATCTACGAATGTTACTTACGTCCCGTTAGTTTGATAGGATGGCGGTACCGAAAAAGGACTTCGGCTTTTGCTCTGTGTTGCCTTCATGTGCCAAGCCAATTCTAGCGACATTCGCCTCACGACTACGTTTACTTTGGTAAAGGCAAGATAATATCTAAGTGCCACCGATATTGCGCCAGATATTTAGTATGTCTGTTGCACCGGACAAGTTTAAAATATCGCAGGAAATGTAGACCAACATGAAGATCGTTTATGGACTCAATGCTTCTTAATACCTTATTAGTAGATGTCAGATGTGGATCTAATATTGTGTAATGCTGTTATTTTAAGCTAGTTTTGCATAGAAATGAGTAGTAAAAGAACCGAGACGTAGGAAGTAGAAATTGATTTGTTGCTCGTTTAGTATTTTAGAGTAGGTATTATACTTAGAATTCTAAAAATATATTGGAATATTTTTAAAAGGTGATACTTAAATAGATTGTTACGTAAAATGTTTATTATAATAGAATGCATTTTGTCAATTAAAATGGTTGTCTATAATCTAGGTTTAATTACCTAATATATAACTTATCTAAGTGTACAAAAACGAGGTTTTAAGTGTCTTGAAAGGATGATGGCAATACTTATGTAGATGTCGCGGAGAACCTAACGGGTAACCGGAGCTCCGACTGGACGTGCAAGAGAAGGAATGGGGTGGTTTTTAGTCAGTAAGAGTCTGACACTCCCTCCCGCCTCACCCAGGCGGGAGCAGTAATTCGATGATTTTCACCCCTTAAAAAAATACTTATGTAGATTGTTACATGGGACTCATAAAAAACTGGTGTGGGGTAGTAGCATTAGTTATTGCTAGTAGTAGTAGTAGTGTTAGTATTCATTTAATCGAGTTAACAATCGATTGTTATTTAATCAAACGATGAATCGATTTGTAACAACAATTTGAATTGAGGACCGTGTATTGACACTAGTGTAGCGAGTGGGTCTGAAGTAGGTTTATTTGGAAAGTAACATGTTTATTTTAGATAGATCCAATTGCTAGTGGCTTTGTTTATACGTAAATGTGAATACATTCCCACAGTTACCGTTAATAGTAAACTGTTTGGTAAATGACGAAAACGAATGAAAGGATGGCAGCTGATTGGATTGTGATACCGAAATGAATACTATTCATCGATTTGGTGTACTAGACCCTTATTTTATTGATTCTGTAACCTTATAACTACTGTAGTCAATTAGTCATAAGTCACGCTACTCGGTCAATTAGTTAGATAGATAAAATATATACATAACGTCATAACATCCTTTCATCATACTGAATCTTCTACGGTGTCAGGCAAAGTCTATAATTATGCGTGACATAACAAAACGGATAAAATGGGTGTCCAATAGCAATACTTCTTCAAATATTAAAGGGTGGATTGTCACGTTATATTATTTGGTAATTTACTGAATTCATAATTTATTGTAACTATTTTTGATAGATAATAATTTAAATTATAGGTATTGCGTCGCGTTTAAAAGAAAATAAAATGAAATACAGATAATTATGGATGCTTTTAATGAGTTTTTGCATAATGCTGATAGATTTTTAGTATTGATACATAATAAGTAGGTATGTATTCTGAATGCTTTTCTCCACAATTCGTAAGCACTTGAATTAAAATATATTCTGTATTTGAATGAATGTATTTAAATCCTTATGGCCTTTCTAGAGAAAGTAATTCATGCTGAGAATACAAAAACAGTCTAGATGTTTAGTGCGTTTCCTTTAACAAATATGTTTTTTTTAAATGACGTCATACTTTTTAATTTTCAAAAATGGAATGCATTCACATATGCAATGTTAAATCTATGGTTCTTACATAATATCCCATTAAATAGGAACATGACCTATATTGCCGAGCACAATATTCCGAACTCCGTGTCAAGTGAGATATTATTTTCGTCTTAGGAATAGTGCTTTAATTTATTACTTTTAAAGGTGTGAAAAACATATTGTAAATATTAATTCTGTCACACCTCTTTTCAATTAATCAATTATACAACTATATTTTTAATATAAATCAGTTTTAAAACGATTATGTCTGGCAGAACTTACGACTCTTTTCTTATGCAAGTATTTTTTATTTGATGGAAGTTTAAAGAGATTATTTAAATTAATATTGACGTGACTAACTTTAGAATCTAGGTCTTATCAATATAATAATATGGACTACTAACATTTGTATAATTATTAATAGAAAATGGATGCACATAACAAGTTAGTTGTTGACATTAATGTAACAACACGTTATCTAACGCATAAAGGAAATTCATTTGAAATGCAGTTATAATTTTACAATAAACATAACTAACATTATCATTTAAATAATCCGAAACGAGACACATAAATTGACTTAAACTAGATGTTTATACTTATAAAATTAGTAATAAAGACGACACTTATGAAGTTATTTTTAGTTTCCAACGTACAAATCTTGTGGGGAAAGTTCGTGACAATATGTGCTAAGAAACTCTTGGCTATAATTTTCGCTGTGGACTTACAGTAACAATAATTAGTAGTGTTCATTTGACATGGAAAGATTATATTTTACGTGTTAAATACCTCTGTAATAATATTTTAAATAATTTCTCCCATTACAGCTTGCTAATGCTATAGACTAAAGAAAAGGTTCTATGGTCAAAATGGCGTGTAGTACACCAATAGATTTTCTATAAAATAATAGCCATTATTGATGTGAATGAACCTTTTTACTTTGATCTGAACGTCCATTTCGTAATCGAGTCACGCATTTAGCACGAATTTCTTATTATTTATCGGAATCGATAAGGAATGAAAGGAATAATCGCGGTTTTTTGTCGTCATGTTCCCACGCAAGTGCAATTTCGGGGTTTGTAAATAAACATGATAATCTTATCTGGTGGTTATCTGTAGTATGCGGGGTGGGGAGGTGGGGGGCGTTCCGTTAGCAGCGACGAAGCCACAGCTGATTTCACATGCGTCTAACCGCGACACCGCGCGCCCGCTGTGCGTTCCTCTCGTGAAAATGCCGGCAACTTAATACTTCGAACAATAAAGTTATAAATAATTCCGAAAGTGAATGTGTTATTGATCTTATATGGACCATTTGTTTACCACATAAGGATACTACGGATTTACCGTGCCGATATTGTTTTTAGCGGGTAAGTTCGTGTTGTTTACTTGTTTGGAAATAATTTATTGTCACTCCTTTTCGTTCGAGAAATTGAGAATTGAAATATGAAATAAGTTTCACTTAAAATTTCTTCTTCATACAATGTAAAGTGTTTTAGTACTTTTGTAATATTTGTTTCTGGAGTTTAAGTTTGTCATAATACCTGCCTATAATATTCATAATACTTGTTGTAATGCATAAATAGTTGTCACATTTTAAAAATCGAATTAATAATTTGTTTAAAAATAAATAGGTATTTCTTTTATAAATTCATTATGTAAATGTCGTTTCAATCGAATCTGTTAATACATAAACATTTACATAAAAAACAATAAATATTATGAAAGTTAAATAAAACTGAACTATCAGTTTGTAAAATATCTTTATTTTCTAATGCTAGACCGAACAATAGAATAGAACACCGTAACTACTATCACAGTTTTAATCAAAAAGTTATTAACGCAATAATAATTATTATTCTACTTTTACTTAAGTAATGAAATGTGGAAAACTGTTTTCAATTTGTTTTATGGGATAATCACTTAATCACTTTAATCTGTCAAACACCGAGCGGTCACCGGTGACCGCGACCTATTGTTCTTTAATTGTGTCTATAAAACCGGTACTCGACGAGTTAAGCCCATGTGTTGATGCTTACATACATACATTCATACTCAGGTATAGAAAATAATGTACGGCATACACACACATGCATACACACATACATTTTTCACCAATTATGTTATGAGTCCCATGTAATAGCATATTCAGCAGTCACACTTGTGACCAAATGAGGTAGTCGCCAGTAGTCGTATAAGAGTTTTAAAGACTAAATTAATTACTGTGTAAGTGTCGGAGAGCCATGCTTCGGCCTGACTTCGAATGGGCCGGCTCGACCGAAGTGATACCGCGGCCTAACAGAAAACTGACGTGAAGCAACGCTTGCGTTGTGTTTCGTCGTAGGAGTGAGGTTACCGGAGGCCCAATTACCCCTTTTACCCTCCATTCCAAAATCTTCCCAATCCCTGAATCCTTAAGAATCCTCAAACTCCCAATCAGGCCGGTAACGCACTTGTCACGCCTCTGGTGTTCCAGGTGTCCATGGGTGACGACGATTGATTACCATCAGGTGATCCGTCAGCTCGTTTACCGGCTTATGCCATAAAAGAAACTTATATCGCTATGTTAAACAAACACATTCTTAGTTATTATAATATTATGTCCTGGACATCCAAGGTTGCTTTGAAGTATTCATAAACATTCATTCCAACACTATTACACTTGTAATCACAGACATATTAGTGATAAACTATAGTGACGTAATTAAAATACATGACTGTATTATCAAAAAATACATTACGTAAAGCAAAAATTTTTGATATTTTTAAATAAGTATTTTCCGAAGATTATTGTGGCGTATTTAAAACTAGTTTTTCATGATCTTTTTTTAATAAGTAGTTAGGTATAATATGCAGATCTTATTATCGAGATTATATACATACGTATCAGAATTTTACACGACATCCTGTTAGAATAATATATTACTACAACTAGTTTCTCATGTTATAAGTTCTTTTATAAACTACGTTCAAAATAATATGACTTCAACCCCCTCTTTTTTGGAAATCGGTTAATTAATATTATACTAAAACCTTCTCCTAAGGATAACAAAAACTTTTCTAAAATCGGTTCAGACTTTCGCGAGATAATCGCGCTCAGACACATATATACAGGTCAGTCGCGGAGAACCTAACGGGTAACCGGGGCTCCGGCTCGACGGGCAGGAGAAGGAACGGGGTGGTTTTTAGTCAGTAAGAGTCTGACACTCCCTCCCGCCTCACCCAGGCGGGAGCAGCCATTCGTTGATTGTTCCCCCCCTTAAAAATACGTACAGGTCAAACAGAGAATCTCCTTCTTTTTTTGAACGTAGTTAAAACTATATTGAAAAAAACACCTAACAACAAAATCATAACACTCGATTTTTCGCTATAGGAGAATTTGGAGGCATCTATCTTATTATTGAAAAATCATCGACATGTCTATTTTTAAACTAAACAATAGAATGTCCATATTCATAACTTTAAAATCTTTTAATTTTTTTTTTAAAAGGGTTAAAAAGTCAATACAGCTCCCTGAAAAGTAAACTTTCCAATGGTTTACAATATTTGAAATTGGTACAAAGACACGCCAATTTTATTGATCTGTATAGATGTATAGATTAGTACTCAATGTTAACTTATTGTACAAATACCTATTTACAAAAACAAAAATATCATAACCACCTACTTTTGAGTGGTAAAAACATGCTAATATGTACAAAAGTGAGTTCTGATTTTCTTGAAAAGAGAACAAGAAAAACTCTTTAGGTACACACAGGAAATTGGTCCAACTTTTTTCGCGTCGGGTCAGGCTGTTTTGGGTTAGAACATTTCCACTTAGCTATTATATAAACCTCTTTGTGAATATTCATTCCCTTCGTCTTTTACGTCCTTTGAAGTGATTTCGATGTTAAAATTTTAAAAGCAGTCATTAACACACCATTAATTAGAAAATGATGTTCTAACTATTGCAAAATGCTTAAAACAAATGTTAGATAACCATTTTATATCTTTGATTTTCATACTTATAGGACTGTTTCCTGTTAATTAATACAATTAGTGTATCATTGAGCAAAATAAGGTATAATGCCAGTTATGTTAATAGGACCTTTAGAAAAAATAAAAGTGAATTTTGAATTAACTTTTGAAATCCCATTTTTATTACACATACATAAGAAATTAATTGACATTTTCTTTTTCGTTTTGTAATTATAAATTTTTAATTTGTTCGTCAATTGCCCATTGGTATTGTTATTTACAACCACGCTGTAAATTTGTCATTGAAAAATTAAAAAAAAAAACTGATCTATTTTTGGGTAACACAAATCAATTAGGTACGTTTTTTTCCTAATTACACGCTAGTTAAAATAGAATCATTTTGACTTTTTTGTATAGGATTTAATAAAGTAGGTTACCTATAGTAATATTCACATACAAACGAGGAAGTGAGAACAAAATATAATATGCTACTAACACGATATCCCTCAATCACTAAAGGAAAAACAAATGTAATTAAAAATAATAAACAGGTACCAATTATTGAATACTTTACCTTCCTAACAATAATTGGTATGAACTCTTTGCTTAACAAAAGGCGAAATAAAATAGTAAATACTGAGAGAATAATTTTGTTAATTGTATAAACGTCGTTGCAGCATAATTGTCTGAGTCGAAATGTTCACGTTAACAATGGTTACTAAACGATTGATTGTGGTTTGTTGATAGAAGTATACAACACATTTTGTATGGAGCTTATGTCAAAATTCTACCTCAGTAAGCAAATCTACAGATAGGTAGGTTATAGAAAATGGCCGTATGTCTTCGTACACCATACTGATGACCTTGACTCGAGTAATAAATAAGAGATAAGTGCAATTTACCGGCTCCTCGACGCTAACACGTACGAGTTGCGTAAACAAATAATTGCCGTTATAAGAACCGCGTCGGACTGTAGCAGACGCAGGGTTGCCGATCAACATTCTTCTAATCAATTTTGCAATGTGCAATCCTAATCACAATAATGGAAACATGTGTTACTCGAAACCACCAATTGCAATCACATGTTTGGTAAATATCACCAAGGCATGCACAAAAAACTGCTATCGAAATAAACTTGGTTTCAAAATCAGTTCCTGCATACTGTTGAATTTTAAGAAGTAATAATACGCAGTCAATTGCAAAAATAACGTTACATCATTTGCGTAGATTACAAATAAAATTCTGCAATAGCCACAATGCAACCCTGGCGTTCTCTAGATTCTTCTCCGTACATCGCGTTCAGATCAGTAAACTCGAACAAACCGATACAATTGAATGCTCATCCTACTTTTTACGTCTCGCACGTTACCATACGTGGGAGTGTTTTGTATAATAAATCATTGTGCCGTATTCGCATGATTTCATATAAAACAACCACGGTATTGTTCGATCAACTGGTGCATTGGTGCCGGAAACGCAACGAGAGCATTTCATTTGTTCGATGCTATAGAATTTATTGCGTTATTATTGTCAAATGAAGCCACTTACGAACACAGACCACAGTTTACTGCCACAGATGTGCTACAAATACCCGAACGTTCTGTTGCTTATTTTTGAATGTTATGTGAACTTTGTTTGATACGACAACCAAAAAGTTTCTAAGCAATTATGGTACTGTTATTTGCAGGAGAAAAGGCTTTTATTTAAACGAATTTTTTGTCAATTTGTTGAACAATCGCAGCAGCGAGCATTAGTGCCGGCTCGTGGTTAAACGCAGGTGAGATTCTTCCGGATCTAATTGTGAAATGGCGACATCGGCCAACGCTCGCTACGTGCTCGCACTCAATGGGAAACATTTCAATTTGTTTCATATTTTGCTCGGCACAGTCAAGTTATTAATTCGAGTATTGGTCGCGGTCGGAAAGTGTGACGCCGTCGATACGTCACGCCGGTTGTCAATCAGAACGGCCGGAGTGATGCGCTTACAATTGCATGATATCGACCCGGTTCTCGACAGATTTCACTATAGCTCGACAGATTAAAGCAACAGTTCAATTTGTTCAGTGTCGAAACTTGTGTTGCGCCGTATACTTGGTTAGGACTAAAGTTATAGAGTTTCCGTGTTACCAACACAACATATAAATTCTGGCAATAGTTTCACGTGCAAAGTTCTTTTTGTACTCAACATGAAAAGGCTTTTAAGGTACCGACTACTTTCACTTTGAAAGCAAAAATAACTTTAATAGACTGTATATTTAGGTATTAAAATCGGATATTACAGAGACTGAGAATGGGACAAAAAGCGGCTTGGAAACAATTTATTGCGGAAATATCATGGACAAAGAGTTTGGTTTATTTGAAACACTAATTTCAGTTGACTATTTTTTGTTTTAACCTAAACATCGTTCGATTAAAGTTAATCTCCAAATAGACAGTTAAAACCGTGTATCAAAGCTTCACGCAATATGACTACCAAGAATTAAAAAAATCGATTGCCTCACTAGACTAGCTGCTACTTTCTTCTCATTAGTACATTCAATAAGTTTCTGGATTAATTATGACTGGCTAGGTTTATAGCTATCAATATGCATTGAAATATTATGAATATATTAAATATCGTTTCCCGTACTGAGTACTTACTCACTTGAAGAGAAGCATGGCTTTCATAATTGAACTTTTCTGTATAAATGAATTTCATAGATGTAAAAATGCCTAAGTAAAATATTTCAATTTAGCACTCAATGAATATGTCGGGTTTACGGCTTTATATACTTTTAAATATTAATCAAAGTCTTTGCTTTTATTGATAGTCTATTCATGTTTGAGATTTATTCGCATTTATAAATCAACTTATGTCTACACTTCTATTGCCGTTTTTCAATTTCAACATCGTGTGTTTCATCTAAGCTTGGTGTTTTCAATTTTTTATATCTTCGCCTATGAAAATCTCAACGCCAGAAGTATTGAATGCACTTTACCAACCTCATGTCGGTTTGTAGAAATCTCATGGTATGAGGTTTCGTAACCCATAAATAAAATCTTAGTTAAGTTAACGATAAATAAAATTTTCTGAAGCAGTTCTCCAATTGTATCTGCCAATCAGAATATAGAACCTAAATCATGATATAATTTTTTTTCTTTTCCAAACATGACCTGTTTGCTCTTCCATTTACATGACAGGAACAGCAAATTTCTAAAAGCTACCGACAGTCACAAATTACCTACTGCCAAAGAATTACGAGAGGAATTAACAGCAATTGAAGTCACCACCGCCATTGTGGGACAATTGAAATTGATTGCTGATGATTCTGATGAACAGTCCAATGAGTAGATCGACTACCACCTACACTAAGCTACCAAAATTGTCTTAGAAGCTTTCAACTTTGACTGAAGCTGATAAGGTTGAAAATTGATTGTAAATTTTCTAGAACAGGGTAGTTTGATGTGCCGTCTTTACAATAAGTACCTACATAGGTACTTACTCCTAAACGGTTTATGTTCGAAGCGCGGAATCACGATCGCTATGGTTTCTAATTTATGGAAATTATCTATAGGCCCATTGTTACCGGTAGTTTTGTGATTCCGATTTGAACTCGATCGTGATTATCGAGATAGCATCTCTAGTTACACAATAGTGTTGTTTTCTTCTATCGCAGCAGATTTTTATCGAATCATAATGAATGGGACTAGACATCAGAATTGAAATCAAAATTACTTCTTTCTTCGATGCACCATCATTTTTCTTAGTAGCTAATTATTTTTTATTCAAATTATTTGTCATTAGTCAATTAAATAGTATGAGCATCTATATTACTTCCGACAATATTATACTTTTTAGTCATTTATTTATTTATTATTTTATGTACACAATTTTATTATGGCACATAAGGCGAACTTATTGCTATATCTTCTGCTCACTTGTTCAGCAGTTGCGTTTTTGAAATACGAAGCACATAGTATAGTGACCACTTTTATTATATTTCATGAATACTTAAGTTATTCAAGTTATTACACTGTACAAGGCTTTTAAAATATCACATTCCTGTGCTTGTACCGTACAAATTGACGTAATGTAATGAACAATACAATACAATTACCAGAGCGACTGCAACGTGCATTTTTTCCTAGAATAATACGGCACACTAAGGACATACCACACAGTTTGTTCAAAGAAAATATTGCAACAAATTCTCTTATTGTTTATATTTTTGTCCGTTAGGGGCGTTGCTTGCGTTTTAAACTCTAAAATATGCAATTAAAAAATAAACGAAGCCAACCAGCCTTTTTTCTTTTTTTTCTTGATATATATTTTTGATACATACAAATATTTTATTAATTGGTAAAATATATCGCATGAAAGGCAATTTAATATTTAAAACCTTTAAAATGAGAAAATTTTGTTGTAATAACATTTTTTTATTATATAGGGTTCAATAAAATGAAAAACACGTTAGTGGCTCTGTTTCTTTGCACCCAAATGTATTATGCAATCAATAAAATAACTACTCTATTGCCAACTAGGACTAATCAAGCCAATACAAAAATAATAAATTAATCATTTTCTTTCACTTCCAATTACTACAGATTCAGAGTTAGAAACTCAATTGATCCGAATCGAACGTTATTTTATGATCGCATAACGGACCTCCACTCTATGTTATTAATGGTTGTGTAACGGTTACAAAAATGGAGATGAGTATGGAATACATGTAAATACTTACTACACATATTCATAAATACTTTTACATCATTTGCAATACCATCTTGGATCATGTAAATGAGGTTTCCAGACCTATTAAGGTCTAAATTACCAACGCATCTGTATACACATAATCAGAACCGCACTACACCCAGAAGCAATCAACTGGCGGTTACGTTAATATCCATCAGGAAACGATATGTAACACTTCTTCTAATTTTCAAAAGATTTCCTTTCTAAAGTTACATAGTTCTACAAAAAACTTCTTTTCAAAGCTGTGCCGAATATTCAAATTAAACAAACAATTTGTTTCCAATCATTTTGTATTTAACTATGATGTAAGTATTGCTAACTGTGTTAGGTTTTAACCTATTGTGTGATGTAAGATGTGCATCGAAACATTGGTCATATCAGTTCGATTGAATTGGAACCTAAATTCTTTCGTAGGAAGTTATAAAATCACACAAACACATATCACTATCTCATGACAGTTCATTCCTAGATTATAAACATCCTTCTTGGTCTTCTTCAAATAAATGGTTTTTCTTTCTATCTTTCTTTCTTCTATATAATGAAGGTTTATCATGAACTCCACGCAAGCGAATTGAAAATCACAGTTCTAAATATTCGGGTTTATCAGAGAGCGCAATAAAGTTCTTGAAAGAAAAAAAGGGTAGATACACTTCTTAAAATCACCAGTATAGGTACATTCAGTAAAGCTAGTTGTACACCTACAGTATGCTTGAGTGGTGAACATGCACTAAATGCTTTGGCCACAGAACAATAACGAGACAACAATCGACCGTTGGGAATTGTCATTGAGGCAAAGCGTTTACGAATCCGGCTAGAGAGTAGAGGGGAACGTTTGTCATTGTCTATTACTAAATGACGAATCCTCGACTATAAAGCTTTTACATATTAACTTAACTCGCAATTATGTTCGTTTAGTTGTTGGTAAATTTAGTCTATTACATAAAAACTAAAAAGAACTTCAAGATTCATGCTGTTCAATTTGTAAGTATAGATTAAGGATTTGGTAAACCAAACTTTGGCTGGTTACAAAAACAGGGCTAAGTTATTTATATTGTGTAGATGTCTATTTAGCAACTAGCAATGAAGTTAGATTGTTTTCAACAAAATACTCCTTTTGATATTGTTCACAAAGCGGTAAAATGGAAGAGTATATAACTAATTAAAACCCCTTTACATCTCGGTTCGTCTTTAATGTATTGTTTATTGTGACTGTTTATGGCCATTGACTTTGCGTTAATAAGTACCTAACACAGCAACACATTGAACTATACAAAACCAGTTTATCATGGTCTAACTTTATATGATCTTTACCCATATTCGAGGATCAGTATACTGGTTATGTGTACAATACTAATTAGTTATGAAATACAATAGACGGTGCTTGAGAAAATATGCTAATTATCGGTTATATTTGTTACGTACTTACTATTCTCTCACATCTTTAGTTGAATGCTTTTCTATAACTCAATAATAATATAGAAAAGATTGCGGCTTATTTGCAGGAAAATAGTAAAAAGCATGGTTCTTGTTTTTGGTGTACTCATTTACATACTTGAACATGGTTTTGGTTAGTTTATTACGTAAATATTAAAGGCTAATTACAAAAATACACGCATTGTGTCGCTCACAATGTTAAATCCGCCATAACTTTACTAAAGTGAAGTCAAGTTGCCTATAACAATATAATATCCTTTCGTCACGAACTGTAACTAGCTAAGCATCAATTTGTTAGTTATCTAGTATCCATAGTAAATCTAGATTACCTGATAGATCTACCTACATTGCATAGCTCTCACGACTTTTCATAATGACATCAGCCATGCAACAAAAACTTGATTTATTAATCTTTCCTGCGAACATTTATGGTAACTTTGTTTGGTCTAAGTTTAGCGGCATTGTGGGCGTGACTCAAGTCTGACTCCATGCAGGTGTTGCAAATTAAATGGTCTAGCAATTATATTTGACCACCTGGCTTGACAGTTTGGGTTGATACTTGTAACCTAAAATGCTGTAGTAGTTTACTATTTCTTCTTATTGGATAAATGCAACTAATATTGAGGTAAGATAACATAACATAACATCACGCCTTTTATCCCCGAATGGGGTAGGCAGAGGTGTACATTACTTACGGCACTTAATACCACTGTACAATGTAACACCCACATTTCACTATTTATGTTATCAGTCCCATGTAATAGGGGGTGGGCCTATTGCCATATACTGGGCACAATTCCAGACTCCGTGCTTCTACTGAGATTTTTTGAAAATGCCCAGTAGACTTTGCCCTACCCGGGAATCGAAAGTACAAGAGGCGAATCAGAATAGACCACGAGTTTGTTACAAATAAGTATCATTGGATTGATTAAGTTATTTTTATTGTTCTCTTAATAATTTATAGTGTAAAATAGGTATTGTATTGTACCTTTTACCTACAATAAATACTGGTAGTAATGCAACCAATTTTAATTGTGATTTGTAAACAGTAACTATAATATGTGTAAAGTAGAGAAATGTTATGCATACTTTCTTAATATTTCTCTCCTACTTTAAAAAACGACATGTCTACATACTGTTGTCCCACATTAGGATTTTCTCCTGTGTCGTGGTTTACCATCATACAATTTCACAAATAAATGCCACCTAGACCCAGAACAACAATCTGTGGATCACACAAAGAGTTGTTCCGTGCGGGAATCAAACCCGCGACACGTTGCGTGGCAGTCAACCGTGCAGTCAACCTTTAAAACTGTATTTCAATTGGACTTTCTATAAAATATAATCGAAAAATCTTCAAATAAAAAAGATAATGTCCATGAGTAATATTCAATTATACAATAGTCAGTCAGTTTCTGTAAGTGAATTTCTAATCTAATTTTGATATAGGTACTACCTACTTACCTACTGTACTTATTCAGCCAATAATATTACAAACTTTTTACTTATACTTTCGCTAAAATTACTGGTTCATGACATAATGGATTCTAATGAAGAATATTTATAGAGTTGGCCAATTATTTATTTACATTGAACACTCGATAGATACAATCAAAATCAGATTAAACAGTTTATGAATAAATAAGCAATTGCTGAATATTAATTAATAGACGATTTCTTACATAATGTGGACGAACTGTTACGATTTACATATTTTTATTTGGAAAGTTTACGCAAAATATGCAGTTTCTGAAAAATATTTTTTTTTTTGAGTAATCAAATGCAATTTCGTAAAGTTTTGACCCATATGCTTAAAACTAAAAAATGTTGAAGATAAAATGATGCAATTAATGAAAATTATATAAAACTGTACTTCAAATTATCTGCACATATATAAATTTTTTTTTCAGGCAAATTAGCAAAATGTACGATCATTATTTCTTTCAATCATAACCAATATCAATTTTGGCAACCACTCCTACGTAACCTAACGACCTAGGTTAAAATATAATGATACATGCAATTATGACTACAACGACTAGAAATGATTGACAGATGCGCTTTTGAAGTCCGAATTATGGAACAACACATAATCGAATATTCAAAAAGTTGATGGGTCAAAATTATTAATCATACTTTTTTTTAATATTCAAAATGGAAATGCACTTCCTAAAGTGAAAGATGCTGTTTAACTGGTTCAAACCGGTTAGGCTGGTCGATGTCTCATTAGCACTTTTTTATTTTCGTTTTTTGCAGTGTTACTCAGTTGTGTTGTGTGCCTATGTAGAGGTATATATGTGCGTAGCTTGGAGTGTATTAGCTTGACATATTAACATAATATTGGAAGTAAATATGTGCTTACTACATACTCTTGTATTGCTTCTCTAATCTAGTGAGCGATCCTTGTACACAAACCGATACGAGGTCATGAGTGCCAAGGTTTTTACTAATACTTTCCTCCACAGACTAATCATAGAATTCATGTGTTGAGCTCAATACGTCATCATTTCAACATTTTCGCACGTGAAATCCAGCTTACCCCAATCTTAAGAGATATAGAAACAAAGTACTGTTAGGGTTTCCACGTGTTTCATGTTCAAGGCGAAGTTGGATTAGCCTTGCTCGTGACATTGCAGACTTTCCGTCACGTGACAAACGCAGACACCTAATTAAGAAACCTTTCGACTGCATCAAACATTCGTAAAGCCAATTTCTATAATTTCGTCTGTCTTGTCAGGTAGACTTGATAAGCTTAACATTTTCACGGTTGTAACCCTGAAAGGTTTAAGTACGTCCTTACTGTAAAGTCAATGTCATAGTGTTTACCTGCTCAAGAACTTCTACTCGAGGTTATTGAATACTTTGTAAAAAATTACACACTAGTTACGAATTTCTTCGGTTACACAAGAGTGAATGTTTAGCAAAATCTATTGGGTTTTTAAATTTCGGAATAACGATTTACCTATAATATCACGAAGTCTATAATATGCTAAGTATATGGTAACAGCTTTATTCCATAAACGGAACTTTAATAACATAATTGCCGAAAGGTGGATGAACCTGACTGAATGTAGATAAATGTGTGCAAACATAAATGATGTAATTTCAAACCCAAAGCAATATACTGTAACTGAAATAATATACCGCAATAACATAACGATTTTTCCATCTACATAATTTAAGTTACACGACCATTATCTGGCCTTGTGCAGAATTTTTACACGGTCGCAATACGTGACAGATGGTAACCACTCGTCTATTATCGTGCACATTCTACCAAAATCTCTATTAAAAATACATTAGGGTCGTTATTTATTTCGAAAGCTGCCGTAACATAGAAATCTTTGACATTTGATCCCCTTTTAAGGTTGTGTTGCTAAAAAAGAAATCGTCAAATTATTTGTCTCGTCGTCAAATTCGCTATGGTGTAACTTACAAAAGGGACGTAAAATATTGCTTTTAGGTACGCCTTTTTTGTTGTCACAGCTTTCTAGATTATTGCATTCTTTTTATTTTAATTTTGGATTTGTGACACAAGTCATCTCGGAGATTATTTTCCTCTTACCTTTTTTTTAATTGTTTAAGTTTCGATATAGAAACAAGAACACAATCGGAAGTGAAACTTTAAAGAAGTCGATTGGTTTTCGAACTCTCCCATAAGAAACATTGCCTCAAATGTCTTAAGTTAATCACTCGCTATAAATAGTGTGGTAGATGGTTAGTTCATTACTCGATTAATAGTTATTTTATAGGATAGAAAATTAATTATTATCTTGGAGTTCCAAGGTGTAATAATGCCATCCTATATAAACTTTCTTTTCAAAGTCGAAGGAAAATCAGAATGCTCATGCATGAGTAAATATTATTGCGTAGATTCTAGATCTAGATTATGGAACAATCAAGTCGTTAAATATGCGATACTACAAAATATACCTATATTGAACATTTTGTTAGTAGAACATTTGTCGTCTATAGAACCAAACCAGCAAATACGAATTTATTTATCAAATTCAAAATATTATTGACAACGCACGCCCCATTACATGCGAATATTTTAGTTCGGTTTAATTAACAGAAACTCCGTACAACGGGAAGCGCGGCTCAACGACCACTATTGTACACATAATGCTCGTAATGGACAATCACACGGTTGATTTGTATGTGACGGAGATAACGATGTACTTCTATTGTACCTCTATTATATCAATTGATCAACAAATACAGAATTGGATACTGTCCTTAACCAAAAATAAATAATTTCGACTGTTAAATACAATAAATTATTAAAAAATAATCACACTTAAATTAATTGATTTTATGACCAACTTAATATCAAATGTTTTCACAGGATTTTTTGTAAGAAATAAGTACTATGCTGTTTGACGCTAAAAAACGTGACGTCACAATATATAGAGGTAATCTCGTACAAAAGTTATAGAAAACTGTCGTTTTTGACAGTTCGAAAAAAGTAATGAATTTGATTAATTAGACTAGACTGTCGTATAAATGCTTTTTCTTTCTTCTTCTTTCTTTCTTTCTTCGAGTGGTTACATCAAGGAGGATCATGAACAAGGAGTTTATGTTACCTGGTTGGACATTAGGTATTAGATTCTTAAAACTCCTGGATATTATAGTGGCGTAGTATGAACGCTGAAATTATGGCAGGTACGATTATGGAGGTCCATACATTGGTTTGGAATAGCACAATTAATGAAACTTCTCATGCAGCTCCAATAGTTTTCCGGTTCATAGTGCTTTTAATTGAATTTATTTCTTTCAATTCATATTATGGTAGAATTGGGATGACGACAGGGTATGAAAATTAAAAATATAATTAGTCCGTAAGTTAGGTAATAAAAAATTTTAGACACGTATTTTTTTATTTTGTCGTCGTATAATAAAACAATACTTAGATAAAACGAATCAAAGTTTAGGAATGGGGGCTAAAACGTCATTTCCTCGTATAAAATGTACATAGAAGTGACGTCACGCGACATTTCAAATCAATATATCGTCGAAAGTATTCGTTTCTGTAAGAAAATAAAAAATACGTGTCTAATGATTTAAAATAATCTACCAGACGGACATTAAAATAACAATAAGGCATCTACCCTATTATGTTTTCATTCTATGTACAATGTACATGTATGCATGTGTGTATTGACCGATTACACCGAGATTTACGATTCCATTTAGGTGATTCTTTGTTTGTTCAATGCAGATCTGTAACCAATTGATCAACAAATATAAAATTTGGTCTACATAATCAATTGGTCAACAAGTGGAGAATTTGTGCGTATTTATTTATCTGTACCTAGTAATCTTGTCGTGATGCAATCGATTGTGATCGTACATTCTGATATTGTATGCACTTTGATAGAATTATTTTTATGTTTTTATCTGCCGTTGTCGTGAGATACGAAAGATATTTTATCTCTTTTACATATGTAGGTACTTTGTTTGATATATTTATTATTCACGTACAACCATACAATACAAGAGGTATAATAAAAAAGAGTGCATAGGTCACACACATTCCAACTAGAACTTCTTCCTGTTGGTCTGTGGTAGGATGTGATGTTATATACAAAAAATATTTTTGGTACATACATATTCGGTTTTTAAATATCTTTTAAAACATTTCACAAGTTAAAGCAAAGAACGCATACCTTTTCTTTCTATGAAAACTTTCTATGTTGCCATTGTGCGACCACGTAGGCAGGTAGGCACGTAGTCATTGAAAAAATCTTTGTCTTATTTTCTTTATATCTTTAAGAACAAAGGAAAGTAGCAGTACCTAAGTTTAATTGAGAAAAAACACATTACCTACTATATAGATTATACTTATTAAGTAAACTTTTTATTGTTAGTCACGGGGTAAATTTAATTTATTTGTAACATTGGCCTGGCTCTAAGTCCAATAGTGAATGGTAGGCTCAGTAGCCTTTATCAGTATAAAGACAACGGTGATTATACCTTCTTATAATACTTTGTACTTACAGTATATTTCATCCTACATTTTTAAGGAAGTATGTTGACAGTTGACAATAGTAACTTACAATTACAATAGTTGCCTAAGCATCAGCTATGTTCATTATAATTAAAACCTAATGTTAAATATGTCATTGTTGTATATGAAGAGGAAGGAAGTATTAATAACTATTCTTTATTACGAGGATTTCAAATGGTATGTAATACGTCGTTAAAATATTTGCTTTTCGAAAATCAACCCTATTGTTTCGACATAACACTGATGACGTTGTTGATGAACTGTCAGTGACGCAGGCTTTATTGTTCTATGCCATATAAGTCTGATTTATACGTTCAGATGGACAAAATCGGAACCAATAAAAATGTCTGAACAATCGGTTGGCTCCGGAACTCAGTTCAGACAAGCAGGCCAAACATTATTATTGTACCCAGGTTGGGAAGTTTGATGATGACTCGAATACTGTGAATCATAACATCTTTCTCTTTCCCTTTTTAAAAATTTAGCTCCGCTTTAGAATTTTATCACGTGTCGTAGCTGCGTTCACAAATACAAATGCATCTAAATCACACCCGGATCCGTAATCAGAAAGTACCAGTTTTCGAGATGAAAATTTACTTCAACAACTAAATAACAAAATTTGTTTTACATTAAAGTACTTTTTATTAAACACTGTATAAGGTCAACAATCGATTACCATAAATGTGACCATTGAGGAAGTAAATATGACATCATGAATTGTAAAAAATGTTGCCAAAAACATGTTTATTTATTGTAATTTAAAACTGCAAGGTCGTGGTCATTGAAGCGTTGTATTTAACAGCGACCAGTTTCTAACTTCCTAAATATACACTAGTCTTATAGAGTTGTACACAATTAATTTAAACTGTCAAACACCAAGCGGTCACCGGTGACCGCGACCTATTGTTCTTTAATTGTGTCTATAAAACCGGTACTCGACGAGTTAATTTTGTTAAAAATTGTCTAGCCCGTTACATCATATATATAAATATTTTTAAATTAATTATAATTCCAGAAAGACATTGTTCTATACGAATTAAAAATGTTTAAGCACAAAACGATTCTGCAATATCTTTCTTCATAATGGTGTTTGTTAAGGTAGGGATTGTCGTTAATCAATTCAATGACACAGATAACAAAACTTGTACTTTATTGCCATTGTCAAATTCCTACAACTTCATTATACATCAACAAAGCTTATATAATTCAGTGAAACGATGTCCTCCCAAAACAAGTTGCCCATCTATAAGAATATATTATAATTAATGTGTAGTAGTTTCGCATGTCAATGGCACAGTATCGGCGAGTCCGTGACACCGAACACCGTTACTAATGATCGATGCACAACCGCCACGCTTTAATAGTAATAAGCGTTACAATGCGATTCTATCCACACGATAAGATAAACCGGCTAAATTAAAATACCACCTTTATCACTACAATAATAACCGACTAGATAAAAGAAAACAATAAACTATCTCTCTCACTAAACAGCAGTTCACCATTGCTCACGCTTTTGCCTTAATGGCTCATCAAAAGTTAGTGAAGGGTCCATTACAAATCGGCCATTAGTTTCGGAAATAATCGTCTACATAAAGTCAAGTAGCTGCGCAGTTACTGCTTAATGTGCAATAATTTTGGAAACTCCGTAATGTTTTATGAAGTTGAACTTAGGGACTGTAGGCTTGAATGGACCTACGCTATTGTGTTAATGCGAAAACGACTTTAAGGTCAACTATGTAGCAATAAAACTTCTATGAACGGACGTATAGTTACTAACTAATCAATGAGCCTGCACCAGTTAAGTAAGTATCTACTTGACTTAAAAATATTCCCTCTATCAAAAAGTATTTGAACGGACACAAAACTTCTTGTTACCTAAGTGTAAAGTTACTTTTTTTTACACTTTCTATGTACGACAAAAAAGTTCCGTGACAAAAATAGTTTGTATACCAAGCCAATACTGGCTGGAAAAAAAAGCAAAATAACAAAATCCATTTGGCGTCATTTTTGACGTGAAGAAAATTAATCATTCAGTTTTCTTTTGTTCGAAAGTTGAACCTGTGCTTTATTTATTTTGAAAAATAAAAAGGAAATTCTTTACTGAAGTTTTAGGTACGTACCAATAAGTTTATTTATTTAGATTTTCGCACTATTTATCGCTTATTTTTACGTTTGAATATTGTTTAAAATATTTAGAATTATTATTGTTAATGCCAAGGTATTTTATTTACTTTTGATATTGCTAGACAGCGTGGCTTTCGCGTCATGAATCACAATGATAGTGTTACTGGTTGTATCAAGTTCATCAAACTTCCCTTGTCAATAGTCTATTGTTAATATTAAAGTGGTTTACTTGTATAGTAAGTACAGAATATATGTTTATTTTATAGTTAGTACTATTTTTATGGAGTGCAGTTTAACTATACTAATACAACACAGTTACAGCCATTTTTTATTATTTTTCCACAAGTAAATTCACGCGTCTTTTGTTGCTGTTCGAAGTTCCATTAATTTTACTTCTAGTCTAAGCTTTGTTCGAGGCATTGTTTAACGATGTATCGCCTCATTACTTATAGGTCTAGATATTGTATTCTAGGTGAGATCCAGTTAGTTTTTTGTGACCTATTGTTTTATATTACCTTTCTTTCTTTACCTACTCATGAGACAATAGTGTTGTTCAGAACGGTACCGTCTCAATTTCTCAACCGTATCTAATCTGTAGTAAACTTTAATGGTCTATTGAATTTGCTGTGTATCAAAATCAGCAATGTAATTGGATTTTCTTGACCTAATAAATCTTATAGAGATCAGTAGGTATTCAGTTAGTGTTCTACAAAAATCTACTTGACTTTAAAACGAACGCTACCTTTGCACTCTGCGTTAACCAGTAAAAACAGTACACCGCATATATTACAATTTCCTTCTTGTTTAGTAACTGATACTTGTTTGTGGCCAAATACATGTATTCCGATATATATACAAACTTCATGCATCATATTACCGACTCGATTGTCAAACAAGGAAGTTTGGTAACACGCAGTGTGTATATCGCACGTTACACAAGTCCCAATATGATCTCAATTTTGTAAGTTTTACTTGTGAATTTTCGTAAACACGTTATTTTAACTTACTATCATGGTACTTTATCAATATGAAAAATTACTTCGCGATAAATCTGAGTTTATGCAAACGTTTAAATGGAATATAGGAATGTCTAATTAATAAAGTTATATAACTGTTTTGGGCTCACATTAAAGGTTCGTGGCCAATAAATTTTGAAGAAGCCAGTAATTAATAAGTTAGTTAATTAGAGAGATTTAATTTGAAACGGAAACATGTTCGATTTAGTGTTAAGTAAAATCGTAATAGGAGATTACACAACTGATGCTTAATTTCGAGCTAAATTCTTTGATTGTGCTATATATTTATTTCTAGAATAGAATACGTAATATGTGTATCATACTTGAATGTTTGGATAAACAGGACAAGTAAAATAAATATAATGCCTTACCTTAAACACACTTACCTTTTACTATCTAAAAATTAAGAACGATATTCTAAAAATGTACGAACTTAGCACCCTTGCCTTGAAACATTGCCACCTTATATTTTGCACGTGTGTCAGCACTTTACAGGTTTGAATTCCAACGTGTGCGTAATGTCCACTGGTCAGACGGTCCGTCCACCGACGGCCGTGGCCAAGCATTATGAGGTTCACTATAATACCATGAAAGGATTGCATTATGCACATCTAAGGCTTCGTTGTACTACAATATTGAATAAACAGAGCTAAATCCATTGTCTTACATTTTGTAAGCATCAGTAAAGGTCAGCTAATCTGATGACTTCATATCTAATGTAATTCAATTTGATCCGTATCTAGAAAGCTAAAATAACTCGTAGAAGAATAATTATTGTATACTATATTGAGGTTTCAATACAAAATGAAATAAGATAACCAATTAGTGTAGATTTCTAAAGATCAGCTATGAATTTAGTTGTACGCATTCTTCATCCACGATACCACGCAACCTCCATAGACGCAACACAGTCGGCTCAAACAAAATATTAACAAATTTTCTTTAACGCTTTCGCTACAATTACGAGTGTAAAATTGATTACCCTACACTATAAAAGAAATGTCAGTTCACGGCAATGGACTTCACTATCTCGCTGATTGAAGGTAATATTTAAAATTGCCTATCAGCTTACATCGGCCGTTGGACCAAAACTTAATGCTCTTATTCCCGCCACAGAATGGCGGTCATTATTGGCTTGGCACGTCATTATTTTTAACATCTCTTTCACATGCTTGACCATAGAAAATTATTTGTTTTATAGTCGGAGCTTAGTAAATGACTTGTGTCTAATGTAATAGTTATGTTATGCCATTTGCGTAAAAGAGATACGTATCTATTTTACGATAAACAGTTGATGACAGGAACACAACGTGCCCTAGTTACAGTTTTACATTCATAGATAACTTCAATTCTTATTTTTTTTTTTTTTTTTTTAATATTACATTTCTTATTCTCCACGGACTCTTGTCCGTGCCCTTGTCATTCCATTACATTATCTTTTAATTTACAGTCAAAATTAATTGTTACAAAAATCTTACGTGCTACATTAACCACATTTTTTTTTTTCCACAAAGAAGGTTGTGTCTAATATCTATATATACACAATACATGTTTTATTACATTTACATTAACCTTACTGGACCGGCCCACACGCGCGATGAGCGAGCCGACCTGCTCCAGCAGAAGGCGCCCGTTCACGAGCATGACGTGAGGGCCAGCAATCGGTCCGATCAACCATTTCGTAGGGAACGGAGCGACCCAGTCCACAGCGCCACCGACTGTAGAACATTTAAGAATGCATGACGTCTGCTCACGCAGCAGTAAGCCGATTCCAGTAGTGCCAATGTATTTTGTCAGTCTTATTGATAAAATTTACATTACGTTACATTATATTTACTACATTTTAACATATTAAACACACACAATATATATTAATGTCACGCTTGCATCACAATTCAAGCTTACAGCGAGCCCTCCCCACCCAAAAGAGCGCCCACTACCGCCATGTCCCTGTTGCTGATAGCCATTTTCAAGTTATAGTCCAGGATCCCCCGCTCACTCTCACCCACCGCTCGTCTGATTAATTTGCTGATCGCGTCGTCACTGATATTCGTGTAGTAAACACAGCTGTTAGTGTGACGGGATATAGCTACCACGGCGTGCGATACACTGTCGTGTATCCGCTGTTTCTTCTCCGCTGTATTCACAACAACCACTGCCGCGTACGAAAGCCCCTGAGCCTCGTGTATTGTGAGTACGCGTGATGCCACACCCGATCCGTATCCCTGGTTTTTAAGGGATTCCTTTTCTACCTGAGTGTGTACCAGGTATAACGTGTTCGGAGGAGATTTGGGTATTCGCGACCCTGAGAAGCTTTTTAACTCAAGGGATCTCACACCCGACGCGGACGAATATATGCCACTGTACACAGTACTAAGAGCATATGCCACATCCATAGGGTTTCTGTGAGTGCAGAGAAGTTCTTGGCTAATAGCCACGACGTGTGTAGGGCGGTTGTAAATGAGGGGGAAGAGGTTGTCTCGGTCAATGAAGGGAAGTTGATTTATGTCACCAATCAGCAGAACTTCTTTGGCCCGAGTTATTCGGGCCGCCATCACAATGGCTCCAAAGTGATTCATGAGAGCCTCATCAACCATGATTCGGTGGCAGCTCTCTTGCTCTTTTAATCCGTTCACTAAAATGGATGCCATTGTTCGGACTTTGGATTTGACTAATCCTCCGATTCGGCAGGATAGTTTGCCTCTGAGGTCATTTGCTGCTTCAGTTGTTGTGGTGACGATTAAATCTCTTTCCGCTTCGAATTTGTTTATTATCCAGGTAGTTTTGCCGCATCCCGGCACTCCATTTGTCCAGTGAAATGTCGGGGCATCCCAGCCCCCAAAGTCCACGCCGCCCGGCCCAGGCTCCGAAATGGATCCCACCATTTCCAAGATCCGATCCTCCAACATGATCCTGGTGCACCCGGCAACTACCACTAAGGAGTCTTCAGGAGGAGTTTTAAATTTCACAACTCCCCGTTTATCCGATTCCTTCTCATCCAGAGACACAAATCCTGCGGTGGCGTTGTAAGCTGCCATACTACGACTTATAGAAGCTCCTCTCAATACTCTCGATTTACTGTTGTCGTATATGACCGCCTCCGCGGCCTCGAGTCTATCATTCAGTAACAGCTCGTTACCCTGCAGATATGTCTGCAGGATCGTTTTGCAAGTTCGCAAGTTAACTTGTTTTGTTGCCTCTATTACTGCGACAAACTCGAGGAAGGCGTTTATGAGGTGGTCTCTGGGAGTGGTGGCATGGCGAAACTTCGGCGGAGAGACGTGACCCATGGCGGCTTTGGTTGGCGGTGACCTGGACTGGGCAGGATGCACCCGAGCACTGTCGCCTCCCCCGCGAGTGGAGCCGGATTCACTCCTTCTGAAAGTCGACGAAATGAGACCCGCAGCTGTACATATGGCTGATGTTATTGCCCACATGTTGGTCCGTGAAGTTTGTTTTTTTATTTGTCTTTCGGTGTTTCGTTGTTGTTGCTGTAGAGCACTTTGTTCCGAATACCTGTGCTGCAGACGCTCCGAACCACTTGAAGAGCCAGCGATTGGTGAACTCTGGACCTTTTTTCTGAGGAAACTAAGGTCTTCACCCCTGTCCTCATAAACAATGACTTCATGCTGTTCTGAAGCTTGAATACAGCCCATGAGATCCGCTGTCTCTCCCCGCCGGAAAGCCACCACAGCAGCATCCACGCTGATAACTCTAGGATCTATGCCCTCTACTTTACCCCACTTACCTATACTGGTCAGCACCTTGCATGCTTGTTCAAAACAGGTTGTTGTATTGTTGCCAGAAAACATTGCGATTGTTTTATTGCGCGTCCGCAACAATCGACAGCTTTGACCGACCAGCTTTGTTTCTGGCAGTGCTTCATAGAGTTTGCGCCTCATGCTTGTTTTGAAAGTGCTGCCATTTAACAGGGAGGCAAGGCCTGGCGAGATTGTGAGCCATTTCTGGTGAGCGGTATTGCAGAAAGCGATCCCCAGTCTTTCGCTGCTGGTGCTCATGAACAAAGCAACTCCCCGAATACGTATTCCTTTGGTACCGTGCTCACCGTAAAGGAGAATTTCCCGCTCCTTAATTGTTATCCGCGGATCAGCCGTCGTCTCAAGGGGAACCCCGCTCACTGCTACAGCGGAATTAGACGGGTTGTCCAAGCTGACCACTGCTTGGCTCCTGTTATTGAGGGTGCTGTTTCTTTCAGCCGCCCTGCGAAAAATTTTATCTATATAGTCTAGGAAGTGCGGTCTTTTCGCTTTGTCAGCCAAAATAGAACTCAGTTTAGCAGGATCCAAGCTTGCATCGATCCGATGTTCTAAGTTGGTTCTGGCGGCCAGGAAACGAGGACAGTCGAGAATGATATGCCATACAGACTCACTGATAGTTGGATCGCATTCGCAACCTGCACTGTCTGTTAGTTTAAATCGGTGCAGGTACTCAGCGATTCCTCCATGTCCAGTCAACGCTTGCACTTGGGCAGGTGTCAACTTTGTCGATCTCACTAATCGATATGCCTCTATTATATCCGGGAGAAACGATTTAGTTACCTGCCCAGTAGTGGAGGTTGTATATCTATCCTGCCACTTTCGGATGGTTTCATCTCTGATTTTCTTTTTGACATAAGACATGGGCACTCTACAGTAGCCTGTCGTGGTGTTGTCTTTTGTTTTGGCAGCGGCTTTAGCCAATTCTTATTTAGAATAGTATATATTGATAGTAATAAGTAATAACACGTTATTGATAAACGTTTATTAAAAATGTGTTATTACTTATTACTATCAATATATACTTACTTTAAAATATATATATAAAATGTGTTATCAAATGATGTAACGTTTCAGATATGCAAATAAAAAAGAAAGTATTTCATAGCTTTCTTTCACTAATTTTTCAAAATACCTTTTACAAAAAATGTCAAGGTCACTACAACCGTCTTCAAATCAATTCGTTTTATCATCGCAAAAGGATGCCTTCTTATGTATTCTGTGTCTTGCTTCATACCATATCAGATTTAATACCGTTATTGTCGAGGCGTCAATAACAGTTCCGGGCCTATAAAATAAATCCATAGACTTATAAGCAGATACTATTTCGTAACCGTACAAAAACAAATAAATAAAACATTTATTACGAATTAAGTACTTAAACTATCAAAATAGAAAGTGCTCCACAACAGGAAATTCAAATGCTATTATTAAAATACAATACCCACTATTGAACCTGAGAACGTTGTGTCTAAAATAGTCATGTGAACACATTGCCCTCTCATGACTTGGGATCGTTCAACACATACTGAAATTCCTTCTTATTAATTAATGCTTGTAAGGTGCAATTAAAAATGGACTAGATTTAGAAAAGATTGGTAATGTTATTGTTCACATGCAGGAACGAAACCAAACAATGAGTTGAAACACGCGGTCCCCCTCGTCAACGTAATAAGAAACTCGGAAAGCTATGTAATTCAAGTAATTTCCTATTTATTGAATCACATTTACAACCCGAGTGCTGCTTCCAATTGTGTAAGGAAATGTAGGAAATAGAAGAAATTACTGGTAACGTTTTTATTTGAACTATTCAGTAGATTTTAGCACGCTATTACATAATAATTATAGTTTGCAGCAATAAATTTTAGCTATATTCTAATTAAGACCATCCATCTGGTTTTATCTTCCGAATCGTAAAGGCTAAAAAAATAATTCATTAAGTCTAATACTTATTCTGGTTACACAAAAAAAAAAACAAACAAATAAAAACTTCTAATAAACTTAAACTTTATGTGCTCCACTCGAACTTAGGTTGCGTGATAGCACAGTAAAAAAGTTGTATTCCATACATTTTGGTACACATTGTTGTTTCAATGGTCTAGTGATTGTGTATGAATAAAAATGCGAGGTCTACTTTTTTCTATCAATATATAAAATGCAAGTAGTTAATAGTAGATTGAAGAACAAAAAGTTTTAATGTCTAGTTCCAGAAGAGACCGTAGAATCATCGAAGCTGGTTGTCGGTCAAATAACACAAAGAAATGGAAATAAAAACGTCATCAGGTTCAACTATAGTATCGTCTGATACTGTGCTTATTATCAATTGTATGGGCGTTCAAAAGGAAAATCGTAGGAGTACGTAATGCGTGTCAAAGCAAGTTTCCAACTCCGAGGTTGCGTTTAACGTGACAACTGCGTTATACCATATAATTATCAAAATGAGCCCGTCAGGCCATCGCGACGTTAGTCTTCGTGACAAAAACAATCAGTGAAAGTGTAGATTCAGTCTCGGCCGTCAGTCACAGTGCGCAAGACCTCTTTTTACTTGAAACTTTTTTTTATGTACTGCACACATTTATGATGTGTTGTGTTGACTAATTGCAGACATTACGCAGTATGCAGTTATAGATTACCATCAAATGCAGATTCCATCTCATCATGATAAATTCAATTATTAAGCTTTTTTTCCGCAACTCTTGTTTCGCGATCAGCTCCTTACTTGATCGTTAATCTGCTAATGTCATTCGTATTGATGGCCAAATTGATGATTTGTGTTTCATACAATGTAGCTAGTATTCTGATCTGTGATATTACTAGCACAAACGTTTTGTTTATTTGGTAAATAGGTAAATTAACGCTAATTACGTTCTTTGTTTACTGAATTTATGAGCTAATTTCGTGGAACGTATTATAACGTCATTTGTTGATCTTATTTTGCGGTAATATTCTTTGATTAATTTATACCTAATTAAAGTGTGTCCAAATTAATGGATTTCATAGATAATTGTTATGAGGAAAATTCATTTTTCGATTGCAATATACTTTAACCTAAGTTTGCAATGCAAATAAGAAATATACGAACTATTAATTTTATGAGTTTGCTTTATGTATTTGCACTTCTTGGCATTACCTGATATTAGGTGGAGTTGTCTATAATAACTCCAAGTCATGCAGTTTCAAGTACTTCATGATGTCATACTACAGTCATAACCCACATACGTTTGTAAATTTATTTGTATTTCGATAACTCAAAATATTCCTTAATAATACGTCAAAGAGCTCATGAAACTGATAATTGTGTTATTTATAATAGCCATAGGTAATGATTGATGACTGTCCTATACCTAGTGCATTGAAGTTCTATACGTATGAGAACTTAAATGGTTATTCAGTGACTTAGTAAGTGATTCAGACTCGCAGTAAGTTTAGAATAAATGTATTTATTTACCCAATACTAACAGAATAAACACAAACAAAATTGAAATATGTCTAACATGACTAACTAGTACAATTTTAACAATACAAGCAATCAATAACGGTACATAATGGTATTCAAAGACTCATTACAAAATTACGACAAATCAATATAGAATGGGTGTACATCTGTAATATCATGTCGGAGATTACCGCCAAGTCACCGTTCTGTACAAATTAGCTCAATCGTAAATATTGTCGGTTCTATTCAAATGTTGTCGACTCATTTTAGTGGTAATTACGACACCAATCCTACAAGGTTGACCAATTTAACACCACAACTTGTGTACATAAAGTTAATAAGTGTGTTATGTTACATCGCAATGTTACCGATATGGCAGCATTATGTGACTGTGTTCCTCAAATCCATTAAAACTATGTTCGAAAGTTGACATGTAATTGTATAGGTCTATGTAAGAAGTACCTTTGACGGAAACCAATCAATGGTATGTCTTAACGTTGTATTATAACTAGTTACGGAATCGTGTGACATACCATTAAGTCATTTTATAAAAATATGGGTAATAGATATCTACTTATTTAATAGCATTGTTCATTTTTTATTTTTTTAAACGAAGTCCTTTCTATTTATTTGAAGAAGTAGGTACCTAAGATTCTTGAGAAGTCATCCCTATCATTAAAATAAAGACCTGGCCAGTTAAGCAGGGTAAATCAGTGTTGTATGTTATCCAATTAAAAACTTCCATTATAGCTATTTTCATTTGGGTAAATCCGTCCAACTAATATGTTCGTGATATAGTACCTAAATAATCCAAACTTTCAAATGTATGATATAAGGCAGGTACCATAATTATAACCATCCTATTATAATGTAATAATTGCTATGTAAGTTTATTGACAGTTGCATATAAGCACAACCTCCTCCATTCGAGCACGCATGATAACCACGCGATGGTGCATGCGACGACATATTCAATTCATCAATGCCTTTCCTTTCCTTTTTCAGAAACCCCTTAATATTCTTTCTTACTAAGAAATAAACTGTCGTGAACATCCACAATTTTATTACCTATTCTGCAAACCAAGCTGAAAATAGTGAATAAAAAAAACACGTTTATCGCATAATTTCGTCCGTCGTCTACTCGTAAAAATTATCATGAATTAGAATATATTATAATATATTATCTAAGTCTGCATCATCGTTATATTATTGAGGAATATTACTTATACATTTCACTTTCTACAAGTTTCAAATTTAAATCAATCTATAATAAAAGTGTATAGAAAGCTGGTGTCTATAATTTACATACATATAAATATTGCACAATTAAAAGAGTGAAGATGTTATTATTTTTATTAGAAATCAATAAGTTCCGCGGATGCGTTCGGTTCGGCCGCGGTACAGTTATTTCTTGCCGGATGTTTCAACTGTTTCACGTGCTAATTACTAGATTTTTTATAATTAGTAACGATGCATTTTGTGGCCACTGTATGACGATACCACGATACGATTGTGATTGTGACCATAAATTCGTTATCAACAATGACTCATTGCTTACGCATACGCTAGACCTATCAATATGTTAGTCAGTTATCGCACTCAAATATTTATCTCGCGAAACATTCTCTGTGGATTAGGTAATTCAAATTCCTATAGATAAATTCAATTCAACTAGAATAGATAGTCTTATTTTAGTTAAATTAACTTGGAGTCACTATTATTGCGCTGATAATTCTAAGGCAACTGGCGTCCATGCATAACCGAACAGAATTAAAATAGAAGTGGTGTCGACACGTTATATTACTATCGTATAGATCTTTTAAGAAAATGTACTGTAGCGTGTAAATACCTATGCAGATAAAATTAATTTTACGTACTTACACAGGATATTGATGAAACTTTTCGAATTCCCTAACTTGGTTAAGTTCGCTTCATTACTCCAGTTAAGAATTTAATGCTGTGTTGTTTCAGCTCGATAATCCTTCTCATATCCTGATTAAAGTGTACTTGTTTAAACAAATAATAATTTAATCAGACGAACCCAAAATGAACCCTTCAATTAAATGTTATAGATTGAAAAATAGCATCCGTTCTATAAATTGCATACATTATTCAATATGTACTGTTATAAATCGTGATATACCAACGTTTTATAGCGAATTCATCACGATGTAATACTTGAAACTTTGGAATGGGTATTAATCAAATATTCTAAGCCTAGTTTTTCTTCATTTGCAGATGGTGTCTCAATGTGAGTGCTGAGCCATGCGCAGCGACGTGGCATACCGCGGGCTCTCGCAGCACGTGGAATTAGACCGAGCAGCCGACCCTCGGGACCGGTTCACATTACAAGAACTCATTGGAGAAGGCACTTATGGAGAAGTATATTGCGCTCGGGATAAGAAAACTGGCAGAAGAGTTGCAGTAAAGGTCAGTAAATTTATTATCATCGGCCCATTTCACACTTTTAAGTACAAAACTGAGTCTGAAGTTAAGCACTATCTTTTTGGATATTGTCTCTCTTTTTGTCTGTAGGAAGTTTTACGCTTCGTTTACCTAAGCAGGCACCGGAACAGTAAGCCCATAAAGTAATGAAAAACTAAAAGTCATATCATGCAGTTTATCATCACTCATAGACTCTATATTTATTAGCTTCTTGACAAGAGCACAGACTGCTTTTAAGGCCAATGAAACCGGCTGAGGTATGTGTAATAAAAATAACATAATGACAAATACGATTGTAATAACCTTGTTCTAGGTCACTTTAAAGATCTAAATATCATTATTATATCCACTACCTGTTCTCATATGTAATCTAAAATGTCTCGCCCGCAGTAAATACCTAAGCTGCTACTAATAGGAAACCTAGACTGGCTGTATCGGCATTAGTCACAATAAAAGTTGTTAACCTTATCTCAGGTTTACACTTGACGGCTGACGTCATTTAGGAGCTATATCGTCGAGAAAACCGCGTACCTGCGATTATTTCCACATGTTATTTTAGTGTGCACGACTAAGGTCAACAACATTTATAGGGCATGCACTCGTAAACTGTTCGCACGGGTGAAATCCGAGAGAAACTGGCTGGCAGTCACTCTAGCCCTACGAGTTTTAGTTTATTAACAATTCAATGTAATGGATTCCCTGTTAAGGCGCAGTTGTTAAATAGTTAAATTTGAATAAAGATTACAGTAATTTACTGATAAGTGACTACTCAAAGTAGTACCTCTTTAAATTAAGTAAGTAATTGCTACAATTAAGAAATGCTGGGAAGAAAATTTTATTAACATATTTGTATAAACGGGTAACTACTTAAAATACATGAGAATGCTGTGTATACAGAATAGGTCAATGAATTTTTATGGAGGTATTGTTAGCATACGCATGTAATTGATTGCATAGATGTTATCTCAAATGTAGTATTGATGTCAAGGCCGCTGAACAATACATGACATGGCATGGCTCTGCCGGCACTCGTTTGGAATACAATAACATAACTGGATACCAATTTATGTGGCCAGAATGAATAAATTATTTTTGATTACTTAACGCTCTAATAGTTTTCTTTCTATTACTTTACAGATATTGGAAAACATCACAGAAAACATTGAAGAAATAGAAGAAGAGTTTCTCGTGTTTCGTGACTTATCAGGTCATCGCAATATCCCGGAGTTTTTCGGGTTGTTTTTGAAACGCGGCGTGTGTCCAGATGACGACCAAATATGGTTTGTCATGGAGGTCGGAATACGTTTTATTTATAGACTGCATATTGTTAGCTTTACATGGAGCATAAATCAATGTGACCTTTATATTTGCAGCTCTGTACCGGCGGTTCGGTGACTGATTTATGTGCGGGAATGCGGGCTCGCGGTAGCAATCTCACTGAACCACAACTCGCGTATGTGTTGCGAGGAACCGTTCGGGCCTTGACACATCTACATGCTCACCGATGTATGCACAGGGACGTTAAAGGGCATAACATTCTTCTTACTGAAGATGGAGAAGTTAAGCTCGTAGATTTTGGAGTGTCATCGCACTTGGCTGCCACAGCCGCCAGGCGAAATACGTCAGTTGGTACACCTTACTGGATGGCACCGGAGGTAAAAAAATTATAATTTTTTTTATGTGCTCTGTGTACACACTTAGATACTAGCTGTTCCCCATCTGTCCCACATTATGAGAACGATATTCGTGACCCCGAAAACAATACCAGTGACGTTTTGAAAGTAGTGTAATGATCTCGCATTATAGCAACGGTTTAAGGTCACACTCTGAATTGTTTTTGGTTGCAGGTCATAGCGTGTGAACAACAGCTGGACGAATCTTATGACTGCCGCTGTGATGTATGGTCAGTGGGCATAACGGCCATAGAATTAGCTGAAGGTGAACCACCACTATCAGGCTTGCACCCGATGAGAGCACTGTTCCAAATACCGCGGAATCCACCGCCATCTTTGGCACATCCGGAAATGTTTTCACCGCAGCTGGTAGATTTCATAGCAGACTGCTTGATAAAAGATATGAACCAGAGGCCGTTCGCGAGAGAGCTTTTGGAACATCCTCTACTACTCGCCGTCAGTAGCTTTGAGGATAAGGTATATAATATTATTTAAACCATTGTCGTGTAAAAAGTATTGACATTAATTTTGATATGACTCATTGGTTTTTATTGTATAGATCCGTAAAGAGCTTCAAGCGGAGATAAAACGACAGAGAGCTGAAGGTCGAGGTTCTCGCGCGCCGGAGGCTACGACTAAGAGAGGGAAACTGAAATCACATCGAAAAGCGCGACCAGAGAAAATGTACACTGATGATCTCGCGACATTAGAAGTGTTGACTGAAGACGCTATCGTAGAACAACTTCACAAAAGATATACACAAAACCAGATATACACCTACATAGGAGATATACTGGTCGCTGTAAACCCATTTACCGACGTGGGAATTTACACCACAAAGGTAATTTTAATGGCGCCAAAAAGTAACCACAGCATTAAAAATGTTCTCTTTGGACAGTGCGAAGGTGTTTAACTAATTCGTCCTCACACATTTGGACTTCATTATTAATGTGTGGGCTACTAAGCGGTGTTTTGCTTTGCTGTTTGCGTTTAGATAAAATGTAGAACGGGATTTTCTGACACGTCATTATTTAGAAGGTATGGCTGATGATGATATCATAACTTTAAACTTAAAAAATCTTTAAGATCAATACTATAACAAATCCCAGCTTAATTGCTTCCTACCACCTATTATGTGAATTATTCTAATTGTTCTAGACTCAACAGATTTACCAAGGTCGGTGTCGGTCGGACAATCCGCCGCATATCTATGCGGTGGCGGATGCTGCTCATCAGGCTCTGATGCATCAGAAGCTACACCAAGCCATCGTGATATCTGGAGAAAGTGGCGCTGGAAAGACTGAGTCAGCTAATCTCTTACTCAAACAGCTTGTCTTTTTGTCGAAGGTAAGTTAACTTCTGTTAAGATCTGATGGAATTAAAAAAATGAATTCGGATAACAATCCAAAGACTTGAAAAAGTTTATAGTCAAGTGCAACAGAAACTTTCGTTTTAAATCAATCAGCATAATGTTAACACCATTTAAACTTATAAAACAAATATATCAATCTTAATCTAAGTATGAAAGAAATCCGCCGAGTAACAAAATCTACTGTCCCATTCCAGACCCAAAACCGCAACTTGGAAGAAAAGATCCTTCAAGTGAATCCAATAATGGAGGCCTTCGGCAACGCTCGCACTGGCATCAACGCCAACAGTTCTCGTTTCGGCAAATATCTAGATTTGTCTATGATGAGAGTTGGGCGCGTCTCCGGAGCTAGAATATCAGTGTATCTTTTAGAACAATCCAGAGTGGTACACCAAGCATTGTAAGTTCATTTTTGTCGTACTTTTTTGTTCAAGTGCAGAACTTTCTATACTGACCCGCAAAAGTTCCAAGTATAATGTAAGAGCCAATTGACCTAGATCGATTTCGAGTGTCGATGAGTAATACGCATTAAACAAAATCATGTCAATTGATATGAGTTTGATTATAGAGATGTCTAATTACTTGTTCATATCAATGCATGTCTTTTGAACCGCCGCAGCACCGTCACAATTAATCGCCCTTGAATTATTTGTTGATTCGTTCAACCTAATTTCAATTTTAATTTTTTATCTCATCGGCATTTCGTTCAGGTTGTATCAATTTGTGTTTAAAAATTTTAGAGGTGAAAGCAATTTCCACGTGTTCTACTACCTATACGATGGGCTGGAGAGTGAAGGTCGATGGAGGAAGTTCTACCTGGATGAGCAGCTTAAGTCCAGGCATCGTTATCTGCAGCCACTGTCCATCGCACACAGGGAACACAACGTCCATCGCTGGAGACAACTTAATCAGGCCTTCAAGGTGACGCAAATCATCTTACAAGTACTAGTAACGTCAAACTAAACTTGCAACGTCATCGTCATTACAATGCAATACTAACAAAGGAGAATATTCCAAAATTTCAATTGCAGTTTGACGAACCATTACATAAAGATGACCAAATCCATATTGCAATCCGAATTCTGAATTAATTGCGTTGAGTAACTTGACCGATAAATCTAAAAAAATGAGATAAACTCCAAAATAAGTTTGTAACAGTAGAATATTGAAATTCATTCCAGGTGGTCGGTTTCCAAGAAGAAGAGGTGCTAGTTATCTACAAGATGTTAGCAGCTATACTTCACCTAGGAGATATAGAATTCGGCGAAACAGCTGGCGAAGACAATACGGATAATAAAGCAACCATCATTGACACCGCACCGCTGCACAGAGGTAAACTAATGACCAGATTACGACTTTATAATGAGGACCATTTAAGTGATGCCTGTGCAGATAAAGAATTTTGCTTAAATGCTTATTTTATTGTATGTCTAGACGCCATTAAAGTCATTGAATATTTTAAATAGAAACTTCTCTTCACATGTTTGGGTAATGTGGCCATGTGAAAATGGTAGTGAGTTATTATTATGGTAATAAAACAAACATCACGCCACGCCAATTTTCAACACAAGTTTAAAGAAACATTTGCCAGATGTTTAACTAGTATTTTTTAGATTCATGTCTTTCATCATATAATTCAAGAATCTCAGTGCCTCGTTAATCTAGTAGATAACAGCCGTACTTTGACACATGATATCTCACATCATGAAACCTAGATCAGATGAAGTTATATAACTTCTTTTTGCGATAAATCCCCATTTTAACGTTATTAACATTATCATTAACCTGTCCTCAGCCTCCTGTCTTCTCGGAGTAGAAACAGTGGACCTTCGAGAGTGCCTTACAAGTAGCAGTGTAGTCGCGCGAGGTGAAACCATTGCAAGACATAGTTCTCCCACCGAAGCCGCAGTTGCAAGAGACGCTACGGCTAGAGGATTGTATGCAAGAGCCTTCGACAGAATCGTTGAAAGGATCAATGCACTGCTGTGCCAAAATAGACCTAATGTGTGAGTACTAGATAATTTTGTAATTCCTTCTGATAACCCTATGTCATCATGGTCCTTAAATAATAATATTTGATTTAATCTGAATTTAGTAGAAAAGTACTAATACCTGTAACGTTAGTTATAATTTTTCATTCTTTCTTTACAGAAACGAACAGCTCTCCATAGGCATTCTGGACATTTTCGGATTTGAGAACTTCAACAACAACTCGTTCGAGCAGCTTTGCATTAATATTGCAAACGAACAGATCCAGTATTACTTCAATCAGCATATTTTCACTTGGGAACAGCAAGAATACATGGCTGAAGGTGTCCCAGTAGATCTGGTGGAGTTTTCTGATAACAGACCTGTTTTGGACATGCTTCTGTCAAGACCTATGGGTATGCTGGCGCTTCTTGATGAGGAGAGTCGATTCCCAAGGGCCACTGATAGAAGTCTTATTGGTAAGTGTAAATAATTAAACCTCTATGGCAAAGAGCACAATAGTTTTGAATAGAATTTTGAAAAAAGTTTCTAATTTTTGCGTTTGCCAAAATCTAATACATTTATTAGAATATATTAATATTTATATATTAATATTTCCCTTCGTTAACTTTAAACACGTATTATTTCTCATTTACAGAAAAGTTCCATAACAACATTAAGAGCAAGTACTACGTCCGTCCGAAGTCTGATGCCATTTGTTTCGCTGTCCACCACTTCGCTGGTCGCGTGGTGTACCAAGCCGATGGTTTCTTAGAGAAGAATCGCAACTTCCTTCCTCCTGAGGTCGTTCAGCTCATGAGGCAGAGTCAATATGACATCATCAGGTTCCTGTTCCAGTGTCCTATCACAAAGACTGGCAATCTATATTCTCCACTACAAGGAGATTTGGACTCAAGAAGTTTAGAAAGTCCTACGTCTAGTGACATAAGGGTAAGGTATTTTAAAATATTTTAATAAGCTTTTTTGTTGGTTGTATGTAGAACTATGTATTTTTAAGTTTCTAAAGAAAATTTCCAACTTTTTCTACTTTAAGTGGTATTAATTGGTATGTTACGGAAATATATGTACGAATGTTCAAAATACACTAGTATACTTATAAAAACCTATTTATAGGAGCGATTCAACAGCCGAGGCCTTGCCTCCCAGTCCCGGGCACAGCAAACAGTCTCCACGTACTTCAGATACTCCCTAATGGAGCTACTTCAGAAGATGGTGAGCGGAACCCCTCAGTTCGTGAGATGTCTCAAACCGAACGACTCTCGCTCTCCAAAGCACTTCGATTCCGCAAAAATATTGAAACAACTTCGATACACTGGAGTTTTGGAGACAATTAGGATAAGGCAAACTGGATTTTCGCACAGGCTTTCGTTTGAAGAGTTCTTGAAAAGGCAAGTATTTTCCTCAATATTTCCAACGACTTGTTTGTATTTATGAATCACGTTCGTGCCAAAAATTTACACTTACATATTGTTTTTAGGTATGCCTTCCTAGCATTCAGTTATGATGAGGAAGTGAAGCCCAGCCGTGATACGAGTAGAATGTTGCTGCTGAGGTTGAAGATGGATGGGTGGGCGCTCGGAAAGTCCAAAGTCTTCCTCAAGTATTATCACGTTGAAGTTCTCGCCAGGATTTATGAGGAACAGGTAAAAGGAGCTACATATACACGAGTCAATTTTAGTTAGAAAATGGAAATAAGTGGTTATTAACTAATTGATTGCGTGAAAAAATGTCTTTCTAACTAAATTCTCTTATACCTTTACAGATAAGAAAAATAGTGCTAGTGCAAGCATGTGTCCGTGGCTGGTTGGCCCGACGTCACTTCCAAAGGCTGAAGGCTCAGATGGCGATATCAGTACTAACGCTACAGAAACACGTGCGAGGCTGGCTCACACGCAAGAGACTGCAGGAGAGACAGAGACAACTGGCCAGAGAGTTCCAGATGGAGCAAGAGAGCCAGAGGAAACAACATAAGTCTGGTGAGTTGGAAACAAAATGTAAAATTAAAGTTGAAGTTAAAGTGGATAAAAGTATATAAAATTCTAGTTGTAAAAGACAGCTATATCCTGTTCATCCTGATTATCTCTATTGTAAAAGTAGTAGAGGATGAATAGATTGATATTGATTTCGTACCTAGTGTTTTAAAACTATTATATGCTACATGAAAGAGGCAGAAAACCCAAATTATGACGATACGCGGCCATAAACAGATTTTTCTTTAAACCAAACGATTTCTAATAAATAACTGATTGTCTGTATCAGGTGTCCCTAGCAAGAACAAAGCTATGATGAAGGCGAAAGTGTTGAGACGTATGACGTCAGACGACAGTGACACCAACGAAGCTATGTCCGGCAACAAAGAAAACATCGATACTAATAAAGCTGCTGTTGTTATACAAAGTCGTAAGTATTACTTAAGTAATGGTTAGTATTACAAGTATAACCAAAATATTAACTTGGAAAATGTTTATCGAGTCAGTATCGTCTAATAAAACTTTATATCAAAAAAAATTACTGAGGAAACTTTACCACACTACATCTCTTACAGATTCATCTGTTACAGAAGCTTAACCAGATTAGAGTGGTGACTATACCTAGGAACTACAAAATAACTGGAAAGTTATTTTCCACTATAATCTGGTTAAGCTTCTGTAACAGATATTCGATTTTATTAACAATACCGGAAACTTATTATAATAATTGGATTAATCGAAATAGATTCTCTGCATTCGTTCTCTGTACCGTGAACTCATATCAAGTTCTACTTGACCTATAAGAACCATTTAATCTTGAGGTTTTAGAAAAGACAGACATACCGCAATGATTCCAAAGTCTCTTAAAGAATTTTAATAAGTTATTTAATTCCTTAATTTCATAGATTTCCGCGGCTACACAGCCCGTCGAAAGTGGGCGAAGGGCCGGGCGCCGCCGCCCCCGCCGCAGGGCGCTCCGCCCTCGCCGCCGCTACTCATGCAACACTACTCCGCGCAGGAGAGGGCTTCGCAGCTGCAGACATTCGCAGATCAAGTGAGCTATCTGGGTATTTCAATAGTCTGATCAAATGGTGCCCCGTCCGGCCAAACGTGGATTAAATCAAACTTTGATACGACAAAAATATCTCAAAGACAGAATCTGAGTTCACTATTACATCTCGCTCAAAAGTAACCATTGGAATTCAATTGCATTTAAGTAACTAATATTTTCTCTTCATAATATGAGCAAAGATAGCAGAATAAAATATATTTTTCATTATAATCATAACTTTGAACCAGGTGCACGATAAAAATCAAGAAGTACACAAGAACCTAAGGCGCAACAAGCCAGGTATCAGGCTCGTGGAAGTCCAACGAGCTGACGAGTACAGACAGCCGCCAGGGTTCACGCTAGTACCAGCCATCGTACGAGGACAACCCACCCAGCTCGAGAGAGACGCTAGTAGACTGTCCAGGTAAACATAATAAATATTTAAAATTAAAGAGTTCAAGGTTGAATATTCAATACTAAATTACGTTGGAAAATTGATTGGATTAAAGTATTATTGATAAGGATTTCCGTTTATCCTAAAAACCTTCAAAATGTGTGTCGATTTAAGATTAATAGGTATCTTAATGAATCATAATTATTCTTAAAACACTATCTTAGTTTTAGTCCGCTGTATTTCACTTCTAAGTATGTAGTGATGCATAAAACAGAAATGCAAGTCTGAAGATTTACTATACTGCTATAAATTCAACAAGGAAATGAACTATCAATAAAATAAAATTAGAAGCTTACGTCATGATAGCATGTTAAAGACGCTGCACATCATAAAGATAAGTTCACAACATTTAAAAATCAATTATAATTAAACATTCAATCTCAATAAAAACGTAATGATAAATATTTATGTACGTCTCGTAGTTAATGAGGAAATTAATGGAAAACAAACATTAACGTATGTTTATCAGCTGTTTAAGATCCATCTGCTGAACATGTTTTTATTTAGGCGCATTGTTTAAATCTATATTAATTTAAAAGCTTATAAGGAAGGTATGACTTTTAATGACGAATAGAAAATGCCATATTACAATCAATATAGACAAATTAGTGGTCCAAAGATTCGTATTGACCAATCCAACGAAGTCTGCCAAGTCACTAAAACACTTGGTTAAATGAATGTGATAGCCTTGTATGCATAAAAATATAAAGGTAACCTTCTAGTAGAAGAAAGACAGAAAGTCAATAACCTGTCTTAACTTCCATTATACATATAAATTGTTGATTATATTTTATCCACTATGAGTCGACATAAAATTAAATAATTTTTATACAATTGTTCACGCTTACTCTAATGGAACGGATGCAGTCCGTCGCCTGAGTTCCTCGAGAGTCCCGCTAGGCCTTGGGACGAACCGTTGATATATAAAAAAGAAATTGAGATCAAAAACCCCAGGTTTGTTAATAACATTCCTTAGTTTTAATGTTTTTATCATTCGTTTAATACATTACACTGTACACATGAATCATCGCAGTCACATTATAAGATGCCCAGTAATTATTACGAGAAACTGCAAATAATGGTAAAACCAAATCCACCGATTTTTATTACAAAGTGTATTCTTATCGAACTGTTGTTTAGAAAAAAATGTATTTTGATTACAATAAAAACCATCCATTCGAAAAAAAAAGAATGAAACGATTAGTCGTAACTGTTTTTCAATAGTTTTTCGTATGAGGATTTGTCGTATTCTTTACTATCACAAAAGATAAATCTACTAGTTCTGTACATGTAATAAGAACCTTAATATAATTCTTTTATTCATATTGTATTTCATCCGTCTTTGTCCGATATTCTCATCTTGTTTTATTATCATCATAAAAATTGTAATCATATCGTAGTCTTTTCAGTCTTAGTAATGTTTCACTCGTATAGCAAGATACTGTTATGGTTTTTATGTTAATTATAAAAGTTTATTTTTTGTGTACATTGGTGTTTGTAAGTTTCTTCATCATAATATTTGAAAACCAGACCAGGCTTAGAAAAAATAGAGGAGACGATACCAACAAAATTTAGATTAACCAGAAAACACTGTAGTCATATTCAGAAAAACAGTGATAGAGGTTACAAAATTAGTTTCTTTAATTCTGTAATTTCATACCACTTTCATAGATACCAACCCACAAGCAACGGTCACGGGTACCAGGACGACAGACATCTGCAGAACAACTGGCAGAGTCAGAACCTGCCCTGCAGCAGGCAGTGTGGAGGACTAGTCAGGTACGATCGTTACGACAGGGAGCGTAAGGAACCAAGTATGAAGGATTACAGGGAGAGGGACGATGCCAGATTCTGGCCCTGAACTAATCGCTTTCATTCTGTCGCATGCGTCACTCATTGTGGACAGCAGAAACAATGGGTATGGTTCTTGATAGTTGTGTGTCTGCTAGAGTGTAGTTTAGCCACATAATACTTACTAATTCAAGTTACTATGTGGTCAATAGTTAGTTATTTAGTTCTTAATATGATATGAAGCAGTGAATGCATTTACAATGTTTAATTTTCTCTGAGTAAATAATCATCAGTTGTTACATATCCCTGATTTTTACATTTTAGAGACTATCTCGTAAAAACCGAATATAGTCGTAGTTTGCCTGCAGATAATTTCAGCTTTATCTCACTATTAATACTATATTTCTCTTCCCCACAGCAATAAAATCAACGAGCTAGTGCGAAAATCACAGAAATCAGAACCACCACCGCGACCCGCTTACAACCCCACCTACGATCCGGAGTCAGACTTTAGGAAGATACTGCGGAACTCACCCGAAATACTCGCCACGCCTATCTTCAGCTCCGACGACGATTATACGGAAGGTCCTTTTAGGTTCAAACAGTTGTTACGACCCACTCTAGGCCCTACAGAGAGCCTTCGAAAAAGAAAAGTCCGCAACTCCTCCGGTCAAAGCCCCTGGATGTCGGATAGTTCACAGGACAGTACCAGTTCGAAGCAAGCTCTATGCAAACGCCGTCCACAGATTAGTATGGGAGTCTTCTATAATTGATAGGCTGATAGCAACTTAGAAAGTTATGAGCAGGCGAGTTTCACCTCTACCTCCTAGAGATAAGGTGCTCCCAACTTCCTAGAAGTTTGACTGTAACAGTCAACGAAGTTTCGCATGGCTTGTTGGAAACATGTTGTATATGATAGTCAAGTAACAGGAATAGTTTCTCTAGCTGTAAGTAATTAGACAATGCAAAGTGTGTAAAGCGTTCTCATAAGTCTTTCAGCTCTTCTCAATATTTATATTCTTAAACTTTTTGTTGCGTTTAAGAATCAAATATAGCGACGGTTACATTGTTGCCGTTTATTTTGAACAATGCTGATTGTGCTTGCCTCACAGCCATAATTTAGTAATATTTAAGAGCACTTAAAATTTATATAGTCTATAAACTTAAAATTATTGGAATTTTGTTCGTACAGCCGTCCTAATGAGAACTATTGTTTGAACTATTTCAAAGAAATGTAAATTCCATATTTTAGTTTATGTTTCTTTCTAAAATACTCATATATTTTTATTTTCTAAGCCAGTCGGTTCGAAATGTTCTGAAATTCTAGTAATCACCTTATAAACTGGATTAAATTACATACATAATTAGAGTTTGACTTGTATCTTTTGTGTGTTCGTATGATAATTATTTCTTAAATAATATTCCAGTCATTGGTTGAAATCGATTTGTTAATGTAAAGGGCAAATTCATTAGATGAAAGAGGAAATGAATCAACGTCAGTCTTAACAGTTAAATTATAATTTTAATTCCTTTGGAGTCACTCTAATGAGTCGAAAATCGATTGCATTTATTTCACAGAGTCCGTGAGCAATCCGCAAAGTACAGAAATTTACAAATTTGATACGAACTTTTTACATTTTCTCCATGTTTAAGCAATTACCAAAGCCCTAAATGTATAATTTTAGTTATTAAGCGATAAGGATCTTACTATGACTTCACTGCGTTAACTTTGTATAATTGTATGAGCTAATTATTGTAACTATCAGATTTGTCTTATAATATGTATCAGTATTATTATATCATATATTACTTATCTACTCGTGTTTAGTACATCATGTATATGGAAAGTAGGATCTCACCGGTAAAGTGATTTTGATTAAAATTACTCATTATTGCCATCACAGTTACAGAGAGTAAATCTATTGAAATGTTATCATAATGTAAAATTATTATTATAGATAAATCATTGACAACCTTTGTGATAATGTGCCAATGATTATTAATAAGTTAATTAGTCGTCTATTTGGGTGGTCAACGATATGAAATAAAGTTTGTGCATCACTTAAAAGTGTTTCAATTACTTTCTGATCATTGTCCATGCCAAAACCAGTCCATGAACTTTCCAACTACCCATATAAATAATTACCTTGCCAACTTTTGAAAACATCTAACTTGCACATAGAAGCGAACAGTCATGCAATTGGCGCTGAAAATCAAAACAAATGAAACACGTAAAGTAGATTTTTACGTTCTCGCAAAAATCTGTGTTAAATGAAAAGCCGCGACCGTGTGTAGCGCGGGGAGGCGCGGGCGGCTGTGGCGCCACGTGACGGCGCGCGCTCCGCCAATGGCGGCGCCGGCACGGCGTGCGCGCGCAGCCGCGCAGTCGCGCCCGCGCCAGCCATGGCGGCCACCGGCCTGCCCGACGTCGACCTCTCTCAGATAAAAACGCGCTCCATCGAGAGAACTCTGCTCCCCCTCATCAAGCAGGTATGCAACCAGTGCTACGGTTCTCGGACCTCACTGCTGAAATGAGGCGCCAGGCTACGACGAACGGCGGACGTGTATGTGACGTCTTGCCGTACGGGTTGCGTAGTCGGCGCTCCTCTGACGTATCGGTCGACGGGAACATCGACGATAATTCCTCGCTTTTACGTACGCGACTAAAACCGTACTTTTATTTTCGTAGTAGCAATAATTTCTATTGCGTCGCCGGTTTGACGTCCGCGATTAGAATTTCCCGCCCACGACAGCAATCTGTTGCGCTACGGCCCGCGCAGCCGCGTCGAGGCATCACCTTGCGGCGGCTGTTTTGAAACAAATGGCTATGTTTTGTAAATGAAAAGATACAATAACTTGTCTATTATATTTTTAAATATACTTGCCTATTTACGTTTCTTCAAGTTTATTATTATGAAGTGAAAGTAAAGGATAAGTAGGTAAGTTAAGCAGCAGTGAAAGTTTGTGGGGGCATAGTAAGCACGAGGGGCGGGCAGCCACGTGGACTCGTAGCGGGTGGTGCGCTGTGGGGCGGGCGGGTAGTTGCGATCGATGCGCGCTGGGTCCGTCAGTGCCGCGGCGAACGCGGGCGGAGCGGCGCGGTGCCGCAAGACACAGCGCCACCGAGCACGTGCGCGCGCCCGCGGACTGCGCGCCGCCGAGCGCGCGCCCACCGCCCGCGCGCCACGCGCTCCAAGACATGGACGCGCTCTCCGATGACGATGAATTTGCGCGCCGAGAGCCTCAGGTACGTGCTCACCGTTGAGCTGGATCTTCAATGCTGTACAGGCTCCCGCACGACCAGCCTTGCCCAGGCCCTGCAGATGTACAAAGCGCAACAAGTAGTGTGGGCGCGGGGTAGTAAAGAAGCTCGCGTGCAAGAATGACCTTGATCGGAGCTCGAGACGCGCGGGCTCGCCCCGCGTCCCGGCCGATGACAATCAGATCACCTTCCAAAATATGATTAATTAAATAATAATATCTTAAACTCTTACGTGATTATTAAGTTGTTACTTATAAGTTGCTATGAGTTGTATTTATCTCATATTTTTATTGTTTTCTTTACTTTCAATGAAGGTCAAGGTTCGTAAGCAAACATTGTTTTTAAACCTATGAAAGCAAGCACAACTCGCCTGTCCTAGTTAGGGACTATTAAAAATTGAAGGGGTAAAAAAGTTGTGCAGCAAACTTTAAATTGAATTTAGGCTGGTTCAGTATTTTTAATTATTACCGTCATTAACTGACGCATGCGGTGTATTTATAAGGGACCCATATTTTATTTATCATTATGATAATTTTCATTGTGATTACGTGGAAAAACGGAAGGCATAGTGAAGTTTTCTTTAAAAGGGATCTGTAATTTACTACAATCCACTTGGGTCTGATCCGATTAACCTTAGAGCGGGTGGCATCAGCAGTGGGAACACATTGATTTAAATTAAGTTTTCAGTTGCTTACGTAACGCTCCACTGAGTGGAGTTGACATTGTGCTTATTCGACTTATCTTGCTCTCGGAGCAATCAACACCAAACAAAGACGTAGCGTCACAACTTAACGTCACTAAAATCCCGTGTAGGTACAGGTGGGACCGGTGTACAGACAGTATTATCAGGGTTACATAAAAGAAGAATTAATTTTAAGAACCTACCCTTCTCAATTTGAAGTATTGTGTAACGGTAATAAATATTAAAAGAAAAAGCATCGATGCCAGGTACCGCAAAATACCCCTCCTTTTAATTGAAGGCAAATTAATTCCAGACATATTTACGACTCACAAATTGGTCTCGATATCAGATGTTCTAAAATAAGCAACTACCGAACCTAACATTGATTATACAATAAATATTTAATTTTATTCAGAGGATTGCATGTTTAGAACTTAAACCAAATCGTTACGTTTTTACTGTCTTTGTTTATTTTTGTTTTCTTTACGTAATCGCGCAGGTTTAGTTTAAAAAAGACGAACATCAGGACTATCTAGTAGTCTGCATGCTTTGATGGATTGATTATTGTATTCAACGTTTGAACCATTCGTTATTTATAAATATAAGAAAAAGTAAATGTAAATCGATGTGCTATATGAAATATCTTGCACGTCGCTGAATTCTAAGAAAATTTCCGTTTTCTTGATCTCGGCCGTATTTAACTGGATTTAGAAAATCCGTCGGCAGGTATTCTGATTGCGTTAACATTGTTCCTCCTACACTCTTTCTCCGAGTCATCTTTTCAAAATAGTAAATCCAGTTTTTGTACCATAATTCTTATATTCTTTTAAGTCATTTATATACGATTACATCCCTAAGTTGTAACCTCAGTTAACTTGTTCACAAATAAATCATTAAACTACAATGCTAATTTTTCAAGTAATTTACCCTGAGTTCAAAGCTCCAAAATATCTACGTTGTTCATTTCAATCCTACAATAAGAAAAATACTTTAATTAGCTAGACCAATAGGTTATAATATCGTATAACATCTTTCCCGTTAATTCTCTATAACAACCAGTCCTTGTCGTCAAATTACAGGCAGAAAGTGGCCGGCTATTTACTCGATCACAAAGAAAACCGTACTTATATAAAGGTCTTCATTTCATTATTAATGCAATGACCAACACGTGCCATTTCTCACACAAACAATGTTTCCTGCTAGTTAAATTGCACTCGTATGATCCGAGTTACAGTATAAGTTTTATAAAGGAAACAGGTGAATTTTTGTCTTCAGAAACCTTATGTCCTTCTACAAAACAAAGGGAGTTAGTGGATGGCCCAAATTATTATCATTAACTGAAGTTTCACAGCTTTAGGGGATGGGATCAAAGGAACAGTGTAGCGTCCAATCTAAATTGTCATCTTACCCCTTTATAAGAGGGTCGTAATGGACAACTAAAGGATTAGCCAGGGTCCATGGGGCATGGTCAAAGACGCATTGAGTAAAGTAAGATCATTACTACGATGTTCTCTTATGGTTCAAATATGGAGGAGATCTATGTGTAAGCAGTGGATCGAAATGAGCTGACGATGATAAAATTGCGTTTATCTTAAAGTAAAACATATTGTTGTGTCACTGAAATAAGGATTGTTTACTTACACGATATTCGTATTAAAAAATATTCTCCTTCGCTTAAAACCTGGGAATCGTATTGAAGTAAAGTTGCCATTAATACCATTTTATTAGTAGTAAAATCTGAAGTTGTAAGAAAAAACAGACGTAGTAAATACTTGGTAGTAGTGTGTGTTCACGTAACCTCACATTATTTGCAGACGGCCGCAAGTTATGTACGTAGCAAAATTGTTTAGCCTCCATTATATAGAGTGTATTATATGATATTTATACCCAGGAGTCTACCGCAGTGGATGCGGCGACGCGTGGCAAATCAAAAAGTTGCGCGCTTACTTTTCCTTATTCAATATATATCTGACTTTAGGAGCTTTCCTCTCATTAGCTTCTTGGTTAGAGTAACCGAAACCATAATATACATTGAATAATTTAAATTATACCAAAACTTCTTTCACCATAACTTTTTTTTCTTTATTTAAATTTGATTTAATACGATGTACTAAGAAGGAAGTAAGTAAGAAGAAAGGTACAATTATATAATTCTGTTATTAGGTATTTAGCAAGAGAAAAGTTTGTATAAAGTATATGGTATATGAATGCTTTTCGAATACTAACATTTTTTTAATACATAATATCTATGAATTTTGCATGTCTTCGCCTGAATTACCACCAGCTATCTAAAAATTTCATTCAGGATATATTTTAGATCGTAAAAGTCTTCCTAGAATGGTACCTACATTACTAGTTTATGCTAAAAGCATGATTTCAGAAATGGTTGACAGTAACAATAAAAGATAATTTGCATATTTTATATCCAGTCCAACGTTCATTTTTGTACTGTAATATTGTTCATAGATAATACGTACCCAAAAACCTAGGCAATAATATTGTAACCCTAACTAATAATAATAAATAGAATCCTGCGTTTATACGATAGAATAAAACTAGTCATCTTAGGATAGTTTAGTTTTCCTAAGCGATATTTGAAATGTTCGATACTTGATACTTTTTCGTAAGAGTGCTCAGAATATTATGTATGTAATTTTAGCTTTCATAGCTTTCTGCGGTTCCGGGCATTACCTACCGATACGTGTTATCAATATCTTTTCGAAATCAGATAATGAGCCGCATATTTTCAGCTTTGGCAATGCGATAATGTCGTAATATTTGCATTTCGATTAGACTAACATTGATTTTTAGCAGAATAGACAAAAAAACACAAAACTAAACGTGACAACTGACTAACAGCAAACCACCCCCATTTTTCTCTCGAGCATTTCACACGCGATACTATCGTTTATAAAGAACATTCGTTCTACTATGTATTACTATTTATTTTATTCGTAGTTTAGTTTGCTACGACGAAGCTCTTCGCAGAACTGAAACGCCACTAATTGTCGCCAATTTACCGAAGCAAGTTTACCCCAGTTACGTTGGAGTGCTAAGAATATTGTATTTGTGCGAAGAGGTCAACCAAGTCAAATATAATAATATATAAGACCGTATTGTTCTGAATCCGAGAGGACCTTAACTAATTGCTAACTCAATTTTGAATGAGAACTGTGTAGCATCAGAGTCTATTTACAACGTTTATGGTTAGTGGAAGTAGCTTCAATGTGTGAGTTTCACTTAGTAGTACTTATTCGTATATTCGTTCAAATCTTTATGATTGTGTATTTTGTCTAATAAGACTATTTACAATGCAAATTCTTTCGATGTCATAGATTCCGGATACACTAAAGATTTGTTACAGAATAATATTTTTTGGATCGACACAAAACTTAATATATTACTCCTTCATTAACAATATTATATTTATCACAGATCAGCAGTCTGGTGGCGTCGCGCGGCGAGGCATCCGGCGGGGCTGCCGTCCAACGGGTCGGAGCTGCCGTCTGTTGCGCCGTCGAACGATTCGTGGCCGTCGGCGAGACCATCGCCGATGACAACCCTGACGTGCGACACAGCATGGTGCTCGCCTGCAAGGAGGCAAGAGCCGCAGGTCAGTACAAGAAGAACATCATAGGTGATATTCTTAATTTAAACACGCCCAATGAAAATTAAGAATATTTTAATCAAATTGTTGTCACCAATTGTTATACAGTAAAGAGCACAAAGAAATTAATATCACCATTTCAATAATTGGTAAATACTACACGCAGTGTTCACGCAAATATAATATTAAATATCGTTTTAATTTAAAACGAAGAAACCGTGGTAGGTATTCAAATATGTAAATTTCATGACGCTTCTATTTACTAGTACAAACGCATGTCGTAAGCAAATACTACTACACTATAATACTATCGGTATTTTCCAAGCCGATAGCTTAATCGTATAAATCATTTTTCATGTAACACAACACCGCGTAAATAAACTTTACGACACTTATCAAAATACGGAATCTGTATTAAAGCAAATATTAACTCTGTATAATTTTAACGGAATTAATATGGCGAAGCTATTATAAAATTCAAATTAAATCGTTCTTTCGTTTTATTAACATTCAAAGAGCACATAAATTTTCATGAAAATTGAACAACTTTTGGGATAGTTTTCGTTCGTTCGGTGCCATTTTGTCGAAATAGTTTCTTAGCTATTTAATTAAAGCTAAGTCCTTTAATAATGACGTCACCCCACGCCGACAATAAAGTTAAACTTAGGTATACAATCAAGTTGCTAATGTGTTTAAGCTAGGCAAACACCGCAACTAAACTTGAGGCGTCAAATTACTTGGCTATGTACGGTAAACAAACCGTAGATTAAATGCTGCTAAATTATAATAATTACTTGTGCAAATATGTCAAGTGCTGTACCTACGCACAAAACCCCAAGAGCTTTACAAAGCTGCGGAAATGTTTAATTTCAGATATTATTTTAATAACGTAAAATATATAAATGGAAAGCGGTGGGATTAATTCCACCCTCGCATACAAGCATTCAGAAGGTTTTAATCAAGGCTTGCGTGACCTATAAATCTCTCCGATATCTCTATTGTGTATTTAAGGGGCCGCAATGTATTCGCCTGAATGGGTATGCACAGTTAAATGTTAAGAAGTAGTTGGTATGAAGCAATTGAGTCGCTGCGACAAAAAGTGGATTTATGTCCGCTCGCGATTGGCTCCTTAATTTAAAGCTTAACTGCTACATTTCACTCGGGTCGGGATCCTCCCTTTGTTCCTAGTGACGGGGACGCACGAATTATTTCTGAATAATGAATCTATTTAAATGTTGGGATTTATTGAAACAGTACATTTGTATACATATAATTTCTCAGCAGAGCCTGACTGAAAACAATAGGTGTATAATAATACATGTTAAGATGAATGCACTAAAAACACTGATACTTGATTTTATTCCTTACACTATGTCATTTCCTAGATTTTAATAAAGTCTTTCTCTTTAGAGGCAATTTTACCCTTATTTCGCAGATCAGATAGTAAATGCTGGTCATCTGGTCTCATTTCAGCTGAAAATCATTGAGTACTAGAACCTTCAAGTAAAATAACAACGTGATTTATGTAACGATCTCCGACCGCTCTTAATGCATAATCCTATTAAGTTCAAAATAACGTTCACAATTCCATGTTTCGTTTTTCACTTTTTGTAGCAAACGTGTCGCAGATAATACGGGGAATCAAGGCTACCCTTTCTAACAGCCCTCATAAATTTGTGTCAACAACCTGACCCGAATTTTAATGCTTGAACGTTATTACCGGATCCAGCATGCCAACAAACAAAAGATGCAAACAATGTCCGTCCCTAGTCCCTGCCCTCCAACCTACGGGAGCACCGATCTATGGGCTTACCATATTAGAGCGAAACGTGTTATTTTATTAATTAAATGTGATTTCAAATTCAAATTCAAATTCAAATTCTTTTATTGCATATCATGTGTACAATTGGTGTTACATGAGGTACAGTATCAACATGAAACCCGGCTAGGGCACGGCAACATATGGAGCAAAATATAATCTAATTGAACTACTTAATCAATACTTATTACATAAGAAATGTTGTTTTCAACATTAAAATATTTTCATTAAACACATTAAACATTACCATTAAACATTACCATTATACCATTATACATTAAACATTACCATTAACATTAAACATTAACATATTTTCTTTATTTTATTGTACCTCTAATATGTATTTACATAAATTTCTTAATAATGTGTAGGTATTATTGTATGTAGTATATGTATATTATTATGAAGTATATTTACATATATTTATTATGATTTTTTATTGAGTCGGTATGCATTGAGTGTTAAGTTTTGCTGGTTTGGTCATCAAAAAACTCATTAAGGGTGTAGTAACATTTTTCAATGAGGAACCGTTTTAATTTATTTATAAACACGTTATATTTTTCTGCTTCTTTTATGTGTTTCGGTACAGCGTTATATATTTTTATTGACATAACTAAGGTGCCAGACGAATGCATATGAAGTCGGGAGCTTGGTAGGTTTAGTCTGGTTTTGTGTCTTAAGTTGTATTCTGTCTTATTGTCACGTGTATTGTAATATTCTGGGCGGTTTCTGACAAATTTACACATTTCCAAGATGTAGGTGCATATCAAGGTAAGTATTTTGTGGTTTCTAAAATGTGGTCTACAGCTGTCGGTTTGTTCTATATTTGTCATTATTCTAATTAACTTTTTTTGTATTGTAAATATGGTCTGTGAGTCTGTACTATTGCCCCAAAGTATTATGCCATAGCTTATCCACGCTTGGGCATAAGCATAATATGTGGCAAGTGCGGTTTTAAAGTTGGTGGATTTTTTTATTTCATATAAGGCGTAGGAAAATTTCGATAACTTTGATTTAATTTTTTGTATGTGTGATTTCCAGTTGATGTGTGAGTCTATTGATAAGCCCAGTAAGGTAAATTGATTTACTTGTTCTATTTGGATGCTATTGAATTTAAAGTCAATTTTAAGGGGGGATTTTTGTTGGGGGTGAAAAGTCATAAGTTTGGTTTTTGAGAAGTTGATTTCCAAATTATGGTGTTCCATCCAGTTTACTGCTGCAGAAAGGAGAGTGTTAAGTTTATTATCTAAGTTCATATTGTTTTGGCATGACGTGATAAGTGATATATCGTCAGCAAACAGGACGCATGGTTCTTTTATGGTCTTAGGGAGGTCATTGATGTAGATGAGGAACATAAGGCACCCTATTACACTTCCTTGAGGAATTGATGCATTTACCGGTTTGCATTCAGATCTTATCTTAGATATTTGTTTGGTTTGATTATCAAAATATTCTATCTCCACAAGTTGTTCTCGGTCTCTAAGATATGAAACAAACCAATCATGAGCTTTTCCCCTTATTCCTATTCCTTTTAATTTATCTAGCAGTATGTGAAATTGTACCCTATCGTAAGCCTTTGTCATGTCGAGCAGTATACCTATCGCGTAGTTCTTGTTGTCGATAATATTTAAAGCTTCTTGGATATATTTGTAGACTGCCAGGGTTGTGGTTCTATTTTTACGAAAACCATTCTGGCAGTCGTCTAGTATATTATATTTTTCACAGAAATCATAAACGCGCTCGCACATTGCTTTCTCGAATATCTTCGAGGCTGTAGGTAATAAAGCTATGGGACGGTAGTTATTTGGGTCTGTTTTGTCGTTCTTCTTGTGAATTGGCTTTATTATGGATTTTTTAAGTTGGTTTGGGAAAGTTCCTTCTTCGAATGATTGATTAATTAATTTGTAGAATGGTAGTGTTAGTTCGTTCGCACATTGTTTAAGTAAGGAGGGAGGGAGCTCATCAACGCCATAACTTTGTTTGTTTTTTAAGTTTTTTATGATGTTATTTACTTCATAGGGATCGACAGGTTTGAGAAACATAGTATTTTCTATTTGACGTAATACGGGGAAACCTTTAGGGGTAGGCAGTTGTTTTTTCACCAATGGACATAAAAAAGTTGTTAAAAGCGTCAGCAACCTGTGAAGGTTCATTGACCAGACTATTGTTTAGGTTTAATTTTATATTGTGTTTTTCGCTGTTAATTGTTTTATTTGTATTTTCATTAATGATCCTCCACATAGTTTTTGTTTTATTTGAAGATTTATTTATTCTATTTATATATGTAGCTTTTTTGCTGTTGTTACAGATTTTTTTAATATTTTTTCGTATTTCTTGTAGTATTAATAATATGGGGTCATTTGATTTTTGTGTAAGGATTTTTAGAAGTCTTTTGTTTTTGCAGGACAATTTAATACCTTTTGTTAGCCAGTACTTTTTCTTCTTGGCATTTAATTTAATTTTTTTTAAAGGAATACATGAATTGAGAATGTTTGTTAGAATATTATTAAAAACGTTATAATTTTCGTTTATGTTGTTAGTTTCTATTAAGATGTCATTCCATTTTATTTTGTTAAGTTCGGATTTAAAAGTTTGTGTGTTTTTGATAGTAAATAATCGTTTTCTTGTGTGCCATATTATGTTTTTGTTTTGTTTATTCGATATTGTATGTAAGATGGTGGCATTGTGGTCGGAGAAACCGAATTCTTCAACCGTTGTGTATGTGTTATTGTTTTTAAAGTTAGTAAATATTAGGTCTAAACATGTCGAAGTAGTCTGTGTTATGCGTGTAGGAACTTTTATATGTTGGTTAAACTTATATTCTAACATGAGATCTAAGAATGAATTTGTTCTTAAATTATTTTCCAAAGTATTAATATTAAAATCTCCACCTAATATAACATTACACTTTGAAAATTTCTTACTTATTAAGGACATAATTTGTTTTAGTTTAGTTATAAATTGATCTTCTTCCTTTCTATTCCAATAACAACTCAGAATTAACATATTTTCCTTTTTTATCTCTATTGCACAAATTTCTAAACAATACTCAATAGACATATCACAAAAATCACTTATCTCTACATAGTCAATTTGGTCCTGCAGTAGGATGCACACGCCGCCGCCGGTTCGGGAGCTGCGACAGTACGATGCTGCAATTTTGTAGCCATCAAATCGCAGGGTATCCAGTTTTTCTTGTGATAGCCAAGTTTCACTTAAGCACATGACATTGTATATGGGTTTCTCGTCAATAAATGCTTCTAGTAGGTGTTGTTTGTTGTAAATACTTTGGATATTTTGAAATAAAATTTTAAATTCTTGGTCCGTGGTTTCGAAAATTATAATTTTTACGATTTGTATCTCCTCTGTTAGTTGCATACGTATTGTTTTTTGTAGTGGGAGAAGATACGCAGTTGTTTATTGTTTCGTCGTTACTTTCAGCATTGTTTTGGGTATTTGTTATTTCCTTGTTAACCAATATTCTTTTTCCTTCTATGAACAATTGGTTGTTTCTTATTGTTGCGTGCAGACCGTTTTTACGTGCTTTTAGCATTTCGTCACGTAGTATTTTTCTTTCATTACGGGCGTAATCATTTAAGAATTCAGAAACGTAAATTCTTGTTCCTTGAAAGTAATGCCCATTTTCAATTATGTATTTTGCTGTTCTTTTGCTCAGAAGTTCGATGACTAAGGGACGGTTTTTTATATTACTTCTTCCTATTCTGTATGTTTCTTCGATGTAACCCGTAAGGTCTAATTCAAGGATTTCGTAGAACAACTCAATTATCCTGCTTTGGAGTTCGCAATCAGTTTCATTGTAGTTTTCGGGGAATCCATAGAGTACAATTTTCTTTGAGTTTTCGTTATTAATTTGGTATTTTAGTTGGTAGTTTCAGTTATGTTTAAGGTAGTTTCTGTTAGTTTTAGGTTTTGTATTTCGTATAGAAACATATGGTTTCTAGATTTTCTATCTGTTTAGTCAAGTTATTTATTTCAACTTTATTGTTATTAACGCCTTGAGTAATTTCTCGGAAGTTTGTTGAGAATTCTATTTTTATTCCGTTGAGAGCCTTACAGATTTCAGCTGCAATTAATTGTTTAATCTCGGTAATTACGCATAGCTTGTTATGTTCGAATTTCTGATCTATTAATGTCTCCAACTTATTGAGCATAGTATCAATTTGCGAATGTGGTATGTTAGGACTCTGTGGTTGGAATGTATCGCCTATTACGCTTATTTCGTCGTCGATGTGGGTGCAGTCGTTATTGGTGTCTTCCAGAGCAAGTATCTGATACAAGGAAGCATTTCCATCGGTTTTTTTATTTCCAGGTGAGGTATTCCTTTTGGTTAGATTTGATTCTACTGGACGAATAGGAGTGTTTGTGTTATCTCCTTTTGGTTTTTTACAGCGGCAGAGTTGACAATTCCAAGCTGTTTTGTCTTCTACTGTTAGCCGCAGAAAGTTGGGCGTTGTTATGTTTGCACACTTTAGGTCGTATTTATTGTGGCATAAATTGCACATCAAATATCGTCTATTTGTTATTTGTTGAAGACAGCCCGCGCATGGTGGCGCCATCTTTTGGTCCAATTTAGTTTGTAGTGGTTGTAATGTCGATAATATGACAGATTGTAATGGGATTGTAGTTCTTACTATCTTGATGTAGTTTAATGTAATTTACATAGATGGCGTGTTTTTGTTTAAAGTTTTGTAAACTAGATGGCGCTGTTGAAAATTTGCATTAGAGTTTGCGGGTGACTCGAAATTTGAATTATAGGTAACAACGGAATCTAAATAGAGTTTTGGCTTTTTTGAAAAAAGTTTATCTTTTTCACTATGACACGTTCCAGAACATAAGTTTTGGGTTCAAAACACAGTTTAAGCAGCACAGAGTTTATGTTTTTGCGCCTTTTAGGGCATTATTGTAATAATTTCGTGTTTGTTTACACTTTGTCCAATACGATTTTTTTAGTTCACTATATTTTTGTTATTATTGAATTAATTGTTAAGATAACATTTGTACACAGTTATTAACCTTTAGTCTTTGTTTTAAGCACTGATTCACATCCTAATTATCCGTTTACTTAATTTAATAATTTAAAATTCGCGGAGCTGATGTTTACTGTGGCAAGTGGCGCCATCCTCGACTATCGACTCAATCGATTTACTTCCCTGATTCTGACAACAATGAGTGTAAAATTTCCTACCTAGAATTAATCCCAGGATTACATTACTGTGGCTTGTACTACGGACAATAATGCTAGTGAAACATAAAATTTTCACGAGACCAGTGAACCGTATCAAAGTCCTCAGGTGGCCCAACTTGATAACAATCGGTGTAACTTCGATATAAATCACTTTCCTTTTATTCCACATTTTATGGGGTCAGTTTTACGTCTTATAAATTATTTATGTGCCACTAAAACCTCATTTCGTAAGTGTTTCGTAACATTGTGTTTTGTCAAAACATCCGATTCTAACTGAACACTGGACAAAGCAGTTTAATATTAAATAAAGCAAACATATAATTTTATAATAAACTCATTTATATTTAATGAGAGGGTACCCACCTCTTAACTCTTTCAACCCAGCTTACCGCACTTCGTATATCATGTTTGACACCACTAAGAGTACTGGTTCAAAACAAATGACTCGACACCCTCATTTACTAAAATTGTTCTCGCGGTTTTTAAGACAAGGGTGCAAACCGCTTGACCGCATTACCTTGAGCATATACAAAGTGGACTACAAAACATATACAGCACCCAGCTACTGATAAATTACCTTTAGCACTGGAAATCCACATGAATGATTTCAATATCCTCTCAAAACCCGAACCGTGGACATTGTATTCAATTCAAATTGATATCACGAAAGTCATCAATCATGGATGCCATTGTAATTCAATCTACCCTTATCATACCGTTAAATTCCTTAATGATTGCTTTAGGTGCCAGTTAACTTAGGCTCGTTCATTTTGTCAGTGATATTGTTTAGAAACTGTATTATTGAAAATTAGACGATGGTAAAGTGTAAGTACCGCTTAAAATTATTTTGTAAGTACTATATCGAAAATATTCCATCCCCCTCGAGCTGAACGTTATTAAACGTTGCTGGAATGACATAATATCAGAGCCCCGAAGCGTTACAGATGAACGGCCATGTAATTACTTACCATTAGGAGCACCATCAAATTTGTAATGGCCCTCCCGTGAACATTTTTCACTAACCGAAAAATGTCGTCCGTTCATTGGGTTTGCCAAGGGCGCGCGCAGTGGGTCAGCTGTAACGAGATTATCCGGGATCGAAACAAATCTAATAAATAACAGGTGTCGACTGTGACCTTCGCCGGCCACTCCCATACTTCGAAGCTAATGGATAGCTGTCCTAATGCTGTTCTTGTCCAGCTATTGTTTACCAAAATGGCTATCACAAATATAAGTTATTTGCTGATCCATCGACATGATTAGCGGGACCTTTTCATTAACTCTCAAGGATGAAGCTTTGTTTTATTTTAAACTAGCTTCATACTCGCGACTTCGCGTGGTTCTTTGGTCATTATTTTTGTGAGAATTTAACTGTTTGTTATGCTTTCTCGCGTGCGAAGGAATATTTTGTATGGCAATCGGTTGACTTTTAAACATTGTTCTGTGATATTAGGAAACCAGTAGCTTTTATTGTGAAATTTATTATAATAAAGAATATTCACAAATCCGTGACAATCACATTGCAAATTTTATTACGATACGAATTTTAGATCCCCAGAACCTCAACCAGTTTCGAAGATATCATTATATGTCAGGTTACGTTACGTGCTTAAATATTAAGACACAAATTCTGTCAGGCTCATAATATGTCAGATAATATAGTAGGGCTTTTAGATGGGGTCCGTAGAATTTGTGGTGACTAGTAAATTGGTTTCGGGCTCAGGTGATCTGTAGCTAAGGCTGGGGTCCATAAAGGCATAAAATGTATTCTCCTAACTCGTATCTCACCTTGTTTACGACCTGATAGAAACGAGAGCTGTTTTAAAGTGGAATGAAATTGAATTCTGTTAGTGAATTGAAAATGGGTAGATCGGTGGTTGAGAAAAGACAAAGTAGAAATTTTATTCAGGTGTAAAAATGTTAGTACAAATAATTCTAAAAACAATGGAATATTTAATTAATAATAATTCAATAATTTGTTTTTTTAAACGTTGCCCCACACTAGGATTTTCTCCTGTGTCGTGGGTGCGTTTACAAACATACACAATGACACCCAGACCCAAAACAACAATTTGTGGATCACATAAATGGGTGTGGGTGGAATTGGTACATTCCACTCACACCCATTTATCTTATACTTTGTTTAAATAATAAGCTCAAATTCAACAATAAAGCATTTTTTTACTTAAAGCACTCTTGAATTCATAATCTCAATCACGTTAATCGTGAACATAAAAGTTACACTGAATCCCACAGTCCATATAAAATCCCGACTTATACAAAAAATTAAATTTCACCGAAGCGATTGTTAATGTCGACGGCAATGCACACTTAGATAGCATTAAAGTAAATATTTATGATTCGCTTTCACACCTACCGCGGTCGCTAGCTGCATAGTCTGTTGTTATTAAACATTTACCTCTATATAGAGACTGAGGTTCAGGACCACCCCGCCTGCATTTACACGACTAGGTACGGATATCAGATAATGTACAAACGGACGATGTTTTCTACGTGATTTGTATGTTAACTCGTCAAGTACCGGTTTTATAGACACAATTAAAGAACAATAGGTCGCGGTCACCGGTGACCGCTTGGTGTTTGACAGTTTAAACCATTGATATTAATATGTGAAAAAATATTTTCTCGAAGAAGGTGCTGAAGAGGATTTTAATTGTTAAGAATATGTATCCAAAAACAGCAACCGATAACGTCGATGACGTTATTGATAAAAAAGCACAAAAACCAGACTTTATAAAGCTAAATAAGATTCGAAACCTAAATAAAACTTCAAAGTATTAAATAAAATCCAAAGAAAGGCTTCCTAAGCCAACAAAGAAAGTATAGAGAAATATTTTATTTATAAACAGTAAGCGTGCACCTACTATATTCGTTCTTGCAGGAGTACAGGAGCTTTCCGATTCAATGAGCCATCGTCTCGAGCAATTTCAAAGATAATGTTATCCGCTGGCAATACCCGTTCGTGTTTATAACAATAACCCACTGAACATTACATTTTAAGATGGCTTCAGTAGTTGCATCATGAATACTTGAGATGATCTAAAGCCTTACGTTTTATGACCCGATTTTGTCTGTCGAAAGGGAACAATAAAGGATCTTGAATTTCGGGTTCAGAGAATATTTTAAAGGATATAACGACTTTCGAAATTCTTACTATACGGAAGCTTTTTTTTAAGGGGGAAATTTATTCAATGACTTCTCTCGCCTCGGGTTAGGCGAGAGTGTCAGACTCTTACTGACTGAAAACCACCCCGTTCCTACTCCTGCTCTTCGAGCCGGAGCCCCGACAACCCGTTAGGCCTTCCGCGGCTCCGTAACAGCCCTATTGGGCCCTATCTGTGGTGGTCTGATGGCTCTTTTAGGGGCGCGCGGAACGCGACGCGCCATACGCACGGGTCTGGTTCTGGTCGGGCGGCAAGCTACCCTTGCTCACCGTTCGCAGATCCGTGCGGTCCTCGCAGTGATACCATACGGCAGCTAGCAATGTGCTTCTTGTAGCAATAGACTCTATATCACCAGTAGAAAAATTGCTGTTACTCAAGTGAACCCTTGGAATAGAACTGTTACGTCATTTTGTTAAAGACACCGAACTATAAGTTCTGGAATCGAATGCAATATTCAAACACCAAGTAAACGAAGATACCCAATAAAATACTAACTATTGGATAGATTTACTCTAACACGAAACTCATAAATTCATTCTGAAAACGTTACTTTAACCTTTTATTCACGTTTAGTGAGTTTGAAATCAAACATTAATGACGTCGTTAAATTTCTTATCATGTCAAGCTGTATAATGAGAGTTCTTTGTTTTACTTGTCCTTCACCCTGTATCTGTCCCCTACCACGGGCACATTGTGTGCATTATTAAACAAATAAATTTTGCCCGTGTTCCTCCGTATCAGAGCAAAACCAATGAACAGGTAATGTAGGGGATATGGGAAAATGTTTAGCAATATTTTACTGTATAAAGGTTGATGTTACCTATATGTATAAATATGTGTAAAATTCTAAAAATATGTTTTTATTATTTGCAAAGGATTTTTGGAAAATTTTCACTTCATTTTGCAAGTCAAATAGACTTAAACGTAACAGTTAGGTATATAATAAATCAGTGGTATGGAAACAAATGGAACCTTTAATAATATTGATGATATAATCCAGTTATGCTTTCCAACGTTCTTTTTTTCATTTGCTATATTTCGATATTTAATATCAAATGTACGTCATGTTCCATATGAAATGAATCTTTACATTCCAACACACTCGTAAAAAGCTACACGCACAATACACCCAAGTAAACGCTAACTTCAAAGAAAAATTCTCAAGCACCATAACACACATTTATGCAACCTTTGCCTTCAACCTTTGCACGGTAGATAAAAGAAAGCAATTTCCTTTTTGGCCCTTCATTCCTTTTCTTTTTCAGAACGAACTTAATTCAAATTGGTACCGCCGCTGATGGAATTAATTGGTATTCATTAAAAATTTCGTTCACATCAATAAACTCGGTCTGAGAAATCAAGTATAGGTCCCAGTATTTTTAATAAAAAATTCAATCGTCGCTTCTATAAGACCAATTTGTAACTTATGCAAAATATTTTTAAAGAAAAACGTTACACAAAATAATATTTATCTAGACAAAAGTTATTATAATAAATGTATCAAGCGACAGACACGTCAATGTGCCCTGAACTTGCTTACACGCCTCATAAATTATGCTTCCTCTCGATTATTTTCCACAACGATGCCACTTTAAACAAAAACGATAAGATTACTTAAAACCTCCGACGACGTCATGATCACAGGACCGTCAACCCGACGCCTGTTAACAGGATAAAGTGCTTTGAAAGGTTACTTGTTGAAAATATTACAAAACCTTTGAGAATCGACGTTGTAATATTACACAAAGTAGTTAAAAAAGGAAACAAAGCCTCGCCAGACGGAATATTCAAAGGGTCTTCAACTGGAAGTACGAGATGACAGGTACGAGTGGCGCCTTTGAAAACAAAAACTTCACAAGAAAAAACATGTAATTACTCTCTTGAAAGTACATTCAAGTAATGGACGGTGAGAAAACAAAGTTATTTTTTACAATGAACTAATTATTATATACCGTGTTACACGGCTAACTAAAATGTATTTCTCAATTACAGAAATGTTGCAATTATATTCATCTAAATTTGAAAATATAAAAGACCACAAATAAATATTCTCACGAGGAAAGCCACAGTTGCAAGTTAATAAATAAATAACATACTTTAACGGAATTTTGCTGAAGAGAATGAAGAAATATTCTTTTATTTAAAACATTTTTCTGGGATTTTGCTTCAAGATTGCAATAATAAAATACAGTTGGTATTGCTGACAAAGCAAAAGTTTTTACAAAAAGGAATTCATAGGAATTATTATACCTACGTACGTAATATCTTTGTAAATTCACACTTACTCACTTTTGTAGAAGTAAAAATTATTTTGTTTAAGTTTAACCTTATATGAAATAATGTCGTTATATTCACGTAGCATATTCATATCACTGAGTTAATATATCTGGTCTGTTTTGCAGCTATTTCCTAAGCGTTACAAACAATCTGTATTGACATTTTGCTGACTATTGCCCCACCGTCCATGAACAATCCGATACGAATCGGGATACCTTCGTATTTGTACCTGAAATGTAATCGAGAACGCCCGTGGGACGTTTATGACGTTTTTACAGTAGCAGAGAGGCTGTAACGATTACGACATATAACTGTGTTGTCCCAGATGAATCGTAAAAAGGAAGTTGTGAAAGCTTTATTGGATGGTGGCCCTGCTTACAGCACTTTTAACTTGGAACAGCTAAGTTGTCCAAGAAAACTTTTATATCGCGTTTAACATCATTCTCCCGTCCGGCCTCGTTTAGATACTGTTTTGCGCTCAGAGGTGACTTCAAAGCCTGTGGGAATGTCTCCACGTGACAAGCCCTAACAATGTTTAGCACGCTCCAGTAACTTCTGAAGGCTTTTAAAATTAAATACAAATTGAGGATGAGTTAAATTACTTTTGACGCCAACGAAAACTTCTTTAGACATTGCATTTCAATTTCATCTTTAATTAATTTTGCTCGTTCACTCGTGAAGCTTCCTAACAAAAATATCATTGTCCTATAAAGTAGATGGGCCGCGACCTCAGCTCTCGTTTCCCTAAGTGTCAAGCGAGTCACTGAACAAAAGTGCGACGAAGTCAACGACGCGTGACTCTCTGATAGAGACGCCCCTAAGACATAACTTTCGCTCTTTTGAAGCACTGAAAATGGTCCCGTCCTGAAAGACAAAAAACACAAAAGATACTAATAGTTAAAACTTGCGAAGATGACCGCGACAGTTTTAACATAAGGTCAAATGAACTTGGGAGGGTTCAAAGTCCACCTGATGCCCTTTCGACAAGAAAGACATTCTGCAAGTCCATTGAGCGCCCGCTCAAATATTTTAATAAAATTATAAAGGGCGCTAAATGTCAGTGATCCTCACAGTTTCAATGTCACTGCTATCGTTAAAATATGTTTATGCAAACTTAGTACTTGCTTTGTTAACTTTTAAGCTTTAAGTATCTACTTGGATAAAACCAAAAAGTGTTAAGAAATTCGGTTGGAGCTTGAAATATTGTTATAGCCTGGCTTGATACAGCATCTTTTAAAACAAGTAGCGAAGGTAGACAACTTTGCACATAACACTTTAGATAAGAAAATGTACTAAAACCAGAGTAACTCATACTTTACAACAGAAATACTTTAGGTACTCATTTTATTGAAAAGTTGATACATTTCGCTTTATCTCTGTTGCCACAACCATAAAGCAAATAAGTATAAAGTACGTACAATGTTAAAAAGATTAACAAATGCCTCGCTCATATTTCATGTTTATTTTCATGCAAAAAAACTACTCCGTCGTCATTGTACCCTCGACGTAGCAATAAACAACTGTCTGTGGCTCCGGTCAAAAATATTAATACCAACTAATGGATCATCGCGAGGATTATTCGTATTACAAACAAATAAATATTCCAGACATTTACGTCGTAAATCACTTTGCTTTTATTTACCATTGGTACTACTACTACTAGTTCAAACTCTTTGTTACTTATAGCTTCACGCAAATATTTACATTGTACTACGTAAAATATTACACCACGTCTGATTTTGCCCAAAAAGGGTTAATGGACAAAGTTGTATTATTTCATTAATAATCCTATCTGTCGAATATGCATTCGCTTTAGCAACCCTCACTATTGAGGGTTTATTAAGGATAATAATGCCAAAAGCTCTAAACAAAAGGGTCTTGCTGTATTGACAGAAGAAAACACAGACGTAGCTTCAATAAAACTCGCTTGAGAAGACGATTATTGGCATAAATCCGCCATAAATGTGACGTCACGGAGAAGTTGAGAACTCAGGCACGCATCAGCATAATACCGTGATAATGCGCCCCTTGAGTGCGGCCTAGATCCCACACCCTGTGGATTATGGCCAGGGGCTCCACGCCCAAATAAGATCTTTTATGCTTGCCTGGCCATCTTTTGTGAGAAATTGTGATCCCGCTGTATTTTATAAGTGCGAATATTCATAGAATGGCTGACAATCATTGCTTTGTCACAGCGCCAGCGGATACTGTTTAAATGCTGTGATTAAATTTGTAGATTTTGATTGGAGCTCCTATTGTAATGGTTTTCACTAGTGTTACTTTGCAAGTGAAAACACTTCGTATATTAGCGCGTTCGCTGTAAGTTTGCAATACTTATCAGTCGTTGTATTGGCCATAAGGTCATCATCATCATTTCATTAACATCATCAAATTACAACAGTCACCATATTTCAAATTTTATTAATTTTATAATCTTAATAATTAGACTACTGTTACATCTTTTGGAAGATTTTGTAATTAATAAACGATTTTATTAAAAAAAAAAATAATTTGAATGAAGAACTTATGTAAATAGTAGGCACATTTTAGAAATGTATCTAATATTTCATTAATCAAATTGAATTAAAACTAAAATGAATACACTTAAACCGGCTGTCAGTACAACGAAATTTAATAGAAATGCTACACCGCATTGTAACCTAACCAGAAAACTATATTTACGTTATAAATTACCTTATTGCATTTCACAAAATGCAAATCTCAATGTCAAATTGTAATTATAGTTAATTAAATATTCGACCGTAAATTGTCCGGTAAACCGATATAATTTGGATACTTTAAATGGATGTTTATTTATGCTGCAATTTAACATTTATCGCGGGATATGATAATGAATTTATTTTACTTTCACTGCTCGTGTCAATTTATTCAGTACTAGCGTCGTGGCTCCACTCCACTCCCTATCCCATTGATATTTTAGAACCATAAAACAAACCTTAACTATATCCTCACTTATCATTTAAACTGTCAAACACCAAGCGGTCACCGGTGACCGCGACCTATTGTTCTTTAATTGTGTCTATAAAACCGGTACTCGACGAGTTAACACTTTAAATGTTATGGAGGTCACCACCAGCCGTCGACGTTGGGTAGAATTTGCCTTCAAAAGTTATCTATTAGCAGTTAAACACATAAAGAAGTCGTGCCCTTAGATTCTTCATCTCATCTTATTGTCGACGAATATGAAATAACCAAAAATAAATAAAATTAAATACTTTTACTTATGCAAAAATACATTCGCTCAAACTTCGAAGACGTGACATTCTATAATAACTACGTAACGAAAACATCAAACGTCAAAATTGAACAAAACGAAATTGACACTGTTCCCCTTGGCCTGTCAATTACAAAGACTTTTCAGTTAAAATGTTGTTCCAAGTTGGCACATTAATTTGCAAGGCAAATCTTTGTTGGTGCCTGTGTAATTGGGAAACCAGAATGTGAATGTATATGTATGAAAGGCGTTATTGATAATGAAATAAAATTTCATTTTACGGTTGTACGACGTTGTCGCGTAAACTTTCTATTGTATTGTGTTGTAAGGACATGGTGCGGAATTCTAGATAGATTTAGATAGCCTCAACTTCGTATCTACTTATTTGTAGGCTAAAAGCCGAATACACAATTTTACACCTTACTAATAAAAAACTTGAATGCACAATAACATCGTGGGAAAAGCCTTTAATTACATTTTTAATCACAAAACCCCACAAAAAGGTAAATGTCTACCCTGTATATGGGAAACTGATTTCACTTAAATAACGAGAGCGACACCGCGAGCGCTAGGAAAGTAAATACACATTGAAGTTTCAATTTGTACAACGCCAAAGTTTACAAACTGTTTAATGTTCAATGTAGAGCAATGACGCTCGTTCAAAAATTTATTACTACATTTGGCTCTAGTTTGCTTCAATATCTCTCTTATTTGCGTTTCAATGCCAACTGCCGACCTTTGTGGAGCTGCCAACGACTTCCGCCTTACTTTTTGACGGATACCCTTTCTAGTAGACTAGGTCATAAGTACGACGTCCTGGATAAAATGGTTGGGTCGGAAAAGGGTTATTGAATTTTTTATGTAACATGACTTTTTTGCTTAAACTGTGATACGCAATAAGGAGTTTTCCTATTACTGCTCCAGGCGCGCGTAATCCCGGAAGCCAGGCTGTTATTACATACATAACCTCATGCCTGTCTCCCATAGGGGTAGGCAGAGACTTTTTTTAAGGGGGGAAAATCATCGAAATACTTCTCAGGGAGTGTCAGACTCTTACTGACTAAAAACCACTCTGTTCCTACTCTTGCCCTTCAAGCCGGAGCGTTGCTAACCCGTTCAGTACTCCGCGGCCCCGTATCGACATTAGCCCTATTGGGCCCCATCTGTGGAGGAAGATCCGATTCTCACATACCTCTTTCGCTTCATCAACTGTCATCACGGGACTGTTATCTTGCGTATTTTAGAACCTAGGTCCTCTTAGTTATCTTAGGAGTTGCTCTTATAACCACGTGAAAAAAGTAATTTCAATTCATGAGTTAAATCTCACTGCATGAGAATGGATTCAACCCGGTGATAACCAAAGGGACATCCAGTCTATTCAGTAATTTGAATAAATTATTTGCTTCGTTGGCTTAGTTTGGTCGGAAGCGTGGCTACTGAGGACGTTACTCGTCTCATCTCGGCAGGGGTTTATTAACTGTTTTAATTTAAAAATTTTCTCTGGAGGCTAAGCTTCTTCCCCCTTATACAATACACTATTAACACACCCAGCGAAAAGTGTATTATTATACACTCTACAACCTTTTCAAGGATAAATATGCATAATATTACGTTATGCGTAGCCATTATGGCTCACAAACTTCGCCAACAGGCTAACTTTCTCATAAATTGCTATTTATCGAGTTTACGTCGTGAATAAATGGTGGTTAAATAGACGAAAGCACGCGATTCAGTATTTTGTCATTTAAAGCGAGTGCTAAACACTTATCGGGGAAACACATTAATCTGGGTAATGTCCATCGTTTCCGTGGCCAGGTATCTATTAACGTAGCCGGCAAAATGTTATAGCCTACGGAAAAGGTTATTTTTCAATGAACCGTCACTAACAAATGTTTTCAATTTAAAACTTGTAAGGGTCGATGTAATAAAGCTTCTGTGAACGATCAAATTGTTTAGTTTTGTTATACGCGCAGAATTTTCTTCGTCGTCTGATTGCTTCTTTGTTTTTGTGTAGCCTTTGACCTATTCGTATAATAAATTATGATGAAATATTTTTGTGATCTTGAAGTTAACATTTTTTTGTAGTATTTTTTTACATGTGGTAGGCCGACGTTACTTAGTTTTGCAATTACAACAACATTTTCAAAATACTTCTCTTTTTTCTGTCAACTGACTTGTGATTATGTATACTTGTGATTTTCTTCTATTCGTACGTCATACCTCTTACACCACACCGCTACTCACACTCCTCAACTATAAAAATAAAAACATATGAACATTGAACATCTTCTATCTATCTCTCTAGATCCTCTACATATAAATAGCCCACGATACACGATATACATCTCCACACTTCCCAAAGTACGTGAACACAAGAGGTAGTATCGAGCAACACATCCGGACTAAGACGAGCCCGGCCACGTTCGGAACCACTTAATTCTGGAACAAACGGCTCCAAGAGAAATTACCCTCGTCTGAGATAAACTCGTCTCTTCGACCCTGTTAAATTACCTAGATGCTTCTACTTGAGTATGTATTTTAAGCCAAAAACACTCCTTTATAAACAACTTACGCCATTTTTATATATGTCTTATTTAAATAAAAATTACGTTTACTCGGGGTTTACGTTGTATATGCTAAGGGTTTTCGTTGCTCAAAAAGTGTGTTATCTAAGAACGTAAAATGTACCTAATAATATCTTAATTTCGTAACTCTAATTCGTATACCTAATATTATACATAGTCCTTACTGAATAGCGTTTATCATTCTTGTACACTGCAAAATCAAGTTAAAAAATCAATTTCATTTAGAAAATAACAAAATCCACAATCACATAATCGCCCACAGCGTGTATGTGATACGCGTTACTACACAATAGTCATTTTACAAATGCGTATTTCATAATTAATTACCAAATACTGGGTCAACACAATGAATAAAACTGAAACTCTCATTCACAAAATATTACGCGCAATAAATAAATACTCACTAAAATATGAATGATGAACACTTTCACTATCAGGAACATTTCATTGAATAAACCGAGCGAGCGCAATATTCATTTGAAAACGTACGTACAATTCCAGGAATATTATAAAATCCATGTCGATGTCAGGTCAGCGTTGCAGACTCCATTTCAACGTAACCCGTAGCAGTGACCTACCTTTGCTATAAATAGTAATTCCCGTCGCTTTTACAACTTATTGGAAACGCTCGGCAGACGGCTTTCACTGTGACTGAACTTGACATAGATAGCTCCGGCTATTTTTATTTACTACTATTTTCTACAGACATAAATAAAAATATTTCCACGCGTCTCTGTGCTCAACTGTTTGGCTATGAAGTTAGCAGTTTTTGCTACGTGTTTAGTTTCTGTTTTAAAATTGTATTCAAGTCCCGTGTGGATCTATCCCAAACAATTAAATATTATATAACGACTCGTATATAGCATCGAATAATGTAATAAACAAACCAATGTGGTAACTCCTATCAGATTATATCAAATCAAGATTATGTTTACTAACAGAAATATACAAACAATGCCGTCGTTAACAGAAACCTGTTACGAAGAAAATCAACAAAAACATCGCGTAATAACAGATGGTTACCAAAGAACTGAACGTCTCTAAAGACCATCTTTCATCAACTCCAATTCAACACTCTCATTCGAAATAAAAATACAGACGTAAAAGCTGAGCCGAAAAGAAAACAAATCGACGCGCCGGTGCGCGGTGTGTACCACGGGATATTGCAAAAACCTAAAGGGGCACAACCAGGCAACACATAAATCTTGACAGACAAGGCCGAGAATAGAAAATCCGGCATTCGCTTCAGCACCGCGCTATATTAAAGTGCAACTCCCGTTTTCTGGGTCGCAGGGGGCTGAACCGAGGTCTTACACGCACTCATTATGAAAATGTACGTATCGTGCATTTTTATGATGCCATTGTTTTTGTTCTATAGTGTGAAATCGATTTATTATTGTACTCTCTGTTATATCATTTTGTAAAGAATAATGTGAATGTATTCTCAATATTATATTCAACATGTAAACTATCAGTGGGCGGCATAGAAATTGGTAGCTACATGGTATGCGACAGCTGAGAACAAAGCAAACCTCAGTTCAAGCGACTAGCCACATGAAGTCACTAATCCGACTAACAATGAGCTCTAGAGCACACAAAGCCACATACATTAGTAAAAACAATTCGAGGAGAGCCGGCGTCATGTGCGGAGGAGTATCAAAAGCAGGACGCAACAGGCCTAAGCCAGGGATTACCGCCCTCAGGGGCTTCACGCTGCAAATTGAATGAACGCAAACATTCCCCTCGCATAGATACTAAACACACAAAATAAATGCAATTACTTGAAGACGACGTCTAAGGAAGCCGGTCGGTGCTGCGTAATAGTGTCATACCCACACGTTATCTCCTAAGTTTACACATGCTAGTTTTAGTTGGAAACTCGTGGAAATTGTGGCGCCGGCGCCGCGGTGCGCCTTTATGTTTGTGACACAATTTGTGGAAAACATGTGAGTACGAGTACATCACAGTAAATCGCAATGGGAATAGATGAAAACAGCTCGTAAGCACTTCAAAAGACATTTTATTGCGGCATCGAGAATGTTTAATGAAATAAACTATCCTGAACATTGTTGAATGTGAGGAATGAATGAACCAGATGAGCGTAACTAAGCTTGCTACTTCAGTGAGGCAATAAATAATAAAATAAATCTGTTATGTAACATGTTTATAATCTAAATGTCGGGCAGCTTTCACGCGAACATAGATGATACCTGTTTTATTGGCGGAATAAAAAGTGGCGTGTTGACATGTTTACAGCACCGAGCGCGTGGAACTTTTCAAGACAAATAAGTTATCGCTGTACTATCGTAAATACTTTCTGACAACTTCATAAAATTATATCGAACACTTACATGTATATTCTACGTGTGAGCACGCCAACCATATTGGCACTCATTATTCTTTATCTCGATTCACGTATTTAGTTTTTACGTGGTATTCTGTAAAATGTACGAGCAAGTACTGCTCGTGGATTTTATAGAATTCTTTGAGCCACCTTCGTCTGTCTTAAAAAGTGGCCTGAATATAAATAAAAACTTAAGATTTATGACATCACCTAAACAACTGAAATAAAACCCTGAAAAACACGGAAGTTATATAAATAACGTAGCTGACATTAAAAGAAAAATAAATCATAAGAACAAGAATAAATTGCTATCATAAAACTGAAGAATAATTCCACGCCAGTTGACAGTACGTCATGAGTATCGATGACAGTGTCGGTTCAGAGAAATATTCATCGTCATCATTTATCCTAAATATATTGGGGGATCGGTCCCCCATTAATAAACGAAGGTCCCCATCAAGCAAATACGGCACATGTGAACGCTTCGTCATTTCCCGGAAATGTGGAGCCGGCCGCCGGAAATTCATCGGAGGCTCGCGCAATTGGGAGTCCCGTTTGAAAATTTTCAGGAAACTAGTCCCTATATGTACCTAGCTCAGACTAACTCGCTTATGTCACACCGATTAGTTCGTTACGAAGTATTATTCGGCAATTTGACGCGATGGAATGTTCGAATCTCTGTTGAAACGACAATTAAACCATCCAATTTCATGCAATGTCCAAATCCGCTTCGAAATACGCTTACCAAAGTTAATTTTCGAATAGTACGTACCTTTCCCAGGCGCTAGTTTTATCGCTTTTAATCTGAACTCCATGTTTTATTTATGAAGCTTCGTATTTACTCCGAAAATTTTAAGTCAAATCTTTGTCTTTGAAATTCAAGACGTTGCAGATGTTTAATATTATTTGCGTTGTTGAATGTCTCTTGGAAATATATAATTCTTTGGAATTTATTAAAAGAACATACAATAAAAGCAGTTACCGCTATAACAAGCTCGAGTACCAACACTTTTAAACTTTGCAGTTTATCGACTGCTAAAGTGAAACATTAGAAATTACTCGCACTACAATAACTCACTATAATTTCTACGTAGGTACTAAACATAGAGTATAACAAGAATAATTATATTTTCCTATGATCGAAAGTTGTGAAGTAATAATACCAAGAGTTATCGATAAAAAGTTGAGGTAATTGTTAGGTACACAGCTAGATCGGCCATTATGTCGTTACTCAGACTACATCACTCGTCGATTAAATCTAAAAAGACATGCGATGCACTAATGATCGCTAGTCAATTAAGCAGATACATCGGCAAACTGCAAACTCATTTAACTCGTTAGTAGAATGGAGGCTCCCTGCACCCAACAATTACGAGTCCCCGTCGCAGTAACACTGCTACACTTCCCAACAATATTAACGCAAACATAATTGAACTTAATTTCAGTTTTACTCTGATTGCTGTGAACTTTTTTAGGTCAAATGACAATAAAAAATAGTTTGTCGCGATAACCTAGTTTCAATGGTGGAATATTTACGTAAAACATAAAGTTTCAGCCGGCTCTTACACAATATTAAAACTTAGCTACCACGGTGTGCTAGTTTTAAAACAATACCTTTGTTGTGACACTGTCCGTATAATTTATTGCCTATCCGGTTTAAAGAATATTCTTCGCTATAAAAATGATAGTTCAGTTCACATTTTGTTTGAGAAGTTCGTCTGAAGTCGCATTAATCTATGTCTACGTTGACAAAAGCGAGCGGTCACAAAAGAATCACGATCCACTTTGTTCCCCTTACACAATATTATGCGGTTTCCGTGACTTCACACCATAATGATGTTAGCCTAATTGTACGTCGGCGACACACAGAAACATCACGGATAACTATACTAACTCCGTACTCACATAACTTAATTTCAACAATGTTGCTCGACAGTTACAGTTTATTTAAGTAGCTCGGAGCAGGGCTAGGAGCAGTTATATTCAAACCATTTTTCATGTACCACTGAATTCTTGGCAGTAACAGAACAACTTAACGTAACTACAGTTTATTATTTACGAGGAACAAAAGTTCAAGACAAAACAGTTTAGAGAGAATTAGAACAGAGAATGTTACCGAAAATATTGGAGCGTTAAGACGTTTAAACTTAAATTGCTCGAACAAACATTACTAAAACTTGTTTAATGTGTTAAGTACTGGTGTGGCACGAGTGAGTAGTAAACAAGTAATTTCTACAGTAACGTCAGTTTAAATTACATGGCTGGGTCACTTGGAGGGTACTGTGGTACTTTTGCCGTCAGAAAGCCGGCATGGTGATCACTCAGTGACTATCGATCGGCTTCCGTCGAGCCGCCTCATTCATGCAGAGTCACTCGATGATGCAGCCTCCACAACCTACATTAAACTCGACATTTTAAAAGTAATTACTTATTTAAACACTGCCCCGTATCCGTCCGCTCCAAAATAAATTAACTTTTAAGTTAAACTGACAATTATTTAAATATCGCAACTTGAATTAAATTCAGGTTTACGTATTTTATTTTCCAACGTACCTACTGGTTGTCGCATCATTGTTGTGTCATACATCGTTTTTCGATCTCAAAATTTATATCAGTAAACTTCACAATTTTGAACATATTTTATTTCCACCACCAAATCGGTACATAGTTTTTACACCATCAACATTTATCACACTTGCTCTAAATAGGGCTGTGAAACTAGCGGGTGGCCACTTCAAACCCATTCGATTATAATTCTGGTTTTTATTACTCACTATGACACCGATTTTAGGTACACTAGTCTCTCTAATATTCTCTTTACCCAGTAAATATCAAATGAACTATGAACATGAGCTGGGTTGAATTACGAGTATGATACATTAAATTAGGATCACCACAGCAGCCGTCCCCATTTTAGTTTTATATTCACTAGTAAATACCCTATATCTTTACTTTAGTTATTCGGTAAAACTTACAATTTTGATTATCCTGCTCCTAATACTAGACAAATAACAAGTAACTATGAAAATAAAATATATCATGAGTTGACATAAACTCTGTAGATTATATTTATTGTCTAAATACAATTTGATTAATAATTTACTCGACAAAATGTTCATCAATTCTAGTTTATATTATTGTAACAAAAATACATTTTTCAAATAGATATGAAAAACATATTGACAAAATTGTGTGAACGTTGATTTGCAACAACACTACAATTTGTTCGTCGGAAAACGTCAATAATTTTCCGGGAGGCGGCAAGCCTGACGGCGACACGACAATACACGCTATTTATTGTTCGGATTCTACAACAATTATTCACTATTTTAGTACTTCTATATTGCACGAGAACTTTATAAATATTTTTAAAAGTGATTTTTATAATACTACACGCTACTCATTTACTACACAGTCAGCGCCGAACACCGCTTTATGACCACAATCCGCTCTGAATTTACATTAAAGTGTACTTTATGATTTACAGCATTCGTATCTGTATCTGGTAAATAAATCTTTTAGCACTTAATCGGCTAACAATACACTAATACATATTTATTGGCAAATAACTTGTACTGGATTGCTTTATGAGGAGTTATTGTTAGCCAAACATAGCTTCAGAATACGTATAGAGCAATTACATGAGTTAGTTGTGCAATTAATTCTCGCAGTCATCTTGAATCGACATGCGACTGCCTGTGATTAATCGTCAATCGTAATTCCTTCTGTCCCCCATGTCATTAGCAGAATATGAGCAGTTTTCTTTCACACATTTCCTCCGTCGAAAATGATGATCCACAAACGTACTATGTACATATATAAATATAGTATCACAATGACTTTTTGATGGTTGTGTAACTTGGTACAAATGTTTGCAACATATACAAATACATATAAATGAAGGACATTTAAGAGAAAACGGAAATAAAAAGATCTCTTTTTATAAGTCCTCAGACGGCCATGAAGGAAAAGAATGAATGAAAACGATATACATTTATCTACGAAAAGTCTTGAAGATTAAAGTAGGTGGCTCACAGCTCGCTGAATAGTATTTGGGCCACGAACAAGAACTTTTCGATAAGAGACATTAAATAACATTGTACTCTGCAAGGCTAGTTTTAGTTGGAAGAAAAACACATTTACGTGTCCGGAAACATTACGTAAGGAGCCATACAAGTTAAGTAGCCATATTTAAGCCGTATTTTACTACGAAATAAGTTAATGGTCACGCTACCACAATTTTACTTTACATTCGAAACAAAAGAAAATTTTAAGTGAAGCCAACACACAGCAGGCACCCAAATGGCTCGGAAAGTTTAACTGGATAAGTTTTCCTTACATTACTCCCGAGACAGGAGTGTCTCCAGACGTAGCTTGTGTTTTATAGTCGTTCCTCTAGCGGGGCGTATGCAGGCAATGTTTCCCGCGGTTCAATTCCCAACTGTCAAGGACAATGCTGGGGGTAATTGACGACGTATCGGTACGTCCCCGCATTATCGCACGGACAACTTTATTACTCCGCTAAGAAACAACCCTTCCACACGCCACACCTAATAAAATACCGCTTCAGCCTTTACAAGCCAAAATGTTCCTTCGTTCTATTTCTACACGTTCGTTACGTTTTTGATTGCAATCATTCTTTTCGCTTTTATTTGCAAAACGAGAGCGTCTATTGCGAATGTAATCCGATATTGCAACAATAAAACTGCAAAATTGTGTCAGGGAACGGAAATAAATGTCCTTAGGAGCAGCTGCAAAAGAAATTAAAAGTACTAAATAAAGGTGTTAGTGTAGATAGAATTAAATTGTTTGGTTTAGATCTTACTAGCGACCCGCCCCGGCTTCGCACGGGTGCAATAGCCATGTATCATACATACAAACCTTCCTTAAGAATCACTCTATCTATTAAAAAAAACCGCGTCAAAATCCGTTGCGTAGTTTTAAAGATCTAAGCATACATACGGACATACAGCGAAAGCGACTTTGTTTTATACTATGTATGTATTGACTGTGTAAGCTAGGTAGAGATGGTATGGAACCAGGAACAGTAAATATAAACATGAATATAGGAATGAAGGCGATCTCTATTTGTGAAGCTCAAACAGATTGTAAGTGGGTAAACGAGTAGTCGAGTGGACTTTACTTAGCAAAGTAGAGATGACCTGTATCTATCGCGATGAATGGTAGGTTACATTCGTTTCTGTTTCAGTCTATGGAGAATTACGTCGGGAACATGTCGGTGACAAAGAAGAAAATTTAAAGTCTCTCTCACTCTCTCTCTCTCTCTCTCTCTCTCTCTCTCTCTCTACTAGATTCTTACATTTTAAGTATGTAGTAGTACGCCTTAGAATTTTTAATAAAGTTGCCGAACTTGATAATTAACCTAACTTACAGCAATGCTTTTGAAGTTCTTAAGTGTTGAAATTTTCGTGCTTAGCTAAAGATAAAGGGGAGATTAAACTAAAGAGATCATTGTCTTCTACATTAATTTGCTCTGTGATCTCCTTTATTAAGTAACACAAGAATGACGTCATTTAGTTTGTCCATAGTTCAATCTATGTCAAGAAAAAAACGCTGTGTTGCCTTCCATACATTTATGTGAAGTTACACACAGACATGTCCAAGAACATCCGCCTAATACACATAAAATCGCCAACAGGAAGAAAACTGCTGAAGAAGGCATAATTTGTGATTCTTTTACTTGACGATTTAAGTATTCTGCTATGACTTAGTAAGCATAACATACTATGTATTTCATGAGCACTACTCAAAAATGGAATTTTAAAATTTTCAGCAATATTTACGAATTTACATGTACTCCCACCGGTTATAATTTATCTGGCTAGAACTGGTTGTAAACCTGAATTTACTGCCTCAGATGCCGCGTTACGTACACTGATCAGATTATTGTTTTATTGGAATTGCTATAAAGATAGAACGAACCCGAAAATAAAATAACATCCAGTTATACCGAATCGTATATTTCTTTAAAACAGAAATACGAAAAATACTTAAGTGAAAAATATTAGAAAATTATTCTTTCAATTAAAATTCTCGAAAGAAACCATTTTCCGCAGCAGTTACTAGGAAATGAAACGAATATATTGCAGCTATCGATTGGCCTTACGATATGGTTCGATAACCTATAAATGATAATGCATTCGTATAATATGTGTGCACACTAAGCACCTTTGGCTACGTTCAATATTTTCCACTTTCTCCCAAAAAGTATTATCATGCAAACAGCAACAGTGTTTCCCTGGCCTGTCACGGAGCGGACACATGAATAATGTATCAGGTAAGACGGTGGCAGCCCGGTAACCGCACCGGCAACCGCAACCCCTGCAATAATGCCTAAACTGTAAAACCAGCAAACTAATCATACACATACACGAACACACCCCCGTACTTGTGGTCGAGCCTGCCACAAGCCACTATTCAAATGCTAACCATTTCTAAACCCGTCCTTGCTTTAATCCCATGTTTGGTCAGCGCATCGCCCAACTACAGATTTGTTATGAAAGTGTGATAACGGCCAAAGAGATTACCATTTTAAATTAGTTGGCGACTCCAACAATGAAACTGAACTAGCACAGATAGTCTAAAACGTATTACACTCTTACACCTTAACTGCCTTACTGGCAAAGTTAACTAATACCCTAAAGTTGTAAAATACTCTAACTATTCGCTCCTTGGCGCTGATTACCGCACCTTAACGATCTAATCCTTGCCGTGTTTTACTTTACAAACTATGCTAACTATCTTGCAGTATCAAGGCAAGAGCATCGTAGATACATTAAAGGCAATTCACAAGCGCGTGGTTTCTATTTACATAAATAAGAAAAATAAAGTTTTGTGAAATATCACATAACCTGTGGGATACACGTGAGTCGTGACCATCACGCTCGAACGAATACCAAAAGGATAAGAACGAATATTTTGTATCTCCGGACACAAAATGTATGTAGGTACGAAGTAAGTTATAGTCGCCAGGTGTTCCGATTTTTCTAAGACGTTCCTTATATCGGAAACTTTATGGACGGGGAAAATGTTCTATCGTTCACAGAAGCAGGTATTTTATCGCTGCATTTTAAAATATAGCTATTAAACATTTATTATTTTTTTAAAAGTAGGAGGCACCCTACTGAAAGTATTTATCAGATAAGTGGTTTACTCTCTGTTAGGAAATTGTACATCACACAACTGATTTTAAAAAAACACAAAACTGTTTTTTATGACAGTAAAATATTATCAAAGAGACGTAAAGATATGATTGCACAAGTTCCACAAACTAAAACTAAACTTGCTGCTATACAATACAATAAACGCTCTGCACAAATATATAATAAGGTAAACAAAGAAATATACATATACACTAAACAACTACACGAATGTAAGAAATTGCTAATCGAATGGATAAAAAATCTAACATACGAAAGTACGGAAGCCCTGCTGCAACACGTAAAATAACCATCCCTCACACACCCTCGCAGATACACCACGACACACACGCCACACACACAGATACGCGCACCTCACACACACATACACCCCACACTCACATACACCCCTTACACATAAATCTATTTATATAAGTCAATAAACTGGTAATTGTAAAAACCAAAAACTTTTGAAATATTGTTATGTTATGGAAGAGCGGAGTCTCCTAATACAGGCATTATTTACCTAAAAGGAGGCTCCAATCACAATCTATTGTTAAAAAATATTTGGTTCAGAAATAAAAAAATTTTGTATTTTTGTATTTTTTTGTAAGATAAAATTTTCTTAGTCTAGGAATATGGTTGTTCATATTTCGAGTTAAATCTTTTGGAGCAGTGTTCTACAAGCGCAATAGAGAAGTTGTATAATTAATAGATGTGTATATCATTTTAAGTGGTGATCTCGAAATGTGTCGGACTGAATCTTGAGACACTGGCGTGATGAGTTGTTGGCGAGCTGCCGCGACACTGCGGCGACACACAGCCCTCACAAACATAGCCTTCGAAAACAACTAACACTAGCTTTTATACGTCGCGAATACATTCACTTCGAATAAATTTTGTTAACGGACCAGTAAACCTGTTTGTTCGTTCCTAAAACCTTTTCAACACTATTTGCAGATGTCACGGAAGGCGACATGAAATAAAATGTTTTTATAAATGTTAACCTACTTTTTCCTCTAATAGTAAACATATTCAAAGCGTCGATCCTGAATAAATATTATAGAATAAGTTATTCTTTAGCAACCGTTGTTCATTAATCATGGTATCGTTGCTGTCTTGTGTAAGACAAAGCGTTATCTCAGCTTTACGGGCAGCTGTGAGCTTTAATGACTTTCTTAATGTTTTAGAACGGAACATAAACACTAACTGTGTCAATTGTTTATGCTTTATTTGCACTAAAGTTTCGGGCTGACTGCCTACTTGTTTGTAGCTCCCATCATAACCGTTAAAATTTTAACAACATTTTTTTCAAATGGGCTACGTCCTTAGTATTTTTTTCAAGGGGAGAAAATCATCGAATGACTTCTCCGCCTGAGTGAGGTGGGAGGGAGTGTTAGACTCTTACTGACTAAAAACTACCCCGTTCCTACTCCTGCACTTCGAGCCGGAGCCCCGGTAACCCGTTAGGTTCTCCGCGATTCCGAATCGGTCTCCACGATTCCGAATCGGACGTACTTAGTATACCTCTAGTATGATGATCTATATTTGATATTAATTATAACAATTGTCACAGAAGATTTTGGAATTTCTACAAGGACGAATTTTATTTTGTTTCACATAGCCCACAATTGGCACTTTTAACGTTAACGATCCAACGCGAGCCACAACCACATTTAAATAACATTTCATTTGATTACAGCTTGGGGATCGAATCTCCAAACTGTATTAAGTTGTACTTTATATTTTAAAAGAAGGGAATTAGGGTGAATTTTAAAAGAAAGGGAAGAAGCTTATTCCGGTGCCGCCCGACCGTGTACAAGAATACTTCGGTTTTATTACTTCGAACCCGTAGACAATTTCGCTCCTTAGAATAAGGTAATCAAAAGGAACACACTAATTGGAAATAAAGGCGCCTACGTTATTTTCCAACTTTTTTCCAATTTCAACACTTGTATAAGCGAAAATTATAGGTACGTTATCTGCACAAACTGAGGACCGATTTGGAGCAAAGCTTATCACATATTTTCTCAGATGTCCAAAAGATTATCTCCAATTACCTAAAATATCTTTATCCAATTCAGAAAAAAGAATGAATGGAGAAAGGTGTAAAAATATTTAAATGCAAATGAAGCTATTTACATATCTTGTTACTCCGGCGTCGCCGCGCGGTCCAAATTATTATATTTATATTTTAGTCCGAGCATTGTCCTTACTTCACAAGTAGATAAATCGTGAAAGTAATTTAAAGTCGGAAAGATCTGGACGCAAAATGAAACAAATTTAAAAACCTCGCTTTATATAATTTAAATCTTTTATTTCAGAGTTTTTGGAGCGAGCCAGATGTTTAGATAGCAATGTTTTTTCAGACAGTATTATTCTTAAATCATTGCTATTGTTAAAATCATTTTAAGTAAAAACATTTCTCATAGGCCGCAAGTTAGAACCAACGTACAATTCCACGAAAGAAACTACCGTCGGAATATCTTCAATTTCCCTAATGATATGTGCCGCCGAAATTCCAATTTCCATACAAAACTGTATTGGGCTTCATGAAGTCAATTTGCAGATTATGTAAGCTTCATCCCTAGTTTATGCTAACATTCCCTGTGTTGCAAACCGTAATATGTTCAATAAATATAACCATTTGAATATCAAGTCGCAACCTTTATATTTATCTTTTATTTGATTCACGATTGGCGTAAAATCATGAAATATATTAGAAAAAACCGTTCGATTGTATTCTATAATAAAATGACAAATAAATTCACCGCATTGTAAGACAAAAATGTTTCGGTAATTTTGCTTCATCTTTTTTATTTCCTAAAACTTCAGCGATACTGAAGCGACTGAGTGTTTAACAAATATTTACGTGCTTAAAAAGACATTTTTATTTTAACGGAAGCTTTCGATCGCTACGAGTGTACTAGGAAGTATGATTGACGGGCGAAAACATTTTGTGGTAGTCATATTTCAATTACCGAAATTTATTAACTGACAACACACTAGATACAAACGTACACCAGAACATAAACATGTTTATTTACACGCGAAGGAAAATGTCAGGAGGATGCGGTAAAATTTTATATTAAGAACATTTTATGACCGCGTTAATATTTAACGTGGCTCGCTACGCGCTACGGCGTAGTACGTGCGTAACACACTCGTTAATTGTTTAACATGGCACATTAAATGAGTGTAATCAGTTGTAATTATGTAAGTAGTGTAGCATGTGGCGTGTGTGGGGGGCAGGGGTGGCTCATTACCGCTGCACTCTGCATCCACCTCATTAACATAAGGCATATTGCCCCTCCCTAACGAGAATCCTCGTTCAGCAACAACCCAGATGCTTTTTCGCTGCGAAACTCACCGGATAATTACTGCGGCTGGTACTCATCTATTGTTGATGGTAACTCTGCCGGTGGCACCAATTTGTGCCGTCGAAGCTTCAGCTCCGAAGTCAAAGTTTCGTTTGTCAGTTTGCTATTCCGCCTTCTTCGAGTTTTCGCTATAATTTTTCCTTGTTGTTTGTTTATTCGAGTGACACAAAGCAACGGATGTGATAAAAGCAAAAAATGCTCACGTGCACGTATTGTTTGTACGTATTTGAAGTAGTAGATATTTACGAAAATTTTTCGGATACATAAACTAGTTTGTTTCGCATAAAATAGTCGACACATGTGTGTTATTTTATGAAAGGAAGAGGGTGTACTATTTCAAAGATGCAAGGAATATTAAAGAGTTAGTAGGTACGTAGAAACACGAGATGTGGTGCGTAAAGAGATTTTAAAACAAAACACGTATGAGCGAGCACATTATCGTGCTCTTATGAGGTCTCGTGCAGTACGGCGCCGGCGCTTACTTCATATAAAACCTTCTTGTACACGTAAGCTAAATGCCTCTCCCGTCCCGTTTTTCTTTTGAATAACGCCAACGTCATTGAGACTCTTTAAGAGGCGAAAAGGTGTTGAAAAGTAGGACTTAAAACTTGTATAAGCTCTTTTCTGTCTGAAAAATAATAAAGATTGTGATATTTTAATGTTAAACTATTTTAGCTTTAGAAATAATAGTTTATTAGTATCCTTACGGACTCAATTTCTAAATTACCTCCTGTTCATGCAAAACAATACTGCGCCTACATCTGCAATGTTACCGCAGTACGCACCTATGTACATGTTACCTGAAACTAGTTTTGCCTGTGGCGTCAACCGACTAATGGTAAGCCCGAATATTTAATCCCTACTCTGTTGTTGTTTCTTGCTAAGACCTTTGACACGCCTTGATGGCCTTACACCTCGCAAATTAATTGACTTCAGTCCGGTTAAATTAATTTGTTTATAGACGGGAAATGTTTTATGGATAAATTGCCCTATAATGTTATGCGTAAGAGTATGAAGGCTAAAATGCTACATCTAATAGAAACTACGAATAGACTTTATACAAAATTTTCTTAAAAGAACACCCTGTGTATTACAGGAACATCTGATGTAACAAAATATAGAAATGTAACTATAAAGTATTCCACATGAATCAAATTAAAATAAAACCGTGCATGCCATATAATGTTCTCATAATACAGTAATTCAATCAATTACAGATCCACGTACAAAAACAACGTCAGAATACAATTTGCATAATTGTTACCGCACACGTTTCTTTGTGAAACATGTTTATATATTTCAATCGTAATATAATTTTAATACATTATTTGTTGTGACAGTAAGAATATTTCTTGTCTTGTAAAAAAGCTGATACATTATTCAGATAGGTATTTGTGTATCGGTTGTATCCTAAAATTTGTCGCGGCGGCCGTGCGATCGCTTCGTCGCGCTCTCGACCGCCCTTCGACGAACAAAAGAATGAATACACACACAGGTGCTTGCAAAGCGCTTTTTCCTTTTCATACCTCCGGCGAAAATGGCATTCACCGCCTCTCAGACACATCTAGTGGATGAATGCAGCTCTCTTAAAAGCCTGAAGGCTTACAACTTGAAACTGATCATTGGTTTGCTTTGCAAAACTTCCATTTATACTTAACGGTAAAATATTAACATTAGTTTCCAACACAAAGTTCCCGCCGGTAAACTTACCAACTTCGCAATTATCTGTTCATATATCATCGCGGGGGTCAAGTAATGACTGTTTCACACGGAAGGAAAGTTAAAACTATATTAAATAAATTTCACATTAACCCCAACTTTTCAATGCTACACGCGACTTAAAAAGTTTACGAGATAATGTATCACAGCCTACGTTTTTACTAAGAACGCGGCACGGCATGGCAGTGTAATTTATACGTAAAGGTATGAAGTTAATCTCGCTTTTGTTTCTAATTTGTTACAAGTTTCACGTCCCTAACCAAGACTCGGCGAAGACAAATTAAAAAACTCAGCCACTCTTAGCACAAAAGCTGCATAATTAAAAAAAGGGTTGAGCGTCGTTAATCTTGAGGCAGTGAGAATAAAATGCGACCGTCATTAGTGTGAGCGTTTCAGTCGCTCATTCACGCCATCCATCAAACTCTACGTCTTCAACTTAATATATGAAACCTTAATTAACTTGCAAATTAACAATTTTTACGTTCTCGAACATAAACCTGAATAAGTACCCACCTTCGTTACAACACAAACAATTGAAATCAAAAGTTATGCGACATGTGAGCAGGAAACTTTGCTGTTGAATAAAATCGTTAATACGTCGTAACAAGTGTAGCAACATAACGAATAACAATAACATCGCTTGTTAATGTGCCGCTCCAGATTACTCAGGAGCGATCGTATTCTCGGATGTATTTGCTGTGATATTCAGCCCGAAACACGAATCGCTAAGAGGCGTTTGAGATTTTCTCTAAGTGCGTCTAATCCAACACTCGAGTGAGCTCGCAGATACGCTAAGATTAATCACAAGGATGTTGGTAAGCCGTACCTGTAGGCCGGGTTAAGGCGCCCCAGAGCTTGGCCTTGTCCCACTATGGCGGTCGTCTATTTTTAGCTCCCTCCCCCGCGCCGCAGCGTCCCGCCTCCAACACCCGTCAATGATGCTATTTAGAGCGAAAGTGCCTCCTTACGTGGGATAAGAAAAATAATAGTTACTGAAAGGTATCGGAAGTCATATCGATATTGCTCCTAATCCTAGGTATCGAGATACCTGCGAAAGTGATCGCGGATTATACGGTTTAGCAAATAGAGGGGAGCTCTACCCAGATTTAGGCGTTCATATTTTATTTATATTAACTCATACCAATGCTATTACTTAACGAGGGATTATCTTTGTGGAGATAAGCCCCAAATAAATGTGGATATTGCATTGAATAAATAAACAGGTTGGATCAAATTAGGTTTTATTTAAATAATGGATGAAAGGACGGGTGAGTTAGTACCTAATTAAGGCTGTACTCGAGACTTCAAATTGAACGAATACTTATGAAGATTCAAACATAAATCGTTGACTTTAATATGAAACGAAAAGTACTCCTCAAAGTCTATGCTTTAGAATATTTTTTAACTTACAAAAGCTTTATAAGACCATTCTTCGTTCCAGTTGAGTCCGTTTAACTGCGTTCCAGACAATTTAGTTGGTTCTTAAGGCACGGCAAACGATTCGTTGTAATTTTCACCTAGATCTTTATCAGGCAACACCATTTGGCCGCACTTGGTATTCAGGCTGAAATACAGTAACTATTTAACATAAACTTTGGCGCGGAAGCTACGTGTATTTTCAGTTAAATCCGTCGAAACACTCAGCTGCAACGATTACTAACAGTTCTAAATCAATTGATTCGGATTGTCTTAGTTTCGTAATCAGTTTGTCAAGAAATATTACATGTAAGACGAACATTGTTTAATGTTATTATACAAATCATGAAACTGACGGAAATTGTATTAAATTCTTTAAATCAATAAGATTTATTCTCAAAGATAAGAGATAATTCAATAAAAAAAGATACAAAATTAACATAACTTACATCAAATATTTTTAAAAATAGATTTTTCTAAATAAAGCAAAAAAAACAAAACTTAGCACATACACAACCCAATCACCATATTCATATGCATTGGCGATAGCAGTTCGGTTAGAAATCCTAATATCGACATGTAAACGGTAAATACCGATACAACGTTACGGTGTTATATTCCAAGGCTCACTGGCGGCTATGACCGGCTCCTAAATACAGACGACCGCAAACATAAACGTTAGCTGCCTTGCCTACCTCGTCTCGGAAACCCGGGACCCAAACCAACCACAAATACACAGAATCCTACAAATATAGAGATACAAATTGAATGTGTGTATCTAATGTCATTAGCTGATCTATTCTGTTTGGTAAGAGGGCCAAAATTTTGAATTTATGTAGGAGGTAGAATATAAATGGGGGTAGGTAGGGACTAAGGAACGCAAATAACTGTGATCCTTAAATACCTCTATGACCTCATAAATGTACATACTTACGTAATTTCAATTTGCATTTCCGTGACTACAAGAAATGCAGACTTGACAAAGACATAAACAGGTGAGAAAATGGAAGAACGGGAAATCTTCTCCGTGTTAATCCTCACAATAATGACGTACGGCATCCTTCAAAACAAGCTTGCCATTTGCTTTATTTGCTACTGGCTGGTGTGAAGCTGAATTGAATTCTTAATCACAATCGTCAGTGGCACTGTCGACCCGCCCCCTACTTCCCGGCTGTCAGGCTCGCTCCCTCTGCCGGGGAACACTTCCCTCTCCTTTGTACACACGCTAACCATGTAACAGATCTGCAGATGTAGCACCTGTCTTCCAAACCTTCCTTCATTACATATTCTGAGAGCTTTTACACCCACCCGTGTCTAGCCGCAACTCCTTAATAATTGACGAGCTTCTCAAGCCAATCTCCCTAAAAAACTAAGTTTATGTCTTTGCCTAAAAAATGAACGGGGTACACTTCCCTGGGGCACAAATCTCATTTACCCAATATAATACTAGTTGTTTGGCGACGAAACGACACTCGGAGCCCTCGTTAGCAAATAAATAACACGATCTTAAGGAAATAGGCTGCTTATTTCTGCCCTAATAGGCGTTTAACTTAGCTCTCGGCCTTATTTCAAGACAGCCGAGGATTCATTGCCAACTTTCAGTCAATAACTCTTCTTATTCTAGGCCCTGTATAAGTTTGTTTACGTAAGTATTTTGCTTCCATTGATCTGTATTATTCGTTGTTGAACGGCCCACTGGGTAGCTATTTACTTTCTAGGGACTGATTACGTCACATCTTTGTACCGAGATTAGCTTCTAGATGTTAATTGAACAAAAATGTAACAAGCGAATAACGTAACCGCAGAAGTGAAATTCTCGTTCTGTAAATTGAATCTTCTTAACAAAATTGATATCGTAATAAAAGAGCGCGTCCATTACAGTGTCGTCGAGGTAATACGCTGTAACTCACCTTCCACAATGTCTTCCTGAGAGCTATCTATTCATAATTAAATTAAGTCTTGCTCTTTTCTTGACGTTGTACTCATTCCGGGTTTAATTTGTTCTTTAAATGCAGTTTGTCTGTGCGGAGGAGACTTTAATTGACAAATTAAAGATATTAGGAACAGCGGTGGTTTGAAATGCGGACGTAATTATTAGAGCGTGCGCGTAATATCTGTTCGTAAGGATCTATAGATAAACATACACCGCCATTATCATCGGCTATACGGCGGCGCAGGGTTATTTAAAATAAGTATGGTTTTGAATATCTTTGTTATCACATATATAAGCAGTTAAGGGTTTAGAAAAGCCACACTTCCCTTTAGATGTGGTGCGGTTTCCTGTGATGTCGGAAGTTTTGAAGAATGCGTGCAATATTAATCATAAGGATATTACAGAAAAGGTTATTAAACACATTTGTAAGTAAAGTCAGCAGTAAGAAGCCATCTATCTATTGAAAAATGATAGGATATGGCAGTGTATGTAAATGTTAGTAGGTTAAATGGAAATCAAATTGTTGCCGTGCATATTTATTAGCAATATGAGTTGAAAATCCACATCATCTCTTAGATTTACTTGGTTAAAGTTACATACAAACACTACTATTGGGTACTTACAGCTTTATGTGTATCTTTGAGAGGCACTTTTACCAGGTACCTGCTCAATCAAGCCCCGTAACTCCGCATACATTTCATTTCTACTCACCTTAAAACACCCTAAAAGGGATAGTAGCTATTATTTGTCACGTCTTCAAATAGCTTGTTAAATTTAGTCTGGTAGTAGTCTACATAAATAACAGATGTCCCACTTCTCCGCGCCGAATACAAATGAAATAAATCCAGAGAATTGTCCGGGCTCCACCGGCTCAAACGTGATGGATATTCAATGTAACTTGTTACATATAGTACACACTCTAAGCGTCTTACAACAAATTGGAGATATACTACACATGTACAATATATAGGTACATACGTCTCTTACATGTATTGTGTCACATGTCTTGTTGATATAATGGCGGCAAGCGAGTAGCGAGTGCCTAGTTCTATTACCAACATAAATATATTTATTGAATTACACTTACCTATAAGTGTAACACTTACATATAATAAGAAGAACTTATATGTTTTCTATCCTGAAATCGCCTTGGTTTTACCCAATATCTCCTTTTTAATTTATTTTATATATGTATGATTCTAATGCAGCTAAATAATATCATTAGTCATTAAAAGCAGTTTTCTATCGGCAGTCAAAGGCAATATAAGGAGTTATTTGCTAGTACTTTCACACAAATTTTCACACGATTTCCTTTTTCTCTCGTATTGTTTATAGCCTATATTTATCATCGATAATGTAGGACTCTAACGGTAAAAGAATTTTTTTAATCGGCCCGGTAGTTTCGGAGGAAATTCCATTTAAACAAACAAACAACCAAAAAATCAAATCTTTCTTCTTTATACTATTAGTGTAGATGTAGATAGACAATAATAGTCATGACATAGTATTCTGTTTCCAACAAATCGAAAAGCTATTTCCGTGTTTGCATATCAAATAAATGACTAAACCAAATTCACGTAAAGCCATGCAGCGCAATCAAATTCCACAGTGTGTCAGTGAATCAGATTAATATCGATGTTTAACTAAGGATTACGCGCGAGCGATGATGAAGGCTCGATTTACGCCAATCAACACTGTTATTGACAGACTGATTTATCTGTTCTGAGCCGGTCCCCGTTAACCACTTAACACAATAGTTTAACTCTAACTAGAACGTTATTCTACTACTACTAACTATTGGTTATTGTCAGATTTCTGTGGCTTATGCTAATACTGCGGGCTTATTATTGGTGATGATTGTTTGTGATCTTATACCAAAGTAAGTACGTATCGTATAATATACTACCTATAGACATAACATAACATGCCATCCTTGAAGAACACTCCGGGCGTCGGGGATCGCGGGACGATCTCCGGCCACCGTAAGCGCAGTCCTGCGGATGGCGAGCATAGGTGGCTCGCCGCCCAACCAGAACCAGACCCGAGCGTACGGCGCGTCGCGTTCCGCGCGTGCCTCAAAGAGCCATCAGACCACCACGGATGGGGCCCAATAGGGCTGTTGCCGATTCGGAGTCGCGGAGAACCTAACGGGTTACCGGGGCTCCGGCTCGAAGTGCAGGAGTAGGAACGGGGTGGTTTTTAGTCAGTAAGAGTCTAACACTCCCTCACCTCGCCTCACCCAGGCGGGAGAAGACATTCGATATTTTCCCCCCTTAAAAAAAGAAATAACATAACATCACGCCTTTTACCACCAAAGGGGTAGGCAGAGGTGCACATTACGGCACTTAATGCCACAGTACAATGTAACACCCACTTTTCATTATGATATGCGTTTATGGTATGCGTCCCATGTAATAGAGGGTGAGCCTATTGCCATATTCCGGGCACATGTCCAGACTCCGTGGTACTATTGAGATTTTTTTTAAAACCCTGTAGGTCATTGCACGACCCGGGAATAGAACCCGAGATTCCTTGCCTGGCAGACGCACTTGCGACCACTCTGCCAACGGCATTCTTTATAAAAGTGTATAGGTATGTAGACTATTATAGAAACAATAATTTACAAAACTTTGGATTTATAACTGTAAATGAATAGTTTATAGAATTACAGTGAAGTCACACGCTCCTACCAATCGTAGGTTTAATGGTCCATGTATCCACTAGCGACCTCTTAATGGCTATATATGTCAACTATACCACGCACAACGGCCACTATGTTCCTGCTTTTGGTATTCGTGTCTCGTAAATTTTCAGCACGTAACAGAGTGGTTTTGTATGCATGCCTGAACACTGCCTGCCTAGGTAACGGGTACAATCACTTAATGTAGTCACCTCCGAAGCCGCGATGACGGAGCATTTGCATATACAATTACATATTCCCTGAAACACTCTTGTGTACCCTCTTAGTTTAATGGCACTATGTTGTGTCAAAGTGAAGATTCCTCAGTAGGGTGTCGGAAGTCGTATCGTTTTTTATTGAAATCGATTTATTTCCGATTCAAGATTGAGTCGCTTCGAGGGAAATTGTAGGATTGAATCGACGCGATTTGATGGGGAATTTATACTTCCTGATTTGTTAAATTTTCCCGAGCTGCCGTCGTCGCCTAGGGAATGCATATTGATGAATCTCAGTATGATAATGGCTGCGAAGAAAATTTACTTTAGTATTGACTTGGGAAAATAATATTACGACATTCAGACGGGATGGCACAGAATATTTAAGTGCTTTTGAGAAGTTATATAACTTTTTCTTACCCGTCTTCGAAATGTAGATTATTTTAGAATTTGTTGTAGGCTGTATCTGTAACATTAAACACAGTCAAAGTTGGCTGGGCGCCATTTTATTCAACTTACCGCTGTGTATATGCCTCACCTGCATACGTTTTGGAAGTTTTTTATTTTAGTGTTGTTCGGGACGTTTGCCTGGCTTTATGTCACTTATGTGCAACGTGTAAAAAAATAAAAACACGTTTTATAAATATCCACATCTTAGAATAAGTAGGGACTACTATAAATATAACACTTATATTATTACAAAATAGAGATATTAATTCACATTAATCTGGTTTCAATATTATGGTTTGTCGCTAAGTTTTAATGATCGAAAATAACGAAAAGCAAAATAACATTTCAAATATTTAATTTAATCTTAAAAATCAAATCGTTGACACAAAATATCTTTGTAAAGAAAATTGTTATTGTTTTGGGTCTCAAATTCCTTTCCATAAATAATTTCATATTTTTTGCTACGACTTTTCCCTTCATTATTTTTACAGAATTTATCCATGACAGGAACAGATTTTTAAATGGTACCACCACATAGAGGTAAACTGGCATCCAAAATGGAAGGTGGCGCGATACACGACACATTTGATTTATGTGCCACAGTCGTGATTTGCATGTGACGCTATGTGGCTTTAGTGTGCGAACATAGGAAATTGAAAGCTATACGTAAGCCAAGCCATTCCAAAACGTCTATTCGAAACACCGGATTGTGGCCAGCCGTAAATTATAGCCAGACTGCAATATCAGACCTACCTAAGTCTCAGCTCTCAAACTTTGGTTTTCACATTTTCTTCACTTAGTTACAGAATATCTTAGTAAGGAGTTTGGAGTCGTGCCAGATATTTGGACATAGGATCGCCTCTTATTACATAAAACCGGCATTAATGGAAAAACTTGCGTATACCTCTGCCCATCCATTTTGGGACTGCTAAGCGATGTTACATTATATCAGGAGGTTAGTAGAAGTGAATACTTACACCCACTTTTCGCCATAACGTGACTTGTGAAAATAAGTAGCAAGCCTATTGCCATGCATTATAAAGTGAGAACCTTTACGTACCTATAATATTTTATCCGAACCACTTCATTGAATCCAGAACATAATAATACAGCCAAAATTCCACGAGTATTATAATAATGTTTCACGTAACGTTTTAGAAATGAGCAGTTTCTTGCAAAGGAAAATAGTGGATGCAGTAATAAGTTTCCTTACCCACGTTGTCGTAAAAGCTTTTGTTTTTCTAACAATCTCTGTGAAGGCTCTACAAGCATAATGAACCATGTTATCACTTTTTCCCGCAACGCTTTTTGCAATACGAAAACTAATAAAATATGAAAATATTTTCCTCTCTGGATACTGACGAATATGATTTGATTTGCACCCGAGGAAATAACATCCGTGTTCCCTTCCTATGACGGCACAAAACGCAATTACTTATATGTAAAACACTATTTCAAAATACGACTTCTGTTCTTGAATTTCACATTTCAACAGAGGTCATAAACAATTTCCCGCCATTTATATCCTCACGGAGCAGGCTCCCTCATAAATTCTGTTCCTGCTAGCCAACACCTCACGCTATAAAATATTCAATTTATTGTCAAACCCAGCTACAAACCGTACCCTGTCAGCCCATTCGTGCTTTAAGATCTTAAAGTAATAACGCTTAATACGAGCCTCAAACTGCCTCAAAAATTATTCTGTCAGTCAACGTCAGTTGTGACTGACAGTTTGTTACAAGTTGGATATTATACTTATTCGTAACGTAAGGTTACGTTTCAAGAATTTTATTGAGATTCTCAATATTTTTTTCTGATTTGTGTACTGTGCATGAATCGACATAAAGGGTGTTTAATTTCTAAATTGAATTTAGCCTTAAATAGTCTGTATTACGCTTGATATGTTAAAATAACTTTACATCCTACAAAATCATATATGTAGGTATTATAGCGTTTGATAAGCTAAAAGTATACCATATATCCCCCTACAAAGTACCATGTCATTATTTATGAATGCACTTCGCACGTACCCCATGTAATATGAATTTGCTCGTTACATCATGTCATTGTGGTGAGACGCATGTACATGATGGGGGCGTTGTTATCGATATCCTATCGATACGTTATCGGAAGTCGGAAGGCGTAGTAAAACATCGTTTTGATACAAACCAATATGTGTTGTGACGGAAAATAAATCTCCCGCCTTCGAAGCAGAGTAGGGCAGAATTATTTATTTCATTGTAGACTTGGGAAAGTTAGGAATAGCAGTTGTTATTGTTTTATATAAGCACACTAGCTCTGCAAATAGAGTTGTAATAAAAAATATATTTTAAATGAGAGGTAACCGTAGAAAGTAAAAATTACAAAATCGATAGATTAACATATACAAAAGAATTCTAAAGATAGGTCCCCGTAAATTAATACCGACAAACCTTCAAGAAAAGAGCGTACTCCTTTTTAAAAGACCTCGTGTTGCGGGTGTCCATGGGCGGCGCTGATCGCTTACCATCAGGTGATCCGTCTGCTCGTTTGCCTCCTATTTCATAAAAAAAACTGAAAAGGTATTATTTGCTTGAATAATCTCTATTCCCCTATTTCAGGGACAAAAGCAGGTTGCAAACTCAAAGCTAAGCTAAAATAGTTTACCAAAGCTCACAATGCTAAAGTATTCATGTATTAAGCTAAGGTTACGTTCTGCACACAATAGTTTGAGCTTGTATCTCAGCTATTTGAGCTGCTTAAGCTAAACTAACTTAGCTTAACTTTTGGTATGCAACTGACTTTTGGTTAGACATCCGAATATTCCGAATAGAACAGAATATACATTGGTAAATGTTCAGAATATATTAGTTGGTATCATAAACGGTAATAGTGATCTGTACGAACCAATCTGCAGATGAAAACAGAACATCAGTATTTGTGACAATCCATGTAATAGTTAATTAGCTGTTGCATAATTTACGAATGTTATTTGATGTGGTAGCGACGGATTAATTGATCAAAGGATTAGTGTTACGACTACAGACTTAACGACAGCTGAGTACGATCTTATATGTGAGTATTAACAATGTTTATGTAACAGATATTTGTATATATATTGTTATTATGTAGCAAAAACTGTTGATTGTTTTGGTTGTGATGACAAAGAACGACTACTGAACTTCAAGTTTCATTCCTGGTCTGACCAAAGGTAATAGGTTCAGCGGTCAGTCATCTCAAAATTCTGTAGTATATAGTACAACGTCTGTCTCAATTTCTGCCCAGTGTACACTATATGGATATGAGCTTATCCTCTATTACTTGGAACTAACAATTTCACCGACGAAAACTGTATGCACAATACAGGCTCCAGCTTCGCCTAAGCAAGAAAACTTATATAACAGAATTCTCGTTGAAGTACTTCAGACTTTTAATATCACACAAGAAAAAGTGTTAAGACGATTTATAATAGGTATGTTCTCCGTTTCAAAATTGCCTTTTTGAAGGTAAAATATTTCTTCGCACATTACCTGTTCTCCCGGGTAATGAGGTGTCGCTATTGGCTAGATAAAGCGAGAATAATGTGCCGTGCGTGCTATTTCTCGTAGGTACAGCATATACGACATGAACCGCATAAAACTTGGCGATTTTAATAAAGATCACGTTTCCTCTCTGAGAATTTCCATTAACTTTACTGGTGTTTTCGTTGATGGGGAAGTTAGAGGTGAGTGTGATGAAGAAAGTTGATAGTCCCATTGCTACTAAATGTTCATAAATGCGACAATAATATGGAATTTGTATTATCAAAAATTGGTGTTCGGTGTTGAAAAAAAAAGGTAATTTTTTCAAATATGTTAAGACTTTATTATACCTATTTTACCGATATATTCTTTGGAATAACTTTAATCAGTCGAGTTAGTAGGAACGTGAGACTAGTCTGAAGGAACTCAAGCTAACTTATACTGAATAACTAATGACATGACGGTTCCAACGACTTGCCCTACGTGACGAGGTATCCAGAAACCAACTTAATAGTGGCACTTGGTAATAAAATCGCTAACGCGTTATAGGGTTCTATAAATTAAAGAAGCATTCATGTTATGAATCCACTTCAAATTGTCAAAGGATTATAAGTAAGATCTTAGCGTCTTCATCATCATCAGCAGTTGGAAGATGCTACTGCTGATCCTCTCTCTCATTAATATTTAAAAATAATTTGATTTAATTATTTTATCATAGGGTTGAAAATGTATTGAAGAATACAATACTACAAGGGTCTATGAAACTAAATTAACGAAAAATTGCGGGTTACTCACGCAAATATACGGTCTATGAAACATCAACAAATCATTCAATATTTGCCTGTCGATGGCGGTTCGACTGCCTGTCTACTGTTTTTTGAACATCTGGCCAATTTGACACTTATTGCAAGTGGTTTGTTACACAGTTCAAAGCATTTACCAAAGAGACAAAAGTTATTTGAACTACCTATTGATCAGTTTATGGGCATTAGTAACTTAACCATAGTCTTTTAATTGTTAAATTAATGTTGGACTGTATCTGTATAAAATAAATTCTTGAAGTAATGTTATACTTGAATTATTTCAACTGTACATATGACTTTCATTGAAACAATTCAACTAAATATTTACTATTACTAGTTCGAACTCTCACGAGACGCAAAAATGTCATTTTATTATAATTACGAAACACCGGGACATTCGAATAGTTCTTTATCATTTACTGCCTGGCAGCCAGCCAGCGTTGAACGTAATGAATCATTGAACTCAAACAGTCACTGGCTCGCTTGAACATACATAGGTCTCGATTCGTGTCCACATCTCGGAGTTGCGTCACTAAGTTAAATTACGACGACTACACTTAGGACGACGTAAAAGTAATGCCTGATAATTTTCGAAAATAATTTAAATGACTATTGTTAAAATAAAAGGGTTGAATGGTGTCTTCTTATATTTTGCAGGGTATACATATTTATGAATTATTTTTGCTTTAACTGTAATTATCAGAAAATCTGCTTATGGACCAATAACTGGAAAATAAATTAAATTATAGCTTTCCGCTCTTTTGTCAACCATGCTTATAAGCTAAGCCAATAGAATGGAGTATATTTGAAACCTGACAAAATCTATCGTGCATTTTTTTTCGCCGACGTCCGCCAAAACCGTGCCAAGTCTCTTACTTTCTTTGGAGTTTCATCCAAAAACCGTTATTACTCAATCTTCAAGTTTGAAAAATGCTCTTAGAACTGCAAACTGCACTAAATTCCACTCACAAGTTAGTGCGACGTGATTCAAACTTTGTTTCTAGTTGCAGTGATGACGTAAATTCATTACAGAGGGCGCTAGGTACGTAATGGCGTAACTACTTCACCACGTGAGTTCAGAAACTTTGGTGAGACGTGACTGTATTTATTTATAAGCAATGCTGTTAGAAATAATAAATGTGACGCACATGTTTCTTGTATACCTAGTAAAAATATTTGTATTTTCTTTTTGAACGTTAAAATTATTTCGTAAACATTTCATTTTTAATCAACCCGTTAGGTATATTAAAAAACCAAATCATTGCATACGAAAATCTAACATACAAATAGAAGCATCATCACTGCGGAAAGTAGTCAGCCGTCCAAACATACGCTTGCAATAACGGGTTATCAATATTTATGTTACAAAGCATTACAACCTAATAGCGGCTCACCGCTTACGCAAGCAAGGTAATAAACCATTACGCGCGTGGAAATAACGCACGAATGTGTTTAATATTTTTTATCAGAGAATTTATGACGACAGCGGCACGTCATTACTTTCGGGGCTGCCACAATCCGCAATGCCGCGGGACACAAATGGCGTCGGTCCACAAATGCGGATTTGCTCACTTGCAGCGTCCGCAAGCCACAGCTGTGCGACCAGCCTTACCCACAATGCCACGTGCCGCGTATTAGAAAAGCCTAGCTTTGATATATTCCCGATCGTGTGTTGTATAACAGGCATGTAGGTAGCTATTGCATAATATATCCAGGAAAGATATGCTCCGTTCTCTTATTCATTGTGACAGCCAGTTTATTCTTGTATATGTATCACATACTTTAGTGAAGTTACTTTTGCAGGGGTAGGTTATGTCACTGTCAGGGGACAATGTAATTAACTGTACTATACATAATATTCGTGATCTTTCTGCAGATTTGCCTAAACAGCCATTCACATAATTTGTCAAAATGTCCGAGTTCATCCAGTGCTCTCCGGCGGCCAATGACATGCCTGACAAGCGGAACTGATACAGAGTCTGACAAATTAATGAGCTCTGCTGAGTACGGAAGCGGATAGGTGTCACATCTAATAATAATCATTCCTCTCACCCGCTCTGTCCGTTTATTTGACACAATAAATCAAACAAGGGGAACTATTTAATAATCTTCCAAGCCACAGAGAATTTACTTGACAAATAGCTTCGTGAAAACTGATTAGTACTGAATTCATTTATATTAATAGTTCATTAACTATTCAGTTTTGTATTAATACTAATTGGTGGGCGGTTAACCGGTAATGAATTATGAACCCTTTCCTACGTTTCAATTGTTTCGGTTTATCCTGTTACCATGATAATTGTTAAAGTACTTTGGGTATTTGCTACTTAAACATGTAAAAGCAGTTGTATTCATTACGATAACACGTGAATTTATACATTGTACATTATCCTGTTATAGCAATAACAAGACTAACTAAACTAACTCTACCTAAGCGCACACAATCTTCACGGCACTAGATTTTCATTAATTAAAAACCTTAGACTTTATAAAGCTTTACGGAGTTCATAAAAATGTAGAAAGCGTTGGCTAATGGTATGAATAGTCAATTTTGTTACACATCCAGTAGTCTAGGCGGGCAGCATATAGCGGTGTATTAACTCAAGTCTGTACAGATTAACGGTTTACGAGCAAATTTATGTTTATGGCTTCTTCGGCTCCGTTTTATAAACATTAGACTAACCACTGGAACTGGATGTAACCGGACGGACAGAATCTGGGCGCACCCTGTACATTAGCCATACAAACATGTTCGAGTACACAATTGATGGCCAATGTTAATTGGTATCTAGCTTGTGATTTATTATCTTTGAAAACTTTAGTTTGGCTACTGAAACTATGGTGTCGATTCTCAAATCGGAGGTACTATATTTATTTTTGGTTTAGTATGGACCAATCTTTAAATACATAGACGTAAAGAAAAGAAATGAGCATTTCTGTTCATAATGTTGAAAATATTTAACATAAAGAATGATCTGGTCGTATCTTATGCCACACTAGCAACACAATTTACTCAATAGCTTCCTGTCCGGAACATTTTCGGGTTTTTTCATAAGTGTTATGAAGATTTAACGACTTGTCTCCATTATCCTTCACCCCGAAATAGGGAACCAAACACTCATAAAACATACCAAATGGATATATGATTGTGTTCATAGTTATACGATGTCTTATATGAACGGGAACTTTGTAAAAATGTTATTTTATTACCATTAACTTTTTGTTTGTTGATATAATGCGACTGTCAAGTGAGATCTTGTCTCACATGGGGGTAGGCAGAGACTATGGAACGCCAATTACTACGATTCCTACATACCTCTTTCGCATCATCAACAATCATCAATCTTTTCAAGCATGCTCGTCGGTTAAGAGTACTTTTAATTTGGCCCTTCTTATAGAAATAAGTATATTATTTGGTTAATGTGTAAATACTAAAAATGTAAGTGAATAATCGTCCGAGTAACATAACATTTCAGATACATAAACTATATTACTAAAAACCTTCACCTTAATCGGTTCAGTAGTTTTTGCGAGAAATCTTGCATTTATAATATATAGTAGGATAAGATAAGATACAATGTACAATTGTCCATACCTACATACATTCATGTGCGATAACATATAATTAAGTAATTAGATTTCAAGTCACGAACTGATAATACGTTGGGCGGATAAACTCAGGGTGACCATCGCGCATCCCAATCAAGGCAGTCGTTACTCCCCCTAAATGGTCCAATTGACACAATTAATTTTGATTTCACAATGCCTTCTTTTAAGGCTAACGACGGGCATAATTACATTTATTAAAAGCATTATTGCTATTCTTTGTTATAAAAATGTAAGATCATGTTTTTCTTATGTAACACCACGTCTTTTGGACACCAGCAGGACAAGTTCAGATGCCTTTCATCCTCGAAGTAGTAGGATAGCCAGAAGTGCACATTACGGCACTTAATGCCACAGTACCTACAATGTAACACCTACTTTTCACTATTTATGTTATGAGTCCCACATAATAGGGGGTGAGCCTATTATTATATACCGGGCACAATCCCAGACTCCGTGCTACTACTACTACGAAATGTTTTTTTAAAACCCCAATCATATTTTACCCGACCCGGGAATCGCACCCGAGACCCCTTGCCCGGCAGTCGCACTGGCGACCAATCTGCCAACGAGGCAACAAGGTCAACTACACAACATTAAAAAAGAACTAACCCTAATAATACTTTAACCACTAAACTAACGACACGTTCGAAATTCAAAATTCAAAAACATTGTGTTCTGCCGAAAGAAATATTTTGGTTAAAATGTCAACGTATTTTCCAGACACATTTTGTACCATAAATAGTAGCACTAAAAGTTCTCTTAAATGGAGGTTGTCAAGCGACACGCTCATTAGTGAACTGATTCGATTTCTATTGTCCACATTAGTACCTAAATGGCCTACTCTAGTTCCCAAATGAAATCAATACTTTGGGTCTCACTATGGCTAAAATATCGAGATTTATTATAGTCGCATTGTAGCAATATTATCTATATTATTAAGATTGCCTCGTTGGCCGAGTGGTCGCAATTGCGACTGCCGAGCAAGGGGTCTCGGGTTCGATTCCCGGGTCGGGCAAAGTATTACTGGGTTTTTAAAAAATTCTCAGTAGTAGCACGGAGTCTGGAACTGTGCCCGGTATATGGCAATAGGCTCACCCCCTATTACATGGGGCATAGTGAAAAGTGGGTGTTACATTGTACAGTGGTATAATGTGCACCTCTGCCTACCCCTTTGAGGATAAAAGGCGTGATGTTATGTTATGTTATGTTATGTTATTATTAAGATAAAAGTGTAGGGGAGATACAAGGGTAGACAATAAATTATTATTTTTATCTTTAAACGGTTTTATGTTTAACTAACATACACAATAGGTTAGTTTCCTACATTTTATTTTAATGTACGCCTGGTATCTTACAAAATGAAATACTTTCGACGATATATTAATTTGAAATATCGTGTGACGTCACAGCGTGCCACATTTTGTAGCACGTTATGACGTCGACGACCTCCCACTCCTAAACTTAGTGCCATTTTATCTAAGTATTGCAACTTAATACGAGAAAATAAAAAAATATGTGTCTAATATTTTTTAATTATCTAACTGACGGACTAATTAGATTTTTAATTTTGATACACAAGGCACTACCCCATTAAGAAGAATATCTGTTTCACAACTAGATTAAATTTCGTAATAATCGACACATTATGCATACATCATATATACATACACCTGTATATTTATATTTATTATACACCTATCAAAGGATACTCAAGTACTTATCCATCGAAAAAATATCATAAAGCCACACAAAAGAAACATAACCTATAGAACTATTGAAAAGCTCTAACGAGCTCCGTAGAGGTTGCAATACAAAGAAACATTTGTTCCATTGTTTCGTGAAAGTACAGTAATCGATTCGGACGGTATCGATTAATTAAATCGATGTGCATCGCCGGCCGTCGCTGATAAATAAATAAAAGCATTCCGTTACACTGCAATACAATTAACAACTGTTCGTTTAAAACTGTTATGAAATTAACAATACTTTCAACTTGGTTTCAGATAATTGAAAAACAATTGTAGCTTTTACATTGTACTATTCGTATTATATCATCTCAATACAAAATGCCAAAATATTTTTTTTATTTGTGCATTGTATATACGTTATATTTTATAACGACTCCTAGTGGATATTTCTGCTATAAGCGTTTCATTTTACATAACTTTAAAAATGTGAACAGATATAACATATGTATTATTAGAAGAGGAAAAAACAATTTTTTTTTTGTATGTGTAATGTTGGAGTGATAATGTTAACGAAATTTTTTTCTTGATTGTCATTAGTTTTTCTCAGTTTTAACACTCATATTTATACCAAGTTAATACTTTATACCAAGTTAATTATTTTAAAAGATATTTCTGTGTATCATTCCGAAAACCTAGACCAGCTCCTCTCCAACCCCAACATTTAATATTAGACATATGATAAAAATATATTTTTTTCATATTCAACAAAAAGCGCTTAGGTTATATATTACATATAACATATTAGATACAATGTGGGTGTTGCATTTACTATAATGTACTAGGTTTTAAAAAAATCTCAGTAGTAGCACGAAGTCTGGAATTGTGCCCACCCCCTATTACATGGGACTCATAACCTAAATAGTGAAATGTGGGTGTTACTTCTGTGTGCACCTCTCCCTACCCCTTCGGGGATAAAAGGCGTGATGTTATGTTATGTGATATTATACTATTTACGTATTTACGTCCTGTCTCTTCGGGGAATATAAGGTGTGATCTCCCGTACTCCCTTAATAGAAAGTTGATAATATAAACTCACGTATGATACTGACCCAAACCCCATTGGGAAAAGACCAGGAGGACAAAGACACGAACAACAATAGCTGGTTATATTTAACACGTTACGTTATAAATAACCCAAATGATAAATGCCACCATAACCTTTTACCCTTTTATCCATTATAGATGTTACTTGTCAAATTACAAATACCAACAGCACTTCAACATGTCCCTTCACAATATTACATGACCTCTAATTGCATAGGAAACCTATGAAATGGGGATTCATATTAACCTGGAAATTGTAGCTTGATATTATCTGTGGATCCGTTTTTCCCCACATCATACATCATCAACTGCCTATAATATAAGTGCCCACTGCTGAGCAATGCCTCTTCTCACACGGAGAAGGTTTGAGCATTAATGAACACGCTTGTTCAATGCGGGTTGGCGATTTCAAACTTATAATTAGTAATTGTAAGTCCACGTTTCTTAACGATGTTTTCCTTCACCGTTTGACAGTGGTGTCTAAATAATCTTAGAAAGTATATATAACTCAGAAAAGGCACATTGGTATTTGCCATTGGTAGGTTTTGAACCCCCCTTCTCATGCATGAGGATGTCCTCATGCATGAGAAGCGGGTGTCTTAAGCTCCGGGGTGCCACGACACGTTTTTCCCCGGTTTTTCCTAATTAGGACATCGACAATCTATTGATTCAAGAGATTACACTATCTACCATATGCCCATTAATCATCACACTACTTATAGATAATTTGGATTATTGTGTGACAATATAATGTGTGACAACAAAAGCTTAATCTGTTCATATGTGTGTGTGCAGTACACTTGTATGGAACACATAAGTACTATGGAGAAGTAATTAGAAACCAAATGCTGTTTGTAAATAACAAAACCAATCAAAACAATGCCATGGTATTATAAATCTTTCTGAAAAGTTGTGAAAATAATTATGGGTAATATCTAGTATACAATATTAGAACAATTTTATGACATAAAAAAACATAATTATTATATACAGAAATATAACAATACCGTGCGTCGCAAATACGTCATTATTGCCACGGTTCATTTGACGACTCGTCCCTGCTTTAAAAGTCCCACTACAATGTGTATACACCGGCTATCAATCTACAGGCACAGGAAACCCCAATTTACAAATTGCTACTTTACTGAATGAAAAACTTTACTCTCCAGGTTTTATGACCGCCTAGTAGGTCCAGTCGTCGAAACCGGCAGGAAGATTTTGTTTCATAGATTCTTAGTAACATGGAATCTTTGCACAGCATAAGCTAACATCGTTCTCTGTAACATACAATTTATAATATCAAACAGTTGATAATATTTCCTTTCTTTTCTATTCTTTCCTAGAAAATTAACCGCAATATTATCTAACGCCGATGCTTCAAAGAATTAGACGATACGACGACGGTATAATTAAAATAATCACTTACCATTTATAAACCAGTTTCAGTCTTTCAGTCATTGTTCTAATTCGAAACATGCAAAGTTATCGTGTTAATAGTTATACTCGGGCGGGAGAGTTATCAGCTAAACCGCTCGCCAGGCGGCGGTCAATTTAACAATAAGCGGTATGTTGACACGCAATTAAGCCTGCACCCGCCGAGCAAACCTTGCGTGCCAATGTCGCACGCTAAAAATCACACACCGAACTTTGGTTTTATTGTTGAACAACGCCAACGGACTAAATAACGACCTTTTAGTGTTAAAACCAAAATAAACGCGTTCAAATTCCTGGTGGGTTGTTTCTTTTTTTACAAAACAGTAAATTCACTAGTGCACACTGTATTGTGCCAGTATTTTTGCTGGTACTCCTAGCTTTTTCTTTATTCTCTAGACTTTCTATTTATCTCTAACTTGGAAAAATAATGTAATTATTGTAAATAGCACAAGAGTTTCTTTAAATAGGACTGTACTTTAAATAAACGTGTCAGAGAGTTTTAAAACTTGGTCTGACGGAGTTAGCCTACTTGCTGGGACTTTACTTAGCACTCCGGTCGCGAGCTGCTGACCTATTAGAGTCGAGCGGTGGCCATATAGCCGATGACCGTTACTGGCGCAACTATTTAATCGAACTGATGGCCACGTGTCGGCATTCTGCAGCTCATATTTCATGGAAAAATAATGAAATAGGAAAACCGTTTTATACGTGGAACGTTAAATACGATAAAAGCTTCAGTCGTATTGCATTGTAGCATTACTTTATACCAAAAACTTCAAAGTAAACAATTGTTAGAATGAATATCTTTGATCAAAAAATATATCCGATGTACTAACAGTAATTCCTATTAAACGATTTACAAAAACACATAAAAATCACGGACACATTTTCCCATATTTCACTAAAAAATGTAGGCACCATTTTTTTCGTACAAAACAAAAAAATGCTGGAATCAAATTAACTCACAACCTTCCCATGAAAGGCGAAAAAGGTATTTTTATTTTCGGTGGATGTATTTAAAGCGAGGAACACGACCCAAATAGAATCAGAGGCGGGAGCGTTAGCACGAAAGTGTCAAAGACATAATAAATTGTAGGATGTAGGTGCACACTCGGAGCTCCCTTTATTAATCTCATTTAAGACCGATTGCCCCTCCAATCGTCCGTGAACAATTTTCACAGTATTTCTGAATTACGAATGAGTTTTACTCAGTAGGTAATGGGTAACCAGTTTTTCTGCAAATGTTAATGTCTCCATTTAAGTGTGGATATCGTTTTCCGATATTGGTTGACTAAACGAACAACGCGCTAGATACTTACGTAGCTTCCGCTCGGGAAATCTCATCTTGGTTATTTTCTATTGGTTTGACTTTTATTTTTCTTTGCTCAAGGTCGATGTTTAGTATTAATTATTCTACTTTAATACATCATATAATACATGATAGGATATGAAATTGACTAATACCTTAAAGGAGAACGTGTTTAATAAAAGAAGTTAATCTGACTCGTAGCCATGCGTAGCAAACTGGGTCCTCCGCGTAGCAATTTGCTACGACCAGACACTGATCATCTACATCAATACTTTAATTATACTAGTTATGTTAATTATTTATTGTTATACATTAACTCGTCGAGTACCGGTTTTATAGACACAATTAAAGAAAAATAGGTCGCGTTCACCGGTGACCGCTTGGTGTTTGACAGTTTAATATATTTAGTCTATGATAATAATATATAAAAATAATAAACTTATTAATTTATTACTTATTTATTGTCACGCGTAGCAATGCGTAGCATGTAAGCTACGACGTAGCACTTCAAGTACAGTTTATGAGTTACGACAAATAACACGGTGTTAAAGGATGTGATATTGAAACTTAAACTCAATATAATTTAAATAGAAACTAAATTCAAACAACCACTTCACAATGCAGCAACTTATGTTTAAAATAAAATAACCATAATGTTCGTTAGTAACAGTTAACGTTAACATTTTAATCCGGGAGCGAGACAGTAAATTATGCGACCGCGGTAACAGCGGGGCTAAATTGCTACAGTGAAAGCACTAAATACTAATATATTAAGCAAATTGCTCATTAAAAACAACAATGGAACACCTGCGTTTTGTGACTGTGTCCTACAATACAACACAACACAGAGGGTGGAACTACACAGTGCTGCTAATTACCCTCCCAGAGCTTTGTCAGAGAAGCAGTTTGCGTAATCATAAATTGCAGTTAGCAATTGTAAATATATATACGTGTTTATTACGAATTCGTACTTCTATTTGTCAGAAGAGTCCTATGTTAATTACGTAGTTTTCATTAGTTTATCTTAATTGTTCTATCCAATTCGTAAATTGCGTTGGAGGGTTTTGCCAAGATATTCTAATTTAACAAAATAATATGCTGAATATTTTTTTAATGGACAAAGTACATGGATTCATCACATAATTCCTATTATTTCCTATGAGTTATTTTAAAATGGTGGCCTCTACATATTTTTTTTACATAAAACATTGACCAACATAAGTCAGGCTAAACAGGAATGGTTGACGCCAATTAACCTTTAGCTCAAAGCGCCGTTAAATGTACGACGACTCGACACACGCACGTACATAAATACTTATTTCGTAGATTGTATGTAACTTAGATTTTGATCAATACAATAATTATTGGGAACACACGCAACTTATTCACGAACTTAATGTACTTGCTTCGTATAATATAGTCACTTGTACATGTTTGTATAGGTAAGCAAAGCAATAATTATTTTTATTAATCTAACTTAGACTGCGTCGTTGGCCGAGTGGTTGCTAGTGCGACTGCCGAGCAAAGGGTCTCGGGTTCGATTCCCGGATCAGGTAAAGTATTATTGGGTTTTAAAAAAATAATCAGTGGTAGCACGGAGTCTGTAATTGTGTCCGATATATGGCAATAGGCTCACCCCTATTATAAGGGACTCATAACATAAATAGTGAAAAGTGGGTGTAACATTGTACAGTGGCATTAAGTGCCGCAATGTGCACCTCTGCCTACCCATAAAGGCGTGATGTTATGTTATGTTATGATTTGATACTAATTAAAATAATTGCCAGGACGACCACTATGAAACAAATAAGAAGTACTAATATTTATTAAATTAATTTTATGTAGAAGCATCATCACTAATTCTGTCCAATTTTGTATTGTTCAGATTGCACTTTTCTTATTTAGGCAAACTCTTATTCAACTTTAAATAATGCCGTAAACACCAGAAATGTAACACCATGGCTTAGTAGTAATATATTACAGTATTCAATGCATCCGAGTCTATCAGCCGCATAAATTGGAAGATTTTCCCAGCGGTCGTCAGAAGCTCGTTAGGCTGCAAGCTACATCGCTTGCATCCTACCCAGACCCAGATAATAATAATGTGTATCATGTTATAATAAGTTTTACTCTAAAACTTAACTATCCTAACTTTCAGTGCGTCATAACCTATAATTGTTATTTTTAAATGGATTCAAATACATAAGTAAACTATCTAAGTAAACTGAAATATATATGTTACAGGTAGAATCAAATTAGTATTTGTCAAAATAAAATAAACGTTTTTAGAATGTTCTGGAAAGTTAACTGTTAATCCCACTAATCAAAGCTTTATATTTTACTGCGCATAAAGTTTTGAACTTGTTTCATATTAAACTAAAAGAATTCTAACTGTACATGAGTACAGTACCACAAAGTAATCACTCAATTTGAGGCAAAGAATTCGACAGTCCTTTTAAAAACTGTGATAAACTTTCACTAGTTGCAATCAACTGCAAGCAACAGCTAGATAAAACTTAACACCAAATAAATGGTTCGATAATTTAATACATTGAAATGATTCCTGGTCTGTTGCCAAGACACATAAACAAGGTGAACTTAATAAATAAATTGATAACTGCTCTCTGTATAAGCTTTCCAATTAATTCCATTGCGATTCCATTTCATTGTTTGCAAAAATATCGAAATACACTCTCAGAGGCATTGTGAAGATGTTTCGGCGGATATTGGTAACAAAAGGATCGTGATTTTTTTGTTTGAAAATGTTTTTCTTTCAGTATTTCGAGACGCTTTCAAAATCAATTTTGTTACTTGTACTGTTTTAGATGTGGTTTTATTATCTTTAATGAACGTCAGAAGATGAAATATGATTTGAAGAATCAATGTTATAAACCGATTTAAAACAGAATAGGTCAAATCACTGATACCACAGTCGTGACGCGACTTCTTTATGCTGAAATCATCTACGTACGACTAACGAAATTAAACATTATTTTATATTATTTAGTGCTTCCATGACTTATTTAATTAGGTACTACGAATAACAGAAATTTCAAATGTGTTTTCTTTTGTCGTGCAGGTCGCGCAATCGAGCGCGTGTGCGCAGGAGCAGACGGCGCGGGCATGGTGTCGGCGGCGCGCGCGCTCCTCGCCGCAGTTACCAGGGTGCTACTACTCGCAGACATGGTCGTCGTACGACAATTACTACTGGCTAAAGATAAGGTAGTTTATTCAAAAAAGTTATATATTTTTCATAATTAACATTAGTTAATATCTTCACTCTCGTATGACCTAGATACATTAATTCCTCTAAAATCCTAACCTAAGTTTCTAATATCTACAGTAGTCTAAAATAACCACATATGTCAATGTACCTATAGCACCTAATTTTATATTGACCAAACCAAGTAACTGGCGACGATAAACTTAATCATACACCTCTGTCTACGCCTACGTCTAAGGGTGTAAAAGCATGATTTTATGTCCCTTAGTAATTACAAATGTCTATTCTATTTGTATTACTCATCCTACTTCCACGTCGTCGCCCTTCTTACGACTGTTTTATGTTGTTATTTAAAGGCTACGAGATGTCCATTTTATTATGTGCTTACTCGAAATACTACACTACTGAATAATGTCTTCTGAAATTCAATCAACACAGAGCTTACTACAACATCCTCTGACAATATTTATATGAACATTTTAGCAACTATAAGAGACATATTAAAATAAAAGTTTGTAGTTCACAGAAATAAACTTAATATATTTTATTGTGTAATAGAACAAAGTAACGTAAATCAAACTAAACATATCGAAATCTAATGAAACAGATTAAATTGTGCTTCCGATAATGGCTTTGTAATCCTTTATCTAACTATACCTAGATTTATATCACTTTCCTAATCCAAGGGTAAGCTATTAATGGACAAAGTTATATGGAAATACCTTCTACGTCGAATTACTTGTAGATCAACGGTCTCTGTGCCGAAGTAAGGCCTTGACCTATTTGACGGGAACGACCGACGAGTACGGATGTATTTGTAAATACGACGTCCCATAATTTCGTGAGCCAGTTGGAGTGGCGCAGTGCACGAACATGTAGCAAATTCTGCTAACCGTTTCAAATCCCACGCGGCAGGTATCTATTACAATATTAGCAAAGTTCGTGGGATAACTTTGTCCTTGTGGGTTGTAGTTTCCTAGTTTGTGTATGTGGTGTTCGTTGTTCCTTGTCTCGGATATTGGACGTACGTGCAATGGCTTTGTGACAGTATGCATGTGTGCGACAGGTTGCGCGTTCCTTGGACCGGTTGGAGTCGGTCTCGAACTTCGCGGAGTTCGTGCGCGCATTCACGGAGTTCGGGGGCGGTATGGTGGAGCTAGCGAGACTGACGGCGGAGAGGCGAGCAGACCTGCGCGACGAGAGAAGAAGAGCACAAGTAGCAGCCGCCAGAAACGTCCTTGAACGATCCACACTGATGCTACTCACTTCCTCGAAGGTAATTACTACCATCAACATTTATTACTCATTCACAAAAACTCATTAACGTTTCTCACAAAAAGGTCACGGAAAACATACGTTCAAACTAAATGCAGAAATAGGTTAACTGTGTGTTTTTAAGGTTTCTCTTGAAATTGTGTAACATACATACAAGTTAAACCAGTATTTGGAAATACTAATTACAAGTCTGAAGCTCGTAAAGCTGCAGAAACAAACTGTGTTGTTGTGGTTTGCGAATAACTTCTAATGTGGTTCAATCAGTCGAGCCCACGGTGTAGGTGGACGGCAGACAGGCAATATTATTTTGCCGAACACTCTCACGTATAACATTGTACAAATGTACAGCCCAATCCTCTTACCAAATGTATTGGTTACGAAACGAAACCGTAGTTGCTTTATTATTTATACATTTTATCAGTAGCAAGGCATACCTTTCCGTCTGTTAGATTTATTCGCCTGAGTGCTAAATCCAATTACGGTTGTGTGCACAGTCATTGAATTGACAAACCCTTAATAAAGCACCTTGATGTGCCGAGGGCATGTTATTAACACCGATGGACAGTAATAAATTTTCAATCCGAGTGTCCGGTGAGGCCCGTGGCTCGCGTAAATTAGCCCTGTCGCTTGACCGCCGCTCCTCCTATCAATTATGTAGGTTCCAAACCCAATTCGGACCACTCGGCGTTTGTTTGTGACATCACAGTTTATGGACGACCATTCCTCATACTAATTCTGTAGACAAAACTGCAGAAGACAATGCCAATAGCAGGCCCTCATTTAATGGTAAGTTGTGACTTAGTTTCGTCAGCAGTCAGCGGGTATAAAATATGTAGTTGAGAACCCGTTCACAACTACATATTTGTTATTGTTTAAAGTGATAAATTTGTTTTGTGGGTAATATCTCTTACTACGGTACACTGCTTCAGAAAATGCTTTAAAATGAAACCATTTTCTAAAAGAGATAAGAATTGCCATCTTGTTTTAAAGACCGAACTTACTCAAAGTAAACACGACCGGGCACTTTTATTTCCTTGGGACTTAAGAAATGAAATATCTTAAGTGCCCTGATAACGTAAAGTTTTGAAAGCGATGTTTCATAAGAAGGATCCGTCTTTGTCCAAGGTATAGGTCACTTGCTAAACTGAACAAAAACTGCCAAGGGGACGATGTAATCCAGTTAATGGCCTCGTTATGTGGAGTGGATAAAGATACGTATCGCAGCAGATGTATTTGATGTTGACATGACCGTCCAATTAACTACAGAGAAAAATATTATTAGCAAAATTGTATCCTAGCAATAATTACACATTTCAAAGACGTTTTTATGTATATTCTAATGTTTTCTTGAATAGTTTCTGTATATGCATATTTATTATGTTGCTAGTGTCAAATGTGTCATGAGTAGGGTGAGTGAACAATCGCAGTCAACTGTGTGATGGCAAAGCTAGCAATTTGTCAGCGCTTCCGAGCGTCGAGCGTGCGGCACGCCGATGCCTCCCCCAGCCATTCACATGGCATATTTTACAAGACTTTTAATTTTTTCCAGCGCTCTACATAGATGTAAAACTCTGATAAATAGTTTAAACAATTCGCTTAAAACAGCTGTGTGTTATTATAATAATTGTAGAGGAACAATTTAATCGTTCGTAACTACGTGCACAAGTTTGCAGCACCTATGTGGCAGTTCTCGACGCCTTCCGCCAACTCAGAATGGGAAGCAGAAGTATGCACAAACTTCGCGCCAAGTGATCGTATAGGTAGTCCGCAAGTAATTTATATTGAGTGCAAACTATTCTAGCGTATTAATAACGGGTTTGCAGAAGTATGTGCAATTATAATGTTCGTGTAGTTTCTCGATCAATAGGTACTATTCGCAGAAAGTCAACCGCAAAAATGTAGGCCGCTACAATAGCAACTGACAATTTTCCATCGTTGCTATTAGCCACTAAACGATTGTACGAACGGTACACAAGTGCAATTTTGATTGCAATCGTTATAACCGCAGCGGACACGAGCGTGCACGATGCTATTATGTGATGCTCTTTAAACTGTCGCAAAAATGGCCGGTGATTTTTCTACCATTTTTGAACTGAAATTGTTTTTGACAATCGATTTTTAACGCTTATTGTGATGAAATGAAAGCACTTATGCACCATTTTTGCATGTAACTTATCAATGAATTTTGCTTCAGTTGGAAGATGTTTTTTTTTAATAAAACGTCGCAAATGTGTATAAACAATGTCCAATTACACCTGATGAGAGTAACAAGTTTAGTACTGGTAAGCATTTTAGTTCCAAAGATGCGTCTTAGGTAGCTTCACATATTAAGAATCCTTTAGTTTCTTCTCCAAAGTGTCACCCTATAAACCACGCTAGTAACTGATGGGTCTTCATTCAAGTCTTCTACAGCAGTCACTTTGTCTTGAGACTAGCTAAATATTTGTTCTAGAGCGACTTGCCTCGGGCACCCGAGCGACGGGTTGACGCAAAAGAAACGCGGAAAAAAGAAAGAGATTTATTTTAAAAAACTGTAGGTAATAAAGGGGTTTCTTGTAAAAGAAATTTGTGGACTATGTTCAGATACTGTACTGAAAAATATCAGTTTACAAAACTCTTCACAGATTTATTTAATTAACGTAACAGATACTAAAAGATATAGCTTTGAATATGAAATTAAAGAATTATATTTTCAGTTCTATTCTCCAAAGATACTGATTTACACATTGATTGTCATACACGAAATATGAAAATGTAGTCTACCATTTCTTGCAGCACCTAAAAATACTGTTCTTCATACTAAATTAACAGAATATGTTGTATGTGTGTTCACCAGACGTGTATGAGGCATCCAACGAGCGCATCGGCACGCGAGAACCGAGACACGGTGTTCTGTCAGATGCGACGAGCCATGGACCTCATCCACTACGTCGTGAGGGACGGCCTGCCCGGCCACGAGGAACAATCCCACGAGGTTTGATGTCATACTCCAATTACTTTCAATATTATACCACCTTTATTTCTCGACCTAAATTATTTCCTTTAACAAAGACGTTTGCCATGAGCAAGTCCTATGACACTATTAAACAAGGTATCTAGAAAATGATTGATACGGAATCTGGTCTCCAACTGAAGGCTTTATTTAACATTTTTCATATATCTAACAATTCAATATCTAACCTGAAATATTCGCCGAATAAGTACGAAATGTAAAATCTGTTTGCTCGTACCTACGTAACACATTAATGGCTTCTTGTAATTGATACGTTACCCAACTGACGGTGAAAAGTTTGACAATATATTTGAGCCATCCTTTAGAAACTCTATAGAAACCCAATAAAACCGTGGCTTCTACGCATATTCATATAAGGGTATAAATTGCGTGGCACATTTAGGCGTCGGGTGACAACAATAGATGCAGTAAATAATGTCCTACAATGCGTGACTCCAAACATCGTATAGTTGGCTTCGAGCATTCCCGCGGGAACGATGTCGATCCACGAATATATTTTACTGGTGAAATTAATTTAATTTTACGACCATATTACGATTTTACAGCTTTATCAGGATACACGTAAATATTGTTAATCGTACTGCGTACCATCCATTCATATGTGACTATATTTCTAACGTAACTTAAGTCTACTAAATGCTTTCTTTACAAGGCACCCCAAACACATTTTTTTAACATTCTCTAGTAATATGTCTCATGATTAGCCGCTCTTAATTTTTCAAAAAGTCCAAACCTCACTTTTGTAGGCACTTTCGTGAGTCCGATATTTGTAACCTAACTTTGCGTTGATTTTTTCGGTTGAAAGGAAATAATATTCCGTCTCATATCCCAGAGCAATTCCTTATCCAACCAAGGAAAGTAGCCCATATCCTTTTCCGAGACATAAGCTTCCTTTATGCAAAGTTTCTATGTCAATCGATGTATACCTTCAGACACATCAGATGGACAGTTTATGTCGGGATCAACGTCAGATTCCCTCGATCCTAGCTAACTTTAAAAATGACCTTTTTCTTAAGAAAATCTACTTCATAGTCTGCTATTTGATAGGGATATCAAACTTATTTCAACTTCTCATTGTAAATAGAAAAGTTGGGTAAAGAAAATAAGACGTCGAAGCCAACTTTCATTGGAGTTTAGCTGCATTTATAAAGTTTGCTTTGCAAAAAATAGGACTTTAAAAACGCTGGCTCCCAGGCAGCAGTATACAATCTCACTGTCGGAATCCGAGTGCAATGTATTTCAAATGTTCCACGAAGAATTGGCAGATTTTCACAGATGACATTTTTTGTGAACAACAAATGGGAACAAAAAGCTTCGGTGAAATATCAGAATATCTGAATTTCATGCCAGCTACACTACAGCGAAAAATGGGGACAGTAGCTGCATTATTTTTATTTGCGATGTGTAGCGCTTGAAGCGATGTAAGGCAAGAAACCATTAAGTAAGGCGCCACAAGTGCAAACATTTACCGACTAGTACATGTCACCGTCTAAACAAGTTTAACGGGGCGACGCGCGCCACTAAGCACGTTCCGGTACTAGGAAATTGTTGTTATACCGTCTCACGTCACATTATTGCTAAATGGATCATACGTCTTACTGAAATATGGAACATGCAAACTTGATATATGTAGGTAAGGTCACTGCGCTGCTTGTGTCGGTTTACAACTTGCAATCTTATTTCTTTGTAAAGTAACCAAATTATAAAAAGACTCCTTTGCAGCGAGGCAGTTGGACTGCATAGGCCAATCAATGAAAAAGTCAATCAAATAAATAGTTGACCGATATATTTTGAAAAAGACACAAAATTAGAAGATCTGTTACTCATAATAAGAAAGAAGCCATAGAAATATTAAACACTTCAATTATGGGTTTTACATAGATATATCTATGTAAATATCGCAGAGATAGAGTTGATACAGCACTAGTCCGCGATATACTTATACGTATGACAGTAGAGTGGCTTCCGCAACTCCGCGACTCTCCGGAATCCGGAACAGATATGTACAAACTAATGGGGAAAGTGTCCACAAACTTTACCCGGCTGATTACTGATATAAATCTACCGTACAATGCAAATACCTCTTCGTTAACATTATGTTTCTAGACATTATGGTAGATTTTTGTAATCAACTGTAAAAATATTAAAGTTTATTTAATAATGAATGAATTCCACGTCTCTTATACAATAAATCCGTGTATTCAATAAATTATTTAACTAAACAGAATTACCAGATTGACGAAAAAAGTTAGTGTTATTTTAAATGCCACTGAAGAAGCTGACTAAAACTAAGTTTTCTTTGTTTCAAAACAAAGCTTAGTTTTCTACGGTTGAATTGTAAGATGTCTAAGTATACTGTGTGCTAGGAAAAGTACGAATAGAAAAGTAATTTAAAAATGATAGTATCGATGGCTTATCATGCCAACTGCATCTAGCGATCTAGATCAGCACTATCTTGATGGGCAGTCTTCTCTCTAGGCGTAGTAAACTGCCTGCAGTTTATAATAACTATTAAACTTGTATCAAAAATTATTAAATTGTTTCCCAACTTTTTCGAACGAAGGTACTCATTTGAATTTTAGTATCAACTGTTTAGTTATGTTTCTCTTTTCACTCGTATTTTCTATAACTAGTAAACCACTATTTGACAGAACTCTGACAACAATTTATATGTATAATTCTGGAACATTATTAAGCAATATTCTCATATTTCTGGAAAAGTATAGCAAGAAATAATTTCTAGAAATATGAGAATATTTTTTCATAATTTTCCAAAACTATGCAATAGCGTAATATTATTTACGTATTTTTTATAACTTGTAAACTAAGTATAAAATAACTACTAAATACCTACTAATAACTAAGTAAAAAATTAAATAAATATACTCAAAGTTTTATAAAATATTCATAAATAGGTAAGTGATTATTCTGAACAATTTTACTGAAACTTTCAGCTTTTCACAACCACAGCTGAGCAAGGCATGGAAATCTCAATACTTTTTTCTATGTTCATCTAGAAATTAATAATAACTTATCTACTGATTACTATTAACAATTTCTTTCACTGATGCTGTGTCTCTCAGTTACTCTGTGACACTTGTTTGTGATGCATATTCTTCGAACATAAACACACTTTTATTTTCTTTTCTTGTAGATGAAACCTTTCTCGGATAGTCATGAACAGGTATAAATTTATAGCAAGCAGGTAGTCGAGTGCATTCAGTTTTATGTAAGAATTTATTGTACATATAATAAGCACTAGATTATTCTCTTGTATGCTTTAATTTTTAATATTTCTTCGTGTATAATTTGTATGTTTAGTACCTGCAATTTGCTTCCTCACTTTATTTATAAACTCTTTATTTATCTATAACCTTTTTTCTATTTTTATCACTATCAATTTATTAAATGTATATTTAGTTATATTGAGCAATTAATTTAGCAAATGGATTAACATTCAATCGCTCTCAGTTCCCCATTGATCTCGTTTGTCTTTCAGGTTTAATCATATTTGAGGAAGCATTCCGTTCTGTAAATTCGTATTATGTAAAGAGCACCAGTATTTTATAAAACGTAGTTATAGATTTTAAATTTTTAACGATCAAAAACATTTTTTTAATTCGTCACAAACTCTGCTAATAACCACGCTCCAAACAGCTTAGCTATAGCGGCCTGGCTAAGCTTCCCGCTACCTAACTAACTTTATAGGTATGTATAACACTTTCTTCAATTAGGTTTTTAAAACCTAAATCTTAAAGCTGTAATGTGGTGAGTAAACATTGTAAAGTCTGTATAAACAATATGACCATAGGTATGTGATGTAGACTTCCAAAATGTGATAGTCATTTACGCTTATTAGATAACTAGCACTAATTTTATTTCACTGTTACATTCTTATAACATATTTTTCACTTTTTTCAAGGCTAAAGTGTATCACTTATTTTCTGTAGGTATTTAGTTGTCCCGTGATTAGATAAGTGTAAGGTAGGAATCTGCTATTTTTACATTCTTAAAATTGGATTATGTGTGTTATATTAAAATGCAGACAATGTATAGGCTGCGCAATGGGAAGCGGGCACGGCTCTGGGCGCGCTGCGTGGTCTAACGGGGCAGGTGAGAACCGCGCGCGCGCGCGGTGGCGCCGACATCACGCGCCGACGCTCGCTCGCCTCCACGCTGCGCGCGCTCGTCGAGCGCACGCACGATTTTACAGACTCCGCATATACCTCGCATGAACATAGACAACGGATACTAGCCCTCGCTGAAAGAATAGCTTACGAATTGGAGAGACTAGTTGCTGTCGCTGTTTCACTGGTAAGCTACCACTATCATTTCACATGATCGACTTATATAAAGATTTTATTAAGTATGCATAATTCAGGAAGAGCAAGGTGCCAGTGGTACTGCAACAGCACTCGAGAGTGCTTGCACAGGCGCGACCAGCGCCGCATCGGAGCTTGAACGCGCGCTAGTTGCTGCAGCGCGCGATCAAGCGCGAGATCTCGCCCCCCTCGCGGACGAAGCGAAGAGACTCGCCTCCGACCTAGCATATATAGGTAAACAAGCAGGTATACAGTATTATACTAACACTAACACGTTAAAGAGATGTTGTACGGTCAAAGGTCAAAAGTACACTGCCACCGTAAGACTACTATCGGTTGCGCTGCAACGCTTATACACACATACACACGCATATTTTATCCGTGTGCGTACGCACGCGTTTTTATGCATATTAATATGAAATTACTTACGCATTGCCGTGTGAACATCAGTGAACTTTTGACTCTTGACTGTATTTTCACGGCTTCTGAGTTTCAATATTGTTCAGAAGAAGTGCACTTCAAACTACAGCCAAACATTTGATTTACAAACTATTTTCACCTGCAGCTAGTTCCTGTGGTGAGAGAGAATCAGAGAGACTGCACAATATAGCCAGCCGGCTCCATGAACAATTAGATCACATTATAGAGGTAACTTTTCATATTTCAGCCTGTAATGGATAGCTGCGGAGGTTGTTTAAGATGAACAATGTCTGATAGTATGTTTTCCAACAGGTTTGCAAATTATTAAGGCATATAGCCTTGTCGGAGACTTTGCAAGTCAGTGCAAAGTTTGCAGAAATAAATCTTAGGATATACGGTCCGCAAGTGGTGACGGCTGCGCGGACGCTGGCGGCTCACCCCGGCAGTACGGCGGCGCGGGAGAACCTCGACGTGTTCGTAGACATGTGGGCGTGGCTGCTGGCCGACGCAGCACGCCTAGCGCGCGAACTCCTCGACCTCACCGATGACAGACCTGACAAACAGCAGTATAGCAGTTTACCGAGGCCTGGGGTAAGTTAAAAGCAACATAATATCCATGCCAAAATGTTACAATTCAAAGCAAATGCAAAAGTTAATAAGTTTGGAGATATTATTAATCTGGAATCTCTAGAAGATTTTTAAACCTAAGTGTATGATGCATGCAATATTTAAATGTTAAATCTACATAAAATTATGTTCATTACTTCATAGAAACACGGGACTACAAGCAAGCCTCTGAAAGCAGTAAGGTTGGATTCTGACGAGCAAGCAAAAATCGCAAAATCCGGCTTAGAAATGAAAATGATGTCCTCTGAAATGGATGCCGAGACTGAAAAATGGCAGGGCGCAGCTGCCGACGAGAACAACGACATTGTGAAGAGGTACTTACCGACTGCTACGAATTTCGATTTACTATTGATACGTACGCATACCACTTTCATAAATACGAAATGTTCTTAATAATTTACAGGGCAAAAAATATGTCTTCCATGGCCTTCGCTATGTACCAATTCACAAAAGGTGAAGGCCGTCTAAACACTACTCAAGACCTCTTCACACAAGCGGAATATTTCGCAGAGGAAGCCAATAGACTTTATAAAATAGTGCGACAATTTTCTTATCAGGTAAACTAAACAAATAGCGGAGTGAGACAGTTACAGGTTACTGATAAAGTGTCTATCATACATGAAATATATTTTAAGGTGCCTGCGGGAGCAACAAAAAAAGAACTGCTAGAGCATCTTGATAAGGTGCCGACGTATGTGCAACAGCTACAGTTCACAGTGAAGGAGCCGACGGTGGGCCGCGCAGCCACCTTCAGCAAAGTAGACAACGTCATACAGGAGACCAAACATCTCATGAACGTTATTAGTAAAGTCGTCACTACATGTTTCGACTGCGCCAACAAGGTGACCACTTATTCCATAAACTTATTTGACTATACAATTACATTTTTAAATTTCTTTTTCGAGCAACACATCGCACTTTTTGACAGATTAGTAAATTTTCTAGGAAATGTAAAGATTTTAGTGCATTGGAACATAATGTTCCATAGGTACCTTTGCCGTGGGAGGCCCGTGTGGGAGTGGTTAAAAGGCACCAGAGTGTTGCACCTGTTAAGTACTTTAAAGATTATATTTCATTCGTGATTGTTAGAGTTTCGGGAAAGCGGTGAAACAGTGTGATTAAAGTTACGAGGTTTATTCTTGAATGATATTTATACATACCTATAAAAATAACTGAGATTGTTTCTGTAAACCGGAAAATAAGCATCAATAACAGCAAGAATAAATCTCATTAGTTTATTAGATCATAGTTTTATAAATAGTAATAGAGCAGTTTAAATATGAAGAATCCCAATTTTGTTTACTGTTATTGTTGTATTTATTTTGTATCTGTTTCCTTTCTTCATGCACCGGGTGGTTCCGTCCACTCCAGGGTCTTATTCCGCTGGACAAAGCGATAAACAAAACTTCAGCACAGACGAGGGACGACTCGGTCTGTCTCTACTTGCACCCCCTATACAGTATCACTATGTTCACGTATCTATATGTGTATCGATGTATATGTAGAACAGCACGTTAATTATATTCATTCGCATACAGACATATTTGTTTACACGTACCTTATACATATGCTAACAATGACATATAGGCTCCTCTCTATACAACAATATTCTATTTGCTAAATCCTATTATGTTACAATTACAATTATCGCTAAACTCACCTATGTTTATGATTCCTCTTTTCCTGTTTTGTATACCACGCCCATAGAAACATGTCCAGTAACTTCTGGTTTATTTACTTACATTTTTTTAAGCTTCTTCCATTTTCTCATTTTGTTTCTACGTGTTATTTTGTTATTAAATTTATTTTCAGTATTCCCTATGTATGCCTGAGAGAGTTCCTATGCATTGGAAGCCAAATTTACAAAAAGCATCCACGTATAAGAGTGAAAATAGTGTTCTGAATGGTTGATGTAGGTATTTGTGAATTCAGACTTGTGGTTTTGTTTCGAGTTCAGTTTGTATCGAAAGCAAATCATTAACAAACTGACCAACTTACTAACCGTGGATTTAGTGTAGCATTGTTTGGTGTAACCCATAGCTATTCTTAATGTTGTTGGTGTGATGTTGCGATTGATAACTTATTATTATACTTAGATTAGTATCTGTGTGGTATTTTTTAATTTATTCACTTTAATTTCATAAACCAAAAATGAACTTAAGTGAATCAACTTTTTTCTATTTTAAGTAAATTTTGCTCCAGTTTATCTAATGTCAACTAATCAATATATTTTCGTACTTTAAAGTACATATTAAAATTGCAATTATGTCAATTTCCCCTTGCGCCTAATTTCTCATTTCAATATGTAAGTACTACCTAACTCATGGGTCTATTTGATTCTAATCTTTTAACTATTTGACACAAACTAATTCGCGAGCATGGTGTTTGTTGTTACTGTTAGTGTTGTATTTCATTGAGGCTTATTGAATCTATCAGAGATTTTAAAAAGCATATTTTGAATAAAGTGATTGTAATGGAACATCTGAAAATATGCCTTTGCAGTCCCTAGTCATTGAACAAGGGGCATTCTAGTAATAAATTTCCTATGTGTAATATTCGTTGTAAACTTGTACAATCCTGCTAACTGAAGTTTTGTATGACATACAGTACAACCTGGACTTCACGGGTCTTACGGCGGGAGGTGCAAGCGCTGGCGGGCGCGGCACAGCACGAGACGAGGACGCAGGCGGAGGAGTCGGCGGCGACGCCAAGCCGGGGGGGAGTAGCTCGGATACAGCCATGTGACAGTACGGCATGGGCCGGCGCGGCAAGGGCGACGCGCGCCGGACCAGGGTCAGCTTCCTCTTGTTTTAAAGACTTAAACGTCTTGGAACAACTCGTCGCCTGAAGTCGGAAGAACCGACACGGTGCTGATATACATAAAACTGTGCTTCAATGCCTAATTATAATGGACGGGCTGGATGTATCAAGTAAGCTTTGATTAGTTTAAAGTTTTGAATGTTTGCTCATAACAGTTTAACAGCTGTTTATGAACGGGAATGAATGTTGAAATTAGAAAGGTATACTAAAAGAAAGAAAATGTAAAGAAGTTAGAAAAAATGTGGGATTAAATGAGGCGTATACACAACGAACGGCATTTCGTGCAGCTTTATGGATCTCTAGCACGGTGCCGGTACTGGGGACCACATGCACTGATGTGTAACTGCGACACAATGCCTAACGAATGCATTTTGACGTACGTGCGTGTGGTACTCGCAATCCGACAACCCTTGCTAACAAATGATTATAACTCGCATAAAGGGCCGTTATCCAATCGTTTGTAGCAATTTAATTAATTATAAGATGGACAGTACGATATACAAAGTAAGTTTCTGCAGAGCACTTGCGACACACAAAGCGTCTATTCAACTCAACTCTTAGTATTTTTACTCTTAAATGCTAGATCGCAAGCGTGCGGACGCAACGCATTTGGCTGTGGATCGAAAGTAATAAATAATTATAAGATAATACTTTGTTACTACTTATAATCAGGGCCTTCATTGTTAACACCACGATATTTAAACATATTTTCCTCGAGCGTAGTATTCAGTGCTAAATTATATGATAAAGTAGATAAAACATATACAGACAGTTGCAGCCATTTTATGAATAATGCCTCGAATAGAACAATTTGTGATCAATAATTAAGAAGAGTGAAATCGTACAATAATATAATACTTGTTACACTTTCATAATGTTACACATTGTTACAATTAATACGTAAACTACACAGAGAAGCATATTTTTTTAAGTTTCCCTCTCTTAAGCCTGTTATTATAAGTACTTCTAATCCTACTAACTTATATTATATGTATGTAATATACTGTCCTCTACTATTGTTTACACCTAAGCTACCTACTTCTCTACGCACCCTACTGCACTCTCCGTGGTCCTGTTGCACTTTGTTTTGCGTTATGCACGACCGCTTCCTCACTTTCATTTGGCATCGGTGGCGACATTTGTTTCAGAACATGCTACTTTACCACATTATACTTCAGAACGACACAGTGTTACTCTTGCATTCGATGTTATCGCATTCTAGTCATTTCTCTTCGACGACTTCGTGTACATACATTAGAATACGGTCATATTGACATTTGTGCAAGCTGCGCGTGCGGCTGTTTACATTGCATGATTGTGAAACGGAACAAATAGATGTGTGTTGCATGTGTGTACCGTGGTTAATGGATGTCGTACGTCATCTTTTTGACGGGGAGGATGTTTAATATTAAGATGAGGGAAATTGACTCTGGTGGTTGCCCCAGCAACTCCCACGTCGCCCTGAAACGCAGTGTTATATAGACCTCGGCTATTGACTCACGCCGGCGCTGGTGCAGAACGCGGGCACTCGTTCTACAACCGCTCATGCATGCTGCAATGTGACTGCGCAGGGCTGGCATTGCATGTAGACGCGCATCGCCCGGCATGCGGCATGTCTGCAACATCGCTGATCAGATTACATGTCACGGCAATAATGAACATATCAGTTTGTAGGTTATAGTTTCAACTGCCTACAGACAAACGACAAAGTCGTTATTTAGTGTTTAAGAGCTTTATTGTTGTTATAGAAATATACAAAACGTGCGAGCGTACCTACTTCTGCTGTCAGGTTCAGTAGTTTATTGTCATTGTATAGAAACATATTTTTTTGTATCAGAACGAAAGGAAAGCAACACTTGTTAAATAGGTATCTAGTTTCTATGTATATGCAAATCACAGTATTTTACAATATTGTCTCCCGCCTGAAGGTAGGTAGAAGGTACCTATATCAGTATTATAATTGCACGAATGCACTCCTGTATGAGAACATGTGTACTGTTACTTAATACGTGTGGTTAACTGGTGCAATATTACGTATGTAAGTAGTTGTTAAGCCAGCCGCAAGTTAATACTTCACTGTATTATGAGTACGCAGTAGAGTATCGCTTCGCCTCGCGCCACCGCTACGACGATGTCACTCGCTCTGTGCCTCCCGCGCTCCCGCCGATACAACGGTGCCTGTCTTCTGTGCTCGAACTTATCTAACATCGGTCTATATAACACTCTGCTTGTTTCATACATACTATTAGCATTTACTCTTCTAAACTAACTATGTGAACGATGTTGGCTTTCGTATTATCTATAGTTACTTATATCTTACGAAATTGTTATCTAATACGATACTGACTACTTTAACTAATCTTTAATCTTGTTTATTGCCTTCTTAGTTACTTTATAGTACCTAATGTATTAATCTAGAATACTAATAATTATGTATAAGTCAGTTTCAATTGTAATACGAGACGAGATTAGATTAGTTACCCACAATATTATAACTAATGTAAAGAGCTTGATAAAGCTTTATAAAGAAGAGTTGTGAATCGAACATGTGGCCACGTAACGTTAGAACAAAGATTAGCGTAACTGCTTTGACTGTTAATAACAATTAAGTTTATTAAGGATTTTCACTAAACTTAGTGAAGTGACATGTTTCTCGATCATGGGCTATTCATTAATTATAAAATGAAAATTGCTTTTATACGGAATATAATGAATAAAAATGGTTGCAACGCTCTATTCAGAGCTCTTTAGGGTTATAAAATTAAAGTTAATTGGCGTTATTGTATTGCTAAATATATCTAGCATAATTCACAATACTGTTGTGTGTTCATAAATGAATTGTGCCAAAACAATTCTGGATCAGGCATTAGCAATAATCATCAATCAAGTTATTCCTATGGGAGTCCGAATAAAAGGCCAATTTCGAACGATCAGTCAACCAAACGAACGATATCGGAGAAGCCCGGCGCGTCACTAGAATTAACAGTCACTGCTTGGATCATGGTCATTTCATGGTATAAAGTTAACGAATACACGGTATTATTTACTTGTCATAGAATCATTGGAGTACATACGTATATTTGTAGGTCGTGAATACAATAGCTGTGCCATTGTGCCTCCTCGCTTAGAATTTAGCGTTTAGCTAATTAGCACCGTTACAGAAATATTCCAAGATAATTATTTTATTTATCATAAAATAAAATAATAGTGAAGTACACAAAAAGAATCGTTCATCACAATAAAGATATCATAAGTAATTGATTAGAGTGTAAGTAGAGTTAGCGGTACAGTGATTTGTGATATTACAAGATACTTATCGAGATTTAGTACAACGTCCTATAATTTCAACGTTTTTATAGTTATTAACTTTAGTAACACGAAAGAACACCAAGATAGTTACCAAATAAATACTAAATTATTATGTACTTAATAGTTAAGTTATACTATAGACAAGGTATATAGTTCGGGACCTCGACGCAAGAGACCCTAGCAAGAGATTCATCTATAATTAGATATAGAGAAACATAATGCTAAATATGAAGTTGCCTATATGCAAATGATCACTTAGCAGGGGACATTAGAAGCGCGATATAATTAGTTGATAGTGAACGAATGGCCTGTAAAATAAACTGTTTGACCTACCTCGACGCAGAGCAATCTAAAGCAAGGATACATTCTAGGTATAAGGGAACATTAAGAAATATTATTTGCACTTCAAGAGAGTAGTACATTATTAGATCATTATAGTTTCAGAGTAACTAAATAAAATAAATATAATGAAATAAAACTGAGCTTCCGAATGTTGAATGCCTAATATCTTACCACGGTTTTGACCGCGTGAATACAATAAAACGCAATAATAGTTAAATAAACAGAGCATATAAAAGTAAATTAATGAAACAATAATCCCATACCTACTTCACTAGTGTAAGAACACATAAATGATGTGCAAAGTACTTAAGTATAATATCTACATATATTTTCTATTATTCTCTTACAAGTAATGTGTAAATTGATTACCCTGAAGGAGTAAAACCCCGATAAATGAATAGGTATTGTAAATAAATTAATTTTGATAGAATTAAATTCAGTGAAGATGTCTTAGTTAAAACGTATCGTCGAATGTTTCAAATCAAATTAATGTTACTTTGTGTATAAAGATTGTATTGTCGATAAACTGTTGTGATTGTTATAATATATTTGAAGTTGCATTTTCATTATTATAAGTAGAAGTATATTTTCCATAGTGCTGCCAAAGATATTTAATATTATATCTAGATGTAGTAACGTTGTTTACATAACAGAATATTTTGAGGTTGTTCGTGAATTTATGGATTGTATTTTGATGTGGTCGACGAATGTAATAACACTGTGTACGTGATCTATTACATCACCAAATAAAAGAGAATTCATACGAGAACTAGTGTTTCATTTCCTTGTACTAATGGACGGTTGGCGTTTAAAATAAAACGATCGACTCCTATATATTACGTATTTATTTATATTTATTCAAAGGTACAATATATTACATCGTCGAACTTCATTCCTCTCCCAACACACATCACAAGTCCATCGTACTGACTAAGCAAATGATCTGTATGGTAATGGGCCGTTACCCTACACAAAATACAAAATTAAGCATAATCTTATCACCTAAATTACTAAATTTAATGCGGAAGTCAATACTGTAGTGGAGGAAATAATACAAATTTATTTTAACATTGCATGCTGGTTAAATAAAGATTATGCATGTCTCATAAATAACGTGTCATTTAGTAACAAAACCTGATAATATATATTTTGCTTGTAAGACAGTAATGACTAAACAAAATATTTACATAACCTAACATAAATTGCTAACTGATAAGCGGTATATTGTTGAATACAAGTCTTAAGAAGATATTAAAACAACAGTAACTTTATAGCATGTATTGAAGTCGATCAAACAAGTATATGCACGTATTGAAGTGTGACAACATAATGATAATGGATTCAGTATATAATACTAGACTGCTCCATGCGTTCGCCTTTGTTGTTGGTGAGAGATCCTTACATTCCCTTATCCGTTACTATAAAGAAACGCTAACAACTAGCTAGAGCTAGATTCTATTTCACAACTGAACTATGAGCATATTTTAATATCACTAAGCACAATATAACTTTGTTTAGTTATAACAAACGCCGTGCGAATCAAACCTCGGACTGGTGTACGAATGCACCGATAAGCCGAAACCGTATTACATTTTGTAATGATATAGAAGTAAAAAATATTATTTTATTATCTAATTCACTTTAAAATTTAGAATGGTGAATTACCTAATGCGAATTTTTCGAATAGCTACAGTATTCTCTCTCTACTTATAAATATAACAAGAAATAAAAGCGGTAAACATAAATATATCTCAAACATTATTATTTATTATGCTATATTTATCAGTAAAGATATAGATTTTAGTGCCTATGTATAATTTCATCCTGGTATTGAGCTGAATCGATCACGTTTCTGATTGAGTTGTCTATCTAGTGTTACTGAACATAGTACATTATAAATACAATAAAACTTTAAACATTCGTCTTTGATAAAAGTATACCGATATTATAAGCTATTTGGCATCTTTATGGACGTAAATGTCTACTCATAAGCTGTAGTATTGTTTGTGCTAAATCCAACGCTGCTAGCAGCTAAACAGTTTTAAATACCAAAAATAAAAAACAACCATATAAAATATGTTTTACAAAATCCTTTGGAAACATAAGAAGTATAAAATTAGGCCTCACTTATCATAATAAATGCTTTGTCATGGAAAAATCTTATAAATAAAATACATACAAAAGTAATCTCATACAATACAGAATCGTGGTGAATTTTGCATTAACTTCCCCAACGCATGCCAGTTACATAGTTATTACATCCTGTAGTCTTCATTAATCGTTGTCTCATTATGCTAAGTCCATACAACTATAAGATACTAATTATTTAAGTGCGTCGTGTGCGGACAGTTGTCCAATTATATTACTATTCCAGTTGCGACACTCTTAAAAGACCAATCTGCAAATGACGTAAAAAATCTCAATACGTGACGTAAAATTACAAGAATATTATAAATTACAATATTTTTGGCAAAACATTTTCAAGTGAGGCTCAGTGGCACACCCTTTTACTTAGTACGTTAAATGTTTCATGGATTTGCTTGCTTTTGTGATATATTTATTAACAATAACTTTGAATAGATTTATTAGAAGTAAAAAGGTCATTCACTGTCCGATTTCAGAAAGAACAGTCACCAAAAGAGTGATTTAGTCACAGAGATACCTCGATATACAAAAGTACAAGTTTGAAGTAAAGTAATTAGTGAGACAAACACTTGTGAATACACATTGCTGGACAGAAGACAGAAAGCAATTTTCACTTGACAAATATTTGTGTTTACGACAGTCCGACCCGTCACAACACTGAAATGGCACTATATAACCCAGAGTTAGGTTCACAAATAAACACTTATGTAACAAATCTCGCTACCCGAAGTCAAAACCAGATTATGTCAATCATGAAATCTGTTTTTCAAACAATCACGATATGTACAGTCCCAGTAAAAGAAGGACTTGTCAATTATAGAATTAGTGGAATTCATACAGATATTCTATTTTACAAGGCAAATAGTGTTTTAATACGTAAAGTATTAATGTAATGTTACTTTCAAAGAGTCACAATAATTATAGAATTTGGAATGAATTACATAGAGTAAGTTTCGTCACAGAACTGAAGACTGCAGCAAGAGTGCAGTCGGAATCTCAATTAGCATTACAGCTATGTACTAGAAAATCATCGATCGAAGCTATTCGGGTAATTCGGTACTGACGAATAAAAAGGCAGAACGCCAAGGCATGATTCGTTAATTTTAAAGTTTAAAACGCGATTTTAGGAATCAAATTGTATTTGTACTCGGACCTCGTTTCTGTCGATTTGATAATTAATTTTTGAACGCAGTGTCGACCGAGGGAACCGACACTCGATCGATGATGTGGCGCCGCGCGCGCCGCGAGGTTAGTCACGCAAGTAACGGTGGGTGCGAGGCCGACGAGACTGTGCTCGAGTTTAGAACAAACCTTTCTTTTTCTTGTCCTTCTTATCCTTGCCGTCGACAGTTCTGAAAAGTTAATTACAACAGATTAGACACTGCACATCCACATATAATAAAACGTACATGAAATAAAATTATACGGCTTGCTGTCGTCCACACAATACTCATTATACACAATTAAGAGCTCCGGTGTAATTCGAAACTAGTCGGATACTGTTACTGAATAATATAACAATGTTAAACTTTATACTATCTAAGACGCACAGTAGCCATTACAGAAAACACATATCTACATGATAATTACCCTTAATCTCGTTGACCCGCAAGATTAAGTAGCAAGTAGGACAAATAAGGCTAGAGTTCAAGAGAAACACTAAGAAATAATGTAGCATGTAACGTACTCCTTGCTGTTGGCTTCGAGCGAGCGTCGCCGCAGGTCGTCCAGCGAGAGTCCAGTCTCCCGCTCCCAGGCGAGGCGCTCGGCCTGCAGCGCGCGCTGTCGCTCGTCGAGCTCCCTCGCCTGCGCCTCCAGCGCGCGCCGCGTCGCCTCGTGTCGCCGCGCCAACTCCGCCTCCGACTCCTTCAGCTTGGCTCGCTTCTCGCGTACCTTCATCTCGAACACCTGTAATTAAATCGTAGAGCATTGTATTTAAAAAACATTTTAGGTATAGAAGCAGGTATAGATCAACTTCTGCACAGTATATGGCCGTGCAGAAGAACACTTGTAACGCCTATTATTTATAAACAACCACCAAATTACAAACTATAAGACTTTTCAAGAGCTACTCGACGACGATTAAATCACCGTTATTTCTACCACTAATCAGCTATGGGAGATTCTATAGGAAGTTCCTAACAAACTACCTAAATAATATATGTAAATATGTGCTGAAATATAGGTGCATTCCTCTCCATTCTCACATTGTAATGAGCTGGTTTTGGCACAGGACAATGTAGTTGATTGATTTCCGAGTCACAAAAAATATCACTTGTGAGCGCTCAACCAAGCAGACGAGCAAAAAACGTTCGTATCAGTAACAACCATATTATATTTCGTTATTACATTTCAACGATAAATAAAATAAGCCATCGTTATTAGATAGCGCACTGTAGTGGCACGCCGACGGTGATAGCTATTGGAAACTGTCCCAGTGTACGTGTCACGAACATACTTCCTTTTTAATAAGTAGGCATAATGACAGACAATTGACTTGCCCATACGTGATTGGATTCTTCAAGCGCACGATAAATGGCTTGTCGCAAAATTATTCATAATACATAAATCAAGTCACTAGTTATAGTGATGTTGTATATTATTAAACACTATTTATGATTCAACTACATACTAATTAAACAGGGCGACAGGACACTGACCTGTTCCATTTCACTTTCCATTTTCTTCATCTTAAGATCATGCTCTCGCTTCTCCTCCTCCATTTGAGCCAGTGGATTCCTGAGAACAAATATAAACATTTAAAACTATCCGAATGATTAACCACCAGTGGCAGGAAGTAAAATAAACGTAAAATAAATGAGTTATACAAAAGAAATATCCAAAAGTCATGCAAAAACCAAGAAAAAGGTTTGTGTCCAAGTGTAATGTAAAGTATTTCTTTATTAATATACATTCATATCATGTCTAACAATATATCACATCAATAGGTACTTCTATAGACAAAGGAGGGCAAAGCGTAATGTGAAATGTGGGACACAGTTGACCAGTCACGTTTAAACGACGGCCAATTCACCTAGACCAATTTGTCAATTGGGTTCAGTTGACGGGAACAAATTCCTTCGTTTCTACAATAAGGATAAAGTATTTAACATGCCAGACAATAATACGCATTCCAGAACATCCGCTGAACTAGAAAGTATGAAGCTGACAAATAAAAGCAAAAGCATGCATTACAAAAGTGGGAACAACGTAGATACGTAAACAACACATTTATAAACAAAGTACATAAATACATGACTGCTTGCAAGCTTAAACTTTATTTAAATTAACTTCATTGGCAAAATTATATGCAAATTCATTATTACATAGTTTGTCGAACAAAATCAATGAGCCGTAAAACTATTACTAATAAAGGATGTTTGTAATTCTTTCACACAAAACTACTGGACGGATTATGATGAAACTTAGTACACACCATGATTAATGATTAACAAACGGATTGCTAGTTACTAAGTAAACGGCAAATTGAATGTAATTTACTTACAATATATCAAAGTTTAAGCTTACAATGCACAGAAAATAAAGCATGGCAAAAGAAAATGTACCCAGATCCGTGATACCACAAGAGTATTACACCATCATTGTTTTTAAATAGAGATGTTCAATGATTGTATCACAGACTGGATGTTTGGCAAGAGATGGGCCATAACAATTAACACCGTGCTATGTGTACAAGCTGCAGTTATGAAAATACGTCGGACGCGACGGACTTACCAAACGGTCATGAAACTGTTCATCAATCCTTGCGGGCACAAACTGAACCAACACAACCAGAGTTAACGACACACGGCTGTGACCCGCAAACACTTCACAGTGGCATTAACAAACAATCACAACAATAAAACACATAAGCAAAATATGCGGCTATTGCATAAATACTTAATACTCTGATCCTAATACATATGCATCAATGTGCTGCATTCGTGACGGATAAAAACACAAGTTACGTTTTTTTACATCCCGCATGACGTAAGCCTACATAAATTCGAAAGACAGTTTACCAATACATTCATGAACTTATTACACAAGTGAATGACTGAGAAATCAGTGTGCATCAGTGTGTAACACACGCAAATTAGTTGCCGGCGACACTGTCTCCGTAACAAACATAAAGACAAATACATTGTTATTAATGCCACTGTGTAAGCGCGTGAACTGCAAGTTATTATGATATATGATATCCATCATGGTTATTTAAAAAACAAGCACTTGTTACCAATTTATTATCATGTTTGTGGTTTTTAAATAACCCATGTAACACAAAGATTATGACAGACATTAACAATTAATATTTCATTTCTGCATGCCCAAGCACAGAACGTTCAGTAATTAAAGAATATCAATGCAGAGCTATTTAATAAAATGTATCTAAGATATTAAAAATAAAATAAAACTCTGTAGCACACAACTGCGACAGTAATAGAAGAATTAATGTTGAAGGTGACCAGACATGCAGCAATGAAGAAATTATTAAATAAAATCACTTGATTAATGTTTCAATTGTTAGTTAAGTCTTATTATTATGATTAGTCCATGAAATTCCAAAAGTAAGTCTGGTCACCTTAAATGCGGTGACAGCAGTAATAAAATAAACAAATGTTAGAATATCGTTAAATATACGTATGTTCCAGCAACCCTGTCTACTTAGGTTGTTAGATCTAATCATGCCTGTTTCAAAAACATTATTAGAAGATCTACGGAGACCAGAGAAACAGGTAAAACGCTTGGTTGAAAATGTTAATTTGTTAGCACAACTTGCCTATATGGACATGGAGAGCGAAATGAGCGACAGATAGGTTAGCAACGTTCGTCTTACTTGTTGGAGTTGATCCTGTGCGGCTTCCCATCGTGTGACAAGCCGGCCAGCTTGCGGCACCGGTAGTTCTCGTAGTGTACTGAGCTAGTGACGTCCTTCAAGTCTTGGAGATGCGTCCTAATTACCATGTTGCGTAATGCTAAGAAATCGCAGTGCTCCAGATTTTCAACTGTAAACATATAGGAAAATGTGATAAGGAATATTCTAGAGTTATAATTACTTGTCTAAATAACAAATTAAAATGTTTGCTTAGTTACCCTCAGCGATGCCCCAGGGGTACTTGCGCCCGCGCACCCGTTTGCCCTCGGTCTCGATGACGGTGTTGGCTCCGACCACTGCGAAGGGCACGCGCATGCGCAACGAGCGCGCTGCCTCCGCTACCTCGCCCTCCTCGCCCGTGCTCTCGGGGAAGTCGTAGATTTTAATCTTGTGTTGACTGATTTCTTTCATTATCTATAACACATTGTATGGGGTTATTATTTTACAGCACGAAAGAAATCCACAGGAAACATTCATCCAAGCACAGTATAGTGCAACTCTGTCTCTGCCCTTAGTACTTACTTGTTCTTTAAAATCTTTACATTCCTCCGGTGTCATGGTATCCGCCTTGGCAATGACTGGAATGATATTCACTTTGTCACCAAGCCGCTGCATGAATTCGACATCGAGAGGCTTGAGGCCGTGTCCACTGGGCGCGATGAAGTACAAGCAGCAGTGCACGCGAGTGTCTGGCGGCGCCGCCTTACGCGTCACCCGGGATTCAGCATTCAGGAACTCTTCATACTTCGACTCAACGAAGTCAATGATAGGTTGCCAACTACAAACAAATTATAATAACTTAAATGAAAGTCTATTAAGACACTATCTCTAATTATGAAATCAATCTACTGTGCAATCAAGAAAAAATGTGAACGATAATAGTAAATTGTTTAGTGAATGTCGTCAGTAAACAATTTTCGCGTGTTAGTAGTTGATTTGCAACAATATTATTGCATGCAACGTAATCGAAAGGATGTTTTGAATCACGCACCAATTACTGTTGTCTACGGCATCGCCGAAGCCTGGTGTGTCGACGATAGTCAGTGTAAGGTTTACACCATTCTCTTTGAGAAGCACCACGCTGGTCTCCACGCCCACCGTCTTCTTGACTCGTAGTGACGGGCCAGGGTGCTTGTCCCGGTCATACACGTCCGTCAGGAACAATGAGTTTATTAGTGTTGACTTGCCCAAACCAGTTTCACCTGCAAACAAACGAGTTATTCATCAACAAACTTTATTTCTGAGACAAGGCATATTAGTAGCATGAGTAACAAACAATAAAGCGTTCAGAATGTGTCATATTTCTTTATCTTTTTTTGACGTTAACTAATTTATATTATCAATAAACTGATCTTACCAACAACCATTAGCGTAAATTCAAATCCTTTTTTCACTGCTTTTCTGTATACTTGGTTTGGTAAATTTGCAAATCCGACGTATCCATCTAATTCTTTGGTCTTTGGTTTTTCTAATTTAGGTAATTCCGGTTTTGGGGCGACAGGTGGGTGATCAGGCTTCTGAAAATTACCAAAAAAAAGATAGGATTAAAGTTGAGTGGCATACAAAATATCCTTCCAAGTAATTTAATAAAAAGTACGCGAACTTTTTAATCGCATTGTTTAAATATCCTCAAAGGAATACAACAGTGTTATTGTTCTGACTACACGTTTATAATGAACACTGTTATGAGATAATAATCGTCGTGATTGTTTCCAATATATCATTAGCGCGACGAAATAGGTAAGCGCTTCTTTATGTTCTACTAGCTTCTGCCCGCGACTTCGTACGCGCAATCCCGATATTTCCCGTTTCCGTTCTTGATTTTCGGTAAAAAGTAAAAAAAAGAATTGGGTGAAAAGTATGCTATGTCCGTCTCCTGGTTCTAAGCTACCTCCCCACCAATTTTCATCCAAATCGATTTAGTCATTCTTGAGTTATAAATAGTGTAACTAACACGACTTTCTTTTATATATATAGATTAAACACGTGACAGAAAATGGGAACTGGCATGTGTAGTTTAATTATCATTAGACTGTAGACTATACATTACAGTTATTCAGCATTGACATATCTTTTATTGAACAACGCCAAAAACTATTCGGTATAATGAAGTAGTCAAAAAGGAACGGATAAGACAGGAACAGGAAACATTAACGCGTGCTCACTGAGTTAGCGGAGAGTTTATTCAAATGCATAAGTGGTTTTGTGACATCGTTACCTTGATAATGTTTTCTGTACTCCTGAGCGGAGGCGGCCCTCCGGGTGGGGCCGAAGTGGGCACTGGGGGTGCGGGCGTGGGCGGCGGCGCTGCGCTGGGTGGCTTGGACGCGTCCACGGAGACGCTGTTACTGAGCTTGGTAACGGTCCCATTGGACTCGTGGTGGTTGTTCTCAAGCTGGTCTGGCAGCGTGGTAGCGCGCTTGGCCAGCGCGTCCTTCAGCACGGAGGGCGGCGCGGGCGGCGCAGCTAGCGGCGGGCCCGTCGCACTCACGCCGCCACCACTCACCGAGTCCGATTTGAAGAACAATTCGCGTTTACTTTGTAACTGAAAACAAACAGAATTGTCTTTGAGAGAACGTCTACGTGTTTATTGGCAGGTTAATAATTAAAAGCAAACCACAACATACACATTTCACACAGGCTCAGGTTGTGTTACCCTTTCATCAATAGCATAAAGAAAAGTTATTGTAAACATATTAACGTATCTTAAATGGCTAACAAACTTCATTCTACCAAGCCTTCTAGCTAGTATTCTAGCGAAGACCAGTAAAGTTTCGTCAAATAATTCTGACATCTTCATATTCATGACGACGACGAGCATCGACATCGACTATACTAGAGCGTTCGATGGAGTGCTCGTGATTTTTGTAGCAATGTTTTAGCTCGGCCCGTTGTTCAATTCGACTGATTAAAAAAAGACGAATATTTAATATTCTGTGATTAGTGAATGCTCCAGGTCTATCAGTACTTTCCCAGTCTTAAAAGTTTTAAAAGTTGGCAATTGGTTTTAACATCGTCTAAGCGGCAATCTTTCCATTGGTTTTGAATTTATGATAATTTTTTAGCATCTTGAGAATTTATTTCTATTGAATCACGGTTTTTTCGTTGACCATGATGGACGAGACTCATAAATCACGGTAAATAAGGAAACTAAATAAATAATTATATTCTTAATGTTTTTGATATGTTATTCATTTGTAATTTTTTGTAGATCTATCCGAGAAAAATGTCTACAATAAACTACAGTAGTGTTGTCAACTTAACAAATTAGTACATAGGTGTTATATGGTTACACGTTCCCTTATATTCCTTTAGCTCAATGCGCATTCCCATCAAACAGACCCCACTAACGAGATTCCCGCTGCGAAAACTCATAAATTCACCGTGAAATAATGAAGAGAGTTGTATGTATCGCAACATCGTCGCAGTAAACACAGACATGTCAAGTATAGCTGAACGAGTCGGTCTAGCTGGCTCCATGCGAGCGTCAGATGACTCACCGATTCCAAGGTAACGTTAGTGGACAATGTAGAAAATATAAGGCATAATTAACTAAGAATAGCTTGGCATCTACAGTAGCAAGCATATATCGGATACTACTTATAAGATAATTGCAGAGGTATAGAAACCTCAGAATGGCGTGAGTAGAACCGCATTTATAAGACAACACTACGTACGACGGATATTTGAAAGAAAATAATATTGTGTGTGAAGATAGTTTCACTGCATAAAACTAATACATGAACACGCATCGTTGCGTCGATCAAGTAAACCAAGTCGGAGTCGTACAATAACTAGTAATTACGTAGGTGCGAACAACGAAAGCGATGACTCACACAGCAGATCATAAGTGTAAGTATCTACTTATACCCCCCACTGCAACACCATAACATAATATGAGAGGACTAGTCGATATAACTGCTCTCCTAAATAACTGAAATAAAGTTGTAGATAACAATAAATTATAAAACTGTAACACAATCGAATACCGCATTTCTCGAATGTCTAGTTCAGAATCGCATCGCATAACTCAATAAGATAATTAACGAATTCAGAGTTTGAAAGACAATAGATGCATGACACAAGAACAAAGACTCATAATATTATAGACATTACTATTACTCCTTTTACACGCACATACGTACGTACACCATTAATAAATATTTATAAATAAGATACCCGCATGAACGTTTAGGCATACGCAAAACGAACAAGAAAGTGGATCTGTGGATATGCAAACACGTATGCAGTTTTGCGAAGTGCGACGACCGTAATGCGTCTGTGACGGTTGATTCTAATAATATCCACAAACGAAGTTCCAAGTTAACAACATCCTAACTATCACAGTTAACCTTAAACTTACAGCGATATCGTCGTAGGAGTTGCTTTCATTAACCATTCTTAAGGTTTCCCCACATTTAACACAGAATTTTAAAAATAATGTGGAACATTTATAACCATTTTCTTGGAAACTGTGAACCAAATTGGAGAGTACAGAGAGGTTTCTGTCTCCGACAGCTGCCAGTTATATTCGCGCAGTAGTTGCAACATCGACACGCGGCGCATCACGAACAAAATGCATTTCACCATTTCACATGACACACTTTATTGTGATGTCAAAGACAAGACAAGGTTCACTTTATAAAATCGGTAGCCCTCTATGAATCAAGTGCATAACGACAAAGTACCAATAAAGCACTGAGTGCCGTCTGCGCTACAGCTAGACTGCCACCACCATCCGGCAAGTGTTTACCACAGCTCGGACATTGTACTGTAACGTAAATAATCAAGCGGACTCAACATCGAAAAGGAATTTGTTTGTTTGTAGAACAAGCACGTGTAAACAATGTATACCGAAAACTGGAAACAAATGTACCACCACTCAAACGTGAAATCATTCATATCAACACTAAACGTTACGTAGCGTTACTCAACATTCAACATGATCTACTTACATCCTCACTGACAATTTCCTTTCTGATGGCTTTTTTCTTGTGTTTCCTTAAACTCAATCTTTTCTTGAACGTATTTAACATTATACTGAATCAATGTAACTGTTAAACTGAAATTATTCGATATCTGGAGAACACAAACACTCGTCACACCACTATCAACTACTCGCATTAATATTAAATTATAAGTACCATGAACTTGAGTACGGACGTTGTAATAATATTGTATATTTATTTTAATACAAAATAACACAATTCAAGTCAATAGGGATAAATATTATCACATTATCCACATAGAAATAGGCAATTAGCCAGTACAGGCTCCACGGTCGTCGTTTACTCAACTGAGTAAAATTTATAATACAGTATTGTTTGTACGAAGCAGTGACGCTGACACATTGCTGAAAACATCGCTGACTAATATTAACTAGAGATTAGGTATTGTTTAACGGTAAAGCAGTATGCGTAATTACGAGTACACGTATTGTCATCTAAGATACTTTACTATCTTACTAACAAAGGTCATAACTGGACAAATATTGGGTAATATAGTAAATTAAGCGCACTACTGCTGATTAGAAACGACTGGAACCCTTCTTTTTAATAGAGCGATTATAACGGCTCTAAATAGTAAGCTTTAAATGCAGCAATTACACGAGTGATTGGATAGCGACAATGCAGTATTGTCCTCTATTCGAAACGTCAGGCGTCAATAACCAAAATATCGTATAAGTACACAAAAGATCATTCATTTGTGACCATTCATAGAACGTTATCTCCATTAAACATAACTGTTTAACTTTCAACAAATCTTCCCATTTGTTCTTATAATTCTAATCTTTTGTTTTCTAGCCATGTTGTAAATGCTTGTATGTTAACACTAAGAAACATAGGAACGGTATCTGTGGAATCGCACGTAGAATAATAAACAGTTTCATCTGGCAGCTCTATGGCCTACAGCTACGATGTCGGTATTTGTCCTCAGCCGATAAAAAAATGTCTGTCTCAGACATTTCCAGAATAATTGCAATGCTTTGCTCGCGGCGCCATGCCACAGAGACATGACTCGTTCGCTGAGAAATCACGATGACTCTTCCTGGCTGTATAGTCTGAGTCATTAACGCCTTGTCTCCCTTTCACACTGCTTCAAGAAATTATTATCCGTTCATGATATTTATATAATTATGCAACTCTTATAAAAACCAATATAAATCTTGATGGCGTGGATTTTTATAAGTTTACAAATAATAATTTTAATGCCTACTAGCATGAAATATAAAATATTTACTTTCTTGCTAGTAATAATAGTTCTAGACAACAGTGTCGGTTCATTTAGTATGAATAGACACGGTTGCGGTCAATGTGCACAGGTGTGTGCATGACTGCCTCATGTCCGTCCCCATCGCGTTAAATGTGGCTTGTTCGAACTTCATAAACTATGTTGGTTGTGAAAATTTGTTATACATTTTATAAGTTTTGTTTTATTTGTATTGTACGTTCTAAATATCAGTAAGCACTGTACAAGTGTATAGTCATTTTATTGATTGAATACGATGCAGTAGGCATGCTATGTAAAGCTTCTGTTTTATAGATAACATTGACAGTACCTAAATGGCTATCAGCTTAAATGTACTAACGCATTAAGGTACTCCCACAATAATGTACATTTAATTTAACTTTCTGCAAGAGATTTGACATGTCTGTTCATAACAGATAGGTCAGCATCATCATCAGATAAATCGGTCCCATAAATACAGGTTTCTTCTAAACGTAAACTAGTCTTCGGATTCAACATAGCATTGCATCTTAGTAAACTTCAACAATATTGTTGATCTAATGTTAGTCAATACAGCCAGCTTTTAAGTATTATTTGAAAGACGCAATGACAAAATGTCATGTCATGTGATTTGTTTTCATTCTCTGGAAAAAAAAATGTATTTATTACTACCAATAAGCACCTGCCCTCTGCGTTGTATAAAAAGCATACAGGTACAATCATAAGTGCATCGATTTCACTGTAAGTTCCCAAAAAAGAAATTTGGGTCGTAAGTAATGCAGTCTTCATACTTTCTCCGTAATTTACAATTTTACATACACAACAACAGAAATAATTTTTACAATTCTTTCGATTTAATTATGTGTTAAGCGTTACCAACTCAAGTATTTTTTTCTGATTTTCTTGAACACCATATTAGGTCCTGATTAAGTGCCCATACACAATTTTAGTAAGAATATTTTTGAAAAACCTATTGGTTAATTGTGTCAATGAAGAATGGATACGTGTTAATGATGTATTGCATATTATGCATACTGACATCATAACTGGCTTTAGCTTCGTTGCAGGAGCAGTGCAGGGTTATCGACCGTTTTATGTAAGGACTGATTCGAAGCACATCAATTCAATGACAAATGAACAGCGTGAGAATCCTGAATACAATACTTTGCCTGAATTTGTTTCGCAATAAAATGGATCGCTTGCAAACCTACGCTCCATAGAATAACAATTTTATTAATCTTCTGATGTAAAGATTGTAAGATATACGAAAGTGGGCGGAGGATCTTCGAGCGTAGGCAAACCGGAGTAGACACAAAACTATACGGGCTCATTGAGACAACTCGTACGGAATACGCATAATAATGCCTGAAAGTAAAGATATAATACATTACACAGACTAAAACCCATTTACATAAGACGTAAATCAAACAAAACAGCCCGTATTTTGTTACTAGAGTAGTTATCTTAAATAGGACATTTTCTATTTGAGAAAAACTATGAGAACTAAGAACAAAGTAAGTAGGCCTGTGAATAAGAAAGACTAACATGCACATCTATCGTTCCACGCCGAGGAGCAATATTTCAACGCGCAATCAAATTGTAGGTTGCATACCTACATGTAAACACGAACGAATTATAATCATGAAGAAAGTAGATTAACTCGTACGGACATTTATGACTTTCGTTTGCACTTTTTGGAGTATACCTCCGGATCTATTCAAAATGTTAAAAATACATCGAATTTTAAAGACATCTTTTATGGAATAAAGCAGAATGGCACTGTAGTTACTGACTTCTGAATAATTCATGTGAGGTAAGCACCAAGACAAGCTCGACAAGTATCTCTTGATATAAATACTTCTGTCCACGCTTGTATATTTTCCTCTTGCAAATGACGTCCAGAAATACTTTTAAAACAGATAAGTACTAATAATGTAAGATAAATTCTCTGAATGAAGAATTTGGGAACCCACTTCTAAAGAGAATATTAAGTTATTCCCAGAAAAAATCTACGTTATGTATATCCAGGACAGGTAAACCACATTGACATAAACGTTATAATGACACAAATGACTCGATGACACAAATCACAACAAAATTCTTTAACCATTACTGATACAACGACGAACATAAAACCATTACAATTAGGAAGACCTGGTTAACTATAATTAAAGCAGGAAATGGAGCATCAAGCATCTTGTAACTAAAGAAAGTCATTACATACATTAGAGCTGATTTTACACCTATAACATAGGTACGTATTTGCTCTTGTTTTTAAATGCCATTAATTTGATATCCTTGTAAGTTTAAAACGTGAAGATTCAAGCAAATTCCGTTGCGGAATTGCGATGTTTTAATATTCTAGCTAGATGGACTTATACCTAGAAATGTCAACGTGTTGAATGTTATATTCCGATCGATGTCATCGATGGCGTCCTGATGGCTGTTGAACTAAGCCGCGTACTTATAAACTCAACTTCTACCTCACTAACGCATGGGAATGAAGCAGCACACGTACTTGAATCTGAAACTTTTTGTCGTGGGTTTTACTTACGAGTGCTGCCAGATTGGGGTCAATGTGTTTGTTTTTACATCCATTTTGTTTTTAGCCTATCATATAAATACTGCCTTTAAGTGCCTTTTTGTGCATTTAGAATCCAAAGATAATAAGCAGAATTGTAGAAGCATGATCATTAAAGAATTAAGCATAATCCAGTACATTGGCCTTAAAAAATACTGTGTTTTCCAGGGAATTGAGGTAGATAATCATCATGTTTTGTTCTCATTAAGCAATATATACCGCTGGCCATGAATTATTTAATTGAGGTTAAATTAATTGTCTCTTGAATTAACACTGTGAACTTGCGTACAATATGCATATAGGTTATTACGTGCTTATTTCCAATTAAGGTAGAGGGTCTACGTTTTAATAACAACATTTCAAATATGGCTTTATTAAAAGTAGGTATCCATATACCAGAATATGTATTATATGCTTGTTGTAAGACATGATTTAACAGATATAATTTAAACAAGTGACAGATTTCTTTAAAAGATACTCAGTGAAAATAACCACATAATTAAACTCACAGACAACACGTAAAAATAATTGACTTAAGCTAATAGATTTGTAACCCGACATCATTCCAATTACCTTAAGAACTTCTGACAAACCCGTAAAGTAATCGGCAAGCTTCCTGCATATGGACTTCCTACTGGTCTGTGCAGATGGATAGCAGACTTTCTGAGGGATCGGTCAATACGAGTAGTCATCGATGGCTGCTCGTCTGACCAATTCGGTATTAATGCCGGCGTCCCTCAGGGGTCAGTACTTTCAGCGACGCTCTTTTTGCTGCACATAAACGACCTGCTTAAGCCCGGTATCTTTGGGTATGCAGATGACAGCACAGTTGTTGAAAGGTATGTGTCCGGTGCGCGGACTAGCGGAACACAGATCCAGTCTTTAAGAGAATCCATGGTCGAACGTTTGAACTCGACCTTGAAGGCGGTGTCCGACTGGGGTGACGCCAACTTGGTTAGGTTCAATGCTAGCAAGACCCAGGCGTGTCTATTCTCCGCCAAACGGAGTCAATTTCCGCTGACTCCTACTTTCCGGAATGTATCCGTACCGATAGCCGATCGTCTTGAGCTTCTTGGTGTAACTCTGACGCCCACGCTCAACTTTGGCTCCTATATAGAGTCAAAAGCGCAACTGGCTGGTAGGAAGTTGGGTGTCCTATGGAGGGTGAGACGGTACTTCACGCCGAGACAATTGCTGAGCCTGTACCAAGCACAGGTTCGGTCCTGTATGGAGTACTGCTCTCATCTTTGGGACGGCTCGGCTAAATATCAGCTGGACGCGTTAGAGCACATTGAGAGGCGTGCCAGGAGGCTCATCGACGATGATGCGCTTGTGAAGGCTCGGCTTCAAAGCCTCGAACACAGGCGTAAGGTTGCAGGCCTTTCGGTTTTCTACCGGATACATTTCGGGGAGTGTGCGGGGGAATTGCACAACTTGATTCCCCCTAGTCCTTTCCATCATCGTACCACAAGACAATCCGCGAAGCGTCACCGATTCATGGTAGATGTTCCGCCCACACGCACGAAGCGCTTCGCTTCAAGCTTCCTTGTGCGTACTGCTAAAGAGTGGAATTCTTTGCCAGAGTCTGTATTTCCTGAAGGGTATAACCTGGGAGTCTTCAAGGCCCGAGTGAATAGGTTGCTTATGGGACGACGTGCTCCAACGTAGACCGCATCATCGCTTACCAACAGGTGAGATAGTGGTCAAACGTCGCCCCATCAATTATAAAAAAAAAAAAAAAAAAAAAAAAAGTATAAATAGCCGAGTCTCCAGTCTCCAGAAATGGAAACATTTGTGATAAAACTGGCACCAAACGAGACGACGTTCGAGATATTATCGTAGTAAAGTAATACATTTAAAATAATAATTAGATCTTCATTACAGTTAGCGCTTAACACGTGGTTCGGTATTCTAAAAATAACACGGCTTTTGTATCCCATGAAATTTTAATATATACCAAGAAAATTAATGCCGAAAGGAAAAAGGAGATTAAATTATGGAATGGGAATATAACGATCACCACGGAATAATGTGGTGATTGTGTTTCTAATTTGACGTGGTGGTAACTTGAAACCTTTGACGACTAATTTTAAACCCTTCCTTATTGGTCCGCTTTTAGTGTGACCCTATTAATTTTAAACTTATGAATGAATCACTTCTCGTCAAGTGATCAGATTCTAGTTTTCTCTACAAATTTAAAATTACAAGAAAATGGTTTGTTTGTTGTAATTTAACCCAGTTTGTTTTGTATACCTTAAAGTATGTAATTTTTATTTTTAATTGCAGTTGTTTTACTGTTTATAATTAATGCCTATTTGTTTAAACTAAGTTTTAAATGTATAGCTTCACAAAAACAATGTCACTCTCATAAATAAAAGTAATGTAGCAATAATTATTAGTTAGGTAAAGATTTAGTCAAAAACAGACAGTTGAATCATTGTCTACCTTTAAAAGTAACTGTATCTATATCTGGTACAAAGATAAAACACAAAAGTAAGACGTCGAGTGCGATTGTGTCTTATTATGTTATTGACAAGTCATCGACCCGAGAATCAACGGGGATTAGGAAATAGTTACTTGGATCTGTTCTGCACGAAGACACGGGAAGTCAATCCAATGCGCATTGACAGCTATAATATAAACGGATAGCATATGAGTTGCATACAAACGACATTCTGTTCCAAAGGTTCAATTAAGTGACTCCCTTATCAACAGCAGTTTATTTATACTGAGACAGCAATGCAACAGGGTATTAATTGATGGCGACAACATGTAAGTACCTACAAAGTGATAGGACTAGTTCTAAAGGAGCTATTGTCTGCTTGATCACTGGAATTTTAAGTGTGATATAATTAACATTGTTATCGTCGTATTTACCTCAGCTTTTCTGCGCAATGACAAGTTCCTCCAGATATCGCGTGGACTCGTCCATCCAACTTTACTTTTATCAGTTCCACTGTCACCTACACTGCTGGAACATCTTGTTAATTTAGTTTGATGCCCGTTTACGTTATTTAGTGCCCGATTTTCCATGTTGCCTGCATTCGAATACTCCCCCAACGGTTGAAGATGGCAAAAAAACAAACGACGCCAGACTTTATGTACACTACGTTCTCAGATATACCACGCACATGAAAAAGCCACTTGTTTAACTATTAGCACAAATACCTTAAACAACAAATATTTACTGTCACAATTTTACATTGTATAAGTCTTTTTAGTTGTTATGAACCACTGGCCGCATCGATTTAACACCATTGTTCGACTGTTGCCATATAAACACAAATTGATCACAATCACACTATTTAAATGAACAAATTGCGGAAATTTTTAATTAATAGCTACAATATTAACGTCAGTTGCTAATATTTGAACACAAATAAACTGTTGTAATATGAAGCACCGTTCACGACTGTGTCAGTTTGAGGTTAAGTTACAAGCGATACCGGCTGCCGGTTGGCGCGCCACACCAGCGCACGGTTTAAGGCTATCCTACACAGGGTGATATTATTACCATTATTTTATCTACCTCGTACCTGTATAAATATTCTTATCAGTTAAATGTCTCTTTAGTATGCTTATTACAACTCCATTTCAATTTAAACGTATGCTATCTTCTGTATACTTCTGTAAAAAAAGTATTTTTGGAACTTCTCAAGTTCTTCAATATAAAATATAAACAAGATTATACCTATTTTACCTACGTTTATCTTTATTCATATTATTATGTATACTTTAACTTAATTACTCACTAGACTCACTGCTACTTCAACGCTGATAACAACTGTTACGAAGGATAAGAATAAATTCGGTTAAAAATAAAGCACCACGTGTGTAAAGGCCTCCATAAACTCAGGTACCGCTGAGTTAATTATGACTATATCTATATAGACGACGCAAAAGGATCCAGCCCGTCACACTTATTCCCACCAGACACACAAAGGCAACGAGCAATCGTTCGTTCCAAAGAGGGTTAAATAAACAGTCGATAAAACGTAAAATGAATCTTGTGCGATTGTATCAAAGTTGAAAACATATTGGTCACTCAATGGTGCTTAACTTCTTATTCAGTGGGCTTGACAATGCAAGAGGAGAACGTGCCCCAACCGCTTTTGCCGGGTCATGAAAAAAATCGTTTCGTAAAACAATGTTGCCTTGTAGTGACAACCATTCTGCAGCACAGATATAAGGTTAATCAAGTGTACTGTATAGGTACCATCGTTATATCCCAAGCTGTGGCAATTAAGTATTTATTTAGGTACTTCGATCTCGATGCACCCAACTAGTCAGCCGCGATAACTTCAAAACTGATAATAATTCCAAGAAATTGGAGTTGAGTAAACATAGTGATAAAGAAACCTTTTCAAACATAGGAAGGAATAACAAGTCATGAATGATCCTTTTATGTCGCAACAGTTGAATAAACTATTGAGGTCTAAACTCTACATTATTATTGTCTGTACTGATCTAATACAAAGACTGTATAGCTGTATTTATTTTTTAAAGTGTATACTTAGCTTTTGTTAAATCATCAGTTGGTTTTAATAAAAAGAAATATGCCTCTGAGACGTATTTGAGTATTTAATGTTCCAAGAATTTTCAGGTCAGGGTGCGACCGTGAAACAGTTAATGTCTGTTTAGTAAATTCGACACATGCGAACAGAATGTCCGCCACTGCACGAGGTTATTTTTAACCCTGTAGACACAGGGGTCAGTCACCCGCACACCCCTCCCGCTCTCCGAACCAGTCCTATCACATGAGGAACTGCGTGGGAATAGGTTGGCACCATGTCCTTACCCAGGACTGTAAAACATAAAACAGCAAAAACAGTTGGGATCGGTCACGAGCACAAGCACCATTCGAAGATGAATCACGGGGAAAACTTTCGGAGACTGAGAATTGTTCATTTATTTGCTATCGTATAATTTGTACTGTTTGTCTTAACCCTTCCTAAGGGTATAGCCTATACATAAGAATTCCAAGTTTACGAATGTTAACAACTCATACTTGTAGAAAACCGACTAAATATTATATTAATTTCATAATTATTTTTTGTAATTTCGCTTACATAATCTTATTTTAATCTTTATTTATTGTCATAAAACTGCATTTCAAATACAGAGTAGTAAAGTTACTGCACTATTAATGTATTGTCTGTTTTATGTAATACAACACCTGACACGGTTAAGTATCAGTGTGGTTATGGTATCGATATGTCTCAATGTAAACAAACTAGTTTCAGGCTTGCTGCACGTTACATATGGGTTCATCATCTTCACGATCTATTACATATTTCGGTATACTACACCTGCGCTAGTGTTAAATACCACTGAAGTGTAATAAAAAATAAGATGTAACAACTATCAAAATCCCTTTTATAAAACATAAGAGGGAATGAACTAAAATAACACATCCCTTTTCGGGGTGCGCTAACTACGATTAGGGGACACGTTGAGGGTGCACATGAAAAACGGCAAGGGGACTCTGACACTTACCGTTGCCGTGTCGGTAAGGGTGACGGTAGCAGAGGTAGGCCCATTCGGTGGTGCATTGAGTGAAGAAGTAACGGACACTTGGTTGTTAGAATTTTGCTCAATGATACGCTGCCGTAGTGCTAATCTTTCTAGACTAGCCAGGCGGTGAGATCCACCAGTTCCCTCTCTGTCTCGTTCCCTAAGCCCAGTTGTACTGCCCGCACTGAAGGAGCCACTATACTTAGGTAGTGTCGGCGGTGGAACTGGTCTAGCAGTACCACTGCGACCTAGCAGCGAACCGCTGGAAGTATACGCATAACTGCTGGGAGTCCCAAGTGTAGCCGTACGTGGCGCGGCACCAATTCCATTTAGGGCACCTGTGGTCCCATTGACGGCACTGCCATTCACCGTCGTTGTGCTGCCGTTCATCTCCTTAAATTATTATCCGTCATACGAGTATTACAAAATCACACACTGAGTCACTGGCTGCGTACTACGTTACGATCGCGAATTAGTGCGGCGATATGCCGGTGCGTTCAAGCCGGGTGCCCGACGGAGGCGGTTTGACAGCTCGGCGGTGCAGACGAGACGCGCGGGCGGGTACGGCGCCCCGCACTCAGCGCCTCCGTCGTCGGGGCTTGCCAGTACTGCCGACCCCACTACATCTCAGGATTATTGCCATAACACCGCCAGAACAGAGGGTTGAAAATGCATTGTTACCCGTTCTCTCTGTCAAGGTCAAAACATAATATAACCCCACTCTAAGTATTGCATTTTCCGACCAGTTTTGATTGGCTATTGTTTTCATGATCCAAATGATGATGATATCTTAAAATACGAATTCATTATCTAAACAGCTACCTATTATAAGATTTCTTATAAGATTATACTAGGACATTACTAACCCAATATACCTTAATTTTACCCAATGGAAAAATAAAACATCTGACAATGTAAGTTCCTATCTATAAAGACTTTCTCTTCCAACGGGACCCGAGCCAAATGTCACTTTCAACGAATAGATAGCAAAAGAAAAGGAAAAAGTTATAAGTACAGACAGATTTTACTGACGATATACGATTCAGTCTAACTAGCAAACATGAAAGGAAGTGACGCTGTCTAGTTCATCGGCCTGGATCCAAGAAGCATTGAGGCGGCTACTAGCGGAAGTACATTTAAGGTACAAATAATGATTTGAAAAAATAAATAGCTATCGCTTATTTGTAAAGCGTACTCCACATGAGAATTATAATGAATCCTTAAATAATCTCGTAAACGTCAGAATACTAACATGATGGTGTTGTTTTCAAGCACATGGAATCAACAATTTGGTAAGGAGCAGGGAACACGTGTTTGTCGCATGTTTCAGTTAGGTCCAGCCATCGACCGCCTCATCGCGCATGCGTGTCCTCACCCCAATCCTGCGACCGTCTCTCCTTGCACAACCTCTCGCTTCGGTGCATGCAACACCAACGTGCTTCCCGTCCTAGTCTTTTCTATGAACGGAAAGACTATTGCAATAACTATAATTTTATTATAAATGCAGTCACCAAAAACATTACTTTCAATTTGCTTGTGTGGCGGTTGAGTTAATATTACCTTGCGAAATGTACAAGACAACAATTTAAAAGGCGCAAAGGTATGTATATTAATGGTGATACTGTAATTACTAATGAACGAGCTTTTCAGCGCGCATTAGTTTAATTCAAAGACGGCATTGACCACCAGGATCACAATGAGAATTAACATTGCTCTTGTAACTTGTAAACAAACAAGCGCCATCTAACGGATGTTGTCGACGTCGGGTATTTAGCATGCGCATGCTGGTAACATTACCTTGGTATATATTACCGCTAGGCGCAGCTTGAAGCGAACAAACGTAAACATTGCACTCATATAGACGTGATGTTATTACTCAGTAATCACCAGGTGGCGTTGTTTCAATACTAATTTTATCTTTGTAAGGAAATGTAACCCAAAAAGGGTCCTGAAACCAACAATTCGATAAAATAATTTTAGAAGACCTTAGTGAAGTTATTGGATCTAATTATGAACAAAAAACGTTTTAAAGTGATTACGTGGTAACTTGTAAGTAAGACTAATGAATGACAAGGAATTCTTTGAAGGAAACAACTTCTATTCAAGGAGAATTAGAGCTGATCAAACTTGTAAAGAAATAAAACACATGTTAATTGCATGTATAGTGTGAATTACGACGCACCGTGACGATGTATAGAAACCGTATATATTAGACATCATGAGTATGAAATGAGAGTATGAGAGCGCTGTTTCAGCAGGCTACAACCGACAATCTCATTGAGGTACCAGTACGTAGGGAATATATGTTGAAACGTAAACATATTGAAAGATACTGTAAAGATGCCTATGCGCATGTAATACAATAAAGTGAAATAAAACAGGTGCTCTAACTCGTGCAGAGATAACATACTACATCACTTTATTCAAGAAAAGCCATGGATGAAGTACCATACTTTTGCTTTTCAATCAAATCAATCATCTAGGTTAATGATTGGTTTGCTTGCTATACACATGCACCGACGACGTACGGTTATGTTAAATGAGTACTTGTGCTGCGGTCTGAATTGATACCGTCTGTTTAGCAACGATCCTACAGCTAAATCAAAACATATGGCGACGAACTCGCCATGCCGCTGCCATATTCATTAAGTAATTTATATTGAAACACACCAATGATTGTGTTACTTGCATGAGGCACAACAGCCTGCGAATATGTTTGGAAGACGTAAATCACTTGTTTATTGGTATGAAACAATATTTCATGGGCATACATACAACATGTAACGTAATTAACGCACACCCTCAAACACCCCAATTAGAATATTATGTTACAATAATAATACATACACTAAATTTTTAATTAACATGTATATGCATCCTTACTGGTCTTTTCATAAGGTTTATTTTTCTTTATTTTGTATTGAATGATAGAATTTGTATGAATACAAATAAAACTGCGATTTTAAAAGTCTTATTGCTTTGACTTACGGCGCATTTCGATTTGTTTTAACAATACAGGGTTAATGACAATCATTTTCGTAGTTTTAATTATTTTTGGGATAAAAAATTACCTATACTAAAAATTATATAAATCGATTTAGTTAACGATTCTGAGGAGGAGGATGTGCGTTATTTAAGTTACATGTTGTATAAGTATGGGTCATTGTGACAAGTATTCGTAAAATATTCATAGCCCGACACTTTAGTGAGCAATTATTGTCTGAACTTACTTACAAGTGTGTTTTTATTTATTCTTTTTTGAAGTGTCACAAAATTTCTAATCTTGAAACAAGAATAACTTTTAATCTCACACATACACACTCTATTTCTATAGTAGGTACCTATAATTATGGTTTCAACGTTACACACAATATGGAATGGTGTAAATTTTGTTAGCGTTAACTATACTATGTAAGTCTGAGCTTAGGCAGAGAGATAAGAAGCCTAGCAAGTCAATAATACATGTAGACATTAGACGTGATAAAACTATTGAGGTTGGTAATTACCCAACGAGTGCGCTTAACAATCATTAGTAATCAGTCATGACTGCATGCCTCAGTCGGATCATAAGAAAATGTAGTTTCCAAATAACTATACGACTTGTTTGGTTTTGTTTGGATTTACTATGAATTCAGGAATTAGCTAAGTCGAAACCACACATACTTTGTTATTTGAAAAACTTAGTTAATAGACACAAAATGCACAAACTAATTACCTATTTACCATTAGTTATAAATATATCAACGGACGTGCTGCTAAGCAAAACAAGCACGTGCGATCGCACTAACAGGCAATGTTTCTAAAACAAACTCCAATACACAAAGCATGATTACGGCTCAACAATTCAGCGAAGTCACGCTGAATCAGAAATAGAACGAACCATAGAAACTCAGCTCTGTAAGCTCTGTTCAATGACCAGCCTGTTTCGAAGACGACTGCTAGATGGTTGCTTTTAAATAGTAAATGAATTTTTCCACCAGTTTAATTTATGTTCAGTTCGAATAAAAAGAACATGGGTTTGGTCTATTGTTACGTTTACTTTCATAATCAAAATATGAATAGGTACCATAGAAGACTTCTTGTACCTCCACTCCTTAACCAAAGCTTAATACTGAATACAGAAAATACGCATTAAAGTCCTTCTACTTTTTAACTTCTTTAGCATTCATTGCTGTTATTCTCAGCGTGCAATTCTGCCGTCTGGTAGAAGATTATCTATAGATACATGTTTAAATATTTCAATAATATGAGATCTTTATTGAGCCGTTGCAGTTTTTTGTTTCTACGACAAGAGATCGTTTTTACGAGATTTTAACATCCGAGGTTTTTTTGATCACATTATCACAATAAAGAATAGCGACAAGCGTGTTGGTGGAACTACCTAATCGCATCAACCTACAGCGTACACCAAATAATAAATCACAAACATTGACGATGCAAATGATTAATTATTGCTTAGCGAATAAACCAACGCAAGTAATTATTATTAATCTTTGCTTAGAATATTTTGGGGAAACAACCTACGATCATATATATTAATACATATGTACATACAAATGTAAAACGAATGCTTGCGGTACTTGGTATTCTTATAAACAGTGTATTTGACGTATAAGCATCATTTAATGGGTATTTAGAATAAAATACCATCAACTAGCCTTAACATTATTACGCCACTGGTCTGCTAATGGAAATCGAGCCTTAAGCCAATACATTCCAATTGCAAATAACACATATCCATGTGTGATGAATACTTAATCAAAACTGCAGAACATCATTGGGATTTTTTTTTTATTCAAAGAGCATTGGTACCTCATGTACCAATACATAATAATTTTCAATAATTTTGTCCTGTTAATTGTGAAATAGAAATATCTGGTACAGATTTAGAACTTATATGATAGTCATTGTTTTAACCTTTTGTTATACATACTGGTGCTCACAATGCATTTGAATATGCAAAATAAAATGCTACTAGGTACGTCATGCATGGCCCTTATAAACTTTAGAGTAGTTTCAACTAGACCTAGTATTTGATTCGAGAAAATAACATCAGGTACTGAATATGTTAACATAAAATAAAATATCAATATTCCAAAGTGATAAGTACCTCTTTTCAAGGATCGTCTCGTTAGACGATCGTTACTCCTACTGAATATTAGGATTGTTTTCCTTGTAACCGTTTATTTATAAAACTGCGGAAAACAATACAATTTGAGCTATGTAATTCTTTATTTCTGTAGGTATATTTTATTGATTTTATTACTTTTTTAAGTAACATATTATGTCTGATAAGATACTTAAACATATTCTTACGAAACTGTCCCTAAACAGAAAGCATAACATTTAATACCGAAGAGATATTTATAATTAAAATCCTTCGATGCGAGCAAATGTCATGTTTTAAACTGTCGAACACCAAGCGGTCACCGGTGACCGCGACCTATTGTTCTTTAATTGTGTCTATAAAACCGGTACTCGACGAGTTAAACCATTAATGATATCACGAATGACCTCTTTTCTCTGTACAAATATATCATGCTGATAAGGAACATTAATATAGCCACTGCAGAAGTATTTTAGTATTTACTATCAAAACCATCGTATTAAATTACTCGATTGTTGAATAAAAATCAAATACAATGTGGCATTTTGAAACGGCGACAGCAATGTTTCCCTTTTATTAGGTCATCGTTAATTTTATATGAACAGGAATGTGTTGCGACCTTACCTGGTCTGTAGCCTCCCCACATGGCTTGTAACGAGCCAAAACAGGTCTATTTCTTGATCTATTCAGAGGTGAATCCGATACTGACGTCATTGTATTTCACTAACTAATTTCACACACACAAATTATTATAACAGTTATTTTATTTAACTATTATATTGTGCACACCCATATGCCGTTCAAGAGGAAAACATACTGTTTTAATTACAGCAAATATTGTTCCACTACTCACTAGCAAACGCGATACCACATTTTTTCGTCGACAAATCACATCCGGAGAAGAGTCGAGCGAAGACCGTGTGTGTGGGTGATTCAACCGATTACGACAACCACTTCACCTAGAACTACCACTGATAAAAGTTAATGTTGTTACACTAATAAACACACCCTAAGTGACTCAGAAAATTATCGAATACTACCATACAGCTAAAACCGTCCAACGCCGCAAACAGTTCAGTCTTTATTATCAGTAAACTTTACATTGTAAAGCAAAACTCTACATTTGCCACTAAATGCCGCCAGAAAGTTGACTGCAATTTGCAATGGATCACTGGTAAGTATACTAATCTTATATTTTTTATCGAACGCAAATTTAAGCTCGTAGATAACTTCATAAGTTTTATAAATAGAGTTAACTACTCTATCATTAACTTTTATTGACTCTATAAATATTATTTTTACAATAAAATCACATTGCAACGACCACTCCACGATTACAAATTCACTGACTGAAACAATAAAACAATATACGCGTCGTGGATAGCGGACGGGTTCGTCACTGCAATCAGTAGTGATGTATGTATGTGTGGCCCAGCTAGCGTCCAAGACAGTCCCCATAGGGATTTGGTATCGGTGTCATGGTGCTTGCTGCACCCGACGGTCGACGCCTGAGGGCCGAATAGCGGTCGCGAATTCCTACTCGTAATTCAAATGACGCACGCAAAGCATACGTGCCCAGCGGACGAACGGTCCTGGCGACCTAATAATTTCAACTCGATATCACTTCATTGCTTACGATATATCAATACGTTTAATTAAATGTCCATAACATTCATATGCTAGGGCCAGGCTTTATAACATAATAGACGAAAGTAATGTACCTAAATAATAATTTACGTACATGTAAACTTTAGCAACTTATCAAAAAATCACAATTATGTACTCACCGCTGTTTTCCAAAAGTAGATAATGCAGCACATGAAACAAATAAATTGTTACTTAGTTACACTGCATACTAATTGTTAGATCCAAATAAATGATGAATGAAAAAGCCATAAGATTTGATAAATACACGAACATACAAACACATTTTATATTCTTGAAAATGTATATACATTAACTTGTCCACTTGTTCACTTTTGTTAAATCGCACAATTATTTTAATCCTAACTGACATACCTAGACAAGGGAGACAACAAGTACCGACATCTTCAAGACTTTCTGTGCTCATGAAATCAACGTCCATTAACAATTTTTATTCTCCTATTTTGTATTATTTTATAAACAAAAATACAATTAAATGTGCCAAATAACACGCAACTATGTGTGGCAAAGCGAGACATACTACTTACTCTGTATAGCTAAAGTCAACGCACGATTCAGTGAATCACTGGACCTGTATGCTAGCATTGTTTTGAATCCCAATTGTTTTCACGTCGGCATTGATGGACATATTAAACAAATGACGCGACCTATTAAATATTAAAATCAATAACAAACGGCTTTTTCTTCACTTTCATCTAGCATTGTCACATTGTTACTCTTTAACTGCTACACGCGAGGAACATAATCCTTACTCACGTTCATTCATGATCATGACACACGGAGATTACGTATTACAGGGAAATAGGAAATTACGAAACGTGCCAGTAAATTCGTTAGAATTTGTCAAAAAAGTATTGCTTAATTTTCGTTCATCTAGGTACCTTTTTATTATACAAGCGATATGTGCTTCCGTAATATTCTTTCAGTTCAATTCAAAGCATCGCATTGCACTTCCTTCAGAATTATTGTTTCCTTCAGAATCAAAAATTTCTTCGCACATTTACACTATCTGTTATTATTTTTTCATCCTATTCTACTTTTGTTTCAGTAGATATGAATAGAAATACTCAAATCAAATTAAATTAAATAAATACACTATAATATTGTCCCAAAAAAAGCTTACACGACAAACATGAAGTCTCCATTGCTTCCATGATTGCTGAATAATTTCTTCAAGTCTTCTTTATTAACTCAATTAATTTCGATTAGTTAAATAAAAAATCATGATTCCCCAGAAAACCTCACATCGTACTGGAAAACAAATGTATCACTACACTTCTCGTTGTTGTGTATGATAGACCAACTGTTCATTGGCCTGATTGTTACCAAATATTGACAAAGTGACAAAATTAAGTGTCAGCTTAGAGTACAACAATTTACGACAGAGACGTGACTAGATGTTTACGAATGTGAGATAAGTATGCGTTTTGCGGCGGTAATGAAAAGCAGGCGGTGTGCGCGCTCGTCAACAGGGACTGAGCTGGCAGACGCGATACTGTACTGAGCGTGCAATTGCAGTACAAGCTATTTCAATACATGCAGGGAATTCGCGAGTCGGCGGATTCCAGCCGCCCGCGCCGGGGTGGCCGCCGTGAAGCGTCGCGTGCCCCGTGAGGTCAATCTGCTTATAGCGACAGAAACTTAACTATGGCAGCGATGCGATACAATATGAACGATGAATTGTTTTTGAACCTTTGTCACATAAAATCAGAAATCGATTTGATTAAACTCAATACATATTTATAAATTAATACTTTAACTGCCAAGTTTAAAATGGTGAAAGTCAAACCTCCACTAGCGTCAGGCACCGGTGACTGACGTGGCGCTCTAAGGGTTAATTATGTTTTCTCATACGAATAATATTGTGTCTATAGTAACTAACGTCTGCATTAAATTGCACAGCAATAAAATGAAGGTCATTTCCATTAATGATGACAAGACAAGCATGCAATTCAATAACAAATGAGGACTTTGAACTGTTTTGTCTCTAGATATACTGTCCAATAAGCCAATAATTAACCATTATTCCAGGTAATAAAACAATTGATCAAATAAAAGTAATTCTTTTTGAACTGACGATATTTTTGTGCCTAGTACCTTTTATATCGAAAATATTTATTCTGATATTTTTCGTTCCCAAAAATACAACAGGTACGTATACGTTAATGTTGATTAGTGGCTTATGGTTTTGACGGGCGAGAGCAGCCGAGTGTACCGGGAAGGTACGTGCGGAAAGGTGTGGATTACAGTGAGGGCGATATAGTGGTCAGTTTCCGCGTGAGGGCGCACATCCTGGGATGAGGTCACACGCTCTGTGAACACGACACTATACATCTATCGTATAAGAGCACACATTACTTGTCCAGGTACAGATACAGTCTACATACTCTTACTCGTTGAGGGGTATTTATAAATTCTCAAAACTATGACAAACATCTTTACTAGTCTTTACTAATATTATAAATTGGAAAGTGAGTTCGTTTGTTTGTTCCGCTTTCACGCCGTAACTACTAAACCGATTGCTTTGAATTTTTTCAGACGTAAATTTAGAAGTCTGGATTAAATAATAGGGTACTTTTTACCCCGGAAAAATTTATATTCCGGAGGGAAAACAAAAGTATTGGTATAGATGGCGCTGTGTGTATTGGTATATGTCACATAGGCTACTTTTTATCCTTTTGTGACGCGAGCGAAGCCGCGGGTAAAAGCTAGTTCGTTAGGACCAGATAAAAACTGAACAAAATCGCTAATCCTCTGAAACAAGCATAACTCATACATTTGAGGATGAATGTTTAAAAATGTGACTGTACCTACAGGACATTCATCATAATCTCGCATTCCGAGCATATTTATTAGTAAATAACTGATATACAACGAGGGGGGGGGGGGGTAATATTAACAGGATTTAGTTATCTTGACTTTTGAATAACAGCATTGACAACTTTTTTATGTTTCAAACTCGTGCAGTTCATCTGCAAACAATGGCTCCCTCGGTGACTTATATTGCTGTTTGCTATAACTCCAGACTTCGTTCATGGAAAGTTGTAAGTAACAAAAAATGTTGGAAGTAATAACCACATAAGGACAAATGAGCAAAATTTACATTTAGGTACAAACACACACATAAGCTGACGCCTGTATCTGTAGAGACTTTGGCACGCCAATTGCTACGATTCTTACATATCTCTTTCGCTTCATCAAAATTCATCAGTCTTCATGCATGTTCCTCGTCGGCTAAGACTAATTTTAATTGGGCCCTTCTTTAATATATTGCCAAATCAACCACACCATAATATATTTATCATTCCTGTGATTTACTTTTAACTTATCTCAGCATTTTCCTCATGCACATCACATAGACTGGGTATGAAACAAACTGTTTTTCCTATCTATGTGTGTCCATTCATGAGATTTTCGTTCTTATTCTCACTATCAGAGGGTTCATGGTAGTTTCATAGTCTCTACTATACTTCGATGGTGTCTAATCTGGTTAAAAGATTAAAAAACCGACAATAAAGTACAAACCGACCTAAAAAAACTAAAAATTGAATAACTTTATTCCTCATTTATAAAAAAAATTGGACCTCTTTTAAAAATAAATCGGAAGCTGTCTTGTTAAGGGTAGAACGTGACTTTACAATACAATCTTAAAATTCCTTTAAATAGTTATCGCGAAAAAATCAGCTTTCGTACGTTCGTACTTGGATCAAAAATTTTTTTACGTGGAGTCCGAATTGAGATGGTTTTTCATATGTAATTTAATGCTCGACTGACGGCTTCTTTGGTCGAATCTCTAGTTTAATTCCCGGGGTGGGCAAAGAAAAGAGTGATTGGATTTTCCGTAAAGAAACATCATCTTAACTCATTCCTTATTGTGCGAGTCTCAAGTTTCACAAAACACTTTTTTTCACAGAATGTAACATTAAAATGTGCACTTCTACGCCTTCGAGATTCAAAGGCGTGCCATTATGTGATGTAATTTTAATCAAGTTCAACATGAACAAAGATAATGAAAAACTTATTTGTTCCAAACAACAAAGTAATTTTAATAACAGACAACAGATAAAGTATAATATTTGTATGTAAAACAAAGGGATTTTTATAAATATAATAACAATTGGCGCAACAATTTATTTATGTTCTCTTATCTGTCTTCCTAAGGGGAATAACTACTGACAAAATCATGTAGTGTTAACTAAATTTCATTAACAGAGAATAGAGGTCTTTGCCTCTTCCATAGTGAATAACAACACATAATATCTTCTTACACACACACCATTCCCCGAATATTGGTTTAAGGATTATTTGTTAAATCAAATGATGCGCCAGAACTTAGATCTGCATCTAGTGTCTAATATACTGACAGTCAAGGGGTTAATCCATTAATCAAGCAAGTTTAATATGCTCATAACATAAATAGTGAAAAGTGGGTGTTACATTGTTCAGTGCCATTAAGTGCCTGTACACCTCTACGCCTACCCCTTCGGGGATAAAAGGCTTGATGTTATGTATTATGTATGTAAGTTCAATATGCAATTTAAGTAAGCTAATAAGTTATTACTCTCAATAGGTACTGCAGAGTATAAAATTATATCAGCAATTTTTTTATCATAATTTTGTAACTGATAACAATATCAATTGCAGAGTAATTGAAACTTGTACAGAGCAAATTACATGAAAATTGGTAGCTTTTAATCTCTTTTAACTTGAAATACATTATCTTCAAATTAAATTGTTAGAATATTTTATACCTATTTAATTTTTAGTCTTAAAGGAGTCTTGTACAAATTGACATAGTTCAACCACCCACCTCTGCTTAGTAAAGGTGTAAATTCCCAACATCACTGACATCACATCATTTGTTGTGCTAGTGGCCCATCAAGGCATTCAAAGAGCCACTATATTAAAATTTTCACAACAACCATTTCTTGACACAGGTTGGTCAAGCCACTTGGTTCAAGCTTAGATTACCACCAATGGGAAATAGATTTTTTTTTAATAACAATCTTTTCACTTCTTTTATTAGATTTCTCTTGGTATTATAACGTGTATAATTAAGGTAAAACTATGATAAAACTAAACTTTGTTAGACAATTAAATTCAAAATTAAATAAATACTCCATTAATGTGGTGGTTAGTGGCTTTATAATGGTTAAATGGTTAATGGTATTATTTTGTCTCTAAATAGGTACTGTATAAACTATCCTTCTTCCTACTAATATTATTAATGTGAAAGCTTGTGAGTATGTATATGTTTATTACTCTTTTACAATAAAATTACTGTACGGATTTAGAATAAATTTAGTACAGAGATATAGTCTTGTTTCTAAAAATTTTTAACATGGATACCCAGGCAAAACTACTAGAAAAACTTGTAACTTATAATGGCATAAGACAGTGAACGAATTAACATAATTAGAAGCAGTGTCACTAATAAAGCTAAGTATTGGCAAATCAGTTTCACATTGTAATTTGCTGCACATCGTAATCTACACTATCTCTGCTCATATTCGTGGAACTCGCTGAAGATTTCGAGTTTTGATAATCGTAATCTACCTATTATTAAAGTATTACTACTGAAAAATAAAATGAGGAAAAGCGTGTCTAAGCCTTTCACGAATAATATCTAAACAAGTGATTACAAATAAAACTGATTTACATTTTTTCAGAAATCTTTACTTTTGTATTGATAATCTAAACAAAAAGAACTCTCCTGGGTAGTAAGTCATAAGCACTCAGACCTAATCACTAGTGATGTGAAGCAGTATGTACTATAAAATTGTTATGTAATACTTCCACATGGACATATTTTAAATTGCTTATGCTATTTAATATCTAAATGCTATATACAAACATTTAAACTAATGCTCAAACCGTTTGAACAGGATTGTGGATACGAAATTGGCGCGAATGAAGTAGAACGATAGCCATTAAACTACATAATAATTGAAATAAACAATGCGTATTATTACCTGATCTCTGCATATTGAAAATGCTAGGAATCCAATATTTAACCCAAAAACATTTCTTGAAACACCAATTCAACACACACTCTCAACGAACTGTCAACAATCTCACCCGCCCATGCACCGCGTAGAAATTGATTTTTGAATATTGTTGCCATTACGAAAAATATTTGCTATCACGTATCACAGTAAGAACAATAAGCGCGATAAAATAAAAAAATGTGATTATTACAAGAGAAAAACAAATATAAATAGTACCCCCGCTTACCTACCAAAGAAAAACGTAACGTACGTTGTAATACATATAATTTATTACTTATTTTAAATTAGGTATATAAAGTTATATTAATTTATATAATAGGAATGTATAAACAGGTAATTTGGTAACATACCATATTAAATAACGTTATAATCCGTAATTATAATTTTTCTTTGCCCAACTTTTAACAAAGACTCCAAACAAATTCCAATACAATCACAAATGACTTGATTTTGATTGTAAATCGGCATTTCGGCAACACTGCACAGCTAGTTATTCTGTTCTGTCAATTAAACAACACTAATGTTTGTTTTCTAATAAAAAAATAAGTTTTTGTTTGTGTATAATTTCGCCACAGAAATTATAATAAAAACAAAATAATACTCAAATCAATTCTTCTTCGAGTACTATAAGATTTTAAAGATAAACGTAATCGTGTTCGAAAATGAATATTTTTTTTAAGCTGCGTCCTGTGTCTTACAAATTTTTTCAAAGAATATTAAATCACGGCAAAATAAATATTACAAGTAATGCTAAGATAATACATCAGGTAAATATTTAATTAATTAGAAACGTAGATTTTTACCTTGCTACTGTTGCTATTGATTCTGTTATTAAACTTATATCCTTGTTATTGTTTTAGGATATTAGTTTACCTAATAAAATAATAATGTTATCTACGACATTATCTTTTATGTTATGGCCAATTAAAAGTAAAGATCCTGCCGAAAAATGCGCTCCTGAACATGTTCTGCCTATAGATGATGCGGATAAATTATTTGAAAATGGCCACTATGAAGAATGCTATAAATTACTAGCAGAGTTTCAGGTACCAGTATCTGCCAATGGAATATCATTTATTTAGAGAATATTTATAACAATACACAAATACACATCCAATTAATCTATGTGCCATAAAAAAAATGATGTGACAACTATACCAAATCATTTGATCCATGATTCCATGGTTACTGTTCATGGATACCCTTTTTGTTTCATAAGCATTTATACAAATCTAGGCTATAGCCTTGTATTTAGTACACTAAATATACATATTTGAAATATTTCCAGGACAAAGGTAATGTAGAAGTTCAATGGCGAATATGTCGAGCCTTATATAACATGTCAAAGGAATCTAAATACGACAAGCAATACAAAAACAATCTTGTTTGCCAAGCTTATGATTTAATATTGAAAGTATTAAATGATACTCAAGACCATTACGCTGTACACAAGTGGTATGCTTTACTGTTGGATGCTAAAAGTTCACTAGATGGCATCAAAGAGCGAATAAGACAATTAGAAAATGTGAAAAGGCATATGGATGTAAGTCATTATTATGTACTCGCATAATTATTATTTATATTTCAGTTTATTATTACTTAATGTAATTTTTTTTTTAAACAAATTTATTCCTTTCAATTTTACAAAGTTATGGCCTTAAATCTAAACTCGCCAAACTTTGACGTTTGATGGCGAGAGACACTAGAGAAAATGAACTCTTCACTTTGTAAATGTTTTTATTTTCAGATGGCAGTAACATTAAATCCTAATGATGCTACAATTTTGCATATGCTTGGTGAATGGTGTTACCAAATTGCCGAAATGCCCTGGCACCACAGAAAAATAGCTGAAGTTTTATTTGCTTCCCCGCCTTATTCAACATATGAAGAAGCATTAGAATACTTCTTAAAAGCGGAAGCAGTTCAGCCGAGATTTTACAGTATCAATTTGTTAAGACTCGGGAATTGCTATCTAAAATTAAAAAAAGAAGATCAAGCTAAATATTACTTGCAGCTAGCTGCAAGTTATCCAGCTAAATCAAATGATGACCACAAAGCTAATACTGAAGCAGCGGAATTGTTAAAAAAACTTAAATAGGCTGTTTGTTTTACTGTTTGTTATTAGTTATTTATAAGAATATTTTATTTACAATATAAACATTTCCATGACGTTTTTTTGTAATATAGGTAGGTACTTATTTTATATTAATAGAATCTTGAAGCTTAATAACTGTGCTATTTGTGATAATTTTTAAAATAACCTATGAATATAGGAAACCACAGACATGAGAATGTACCTAATATTAAATATTGATACTAAATACCTGTATAATATTGATTGATGATTTATATTTCTAGTTTAATTAGTTATTTTATTTTAAGTCCATAATTTATTTAATTTTATACTGTATTTAATAATCCAGATATTAAAACTATGACGCTTTCATACTTTTTTAAAATTATGTCCTGTAGGCTTTGATTAAAACTATATGTCTAATTAGACTGCCTCGTTGGCCGAGTGGTCGCAAGTGCGACTGCCGGGCAAGGGGTTGGGTTGGGTTTTTAAAAAATCTCAGTAGTAGCACGGAGTCTGGAATTAATGTGCCCAGTAGGTACATGGCAATGGGCTCACCCCCTATTACATGGGACTCGTTACATAAATAGTGAAAAGTGGGTGTTACATTGTACAGTGGCATAAGTGCCGTAATGTGCCTACACCTTCGGGGATAACAAGGAGTGATGTATAGCTTCACCATACAATAGCAACTAAAATCAAAAATGACGTTCCAAAATTTCTTGAATGTTTGCGTGCGGCTTGTGGTTACTAGTTTACCACGGACTCCGTGGTAAACTGGTAACCACACAAACTCCGTGCCACGGAGCAAAAATTATACCAGCTACAACAAAAATTTTCCCATCAAACTTATATCTCCCGCAAATATTTGGGTACTTAAACTAGATTATTTAGAAGTAAAATAAAAATTGTAACCATCTCTTTGAATTTGATTTTAAAGTTTTTTTGAATTTTATGGAGCAAGTATCTTTGCAGTATACTTTATTTTGTAGCGTGCATGTGCATACACGTAGCGACGCCTAGATGACACAATTGGTACTGCTTGACCAAAAAAAATGCATTGCAGTGAACAGTTCACTGCAAACTTTTGTTTGGGCCGCTTTTCGTGAACTGACACTCCATCTAGACATTATACATACTTATAATCAAAGCCTGCTATAAACAAAACAAAGACAACATCTGATTATTATTTCGTTAAGCTATGAGAAGTAACTACCCTACCCTACCCCTTAAAAAAATACTGCTGTATATTTCGGCTATACAGTATGACAAAACAACTGACTGTCTGACCATTGATTGGAAGGAAGGATGTCAAATTATAATAAAGTGAAAAGTTTCGAACGAAAAACCTTTTATAAGAAATGTTTCTAATGGCAACAATTGCTATTTTTTAAATTACATTTCATTTCAGAGTTGCTAGATTTGATTTCTTTTTTCAAAATAAAGTAAAAAAAATAACTAACAATAAAAATTTCTTCAATTTAAACAAAGCTACAATGCTATAGAAGGTTACTAAATTCTCAACAAATATGGTTATTCTGAAATTACTACTTTTAATATCCTAAATGGGCTCAATTGATGAATCTACTTTGATTTATTTACATTGGGGAAATTTTCAAACAGTATGGTAACCCTGTAAGTGCGGCGAAAATAAATGGCTGATGGCATTTGAAAGAAGTTCGTTATGTGTTATTTTCTGTGTGTAAAATATTATTTAATTGTAACAGCCATTATTTCATTTACTATTGTTTACTTTATTAAACGGTTCCTTTCCGCTAATATGTCCTTGAGTCAGTCAGATGAATTAAGTGACGATGAAGTGTTTTTCGGAAAACTGACTTTAAAAGAATTAAAGAAACATATATTATGGGATAAACGACAGAAAACGTAAGATAAACTATATTTATTGTATTATAATGTAACTACTTATTAATTTTACGTAGTACAACTATCACATTCACATACTTTTTGTTTTATGCTCAAAAGGGCGCTACATGAGGTAGGTAGCTAATTTTATTGTGGTCTATTGTGTCGGTTTGTACTTCTTACATCTTTCATCTCAGCACTCACCGCTAAATACTGACAGTATGCCTTAAACAACATAGATGCACATCACTTATATCAGATCAATTTAACTGAATTTAACTCAGCTCAAAGCTTATAGTAGACAGAATAAAGTTACAAAGTAAATTTAACCACCACATATATCAGTGGTCAAAAGTACAAAGAATTGTTTAAGTATGGATTCTGGAATAACACAACCATTTGAGTACCGTCATTATAGACACAATTACAGAACAATAGGTTGCGATGGTCACCGGTGTCCTCGCAGTGTCTGACAGTTTTGGACCTTTGTCCCTTCACAATTAACATAGCTAACTGTGTTACTTATCATCATTGCCAATCCTATAAGTTATTTAATTCATTTTATAAACTCGCATACTTACACATCTGCTTTTCATTTTAGAATTCATCCTGCAACTGTAATGAATAGCCCAATATGTTCTGATGATCCCAATGAAAGTTTAAAATTATTACAAGCTCATTCACAACCAAATCTACTTAATCACAGAGAAACATCTAATTGTAATGAATTTAATGAATCTGGGTTGGATGTGAAAGCTGTTGATGACAGTTTTATTCAAATGGAGGATATGGTGGAAAAATTATGTGTATCACCAAAAAAGATTGGAAATGCTGGGGAACTGAATAACACACTAGAAGTTATTGAATATATCTTAAATAATCCTCCTAGTAGTAGTAAAGATAAAACTGACAAAACTGAACTGAGTAATAAATATACTTCAACTAAGAATGAAGTTAATAAATCTCCAACAAAAAACCACAAGGAGGATAAAAGTAAAGAAGCATCCAAACCTCCAGAACCTCCTCAGAATACTCCTGTCAAAACTAATCATCAGATCCATAAACATACTGAAGGATTTTCAACACCAAGAGACATGAAACAAAAACCTATTTTTAAAACCCCAGCTCAACCTACATCACTTAAAAAACCTTCTGCTACTTCATTGAAGAAGACCCCTAGTCGATCTAATGCTTATCAGCATATTAGCAGCCCAGTTGCTTCATATATCAAAAACTGCCCTATTGTACCATTAGTAAAAGATGTCCATCCAAAAAAACCCTTGCCTGGGACTTCATCTATTCCAAAAATTATCAAGAACACTTTACCAGCAGCTAAACCAAGCAACAAGGAAAATGTGAACCTACCATCAGTTGCATACAAGAGTGCAAAGAAAACCAGAGTGGTAAGTTGTAACAAAAAGGAAAAAGATGTATTCTTGAGAACATACTAACTAAAGTACATCTCTGTCTCCATTTTCATCATTGTCATTGAAGTTACAATATTCATCATACATTTTATTTTTTCAGATTGACATGCCAGATGATCCGAAATTGCCACAGAGTCAATGGGCAAAGAAAATAATGACTAGTTTACCAAGACCACTGGTTATGAAGCATGATCACAGGGAGTTGAATTATGCCAAGAAAAAACTTATACCTCAACAAGAAGACAGTTTTGCTGATCTCTCATACCACCAGGCTGAAGTCTCTGTGTGCACACAGAAGTCTGCATTCAAGTCCAACAAAAATTTTTGAGTTATGTTGACTTAGTTGTATCCTATAATAATAATTATTTAACAGACTATTATGATTATGTATTTTATTATTAATTTCAAATTATACAGTGATGTTTTAATCTAGTTTATTTGTTTTATTACATTGCATTGAAATTCACATTCATCTCTCTGAAGTAGTAGTAGTAGTACTGAGTACTGATTATAATATTATAATGTTACTATTTTATTAGTAAGTAGGTACCTACCAAGGTTTGTTAATTGAATAAGTTTTATAAAACACACAATGATAGTAATTAACACTTTTATTTCATAAATGGTAATATCAAGTTCCTTATAAAAGTACATAATAAGAGTTTTAAAGGTGGTACAGTATGTGAGGCTCAGACGAAAAGAGCATTGAATGCTCATATCACAAACAATGTAATATTATTGAAAATTGTATAATGTTTGTGCAAAGTCTCATTGTGCAGGATTTGTATTTACTATCTATAACAATATTACACAAGATAAATGCATTTATCTTAAGGTTATGTACTACATGTTAACATTGTATATTCTTTAAATATGTACTAAAATAGTGAAGAATAGTTGAATATAGCAGGCACGTCCTATGCGACATTTCTTATTAGGTACATACATTTGGCTCTTACTAAAGAATACAATTATGCTTATGAGCCTTTTAAATATATATAGCTACATATAAAAATTTTTAGATCAATAAGTAAATACCAAATAGCATTTTTATAAAATAAGTAGTGTGTAATTGAAAATCCTGCATCAATATTTGAACTCATGCATACTGTGCTACTAAATTAGACCAACAGAAATAAGTACAAAGTTGTACTAAACAAGAGAAATAAATAATTATTTGTATTTTAACATTCCATGTAACTTTGGTAGGTCTATCTCTAGGCCTAAATTACACACATGTATACATATTTTTGTGTGTAAATTTGAAATACCTTGCATTGCTGGCCATGCCAGTTACGTATGAAACTAACCATCGACGAGATTCTGATTTCGACCAATTTACCAGTTTATAGATAAAAAAGGCTAGTAATTTTGTTGTTCAATATGTGAAAGCACTTTCATACTCGTCTCTTATATGACTAATACAGATAAATAAATGCGTTTTACGTCAAAGTACAAATAGTAATTCGTTTAGCACCTGTATAAAAAGCAGAAGTCACACTTAATTTTATAGTCTTAAAACTATTTCTAGGAAAAATGAACGCCGGTTAACACTAACATTCCGCAAAAATACACCTTTGACGTTATAGTTTCAAACTACTATAAACTGTACTGTAGTACACTTCTTCATTATATTATTATTATTAATCTAACAATGCAAGAAAAGAGTATAAAGCTCCATTTCGTATTGCAAAATACATTTGCAGGCACAACTTCATAAGTTTTATACACTGCTTGTCACAATATGGGGTTATTTGTCTCCTGACAATGGGTAATACACTAGTATACAGACATGGTGCAAGTTTATTATGGCTTGGCTCACACCAGTGATCTATTACGCAACATATTAATATATACAGAACACTAGGAAGAACAACTCTAAATATGCTCACGATTTTTGCACATTTGTAGTCAGGAATATAACACATGACAGCAGGGACAAAAAACAAAAAATGCAATACACAGCACGAATTGTAAAGACTAGAATAATAAAAGGAGGTTGCTGGAACATTCCATAACAGAATATACATGTATAGAAATGGTTGCATTGTTAAAAAAAAAAGTAAATGGATTTTAAAACTCATAAGTCATTTTGTAAAATATTAAAATTCCAAATAATTTAAGAGATTCTCATTGTGATTTAAATAATTTTCAATAAATCATTTACAAAGTTCTATTGTAATTATTGTCACATAAAACCACACTTATGTTTATATAAATTAGGTGAGTTAGCCTGCTTAACAATGGATTCATAACAATGATCCATACATCCACTAATTTGATTAGTGGACTTTATAGTCGACTAGCAGCATTCATACCAAATAGACTAAGCTCATTTGACTACATGAGATAATGTATTCGAGATAGTTCTGGTGATTATATCTTATAATAATACATAAGTGTGACATTATGTAGTTATATATAAAGAATAATAAAATTTGCATTAAAAAAGATCACAATAACGTAAATAATCACTTTAAGCTTACATAACTATTTAGTGCGTATAACTTTAACATAATAAACAAGAAATTATAATATTCTCATAAGTTTAAACACGCATGCTTTTAATATTAATGTAATAAGTGGCGACGCCAGATCTAAAATCAAGTATATTTTATTTTCCAATGTTTAGATCCAATACCATTTTTAAAGTGGACCAAACGTGTGTCTGTTTTTCGCTTCAAAGCATGCAAATTGATGGATGGACGGCTCATAAATCGACTCAATTCATGAAAGAATTAGATTGAAAATAAAACAGAGCGCTATTTTAGTCAGATCTTGCGCAATCAGCCATACCAAACGTCGGCATCGCCATAAACTATATGTATGTTAGTATAAAAGTTAGAGATTCTTTAAATCATTAAAGTATAACCAAGTAAATAAGTAATCCAAAAATAAAAACAATTAAAAAATATAGACATATCAAAATTTCACAGGTTATAATGGCGGATTACATCCCGCCTGAGTGTGAATCCTTACGTACATCATCCTTACAGCATACCAGGACGGTCTGTCTCCTGGTTTCCAGACTTCTCAAAGAACATGAAGTCCTGAAAAGAAATATTTTACTTAGTATGAATAATAATCATTAAATGGCGAATTACAAATAAGGAAGTAATGTTAATTGTTCATTTCAATGTTACTACCAGCTAAACATTTTTCATAGGAGAGAAAATCATCCAATGACTTCTCTCGTCTTGGGGGAGGCGAGAGGGTGTGTATCGAACTCATATGCCTAAAAACACCCCCGTTCTTAATCTAGCTTCGAGCCGGAACCATGGAAATCGCAGCTTCGGAACAACTTAACAAATGAAAGAAAGAGCAAAATATGGTGTTGCTTCTAGAAAGAAAATTTGAATACCTACATTAAAAATTACTTCAATAACATGACACGCTTCAAGTATTGCCTAGGCTATCTGGTATTTTATCAATTGAATGACAGCATTAGTGTCCTTTATCAATCAATGTATGTATGGTAGTTTATCAAACCGTTTAAATCCATGTATGTAAACAGTGTCAACGTACACTAAACTGCACTTTAGTCTATGGTTTATTGATAAACCTCACACAAAGCAATCAAAATAAACTACATTCTTTTTAATTACTAACCTTCTCATTATGGCGTACAATTTTGTACCATAACATTAAACTAGATATCACCATATTTGATGACATGTTATAAATTACACTATTGTTCAATAGACTACCATTAGCACATTAGCCTAAAGAAACTCGATGATTAATGCTTGTTAAACATTATTATAATTGTATTAGCTACCAGGACCCTGACTTCATACAACCTCAGTCAATTAACTTGAAACTTTAATTAGTCACAAACTTCTACTTTATTAATGAATCATTCTGTTTATTGGCAAATTCAGTATGAAGTTTTGTTCTGCACTTTTTCACGATATCACGTCTTATAATAGTAATTTCTTATGTAGTACGCAATGAAGAGCTCCTGCTCAACTCAATTACGATCAGAACGTGAAGAGAGGTTTATACTTACAATGAGGAAGCAAGCTCCCAAAAGAACGGCCTTTATTTTGACATCCAGATCCATAGGGAAAGTGATTCCGAAGTAATCAGAATCAGTGAATGCCTCCCGCGCCAAACCTGACCATTGTTTCGTAATCTTACCAACTTTAGTTTCTCCATCCTTGGAGTAAACCTGAAATTATAATATAAAGATTTTATTGTCTGTGTAAAAACCCTTCTGTCTAATCAATAAATCTATGTAAAATTAAATTATTTTGTGAATGGTTCTCTACCACCCCTAAACGGTTAAGGTACTTACATGAAATTCAACATCTCCACAAATGGAGAATGTGCACAACGGTCCCTTGATTCTCAGGACAACGTCACCTGCAGCGTTTTTAATGACGTAACAGGGCTTGCAAATAGACCATTCTTGTTCAATGGAGCCAATCACAGTGCCTGGTGGGGCAGAGACCTCCATGCTTTGCAGCCAGCATGGGCACCAGCACGAATCACAAGCCAGTGGACGATGGAGGTGGATGACCTGTTTTAATACAAACAATATATTTATTCTTTATTGTGAAACTGTTATGTGGCTGGGCAATTGGCTGCCGCACAACGTGTCGCGGGTTCGATTCCCGCACGGAACAACTCTTTGTGTGTTCCACAGATTGTTGTTCCGAGTCTGGGTGTCATGTGTATGTGAACTTGTGTGTTTGTAAACGCACCCACGACACAGGAGAAAATCCTAGTGTGGAGCAACGTATTTAAAAAAAAAATAGTAGCTGTCATTACTAATAGCTAACATTCCAATAAAAGGGCTAAATTAATTAATATTATTGCGCATGCATACAAATATGTAAATGTATTTTAATGTATTAATATGGTAAGTACATAGTAAATTCGCGCACTTTTGCAGCGGCACTAGAAACAGGTCGGAACAAAACTAATAGTAGTCAAGGCCAGTCAGTAATTGTTATTTGAATTTAGCAAACCATGACGAGAATTTTGACCTTCAATGCAAGAGAAATAAATAGCGTATGTTTTAGAGTTATCTCATCAGTATGGCGGAGATAACACAGTAGGAAATTATTCAATAATGTATCTGTCAAATACACATTGCGTTAATATTTTAACTTTCGTGTACATACTATAAAAAAACTGTTATGTAAATTCTATTAGCTATGCAAATACAACTTGTTAGCTGTGTGGTTGTAAAAATTTACCTCATTCCTGAAATTATCCATGATTTTCATGTCGAAAGGTCGCATAGGTCCACAGCAGTTTCTGGTACAGCAATCATTGTCTTCCACAGCATAGTAAACTTTTTGGCCAACACTATTTTTCACTGTGTACTTGTTGTTGGTCTCAAAACCCACAAATGCCTCCAAAAGCTCCACCTTTTGATGTACCAGTAATCCATCAATCATAGAAAGGTATTCCAATCCTGGTGGACAATTGCTGAGCCCTTGCGGTACTGTCATCCATCCACCTGAAAATAATTAAAAAAAAATAAATGTAACAAACTATTAGGGCGAATAGATTACTAATAGTCTGATAAGCAAATAAAAACATTTTATACTGCCTCACTGGTCGCGTGGATGTAAGTGCGACTAGGAAATCATATAAACGTAATAAATGTTACTTAGCATAATCTATACATATAATAAATTATGTATAAAGTAAAATAAATTAGGTACCTGTTAGTTTTTGTTTTATATTTTAGAAACAAGACATGACAACACACGTAAGAAAGAATATATAAGTAGGTATGAGTAGAAGAATTAAGATAGATTAGTAAACACCCTCCACCAAACTATGATCGGTAGTAAAATAAAACCTTTTCTCTTCATCTGATAGAAACTTTTCATAACCACTTGTAGGAGATTTAAACAACTTTCTACAAATTCTATTCAAGCTTCTTTTAACACTAGAAACACTCAGTGTTTCAAAATAAACACTTTTATGGCGGATACTGCCAATAGCTACACACTTCTTTTTGTTTGAATAATATTTGCTTTTTAACCACTTGATACACTTTTTACCATTCTTATTATCAGAATCATCTGAGAATAAATTTAAGTTAGTATTAATGTCTTTCGACATAGTGCAAGATATTTAGAAAAATATATTTAGAAGTATTAACCACTCAGTATAATACCACTGAACATACTGCAACACCAACATTTTATCAATAGTCTTGTAGCAAAGGTATCATTGCACAAACAGTAAACACCCTTATCTGAGTAGAAGTCAACAACTTCTATGTGTAAAGAACAAATATGACAGATCAAATACAACAATGAATGACAATGTTAAGAAATTATTGTCTTTATGTAATAAAATTAAATGCTATAGTTACTGTCTAATATACTTACATCTCAAGTCAGTAAGTAATAAAGCTAATAAATAGTAATACATTTCATAGCTATCTATTCTCTATAATCTATTACCAGAGTTTGATTGAACACACTAATCTTTAGAACTATTGGTCCGAAATGAATAATTCTTTTTGTGTCTAATAGGCCATTCTTAGGATATAAAAATTATGTTGCGAACAATAGGAGTTGAGCAGCAGGTGAAACCGCGCGGGAACGGATAGTATTATATACCGCTAATAAAATAACTATGTTACAATCATTTACAATGTGCAATTATACATACTTAGTCTTTACCCCAACCATTAACAACATTACTGTATTTGATATCTAAAATCAGGACTCATGCAGACATCTATATATATAAAAGTAAGTCATGTTAGTTACATCACTTATAACTCAAGAATGGCAGAATAGATTTGGCTGAAAATTGGTAGGGAGGTAGCTTAGAGCCAGGAGACATACTTTTTAACAAACATTTTTTTTTACTTTTTACCGAAAATCACGAACGGGGACGGGAAAAAATGGGATTACGCGTACGAAGTCGCGGGCAGAAGCTAGTTTTAGATAAATAAATAAATATTCCTAGGTACTTAAGAACAGTAGAGTAAAAAAGTAGTAACTCATATTTAAATAAACTTCTGCTAATGTGTTACAAACTAGGATTATAAAACACTTATTTGTGTACAATTTTAGAAATATTGAAGTGAATAGTTTATAAACTGTCAAACACCAAGCGGTCACCGGTGACCGCGACCCATTGTTCTTTAATTGTGTCTATAAAAGCGGTACTCAACGAGTTAATTCAATATTTAGTTTACACTGTCTCACTGTCGCAAGTGCGACTGCCGGGCAAGGGGTCGCGGGTGGATTCCCAGGTCGGGCAAAGTATTATTACTGGGTTTTAAAAAAATCTTAGTGGTAGCACGGAGTCTGGAATTGTGCCCGGTATATGGCAAAAGGTTCACCCCCTATTACATAAGACTCATAATATAAATTACTTAAAAGTGGGCACTACAATATATGGCAATAGGCTCTCCCCCTATTACATGGGACTCATAACATAAATAGTGAAAAGTGGGTGTTACATTGTACAGTGGTATAATGTGCACCTCTGTCTACCCCTTCGGGGATAAAAGGCATTATGTGTGTCAATATTTAGTTTAAAACTTTTTATTGAATATTGTTTTTTTCTCTATAAATTAATAATAACTAAAAAATGAAGAACAGAGAAATATGTAAACAGTGATATGCCTTTAGTATGGATTTATCATGTTTGTATATATATTTATTATTTCAATAATAACTCAAAAATATAAACCATGGCAGACAGACAATAAAGTTCTAGGTTTTTTGTGGTTTAGAACATGTTCCATATTATGTATTGTGGTTTTATCAATATTATTTATCATTTGAAAGTACATTACTAGTTAGGTAAATTAAACAATGAAACTTTCTAAAAATAAGTGTTATTTTAAAGATTAAAGATGGTATAGTGATGGAGGTATGAGCTTACCTGGTGGCACTTGAGGACCGGGCTGTTGAACTACAGGTCCAGGTGGACCATAGCCCGGCTGTGGGTAGCCTGGCTGAGGATACCCTGGTTGAGGATGAGGGTATCCCGGTTGGAAGCCAGGTTGAAATCCAGGTTGGAACCCGGGCTGCATTCCTGGTAAAGGTTGGGCTCCAGGTGGAAGTTGGGGTCCTGGAGGTGGAGGGCCAGGGTATCCTCCTTGTGGATTCATGGGATAGCCCTCTTTACTGTCAGGAGGCGGAGCATATCCTTGAGACGGGGGGAAATTTGGGGAATAAGGTGTTGGTTTGTGCGACATTTTTATCTAATAAACAAAAAGAAAAGTTCAATTAAAACATACACGTTCATATTTTATTTCTACAGCGCTATAATTAATTCGTGTAATTTTAGTTAGTGCCCCTAATGACCTTTTTAATCAACTAATATTAGTTGTTGCGAATGCTAGATTTCGGCCGGTGCCGCGCCTATCATGAATCAGTGAATACCTACTGTAAATGAAAAGCTATTCATATATTACTAGTCTAAATTAAGCTCTAGGAAGCGAAACTGAAAATAGTAGCCAATAGAATAGTAAAGTTATAAAGCTAACGCGATTAGCATTTTTTGTGAAAAATGTCTCATGTGTATGTATTCTGTGAAATATGATACAAGTTTGAAATGAGCACAATAAGAATGATCTTATGATTACACAAATAAAAAATTAAACAACAAATTTTAACTTACTTCGGATTATTCAGGACAAATTGTTTATTTTTCGGCTTGGTTTGTCACAAAATTTTGTGACCGATCGTAAATGAGATGGCCATAAGAAATAGACCGCAGTTGTAGGACAAGTACCGAATCATTTAAAATATTTCAAGTCCAAATAATTTTTTATTCTTAATTTAGTTGATCTATACAAATAAATTCATTTTATATGAAATAAAAAAAAACATTGAAACAACAGTTTGTTTTTAATTAATTTTCCTTATCAGTTTTTATTTTTGTCTATGCCTACATTTAATGTTTTCGAACGAAACGCAGTCTAAGCAACCTAACAATATAAACAGTATCCGGTAGAATGTTGCAATAACTAGACAAAATAAAGAAATAGCAGAAAAATCTGTGTAACGTTTTCTATTTTAAGAGCTCTATTTTACACATTTAAAAGCTGAAACACTATAATAGCAACTAAGATTTTTTGCTTTACTTTTATTGTCATATTTAATTTGGCAGTGTTACCATTAACATATTGTATAAAACGTTGATAAAGATCACCAGTGCTTTCCATAGGTAATATTGAGAAAATAAATTATCATAATATAAACTGTCAGTGATTATAATATCGGTGAGAGAAGAATAAACAATAACACATTTAAATACTACATTTGAATGTTTTTACTACTTGGTAGAATTGAAGAAATTGTGCTGGCAACATCAGTATCCGTTTGGTACTATTTTCCATTCACCAATCAAACCATTGCAATAAGGTGCATTGACCAACCTGCTGCTGCTGCTGAATCTAGCCAGCAGTGAACAAGTCAGTTGGTAGATGTTTGCTTCCGCGTTTGTATCTTTGAAGTAACTACCACCGCGATGCAGTCGAAGTTGTTTTGCCACTCATCTAACTAAAATGGCGTCGGTGTTTATCAATTAGCTTGCTCTATGTGTACATTACTCAGTGATCGTATCCGAGTGAGTCATAAACCAACATAGCAATGACATTTTTATAGCACATAGTGAGAATACGTTTCTAAAACGTTGTGTGTAGACTGGCAAGTGTGATTTGAGGAACATAATAATGCGCGAATTCAAAGTGGTCGTGTTGGGCTCGGGTGGGGTCGGAAAAAGTGCTTTGACTGTGCAGTTCGTGTCAGGATGTTTCATGGAGAAATATGACCCCACAATAGAAGACTTCTATAGGAAAGAAATAGAAGTGGACAATTCACCATGTGTTTTAGAAATATTGGATACCGCCGGCACGGAACAATTCGCTTCAATGCGAGACCTGTACATAAAAAACGGACAAGGATTCGTCGTAGTATATTCATTAACGAATCATCAAACGTTTCAAGACATCAAACCAATGAAGGAATTGATAACACGCGTGAAAGGATCTGAGCGCGTGCCCATTCTGTTGGTGGGCAACAAAGCCGACTTGGAGCACCAGCGTGAGGTGTCGAATGCAGAGGGCTCGGCGCTCGCGCAGATGTGGGGCTGCCCCTTTGTGGAGGCCTCCGCCAAGAGCCGCACCAACGTTAATGAGATGTTTGCCGAAATTGTGCGTGAAATGAACGTTAGCCCTGAAAAAGAAAAGAAAACTTATTGTTGTTGTACAGTGCTTTAATATTTAGAGTGTAATGTGGCATTTATTTCTCGTAAGACTGCAAAAGCGAGGCAGGATTGTGTCTGCCTCCGCTCGACGGCCGATCGCCTCCAGTGGGGAGCTCGGCGACGGCGCGCCGGCCCCGGCCGCTGGGGCTCCGGCGGTCGCGAAGCGCGTCATATCACATTGTTAATATCGTTGATACATACCATTGTCCAATCAAGGTGCTTTACTTATATTTTCATACTTTATTACTGGTAGATACTCCCGCAATATGGTTATAACGTGAACAAAAATCCTTATTGGAAGCATAAATAGCTATTCAATTCAAATGCAAATAAAACAAAGCTTGATTTTGTTTGTGATGATATTTTCAGACACTAGCAACAGCCGTGTCTGTACCAAAAACATGTATTGTAAAGTAATGTTAGTCAACTTTGTATATATTATAATTTCATGAGATTAATGATGTTGAAGGGCAAGGACAATTTAGAAAATTAAAAAGCCATCCAATATGCAATAAACTAATGATTGTGTAGAGTGGTGTGCGAGAATGAGTAAGAACTTACACCTAAGTGATGTCGCAGATTATATTTTATTGTGTAAATTATGTTTATATGAAAATCAGTAATCAAGGAAAGCAGTATGTTTTGTCAGTTGCGTGATTGTGTTTTAAAGTCTACCAGGATTTGTGATAATACATATAACAAAATACCTATAATAAAAGTTTTAAGTGGGAGATTGAAAAGTGAAGTTTTATTCTTCAGTAAATAAGGTAACCAATCCATTTTGATATTACACAATTTACATAATATATTTTAGTACAAACAGTGAAATAACACTTGTATTTACATTCTAGAGACAACTTACAAACATAAGTTTATGCAATTCTATAATAATCAAATTGTTCTTTTTATGTGGTTTAACTAAATGTTGTCTTGGTAGCATTTTGTATACTAGGAATACTATTTATAATAATTATACCAATAAAATTTGTGATATGAATAGAATGCGAATAAATTACAATTGCATTTCAATTTAGTCATTTAATGTATGTTTACATATTTTCATTTTTATCTATTGAAACACTTTTGTTTATTAGTATCCTTTCTCTTTAAAGTAATTGTTTTCTCTTTAATTTCATTTTATGTAGATAGCACCGGACAATTATAGGTAATTAATTGCCCAGTGCATACCGAGTGAGCACTCAACTGTGCTGATCATATCATCTATAACATGGATTGTGTTGCAGTCTGTGCAAACTAGTATGACATTGTTACTGATAGTAAACAGTCTCACTGATAGATTTTAATTAGATGAATAATAATTACTATTATGCAATTTGAAATGTTTGTGGGTTCTTAGATCATTTTGTTTCCATGTTTGGTAAGCAACAAGTCAGAATTATGTTTCATTGTTTTCAATTGGCCTATGCTAACTTTTATAGACCAAATTATTTTGTTATTTATGCAACAAGCTGAAATATGCCTAGTGCACTCGGCTTTAAGTGCATTAATTAGTTGGAATATTGTTGCATTAAAACGCGACGGTTCCTTGTGGCAATCGCCAAGTGGCACGGGTAAACGACTGGGCTCTTGGCGCGTGCTGTTAAACGGTAACCAGCTGTTGGACCGTGACGTACGGTGAGCGCAACCATCCTCGTTTCTGCAATAACTACTCATCTACTTTATTATTGCCTTAATATTTACGCTTAATTAATTGTTTCCAGCTAGGCTGTTACGGGCATTTTAACGTTAGTTTTTGGCTGTGCAAGCATTTACGTTTAGATATATTATCAAGGTATCTAATACATAAGATTATTGAAAAACAGCACGACCTAAACCTTTAAAACTTCGATCTCTAACCCAAGCGTGGAGATTATGTCAAAATCCTCTTTTGTAGAAGAGGTCAATTGTCTAGCAATAGACGCACGCCTCAAAAAATGTATTTTTTTGGCATTACTCTTTTGAATTCAGTTGCGTAGGTAATTGAAATTCGTAAATAAACCAATTCCTTAACCTGTACTGACCGTCACAATCTATGGCTCAAGTGGCACGTTATCGAGTTTAAGGCCATGCTTCGATTACTTTAGTCTTTTCGTGCGCTACCACTGGTGATGTGCCGTTACTGGCCCAGATAGGAACTAATTCGCCCGGACGTTGATGGGAGGGTGTTGTAATATGTTTATTTCCCTGTGAATCGATTAGTTACAAGCCACTGAGTGCATCTCCATCTTGAATGATTGATGTAAGCAGGACTTGAAAGTTTTGTTGAAATTAATCATGGGCGCGTTTATGCCACTGTTGGCACTGAATAAATGAATACCTGTATGTATGTATTGTCTGCAACTTTATTGAGGAGGTAAATACAATATTTATACTGAAATATCCTTAATGACTGGTGTCTATCATACTGATGTGTTGTTTGGTTTGTTCCATGAAATAATACAATTCTCCCTTCAATCACAGCCATAAGAGTTGGTCAAAATCTTTTTGATTAATACTTAAGTCTAGGGTTAGTGCTCTATACAGAGATCTTGTATACGAGTAGGGTGAATAGGTGGATCATTTTGTACAACTGTTGAATTACTAGGATGCAGTTCGTCGTCACGTGTACGTGACGTAAGTAATTGGCGCCCTGAGAATATACGTAGATGCCGTTGGCTCTATCTTTTATTACCGTTTAACGACTCTCCGCTCGTGTCTCAGGCTTCTACAGAGGGTTTGTTAAACCTAATACTACTTAAAACGTATAAACTATGTTTATAATGTGGTTTATTGCAACATTGCTTAACATCATCCTGTGTAAATTTAGGAAACTAAATAGATTTATACGTTTTGTTAATAGAATTGTACGTTCAAGCAGAAACTGCTAGATTTAAGCTAGTAAATTTAGTCGGTACATATTATAGACACATCCTCGTCCTCATTAACATCCTTCCAAACAACAAAATCAAAGCAGGGTTTCCCTTACAATGTTACAAACATCTATTACTAAACTTTGTGTCATTCTTAACTGACTGTCCTCTTTATGTCTTCGTAAACACTTCATTAAAAAGGATCATCTCTGTTAGATTATGCTTAGAATTAGCTGTGTAGGAACCGGTAGCTAAGTATAACTAACTACATACGATTTTAGTTATACTGCCAGACGAGTAGCTAGTGCCGCGGGGCGCTGCGTTATTGATTGCATTACACAAAGGGAAATACACATAGTTTCCCCTCGCTTCGCCTAGCTTTCATACCTTTACTGCTGAATGTACATAAATTGTCGAATCAAAACGTGTTGTCATTGTTCTCAATCCTACATATTATTCTTTTTAATACATTCATTTTATTGATCTAAATATAAATTGAAAATGCCAATTGGACATTTGGCGTGTAATCTAGAATCGAATATTTCATTGAAATATTAATTACCAAACTGCAGTGCCAAGGAATTTACAGTTTACGATCAAGTAGAACAGGTAGAAAGAACCTCTAGATGCAGGTATAAAAATGGAACAATTTGAAGAACCTATTTTGGCCGCTGGTCAGGACCAAAGCTTTGAAAGGGATCTGCGAAGTGGACGGGGCTTTAATAATATACCCAGTGCACTTGAGCTCTCAACTTGTTTATTCATTCAGTGTAATCAAGTCACATTGTACGTCCATTTTCGCATGCCCATCAATGTTAACTTTTGTTTATAATGTAGGTAGGTATCTATCCTTTTTTTTAAGGGAGGAAAATCTTCGAATGTCTGTTTCCGCCTGGGTGAGGCGGGAGGGAGTGTCAGACTCTTACTGACTTAAAACGACCCAGGTTCTTCTGCCGTTAGCTTCTAATCTAAATCTGTATCAGGAATTTGTGCAATAATATAGCCCAGTACATAACTTCTAATTTCAATCGTTTGTAATGGTTTAGCCTTATTTCTTGTCGCGGAGAACCTAACGGGTAACCGGGGCTCCGGCTCGACGTGCAGGAGAAGGAACGGGGTGGTTTTTAGTCAGTAAGAGTCTGACACTCCCTTCCGCCTCACCCAGGCGGGAGCAGTCATTCGATGATTTACCCCCCTTAAAAAAAAAAGCCTTATTTCTTATTAACGGTGAAAGATCTGGTTGATATAAAAGTTAATTAAATAGACCAATACACTTATACATGACAATCATTTTAAAGGTTGAATGGAGAGGCAAAGGTGACCTTGCAATAAGCCTATATTTGAACATTCTTATTATTTCTATTGGGAATCTAGTAAACACTAGACTGAGCAATTTGAAAATCGAAAACCATAGGTATTTGTAATACTCCGCATTTGCGCTATTAATGCGTGCGTGCGGTATACATTTTCAAAACATTTTGGGAGGGTAGATGAAACCAGCCCTATGTTCATTGTCATTAGTTTAATGTGTTTGTAATTAATTAGTATATGCTTGAAGTACTATCGGTAAGTATTCAATTTGAAAAATGCTTTGAAAGGATTATTGCTTTCTTGATTTGAAAATATTTTCGAGGAGCATGCAAGGTCTCGCCTGGAATAGATGCGTCTCAGCGAGTCTCCCGCGCACCTCGCGAGTAGCTGCTGCGTGTGGGGCGTCTATAAATACTCTTCATAACATACGCTACGTCCGTTCAATAAAAATTATACTATAACGTTGAGTAACACAACTCAAGTGCTGCGAATATAATAACTACTAGTCCCTTCCCTTCCCGCTACACAAAACAAATCCTCTTGAAATCTGTTACCAGAATATTGTTAACACTAGCACAGCATGCAGTTTCAAATAATGAAACCGTTGTTTATTTACACAGTTCGTACTTACAAACGACAGAATGGCTGTTCTCCACTGTTCTCATGACTTGAACGTTCTCATGGAAACAATCAATGCGGGTGCGGAGGTATTATTACATTGAATGCTTTTAATTTAACATCAAATATGTGCTTTCATGTCATGAATGGAATTTATAGTCTGCGTAGCATTTGTTTTTACACAACACCGTTAGGAATGGGTTTAATTTTATAAGTATAGGCATTTACTTAAATACTTGTCAAAAATACACAAGTTCCTCCGAAGAGATATTCTACATGTACAAATTGTGCAACATGCGTAGGCAGGAACTACCTTGACTGAGCTCCTAACATGGTTTGTCTTGTGCTGTTATGCAGGCAGGCTGCTCGCAGACTCTATGGCGCAAGTTGCGTCATTGGTTAACCTCAATGGCTTACAATTTGAGTAGTTGAATGTATTTTTCCGAAAGTTTATTAGGTAAGTAATTGTATTTCAGAAAAATATTTGAAACAAGTACTTACTTAACAGGTTTATTTTCCGAACTGTATCTACCTACTCCAACAACCTCTCCTGTGAAAATTTCTATAAGAGTATCAAACTACTAAGCTGACTTGGTTGATTTTCTGTTATTAAAAATAGTTGAATGTGTAGGTACCTATTGCTGTCATAGATTACGCTCCAATGACTACGTAGTCCTTGGCAAGTTGTGCAAGCGCACCTTGACAGGCATTTCTTGCACCCAACATGGCCAGCTGGCCCGCTCGTTCAATAGGCATGACATTCCACTGCCATAATCTATACAAAACGATGACATCTACACGGCTAACTACGAGTTCACCACCCACGTTACATTCTTTGATATTTGCAAATTTCAACTTGTTAAACCCAGCAAAAGTAGGTAGGTACTTACCTACCTACATATGAATTTTCATGTTTATCTAGGTACCCTACATTTGAAAACATATTCTACAGAAATTCTATCTCCTAAAAAAAAAGCATTTCATTTACCCAGTTACCTACATTACATACATAACTAACAATACAAAGTAGTTTTCAAAGTAAAATGGAAGAATGCAATTTTACAGTTCCCTGATTTATGCCGCCATTCTGGGTAAAGAAAGCAAGTTTGTAAAGATTGGTAGAAGAAACAGATATATTATGCATTTTATGACTAACTCAATAAGATGTAATTTGGTGTAAAAGATGCGGGATGCACAACACGTGTCTCGTGAGCAGCTTCCGAGACATCGTCACAATAACAAAGTGAGAGACGTCCATTGTTTGGCCGCCCTCTGCCCAAAATGTAACCACGTGTTGAACAGGTTTTAGTATCCCTTCACAACTTCCGCTAACATTGCATCCTTTGACTTTTCTGTTCGAACGTTATCTGTTAAAATTACATCAGTGTTATCGTAATGGCTTCTTAGTAAATTAACTAATGGGAGTGCTTCGTTATCTAACTCTAAAGAGTTCGTTGAATCCTAATAAGTATTCTAATAGCAATCCTTAGCTCTTTAAAAATCCTTCAACGAGACTCTATTGTCATTGGAGCGTTTAACGTTTTCCTGTTTGAGAACAAAACAAATATAAATGATTCAGTACGTAGGGAAATATAATTATTGCAATTTATTTAAATTACTATTTGTAAGTTATAGTAGAAGTAGAATTTCAGATTTTAACAGTAACCTACTTATCTAGAACAAACCATTAAAACATAATTAGGTATTTTTATAGCTAAGTATATGTGCTTCGGGAAATAGGAATTAGGTAGGTATGGGCAAACGTAATAACACTAAGGATATTTTAAAATTAATTTTATGGCTGAGGATAAACGAATATAACTAACAACATTTAGATTACTTACGTACTTAGGTACCGACTAGCTGCTGAAAACGACTATATAAGTTTTCGCATATGAATATTGTTGCATTAATTAGAAATTGAATTAGTTAGACTTGAGAAATTACGTACTTATCAACCTACAACAATTATGTTTCGTGCACCCTTAAAAACAAATCAGTGGTTTCCTTTCAAATTAATGACGTGCTTTAGTATCAATACGATCAATCATAACATCACCAATAGAGGGGTGTGCTTATACACTTACTTTCTTCTGTTAAGTTACATAGGAGGGGATCTTCTATTGATTGAAAAAAGTTACAATGCAGACAAATTAAGTCGATCAGCAGCTTTTGGTACTTCTTAGGATGTGGCATGTAGACTTGCATTGTAGGTATCATCAATCATACTAGTGACTACTTAGTCTACTTCATCATAAAAGATGGTGATACCAGTTATCTTGTTCCTGCTCTTCCACCATCCAACCTGAAGAAGGTATTGAAACAATTGAATCAATTGAAAAAGGTATTAGCGCAATAATGAGTTTAATATTGAAGTCGATTTCATAGCTAGTGGTCTGCATAATGGGTCCGAGCGCAATGTTAATATTTTCATCACTCTGCTAATATAAGAAGACTTATAGCCAAATTATTTGATTTTGTAATAAAATCAGTTTTCTTTTGAAAGACGGTGGAAAAAAAATGGGTTAACTTAGCATTCTGAGACCTAATTATTATATCAACTTAGCTTAGCTACCTATCTAACTTTATAGGTAAGGTTCGGTTTGTTTACATTGCTGTGCTGTTAAATTACTGAGGATTATGAAAAAAATGAAAATCTGGGTTAGTTTACCGAATTCGAGAACCGAAGATATGATGCGCCATTAATCTAAATCTATATAGCAACCACTACATATCAAATTATCACAGTATATTTCCTATCATCAGAAAACTAATCCAAGTCTGTAAAAGAAAAGTAGGCGCAATGTAGTGCGTTATCTGAGCCTGCAGAATGTACTCATCAGAAGTGAAACCATATCGAATTGAATATCACGAGCAGGCGGTTGGTACGTGTCCAGTTATTATAAGACTTCGCGTGCGTGAATTAGTGGCACTATTGTAACATGCGATGTCGATACGACTAACTACCAAACTAGCCCGAACCAATGCAATGTTGTAAAAAAGTGAAACTTTGATATCTGTCTTTGAATAAATAGTAAAAGTAAAGAGGTCTTCGATAACAGTCTCTCGGGTAACTTGACACTTGTAGGCACATTCTTTCTTAGTCAGTCTGCCATTGGTTCAGATCACTATTAAGAGTTCAAAAATTGTTTTGAAAAGGTAACCTTGCATACAGACGAGAGTATTTTAACCTCTATTCTATACAACCGTCTGGCTCAGTTTTTATTTACAATTTGGGTATTAAATGTTTATGTTACAATTCTGAACAGCATTCTGGAAGACATTTTCACATAAACATTTTGCATTGTAACAAATATCAAAATAGTAGGTACCATTCTAACATTCTCTTTAGATTATTAATAGCTGCAGAGAGCATACAAAGTATTGCAATATATTAAACCCCCCAGGATTACCCAACTAGGTACCTACAATAAAGATGGGATTATATCTGTGAATGTAAAACCATTATGTTACCATTGCTACAACCGTCCCCAGTGGGTCAAATTTTACCTTCGTTTACACAGGACAATCTATTGTTCTTTCAATTCAATTGTGTTGAGTCATATACATTAACATTAGATAAGGCATCACACTGATTAGCATTTTATGTTTATTGGTTCGTTGTAATACTTACATATTAAATTATCTTTCTAAGTTTTCAACATTATCATGCTTACGGTACTTTTATGCCTATGGCACTTGTCTTTTGTGATTTTAAGGTTCAATATTTAATAAATAGTTAACAACTAGGTTTTCATTGTTAGTAGAATTGTCGATCGGTAGGTAGATCACTTTTATTCTTTTACGTAGGGATATATTTGATTTTCTAAACGGTCCTGCAGCTGTAGCCAAATGCCACTTAGCGCTTGTCTACTTATAGAATAGAAAACCAAATTATACGGGATTGACGTAAATTTTGACATTTGTCAGTGTCATCCTCATACATTTAGTTTTCTACTCTGTCTAACAAGCGCTAAAGTGGCGTTTGGCTAAAGGCACTGTCCTGCTACTGTAATAGCTTTAAGTAGCGAATTTTTAAAACGACTTGTTGTAAACGTAATTATACCTAATTGTGTGTATATTTAATACACATATAACCTCAAAACTTAGTTTCACCTTGATAGTAATGATGCACGATGCAAAATCTTCAAAGTTCGTCCTCATCGATATTCCGGAACCGTGTTTTTTGTAATAACCTTTCTGTTTTGTTCCAAAAGTAACGAAGGGAAGTTGCAGAAATTGTTAAGCTCATTCATAAAACATGTAAAGGGACGCACGTGGCTCGAGGGTGAGGGTCGCATTGTCAGTTCCTTCACAGTTTCTATGCCTGTTAGCAACTACACCGTTATGATCGTATTACATTTTTCGCGCTAAGCATCCCTATCGAGTCTGCCTCTGTTAGTATTTCATCAAAAAGCAAGAAAAAATAATCAAAGTCTCGGCTCCCCCACGACTAAGTTTCGGCATTTGGTCCTGTGCCAATTTCCTTGCAGACACCACAAAGTTCAATGTCGGCTTGAATGTACGAAGGAAATCTTTTGTTATTTTACTACGAGCACATTTGTGTATTCTAGTGTAGTGTGGGATGTTTAGGTATGATGACTTATTTTCAACACTGAAACATTATTTCACAAGAATGGCCCACGCCGGCTGACAGACCAATGTTTTCTAGTAAGTAGCTGTTGTAACAAAGGTCATTGGGAAGTGGGACAACTGTTTTTGCTGTTCTTTATCTGCCGTCGAATCGAGCGAAAGGTATCATCACAACGCTGTTTCCCGGTGAAATCGTGTGTATTCTCACACGAGACTGGCAAAAAATCACTGGTGTAGCAGCTACAAGTCGTTAATTGTATTGAAATATGCGAGGCGCGTCTCACAACCGCCCGTCATAGTCAAGAATCGGGTGTGTTTATATGGTTGAGTCACGGTTACTGCGATGGCAAACCGCCAATGCTCCCGACACTAACACGCAGTAGAGGAGGAATAAACCGAGATCAATGAAAATAATCGATGTTAAACCATGGGCTGCCCTAAATTGTTTAATTATACTCTGAAACAAACAACACAGATAGAATAATGAAACCAAGTCTCAACGTCTATTGATGCAAATGTTTGAGCACTTCTTCAATTTAAACTTATTCAATTGCAAGAGGTTTTCGAAACAAAGCGTAGAAAATAACATAAACGAGGTCAGTAGTTGTGGTAAGTAGAACTGTAGAATACGTTTACGGCCATAACGATGATAGTTTAATCTTAACAATCTTTATTATTTTGGATGAATTAGGCACTACTAGACCCAGTCGTAATGATGTCCCCGGCGATGGCTCAATAGAAAGTGAACGTGGGAGCAGCACTGGTTGGGTGAAGCTGTGCAGCGCAGCGGGGCGCGGGCGCACACAGGGCCGCGGACTGGTGCTAATACATGTGACGTGACGTCACGACCCCTTCTCGTCTCGTTGCCCCCGCAATCATCAATATCTCTGATATAACCTTCATTGATGATTGATGAATCACGCCGTTCAACTACCCTATTTTTGTAAGGTTACGGAAGACTGATACGTATTTGCAGTTGCGCACTGTCATACATATTGCCTCACTTTATTAACGTTAGATGATTTTATTTATATTCATATCAGCTGTTCTTTAATGGCGTGTTTATGTTGAGCCAACAAATACAACATTATCGTTTAAATCATAGGAATATAATTATGGAAAACAAAGTTGTAAAGCCAATAGTAAGTACCTATAAATTGTGTATGATCCAATAGCTGTTGCTGTATGATAATTATTCTTTGTACTTAAGCCATTTTGGACATTGGTGATGGTCGTACAAGCATTAGGTACGCACGGAAGTATGGCAATTTGGATCACAATTGTAATTAATTTCAAAGCGGGCAGAGATAAATTGTCACGATGCATTACGGGATGGGAGAGTCACGGCCAAAGTCGCCATTACATGTGGCTTTGCATACATTTAGCTATCAACATCATGCATTTGTTGTACTCAAATGTAAATATACACAGTTATAGTACTATGTTGTTATGTATAAACATAATCATAGGTGCAGGTGTCACTTTTGATTATATTCTCTTGATGATTCAGAAGTCGTCGAAATTCGTGATGATTAATGGTTTTATTTGATAAATAAACAAGTGTTCATGACATCCGTTAGACACAGTAATATAATTTCATACTTTAATCAGCATCTCTATTACTTATTACCAAGGTTGCGCAGATGATATTAATTTTAGGGGTCATTGTAATATTCGTGTCTTTTAACTGTCTTTTCTGCATATTATTATTTGTTATTTTCTATTACTTTATTGATCACTTCTCTTTTTCATCTTTTGTCTTCTACCTAAGCCATTGTTATACGTGTTCGTTTAACATGTCTTCGATGGCCTGCAGATATTTCAAGTAACATTCATCATTTGATTCAATAGCAATCATCATTTGGGGATCACATGCGGGCTCTTGGGTGCGAATGTGGGCTACTTGTACATTGATCAGACAAAAACTTAAATTAATTTAGATGATTTTAATATTGTTCTCTGAATTAATTCTGTCTTTTTCTGCTGGTTAGGTACATACCGTACAAATATCTTAATGACATAGGCATGGTCACAGACGAATACGAGTAAGTATTCGTTGTATTTCAAACACGAATCAAGGTATCGACATCATGTCAACGTATCTATAGCAAAAGGCATTGTAATTAGATGATAATTAAATTCCATCTGACTGTACATAATTGAAGTCTACCTGTTTTCCGTCGTTATTGTGTTTACGGTAATTAATGAAACCTATTGGCATCAGCCCGTTCTTTGTTTCAATGTCACGGACTGACGGTAAAAACGGTGCGGATGCAGTTCTCGCAGCTACTGTGAAGGCAAGGTAAGGTGTACAAGTACTTTAACATTCAACAATTTACGTAAGTAAAGGTCCGCTTATCACAGCGTCGACGTGACGCCACGTAGAAAGCGATTTCAAGAACGTTGACGCAATACTTGGACGAAATTGTTCCATTTGATTAACAAAAATAATATTATTGGAAACTCTTATTGTGGTGTGTAACTACAAGTAGCATAGTTGGCAAATTTTATCTGCAATAAGCACGTTCTCCTGCATTTTTATGTTCAAAATTTTACTAGGCATCAATACGCAGTGCACAAAACAATAGAGCGTGAGAAATCAGTAATTGGTTTTCACCCAATTAACTGCGGTATAAAATGACCTTTCGTCTCAATATTTCAACCGTTGATTTCCAATTAATTCTACGAATAATTAAATAGTTATCGAGTGTGCTAATTTGTGGACGAGATTCGACTGATATTGTTGTGAAATTAAACAAAAGTCATCGAGCACGTAATTACCAAATTGGGAGATCATTTCGATATTAATTTTTGCCACAAGTTTAACAATGATGTACCATAATACAGACATCAATATCTTTTTATTTATGGTGTGGTTGACATAGCTGTAGCTTATGTCATCGTGATTGGAACTCTGATAAAACTGCTTGTAAATTTGGTATTCCATTGCACCAGATTTAGTCTGTTGCTAAATACCTAAAAATCATCTATATTCTGCTATGTATAGCTGTTGCGTGGACAAATTACTATCTGCCTTTTGTGTTCAAGGCAGGTAGAAAAGGAAAATATTTTATTAATCAGACTGACATACAATTGAGGTTAGAAGTACTTAAATACTGATTAACAATATTAAATTGTATCCTCTTCGCAAATAATAAACAAAGAAGTATATTTTTATCAAATAAGTACGTACTTAGTAAGAACTGTGTTACACAGAGGATTACAGAGCTACAAGTGCAGCTTACAGTTGCCGCACGTCACAACATTTAATAGTAAACGAGATACGAGTCGAGCCGACCCATCACTTGTATTCCGGCTCTTAACGCACCGCTACGTTATCTGTATCCACCATAATTGTTGTGTGAGCGAGAGAACCGCTCACCACGTAAGTAAACAGGGCTGCGAGTAATAAAAGAATGCATATGAAAGTTATTTATGAAACGATTTAAAATGACATCTATTCGCACAATCTGATTAAAATTGTCTCTTTGTTTATTGAACAATGACCTCTATTTCGGCCACCATGATAGTTATCTGATGGTAGCCCTACAGAGCCACAGGCCACGCGTTATACGGGCGGGTGTCGTCGTACTCGCTAGAGCTCGGGTCGGGAGAGCTTGCTTGTATGCATGTGACTCATTTTGCGCTGATTGGCTCATCCGGTTCTCTGTAGACATTTTAACTCTTTTAACTAGACATGTGTGTTTTATTTTTTAGCTTACAGTTGTGTGGTCGATGTAATAATTTGAAAAGTAATTTAACTTGTGATTCATCAGAAAATTGTTAAATTAACCGTTGATGGTTTGTGTAATTAGCCTTAAGATTTTGCTCGCATTAAATTAATTTGAACAAGGTTAGCTGGTGTGTGTTAACAATTAGAGTCGTTTGAAGGGCACAGTGATCCGTGATGGCGCATGGCGTGCGCGCGGGCATCTCAAGTTGCGGCTGCGGGCGCACTAACTGCTCCTCTTATTTATTTTTATGTTTTTTGTCGAACACATCCCTGCTAAGTGCAAACGCAAATGGTTCTCATCTCGTTTACAAAGATGTTTTTATACACTTGACTGGCTATTTATTGAAGTATCATTATTCTGCGCTTCTGGGAAAAGTCATAAAAGAAACAAGTCAACGAAGTCCACAGATGTCACAAACAGAACGTTATACGCAGTGGCAGCATTGGATTGGTAGCTGGTAACAGTGAAATGATTTGGTTCTTCTGTTTATTATATAAACAAATGATTAGGTAGGTACCTACTTAGTATTTTATCATACTTTATCAGTACTTACCTATTATTGCCACTTATCATTATTTTACTAAGTAAGTGCTTACTGGTCACCTCATTCTAAATAATCAACCGATGACGTCGTTTGCAATTAATTTTTGCAATTTGTTATGTAAAACACAATTAAATGGTTTTAGAAAACGTTTTTACTCGCAAAACGACGCTGTAAAAGATTTCTTGAAAGCAATACGATGTGCTATTTACATTCTAGTAAATGTACAAACATTTATAAACAGTATCGGATATCGTTTGCGTAATTTGACAGATTGTAGAGTTATTTTTATGGGAGATTACGCTACAAGGAGGAGGCGTCGGTATCTCGGGTTGCTATTAAATCTTGCGGTAGGGTCTCAGGTAGCTGCAGATTCAATAAGAAAGTGCGGCGTAGGTGTATTTCGCCGATCTGGCTACGTGTTTGGATCAGTAAGGTGAGTGGTTGACCCGCAGTTGCACGGAGCACCCTGCAGTCAAACCAGTTGGCCTGGGAGGCCGGCCGGCCGCGGGGAGCCCCTGCTCGCTCCACATACAAACTAAACAATAAACACTGTAATCACTCGATCGGTCTCTCCTCATTTCTTACTGTTTATCTATTTTTGAAACGGTACTTTATTTGGAATCTAATCTGCTATCCAGCTTTGATTGTCGAAATTCGATAAGATTGCATTTTTCAGTTATTTTATTATGAACACAGAAGTAGGTACAGGTACTGTACTTATAAACTTATACAATTTAGGCAGTTAATAACAATTGCACAAACTTAGTTCGATAATTCTATGGTCTTTCTATTTATAGCCCTGATTCCCAGTTCGATTGATCGATCATAACACCATCTGCCAAGATGACCTAAATAAAAATTGGGATTTTCGGCAGCTATCTATTTTCTTTATTGCATCACTTGTTTGGATGTGGTGATATTCCCGATGGTACATAATATTACTATACCAATGCCCCGGCCTTAATGTACGATATTAACATCATAACTAGCGAAAAAAATTGGCTGTGAGAATGACCTAATTCTTTTAATCTCATCATTCTGTTGAAGATGAATAATATGTAATTGTACGTTTATGATCTAAATGTCTAGATTTATTTCATTATCAGATATGTCTATAAAGTTTAAAGTGTTTCTTGCTCCACTAAAATATTAAGCTGTTAAGAGTATAAAATTATACATTTAAGTATATTATAGAAGTACAAGAATATAGATTACAGCTGAATTAGAATGCACCAAATGATTTTGCATACAGATTGGAAACTTTAGTACCTTTCAATTATATTTTTAATGAAATGTCTTTCAACCAATGTACCTATGTATATAGTATATATAGGTAGAATGAGGAGATAAAATCGTAAGCCAGAAATAGTTGTCTCTCAAGTCTCCGGATTCGCCCTTCATTGGACTGGAATTTGCTGATAAACAGATAAAGGAATATATTGACTGGCTATAAATAGTTCGTCAATATCTGCCACGTAGCTTTCAAATAATCCAATTGAAACAATTATATTATAATGACATACTTTTATAACTCGATCCTGTAAATTAAACGTTAAATCTATAGATGTAAAGTACACTTTGAAAAGCAATGTTGGATAAAATTCACAGGAATCAACTAATGTTATCTTTAAGGCACTTACTATACTTAGCATCATTAATTAGTTTCCATATAATACTATTTGCAAGATGATACCTATTGCAGAATATAACGGTTTATTCTTCGGGTCTTACAAAATATAGATAACATAACATAACATCACGCCTTTTATCCCCGCAGGGGTAGACAGAGGTAGAGGTAGAGAGTAGACATTATAGCACTGAATGCCAGTGTACAATGTACCACCCACTTTTCACTATTAATCTAATCAGTTCCATGTAATAGGGGATCATATTGCCATATACTGGGCCCAATTCCAGAATCCCAGTAGCACGGAGTCTGAGATTTTTTTAAAAACCCTGTAAAACATTGTCCGACCCGGGAATCGAACCCGAAATCCCTTGCCCAACAGTCGCACTTGCGACCACTCGGCCAACGAGGCAGCCAACAAAATAAAGATTCGGGTAAAAATACGAATTAAAAAAAAATCTTATTTTAACTGCTACATTATTGCTTTCAAGAAAATCCGAATAAGTATCGTCAGATAAGAACAATATCGATTTGTTTATACTTGACTCCTAAGTAAATATTGGTTTTGCAGACATAACAAACACACAGACAGTATGTCACACGTCACGTAAACTTATAAAAGTGACATTTAATTTGCAATTTATGGACCTAAGTATAAGGGAGGAACACGAGTTTATCTCGTATCTTTTCCGTTTTATCTCAATAGATTCATGGAAACCTATTTACAGAGCAACCGATAAAGCGTTAACGGCTGATTATTTCTTATCTGTTTAGGACATGTTGTCCAGACGATAGTTAGTCAATTTCCTAGTCAACATTTCAATGTCCACAACTTCCCAGATAAGTACGATTGATGGAGCCGCCTCGTTACACTATTTATATTCTGCGTATCAGCCCGTGCCGTGTACCACTAGGCACTACTAGGTACCTAAATGACATGTATGATTTTCTCAGTTAATTAAAGATATTATCTGCGTGGTCCGTTAGTGTCGCCCTGGGTCTGGTTGGGGTAGAGGCGAGCGGGCGAGCAATTATCCTGGAGCGGGTCGGTGCGCCTGCGCCTCGCCGCAGCTCGGCCGTCCGCGTCGCGCACGCAGCCGCATGATGCACGACACGAATAATAAACCAAGCCACTTCCTGCCCAGCGATAAGCGCTTCATACATACATCACATCACATCACACAATACTACGCACACACACTGTCACAACACACTCATATACATACTATTATGGCAAGCTAACTACATACATTAGCAGTGACAAATATATAGTTACGTTATATCTGTACGTGTTTTATGTCCTTTGTATTCAACACATTATTGCTTTGTTCACTACATTTAAAACATTCTTCATACACACAAATAGCCGCGCATTATGTATTTATAACGTCATACAATCATACAATGAATGTAGTAATATTGAAGATACCTTTACATGAAAATATGGAAAAAAGAAATTGAATATAAATCGTCCTAAACTGGACATTACGTGTCCTGTCTTTATGACTACTTTATTTCTATGTAAATTGTTTGAATATACCTTTACATTACAACCATATCAAAGAAATAGGCACAAAATATTGTTATCAGTAATTTCTTATTATTAACGAAGATTATTAATTTACATAATCTGATAAAATGCTGCAAGTGTAACTGAGTATTAAGATAATTTTATTAAGAAATATTTTACAATACGCAATGTGTGTGCCAATTATAAACACTAATAGAACCACTTCACTTATAAAGTGATTTAACCTACTTATGGTATTTTAGCCAATGACTGGCTTCGACATCACAACGAACGAAGATGCTTTGCTCGGCCTTTAATCACTTCCTTGAGAATATAACAGAGACAGACAGACGATGGAACACATTGAAGACTTAACCGACCACACCACATGCTCCAATTATTCAATAAATACTGTAGTTTACACTTTAATTCCCGACAGGGGTGACAAATTCCCAAGCAAGGTGATGATTAATCGCCTTACAAATAAATTTGAAACCAACTAGGTCATAAGATGGATCACTGGGTTTCATATGAGTCAGTTCGCAGACATTTTGTATTTAAACATTTAATTTTTATTCTGAGCGACGACTGATATTGCCAATAATGAAATGGCAGTAGAGGAAACAACGATTAGATAACAGACATGACTCAGTTTAGCTGGAAGCCTATGTTTACGTAGTATCTGCATATTTCTGTATTATGCGGATGTGATTGTAGTCGGCAGAAGCCCCGCACCTCGGTGCTAATCACTCAATGGAATTCCAAATAAGGAATTTAACAAAATAAAGCTTTTTTTATTACCAATGTGAAAGATGACTCATTTTAATATAAAAACATTTTGAACTGTGTCGTTAATACACAAGTTTGCTACATCGAAAATTCGTTCTATTGCTGAAGCTGAAGATAATGAAAATACTGGGATAACAGTAAGTACTTAAAATATGTAGATATCTAAAGGATAACGGCAAATCCCCTAGTTCGTGAGGGTCTCCACCAAAATTCTCATCTCGAGAGCAAGTTTCTTGAATACTAAGTAGTCACGAGATGTTGCCAACTTGTAACTGCGTCGACTTGATCAGATTGGAATTGATGGGCGAATGATTACTGAGCTCTAACACGCGTATTATCTCGTTCATGATGCATGATTCAATGGGAAACAGATTGAGTGACTTGGATGTCTTGAATACTGAATCTCATGGTTCAAATGTTAATTATGTAAACACTCAACACTTGTTTTTACCCGTTTACATTCGGTTTTATAATGACGTCACCTCTGTGATTATCTCGTCAAGGAAAAGTAAAAAGCCTTTTAAATGCATGTAGATACGTAGTAGGTAGTGCAACTGACTGTTTTGAAAGTGCAGTTATATATTTTATTTCATTGAACTAGAACATTCCGGTAGCCGAAACAACGATTTATATTAATTGTTATTGCTGTTGCGTTTAGACTGTACTTACACGTCCGGGTGATGATTAACTTTTATCTTTAGAAAGTGACGATGGTCGGTAAATGGTACTTTTGTTGTTCCAGCGATAAATCGGTGTGCTGCTTAATCACCCAGTCTATTTACCTTGGAAGTCCAGCGTCTCCAGCGTCATTATGGTTGAGTCATAGCTTGTCATTTGTGCACTTCACTGAATAAATAAATGACATACTTCTCGGAAGGGTCACCTTGTTGACGTCGGCATTTACTACCTCTTACTATAGTCATTGATTGGGGGAACATTTTTACGCTCTTTATGGCTAGGTTGGAATGACCCAATATTATTGTTTGTTTCTTGCCGTGAACAATCATGTTTAAAGAAATACCACGTCCGGTAATGCTAAGGTTTTATTCTGTGATCCCAATGATTAATTTTAATAATAATATGACTTGAATGATTGATGCCAACAGTCGTTTTCTAGAAACGAATAAAGGAAACAAACCATTTGGACATAATACGGTGGAGTGCCCAACTGATCCACTGACTGATATAATTAAAATATGAGAGGTACCTTATAGGTTTATCTCCATTTTAAAATCCATGCTCCGTAAATAGTCATATTAATTTGAATAATCCGCGTCGTATCTGTTTAGATACAGTGACTAATAAAATGGTCGTTAAAAACAGTTGACTTCGATAAATTACTTTGCCTTGGTATTATGTTTTTTTGCTGCTTCTATCTTATCGTCATTGATTACATATCTGCAGATCTGATTGTCGTGCACTTAGAATTTCTAGAACGTAACAACAAGATACAGATTTATTTAAGTCTTGAGCTAAAACCTATGTGTGTGTATGTACCAACGCCAGGTTTAGCTGTGAGCTGTGAGTAATATGAACAGTATTGTCGTCATGGCCGAGGTACGGGTCAAACGAATCTTAACTGTAAAATCCGACTGTTTCAACTTGTAGAGGATATTATAGCGTGGAGTTTCGATTTCCGCTGCAACGTTTATGTGGAACCGGCTTGAAATATCGGCTACTAGAACGAAAGTATAATGTACAGGGAAAGATGCACCTATCCTGCGCCTCTTTAATACCCGTTCTGTTACTTTTATAGTGTTTTAAATTTTAAAATGCTTCTTAGTTAAAACCCAAGCTTTTAATTTTGACTAGCTCAGTGTTTTAATATGTGTAATAGGACGCCATTAGACGGTTGTATCACCGTTAATTCAACGTTAACAATAGTAGGTGCCGCGGTCGCGGCCGGCTTGTTGGCACGGGCTCCCACGTTTGCATCTGCTCCATGTCCGCTCAACTCACGTATATCGAAACAGATGATACATACATCTGTCGCTAAATACACCATCTCTGTAATCGTCATACATAATTTTGTTTCAATGATCAAACCACCATATTTCAAACACAACATCTACATTTGTAACCTATACTTCAAGTCACAAGGAATGGGTTGTATGTAATCTTGTAATTATTACAGAGGAATCCTGGTCTCATTTTTAAAAACAGTCTGTAATTCTAGTTCGTATAAGTGCAGTCTACGTCTGTGTCCTGAAATAGAACATATCTTATTCAGTTCAAGGTGAAATCAATGACAATGCAGTAAACTCAAAATGTTAAAACGTTTACTCCTGTCTACAGGTAATTTCCATTCGATGACAATGGCAAGAGATTTAAGTTGAAACAGCACGCGTCGGTAATGTATATTGATGGCTTTATGCACATTATCTTGGTTTGCGAATTTGGTAAATTGTACTTTACCATAATAAGGGTATGAGTGCAAGAACAGGTTTGCCGCAGAGTGCTTGCGGCTGTAAGGAGGACGCGATGACACATATGTCTAACGGTAATTCGATTTTTACACGGGCCGAGCGCGTGCGCACGTGATATTCAAAAGGAAAACCATAAACAAATGGCTGGAAATGATCAGTTGTTTGTATATAGTATCGGACACGAGGAAGTTGCCAAGGGCGTTCTGAGTATAAACATATCTACTCAAACATGTCACATTTATGGAAAAAATCCTAAACGTCAGTCGAACTTGTTAGGAAACGTTAACTGGCCTAAAATCGTGACATATCCATTGACAAGTTCATGAATGAATTTGGAAACAAACCAAAAGTTGCATATTCAAATCGACTGTGGCTACCTGTCTGTCTACAACTGGTATTCATTTTGGAACGATTATACAACATTTTCAATACCAGTAACTTCGTGAGCTGTTATGCAAATAGTCAACATAAGAACGGTGTAACTGGATCCTTACAATATTAAAACAATATTAGCAGTAAGTAATAAAGGTTGGATGAACGATATTCCTGTGATGGGTGAGTAAGTGTCTTGTGACCTGTGTTTAAGAAATAAGTACTTGAAGATGGTATAAAGGATGATTAATAATATTATAATGAATGATGCGGTGTAGCGTGTAAGTGGAACAAGCTGTAGGTCAGGTTGCAGCGAGGCGGTGCGGGCGGCGGCGGGCGCACGGTGCACGGTCTGCACGGGGCGTCTGCTGGCGACTGACAAACTGTCATGTAACAGGCTCGTCGTGCAGTGTTGCAAGGCTGAGCTGTACAATAACATTATACATGCGCAGAGGGGCGAGGGCTTTCAATTGATATATTTTCGAAACCGGTCTTCGTTTTCATAACATGCTCCGTAAGTAAGATTCAATCTCGAACCTCCTATGTTAAGTAAGCGTAAAATGAGCAAATCACATAATTAAGCAAGTATTTATACAGTAGTTAGTAGAGGTAAATAGCATATTTAGTCATGTGTACGTACACCGTAGGTTTCATTAATGGCACCTAGCGTATTTATTAATTTCTTAAAACCTCAAATCAGTTCTACACAAACAACACATCCAAAAGGGTGTTGTAGTCAATGCTTTGGTTGTTATTTTTACAATTCCCGCTTCTCAACAGAACTAATGCCAAGGCAGATACGCGTAGATGTACCTTCACAGGTGTTCTTCTATATCTGCCAATGTGAGTAGTTAATAACAGTCGCAATCAGTCATACGATTAGAAAGTACACATTACAATACAGGCGATACTATGTAGAGATGACAGATTATTTAGTGTCCATGCGCAGTGCAAGTGCTCGGTGTCGAATGGCGCTCAGATAAGTATCATAAAAGGCGTACGAGTGGAGCGGGTGTCCCACTTCAGCGAATCGAAGGCCAGAAGTTAATTTGGGGCGAAGCTGGAGGCTGTGCGCAGTGTGCGCTTCACTCCCCGGCCGCAAATGTCACGCGTGCTATCTCACACAATCATGTTACATAACGCAGTTGCAGCACTGAGCAGTGCCACCAGGGCGCAGTGAGGCAATCATCACTGCGAACCGGTCCGTGACTTTCTTCTATGGAAGTTCTAATTAAATGATGGATATCACCAACTTCAAGAATCCATTACATCATTGTGATCGATTTGTCGCTGATCCACCTTGTATACGCACTAGTTCTTTATAGCGCCATCATCGCAAGCCTAATGTAAATTGATTGACACGCTTTTTAAGCGGGTGTAGCTCGCGTGGCGTTATTTTGGGCGTAATGGGCGCACTGACGTAAACCAATTCAGCGGACGGACGTGGGAAGCTCAGCAAATCCTTGCGTTTGTTGCTGAATAGTTTTACGCTGCATTAAGAATAATTACAACACTTGCACGCATATTATAAGAATATTTAATTTGAAAACTTAACTGGGCTATGAAAATCCTTGGAAAATTGTATGGGTGCGCATAATGGCGCATGTAGATTACAATGGAATAGGAATGCGTCAATTGCAAAATAAATGATATAAAAATCTCACGCTACATGATTTCTTTCATTAAAGTCGCGATATTGTTTATTATCAACAAAGGTCGTCTGAACGAAAACAAAAAGAACGTAGAGAGTCATTGTATTTGAACAAAGCGTGTGAACCCTAAGTTGAAAGTGTGCGTCCGACTGCTACACTGAGCACTGAGCAGTGAGCACTACTGAGCACGCTCCCCATGCCGACTGCGCCGCGGTGTACTGTATTTTATATCGCAGTTATGTTTCACAATAAACAGTTCTAGACATTGATACTGATTGACAAGTTTCGCGTCCTACATGTTGAGGTGCTGCATGTGTAACAAACGACTTGTGGAGGCGTCTCCAGCGCCTATTGTCTGCGGTTCTGCGACTCGACTCGACTTCGATCTAGTCTAGTATGTAAGTGAATATCTCCGATCATATTCATGAGTAAAACAACGTCCTCGTCCTTCTTTTGTTCATACTTCATTAGTCAAGTGACTATTGCTGCTGTCTGAATGTCAATTGTGTCAGTTTTAATAGTTAATTAAGAGTTGAAGAAATCAGTTGCAGCTTTTGTAATGTTTAGCTATTGTGTACTTATAATGTGTACCAAACTATTTAAATTATGTATATTATATAGTGTTTCATGCAAAAAACAATGACTCAATGGGTTCTGGTGTCGTGTCGGTTACCAAGTTACCACCTTACCATTACCACACTTACCATGCTGGCCACAGGAACATTACCATAAGCCGGTATTAGGCTTGGAGCGCACAATAAGGGTTGCACGAATGGGATACGGTTCATTATGCAACGTATTTCCTCTCCTCTTGTAATGAGAGCAAAAAATAGGGATATGCACGGTGCACACGACGGTGGAAAAGAAATATTGCGACGTAAAAGTTTCATTATACTCTTGAGCTCTTAAAACATTTCTTTTATTTATAGAGATATATAAATCAAACGGATTCATCTAGCGTAACGGAAGAATGAGCGAACTTTCAAGTACCTTCGATCTAAATATAAAAGTAGGTTGATGTGTTTGTTTGCATAGACCATGAGGAGGTATTTATTTTCATTCGGCAGTGGCCACAATTTTCACATCTGTTTCTGATTAATGGTGCGATATAATAATACTCTTACTTTCATGAACTTTTATGCGTATTTTGATCGATTAATCTATTTCAGTGTTGCGGCTTTTGTTGTTCACTTAGTACCAGAATTAACATTGTATTATTGTAGTGTGCAGATGCTCGTTTAGGACCATACAGCTGCGGTACTAGGTCATGTGAAAGTTCATACATGGTTGAGTACTGAGTGACTACAGTTTACAGTGTATACGGTACTGAGACGCGGATTCGGGAGTGATGCGCGTCCTCAGCCCTCCTCTGAACTGGAGTAGTGGGACGGATTAGGATAAACCGAGTCAATGGCCGGGTCACGTGGCTATTTGCGTTCCACTCCTTTCGCGCCGCCTCACCGCCCCTCGTCTTCCGTTCCCTTGTTTAAACTACCCACAACCGACTAATTTTGGTCACTAATCTGTTGAACAATAAAGACGTTCAAAATACGTTCAAGGGTTGAGTTTTGTTTTCTTTTTAGTCAAGCGTTTACTGTGTGTTAAACATGAACAGTCACTGCGTCGTGTAGGGGGAAGCTGTTATAAAAGTTATCAACAAATTGTACCTCATTACTAGTTAGATACTTATCCTTTGTACATCTGCTGTTAATTACATAGTTAACAGCAATAAACAACTAACGCCCGAATACTGAGAGGCTACTCAATTTTAAGTCACGCTTAAGTATAGTTCTGTCTCTACAAATTCTTTGTAAAATGACAGAGATGGCACGACATTCAAATACAACTTAATATTGAGTAACCTTTCAATATTCGGACGTTAGTTGTTATTAAACTAAGTTAATTATTTAATCTGCTGGTAATCGTATGTAATGTGTTTATCGTGAGGAAAACACCAAACCTTACCCGAACTTACGGCTATGTAAACAAGTGAATAGGTACTGTAGCAACTCAGAATACTAGCGAACTGTTTCATCACAAGGCGATAGTATTGTTAGAATTAGGCGATGTTTAACTATGATTAATTAACTCATTTATGAAGCTGTGTATAGGCGAAGCGTGGCGGGCGCGGCAGGCGCGGCGCCCAAACAAACAGACCGACCTTACATGATGGCGTACTATTACCTACGTGCTTATATCTACCTGAAGTTCAACACGGCGTGTTACGTAGATAGCGGTAATATCATCCCCGAGGACTTGATCAGTGTTTGATGTATGTACAGTCAATGTAGGTACGTCATGTTTGTGTACTATGTTGTTGTAGGAAGTAGTTCTTACATATTTTAAATTCTGTTCGGAACTTGTAGTTAACCATATTCTATTTTTATTTCCTCACGTCGGAGTTGTTGCTCGTATTGTTCACATTAATTAGTTTTATTAGCATCTCATTAGCTTCTGTAACGCTGATTTTTCCTTTTGCTGCATAGATACAAGAAGTGAAGCATTATTGATTACTTAAGTCTAGTCATTTAGCGCATCACGAGGTCTTCAGTCCAATTACTTACTGGATTAGAAATGTATTAGAATTGATTGTTGTCTACAATACTCATAATGGGTAATAATATTTTACTCATTGTTGTTTTATAGCACAATGTCAGTAGTCACTTGAACTTAACTCAGTGCAAAATACGGACATCTCCGAAGTCAATGGTGACGCAAATTATTCGGAAACAAAGCCAGAAGGAAGGAAGAAAAATAAAAACAAGGAAAGATTGCGTCAAATTATTAAAACAACAATAATCACTGTAATTGGTTTACCTCGATATTGTAGTTATCGATTATGTTAAAGTTGATATTACTTATCACGGCACGGCACAGACAAAATAAAAAACATACGTCATTAATCTAAACACAATGATTTGTAAGTAGTCTAATAGGGCACCTGAAGATAGGAGAGGTCGATAACCTTCCACAAAGAGAAGGGTAAGATATCAGGTAGATGACACCAAATTTTTATGTATGGGACCTCGATGTATAATACTTTTAGATAAAAAGTAGTAGGCCATCTACAGATAAAATTTATGGCAAAAATATTGATCGGTGTATTTTTAGGACATTGTTAGATAATTGCTATTTCAGAAAATAAAGATTTTGCTTTTACTTCAAAAGCTGGCGTACAGATGAACCGACCCAAAAGTAAACTAGCAGCTAGCACACAGTCAACTTTAAATTAGTACTGTTGGGTAGTGTCACTGTTGTGTCTTCATCTCCTTACATCAGACGAAATAAAGCACACATTAACTTTCTACTAAAGTTGATTTTGATTGTGTACTCAAATGATTTGTCGGAAAGTTTAAATTGTTATAGTACATAGTTATGTACGGTGTGTAAGACAAGGAAGAGCCTATTGTTAGGTGACGAAGGTAAATAATAGTCTCAATTTCGTACTAGGAAGCTTTCACTGACACTATCATAATGTTGGAGTTTGTTGAGATCGCGGGAATTGGCGAGAGGTAATGACTTATTGTTTGAACACAATCGACCTTATAATAAGGCGGAGGACGGGTCCCCTTTGTAGATCAGCAGTTGTATATGGTGATAGAGCCGCCTCCACCCGCTCGCCTGACGCCACTATCCTGTCTAAACCGACGGCTGACTGCTGAGACGCGGAATGTTGACAGACTAGTTGAAGACTAGAACAATGCTAGGCTGACTACACAGTAGAGTGCTATGCCATTCGCCACGCGACTACACCACATGAACGTTTGTTTTCCATAAAATGACAAACGCTAGCTTTGTAAAGAATGTGTGATCAAATATACATTTTCTTACAATTTGTGCTGAAAATGATTTGAGAATTAACATGAGTCGAGATGTCTGACTGTAAATGCCTACAGTTTGCAACGCCACGACAAAGACCACAAAGAACTTCATTCATGTTCAAATTAGTGACTAGTGAGTGATGCAAGCTCGGGCTACAAGCTTGGGTACATGGTGACTGTGAGCCATAAAACCTTGATGAGTCAACTGAAACTTAAACAAAATTGACACAAGAATGCACTAGACAACATACAGATAGTTCTATCTAACCGCCCGACAAGAGCCTACCCACGCTGAGTGCCCATATCAACACAATACGATTCCTACTTATAAAGTGGTATAATTTATAATTGTAATATGTAGCTAGGTACACCTTATAAACAAAGTACCTACATCGTTTCAATACACTCTGCAGTTTAATGGCAATAATCGTAATTAACAATGACATATTACGTGGCTAACATAAATAAGGGTGTTTCAACAAGTTTTAATGTTATTGCTTTGTTCGAAAGGATATGTCAGTAGGTGATTGTTTCTCAATTAGCATATTGCTTCACTGACTTGTATAAAAATATGAATATTATTGTGCAGTTGAGCGCCGAATACTTTATATGGGTTTAAGCGGAGAGTGGGCGGCTGTCGGCCGTGAGCCGTCGACTTGCGCGATTAGCCGAGCGGCAGCGACCGCGCGCCTCGCCCGCCGCCGCCGGCCGCGTTGCGACACTATACGCACCTACCTGAATAATTACCTATTATAATATCCCTATCACACACTTGCCAATCTTGCCATACCAGTACATATGTGCTAGATCCCAGCTCTCCTCTTACATTGTGACAAACACCAACCTTTATGTGACGCCTTCGACCGGTCAGAACGCCGCGGAGCCACGTACTGGAAAATTAGCCGTACCTATTCTAGTGTAAAATGGTCCATCCCGTCGCCGACCTTACGATGGACCCAACACCTACCGAATAAAGTAACTTCAATTTTAGATATTATTTTACAATTTCTTTTTAAAATAAACCTGAAAATCATGAAAGCATGTTACAGCTCTACGTAAGATTTAAACAATAATCATTGGCATACCCTGGTAAGCACAAGTCGAGGCTACTGACTTTTGCTGATATACACTTGTGCAGTTTGTATCTGTATTATACTTAAAACACCAATGTTTAGGCGGTGTCGATGTCCGTGTGTTCTACTACTACGTTACAACAACAGGATAGAGAATAATGCATAAAACCCAAATAAAAAATAAGAAGTAAGCCGCGAGGCCTAAGAGAGATTGTTATACATCAATGTGTTTATTAGGTATCATTGTGCGAGACCGTGTATCGCGGCTGCGAATGACATGAAAACCTACTAAGGACCAATTACGAAGTTAGCGTCGTCGTCGGTTGCGCACTGTGGCCGTGTACCGAGCACCGGGTACTGAGCCGCGAGTCCGCGAGACGAGTGTATGCGTGCACTCGTCCCAGATTTGTGATAGCCGCGGCGCGATCCCGACAGTTGAGTATTGTGCGACCCCTGGGGTGAACGATCTCCTCAGAGTCGTCGACACGGCCGCGATAATTACTGTCGCTCCGAGTCTCCGAGCTCTGAGCTCCGACTCGTCTCTGCCTACGCCCTGCGCCCTCTGAACAGCTGCTGCACCTAACGCTAACCGCTAATGTTACTAATTGAAACACTTTTGCTTACCTCTCGCCTTGACCACGTTGTTGTCGTTCTTGCGACAGATAATTGCAGATGAACTGGAATGGGATTTAGAAGTTTGAAACAGGCGCAATAAGTATACCTAAAAAATAAGTAAAATTAAATGTTAGTAAAAGTGCCTTGTTTTCTTGTTGAAAATCCCTAATGTTAATTATTATATAGTAAAAATAAAAAAAATCTGGATTTAAGAATGGAGTTGTTATTTCGAAATACGATAGTATTTTATACTCATATTTTGTATCACAGGTTTCTACCACGGCGGCAGCCGTAGCTGCGTAGTCGTGGGCAGAATGTATTATGATTTTAAAACAAACAGAATTTAGCCTAGTTTATCAATTCTAACATTGTTTTTACACGTTTGGCCGCTTTTTAGCCAGCAGATGATGAACATGCTGTGGCCTAATTTCACAGAGTACAATGGATTATTATGCAAACACATCGTTTTGCGGAATATGGGTCTCAACCGAATCAAATAAACAGATGCAACGTTTGTTTCAGTGGTTCTTACATGCGGTTTGTTTGTGTTAAAACAGGTACAGTATTTTAAATCCTAATACGGATCGATAGGCATGAGTGCCAATGTTCAAAGGTTAACGGGGTATTAACAATTTAATATAACGTGACTCCGGTGACCGGCCCTTCATTGTTTTCAAGGTGAAACATTAAATATTAAGGGGAATGATCTTTGTCTGTATGTTAGTGAAGTAAACGATGTTAGAATTGACATTACATATGGTGATTTTATGGGGCCAAAGTACGGTAGCTAGCAATACCTTGAATTTTTTGATGCTTACTACTCTGTTTATAAATACATGGGAAGGCGCATATAAGTACCGATAATCTTTATTGATTAAATACTGAAGTAACAGTTTTTTTATAGCAATCATTTCATAGTCTTAACCTCAAAGTTTCGATATCTGATAGTCTGAGGGTACCTCGATGGTGATCATCAAAACTCTTAAAGTAGTTTGGTTTATAGCCTCGATAAAAATACAAAAATAATAATTATTCAATTTGATCGACATTAGGCCGAATATTTTATATGTTCCTATTTCCAAAACAAATTATACCTACTGTATTGTATCAAAAATTGTTTCAACCTAATCCGTCAGTTAGGTCAGTTTGTGCAAAAAGTTTTAATTTTTTTTAATACGTACTCTGTACTCAATTGCTGTTGAGTACTATACTAGTAGTTGATTTCCATGTAAAATGTTGTCAAGACGATACTACTAATTCGCACAGTCACAAAGTATTTAGATCTCCTGTAGGGCCAAGTTTTATCCTACTGCTGTTGTTGTTACTGGTTACACTACAGCCGTAGCTCGTAGCGCGTAACGCGTAGCTCGTAGCGTGTAGCCGCTGCTACGCACTACAACAACTACGCACTAAAACTTGTAGACGTAGATTTAACTGGTAAATCGGCCGCACAGAAAGAGTATCACAAACCTTAGTCAAAATGCATGATTCTGACTCCACGGTTTGTATGCCTACGACATTAAATAGCGAGAAAACGCTTCTACGCATTACGCTAAGAACTACGTGCTACGTCTGCTACGAGCTACGGCTATAGTATTTCGCCGCAACTTAAGTGTAAAATTAGGGCTAATATGTATATATATTTAGAAATGAGCATTAGAAACTCTGCTTTACATTACATCTAATTACTTTTTGACTGTGCTCGCCTTCGCAATATTTTACATGAATATTTTTACGGCTATGTGCTACGAGCTACACCTATAGTATTCCGCCACAACTTAGGTGAAAATGTTTTTTCGGATAATTGATGTTCTGTTTTTGTGATTAACTACCTAAATTATATATATTACCTAAATAATTAACTTGTTATAACTGCCAAAGTATTGAATGATATAATAAATAAGATAAAATTAATTAATAATAAGACAAATTGTTTATTTATTTATATTATTACACACTATGTTTAATACGACAAAGCATATATAGCGTTATACTTTTCGCGTTATTTGTTTCTAAGTAGAGTATGTTTTTGATCATTAATCCATTCCCGCACATATACCATGGATGTATTTGCGGTGGGTTGCCATTTGTGTCCTCGGGACAGTTGGAAATAACTTTACTGTTACACGTTTACCTTCCTCAAATACATGTATACATAACGTAGGTATGTATAGATATGTTACTTCTATAAATATGAATAAATGTTACGTATGTAATGTCGCTCATTGGCACACAATTTATGGACATATAAATAAAATTCTATCACTCTTCAACTTCTCTCTCAAATACATTTTAATAAGACTGTAAGTGCCTTCCTAATTAAAAGGGCGATTACTAATTGCGTTCACTAATTAGTTATGCAAGTTAAAACTATAACAGCTATTACATAATTTTAAAATATTCCCAGAATAAAATTAAATAAACAAGAAACTTTCTAGCATGCATATTTCTTTCGTCCCTTCTATTTTATCTTTTTTCCGTGGCCACGAATTCTTCAAAGGAAGTTGTAAATAGAGTCGGTCTTCATTCTACACCGCAGCGACCGTTGGACCGTCAACTGATTAATTATTACAGAGGCCCATCAAACAAAACCCTTCAAAGTAAATGACAAAACGTCTCCGGACGACTTCGTTCACAATCCTCACAGATTGTATGTTAAACAATGTGCATGCAAATTCCGTTTTTCGTTTCGACATTTTCCGAGCAAGTATTGGAGAGCCGTTTACAGCATAGTGGCCATGTCGGAGCGGAAAGGGCTATTTTCTTTGTTCATCCACATCGCATTTGCCGGTCCGTCATGTCCACTCACTCAAGGGCTAGTGCTGGCGCAGGGGGATAATGGAACTCACGTCCAAAGGGATTTAAATAATGGGCCGTGGGACGGGCCGCCCCGTCATCCGTCTCCGCTGTTTACGCGTGTCAGTGTAAACCGATGTGAATCCAGTTCGTTTTGTACACGGGGATCGAAAATAAAATCGCGATGTAGGTACCTCTGCTGAATTTAGATGCGGTTTGGGTGAGGTTTTAAGTAAACATAACTGAAAATGGATCATTGCTCTTAGGTTTTTGTTACATACGTATATGATTTCCGTGTTGAATCTAAGGAATACAAAATATTAAAGCACATTTTAAGTTTCATATTAATGAAACTTCTGCTGTCAAAAGGAAAAAAATATTGAGAGGAAGTTCACATATTTATAATAAGTTCTCAAGGTGCGCCAAGAAACACGAAAGGTAGCACCGCCTACCAACTAAGGTATGAACTACCGGCGTAACGTGGACACAGTACCAACTACGAAGCTTGCACTACTCTGCGAATATCCTGTTCTTACCTTGTAGGAGCGATGTTACCCCACTAACTATGAGAATTACATCACGAATTTCTGACTTTCCTTTCCATCGCAGCACAGGTTTAGCTCTAGCTTTTTGAACTGTCGTATCGCAATGTCAAAGCTCGTTTATACTATCCGTGTTTAATGGTAGTTTGGGGTTCAATTATTGGAAAATCCGTTAGCGCACGGAACTGTTAGGCCTTGATCCATTTGCATCACGTCGCTATGCGTTTATTCAATTACTGATTCACAATTTGATTTTGTCCTGATGTCGGCTGTTGCTGTGGAAAATTACACAGAATATATACTGAACGAGAGGTTTTTAAATCAAGCCGTGTATCAATTATTAATAGACATTTATAAACAACGTGTACGAGTCCTCGATAATACATGTATAAATTAATTCTGCCTTGAATTATTATGCAGAACTGCGTCGCTACCGTCGATGGTGTACTAAAATTAATCCTGTTCGACCATATTTGGTATGTTTGCTTATGCGGTCCCTTTAATTTATTCTTCTTATAAAGTTCCTTTGGAACCGGGAGTGTCCACATAGAAAGTTTATCTACGGTAAACATCTTTTATCGGTGGTCACGATACTTCCACATCACTTTGGTGGCTTCTTGGGGAATAATACGAGTAGGAGACCTTACGTGTGTTTGTGTGTGGAAGTTTATCCATAAATCAAAACCAATAATGAATTTCTGCTTTTCAATAAATAAAAGTTTAGGAAATACTTGGACTACGTCCATAGCTCTGCGCTAATTTATTGCGCTGGGATTATGGGATATTTATTAAGAGTAGTAGCATACGTTGTTAAATATTGGCGCATCAATATCGTAGTTTAGGTAAATTCACGCCTGAAGGAACTTGGTTGATGTCCTCGTAACCTAGATTGGCAGCAGCCAGATGAGTGGTCAGTGGGGCCACTGGCTGTGCGCTAAGAGTGCGCGCGCGCCTCACCCCGGCCCTCGCGTCTCAGCTACCGTGACGCAAGCGCGCGTGACCATGACATCAGCTCTTCGGCGCCACCGCCGCGACACCTATGATGGATCGACCAACACATTTTCCATTTTTGTGAGTGACAAAGAAAGCGGATGTGATGTAGGTACGTATCCAGTATGTAGAGTAGCCGGTATGCTAGCAAAAGAATAATGATTCATTATTCACTCTTGATTCATAATTTGTAGTGGATGATGAATGGCGAATAAACAGTCTGCATACGAAATGGGATTTGTTTTTAATTTAATTATTTGAATGTTATGGTTGAATTACGTTATTAAAATGAATCAGTTTATTATTATAAATTGTGGCAAATCAAAATTTGAATTTGATTGAAATCCGATACATAAAGGCACTAGGCATATGCACTTTGGTATACAATGCAATGATACTGACCCGAACGTTTGGTGCGGAAAACCGCAGCGTGGTGTGGCGCGTGGATGAGTAATTTTCAATTTCTATTGAATGTTTTGTATAAAATGAGAATTCGAAAATTCAGTTATATATTTTTTCTATTGAAATTCCAATAGTAACCTAGTAGCTTCTAGCTTTTTATAAACTGTATATCTTGCATTATGTACAGTGATGTTGAAATATTGATAATATCCGTCCTATGAAACACAAAGTTAAATCTGTTCTTGTATTCATTTTGTTAGGCATAACAAGCTACGACCTACGTAGGTACTTACTGTCTATAATATTTTCCTTAACACAACTTTATGAAGGGAATCGTCATAATACTCAATATTCCTATATTGAGTATAATTCCTATAAACACTCTCTTACTTAATTTACTGGTTAGATGCAGGTGAATAAAAACCAGTTTTTGTCCGTATCTAATATCAATCAACATACAGACAAAGCAGGAAGCATCATTGGGCATAAAAAAAGAAGTGCTCGATGGTTCACGGTGTTACGGTCGTTATAATAACATCCAAAGTTATTAGAGCTGAGATTGGACTCATTGACGGTAATAATAGCTTTTTTTGTACTTTTTACAAAAGATATTCTTAAGAAGTATGGTATTATCAATGAAGTTTTTGCTTCATCATCTGACTGTTGGTTTAACATTACAAACGATCATAAAATCATCATTATTATTGGAACGTCCAGAGATGATTCAAGAGATGTGATTTTATGGGATGACTTATTCTATATTTATCCGCATGTTCTATAAAATCAGACGTGTCTGTTTTTACTCTACTGCTCTTATACCGCCAAACAGTACGAGTCTTCACATAGCTTCTAATAGAAATGGTGTCACCAGCGATAAGTTATGTAACGATAATTTCCATGTTGATATAGACATCGTCGGTAGCACACCAGTTTAAATAGTGTTATCAAAGACTAGCCCAACACGTATAAGGCAAGGCAATTGACCCTAATATCGGATGACATCGCATTATCGCCTCTCGACATTATTGGCCCACATGCTACGAGACTGTATTCTCAATTATTTGCGACCAATTTCAACTTCCTTTATTGTCTCTAAATTGACTATTTCTGTAGTTATTATGTTAAGTGTGAGTACGTCATAAATGCTCTTGAATCCTGTCTTCCGTGTCTTGTTGTGTAAGTAGGTACATATATTATTAGACGCGTGACTATTTGTTTGGTGGACTATTTGCAAGTGGATGGTGGATTGAGTTGAAAAGGTCCTGGAGTAGAAAAGGTTTTATTGAACTTATTTTAGTACTATAACTAAGTCTGGAAAAGTGCCCCGTATTTCAGGTATGTCACCAACTACTACAATGAGACTAAGAACAAATGCTAGGTCAAAAGTGTTTAATGTGTAACTCGCGAATACTATCTTGTTTACAATTTTAAAATTTACAACTTGTTATTATTTGGGGTACTGACGTCATGAGGAAGCGTGCACGTGTTACAGAATATGCGGTTGGAACGAGTGTCGTGTGGAGATGGGGCATCGGTCGAGGCGGAAGTGAAGTGACGAGCGGTTATCAGGCAGCCCAGCCGGCCACTGCACGCTGCGGGCCTGTATCGCAGTATCACAGGAAACAGGGGCCAGCCCCTGGACTTAGATGTTTTATAAACAAAGTGCACTAGGCACTATGTACCTTTAAAATCGAGCAAAATTGTTGCTTGTTGCGGTTACGCTGACTCACATTTTGATGTGTTATTAAGCTACTTCTTTTTATTGATTTTACCTGTTTACGCAATTTTCCTACTACATACCTACTTTGCAAAAACAGTGTACATAAAATACCTATATGCCACTTCAACGTTGATTTAACTCGCCTTTAAAGTTACCTATCATCTTGCCGCTAAAGTTGCTTGATAGAAAAACCTCATTAATTTTCCTTATTTTGAATTGACAAATATATATTCTGCGATTGGTTTGTGTTGACGGGTGAACTCTATTCAACTTATACAATGGATTGCATAAACAAACAAAAGATTTTCAAGCGCAGCTATTTTGATTATCCATCTGTATTTGAAAACTACGTCACGTAATGATTTAGTACTTTTAGGATTGTGCAGTAGAGTTGGGTCTATTTCGGTTCGCTTCGTCGACTATTAGAGTAGAGCATCAAACACTAACGAGGGGTCAGAGGTTGCCTTTACGTATATGATTTATAATGATCGTGGAGCGAGTAAACACGGCTGGCGGCTTATCGGCGTCCCGCGCAGGTTCTTCACCCCTGTGGCCCTGTGGTCGCCGCCTGCCGTCCGCTCCACGCACCACGCGTGTGCCGCAACACTGCTCTACTAATAATCCTCCAGACCACGTTCATTATAACTTACTCCAGCCCTGGTGGACATATTGATTCACAGTTGTAAACGTTATTTTCCTATAAATGATTTTTTTTTTTTTATTTATTTATCAAGGACAACAAACAGCAGTATATTAAATATAACACAGGTGAGTAAAATAATAGATTTAACAAATACACTCCTCACGACGTTGCCACGGATTACCATAAATGTACTTAGCAAACACAATGGGGCAAACTTGAAGCTACAAACTATACAAACATAGGATAAATTTAAATTACAGAATTACTTTTTACCTGTACCTATCTATTATATATTTTTACCTACCTATATATTATATACATATATTTTGTGCACTATATGAATGTGAAACACAAATAACATGTTAAAAAAATAAAATTAAAAAAATAAAATTAAAAAGTCTGGAGTCTGGACATTAAGGATCAGAGTATTATACCTCTAGTGGTCGTTCTTTTAAAATGTTAATGATTCGTTGTCGAAAAGTGTTCTTGCTTAGAAATAAGATATCAATTGATGCAAACCTTTTATTATAAGTGTCAACCAACCGATGCATAGGTGAGCGAGCACCTGAATTGGTATGACGGAGATTAGTTGCAAACATGTTCCGTGAACGCACTTCTCTGCTGTGTACTGAGCGAGGGACCAGGTAGCACAAACCATTCACAAGATCAGAACAGTCAAAGTTGTTGCGGCATATACTGAAGAGGGTCATCATTTCAAGGAGTGTTCGTCTAGATTGCAGGGACAGGATATTATACTTTTCAAGCAATAATTGGTAGGAAAGTCTTTTATGAAAACATCTGTAGTGCATCGCACGGAGGTATTTACGCTGGACTAGTTCCAGTATTTCTACGTATTTTTTGTAGAAAGGATTCCAAATAGGCACTGCGTACTCTAGTTGTGGCCGGATAATTGACTTATACAGATATAAATAAGTGGAAGGGCGGTGGAATTCTCTAGAAGCTCGCATTACAAAACCGAACATTTGATAGGCTTTATTGATTATTTTATTCACGTGCGCATCGAGATGAAGCTTGGAGTCTAACTGGACTCCAAGATCGCGTAGACAGGTAACTTTAATTAAGTCAGTGTTGCCAAAATGATAATTAAATTTGGTTACTAGTTTCTTTTTTGTAAACGTAATACTATGACATTTGGAAAAACTAAGCTGAAGTTTGTTGCAAGAGCAGTATTCTAAGAAACGATCAAGGTCCATCTGAAAATCAATACAGTCAGATTGATTGGTAATATTTTTATAAATCTTTAAATCATCTGGGTAAAGGAGAAATTTAGAATTTAGAATTTATGATATTTATGAACTCACTCTTATTAGTATTTAATATGAATACAAAAGAAAATGGAACGCCCAATGTGAAATACCGTGTTGTTATGAATAATTATGAACGGTATCATAAATGTATATTGGAAATCCTACAAAAAGTCTTGGAACCGGTGCGATGCGGTGTTGCCGTGTGATTCAGTGATTAATTTAACATCCGTGTTGTTGCACGCTTCAAAATAATTCGACGAAGTCATCAAAAAAATAAGGAACCTTAATGTCCGAATCGAATTATAATTATAGCGACACGTTTATAATTTACACACTGAAGTGGACGATGATTGATATATAGTTGGCAATACAATAACAGCTAAACAGTGATTTACTGCTGTAATATTTGCACCAGAGTGAACCTTTTATCACTGGTTTGATTAATGCTTCCATGGCATGTGCGACACTGATATTACTTGCACAGTAATGAACAGGATGCGACGTCATTGTGATATGTAATGTCTCATTTCTATGCAAATAAAAGGACGATGACCTGCCCGAGATTTTAAAAATCTTGAGCACTATGGGCACCACATGTTGCGACGAGTAAGTAGGTAGAATACCTACAAGCAACGGTTCAATCAATAACAATATTGAGTTGTCACGTTGTTGAAGGCTTTTTTTAAGAATATGCGCGCCGGATGGCCATCGCGCACCTGACGGACGTGCGCGGCTTTGCAAATAAGAACAGAGTCATGGTTATCATTAGTAATGTCTGAGCCGTTGTGCTGAACTGCTCGCTTGATGACTACATCGCACCTCCTTTGATTCCACTCCGAAATGCGGTTCCGTGTTAGAGAATTACACAACATTACACAGGTGCAGCTGTCTTGTCATTGTCATTCCGATACTCTTAATCACACACAGATCTTGGAGCTATTTCTTTGGTATTTGTGATACCTAACTACCCACGACCTCTGTTTTGTTCATCGATTGAATATTAAACGTACCTACAAACAATTTTTGTAATGCAAAAGATATATTTCCAATTTTGTTTCCTTCGTGTTCATGTTTCAATTTTTATTGTCTTTATGTGGGCAGATTAGAATTGGTATGCATTATTCATTGTTAGTGTGGTCGTTATTGGTAGACGAGGCTATAGACGATTTGTTTCGAATGCGTAAGCGCATCGATGGACGGCCGGGCGACCGCAGCGCATCGCCTGCGCCCGCGCCGGGCGTGGACGCGGATGAATGAATCAACCGGCCTGTGCCGTGACGTCACCGAGAAGGCGCGTCCTTCTCATCCTTCTATAACGTTCCATCACATTGTTACCTATATTGTTAAGGATCTAACGCTTCGTATTTCATTTGTGAAAGAATGCATGCCTTTTTGTTTTATAGGGTGGAGCAGCCTGTTCGAAATGAATAAAAAACAAAAGACAGTCAATACTTATAATAAACATTGAACTAGGACAATGTCTACGAGTATTGCGTAGTACTAAAATTATTAGATATCAAATACATATTTGAAAACTATATTTATGGTATAATATTTGTACATAACAAGAACACCAGTGCCTAAAGTGACGCCCACCAGTGCTACAGAACAGACACTGATGCAAATATCACAAACGAAGCTAAAACTGGAGTGTTAAATATCATGCCGTAATATGGCTCACTTTTAACAGCGCCTTAAGGTGCTAATTTTTCAACGCGCCAATAAATATCGGGTTACGTTAGCATACCTGCTGTAATTATGATTAGATCCTTGATAACAATAATAAAATTACCTGCAGCATGAGCTATTATGAATCATTACACGAACAACGAGTACATATGTGTATCAGTGAGTTGCGCAACACAAAGTGATCTATCCAAAGCATAATGTGTGCGATTTCCTAAAACCTTGTGCGTTAAATCATGGAGTGATAACATCGTTAATGAAAACTGACCTCTCTACGTCCGACCCAGTTATTAATTACTCGCAACGAAGCACTTGTATTCTTATTTCTTGTGCATTTCGATCAGGCTGCGTTCATTATGACATAACGTCAGATAAACTAGCTAACTACACATGTACATTATTCGATTACGTACTATCGTGTTTATTATTCTAACACTGGATTCTAATAGATAATAGATTAATGTATGGGAAACTCAAACTGTACACATTCTATTGTCGTTAATTACAAAATAAATAATTAAAACGAATAACGTATGATTATATTGTCGGCTTTGTAGCCTATGTTCCTAGCATTTTATTTCACACATTTTAAGGTCGGTATTTCTCTCATTATCGTATACAACTTCTTGTATCTTAATTATTATTGATACTATAAGTTAATTTACCATAGGTCATAAAAGGAGGAGGATATTAACAGACTACAAAAAGGAGTATGCATGTATGTACGTTTGTTTGTGCGCAATTACCTCGCTATTGGCTAAACTTATTTTGATGCGGTTTTCAAGAAAAATGTTTGTTACAACCTCCTAGGAGAGTCTCCTAAGGAGAAGGTTGTAGTATATAAATAACCGACTTCAAAAACAGAAGGTTTCGCAGTCGGTTTTTTAAACGTAGTTTATTAAAGAATTATTTTATTATTAAAAGCCACATCGAGTTTAATTTACATACGGACTTTGGGTTTGTCAAATTACTTATAAGTATCAACCTTTATTTATTTATGTCCAGGGTAATTAAATGCATAAAATTCGCACAAATATGAAGGAAATTGGGTGGATGTGCAATATTGTTAGTAAACTCATTTCGGTAAGGTCACACGTGGCGGGCACACGTCGGGCATTCTGCCAGGAACTATAGGGGATACAATACACCCCTCTTTTTTCCTTTATTTACACTGCATGTATTATTTGTTACAGGAATAAAGATATTACAAATTATAGCCCTTTTGAATAGGGGAGGCGTGGATTTTGATGTCGTAATAATAATAATCGTCACATCGTTACCAAATTACCTACAATATTCTACTGCATTTAGAACTGAGAACCTGGTTTGTGTTTATTGCACTCAGCATTCAGGTTCAAAATGAATTCTAGCGTCCGTTTTGATATTAGGAATTCGTATGGAATCTGACTGACTTGTTTTATTATGATGGTCGAAATGTTTTGTACCAACAATATAGGTAATATGCCGTGGTGGCCTGGAGGTTTAAGACGCCCGCTTCTCATGCATGAGGGTGTGGGTTCGAAATCTACCAACTGCATGTACCAATGTGACTTTTTCCGAGTTATATGTACTTCCTAAGATTATTTGGACTTCACTGACAAACTGTGAAGGAAAACATCGTGAGGAAACCTGGGCTTATAATTTCTAATTATAAGTTTCAAATCGCCAACCCGCATTGAGCAAGCGTGGTAATTAATGCTCAAATCTTCTCCGTATGAAAAGAGGCTTTGCTCATTTGTGGGCATTTATAGGCTGTTGATGATGAATATAGGTAAGTTTCTGATCGAGCGCAAAGGCTGTAGTCATCCAGCTGTAGGAAGAAACGGGCTATTGACAATGGACGATGAACATTTTTTTTATTAATAAACAGGAATTATTAGACACACCCATTATGTTATCTATTTGTTTTCAAAATTGCTACCGTATTTAAAGAGTTTCTGTTCAGTTAGATTTTTTATAACTTACGCTGTATGACGGATTCGTTGTGATTTAGTTATTCTTTCTCGCTTCGATTCCCTTTCCGTGCAAAGGTCAACCGACCACGACCCCATGGGAACTTCACTTGAAGCGATTCCATGGGAGACCGCTTGCATAGCGTCATTTCGTCAATGAATACGAAAGAAAGAAAGAAAATGATTCATCGTCTACTTTACCTAATAGTTTTTAATGAAAAGACTTTTGTTTAAAAGTATCATTAGTACTAAGCAGTGTATTAGTCAATTATGACTAGACACTATTTAGTTATTGAACAAGCGGTTAAATACCACAATTAGAGCAATTCAATTAGAGTTTCTCATTTCTTAAATTGTTACGAACCTATTAATTAATTAATTATTATGGTTTCGGCTTACCCACGTGACTGTTTGACGAGGAACTCGACTAGTTTCAATCCATGCTAGAGGCTTATATTTATGAGCAGCTTCTGGAATACTGTTCATGATTAATCTAGTGTGTTTCACCAAAGTTTTAATACAAACTCAAATTCAGTTTCAATATTTGTAGTAGCTCACTACAATTCTACCCCCTAACGGGAAACCGGGGCTCCGGCTCGACGTGCAGGAGAAGGAACGGGGTGGTTTTTAGTCAGTAAGAGTATGACACTCCCTCTCGCCTCACCCAGGCGGGAGCAGTTATTCGATGACTTTCCCCCCTTAAAAAAAATACCAGTTATAGAATGACACAATGAAACAATTAATTAAAATAAAGCTTTATTTATATCAGTCAGTAGGTACATAATTCTATATGTGTCTCTATTGTTATAATACTATTATATCTATATTAATATGCCCATTTTCCTGGTATATCTATCATGTATGTATTGTATATACAATACAGTTATCTGAATTGTAAACTAATATTATAAAGTGGAAAGATTTGATGGTTAGTTTGTTTCCATTGGCTTCTAATTACTAGATCGAATTAAAACATATTTTCTACAAAACAACTTACTTTCCTAGGACTGATATTTATACGGATATCGTACAGGATTGGGACGTATCAGACGGAAAGCTTTTACTCATATTCCAGGCAGGCAAAGTTATAGGCAGAAAATAAGTTACTAAATATGCTATGTAGGAGGCCTGTGTATATTGTAAAATAGGCCATATTTGATATGAAGCTGTATATAAACCGCTGTGGACTTTGTATGTAATTATCTGTCTCATTCATTTCATTGTAATTTGCGCCCAAACTGATAGCGTGGTAGCGGTTAATAATATAGGTACTATTATTTTTATTTGCGATATTTAATTTACCTCTTATTCGGTTTCGATTCACGGATTTACCCATAGTTATCGAGACTTTGTTGTTTTCGAAAATTGTCAGTAGTAAGTAGTCTGAAACGTTGCTATTACACAGGACTTATTACCCGCTGAAAGTTTTTACATTTATTTTAATGTACTTACATATAATATAATTATATTATCTATATATTCCGTCAGGCCATTCGCTTGACTAGTCTAGTGGTTACAAGCATGACTGCAGATCACGAGATCATCGATTTAATTGATTCGATTATTCGGTTTTCAGTTCCGAAATGATCACAGAGCGCAGTTGGGCGCTTGTGTCCGGTGGATGGCAACTAGTCGCTTGTAACATGGATTTACAGCTAAGAATTCAATACTAATAAGCCTTGACGGTGTCATAACAAAAATATAACTGTATTCACCGATTAACATTCGCTTTTCGATAGTTAATGAGTAAGACTTATGTTATAGGGGACGAACCTATTCCCAAGTAAACCAGGCCCAGTGCCCGACTTTGTATTATTAAATTGAAATGTTTTTCCGATCTAATTATCGAACAGAAGATTCTAACTTTGCCTTAAGTACAAACATTTGTTTTGTGAACAACAGTTCCTATGCATTTACATAACTTTCTGCCATAATTTATTGTCACCTCAATATATTAACAAGTTTAAGGTTGTAATATCTGATTAATAGGTTTAACAGACACATAATTTGATGACACAAGAAAAAATAACGTCAAATTATCCGCCAGTTAGATTAACATAAACTTAACCAGACATTGTGAAATAATAAGCCTACATAGGTACTTATGATAACAACGTTTTCTGGGTACATTCATTGTACTGTAAATCTATTACGTACATTTCAAATATATATTTGATTCATCATTGCTAAAATTAACAATTATTACAGTAACAGTGAATCATCTGACTTGTATCTGTGTCACTGTAATTGATTATTTAGATTTGTTATAGATGATAATATTGACGAGATATAACACAAATAGCTGTTTGTTGCAGTACTTGAAATTGGTTACATAATAAGTCTTACTAGACTAGATATTTTGAAATTGTCGGTGTCGACCTGCAACCGGCTGACGGCTCACGTGATTCGATGCTACAATTTCGAAAGCCTAGTCAAAAATCTATTATATATTTTGACACCAGTTAAAGTCAGGAGGATTACAGATAGGCAGGCACAAGTGTTTATGTTTACTAGTTTAGTAGTTAAAAATACAGACTATTCACAAGTTATGATTATTTAGTGTTATGTGATGGGCGAGTCGGCTTCCGCGCACAGGTGTAATTCAGACATCTGGAAGTTCCAAGATATACTTCAAAAATATATTCAAAAGTACAATATTCTGAAAGCTAGGAAGAAGAAGCCGCTTATGACCAGTTGTTGTCCTGTTTTAGCAAACTTCAAAACTTTTCCTACAGGATTTTGAAAGTGAATATTTTAGATTAACAGACATTTATCATGAATTGGAAAGCAAAGCATGTCTCTCACGAACTCCTACGAACACAAGAGGTAATCTTGTTTAGAAAACTAATATTAGACTAGATGTTTTCTTGCAACGCGGTCGTGTCATCAGTGTGCTTGTTATCTCATTATCGTAGTGATTATCGTGGCTGACCGTGCGGTGCGCAAACACCATGATTTACATAATACCAACCTTGGCCTTGTGGCAGCCTCGCCATGCGCCCGTGTCATTCGTCATGCCAACATTTGACCGCACGCAAAACAGACAAACAACCTTTTTTGTTAAGATTCACCCATTAGTCGAATGCTTCGAACTACGGACGGTCCGGTCAGTCAATTATCTCAACATACATTCTATTGACTATCTTGTTTGTCGAGTGTTTGCAATCTTAACTGCCTAGCTGGAAGTCTGCATCTAACGCATGGGCTAAACAAAAGGTTTTTGGATTTTGAAAAATAATGAATAGTACGGAGAAATAAAATTTAATATGTAATGAAAATATTAGCATAAGGATTTCCTACGTTTACTTTGGGGTACAAAAAATTGTGACGTTATTTATGTAAATCATGTTGAGATTTCAAACTAAGATTACTACGTAATACATGACTATATCTACGTCACCTAAGGAAAGTAAGTTATGAATGTATTTTGCAAGGGCGACAAGCAAAAATGTATGAGTAATATGAATGCAGCACCACTAGTGAATTTGCATTCTGAGACAGTTTCTGTCTACCAGACTATATTAATGTCGCCGTATTTTTACAGCGGAAAGTCATTTGATAAGGAAATCTACGAAGCTGTTTGTATTTAGTTTTAATATAAATACTGGACTGGTTAAAAATAAGAGTAATGTTTTCATGAATTCCCATTAACAAATGGGTATTTAATGTACAAAGAACCTACTTTGGCTTTTCCTTAAACATTAATTGGTTCGTTTAAGTTTTCCTTGAACAAATGTCACAATCATTGTATTTGATTTCTTTATACTCATTTTCCTTTTAAATTAATATAGCTATAACTAGTACATAGACCGCCATATTATATAGTACTTCATAAAACAAGTTTCCATCCGTTTATTTGTAAGTTTTGCGGTAGCGGTCTCCAATTTCAATTGCGAAGTCAAGGTTTTTATTCTAATGAACTATTATAGCGTAAACCATTGAATAGGAGACCTCCATACGAATGAATAGTCGGCAGTATGACGTCGATTTATCATTATGTATATCTACGCTAGTAGGATAGTATAGTTACCTACCCACTTACCATTTTTGTACAATAAATCTATAACATACCAATATAATATGGCTGATATTTCCACGAAACCTACATATGTAGTATTGTAAATACTTCTGTGTAAGTTAACGGTTCCATAAACTCCAGTACGGGTTTCAAATACATAGGTACTTACGTATACGCACATTCATTTTTTAAATAAAAACTGGCAAACTGCATGGAAACGGCTCCGCAGTGCCGTAGGCGATGTGCTGCTAGTTTTTGTTTAATACAAACTTTTTAATTAACATGCAAGGTCTGTCAAAGCTCATAATATCGGGAATGTGCAGCAACGCTCCAGTACGGAAGTGCGTCGCTGCAGCGCACTCCACTCCTACCCATTTCAAAAGGTTCGCATTGCACATTACAACTGTTTATAACACAAGCTCGTCAAACAAGTTTGCTAATTACTTACTATTTTTTGCAATCATACATTTGCATGAAATTACTAGTATTCGTTTGTGGGTCAGTAGTTTCTAAGATATTTAAATGTTGTCAGAAATATGAATGAGTCGGTCGTTGATGTGTTAATTTGATGTTTGATTATTTTTAACCTTTATGAATGACGTCGACGTTTGGGAAAGCACAAAAATTATACGATGTCGAATTTTTGCTTAAGAATAAATCTATTACTTGGAAATCGATATGATTTCACAATAACAAGAATTATTTTAAGGAAAAGCCTGACTTAGATGTCGACTTGAAAGAAAAAGAAAATAAAATACGAATTTCGATAAAATATCAATGTAGAACCTAAAGTACTTGAAGTCAAATTTGAGTTTGTGCTAGTCTCCGAGTTCATGGAAACTCTCGGCACTAATGCTTTCCGATCTAACTTTACTTCAAACTAAGTGCTATATACTTAGTATCTACAGACTAGTAAGATACTATGCAATTATTGCGTTTCAATTTCAGGCCTCTTTAATACTAATTTAATGATGAAAATCGTGCCACACATAGATACCGATAAATAATTGTAGTCCTGAGATTTATGTTTCGACATTTATTAATCCTTTTAAGATGTACTTACAATGATGGCGCCTCATGTATATAACAAGACAACCTGTGTCGGTTACAGTTTACAGTAACAGTTTAAACATAAAACTATTTCCAATAAGTTTACTTAAAGTTTGTAAATTCACTCGCAAGTTATTATCACAAGAGCACCTCCATTGCTTCCACATTTCTATAGTGAGTGAGTATTTGAACAAATAATCAACGTCTTCATATGACCAGCGATCTGTTTTACAAACAGTAGAAACTCACGTACGGCGTACAATCGAAGAAATAACTTTTTACAACAGTTTTTTCATTGTTGTCGATTTCATTTGCGGATTCTTGTCAATCAATGTATCGGTTACTCGGAGTCACGTACACAAACGTCAGCTCAGTACTTTGTACGCGATTGTACTTTAACAACCGTTTATTAGTGTGATTTCTTTTTTTTATATCATTTTGGTTTCATACAAACCTTGGAGATATTTAGAAATCCTGTTTTTCAAGAGGTTAACCAAGGAGACTTGTTCAAAGTCAATGCAGTTTCTGTAAATGATTTTCAGTGGATTGTTTACTGTGTACCATGTAAATAAATAATTTAAAGTAATTTAAAATACATTAATGCCTATTGTCATCAATGCGTATTACCCATGTGTGTATTTTACAGTTCATTTATTACTTCCATGTAACTACAGTCTAACTGCAAATCCAAATTCCGTGTCAGTATCGAGAATTTCCCTGTAATAACCTGCCTACATATCTCGCTCGTTCCGGATCATAGTAATATGCTAAACAAGCTTTATAAATTCATATTCATATAGAAACATTTCACTGTACAAAACGTTTAAAATGACTACAACTCGAAATGAAACAAGTATTTCGATTTTCAGCAGAAGTACGGAACATTTACAATTATATTTCAGTGCTACAGTTTGAAGCGGCCGCTTGTAAAAAGCAGAGCATTTAATCAAAGGCTTTTAACAGTTTTTAAACTAAAGCTGAACAGAATGTAGAACATTTTATTTACTTGAACACATTGTTTAATCTATGTCATTAAGAGAGTAGGTACGTTTTCAATTGATACGAAATGTTTTGTTCTATAAAATAGTGTTTGTCTGTGAGCATAGTGTAGGTGACACTCATGAATCTAAGTAATAATAATAGTCCATAGTAAAGATAAATAGATGATTAAAAATGTTTTAAAATTGTGTAAGTTTAAGATGGACCTAGTGTTGTGTTAGTCACAGTTATTGACTACAGTCAATGACTAAAATGTTCGACTCAGATGATAAGTCATCAATGAATTAAAAAAATAATAATAACGATAGCAGTGACCCATAATGACCCAATCAAAGGGTTGCCTAAAGCCGGTGTCGGCGCCCCTGTAACTGTTAGCACACAAAACTGTTAAAGAATGATTCCAACTTGTAATATGACGACTTTGTCTCAAGTAATTGGACCTCAGGGTATTCGCCGTGGAACGAAGCCTTTGTTTGAACAATGCCCTGAGTATTAATTACTTTGATTCCCATTGGGAATCCAACTTTGGAATTCTAAAGTAAAAGTAAACAGTTCCTTTGATTAATACAATTTTCATATGGAAATGAAACTTGTATTTGCTATCGAGGTTAGTTTTCGATCAAACATTTTTTAATATTTTATTACTCATTGGCTACAATGTCTCTTCATTTATCGTGTGTTTTAAATATAACGTTTATGGCCAGTGGGCAATGGTCACAATGCTCTCTTAGTCATAACGAAACGAATTCAATAAATGTTTCTGACATGATTCACCGATGCACGTCGCTGCATACCTCGCTTTCCGTGGACCTCTTATTTAAATTTTGTTTTTGATACGATACAATAACATTTATTAACAGTCAAAACCAGTTTCTTAATGTATGCATGCATTCGTATACATTGTTCTAACAAAAATATGCTTTGTTGTTAAAACGCCTGATGAAATTAAATAGCAAGTAATGTCAGAATGCCAACTTCGTGGTAGTTGATTGTTAAGGGTTTCTGATTACTGGCATTTTCAATAATATAATTAGTGCCTATTTATATTAAAACTAACCATATATTTATGAAATAATTGAAGTCGGTAAATTAATATAACCTTCTCTAACGCTTTTTTGAAAAACGCATCAAAATCGGATCAGGCAACCGCGAGATAATCGCGCACAAACATACATACATACATACATACTGGTCAAACTGAGAACCTCCTTCGTCGAAGTCGGTAAATAATCGATCGAGTTCTTCACTTTGGTGTATTGCATTTGACTAATACTTTTCGGGCAAGTTATACAAATATCAAAATTACGTTACCTAATTATGAAATAAGGACAACTTGTGCGATAAATAAGTAAAATGATTAATAACATGCGTCAATTTGTGGTGATAACTAAATCAAAGTCATTTCCTTAATAACTTAAACGTCAATGTGGTTTAATATCAGTGCTCAACTTACCAAAATGTTTGTAAAAGGCTTATTACCTCGGTAAGTATCTAGAACCATAAAAGTTCTATTTACGGTTTATATTTCAAAATAATTATTTGAATTGCAAACAGACACGCTGCTGAGTACCCTATACGGAATGGGTGATTTATTAAAATTAGTATTTATAGGTGTGTTCATTTGTGTACCACATCGTATTAAATAAATACCATTAGCGGCTATAAGTAAAGTTTTATTAGTAACTAGCTTCTGCCCGCGACTTCGTACGCGCAATCCCATTTCCTCCCCGTTTCCGTTCGTGATTTTCGGTAAAAGTAAAAAAAAAATATTTTAGATAAAAAGTATCCTATGTCCGTCTCCTGGTTCTAAGCTACCTCCCCGCCAATTTTCATCTATATCGATTTAGTCGTTCTTGAGTTATAAATAGTGTAACTAACACGACTTTCTTTTATATATATAGATTACTAAAGATAGACGTTGTGAAAATGCATTATGTAGGTGAGGGTGTTATCATCATTTAGTTGCCAGCAGTAGGACAAGTGTTACAGTTTGGCATGAGTCCCGGTGACGGCGACGACGCCGCGAAGGCGTGTGGGAAAGTGTCCACATGCAACGACAATTCCCCGGGAGCTTTCGGAAGCCCGTCGAGTTGTCGAGCTATACGACAGAACAATAGTTTCAACCATTTAGGATTTCGGCTACATTGCTTCGTGCTCGACACTCGACACATACGAATGCTGAGCTATTCCGTGGGGGGAATCGATTCTCTTTTGTCTAGATGTGGGTGCACAGAATTGTTGTCAACGAAGAAAGCCTTCTTTAGATGTAATGTGCCATTGGAAAATGGTTTTGTCTAGCGAGAATTTCGTATCTGGGTCAGATCAAGCGCGTACGGAATTTGTTATTAGTTTATTGACTACCCAACTTTGGAAACGTTCGCTTTGTTTACTGAAATAGTTTACTTTAATATTTTTAAACGGTTTAGGTTCTATCTAAAATTGTTTCATGGCTACAAGCGAATCTGTTTATTTTGAGATGTTGTGATGATTTTTTTTATTGCTGTGTATTTAGGTTTATATCTATGGGTGACTGACTATTTAATTAAAGGTTTTAAACTGCTTCCAGCATACCTTACCTCCCCATACTCATACGGTCTGTAGGTGGCAGCTATGTCATTACACCCGTCGAAGAGCGACTGTTGAACTTGGCAAGTTGGCAAGCTCATGGAATGTTAAGTACAATTTAAATCACTTCAACTAGTCATTCATATAATAGTATATACATCTGTTCACTAGCTACTTAGAAAAATAAATAAAGTCTAAAACTAATTAAAGCGGGCATTCTCTTGGCGTTGGCTTGAGCAGTTTGCAGACAGTGCTGTATAAGTTAGTTAGGGCATGGTCTTGGTATATTGTGGAGTCGTCTATCGTCACGAATGGGACGAAGGATGGAGCCAGGGCATGTGTCTCGTCTCCATATCTCTTGACAAGTACGGAGCCGTGGTCGCTGTGCACACACCTCCATATAGTTTGAACATCCACGTTGTCCTGGGATCCGCACTGAAAATGAAATTTTATATGGCTTTTATTGTAAGTCAACTTTTTCTTTTATTGAAAAAGAGAAAATTATCTTCTCTGATAAAAAAATTAACAAAACACAGGTGTCTCATTAAGTAGCAAGTAACAACCATTGGTTTGTAGTTTTAGTTAGGTAGGTACAATAATTTTGTATCTAGTGTTTGCTAATCAGAATGGTCTAAAGGTAATTTTACATGTATGATTTAAAATGTATATAAATATTTTCTCCGTCACGATATGCCCCATCACGCGCTGTATCAGCATCGTCATTTAAAATATTTCAGAATTAAGTGGTATTCATCCGGCAAATAAGGAAGTTGTAAATAGATTTTTTGACATTAATTGATACTTTCTATATTTAGATATCTATTCAATAGCTTTTTTACTTTAAAAAAAGGAGGGTCTCAGATTGACTGAACAGATTTGTATGCGGTTTTCAGAAAAGTGTTTGTTACACTTAGGAGAAGGTTTGAGTATATTAATTAACCGACTTTAAATAAGAGGGTTTTTTAACGTAGTTTATATAAGAACTATTCGATAAGCCGTTTAAAATAGTGAACTAAGTGGAACATTCATGTAATTCTCCATAGTTGTTCTGTGTTAGTATAGTTTAAGGTTTCTAAAAGCAATGCTCTCATCTTATAGAAAAACCAACACAAAGGTAAACACGCGCTCCCGAAGCTCTGTATGGCATAACTCGGTGCTCCGTGCTAGTAACACTAGTGTTTAAACTGGAACCTGACTGCTAGTCTTTTATGGCAGTACCTATTTACTAGTTGTTCCGACTTGACAGAAACAACTCAGACTACACGTCATTATCTGATTTACCTGTTTTGTGAGAATTATATTTAACTAGCCAGAACTGGTTGAAGCTTATTTTAGGTCCACGCTTTGTACTGTCAATTATATCATGTTCTTGCATGTCTTGTTCGAAGGGACTTGGATTGTCAGTATATTTGTAAAAAGGTGTTATTAAGATAATGTATTTGCTGCAAGCTTACGAGTACGTATTGTTAGCTTGTTTCTGTTCTGAGTTTAGTTTGTGCATACCTAATTGAAATAGAAAGTTTTGATTTAAATGAAAAGTATTATGAAGGCCACCTGCAACTTAAGACCATTTGGCAATTTGGTAGAAAACAAGGTGACAATAAACCTTCTTCTCATTTAAACTGTCAAACACCAAGCGGTCACCGGTGACCGCAACCTATTGTTCTTTAATTGTGTCTATAAATACGGTACTCGACGAGTTAAGGAGAATTCAATATCCTTAACGATCTGCTACGATTCTTGTAAGTACATTATTTTCCACTAATAGACGAACTAATAGTTATGAATATGTGAACTCTCAGGTCCTCGGATACATACCCAATGGAAAACAGAAATGAAGTAATCATATCCGCTACGGTACGATGTGTTCTGCAAGAGGCAGGCGTTGAAGGAGACAGCTCGGGTGATATTCCGGAGAACATCAATAGCGCAAGCTTGCACCGTGTTGCCGAAACACTCTGGTATCCCGTGCTGACAGGTAAACTTATAGGCACTCTTCACTCGACGAGTCTGAAAGTGTATGAGGAATATCTATAGACAATTTCTTTAAATTGAAGAAGATGTTAATCTCAGAATAGACTAACGGTTAGAATAAAGTATTCATGGCTTTCATTAGCTCAGTACTGATTTATCTATTGAAGGTTTAAATTGTTGTCCTGAATCTCAAAATGTTTCGTATAAACGAGATTTTGTCGTCCTACTTAGCCAAAGCAACAAAACTACGTAATAAAAATAGTCTTAAGTACTGCGCAATATCTGTCTTTAGCCTAGTCTAGTACTGATTGCAGGCACGTTAACTATAGCAGGACTCATACAGAAGTGCCTATTATGAACGTTAAGCAATTTGTCTCCGCTACAACCGCGCGGCGCCGTGCGTGAAGAGGACATCTCAACGGGGCATGACTTGTAACACAAGTATATTATGTTTTTAAGTATAATTTAAAAACGTTTACAGTCATTTTCCTAGTGCATAACTGGTTTTACACGTGTATAATATCTGTACAACATAACTAGGCACATGATTAAATGTAGGCGCCAAAGCATTCTAGTTAAAGACGCCAGGAAGTAATATTTTAAAACCGACTTCAGTTAACGTTAATCTTACATTTACTAGCGGTATGCATTAAATCAATTCTAGAGGTAATTACACTTTCAGAAAACGTTCAAGTTAGGACGCTAACGAAGTTTTATTAGTACATAAACTAAGAGATGAATGTGTGTCGTATAATTTGATTTAAAAACTGTGATTATAAGGTTTTACCATGTTCGTTGGGAGTAGAAACTAAAGTAAACCAAGCAGAAATGTCGATAAGTTTATTTCAAAACAGATTTCATCGAACAATTAAAAGTTTAAATAATGGGAGCAACAATGCTATGAAAAGGCTACAATCTACTTCTGGCGGTAATGTAGGTTACAAACAATAGAAATGAACAGTTGGTTTCTGAGCGACAAATACTTAATGTTTATATTTCGTGTGAAGTAACGCCTAGGTAACAAAGCGTGTTTTATATAAATTAAAAATATCACATTAACCATAATGATACTGAAATTTCACGTACCTTGGCGTGTCCGTAGGGTATTAAATGTATGTCTAAATATGGGCCTAGCCTCTCCATTGTAGGCTTTAGTTGTGACACGAAGAACTGAGCACTGAACGGACACAAACTCTCATAGTACACTTTGATTTGTACTTTATCTTTGATTGTGGTCACATCTGAAGTATCCTGAAACGAACAAATGAACAACATTTCATTGTCTTTGCATTGCAATGTAAACTACCGACATGTTCCAAAATTATTGTAGTCTTTATTGTTTGAAGTTACTCACATATGTTGTTCCATTTTGATTGTCTAGGCTGTTTGTTCTATCTGGATATCCTAAAAATATTTTTATTAAAATATTATTATGCAGGTATTTCATTAAACAAGCGCACTGTATTCAATCATAGAGGTTTGCTTACCACTATACGCCGGCTCACAAATTGCAAGTCCGATAAATAATTGTAATAACACTATCTTGAAATAATTCATTGTGCACAGTTGGAGGACGACTGAAGCTCGCTCTAGGAGGAAAAAAGACAAGTTGGTGACAAAACGTTTGTCGTATCACCCCAGTAGCCTATGACCAGTGATAAATCTTGTGACGATAAATTTTTATCATCTTATACTTGCCTACTTACGGCAATATTTATGTTCGGTTTAAACTGTCAAACACCAAGCGGTCACCGGTGACCGCGACCTATTGTTCTTTAATTGTGTCTATAAAACCGGTACTCGACGAGTTAATTAATAAATGTCTTTGCCCTCATATCGCGAATTTGTTGTATTCGAGTTTTGATGTTATCGCGCCCGATTCTTGCAATTAGCGTGGGTCATTATTGTCTTAACCTTTCAGTTTATATAGATAATTGCGAGTTTTTATTGTAATCACACACTGTTGAGCTTCGTTCAGATATAAAAAAATTAGGCTGCAAGATATAACTGACGTGACTGCATGCCCGTGACTTTGACATTGACTGGGTTTTTTATTTTAACACCGATATTGCAAGTTCAACTGACATCAACGAAATGTGACTGATTACTGATTCTTCGTATTTACAAATTACGGTTCAATTGTTATCAAAAAAAGACGAAGTTGGAGAACAGTTGTGATTTATCTAAAACTGGCATTGTGTCAAACAATGGATCCACTAGGCACACAATGGATGCTTTCACAAACTATGTTCATTGGACGACTTAATTACCTACTTAATGTAGTTCAAGGTTTTAGTTCTAATGTTTACAATGTTGTCACACATTCGGCAGTTGTAGTAGTACCAGCTATCCTTTAAACTTGGTCCTAAATTGTTGAACAAAAACACCTACCGTAAGTTCTGTATTGTAGGTACGTGGCTCAAAATTGGTAAGTCTTAGAATAGACTATACGTTGCTTCACGTCTTGTGTGGTCCGGTGTGGTAGCCGGGAGTGATACCACGACCTCACAGAAAACCGACGTGAAGCAACGCTTGCGTTGTGTTTCGTCGTGTGAGTGGGATTACCGGAGGCCCAATTACCCCCTTCCCCTACCCCAATCTCCCATATCCCTGAATTCTCAACGATTCCCAAACTCCTAATCCCCAAAAGGCCGGTAACGCACTTGTAACGCCTCTGGTGTTCCAGATGTCCATGGCCGACGCCGATTGCTTACCATCAGCATCAGCTGATGGTAACCGAGCAGACAGATGACTGGCTGCTCGGTTACCGGCTTATGCCATAGAAAATCCTAATCTTTAATAACTATTCCTTATTTTATAGGTGTAATTAAATAGGTGTACAGAGTGTTTTAAGTTCTACTAATCGAAATAAAACACAGATTGTGTGAGTTATAAAGAAACATTTAATATTGTTAATACTACGCTCACTGTGCCTGTGCACACGCTGCGGGTGGGTGCTTGAAAGCTGCGCAGACGTCTTTCATGAATTTACTCCCGTCGTTTTCTACTCCGTTAATGAGGATGTACGGAACGTACTTGAAGCCAACCTTCTTGCTTTCGTCTCCAAAGTGTTTGAGTAAGTACATACCTCTGTCATGTTTCGCACAAAACTTGATCTGACCTGGGTGTATACCCAGAATTCTTCCGCACTGGAAATGAGGAATTGCTTTAGTAATAGTAGTTCATGGACTTTGTATAGTTAGTTAGTTCTGTAGACTACTGCAATGCTAGAAAAAACAATCAACTAATTACATCCTATTTTACTTTTTAAGATATTTGTAAAGTGTAGCATACACGAACATACAAACAGACACATAACTATACAACTACACACACTGTCAAACATCTGTCGTCTCGTTCCTACACTCCACGCGGGGTGCGGGGTGGGAGGGCAGTCTGCGTCCCACCGCCGCAGAGTGAAGACGTGTTCTAGTGAGGATAGCGAGCCGATACATACTTATCTCATACGTAGATGAGCGTCTACAACATTTTGGCGACGTCGGAAAACTGTAAGTAATCTGTTTAACCTATTTAAATAAAAAGGGAAAGTAATGCGTTTGGTTTTGGTTAATAAACAAACAGATTCTTTCAATGTAATACTTTTAGACCCGTAGCAATTTTTACTTATTTCAACTGCCACTAAAGCGAAATTAAACAAATGCTCGAATTTTATTACTGGATTCTATACGAGTCAATATTTTATCAACCTACCTTTTATGATTATATCGTAGCTTCAAGAAAAACCGTTTTTAACTGTTTCCTTTATCCCGCCGTATGTATCTTTAATTGCAATAGAGAATGTAATAAATAAATTCATACCTGTTTACCCACCATTATCGAAATTATTTTTCATTGTGAAAGATGAACAATGTACCTACGTTTATTTTGTTTACCTAATGCTTGTGTTAAACCGGTTGCACCTTGAACACGGATACCTATCTTGATCTGCATAATGTTCCAGTGATTTAAGGGATACGTACAAGGTTGCCTAGACATGTAATTAAGAATATATACAAAAAAAAGAAAAATTAATAAATAAATAAATAAACATAAGATACTAGACCATGCTTTCGGTACACTATTTGTTATGCATGACTGAACAAAGTTAGTAAAGTAATCCAGGTAGTAGGTAATTCACAATAAACCATGTTTTAATTATGTAAGTACCCCGATAACCGCGGATTGCCGTAGTGTAATACTGACAAATAAACTCATATTACAATTTGCATAGTTCACCGAAAGGTATGGTAGGCAGATAACGCACAGCTGCTACTTTTGCATAGGGATCGTTGCTGTTAGTAAGTTAATGATGGTATGGAAAAACATAAACAAACATTAAGTTAGTAGGTATTTTAACAGTAAGAAGTAGTGTGATTGCGACATATCGTTGTAAACAAAGCCGCATTTTGTTATTTATGACTACTTGTATGTAACATGTAGGCTTGCCAGATGGCCGGGAGGTCCGGGAGTAAACTTGACCTTGTTGTCCCGGGTTCACAAATTATTTACTACTAAGGTTTTGGTCTGAGCTTCACCTTAAAATTATAACTGGTAATTACCTACTCATTATGTACGTAACTATTTAATAAAAGTACCTATGTATTTTAATATAAATGTCATTTTCCTCTTTAAATACTAATATATATAAATACCTACTTTCAACAATTTTACTATGGCCACTGCCCGACATCAACACTGTTGTCCTGGAGGCCCGGATTTGAAAGGGTCTGAATCTGGTCACCCTAGTATCATGGCATTGAATTGCGAATAATAGTGTTGTGGCATTAAATTGCGATAACATATTAAGACTATGCATTTAATTGCGTTAATAGTATTAATAGTTTTAATAATAGTGCATTAAATTGCGACGTAAGGAATTAAGCATTAAATTGCGGGTCACTAGAGCTAGTAATAAACACGGGGATCTATGAAATGCATTAAATTGCGTAACGCTATATCCCATTGTCTACAGGTAAACCATAATGACTCAGGCGGTATTCACACTTGACAAATTCGAATGTGAAGGTGATACAGGGTCGGTAGCAGTCCGATGGGAGCGATGGAAACGCGGGTTGTACATCTATTTGGAAGCAGCGGGAATAGATACGGAAGCAAAGAAAAGAGCATGTTTACTTCATTTCGGTGGAGCTGATTTACAAGAGGTGTTCTACAATATACCAGGAGCAGACGCAACGTCAAACGACGTAAACGATGGCAATGTATTTGAAATTGCGATACAAAAATTAGACGAATACTTTGCTCCCAAGCAGAGTAAGGGTTTCGAGCGACACCTGTTCCGTCAAATGCGTCAAGAACCACGAGAGAAATTTGACAAGTTTTTGGTAAGGTTAAGACATCAAGCTTCAAAATGCCAGTTCACAAATACAGATGAACATATTATTGAGCAAATAACAGAAAAATGCTCGTCGGATGATTTAAGGAAAAAAATATTGAAAAACGGTGACAAAATGACCCTTGACGACATTATTTCTGAAGCCAATGTACTGGAGGTTGTAGAGAGACAGTTGAGTGATTTTGAAAACAAGAAAATTGAAAATCATGGTGTCAACAGGATAACTACGAAGCCGGATAAGTATAAGGGCACAGGAGATAGACAAGATAGAGGTTGTGGCAGATGTGGTAGCAAGAACCATTTCGCACGAGATTCCAAATGCCCTGCAAAAACTAGAAAATGCAATAAGTGTGGAATTCTAGGCCATTATCAAATACGATGTCGAACAAGGGAAGTGCAGAAAAGAAACCAGGACAAGATGAAGCAGCGCGGAACCATAATTCAAAAAGACCCGAGGAGCAAACAATGTAGAACAGATAGACAATGTAGCATGTACAAGCAAGCAAACTGAGTACATCTTCAACGTGAACACCGGCTCTACAGCATCATGCATGATTGGTGGAACAAAAGTAGATATGCTAATAGACTCTGGCTGCAACCACAACTTGATCACGGACAAAACCTGGGTCTCCATGAAAGAAAATAATTCAAAGGTCACTAATCAAAGCAAAGACCCACAGAAGAAGTTTATTGCATATGGAAGCGGAACTCCTTTAAAATTACTGGGATCGTTTGATGCAGAAATACAGCTAGGGAGGAAATCAGAAAATGCAACCTTTTATGTCATCTCTGGTGGCACCCAGAATCTGCTTGGGAAAATGACAGCTACTTCCCTAGGAGTTCTGCAAATCAATATACCAATGGACGTTAATAGTGTGGACACGACAGCCTTTCCGAAATTCAAAGATGTGCTCGTGGAGATCCCGTTGGACGAGTCAGTAAAACCTGTCGCACAACCTTACCGCAGGATACCTATTCCGCTGGAAGCCAAAGTCGAACAAAAGATTGATGAATTATTGCAAGCTGATATAATTGAGGAGGTAAAAGGTCCCTCTGGTTGGGTCTCGCCGATCGTGCCGGTACTGAAGGATAATGGAGACGTCCGCTTATGCGTAGATATGCGACGCGCGAATATGGCCATCAAACGGGAAAACCATCCACTGCCAACTATGGACCAACTACTTCCTAAGATGAGAGAAGCTAAACTTTTCACAAAATTAGACATCAAGGACGCCTTTCATCATATTGAGCTTCAGCCTGACTCAAGGCCGATAACAACATTTATAACGGGTAAGGGACTTTTTCGCTATAAAAGGATGATGTTTGGCATCAGCTGTGCGCCAGAAATCTTTCAGAAGACTTTGGAGAGGATACTTTTGGGCTGTAAAGGAGTTATTAACTTTATAGATGATATCCTGGTGTATGGAAAGGATCAGATAGAACATGACGAACGGTTGGAGAGTGTCCTGGATGTTCTAAAAACACACAACGTGCTCCTAAAGGAAGATAAATGCATTTATCGAGTAAAAAGTGTTCAGTTTTTAGGACACGAGCTCTCTGAAAACGGAATTAAACCGCTGGACAAATATTTGTCGGCAATCAAGAGCTTTAGAGCACCTACGACCATTGCAGAACTACAAAGCTTTCTGGGGTTAGTGAACTTCGTGGGTAAATGGATTCCCCATTTATCTACGACCACAGAGCCCCTAAAGGAGTTACTCCGGCAGAAGGCAGGAAGAAACTCAGACATAACTGATTATTGGAATGACATTCGGCAAGCAGCTTTTAATAAATTAAAAGCTTCACTTGCTGATATACCGCGTCTGGGCTATTATAACCCCAATGACAAAACGACAGTGATTGCAGATGCGAGTCCTGTGGGCTTGGGGGCAGTACTAGTCCAAACAAATAAGGAAGGTTCTAGGATCATAGCATATGGGAACAAAACGCTTACCGACTGCGAACGCAGATACTGCCAGACCGAGAAGGAGGCCCTCGCGTTGGTTTGGGCCATTGAACATTTTAATATGTTTCTATATGGAAAAGAATTCGACTTAGTAACGGACCACACCACTAGAAACAATATTTGGCCCCAAATCCAAACCGTGCGCCCGCATTGAGAGATGGGTTTTGAGACTTCAGTCCTATAAATTCAAAATTAAATATAGCCCTGGCAAAAATAACATAGCAGACCCGCTGTCGAGGCTCTGCAAACTCTCTACAAAGCCACCACAAGTTGGAGTAGATTACGTGCAAAATGTGATAGAACAAGTAAGGCCGACAGCTATACCATTGCAAGAGATAATGGTACATTCTCGTCAAGATGCGGAGATACAAGCAGTCAAGAATGGCCTTTACAACAACCAGTGGAGTGATCTCACCAAAGGCTATAAAGTATTCCAAGATGAGTTGTGCTTTTATGAAGACATCCTACTAAGGGGGACTAAGATCGTAATGCCACAAAAACTTCGAGACCCGATATTGCGTATTGCACATGAAGGCCACCCAGGCATATGTGCCATGAAAACCAGACTGCGGACTAAAGTCTGGTGGCCAAAATGCGATAGGGACGCCGAGAACTTTTGCAAGACGTGCAGAGGTTGTGTTTTGGTCTCGACTCCCAATCCTCCCAACCCTATAAAAAGGAGAGAGCTACCTTCGGAGCCATGGGTGGACACCGCAGTGGACCTGATGGGTCCATTGCCTAGTAATGATTATATCTTTGTGATCGTGGACTATTACTCCCGATACAAAGAAGTGAAGGTTTGTCGGACAATTACGAGCTCAGAAATTATCAACCATCTGAAAGACATTTTCAGTAGATTAGGTAATCCAGTGTCGATCACGGCTGACAACGGCCGTCAATTTACCAGCGAAGATTTCAAACTATTTTGTTCCGAAAGAAACATCAAGCTTTATAACACCATACCCTACTGGCCCCAACAAAACGGCGAAGTGGAGAGGCAGAATAGAGACATCTTAAAACGCCTAAAGATCGCTCAGGCCGAGCAGAAAAATTGGAAGGATTCTCTCCGGGAGTATATGGTTATGTACAACAGCACTCCCCACTCGGTAACCGGTAAAACTCCCTCGGAGTTATTCTTTAGGCGACAATTTAGAGACAAATTACCGATGATACAAGACATGACGTATAGCTCGGAAGATTCGGAGATGAAAGATAGAGACAAAGAACTAAAAGAAAAAGGAAAGGAGTACGCAGATAGGAAAAGGCGAGCAGCGGATAGTGAATTGAACGTAGGGGAGAAGGTCTACGTAAAAAATATGCATAAAACCAACAAGTTGAGCCTCAATTATGAGCCAACATCACATACCGTTGAGTCCAACAAAAATGGAGATGTAGAATTGCGTAATGATAACACAGGCCAAGTGGTTAGACGAAACATTCTGCACCTAAAACGAGTAGAAGGACTATGGAAGGTAAATAACGAGACTGAAGATACAAACGGAGACAATTCAAGCAGGAGTGAAACCGATTCTGATTAATTAACAAATTATACACAGAAAATTACAAATAACATAAATTGATGATGTTGATTTACAAAAATATAAGTAATTAATATTATGTATGGGAATTACAACTGTATTAGTTAACTGTAATGATTTGAAAATAAATAAATAAATAAAGTTGATTACAGATACACAAACGAGTATAATTAATTAAAAAAAAAAAAAGAAAAAATAGGGGAGAGATGTAGCATACACGAACATACAAACAGACACATAACTATACAACTACACACACTGTCAAACATCTGTCGTCTCGTTCCTACACTCCACGCGGGGTGCGGGGTGGGAGGGCAGTCTGCGTCCCACCGCCGCAGAGTGAAGACGTGTTCTAGTGAGGATAGCGAGCCGATACATACTTATCTCATACGTAGATGAGCGTCTACAACATAAAGGATAATTAGTTTTAAAGCTGAAGAGTTTGTTTATTTGTTTGTTTGAATGTGGTAATCTCTGAAACTACAGATTCGATTTGAAAAAATCTATTTGTGTTGGATAATCCATTTATCGAGGAAGTTTAAAGGGCGTAGAGCCTATAGTATAATCTGTACGATAGCAAATAGATAACTAAAGGATTGTTTTTCGTTACAGTTCTACCCACTAGCATGCCATACCTCATCAGCAGCTTCATCATCAGATCCATTGTTCTTTCTAGTAGAGTCCATCAGACAGGAGTTGAAGAATACAGTCGCAGTGATGTTGCTCAGGTAGTCGATGGCACAGGCGTGCAGCCTGTTACCGTAGCACTCCTTCGGACCATGCTGGCATTTGAATTTATAAACGCCATCACTGATTTCAGTTGTCTGAGAAAATATAATTTATCAAACTTATATATACAGGTTATATAACTACTTATATAACAGGTTAAAAGACTAGGTACAATATAAAACATACGATTACACATTATTTAAATTACTTCGCAATTTCGCAATAAGTGATTTAATGTACCTAATTAATATTTTGGTCTCTAGAACCAATTTAGTTAAAAGATGTCATGAAACATTGAACTGTTAATTACTTGGTTAAAAATAGTTAAAATGAAAAATGCTATAACAATAAATAAGGAATTAAAGACATTTTTACGGATATATTGAAAAGTTATCTATAGTTGTGTCGGCATGTAAACCATTGGTAGGTTGGTAGTTACATACCACTTTTAACATTTATATATAGGTAAATAAATATAGAGTTTTTATAAACTCTTGGTATATAAAATCTAGATTTATACCTAACGCAAGTTGATAAGGCGAAAATTCCTTTCTTGAAATAAATGTATTTCTTATTTATTGTTACTTAGAATTAAAATTACCTTAGGAATGTAGTCCTGGAAAAAGAAATTTAAATATAGAAGATTTATTTATCTGTAAAAGTGGATGGAGTATTTAAAATATTTAAAACTAAACAATTAGGGATACGTGTCTAAAAAAAATATCTCCAGTTAATACCCAATATTTTTTGGCATGGGTGCATATCGGCTCTTTGAAAAAAACGAAACTTATTTGTAGTTGTCGAAGTTCGTTAAGTGAAAAGTCAAAAAAGTTCGATACATGTTCGATACAAAAACTTACAACGAGAACTTATTACAACAACTCGTAACTACGTGACATGAACTTCTTTGTTTTTGAATCTTTCAAACTAAAATAAAAATACTTCGTTACAGTATTTGTTATCGAAATACAACAACTACAAATTACAAAACAAGTGTGATTTTTTACACGACATTTAAGTCATTCAACAAAAATTTTAGGATGAGCTTTAAAGTATATCTATAGACTTTTTGGAAACTTTATTAAAATAATACCAACTTTGTTTTATATAGGTACCTATATAAAAAAAAAACAATCCTGCAATAATCGAGGAGGTGTATAAAATGGAGGTACTAATGTAGGTACTATTGTAATTTGTACCTATTTTATACGCATTATTTCATCTCCTGACTCGTTGGCCGAGTGGTCGCAGGTGCGACTGCCGGGCAAGGGATCTCGGGTTCGATTCCCGGGTCGGGCAAAGTATTACTGGGTTTTAAAAAAATCTCAGTAGTAGCACGGAGTCTGGAATTGTGCCCGGTATATGGCAATAGGCTCACCCCTAGTACATGGGACACATAACATAAATAGTGAAAAGTGGGTGTTACATTGTACAGTGGTATAATGTGTACCTCTGCCTACCCCTTCGGGGATAAAAGGCGTGATGTTATGTTATTTCATCTCCTCTGTTTCTCATATTTCATCAAATCATGTTGTTACTAAAACCTAGAAATAGTCCCTGGCTTTCATAGGAAAGTAAGTAAAAGTATCCATAGGCTTCGACCACGAGGATTACTATAACCCCCTACAACCTCAACTATATACATAGTTATACAAAACTATACAGTTTTAAAGATTTTTTATATTTGCAAACTAAACTGGTGTAAATATCTCATGCAGTATGGAAAGATGAAGAATGCGGGGCATTTCCTCCTTGACGTGTTGTTTTGACCATAGGAATTAGGTTGAGCGGAGAAATTCCGGTTTGAAACTTCATTTTTTATATTGAAACGATTAAATCATGTTCTTCATTTGTAAAGCTTGTTTTTTGGAGTGTGCAATATGGTAAGAAGTAAGAAGAATCAAGTTTTGATTTAAACAGAAAACGTTGTAGATCGATATGTACCGTTAAATACATTCTTAGGAAGACGAAATTACTTTTTAATTAACTTTGAAATACCTCAAGTTTTCCCTCAAGCATAACCTTTCAGGACCATAATGTTTCCAATTCAAGTACATAACAAAAGCGTGCAATACAATAACTTATGCCGGAATACTGAAACGTTACTTAATTATAAGTCGTGCTCAAATATCGTGCCATCTCTGTCATTTTACAAAGAATTTGTAGAGATAGAACTATACTTAAGCACGACTTAAAATTGAGTAGCGTTTCAGTATTCCGACATTAGTCAGACAAACTAAATAGCCGACGTCGAACTCGGAAACCAGCGAGACAGTGTCAAAACAAACAAAAATAGACTCTAAAGTCTATACCTAGTATCTCTACTGCATAGTAATTCAAATTAAATCCCGGGATTGTGTTCGGAAAAACATTTTTGACCGAACCGTTAACAGACCGAACATTTTGTTTCAATGCACCAGACATCACATTGATAAACAAAATAAACAAAGAGTGCGATTCTGTTTTGTTCGTTACAATAGACACTTGGGAAAATAGTATTTATTTCTTTAACAATAAGATTCAAGTTGGTTGGTACGTCACGGAATAATAGTGTAGTTGTGTTACAAGTCTCATCTCAATATCTCCAAATAGTTTCTAAAATCACTGTTAAAACATTACAGGGAAGAAAATTCCGATAAACGATAACTTATGTTCTTATCCACAGTCGCTATATACTAAACATATATAAATATATTATATACTAAACATAGCGACTGTGGATTAGAAAGTAGGTAATGATCATAATGAGTTAATGTTTTAGTATCTATTAGTTCCGGGAAGAGGTAAACAATATTTATTGGTACGTGTTTATACTCAGCCAGTTCATCAGCACGCATAAGTATCGGATAATTGGGATTCAAGGTCTAAAAAATATAATTATTATTAGATGTTGATTGCATACACGGTAGATATCTATTACTGTTGAAAAAACCAAACATTTTTCCTTCTAAAGAACGTTCTAAGTACCTAACTATGCGATGTTTACTAGTATTGTAACAATACACGTTTCTGTGTATAGATCGGAAGGGGTCAATAATACGATTAATTTATTTACCTACGTCTGATAACACAACACTTTGTATCGCTCGAGACTAACGACATATTTGTTTAACTCTCGAAGAAAGTAATACATTTGATACACAATTTCTTACTATTCTTACCTGTGCATTCCCATAAGGATAAAGATTCAGTTTCAAATATGGGGCTAGTTTCGCCACCGTGGGTTTTAAACTCGTCGTATCAAAAAGTCTGCAATCGGGACACAAACATTCGTAAAACAATTTGATTTCAACCTTTTCTGGTTCTTCAGTTGGTTCCTAAAACGAATAAATATACGTGAATTAAAAAAAAATAAAATAATGAAAACCATATTTAAAAATAATGTAGGTAACGTACCTTTCTGTCTACTTCATATAAGTCCGCTTTAAAATTTTGCATCGGTGTTAGTCCGCCATCAATTAGATTTGAAAATATTTCTGGAAACGAATTCAGTCTAGTAATATGAAAACAAAAATCTTCTATATAAAGAACATTTCAGTTCTACGTACCATCATCCTGTGCCCTAACTGTAATCAAGGACAAACTTATTATCAAGAATACATGAGTTTTATATAAAAACATTGTTATTTATGTGCGGGCGAAGGCAGTAAGAAGTTACGAACTCCCCTTGGAGCGGCCGACCCGACGAACACTAACGATAACGCGACATCACTAGCCATTTATGTTAGGTACGTTACAGTTATTTAAGACCTCATTCACAGAATAATTAATGTGTGGTTTACGAATGTGAAATTACTAAAACATTGTTTTTATGTAGAACATATGTATATAAGAATTGATGATAACTTGATAACGCTTTGAAAACGATTGACTACCTACATTTATTTAAAATTTATTGTTCAATTTTATTACAGTTTTGTGTTACCGCAACACGTACCTAAGATTTATGAAACATATTTACTGATAAAGGTTTGTGACAACAACGATAATATTTTGCTAACATTTACAATTTTATTAATACCTACATCTTACTAGATAATAATTTGTATTGCAATACTTTTCTATTTTGTGTTGGCATGGTGTTTATTGCAATTAACTGTCTATGGCCAATATCTTTTAAAACATGCTTGTGGAAAACGTGTGTCGTGTACCATTCAGTGTGGACTTCTAGCGAAGTGGTTACGTTATCGTCTCGTCATCTGACTGTGACCGTGTTATGGGTTCTCTTATTTCCTTTTTTGATCGATAACAAACTTATGTTTGTTAAGTACTGTTATCAGTACTTACTTTATGTTTGCATTTCACTTAAAATCAAATCTCAACTTAGTGTCAATTAGTTAAATCAGTGTTAAGATTAAACACTGAATATAACAAGGTTGTATCTGCAGATTAATTAATAAAAGCCAGTGAAAATGGCACCATGATATGCAAATAATAAAATTAACCACAAACGAAATTATGCTGCTAAAGACACATATAAAAAATGTTATGCGAGCATTTTAACAGTACGAACAAATAGACGTGAAATAAAACAAATTCAATTTTACCAGACCTAACGAAGGATTAATGAGAATAAAAAGATTGTGAGTGAGAGGATTAAATTTTCACGTAGTTATCAGATGGGAGGTTCTGTTGCAATTAGCCGTGTGTTTGCAGGCCTCGGGTCACCGGGCATCTGCTCTCGTTCGCATTTTATTTGATGAACGGACGATGCCATCCACTGTTCGTTTGCACAACAGACAAATTTTATCTCGTTGGCTAGAACCGAAATTTCATCCCATCCCTAGTCTACGCCACCTGGTGCTGATGGAAAAGTTGTACCTAAACCTTTTTTTTTTCAATTTTGATCGGACATGTGCAATCGGTATTTCTGTGCCTCAAGTAATTGGAACTACGGTTTTCGTATATCGAATTGAATCGGTTTGAAAATTGACTGCAACCAACTCCGAGTGCAGCTGTAGATAACTGTACAAAGGACACAAACTGTAGACAATCGATACATGGGATTACAGATTGTATTGTTAAGTTTGTATATGTCGTCGGTTTATTTCAAAATGGCATGTTGCAAAACCAACATGGTAGGAAAACGAAAGAAGTCGCTCGACTAGATAAATATGAGCGTATAAGAAGTTTCGTCGTCATATGAGCGTCTGAAGGGCAGACGGGAGTGCAGTCTGCCGTCTGGCACAATAGCATCGCGGCTAGCTGTCGGGGCTTTGTTACCTCACCTCACATATTACTTTTTGCGACGTACTTTAGAGAAAATTGAATTGTAACATAGTTTCACGAACAGATGAATACAGTCTGCACACAAAGAGATGGGGGATGTTCTTGATGAATGGAAAGATTTAAGCTGCTCCACTCACTAACTGTACTAACTTTGTTGAGAGCTACAACTTCCAACTTGGTTTCAGTTTTGTCGGATAATAATGATGTGTATTCGTTGTACACATGCTGCATGTAGGGGTAGATGAATGACAATTACTGTACAAGTAGACGATTCGTGTAAAATGTGACTGTTATTTTGTTGTGACGTAAGCTCATATTATACACTTAAACTATATTAATGCTAAAACAAAAAACGTGTTAGTATCGTCTGTACTTGGTCCAAACACATGCATATGATAATGTTGTAGCGATTGTAGCATGAAAATTTCATCTCATTTATGCAACAGGATATTTCCTTACACTAAATTCAATAGCCAATTTCTACTCCTTACGAATAAAGAAACTGTTTTATACTAAAGGTAAGCACTGAGATAAAATCAAGGCGCAATTAATAGCAACTGTTGTAGACTATAGTTGTCGCACTATTTTTCAGGGGTATAATGGTTGTCGACGCTCCCGCCTGCCGTCGCCCCGCTTCGCTTCCTCGCCTTTAATGAGATTTCTCTCCAGACCCTCAGTGCTGATTACAAACAGGCTAATAACACTATTTAACATCTCACTGAGTGCATATAAATGCAGATTAACGCTAGACGCCAATTAATTGAAAGTCTGAGCTGTTTTAACTAAGCTCTCGGATTAGAGAATTAATATTCATTTCGATTATAAAATTTATTTTTTTATTAAATTTCTTCTCTTAATCTTTCTCTATGGTATGATGTTATAATTTTGTTGTAATCTGTACTAATACATACTGCACCCATACACTTGCACAAACATTACAATAAATTTGTAAACCTCATGTTTTAAGCATGATGAGGAAGTATACACAACACAACTTGAAGAATTAGATCTACCGTATTTAAAATACTTCAGAATTTTACTTAAGCCTAACGTAATCAGTGGCTTGCGATTCATAAATCTCTCATAATAACCCGGTCGATGCTCTATGGGTTGGAACTTGCTTCCAACTTTTTAAACCGTATATTTTACTTAGGAACTCGGTAGGTTTCCGTAAAGCCCAGTATTCAGGATGGCGGCAGTGATTCAACAAGTTCAACTTAATAAAAACTCGGTCCTGGCTGGAAGCGTTCGGCTATCGCCAGCTCTACTTTGGTACTTATATACGCGTATTTTTCTACCTCAATTTCAAATTCAAAGAATTCTCATTTTAACTAAATTGAGGTGCTGACTTCGGTTCAAAACCCTTCTATTTACGCAGCTGAAAGAAATTTAATAAACCATTTTTATAATTATTTATTTAGAAATGAAGAAAGGAACACTTATTGTGACATAAATGATACTTTTATATAGGAAAAATATATTCAAAATACTCTGTCGTGTCCTACACTCACAAGAGGAAAATTAAAGACTCGTATAAAAGGTATTCACACAGCATTAAGCACACAATCAACGCAAACATGTACATGTACAAGCGAGGCAAAGAGTACGAGTATAATGATAAACAAGGTTTACTTTTAAAAATCTGGTTTAAAGATTTCCGCATTAAGATGAAAAGGGGCAAAAAACGCGGAAAAAGAGGGCATTGATAATATACATAGTGGAAAGCTCGACAGGCAGGTGGTCGGCGCTCGCTGTTTATTTATCTGCACTGAAATGAAAAATTGAAGTGAATGTTGTTGCGCTGAAACCCGACTCACTTCAATATTTAGCTGCATTTTAGAGAAGGAATCATTATCGTTTTTACAGTGATCTCAGAGTCATAATAAAAACTTTTATAATTCTCGTTATTTGCCAGCCGATTGGTATTAACAGTGTCATTTTGCATTTGGTTAAATAATAATATGTAACTATATACAGTTTTAATGGCTATGGTTTTGTTTTACTTTTAGCTACTTTATGTTCATTTTGCTATAAGTCGCTTGTAAAAACTAAAACTAGTACGCGTTCTTTAGCCGTCCTTGTACCTATTACTACTGGGCTAGACTCAATAATATTATTTAACAAAGTCGGGTACATTCCATGTAGCATATTCGCAAAATTCGAAAGTCAATTCCCTGAGTTCTCGCAGACGCTCGTACCGGGAAAATAAGTGCTTATTACAGACAAATGGCTCCAATATCAATTCTTAAGCAATTACAGTCGTAAGTAAATATAATTATAACGCAGCCGAGTATATTTTCACGCATTTACCCAGTTTTCCAGCAGGTGATGGTTCTCACGCTATCCTGACATTAATGTCTCGTTGGAGGGGTTCGTATCCACGTTAAATATTAATATGGATCGGCCGGCTACCTTCGAATTATTATTGACGGAGGCACAATATGCCTCTAGTATATTTTTTCCTTTACACACTTGAAGGGTAAACATTTTTTTGCACTTTATGAACATACATTTATGCATGACAAAGAAAATATTTCGCTAAAATTACTTAATTTTGGTAGCGTAACATGATTTAAATCAACATTCGTAGCACGTTACACTCGTCATTACGGCCAGAAAGTTTATTGGTGGGTTCAAATATCCATAAAAAATATAAGTACCAATTGTTTGGGAACGAGCGCGAGGTTAATAATAAACAGGTACAATAACGATTCGTACTGTAAAGCGGAATAAACTATGTAACCTTGTAAAGCTGTTAGGAACTGATTAAGTGCTTATTATACTCATAATGGGAATCGAACCAGATACACGTTGCGCGGCAGACGTTTGTCCAACCAGCGTAGCGCACCAATCGTGCAGTCAATTTGAATCTAGTCTAAAAGACTTAGAATGTGGTAATAATTTAACAGTAGAAAATAAGAAAAAAAAACGAACAAACGTGGCGTTATGACTTCGTTTACAAACAATTTGACTGCACGGTTGGTGCGGTGGCTGGGCAACCGGTTGCCGTACAACGTGTCGCGGGTTCGATTCCCGCACGGAACAACACTTTGTGTGATCCACAATTTGTTGTTTCGGGTCTGGGTGTCATTGTGTATGTGAACTTGTATGTTTGTAAACGCACCCACGATACAGGAGAAAATCCTAGTGTGGGGAAACGTTTTAAAAAAAAAAAAAAAAAATTATAATGAATATTTTATAACGAGCAGCTTTTCGCGAGATAAAGTGTGCCAGCATAGTTTTCGCTCGGCCCCATTTCATTCCATTCTCTCCGGGGTATCTGAGTCAGGGCAAACAGTGCGCTCCCGGCCTTTGTTTCAACCGTTACTATCGGAGTTCATTTATGACCCTTATCTTTCGCACACAGGAATAGGTAGCTCAGTAGCTCTATTACCTACTACACCATCTTTTTATTTCTCTATTGGCGTTGCTTCGTATCTTCGAGTTATTTATACCATTTCACAGAACACTACTGGACCGTGTCCAGTACTTACACATTTTATCGATCAGTGGTGTTTCTAGTTCCCATGGTTGTAACGTGTATTTTGTATCGATTTTATCTATTGATGATTTAAAATTAACATCACGTTTCAACATACCTACTTACTGTATTTCGTAGATATTATGTATATTTATGATACGCATTTCAAATTAATAAAAATTATCTGTCTAGGCATTTAAATTATGTTAAATTGTATAGTCACATTGAAAAATAAAATATTGACTCACCAAGAAAGGTTTAATTAAATAACATTAAAACACGGATCAAAAATGATGCCCGAATTCGAAATAGAAAATCAGAGCAAATCTCCGGGATATTAAACGAGAGCGAGTAAATATAAAATGCGCTTCTGCCAACCTCTCAACTAATGAGATTTATTTTCAATTAGAAGCGGGTCGAGGGCCGATCGCAGCCGCCTCTAATGACATGATTTACATCCAGACTTATTTACGCCCACTGTGCACCCGGATAATGAAACGGAAACACAATTTCTACGTGATGAATATACGAGGGTTCTGGAGTATTCCGTGGTGCAGATGCTCAGGTGCCGACGATACATTTCAATTTGCCTGACACTTAGAACCAACTTCTACAGAATCTTGAACTGAATGAACGATTGATATTGAAACGAAGAGATATTATTGCGAGAAATTGACTGTTTGAGATTATTTTATTCATCGAAATGGTGTTGTGTAAATGCTGGTCACGTAGAAGGAGAACTCTGTATCGAAGCCATTCATGTCGTGCCAAGTAGGGATTTCTGGATTAGACTAACATTCTTTTTCAAGAGCCCGGGAGTTAATGCGACGTGTGGATGTGATGAAATAGAAAATAGACTACATTAAACATTATATATGCTTTGTTACGGAGATATGTTATTATACAGTTAAAGGACTGATTGATTTACGGAAATCCCGGAAAAATATTTCGTCGAACAAAGACGTTAGTGCTACATAAAACTGAGTTTTACATCGTTATTCCATCTGCATTCAATATAAATGTCAATTTGACGCCAATCATATTCACGATGGTGATACAATTTACATAGAAATACCCTCAGAGTCTATACTCAGAGCTTGAATGATTACATTTGGGAATGCCGGTGGAACCGAGACGTATTTGTTCCTCTAGTCTATTAGACATGTGTGCATCGAGTGTGGTTTACGTTTCCTCGCTGGCACTTATATTTCGAGAAAGTGTAATAAATACGCTACCATCGAGCAGAATCTATGTAGACGTTGATGAAATATGTATTTGTTTATTATGTACGAGGGATCAACAACATTTTTTCGGCAATTTACTGCTCGTGGCAGATATGAAGGCAATATTTCTACGCTATCTGTGTGGGGCGCTGAGATTGTACGACTTTTATTGGAATAAACATACTCCCCCAGCATTAGAATTTGTGAACATACATACGATTTACATAGACTATGTAATTGATATCTGTGGGGTCACTTTCTGCTTACAAATTACATGGTTGTGTGCATGCCAACCTTATTAGCAGACTGATATACCAATATAATACTATTTCCTACGAAGAATTAGTTCTAAATTATGACTAGATGATAAATCAGTGTTCTCTAAGCTTATAAACATCTGGAATACCTGCAAGTAATTTTCTAAAATACCGAGTTATTAACATAAAGTTTCGAAAGCACCGAGCAATTCATTATGTAAAATGCTTCTTTATTAGAGGGGTGTTTAGTGTTCCCCTTTACAAGCAGACAATAATTTTCAAATTATGTGAGTTATTATAAACCTACGTGGTAAACCGTTCAATAAGGAGTAAGAAATCTATCTAGTTAAAATATTCGTTCATTTAAATTTTGCATCAAGATAAGCACATTTTGTAGGTAGGAAGTTTTTCCACAAACTCTTTAGTTCGCACTTGTACCTATCTACAGAGGTATCTGCAGATATTGTCGGGAGCACTTGAATTTTTCATGAGTTATCAAAGGCCCGAGGCTAGCACACCTCGCCAGTCTGCCGTCTCGCCCAACAACGAGCAAAAAAAAATTGTCTCTGTTTTATGACTATTTTCACCCCCATAAGGAAGGGTGTGCGTAACTAACACAGGGAAATGTTTACGCGCACAAATGAAAGAGGTCGGTGAACTGAACATTTTTACGAACTCTGAATCTGCATTTTTAAGTCGATAGTTTTAAAAAGGTGTTGACGGCGAGGTTTTATTTCTACGCAGATAGGGTCGATTTTTGCGTTAATTATAATTGTGAGATACTGGGGTTGTTTAATACTCACATTTTTTTCTATAAAATATATGGAAATGGAAGGTAAGTATTATTACTTATTTTACAATTCACAATACTGAAACTGCATAAATCATTCCATGTCTGGCAGGTACTTACATAAAGGTACATGTAAAAATATGTAATCTTAATATTTTATCAGACACTCTTCAAACAAAGCTCGTAAAGTATTCAAAGGGGCATTTAATAAATAAAACAAAGTTATTCTGAAAGCTCTTATGACTAGCACAGACATTTTCCATCATAAATTATTAGCTACATGTTCGCTTGTATGAGTTACCAGTTACCCATAAGCTTGTGCGGTAGAGTCATAACAATTTGCTTTTAAAAAACCTCCACCGTCGGTGGCGTCCCCTAGGATTCAATTTCCCTCCCGTAATACTAAACATACATTTGCGTAATTTGTTCACATCACTTACCCATGAGCTCAGAAAGTATTTAAATTGCCGTTTCAGAGAAATAACACGAGATTTCTCGAACATTCTATTTCTCTTCGTTCCCCACAGGTGCGTGACATAGTGGTATTTTTCTAGCTTAGCATACATTTTTAAAAATAGCATACTTTTATTATGTGATCGAAAGCTATTTCATGAAATTAAAAATAAGTAGGTAGTTAGGCTTACTAGAATGACATGAATACTAAAAACTATTGACTTAAAGAGTTGCAATTAAAAATGAACACAGATAATATTTCGAATAACTAAAACTATACTTAAACTTGTAATCAAGATCTTAATGTCTTAATTTCACAGATCGTTAAGTTTATAAAAAGGCACATTTATTTGGTGTTTTAAACTTCGCACTTAAATGAAGATATTTTTGTGAATAAAACATGGCTTTTTTACAAATGACATTCAGAGAGAATAGTGAATGATTTGATGCTGCAGCGGTTGGCGGACTGCACGCCCTTGCCGCCGTTTGGGCGGGCGGCGGTACTAACTCCACATTGTATTTAATTTTTAGGACTTTTTACTATTAACTTTTATGTCCTTTGCAAAAGTGGTTATGTAAAGATTGGATATCGATTGGGTAACTTTGACTCATAGTGTCGATACATACTCCTTACTAAAATAAAAGAATGTTAACAATTGGTTTTAAGAATTTTAAGGAAACAGTGTAATAACATAATTTTATTTTTTTATGTTACTTTTATGGTAAATAGGTAATAATTTACCAAACTGTAACAGAAGCAATGAATAAAAATAATATCGTAAAATGTATGAAACCTGATTGCACGAGAAAGCGTAGGTAAGTATATGTTAAACAAAGTTTTCGTAATAATTTATTTCACTTATCTAGGTCAGCCAAAATTACAGTTTTATGTTTATTTAGACTTTTATTGATATTATTCGTTCCTAAAGAAATGTAGTAGATTAATAAAATATTGTTATTCGGTCGAATCTGTTTAAAACCCGATGGCGACTCCAGTTAAGTTGCGAAAGAAGAAATATTCTTCTTAAAATGTAACTAGGTGGAGACAGTAGTCGCGCTGGGAGGACAACTGAGGCGGACGAAGTCCTACGCCGCCAGGTCGACACACTCCGGTTGAGCGACGCAGCGCCAATGTCGCAAGGTTGTTCAATTCCTAAGGGTCGATTACCTTTGCATAACTACATCAACTGCACCGTACCACTACCACTGCTTCGCGTATTGCTTTAATATGTTTATTTATCGCTCAGACATGATAAGTACCCAACATTATTCGAAAAATGTCGTAAAATATTCAATCTTTTCCCCTACTCTTATATTTGCAAGGATTTTCTTGTAAAATTCAGATGAATCTAGTCTTATTGAACTCACGTTCTCTGAGAGGAGATTGAACTCTTCGATGACCCAAATTTGACCTGAGCTTCTATTTTCTCGTAGGCCTAATCTGTACGATTTAATTTTGTTTCGTGAAGGACTCTCTAGTACATTGACATTGTATTGTAAATATGTACTGAGATAATAATTTATTGGCAAAAGCTTGTTCTGATGTTGGGTACAGATACTATGTAGATCCATTTGAGTTATTTACTGTTATTTGGGTCGTTAACATCGGGGGTGCTTTCATCTCTTTTTTTATTTCACCACATGTGTGTAAATCATTCTAATCTGCTGTGTGACCTTTAACAAAACGTCGACTTATGTTTGACCTCTGACCTGGTAAAAATATTCACTAACACAGGCCCGCCGTAAGCGCGCGTGCAAAGCGTGCACAGCACACGGGCGCACGATCATGGGGGCGGCAAATCGAGTGACTCATTACCTACTATTCAAAATCATTTCCAGAGTAAGCAGAAAGCATATGAAATATCATCGCCGGGAAAAATCCCACTCGACGCAAGCAATATTAGCGTTGTGTATTACGTTTGAGGCCCTCTACCGGTCAGTAGCGCCTTAAATTCGAAGTCTATCGAGCGTTCTTGAAAACTATTGAGCGTCCACGATCACATTCGAGAGTCACTCAAAAACTATCGAGCGTCCTCGATCGCCTTCGAGGGTCACTCGAAAACTATCGAGCGTCCTCGATCACTTTCGGGTGTCCTCGATTACATTCGAGAGTTATTAGATCACTTTCGAGCATTATCGATCGATTTCGAGCGTCCTCGATAACTTTCGAGCGTCCTCGAAAACTATCAAGCGTCCTCGAAAACTATCAAGCGTCCTCGAAAACTATCGAGCGTCCCCGAAAACAATCGAGCGTCCTCAAAATCTATCGAGCGTCCTCGATCACTTTCGAGCGTCCTCGATCAGTTTCGAGCGTCCTCGATCAGTTTCGAGCGTCCTCGATCACTTTCGAGCGTCCTCGATCAGTTTCGAGCGTTCTCGATCACTTTCGAGCGTCCTCGAAAACTATCGAGCGCCCTCGATAACTTTCGAGCGCCCTCGATCACTTTCGAGCGTCCCCGAAAACTATCGAGCGCCCTCGATCACTTTCGAGCGTCCTCGATCAGTCTCGAGCGTCCCCGAAAACTATCGAGCGCCCTCGATCACTTTCGAGCGCCCTCGATCACTTTCGAGCGTCCTCGATTACTTTCGAGAGTCACTCGAAAACTATTGACCGTCCTCGAAACCTATCGAGCTTCCTCGAAAACTCTCGAGCGTCCTCGATCACTTTCGAGCGTCCTCGATCAGTTTCGAGCGTCCTCGAAAACTATCAAGCACCCTAGATCACTTTCGAGCGTCCTCGATCAGTTTCGAGCGTTCTCGATCACTTTCGAGCGTCCTCGAAATCTATCGAGCGTCCTCGAAAACTATCGAGAGCCCTCGATAACTTTCGAGCGCCCTCGATCACTTTCTAGCGTCCCCGAAAACTATCGAGCGCCCTCGATCACTTTCGAGCGTCCTCGATCAGTTTCGAGCGCCCTCGATCACTTTCGAGCGTCCTCGATTAGTCTCGAGCGTCCCCGAAAACTATCGAGCGCCCTCGATCACTTTCGAGCGCCCTCGATCACTTTCGAGCGTCCTCGATCACTTTCGAGCGCCCTCGATCACTTTCGTGCGTCCTCGATCACTTTCGAGCGTCCTCGAAAATTATCGAGCGCCCTCGATCAGTCTCGAGCGTCCCCGAAAACTATCGAGCGCCCTCGATCACTTTCGAGCGCCCTCGATCACTTTCGAGCGCCCTCGATCACTTTCGAGCGTCCTCGATTACTTTCGAGAGTCACTCGAAAACTATTGACCGTCCTCGAAACCTATCGAGCTTCCTCGAAAACTCTCGAGCGTCCTCGATCACTTTCGAGCGTCCTCGATCAGTTTCGAGCGTCCTCGAAAACTATCGAGCACCCTAGATCACTTTCGAGCGTCCTCGATCAGTTTCGAGCGTTCTCGATCACTTTCGAGCGTCCTCGAAATTTATCGAGCGTCCTCGAAAACTATCGAGCGCCCTCGATAACTTTCGAGCGCCCTCGATCACTTTCGAGCGTCCCCGAAAACTATCGAGCGCCCTCGATCACTTTCGAGCGTCCTCGATCAGTCTCGAGCGTCCCCGAAAACTATCGAGCGCCCTCGTTCACTTTCGAGCGCCCTCGATCACTTTCGAGCGTCCTCGATCACTTTTGAGCGTCCTCAATCAGTTTCGAGCGTCCTCGAAAACTATCGAGCACCCTCGATCACTTTCGAGCGCCCTCGATGACTTTCGAGCGTCTTCGATCAGTTTCGAGCGTCCTCGAAAACTATCGAGCGCCCTCGATCACTTTCGAGCGTTCTCGATCACTTTCGAGCATCGTCGATCACTTTCGAGCGCCCTCGATCACTTTCAAGCGTCCCCGAAAACTATCGAGCGCCCTCGATCGCTTTCGAGCGTCCTCGATCACTTTTGAGCGTCCTCAATCAGTTTCGAGCGTCCTCGAAAACTATCGAGCACCCTCGATCACTTTCGAGCGCCCTCGATGACTTTCGAGCGTCTTCGATCAGTTTCGAGCGTCCTCGAAAACTATCGAGCGCCCTCGATCACTTTCGAGCGTTCTCGATCACTTTCGAGCATCGTCGATCACTTTCGAGCGCCCTCGATCACTTTCAAGCGTCCCCGAAAACTATCGAGCGCTCTCGATCACTTTCGAGCGTCCTCGATCAGTTTCGAGCGTCCTCGATCACTTTCGAGCGTCCTCGATTACTTTCGAGAGTCACTCGAAAACTATTGACCGTCCTCGAAACCTATCGAGCTTCCTCGAAAACTCTCGAGCGTCCTCGATCACTTTCGAGCGTCCTCGATCAGTTTCGAGCGTCCTCGAAAACTATCAAGCACCCTAGATCACTTTCGAGCGTCCTCGATCAGTTTCGAGCGTTCTCGATCACTTTCGAGCGTCCTCGAAATCTATCGAGCGTCCTCGAAAACTATCGAGCGTCCTCGATCAGTTTCGAGCGTCCTCGAAAAATATCGAGCGTCCCCGAAAACTATCGAGCGGTGTCGATCACGTTCAAATCTATCGAGTATCTTCTATCATTTTCGAGATATCTCTATCGCAGGAGACGCTTTTGATGTAGTATCGTGTCGCCTTCACCGCCACCGTAAGCGCGAGTCTGCGGGCGGCAAGCAAGGATCACCTCACACGTAGCAGACCCGAGCTTACGGCGCGTCTCGTGTAAAATACAGGCCTCAAAGAGTCATTACATCATCAGACACAGACGGACCTACCAGGATTGTTGCCTTGCTGGAGGGTAGGCTGTCATATGGGTACTGGGGCTCTGGCTTTGAGCAAGTGTTGGAGGGAATGGGGTGGTGTTAAGAGTTGTAGGAGTCACTTCGTCAAGAGTAATTAGAGCACTTTTTACCCACTCAACAAAAAGGGGGGCGGCATAATCGGTATTTGCACGCGGGCGCTCGAGTGTTGGCGGCGGGCGTTCACTAACATTAGATAGATAGGCGCTGTGAGTTATATGAAAACTGCTAAGAAAAGAGGTTGATACTGATTTCGATTTAGATACGAGTCAAAAGAAATCACAGTTATTGGAGAAATCATACAAAAGAAGATATTATTCAGAATTGATGAAGTCAGTGAAGTGTGGCCGCTCATGGTATCTATGTATTATGTGTAGGCGGTTTCCATTATCAATCACATCGGGCAATATCCACAGGGTGGAAGGGACAGTCTATCTTATAATCACACCTATGTATAAGTTCTTTATAGTTTCAGAATATTCTATTAGCAATGCAAAAAATCAATGGATAATTTATATTCTTTTTTAAGAATACGTAATTTCATGTTCTGAACTTGGTGGTCCTTTGGCCAGACCTCTAGATTCAAAAAACAATATCAGAATATGGGACCTCCAGAGGTTTGATTTGACAATAGTACAAATGGATCCACATTATTACAGACTGTGTATATTTTTATAATTAATTTGTAGTCAGCACTATTCATCTACTGGAATCTGATTGATAAAGATGGAAATATGATGGTTTCAGTCGAGAACTTTAACCCACGTTCCCTTATTCAGTACTAAAGAAATGACCATTCAACTACCGAATTTCTAAGACGAGGTTCGTATTGTCCTTGCGATAGGCATTTATTAGTTTCAATGTCGACGTCTGCGTTCACGCACCAGTATTCGCTTAACGGCACCCTTGACCGCGTCAAGGCTTTTATTTCACTTAATAAAGCTTATACGTGACGTATATTCAACGTGAAAAAGGTCTTTAAGGTAAGCTACCTCTTTCATCTACGTGGAGACTGAAAGACGTGCTGAAACTGAAACTCTTGGTATATTAAAACTGAGGTTCTGATGAGGTCGCGTCTTAGTTATTAATGCACCGCGCGCTCGTGCAACTGCTCCCGTGAAACAAAGAAAGCAAAATTGTTAACTGGTTTATTACTTACGACGCGACGTCGCTTCTTCACTTGAATTAACTTTTTTCTTATTAATATTGAAGTTTGTTTGTTAACTCAGTTATATACTTGGACTGCTACTCCTTTGTTACATGGTGTTTTATTTATTTAATGAAGTTGCAGTTTTTGATTGTGTTTATTTTTTTATTTTGTAGTAAAAATGCATTGGCATCTTTGGTTTGTCTCAAATATTAGTTTAAACATTTAAAAGATGTAATTTTATCTGATATCACCTACCTATTCAACTGTAAGGTAAAGTTTCGGTATCTCATATAATGAAAATCACTCATGTTTAATTTACAACAAAATGTTTTATAACTTTCTGTACTTTGTATCCAACTGTTCTACTTATTCATTGTTCTTCATTCTATGAATCTTTGCAGGATAAATATAAGTAAGTTAGTAGGTTCTAACCACAAAATTACCATTGGGTAAACTGACAAGCTTTTTTGATTGTATACTTTCCTTCGTTAACATACGTACCTACCAATACCCATCAATGTTCTATTTTTACACTTGGGACCTCACGATTAATTGGCACTCAGTTTGTGTTTGACCTGCCTGTGTATCCTGCTTAATTATTCAACACATTTCAAAGGCTTCTATAAACAGATGTAGCAGACGATTCCTGGAGGCGAGGCTAGCTTATTAACTGCTTACTTTTAATAATAATGTCGTTCTGTACTCCACGCGTGATACACGCGAGGTGTTAATACAATAAAAAGGTTTTATACCATTATCGTACGGGGAAATAAGTGAACTTTGGGGCTATTTTTCATTATACCATTGTATATTTCTACAATTTGAATAATACTAAATGCTACTTTTCAGCACGGTGTTGGTATACTTATATCTCAGTAACAAATTCTTATAAAAACCGTTTGTCGTCATATACATTTCTCTCCTCATATTAGTCTAATGGCAGACTAGTTTTTCAATTAGTTCCAAAGTTGCATTAAGGGAATGTGCAAATTACGTAAAGCGCATATTCACATTGAACAAGATTAATAGTTCCCGAGTATCCTGGGGGAATTAATATAAGAAAAACGTGACATGGCGAGCGAGGCGCCGAGAGCACTAATCGTAGCCACCTCGTAACAATTAATTTACTTAGTGGAAAATACGATTTCCCGGCTCCACACGCGATATTTATTAATGAATCCTCTACACAATAATCACCCACTCACACGCCTGACAATATATCGCTTTAATCTAATTTGGAATTTCTTTATAAATAATTATAATACACGAGGATATATGTACTTTAGTTACTGTTACATACGGATTTATAAGTAGTAAAGTAATTTGGAGCATTTGTACCTATAGCTACGCTGTTCACAATTTATTCTAGGCAACGCTTCTGAGAATTGTGATATCAAAACACCCAATAATCCTATACATAATTCGTTCAACTCTCAGCGGTTAGGTTCAATGACCCGACTACAACAAGGTAAAAAAATCTAAAATCAATAAATATATTTTCCTTGTAAAATGTGCATGTAACTAAAATTAAAGGAAATAACAATCCAACAAACTTCATACAACTCAGAATATAATCATTTTTAAATGTACTCTGTGAAAACTCCCTTGATTTACGTAGCTAAGTATCGTATGTAGGCAACATTTTATTGGTAATACCTACGTACGAGACAGCCGACGACTTATTTCCTGTTTCAAGTGCGCCTTCAGTGCAGCCATCGAAGAGTATTCATAATATTTCATGCGGCGGAAATTGGAAAATGTTCAACTTAGTAATAATGTGTTCGCTTTTCCATATAAGTTTATTGTGTGGGGTAATCGCCGTCGATAACTATTAACAAGGGAATATTTTGATAAGTTTCAGTTAGTGTAGCATAGTACAGAGCTATTAAACTTTGATATATTTAACTTGTTATTATAACTAAGAATATAATTTACAACAAGAATAAGCAGAAAACAAAAAAGCTACAAAACGTGAAACCCATTTTGTTCCCACAAAGGAAATGTCGACGGACGGTGGGCTATGTGTTCTATCATGCCGCCATCTTCCGACTTATTATTTTTATTGCTTGGCTTGTTTTAATGCAGATTCCAGGAAATAAGAAATATAAACAATTGGATGCGATTACCTCTTTCTTTTCTTTTTGAAACAAACATTCGTTCAAATTACTTGATGACATTTTTTTTACTTGAATGCTAGGTTCCCATTTACTGACGAAACTAAGAGGTTTACGAATAAAAAAAAAAAATATTGGCTCTGTATAGAAGCAAGTAACCAGAGCCACTCGGCAGCAATTGAGCCGACCAATCTCTGTACCGAGTCAATCTTTTATTTTCTTATCTGCATACCAAATAGTTCGGTTTACTACAGGTACATGGTCCAAAATTTAGATTCAGGTCCGATTTATTTAGATTTTGATTCAATAGCATGAAGCAAGTGATGAGGTTCAAAGGGGACTTTATGTACATGCAAGTATGAACCATACCTCTTTCCAGGAAAATCACGATAAAAGTTATGATACCTAATAGCTAGTTGAGTTTTACTTTTACAGCATCTCAGTTATGAACTACAAAGGAAAACATAACTTGCTAATGACGGCCAGAACTCCAGGACTCCCGGCAATTACTTTGACTGTTAATTATAAAAAGCATACTTCTTAGACGCGGTATTCTCAAAGGCAATATTAAAAAACAGCTTCCACTCTTCCAGGTAGCGTTCATTGTCAGATGTCTGCACTTACTCTGCAGGGAATCTCATTGCTCTTATCTTTAGCAAAGGCGAAGTGAAATAAGAAAGAAAGGCAGACACAAAGTAAGTAGGAGGGTAATTGGCGAGAGAGTAGTGGATGGTGGAGAGTTCATGCGGAAATAAACTTGCAGCTGGCCGTGAGCGATAATTAGATAAGTTCAGACAGGACTGCAATTAATTAACCTATTGAACAACCAGATAAGGAAGTTTACTTTGCTCATGTAATTAAGAACGCGCTTTCAAATTAAACCTTTTGAGTGATTGTAGTTTTTTATTTTATGCCACAGAGGTTGTAATTAGTTTCTCTTATTTCAATTAAGAACGCACATTTTTATTACTCTGGATATAATTACCAAAAGTAGTAAGGTGTCTCTATCTCTCGATGGGATAATGCCAAATACCTATACCTAGGCATGGAGATAAATTATAGTTACCTGTATTGGTTTCATTTTATCTCCTACATTTACTTTACTTTTAAGCAACTGGTGTTATTTATCAAACCTTACCTATCCAATATAAGGTAAATATCAAAAAAAAAATATCTTTTTGATACGTTTCATAATGTAGGTACTATCAATAATTGGGAATTTTATCTCCATTTCCTATTGAAATGTGTTCTGAATGTGGAAATAAATCAGTGTTCACATTCGTAATGTCATTAACCATTGCCAGTTCCAATTAGTCATGATCTGCATGATCACGTCAAAATGTTCTATTTTATTATGCGATTCATTTGTAAAATTTCGGTTCAATACCGATATACTGTTTATTAAGCGTTAACAGTAGATCTGGTATATGCGTAAGCGTATTTTTCTTAATGATTAAAAATGAATTAATAAGTACTAATTGTAAATAAGGTATTCTAGTATCATAGAACTAAAGTTACTAACATTGTTTTGAATACTGATCCAGTGAACAGTTATTACGTATACCTACAACCTAAATAAACAAGATTAATGTAGGTATCAATGTGCGGTCCTTCCCACAGTTTCCACAAAGGTATGAATATGTGACAACAGCTCTCCAGGACACGCTGCGGTGTAGGAAGGCGGGCGCTCCGTCCATTGCCCGCTCCGCCGCACATTTCCGACCTATCCACACAATTTGCCTGCGCCTAGATTGAATAGCTTCCGACGACCGGCCACTGAAGCCTTTCTACTACGCAGAAAATAAACTCGGATTCGCGCCGTAATAAAACCTTATCAAACTTTCGCGCTGACGTTGAGTTATGATGCTTATTTGTTTTTATACACTTCGTAATAGTTTAATGTTGGAAGCCCTTATAAAAATAGCAGTTAGGGAGATTTGATGTAGCAAAATATGACGATCTCGGGCACCACTAAGACAAATTGTTTCATCTTTTTCCTAGACGGCTAAAACTTGTCCTGAAAATGAGATTGTAATAAAACAAGCTCAAAAAATTGCTGCTTAAGGAAAAGCAGACAGATTTTATACCTTCAAGAAAAGGTGGAGAGAAAATCCATCTCGGGAAAGTGGATAATCCTTTAGACCGCGTCACAGTGGTGTGTTGTACTCTTGAAATATATTATAAAAGGAAACCTTTTGCGATCAAAGAATAGTTTCCACATAATAAGATCGATAAAGCTATGGCGGAAAAGGCGATATATCACTGTTTAACAAAAGTCTACGAGGGTTTCCATATTCCTGAAAAGGATAACCTTTTTAGTTATTGAACACTGACATGGGAATGAATCACTTCCAAGCTTCTGACCTCTACATAATACATGCATTCTTTGTGCTTTGTGCGAAATAATTTCAATAGTAAGGAAACCTTGCCTTGGAGCATTATGTGGATTTGTATCAGTTCACTATCAGACACATAAATAGTGTCTATGGTTACTTCAAAACAGTTTGCATTGCTTAGGCATATTTAGAAAATACACTTAACTGGCCATTTTGTTGAAAAAAATATGATGACGCCGAAAACTGTAATAAAAAAAAAAGTTATTATTTTGGTCGGTCGCTATAATGGCATCTTCGTACCCTGATACCAGTAATTAATTAATAAACAGTTTTCAGAAAATCATTGTATACATACCTACTTCTTATTATGTAAAAATTTCCTGGCTATTTTATTAAAAAAATTCAGATGACGCCATGACTGACATGAAAAAAAACATTATACTATAATATGTTTTATTCAATCAACAAGTGTAGTGGCATATGCATACTTAGATCCCAATTAATTTTATCTGAAAACAAAAAGGTTTTATTCTAAGCAAAACCAAACCACATTTCTGTTTCAATTTTGTTTGATTAAAATGACTCTTTTATTGGTTTCAGAAATCTTACATCGTGTTGAACATAAGCCGAAAATATTCCGGCTCAATAGGAAATCTCAATTTACGTAAAACAAAAGAAGATAAAGTTATCACGAGGGAGTTTCTGCAATTTTTTCCCCGCAGTCGAAGTTGTAGGGAAAATGCGGCTCAGTCGAGGCATTAGATCGATTGAAATAAGAGCCCGCAACCTTAATCCCATGAAATTCAGCGAGTCTGAAGACCTTTCGATGTCTTCGCTTTAAACCCGACAAGTAAGTCTCGACATTTTTACGACTTCATTGGAAAATATAACCATAAATATGGATATTGGTAGCATGTCACTTGTTTTTCTTTGTCTTGTTCGGGTTTTGTAGCTCTGAATATCAGTGCGTGTGACTAGTGCAGTACTTCTAAGTGCTCGACTCTTTAGACAACTTATCTAAAACTAAAAGTTAAATACAAAATATTGAATACACAATTTGAATAGTAAGGTCTATGAGCAGGCACTAGTAGGTATGACCATTTTTATGTGGATAAAGGGTATCTCATGCAGGTACCGATGGAGACGGTAACAAAGACGACCAAAAAACGCTTTTTACGAAAAGTTCAAACATAAACTTTAATACAAAAGTGAAGCAATGAAAATAACAAGCAACTTTTACTTTTGCTTGCTGTCGCAAGATTTTATGTAGCAATAAAATTTTTACTGTACCTAGACAAGGTACAGAAAAAACTATTTTACTGAAGATTTTAGTATGAACCGATTTATGGTATAAGCTACGAGTTCAAAGACCACAAGCAACATGAATATTAGGATTGTAAAATATGGTCTTAAAATGTGCCTGACCGTACGAAGCGAGTATTTATTTTCTTAGGTAAAGTTTAAGGCGGAGCGTGACTAGCGCAGGTTGGCGAGGCTGCGGGCTGCCGGCTGTCGAGACGATGTCGTGGAAGCGAAGCACGTCTCCAATCCTCTTTAGTGCTGCTAAAGTACTTGGTCCACAATGAAATGCAACGGTGAGCTTCAACATTACGTAAACGTATGTGATAGGACCGAGACCATTTTGCCAAAGAGCACCGTCTCTTGACGAACACATGCAATACATTTAAAATTCTCCAGGGAATCTAAGTACGATAGTTGAGTGCACCATTTTAAAACTGCAATTTATTGAAAATTTGTATGATCAAAAGTCTTAAGTCTTTGGTCGTTTCGTTTGGATCATAAGAATGTGTGCTTTGGCCGTACTTGACCAACGATTTCAGTTAAAAATGCTAGGTACCTAAGGTAAAATAGAGACAAAACAATATCCCCTTAGCTGCAATTTCAGGACTAGACAGTTCCATTTCAAATGTCCAAAAATTAATTTGTATCGGGATTCAATTCTGTTTAATATCAAAACAATAACAACTGGTGCTCAACAGTATTGCGACGTATTTTCAAGTGCTATTATTATAGGGATCCGATTCCCGTACACAATGCCACATTGGTTGCAGACAAGGGAATTGAAGAGACGATATTGGAAATGCAATTCGATACAACAATGATATGTTCACGTAAAACCCTATTCCCTGTGTGAGTCTGAAGAGAAATGGAGTGTTCGTTCGAGACGGTCGGTCGGACAGATCAATGTGATGTGGTGCAAACTCGAAAGCAATCCAAATGAGCCCGTCTAGACTGCGGGCTCTAGATCGCAGTTTCGCAGCTTAATTAATAAAGTCAAACGGATCGGACCGATGTGTTCGACAACGACGTCGACAGCGCGACTATTTACCGCAAACCTCTTCACTCTAATGCCAATTAAACTGCCGACGCACGCACGGTCTCTGTTTTTTTTTTATTTATTAGATTTGTCAAAAAAATTAGTAAGTATGTAAGTAAGTATATCAAATAACGAGCACAGTTTAATTGATAACGTTCTTTTTCATCTGATTTTATTTAAGAGCCTCGTGTAGGTACGCACTTACTTTTATAAAAGAGGTCGTGACCCTTGAACTTAAGTTCAAAGCACCTGTTTTGACCTTCTTTTACAAAGAACTTGAATGAGATTTATAAGTAGAACGTGGGTACACATACCTACATAAGTTAATAAAATATCTAACTACATGTCTGTTAGCTTTAGAACTTACATGAGTTAAATGTTTAATATCTTTTGTTTTTTAAACTTATTTATTAGTGTCTACAACAATAGGTACATACTTAGGTACTTTATTGTATTTTCATAATTTTTGTCATTCCTAATAATTAAGAAGAATTGAATAAACAAATAAGTAAGTATTTCGAATTACTATGCGTATGTGTTACATCGTAACTAATTCCTTATTTACCTAAGCAATGGTCAAGTACCTATGTATGTGCTAAAATACCTATGTTTAATTAATTATAATATTGAAAATGTTATTTACTTAACTCGTCGAGTACCGGTTTTATAGACACAATTAAAGAACAATAGGTCGCGGTCACCGGTGACCGCTTGGTGTTTGGCAGTTTAAGTCAGATTTACGATAACCAGGATTGGATCATCTTACATGTTGACTTTCATCTGTTATACCAACTGTAGGTATGTATCTACTAAGAAGTTACTTAATACGCGTAGTTAAATATAAATAGGTACCTACAATACCTTAATCTCTGCTAAAAATAAACGTGTTTACCCACGTTTGCGCTTATTTATACCACTTCGATCAGTTGCTAATAAAGGATAAATATCACCCAGGTACTTATTTTAAGATATCCTCGCAGTCAACAAGAACTGCTATAACGACTTATATTAACGTAAATTAGAAGCTATTATTGTTTATGTGGTTATTTTGGGCCTGCGCCATTTATGAATGGAGGGAGGCCGACAGCCGGCAGGTCTGCGGTTGCCTAGCGACGCGTCCCTATCCGAGTCTCCGGTCTCCGGTTGACCCTGAGGTCGCATATCCCAATATATTCCCCTGTGCTAACATGTTGCTAAATTTTTTGCTCGATAAATTGTACTTTGTTAGCAAGATGTATTTTGTAGGTACGTTTTTGTACGATATTTTTTCAGATATAAAGGTCAATAGTTGTTTTATTGCAAATGCTACATACATTCCAGTACGTGTGTACCTTATTACTGTATAAATATCTGTAGATCATGTAATTCAATTCTTAAGCCATTTTTAGATAGTTGTCATTCCTAGAAATAAACAGACATAGGTTGCAAAGAAATAAACAGACTGTTGTTTGTGTTGTCGTTGGTTGTTTTATTTTCTGTTAGAAGGATAACACCATATTCCTGTAACTGCGATTATAAATATATTAATGACATAATATATCATTACATTTGAAAGGAATCGTTATTCAAGTTAGTAAAGCTGTTTCAATAGTGGTGATAAAACCTAAACATATTCGTACTAACGCCATCTTGCGGCCGTCATGTGATTAAAAAAAATCGTGGTTTGATAAAGAATTCAACAGATGTCGTATGTAACTCATGTTCTAAAATAAAATAAAAGAAAAGAACCTCCGTTATGTAAAAAAACGTGTTATACATTTTTTTCACTTGTTAGCACTATTGTCTGATAAATAATATTTAAAGAGTTCGAAATCTACACTTTCTATTCCGACAACCTTAAACAAAATAGTGGGCAGTCTTAAACATAGATGTCGCTGTAAACAAGACTAGCATACTACGCTTTAATTTGATTTCAGAGTAATACTTGAATACCTTGCCTTTATTTTGATGTATTTGTTAATTTTAACTTAGAATGTTGTTAACTATATAATAAAATTATAATGAAAATAAAAACAAAATACTAATTATAGTGATCGCAAAATTTGCTATCTCTGTCATATGACGAGGTGGCCGAGTGGTTAAGGCGTTGGACTGCTAATCCAATGTGCTCTGCACGCGTGGGTTCGAATCCCATCCTCGTCGATAGTTTTTGTTACTGTTAACCATTTTTTGATCATTTTGTACACAAGTTTGTAAAATAAAAATATGAAATTGTGTATTTGTTTAATTTTACAATAATACTGGCATTCTGGATAAGTATGTATTGAATTGTGTAAATTTTTATTTTTTACTCTGGTGCAAGTCCCGTCTATAATCAGGTGTTATCTTTGTAATCGCTAGCGAAAACTGATATCAGCATCGTATGGCTATCATTTGTTACGAATTTATCTAGACCTGTTTTCATTATCTTATCAGGTACCTGGCACCCTTTATTTTACAAGTTGCTAGTGTTGGGCGCGCCTTAACTAGGCAAGGTTTGTGTGCCGTGATATAGTGAAATTAATTAATTAACTAGTTTGTCAAAAGTCTCCTAGTGGTGTCTATTTGGACATGTGATATTTTTATAAACTGTTACATATTGTGTTGAGTTCATAGAAGGATTTGAGAGGCTCACGCGGTGATTTTACTCGAATGTGAGTTCTTATCTTTGTTCTATAACGAATTCGAGGTTTTTGAAGGTTTAGTATAAATAGGACGAGATTATCGTGAAGGAAAATGTTATCGCATTTTATTAGTCGATCATAGTGAGAATGAAAACGTGACAATTAGTTAAAAATTTTGATCATTTCCCGTCTGTGTAGTTTGTTTCAGTGATTCGTTCGACGTGAACACTCACTAAGTAATTTGGCCATTATCTCACCTACCAACAGATTAAATATCAAATTGCAACTGATTATGTGCTGTATGAAAATTATAACATTATGATATAGATAGGTACCTACTTCTTCATTACCTTTAATATCAAAGTCCCAAAATGTGTGTATTTCTTGTTGATGGGAATTGGGAATTTTGAAACCGTTTCGTTAACTGTTGTTTCGGTGTCTATTTAATTGAAATGGTAGTTCTTTGTTATATGGCACGTGGTGGTATGACGTACGTTATGTATCTGATATAATACTCTATTGTAATAACAATGTCCAGTTCGAACAAAATACTTTGTCATGTTACTCAAAATCAGACGTAAGGTACTACAAAGGTCTTTTAAATGTGTCCTTTGATAAACACCAAAGTACTTATAAAGCAGTTGATCACATTATGACATCTACTTCGATTTGATAAGAGAATTAATGTAGATAGGTACCTACATAATCATGTAAAAAGAATATTCAAATTAATTTCAGAATTACCGGAATCCCTGTTAAGTAGTTCTCAGTAACCGGTTCAGTACCAACCAAGGTACCTACTAACAAAGTTTATCGTTAACCAAAGTACTTCAGAAATAATTCATACGTGATTCATGAAAATGCGCCCTATCAGTGTCCACATAATATAGCTGCCGTTATCAAAAGTAGAGCGAACAAACAAATACCTAGGTACAATTGGGCAACCTTCTAATTTTGATTGCATTTTCTGATAAGAATAACCTTAAGCTAAAGGCACTCATGAACAATATTACGTTGTATGTAAAATAAAATCATACATTCATTCCACCCAATAATAAATACGTAGATACAGAAAAACGTTATCGTAAAATCACAATGCTATTTATTTTCCTAAGCCCCTTTAGGGGTGCTATCGCTTTAATACTCAAAAAAATTAGCAAGCAATAATAAACAAGCGGTTTTAGGTGCATTGTTTTTCTAAATTATATAGGCACCATGGGGCACCTCTCATTTCCATGTGGTAGGTCGAGGTCGTCCGTTTTGTATGAATGAAGCAGTAATACTGATAGTGCCATAACTATTCAGTTGATTTACCCCGTTGGTAATTGGTTTTGAATAAATGATTATACTTCTCCAGGGTATAAGCTCCAAGTAGTAAAGTTTAATAACAGGATGTCAATATCCATCTCGAATGAGCATGTCACCAAAATCGACTATACCTTATTCCCAACCCGACTGAAAGTGGGTATATCCTAAAATAATTCTTTATAAACTATGCTTAAATAAACCGACTTGTGTTGAAGTAGTCTTTTTCGGAAGTCGGTTAATTAATATACTAAAACCTTCTCTTAAGTGTAACAAACTCTAACAAAGTCTCCTACGTGTCTGGATACTGCAATAAAATCGGTTTAGCCAATCGTGAGATAATAGCACACAAACAAACATACATACATACATGCATACATACATCCTTACTAATATTATAAACCGGAAAGTGAGTTTGTTTGTTTGTTTGTTTGTTCCGATTTCACGTCGTAACTTCTAAACCGATTGCATTTTTTGCAATTTTTGCAGACGTAAAGTTAGAAGTCTGGATTAAATACATAATAGGGTACTTTTTATCCCGGAAAAATTTGATATTCCCGAGGGAAAACAAAAGTATTGTATTGTAAGTATATACATATGTTCATACATACATACAAACTTACGACATACATACATACATACATACAAATTTACGTACAGGTCAAACTGAGAATCTCTTTTACTTTGAAGTCGGTTAAATAGTCAATAGGTTCTGGTTTGGAAAGCGTCCCTGGATAAAGGAAGCTAGGATAACTTTATTAGATATAGAATTAAACCTACAACTTTGACAGAGCCCCACTCTTTTCAATTGGCACGTGGTGAGGGCAATTACCCTAAGTATCTGGCACTAGCTGGAGTGATTTCTTGTTGGAAGTCAGTGGGTGCTTATCAGGGTTACGGCACTGACTTATTAAAGTGAACCTTTTAGATGGTGTAAGTAGTAATTAAAAAATAACGTCTTTTTATCTCCGAACGGGTAGGCAGAGGTGCACAACACGGCATTTAATGCCACTGTACAATGTAACACTCACTTTTCACTATTTGTTTAGTAATTAGTAGCTAGTAATAAGTCAAGGATTGTATGATATATGCATTTTTTAGGTACCAGGAGTTGAACATAAGAGATTGTTTTAATGTTTTATTTAAAGTTGTAATGTATTGGCGGTGCTTGCAAAGTTATAGCTATAGTCTGGTTACAGAATTTTTCTTTCCCCTAGAAATTGTGAGATAGGTATTGTTCTGTAAAATGTGTAACCAAAAATGACTAACAAAAATAGCTACCTAATTCAAATACCTATTTGTAATTCCTACGAGTATGCTATGCTAGTCAGTCCTAGGCGAGTGAAAAGTCAAGTAGAAACGGAAGTATTTCCGATGAATCATGAACTCTTAACACAAAAGACTGATTGTGACAGATAGGACATAGTTTCTACATCTGATTCATGTTAAAAACTGAAGTGCTAACAATGAAAATAGATTTTAATTTCCGCGACCGCTCCCAGTGCGCTGATAAAATACGTTGTGAAATACTTCAACGGAATCGTCATCGACGTTTTTTATCTTAATCTTGTTATTCACTATGTATACCTTCAATACAAATGTTACACCCGCATTAATGGAGGTTGGATTAATCACTGTACCAGTACTTACTGAAGTAACAACTTGTAATTTATTTTTATTAATAGTTCAGGGTTTGAGAACAGCTCAGAGGTAACAAGGAAATATTTTCATTAGGTACTAATTTGATCTGAGCTTTTGAGATTTTCGATGTTATTTTTTTTAAATGATTTGTACTTATCGTATTTCTTAATTTTAAAAATGTACGTAAGTATTAAGTAACAAGATATTTAGAAAGTACTTTTTTAATTTCAGATATCAAGATGATTTGGTTACCAATATTTTTGGTAGCCGCGGTAGGCTGCGTGAGCGGCCAGGAGACAGCACAGACGAGGGTTGCGAGCTCACTCAGCGAATGTTACAGCAACCCAAATCTTTTGAACAGAAACAATTTGCCACCAGTCACCATGCCAGTCCTCATTGATATCATACGCAAAATAGAAGACAATACCACCACATTGAATTTAAGAGAGATTACAACCCTACTCCTTCACTCGTAAGTCTGTTTATTTCATGGCGTTATGGTGATAGTTTTTATTGTCGACGACTCTATGAATGTGACTTTTTTGTTAGAGTTCAAAATTCCCACATTTTTACACTCTCTAATAAATTATTTTTAGCAAACTCCTAATAAAGTACCAATCATCGAACATAATTTTCACGGTTTTCGTTCCAGATTTCGTCAAGACGGTATCCAGTACCATCAACCAGAGAACTCGGTCGCTTCTGCAAATGTGCTGCCGTTCGCTCCAACTTTCCACTCATTCCATCGCAACAGGCTGCTATTAACCAGGCTTCTCCCTGAAAATAGGCTTACTTTAAGTGCTGACGTACTACCTCCAGTTTTGAAGGTAAAAATTATAAATTGGATAATTTTGTAAGTCTCCACCAAGGGGAGGATGAGGCGGATATACCCATCGAAAGATCTGTGAAACTAGTAATCTCATTTCTTAAAGTTTTGTATGATGCGTTCCAGTGTACTCTTCATCACATGCTGTCGACAACTGTAGACACAAGGGTACGAGGAGACGAAAGCAGCTGCAGTCAACTGTCCCAATACCGAGCTCTAAGAACTGCGAGATCCGGTCGCTCTATTAGTGACGATGTCGAAATTATGAAACCATCAGACTTGTAAGTATTATATTATTCGACTGTCACTTTTACACAAACAAAACTTAAATAAAGGGAGAGTAAAGTTTAAAGTTAATTACCTGTTTTCAGACTATCCGCTAACAAGAACGGAAAGATGAGACAATACGATCCTAACAATGATGTGGAGTTCGGTAACATGGGTGTCGGATCCATGTCTGAGCGACAAGTTGCTGAGAGTACTTGTCCTTTGCTGGGCGGTGTGGTGGACACAGCTTGGGGTGCCGTGTCTGCAGGAAACGTGATCGCTGGTATTGCAACGGGAGCTCAACCACAAGTTGTCAACATCCTGCAGTTGGTCAGGGACGCTAATCTTAACTACAGGAATGTTCAGCAAACTGTCAATTCCCTGTTCCCAGCCACATTATCTGGTGAGCATCTGTTTATTGAAATATAATTTTAGTTCATATTGTCAATGTGCATTGTAATTTTTTAATATTTTTCTTTCCTTAATATCGTACGTATAGTTAGTCATACTACAAATTTTCATCATTTCATAACGTTTTGTTAATTTTCAGGTGACCTGGCTGAAGCCGTCCTCATTCAAGGCACAGAGCGGGGCAGCACCTCTATTGTAATAGGTACCGCTGGTGGTTGGAACAGTACTCAAGCTCGCAGACACTTCATGTTGCAAAACCGCATTAACGTTGAGATGACAGACCCTGAGATCCGAGGAGGTATCGATGGCTTCGTTCTTGGTAGTAATGTTGTGGCCCAATTGGGAGTTGCCAGCAATATGAAGCTCTCACAGCTCTTGGATATGTACTATTCACCTAGGGTAAGACTTATTTTTAACCTCGTTTTTCTGATGTTTGATTATTGGGTTATCTTGATCCTTCATAATAATAATCTTTTGAAGTAATATCGAGTCTAGGATTGTACAGCTGATAAACCTATTTAACATGTGATCCGTAACTGGTACAGGGAGTAGGTCACGTACAGATATGATTAGTCCTTTAATAAAGTTAGTAGTTTTTCACACAGCACACTTATTTTACCATATAACTGTGTTCATTCAAATTACAGAATGGTGCTTTGGACCCCAACCTGCGAGCTTGCAACCGCCGTGAATCTCTAAACAGATTTGTAACCAATGAGCAATTGATCTCTGAAACAAATGCTTTCGCCGCGGCCTTGGATACTAACATGCCCCTACGTGGTACTATTATTGGAGGACTCGACCAGCTCATTACCAGCGCTGTCACCAACCTGCGATCCTACACTAGTGAGTATCGCAATATTCGCAATACGGAGAGATCTAGTTTAACACTATTTTTATATGTAGAACTATGAGTTGATAGTCGAAAACTAACTAACTACTCGAACACCAACTTGAATTTGAATACGGTCTTATTTAACTTAACACCAACTTGAAACCCTATTAGAACAAAGGAACAGACTACCAAATTATAATGTATCTATTCAAATGATGTAAAATGCTTCTTTAATTTAGGTGTTATTTACTAAAGAGAAACTGGTCCAGTCTAAATAACATGCATACCTAATGTTCTATTAAATCTTCATTCCAGATGATGTTTTGAACGACTTGAACTGCGCCGCATCACTATCACAGAGCAACAACTTCCGCCTCAAGACCAATTTGTACATTGTGTTGGACTCCTCCTGGCAGTACACCACTGTGATGCCTGCCATCGCTTACTTGGTAGATTCTATCGAAGTTGGCAAATTTGGATCCAGTATCACTCTTTTGAGCGCTTTTGATGGAAGTATCGTAGTCAACACCACCTACTCTCCTGCTGATTTCTATGCCGAATACAATTCTACGACACACGCAGCAAGTAAGAACCTTCTCTCAACAATAAATTGACAAAAATATTTTTTGTCACATAACGTCCAATTTATTTATATTTTTGTCCGTAGTGACGGCTGGAGTGAATTTTGAAACGAGTTTGACAAACATTAAGCTGATGATGCAACAATCGCTTGCTAACGAGTCTTTGAGGAACTACGTCGGTGGAAACTCTTCAGTGCTACTGTATTTGATTAATGGCAACTTGCCGGTTACTGACCGTGTATGGGAACAGGCTAATGAGATAAATAACACCATTCCTGGTAAGTTAAACATTTAAAATATAAAGACCCAGGTTTGACGAAACATTCGTGAAGGATTTGTCTTTTTATAGTTTTCCGTCTGCAGTCAAATCCCTAGAAAGCTGATGGCAGTTAATCCTCCTCTACGACATTACAATTTGTTCTAATGAATGCTAAAAATCTATTTCAGATCTTAGAGTGCTCTACGCGACCACCACCAATCAGTTCGATGCCTTATGGCCATTCGTGCGCGATATGTACAGAGACATTTTCACGGTCTCCCTCAACTCTGTGGGAACTGGTGTGGACACTGCTATGGCTCCCATATTACAGCGAATTCAATCCGGTAAGTCACTTTTTATATAGGTAACTATTGCATAAGAGCATACGTGACCTAGCGTTTTAAATAGGTTAAAAATACCCAATTCAGATACTTTTTAATTTTTACGTTCTGATTTATTAGTCGTTATTTAATTTCAACATCTATAAAATTGTAATGATTTTGTTTGTCCAACAGTTGGCAGAAGAATCATAAACCCTACGTGCGGTTTCTTATTTAACGGAGGATCATCTGGTGCTAGAACATTCGACGACTACGTTGAGCCTGGTTACGTAAACTACTACAGAATAAGTCCTAACTACTTCTTCGGTAACAATGACAACAGAAGGATCAGGGTCAGTCGCACCAGTAGTGGAATTGGAGGTCTTGTTGTCTGTCACTCTCGAAGTTCCGAACAGCCCAGGTAAACTAACATCACGTCTTTTATTCCACGAAAGAAAAGGCAATGATGCGTTTTAGATGAAACGCTTACCTATAATAACAAAAATACTTTTACTTTTCGTCAGTTAACGATTTGTTTTTGTTTAAAATACATTGAGATTTACACTAGGATAGGAAAACCGTATGAGTCAATAATTATTAAGTACCTACTTTGGCTGACCCAAGAACCGAACTTGAAACCACTTGGCATAGCAAGGCAGTCACGCTTGCGAGCAACTCGATCAAGAGTCCTAGTGTAACGAGGTTTATCGAATGATAACGATACCTACTCTTGATAAGCTAACACACATTTATGATTACCGGATTCGGTATTATCTACTTCCAAGAAATGTTTTTATGTTATAGTTTAATCATGAATAGTCATACATTTTCGAGAAACAAAGAAAAGATGCTTAGAAAGGCTACTCGTTTTGTGATTAAACTTACGGATGTTAGCAGCGGAAATTGATGCATTACCCTAGTTAAACTGTTCACAAAAAATAAAAACTGCGTTTAAAAACCGACTACAAAAAACTAAAAAGTCAAAACTAAAAAGAAAAAAATATAACTAGGTATCATAAGAACTGATAGGTTACCCACCTACTGAGGTTAGAAGTCGGTGCCATAAGCTCATAGCATAATGATATAACTTCATGGCCACAAAATTGTAAATTAGGTATATGTATATTAAGGTTTTAATGAATAATTTTGTATAGCACTTTATTTAATTAAACTAAACTATATTTGATCAGAAAACGATTAGAAAGTTCCAAACACTTGCAACGGACTTGTAGCTTCTTAGGTGTTGCAGATGTCCATGGGCAGCGTTGATTGCTAACCATCAACTGATCCGTCTGCTCCTTTGACCGTGTCCCGAAAAAAGATAACGCAATCATCATCAACAGCCTATAAATGCCCACTGCTGAGCAAAGCCTCTTCTCACACGGAGAAGGTTTGAGTATTAAACTGTCAAACACCAAGCGGTCACCGGTGACCGCAACCTATTGTTCTTTAATTGTGTCTATAAATACGGTACTCGACGAGTTAATCACCACGCTTCATCATTGCGGGTTGGCGATTTCAAACTCAAATTAGAAATTATAAGTCCAGGTTTCCTCACGATGTTTTCCTTCACCGTTTGTCAGTGGTATCTAAATAATATTAGAAAATACATACATATAACTCGGAAAAAGTCACATTGGTACTTGCCGTTGGTAGGTTTCGAACCCGCACCCTTAGGTAAATGCAATATAAACATGTAATTAATTCGTGATAATCTTTCTTTTTAGACGTGATAACTCTACAGTTCTCATTGAAGGCAGTGAAAATAACCCGATAACATGTCAAACTTTGAATTCTGGCAACGTGGAGATCGGCTTGCAGTATCTTTGCGATGGATGGGACAACACAAACTCTTGTCCTCCGTTCTATATGTCAGTGGAGTCTGATACTGGTCTCACCGCAGGAGGGCTCTCGTCAGCGTCTGCCGCGTGCACAGGTAATATTAACAACTTTGATACATAAATAATACAACTATGCTGATGAGTCTGAACGGGCAATCTTTTTCGGCAATATGTGGCTGCATTATTGAAAACCAATTTGGCAGCCATTATTGAAATAACGTTTGGATTAATACCCTCTTAGAATTTGGAACGAGGTCTGATAATGTGATATGTTGCTATTAAGACATAATATGTAAGAATACTTTGAGACGAGTTTCCAAAATAATTTAGCCATGTATCATTGTTATAAAGAACTATGTAGCCTATATGTATAGGGCAGAGTACCTACCTACTGATTTGAAAATCAGTGAACTACTTTTACTTTTAGACAATGTACGCGTTAGTTTTTTAATGCTTCCATAACTTTATTTTTCCAGATCCGAACTGCAGATTCCCATACAACATCAGGTATTCAATACAAGTAGACGAGCTAGGATGTTTCAACGGAGCTAGCAGCATCACAGCCAGTTTCCTTATCCTACTCTCTGCCTTATATCTAACACTATACAGTTCATAATTAGTTGTGAACATTAAAATTAAACCTACCGATTATTTTTAATATTTTTTTTCTAGTTAGAAATCTATAGGTAACAAATTAAAATGACAACAGACAGTAACATGCATTTCATACCCAGAATTCGTAAATGAATAATGTATTTATTAGGTTTAATTATTCTTTATTTTTTAATTATAAATAATAAATATACCTAGTGTTAGTACCTAGTTAAGATTACAGTCCAAAATAAAAATGTATTTATGTATTTTGTATATTTACATTTATTTTAGCTTCAAGTTATTAATATAAATACACAGGGTACAAATATAACTTTTATTTTTAGACCATGCTTTTGAATATTTTTTTTATTGATTTAACTGATGTTATTAAAATCCTTCGAACAAAGTTCACCTACCTGAACGTGATAAAAATTAATATTTATATGAGTATCTGCTTCAATTTTATTTATTTGTACAATTTAATGTATAAAATACTTTTTGTACACATTTACCTATATAATTGAGAATTTAATATATTAATTAAATATACGTCATTATAATGTTAGACGCATTTAGTGATAGGTTTTACTTATATTAGGAATTACAAATAAAGTGTTGTATTTTGTTTTCGTTTTTTACCAATAAATAAATAGTGATATAACAAAAATAGTTTTATTTTCAAGTAGACTTTGCCCTTCTGCTTCTGCTTCGTCATCTGTGTAGAATAGTGATTTTTGGATATAATTATTTTTGTCATAATAAAGCATTGGCCTTAAGAGTTTCAGTTATCTTAACTAAAACTAATCAATAAATATCTTAAGGATATAAGGATGTTAAGGTCACATTTTTGAAACAAGGAACCGAAAAATTAAGGGAAAGAAATATTAAAAAAATAAAATTCACGTTGATATCGCACCTAAAATTTGTTCAGTCTCTAAACATCGGAAATAAGGTCTAAGGTGAAGTTAATGGAGAGCGGTCACCGATCACCGCTTGGGGATTGAACAGATAAAAGAGTTTTAGTGGTGTGCAGAAATTCACAAATTCGTGAATATTTTATTCGTTTTAAAAGTGGATATTTATTTCCAAATTTTGTAATGATGTGATCGTTGAAGTTCGTTCGAGAAATGGAACGCAGGCGAATGACGTTATAGAGAGCGTTTACAAAGTAAAATCCTAAATAATATTGAAATAATTTATTGTACTTATTTGAAAACAAATTTAAGATGTGCACAAACAAAAACTTAGTTAAATTCATACAAATCACATTTTTATACTGGGTAACACTTATGTTTAGAACATTGAAAAAATGACAACTCATTCAAGTTTGATTCCAAAGCGAGCTTCGTAAATAGACTAGACGTAAACGTCACAAGTTGAAGTAAATAAAAACAAAGTGAATTGGGGGTATTTTGGCAATATTTTAATAAAATATCCCACTTTTTAAAATGTCTGGAGAAGACTGTGATGCTTTTGATCGAGGAGATAACGACGGACAGAAGCCAGATAAAATGTTTACTTTGAAAAAGTGGAACGCTGTAGCCATGTGGAGCTGGGATGTGGAGTGTGATACCTGTGCTATTTGCCGCGTCCAAGTTATGGGTAAGTTGGCAAAAGTTTATGCAATAATTAACCATAATTATATAAAGTTTCCTAAACTATCTTTGCATTGTGTTTGAACAAGTTTCTGTAACCAAAATCTTTGTCTACCTACATGTTTACAAGCCTAGTTATTACCGAGATGACATTACTGTGTATTTCTTACGTTTATTTCAATTCAACAGCTAGATAATGCGATAATTTACAGTGATTTTTATTGTATTTAATAATGCTGTATGTATGTATCTGCTTTATGTATGTATGTGTATCAGCAATTTGACAAAATATCCACATGATAATAATATTATGAAGATTATTTTCCTTATTTGTACTGTCTAACAAATAAGTTTACTGATGTTTTGTACTACTAGTTACATTGTTATATCTGTTTACACTGTAGTCTTAATATGTATATTATTTTCACAGATTTGACTATTTTTTAACAATAAGATGACTTGTTCACATGTAGTAGAAATTATTAAATTTTTAATAAAAGACAAAATGCTAAATATGAAAATGTTTTGTCATAAGTTACATGTAACACGCTAGATTAGTTGTTACATCACTTGTTAGCATAAAATACGACAAGTGTTCGATGCTGTGTCAGTCCTTGAAAACACTAAATGACATGGATCAATCAATAGGCACAATGAAGATGTTTGTGCCAATTTTATTTGACTTCCTCATTCTGACTTGAAGTAATATAAATGGAGGTGTGGATCCATTGAGGCCCAGTGGGAGTGATCAGTACTGTAATTGGGGTTAATTGACCAATAATAAACAGCAAAAAAAATATGTTGTGTGTAATTTTGGTAATCTATTGCCATGGTAACAACCATTGATACTATTATGTTATTATGGGTAGGGGTATGATGTAAGCCGTTTTCTATTCAGAAAGAGAATTAAGAGAAATTGATAATATTCTTAGTATGTTTTACAGTATTTTGTCGAGATATTGTAAAATCAAGTATGTGTTACCCCGACTTAAGTAATACTCGATACAGTGACGTGTGGTTACGTGAATGTTATTAACATGTCAATTGCCATTATGATGTTATGAGACAGTAGAAAATAATAATATACTTTAAATTAATTTACCAACTTAACATTAAAGTGATAAAACAAAAGACTTCTTTTAAAATAATATGATAATGATAAAAAAACAACCAGTTATTTATAAAGGCATAAATAAAACATTTTTACTAGAAAATAAATGTATTTAGCTTAATTAAAAACATAATCTAATACTTAAAGTAACAGTTTTTGGTAGAACAGAATGCTTACATTAATAAAGAAATAAATTAAAAACGAAAATATTTACATTAAGTAGGTTGCTTACAATCTGATTGGTTACATAACAATAATGTTACTAATGAAAGAGAATTAAATGAAATGGATAATTCATTTAAGTATTTTTACTAAGATCATAATATATTTAAGTATACATTTTTAGAAAACTCCAAACATGAGGTAGCATATGCTTGCCCTGTACTTAAGTTGTTTCAGTAAAACAAACAATTTAAGTAATATATGTTATGTTTACAATTTTGAAAACCAATTGTGTTTAGATAGCTCGACATTCACAACCAAAGTTTAGTCTTCCCATTAACTAACATCCATTTGGTAATGGTTTAATGTTCGCGATGGAACTCATCCTTCGAGTCCTCGTGCTGCCTCTACCAGATAGTTTGTTTTCAATCTGTTCGAGACTCTTTCCTCGTGTTTCGGGAACAAACACGACAACGAAGAAAAGTCCCACAAAACAAATACATCCGAACAACCAAAACGTTCCGGCCGGTCCTATGCCGACCAAAATATTGTGGAACGTTTTAGTTACCGTAAACGTACATAGCCAGTTAAATGCAGTACAAATTGAAGCAGCGCCTCCTCTTATTTTTGCCGGCAATATCTCACCCATCATTAACCATGGAATTGGACCAAAGGCTAGAGAGAAACCCAACAAGTAAACCATAATACAAGTCAACGGTATCCACCCTAGTGTAGATACATCTATTTTCATGTCAGTTTGTACGTAGAAGAATGTTCCGAGAACTACCAACGTTATAGTCATCGTCACAGAAGATATGTAAAGCAGCACTTTGCGTCCCGCACGATCTATAAGTGCGGTGGCAATAAACGTTGACACAAAGTTAACTATTCCTACAATAATGGTAGCCAAATTACCGTCTACCGAACTTCCTGACATTTTGAATATATTTACCGTATAGAATATTACAGCATTTATTCCTGACAATTGCTGGAATGTCATTAATCCTAAGCAAATTAAGATCGACCTCATATATTTAATACTGAAAAGTTCCCTGAGTTTTATACCCTCTTTACCCATTTCTGCGTCCGCAAGGGCTATGTCACGAATCTCATTGTCAATTTTGGCATTCTTGCCTCGAAGCCATTGTAGTGCCTTTCGGGCTTCCTCATTACGTCCGCGAGATATATACCAACGAGGCGTTTCTGGGATCATTAGCATTAATATGAAAAACGGTACAGGCAAGGCTGCTCCTAGATATGCAAGTTCATACCAGTTTAGATATTTTCCAGCTGCGTAGCAAATTAATATACCAATGTTTCCAATAGCGGTGGGAAACAAGCCAAGCGTACCACGTACTTCAGGTTGGATGGTTTCACCTAGGTATACAGGGAATGCGAGTGATCCGATACCGACGCACAAACCGCAAATAACACGTCCTGTGAGCACCAAGTGTATAATCCTTGCAGTAGCTATGAGGATCCAACCGAGGAAGAATGGGGGTGCGATAAACAAAATGGTTCGTCGCCGACCGATGTAGTCTACCAGCGGACCGCCAATTACGCCACCCGCGAGTGCTGCTAACGGCATCAAACTTCCAATCCAACTAGCCTGTTAACAAAAAATGTATCTTAATTAAGGACGTCAATTAAAGTACAAACAGATAGTTTATAAATATCAACTAGTTTATTACTTCCTCCTCCGTGACTGAAATGACAGTGCTGTTCATCATGGTCACAAGGGCTGGAGATGTGTACGCGGAAGAGAAACCGATGATCATAGAGCCCATCGAGACTGCCACAGCAGCAAGGACCTGGAAATGGAAAAAAAACCGATTTATGAACAATATAAGTTATTATATTGCGGCATATAATAATCATGATGTTGTCATTATTTTTCTTATTTAGTTTCAGGGTTAAAATCCTTGGTTCGCGGTCTAAGAAGTATGTTTATAAGGCGCCTATAATATATTATAATTAAATACACAAACAGTGTTCTGTCTAGAAAAAGGAGCCACGTGTCTATCCTATGAACTCTTATGTAAAGTATCAACAATGATGTAGGCAATTGTTAACACGCAAGCAGTAACAAGTTCGCAATATTTTCGGTTCATTACAGGCATGACGTTATTTGCAGGGAGGCGTGTGCGATGCGACGCAAACCGCCTTCTATTAATTTAAGCAATCATTGACTCTGATTGGGTCCACTTACACATCGTCACTGTAAATAAATGGGCATTGTAATAAGATTGCTTTTGCGATCGGGAATGTTTTTTACATTACATAATTACATATAAATATATTACCCTTGTAGGCTTATGATATATGGACAAATAATTTGTAAACATAGATTTTTAAAGTCACGGAGTACCTAGTAAGAGCGGCTACTATTCGCGATGTTGTGATTTTGATACTTAAACGTGTTATACAGTGTTTACTGATTGCTATAAACTTGAGCTATCTATTCCATAGCATGTAGGTTGATATGACAGGTGAAGAGTGAACGTACTCATAATTATCTGCCTCTACTTTGGAGGAAAAAAACACCGTATTTGAGAGGTCACTATTGAAACTGAAATAACAATAATTGAAATTCATAGTCATGTTGAGTGACTTTTAGTGCCATATAGGTATTTTATTATGCTAATTAGTAAAGGACACAGCTAGTTATTATTAACATAAATTTTATGTGCGTAACGTAAAATATACGCAATATAGTTTTGCTTGACATATTTTTCACGCTGCATTCAACGCATTTTCCATCGATAGGTATCTCTAATGTTAAAATATCATTAGTAATCAATGTGAATGCATGAATCTAATTTTGCATACGAAATCTTTCGTAGCAGATTTTAACCTTTTAATTGACGGACTATGTATGTAATCTAATTTGTTTTGATTTTAACAATACGTACAGATCTCATGTACTTTATACTATAGCCTTATACTAAAGGTTCTACTTAGTAGATTCTACATATTTCTGTACGTCCTCGATCTATAAATTATTTTCCTTTATTCCAAAGTTAACAAACTGCGTTTTGAAGTTGCCATAGGATAGGAGACACTACATGGACATGTGACTATTTAATTATAATATACAAAAGATTAACTTTCACACAATTATGAAGGGATTATAAATAATTTTAAACTTAATGGTTGTCATAGATTTGTTTCTGAATTGTAACTGAAAAAATACTTATTGCGAAGTTTTAGTCATGGCCTAAGTACCATAGGCTTCGTTGATTATATTTGTTATTATAGTAAAATTAAAGCAAGTTGATAACGTAACGTGCCGTAAAAATCACGATTCACGCTTTGAACGAAATAAATGCGAGAAATTCTTTTTTAAAGTGAGTAGTTCTTTAAACTATCGGACATTATGATTGAATTTTAATTTCACTGATTTGCAACACATAGTAACCGCATTTCTAAGAGTTAGAAGAGAACTAAACTGACTTGAATGTTAACCAAGTAGCCACAGATTAATTAACAAGACACAATTGGTCGCCTCGTATTTTAGTTCGCTGAATTAACAACTACCATACAAGACACTGACATACGTATTTCCTTGTATTTTAAATTAATTATTACACATTAACCTGGTATCGCAACCTGACATGTGTTTATAGAAGAAAATAATGAGGCTTGTATTTTACATAAAATCTTAAAAAAACCAGATTTCGAAAATCCATAATAATTTACCTTGATAATCGTATCAAGTCGCAGTTGTCTGAAAATAATACCCAATATCTCTGCCTACCTGTGAGAAAGTGTATTTCGGTTTTTCATATTCACTGGTGTACTGTATGCTGTAATGGGTATCCGCTCTCATTAAAATCTTCATGATTGTGGTAGTGAGTTGAACTGGTCATAGAATATCACTGGACACTTGTAATAATTAGACACCACAGCACTATGTGTTCTCGTCATAAGTTACTGTAGAAATGAGTTTGAGTCGCTACACTCGCTGCGATTTATATGGGCACAAATTGATTCACAAAACTGATTGGCTGGAGGCTGTGCGATTCAAAACAGTGTTCAGTACATGATAGAAAAATGCGTCGTAAATAGGTATTATGGCCGTAACCATAATCTATGTCTTTGACATAACTTTTGTCTGCAGGATTGTAAAGGGTGTGGTGCATAGATGATCGTGTACTTAGACATTAAAATGATCTCATTTCAAAAAAATGCTCGTTTTCTTCTATTCTCAAATGCTATTACTGCGCCTGCAGTCTTGGATTCGATGGGTTGGGCTTTGATGTTGGGTTTTCGGATTTTGAACTAATCAATAGCAGATTGACACCTATAACTTCATGCTATGTAACATGTAATAGATAAGAAGTTGATTTACCAGGTTTATTTGAAAGCTGCTTGCGCCTTGGGGTAGAAAATAATTTAAAATTAAATCAAAAATACTCGAAACATATTTCAGCTGAATATCTCATTCGTCCATTAGCTTTTTTACTACGATTCAAATTAGCAAGCCTTAAAGTATCATACAGATGACAATAGCTCTCAAATATTTTGAGTACTTCCTTGTATCAAGACACTAATTTATTATGATGTGTCGTTACAACCATTTACAATACGTTTCGTTTTCATGCTACTGAAACTATGAAGGACCTTTACATTATTTGATTGGACGATGTCGTGAAGCGAGTGAAGTGTGGGCGTTACTCTAAATTATTCTATGGACTTGACATTTGTAGTAATAAATACTACAATATTGTAGAATCTGGACCTCGTATTTAGCAGCCACATTTGCGAGTAACATGGCATTTAATCTTTACCTAATAAATCAAAAAGAACGCTTAATACATATAGAACTCACAGCCTATTTCAATTTAAATTAAATTACGGTTAACCCAACTGACTTTATGTCAGTTAACTGTCCAACACCAAGTGGTCACCGGTGACCGCAATCTATTGTTCTTTAATTGTGTCTATAATGACAGTACTCAAAGAGTTAACAAGAATGAAACAGAAGGAGTAGAATAGACCAATATAATAGTCAGTTATCATTATATATAGTCGGTAAGTATCACCGCAGTAAATTAAACCGTTAAGAAGGTTCTAATTTTACACTTTATAGTTTTTATAAGGATATTATATTGCATTCTTGAAGTAAACAGTCATTAGATTATTTTATAATTATTTACCTATTCGCACACAGTAATTTAATTGGTGACGGTATTTAAACCTCGTTTTTATACTTATTTATACAATACAATTCTGTTATAGTTTTTCTAATTTCGTCTATTGCAGTTATCTGCGTTTTCCTCATAATGCAGCTTTGTCAATTAGTAGGTATCTACACCTGTAGTACTGTTTAACTATATTTTCAGTCCATTGTTATCGTGAGCCCCTATTACCTTCTTCATAGGACGCTTTTGCATATTGCATGGCATGTATCCATATCAATTTACCTCATTATTATTGCTAATGCAACAATGGAGGGGTATTACAAAAAATCTGCATTAGTATTCATGGAATAGTTTATCTAAGTATAAACCCAAACAAAAGCCCCATATTAGTTATTTTAGTAGAGGTGCCACGTTACTTATACGTAATAATCATGGGGCCATAGTCGCGTGACCAGTCGCGTAATCGTGATGACTACTGACAGACATCAGAACAAGTCCTAGGATTTTTTTGATAACTGACCATTGATTAACTGTCCATGATTCTGCAAGGAACATTTCTTAATAGTAAACTGTAGTAAACATTGCTTTGAATAACTATTACTAATCACTACTGCTTTGGTCTTAAATCTGGACCTAGATCTAGATATATAAATACAATAAAAAAAAAATACAAGAATGTATCATTGCGCATTCATTAATTGATGAAGTGACGATCAAGTACATATTTACTTCATCGTTAAACAAAAAGAATAATTAAAATGTTTAAAGATTATGCAACTGCAATAAAATCTTAAAATAATAATGAACACGTGATTCCAATCTATGTATAAGACACGGTTGTTTAATCATTATTGTTCTATGAAATTAAAAAGAAATTACAACTCACTACACATACCAGAGAAGTATTACGAAAACAAAAACTATGTATCGTATTTAGGCGATATTTTGCATCCATATTTTTTAATTTGCATCATTTATTTGAAGTAAATAGAAGATAGAGAGTTTCTTTTAATATTTTGTTTACGGACATTATGTACGATCGTAAGTTATGATAAACAGTTTTTATTGACCTAATCGTCTAGCATGTGTTCCACATGTTGACATGTCGACGTCTGTATGGAAAGCTATAAAAGGGCAATGCACATAGCCTACTGTAAACAAAAATATATTAATGTTTTGCATATTCCTTTACAATCGGTCAATAAATATGACCTTCAGCTCTGTATAGTTTTGATGGAGTCCCTAGTGGCCCACATAAGTCTTACTTCTCACGAAACAATTTCTAACCTTCGCATTTTTTGTTTTTATAAGAATCTGTCCCCGTGTAATGCCATATTGACTCATGCTTATTAGCGTTTATTTTGACAAGTGCTTCAATTCAAATCAAATGGGGATTGAAGGTGAAGATGGACGCAACATAATGTTTGAAAGTGTACAGTTTACGAACTACGCCCTAAAAGTCGAACATTCGTTCCACATGCCTTCACACTTTTGTGTAATTGATAAAGAGTTTAATTGTTTGGTTTTGTTTATGTAAGCTCAGGTTTCATTCTGAAATTCGTACTTAGTAGAATTCTACAACACGTGTAGTGTAGCTAATATGTAAAAAAACCATGACAAGACAATCGTTACGTAATACGCGGAGGTGTGCGTGGCTCTGCCCCATGGCAAAAACATGTAAAAGTGATGTAGTCAACACGAAGCAATCTCGTAGTAACGATTTGGAAGGCACGTAGCAGTCTAGTAGTCGATGCATGGTAAGCGTGTAGTAGCCGCCCAGCAGACGCGTAGACATTAATGGAACTATGTAGCCAAGTCGTAGTCACGTTGTAATAGACGCGTAGTCAACACGTAGCCGTCACGTAGCATATTCGTAGTAGAGCCGTCGTAGAGGTGTAGCAGACGCGTAGCCGATTAATGAAACAATGTAGCCAATGGGTAGTCATGCTGTGGAAGATGCGTGGTCGCCAGTAATGTAGCAGGTTCGTAGTAGAGGCATCGTAGAGGTGTAGCAGAGGCGTAGCCGATAAATGAAGCTATAGCCAATTCGTAGTCACACTGTGAAAGACGCGTAGTCCACACGTAGCTGTCACGCAGCAGGTTCGTAGTAGAGACGTCGTAGCGGTGTAGCAGACGCGTAGCCGATCAATGAAACTACGTAGCCAAGTCGTAGTCACGCTGTAAGACGCACGGGTAAGACGTGTAGTCGCCACGTAGCCGTAACGTACTGGTTTTGTAGTTTATATGTTTGCTTACACATAGCCAAAGCGTAATGAATAGAAGACAAATGACATAAGTGGTGAATATATTATTATATTATTATGCGCCTTTTCTATACATTTTTTTTTTTGAGGGCGGAAAATCATCCAATGACTTCTCCCGCTCGGGTGAGGCGAGAGGGAGTGTCAGACTCTTACTGACTAAAAACTACCCCGTTTCTTCTCCTGCACTTCGAGCCGGAGCCCCGGCAACCCGTTAAGTCTTAAGCGGCTCCGTATATTATTATTATTATGCGCCTGCCTCTTTAATTTAGCAATATATTTTGTAGTGGCACTTGTCAAGTTTTCTATGAGGCGTGTAGTCATTATACGTTAAATACTACTTTTGCATCTTAGTGTAGGTTATTAAACTAGTAACTAAAATCTACTTTTTTTAACTCAGTTTTGGATATACATTATTAAGATTTTCAGGATTTCCCCTCAGCAACATTATACAATCTGGAAATAGTGTAATAGACTCAAACCTATTTATCTTATACTGTGGTAAAATCTAATAAAACGAATTAATATTCTTCGTTAATCTATATGCTTATTATAAGTCTCTAAGATCTAAGTAATTTTTATTTCATTTCATCTATGAATTTAAAACCGAAATAAAACCACTGCAGATGCGATTAGTGCACTCTATAAACCTTTAGATTAAAGTATTCTATTAAATTAATGTTGATAACATAAATACTGTTTTTGTCTTTAATAATATAGTCGTGAATATTATCATTTAGGACAGTATCATGCTGTTATATCAATATGTGTATAGTGACTACTGTCTATACTAATAATTGGGTTCCTTGTTAAAAGTTTACCTAGATATTATCAAACAACACAATGAACCTATTAAAGAGTCAGAAATAAAACAAAAGCGTAAATTATAAATTATTTTGTATTAAAAATAACAACAATAAATATTAACTCCATAATATACGGAGTCTCATACATAGTTAACGGCAGACTCTACATTTTGCTAATGCTTAAAATAATTATTTGGTTACTATAGTACTTAAAACAGATTTGTCATGACCATTAAATATAGTTTACAGATCTACATCTAGCTTCTTATGAGCGAATTGAAACTCATTTCAATTCTGGATACACGTTTTTAATTGTGTAGTTAATTCAATACGTATACAAAGCAATTGGATAAGCTATTGTTCATCTATGTACAATTAATTACAAAATAATTATAAATATGAGTGAGTCTTCTAAAACAGATCCAATATCACGTTAGGAACTAAAATAATAGCGAGCACCGTCGCAGAGCGGAATGCTACTACAATTTTATAACTAAAGGAACTGTTTCAAGACATTTAACTATTCTAATTTTCTACTATATACACCTATAAAAATATATCTTATGGCTACATTCCCATTCAGTCTTCAGCCCGCACTGATTCAGTGCTTTGCCTTATTACATATTCTAAAATTTGCTTCCTAATACAGTTCATAACTTAGTATTTGGAATGTACATTATTCCCGGACATTAGGCGAAATATAAAATTAGCAATTTTGTGATTGCTTGCTGTTAATGTTCCGCACTCGTCGCGGCCCCCCGGTTAATTTCCTTTCTATGTCTTCCAAACTCTTGCCTCGGGTTTCAGGCACAAAGAATATCACAAAGAACAATCCCACTAAACAGATAACAGCAAACAACCAGACGGTACCGTACATATTAATGGCATCAATAATATTGTGGAAAGTTTTAGTAACGATGAAAGTACACGTCCAGTTAAATCCAGTCGCCAAAGAAGCGGCTGTGCCACGGATCTTTGATGGCAAAATTTCGCCTAACATTAGCCATGGAATAGGTCCAAATCCAATAGAGAAACCAAGGACATATATAACAAGACAAGCAAGTGGTAACCAACCATAAGCGGTGACATCAACTCCTGAATCCTTAACGTAGAAATATGCTCCCAGAGATACAAGTGTAATAATCATAGCAACTGAGGAAATATATAATAACATTTTACGACCCAGGCGATCAATAATGGCAGACGCTATAAATGTTGAAACAAAATTGACTATTCCAATGATGATACTTGCCAAATTTTCGTCTACACTACTGCCAGCCATTTTGAAGATTGATGCGGCATAGAAAATCACTGCATTAATGCCACTTAATTGTTGAAACAACATCAATCCAAGAGATATAAGGACGGCTGGCATGTATTTATAATTAAACAGTTGTTTAAGTGCATTGCCACCTTTCCTATCGGAATCTGCCTGTGTCATTGTAAGATCACCCAATTCTTTTTCAACGTTTGTATTCTTGCCTCTGAGCCACTGCAAGGCTTTACGTGCGTCTTCGGATCGCCCTCTGGACACAAGCCAACGTGGAGTTTCTGGTGTCAGCAGCATAAGTAAGAAAAATGGTACAGGAAGCACAGCTCCAAAGTATGCAAGTTTCGACCAGTCGAAGTAGCTACCCACAAAGAATGCCAGAAGAATTCCAGTGTTACCGAATGCTGTGGGAAGCAATCCGAATGCACCTCGTACTTCAGGCTGTAGTGTTTCACCAAGATATACTGGGAAAGCCAGGGATACTATTCCAACGCATACGCCACAGAAGACTCGTCCAGCAAACACCATTACTACATTTGTCGCCGATGCTATTAAAATCCAACCGGTGAAGAATGGTAGAGCCATTCCCATTATGGTCCATCGTCTTCCAATGCATTCAATTAGAGGCCCTCCCGCTATGCCACCCACCAGCGCTGCCAGGGGCATAAGACCACCGACCCAAGTAGACTGTAATAGAAAGAAAAGTAACATTATAGTAACCATCAAAAATATTTTTTCTGTTCTAATTAAGCGGAAAATGCGTTACCTTTTTTTCAGTAAGTATGAAATTAAAAATTAGAATTTCATTAGACTAAAATTTGATAATTGCAAAAATATTCGTTAACAAACTGAATAATGATTCCATGTGCTTAGTTTAAGTTAGGTTTTTTTTAATAAAAGGAACCTTACCTCTTCTTTAGTCATATGCAGAGTGTTGTTCATGCTAATCAAAGCAGGAGAAGTGTAGCCTGACGAAAATCCGACGATCAGCGAACCCATAGACACTGCAAATGCAGCCAAGAGCTGAAACAAATCAAAACAAAATATTAAAATTATGCCATTTAAAACGTATAACCTGTGTCATAACTGGCACCTGTGATGATCCATGACACGACATTTTATTTCCTAGTTTGTATGACGGAGAGATTTTTGCAACACGTAGTATTGCGGACTTTGTCCAGAAAGCTATGAAGTTCTACGAGCGGGTCGCTTTTATTATGTACCCCTTGCCACCCCTGCACCCAATGTTATAAAGTTATTTACTTTCTGTTTACGTAGGTTAAGTTTACCAGAACTGTGTACATAATGCACATAACCGGGAATGTCCACAGTTTTATTTCAGGAAAATTACGATCGCATGTTGATAGAAAGAATAAAAATAAACTTACAGTTTTTCCATATCTAGTTATACTATCAAGAAAGACGTTTATCTTTGTATTGAAGAACATTTCTTTATTTTGTCGTGAAACTTTAAAGTGAATGTGTGATCTTTGCTTAGCTGAGAAATGAAAAAATGACCGACTCACAAGGAAACGATTTAAGACTGTATGTTACTGTTATTTTTTCCATTGAATGCGAGTCTTATCGAAATCGTAGATTTTAGTACTTTTATGAAAGGTGTTTATGTATAGAATTTTCCATTTATTCACTTACAGCGTAATCGAAACGCTTACGTTCCTATGAATGCATTCATGTTTTAAAAATGAAAATGTTGGAACAATAGTAAAAACTCTTCGATGACTTACTTGTGTCCACAGGTAAAGACGTTGTGTCGTCGGAGCATATGGCGGATTGTCTCCATTGATGGTGTAGTCATTTGGTTGTTGTTTCGCGTTATTGTCTGTACTCAATTGTTTTACAAATGGAATCGAGTTCCGCAAATTCTCCTCCTTGGCGCCTTGAATTTCCATCTCCATCTTGTACTTAAACTCGTTTCCTAGACTGATTTGGCGAAGTTGCTGGAAATGACGTCTTGTGTTCTCGAATGAGTCCTGTTCGTCCTCACTGCTGCTTTCAGTAGAAGCGTTCTCTGGGATGGTAGCGTAATTAGGCACCAAAGTTCCCTGCGATCCGAGAGATGCCGCCAAAGATGTTGAAGTGGTTGACGCAGAAAGTGTTGGCTTTGAAGGCACTCGGGAGTACTTGGGACCGCGTGTCCTATATAGCCTTTCCTCGTCGCCTTGTCCGCGGCGAGCTTGCTCGCTCCCACCCTGCAATTGTTAAGATTATTTTATTATACCACTAATTCAATCAAATACACTTCGTGCTGATAGTTTAGAATTTATAACACACCGATTGTTATTGACAATTGGACTGGTCACTCAAATTCCCTAGACATAACTGGAGTAATCATCCGCAAACATACCCCATTTATTATATATCCACTATCTAATGTGCGTAAGTCAAGTCCCGATGATAAGGATTGTAAGCCCAGTCGGAGGTCAGATCGAGAATACACACATTGCTTATTGACCACAAACTATCATATGACCATTGCATGTTCCCGATAACCTAGTGATACGCGTAGTTGGTGCCATGACCCGAGCCATACTCGGAATCCTGTTCCAAACACCACTTCACACAGGACCTCCACGTCTTTATCATTATGTGTCCGTTTTACAGAAAATTCGCGAATAAATTGACAAAAGAGGCAGTCAGAACGGCCTGTCTATATCGAGCACATCCACCACTACTGTTCACGTACAATATTCTTGACGTTATCGTTCGATTGTCCATTAGTTATAATGATGTTTATAAAACAATGTATAAACACTTTCTTTGCATGTCGTACCTGTAACCATTGGTTCATTGACGGCAGTATCATGTTTACATTCTGCTGAAGACATGACCGGACATAATTATGATTTGCTAAATTAGTTCCATCTAAACCTGGGTTCTATTAAGTACCTACTTACTTTTTATATTCTGATTACCTCTGAGTTATTACTAAATGTAGCGTAACATTTTATCCGGGGATAATTCGTGACTTTATTGCGATCCATTCTACTATTAATAAAACCTTTTTTTTTAATTAATTTGGTCATCATATATACGACGAGACTCGTTTTTTTAGAAGTGATATGACATTATTACGATAAGTCAAATTTTCTTTATTTTATAGAAGTTTGTTTATGTTCTAGGTGTGCAAAAAGGTGTGCAAAAAGTTTCATGAGAAAACAAAAACTTCGCAATTTGTTTAATCTTTCTTCCCCTTGCCCTTCCTCTTTGATTTGTTAAACTTTTCAAGGTTGAGGTATTTTATAGAAGACTTGAGATTGACTATAAAAATGATTTATTTATATATCTTAAGAAATCATTAATAGCCCCTAATCAATAGGTTTAGTTATAACGCGAGATTGACGTGATTGACTCTAAAGTCACGGTTCATTGAGACACAGCTCACGTGTTTTGATTGAGATCTAATCAATGTAGCTGGCTTGGGAGGTCAATCAATACTATTAATCCATAATTAATTATAATAACCAAGTAACCCAATGTGTATTCAGGAATTAGGTTAACCGGCATTTGAAATACGAAATGTAACCTTAATAAATAATATCAACGTCCGTTTACGTTTAAAATAAAACAAACAAACAAACAAGTTTGTTGTCAACATTGTTCATTGAAGAAAGTTCAAGGACGGTTAGAACTTTTCCGTTCGACAACTGTTTATTTTCACATAACTTTCCAATCAAAATATTTATAGGTACATAGTATTATTTAAAAAATTTCTTCTTTCTTTAGTTATTACTATTAAGCATATTTTGTTAGTATTAACATTATAATTAAAGTTAAACTCGGTTATGCGGTTTATAATTTTGTTGCACGTGGCCAGATTATGATAAGGGGCAATCTAAACAAAGTTCATTTTTTTGCAAAGCGCCATCTATTACAATCTGAGAAAAGTTTTAACTACGGCCATGACGAAGAAGTAAATTCACTTAGGGTTGTACCAAGTGATGGCGCTAGTGTCTTATTGCAAGTTTTAAAAGTATGAAAATAGATGGCTGAAGTAAAATATTTTTATTATATTTCTCTTATTTTCATTGTTACTTTTTTGTTATTTAAAAGTTAAGTAAAAATCGAATAATTATTATTACTTGATAGTATATAATAAAAAATACCCACTTTAATTTTTTTAAATCCTAAATAGTTTTCGCATAATATTATTAAACTGAAAAATATTAATGTCCGTGATGACAATGTAATTAAAAACAGCAGTTATTAAGTTAAATTACTTCGGCGCAATCTGCAATTGCGCCTGGCCTTGCAAGGCCGCCTTGATTCAATACGACCGTGAATGCCGCCGGCGAACCTGCGTGCATTTTTGAACTATGAAATTGAAATTCACGTGCATTTTTATGTTTGGTGTATACTAATGTGTTAAATTACAGATTATTTCTTTGTAATTGCATTCGAAGTGATGTTAACCCCTGGTTGCCGGGCAACGTGCGCCGGCATCGACCGTCTGTCGGTTCCCGCCGGTTTAGAAGCATCGTGAATCTTTTCCAGTGCTTTGCACTTTACACTTACGCAGTAAGTTGTGGCGGGCTTACTTAGAAAGCATTCTAAAATTCAATTCGCATTCCCTTCGATTAAATTCAGTGGATATAATAAATAAGCCACATGTTTTTGGATGAATTCCTAAATATTCATTTAGTAGGTGCACATAATGTCCAAATAAAAACAACTGTACAATAGAAGGCACTAGGTACCTTCATGTTGAATATACACCAAGCACTTTTACAATTTGAATAAAATAAAATTTCAGTCACTTATTTCTACTCACAACATTGCAAAAATATTTGAACAAACTTACCATTTCGGTGGAGAGCTGCTTGAGGTAGTCCATGATTTTCCCCACGGCATTGGGGTTATTTTTATTGAAGCTCATCTTGCAGGCTTCTTCAGCTGTGTTAGCTTGAAAACTTGTCAAGGAACGTCAAAATGATAATGTTTATGAAAAGTAGCACTTTGTAATACAGTGTATTGCAATAGTTGTTTATAATCCAGGTTCGGGTTGTTGCCGGGAAGTTATCCACATCACTCTGTAATAACTAGAGGATGCCGCCTTCTGCCAGGCCTACGGTAACACACGAACGCTATGGCACGCAGCTGCGAATTGACACAATTTTACCGCCGACGTGTTATTTAAATTTATTTTGTTTGTAGTTCACTAAGTTCATTCAATAAATTATAATTCCCGCGCTTCTATTTGTCAAAACACAACATTCAATTTTCGCAATAATTGACAACATAAGATGTTGGCAACGCGTACTGAATTCTTCAGCAACCGAGTTATCTATTGAAACTTGCAGATGGCAGCGCAATGTTTTATATAGGAAGGTGGCAGTCGGGCCGCCGTCTGCCCCCCCCCCTGCCCCCCTCCCACCACGGCGCGCCGCCGCGCTTGTGTGCGTGAAAGTTGATAAAGTGTGCACACCACGCTACTCACTCACACTAGTACCACATCGACTGTTTGAAACTGAATTACTTTGAATATTTGTTTAGTTTGTTAGAATTTGAATAGCCAGGTTACGCAGGTACACAATAACTACGAATTAAACTAATAACAATGGTGTAACCATGGCAAGTGAAGATGTCGTATCATATGCTCGGCTATCGAGGAATACCCTGCTAGCTAAAATAGCTTTGATTCAAGCCTCTTTTTAGTAAGTACAAGGAAGTTTTATGATATGTATATTTTAATCCTCAAACTGGCAAGGTTATAAAGCGTTATCCGTGTTCATTGTACGTAAGTATTCACTTGTGTAATTAACCGCTTCTTATAGTTACGTAATGCTCTACCAATAAAATTTTACTAAAACCTCGTTACGAAGAGCATTTCAATGTTAGAAAGGATGTTTGTTGTCTAATAAGATTCCTAGTTAGGAAATGCTAGCATTTATCTCAAAGCATAAGTAGTTATTAATTATACGAATTGCATAATATTTAATTAGAATTTTAAAGCCTTTCTCGTGAAAAGTTATTTCAATGGGAAGAGAGCTTGCAGATTTTGTAATTGCATCTATATAGTACAAAGTCTGTTATGGCATCTATGAGTGATTAGGTTTCTAAAACCACATTGGTAACATTTTAGTGTGAGTGTGGTTGGTGCACACTGCACCGGCCGCGGGCCGCGCCGAGTCCCGTAACCGGCGACCTTGCCTGTCTTTACTTAGTCCGCTACGCGTCTGGGGGTGTGTCCTGTGAGGCTCGACTCTACGTGACACACAGAGCGTTTGCCTTCGACACTCAAAAATATGTTCTTTTATCATAATCCGTGGTCTATTCCAACCATTTTACCTGTCAACATTCCATTTCAGGGCAAGTTATCTGCCGTATTTCATATGGAAACATCCAACAGCAGTTTATAAATTTATTAGCTTAGCTTAAATTATGTAATAGGAAACTAGTTTGCTTGTTTTCAATAAGTTAAAACATAATTTAGGACAAATCAGCAAATATCAGACACCGATCGTCTTATAATAATGACTATTAATAACATTATGAGTGGAACTGGAGATGGTCGCCAGTTTGGCGTGTGGTTTTGCGGTGTGTATTGTATTATGGCGAACAATTGTAGGTGGGTCTCACACGTCATTGTACCTACAGCTGTTTTGTCCGACGCATTATGACTTGCTTCATTAAACCGAATGGACCAACAAACGTAGATAAAATAGTTGGCGTCAGTGACGAATGTATTATGAATTACGAGAGTGACTTGATATTTTTCTACAGATTACATTTATCAGACTGCCACACCTTCTTATGATTTTAACTCAGACATGTATTAAGGAAATATAAAATAGGTGTGTCCACTATGATTCATCCTTCCCGAAAATAACATGAATAGGTTGTCTACATTATTTTAAGAAAAGTACTCAGTGTGGTCTGGTTTCTATATTGTCTGATTCATTTAATCGAACAAAATAAGGAAGACGTGACAGATGTTTCAGTTTTATTTCTAAGGATACAAAATTATATAGGTATGATGCAATTAAGCTATTAAGTAATAATAAGTATTGAATACTTTTTACGTAAATCACTTTTAACTGTGTATTCTTTTACTTTCTCTTTTAATATAACTGTAACCTGTAACAAATAAGGAAGGCAATTTTCCAATAATTTGATTTTCATCATCGATTTACATACAAACATCGATTTCAGTTACGATAGATTATTTAAATTATATTTTATAATTTAATCAAATGATAACAACACCCGATTACAAAAAATACCAAAAATTGCATCATTTTTCCTTAATCTTTAAATACATAGTTAGTCTTCGTTGGGACACTTGCTTATTTTGTTCTCAAGTCTCGTAATGTGAGGTCAGATGTCCTGAATGACCTTACTCAGTAATAACTGAACAATAATCCGCATTTCGTAACCTAATCAACCATGCTACCAAATGCAGATTTATTTTCTAAAAGGACTGAAATGTCCACCATTTTTCTTCTCTCTTATTTTGTCCTCTGTAAGTTTTATTCTGGAGTACCTATTGTATTTCGGGAAGCAATATTATTTTCCTTATCAGGCTAGTTCTCGGTAATATGGTAATTTGAATGTCCTCAGAAGCATATTCGTTCGAAAAGTAGTTTGTTAGAGCCAAATGCATTTTTCAAATAGAGCAAGTGAATGTAAAGAATTAACAAAACAACTTACACCTATTTTAAACAGTTTCATCACGTTTTATACAATAACAAATCTTTTATTAGATATCATCTTAATGAAGTGGAGAAGGTGTGTCTTCAGTATTTTAATTATAAATATTGAATTCACGACGCAAAATATGCTTTCTGATTAGATACATATCTGAAAAACCCATTAAAGCAGTATGGACCGAATTATACCTATCATAAATTCCATTTAAAAGGAGTATCTGCCTAATAATGTAATGATAATGAAACTGATACAAGATATTACTTCATGTTTATGTTCAACGTGGGCGTTATGTGCGTATTTCAGCGAGGCTTTTGCGGTTGAGGTTTTCTAACATATTTTTGTCTGGGTTATAATAATAATGTGTAATGTATAATTGTTGACGTGTGTATGCGCGTGCTCTGTGTCACGTGCGCTCGCTAAACTGTCTGGCGGCGGCGCACACAGCCGGTGTTCCCGAAAGCTCTGCCCCGCCCCCGGAGTCCCAAACACACACTAACATCACGAGCTGCTACGTCACGCAGTAATACGTCACACACGTGAATAACCAAACCCACCAAAGCTTAATGTGGACGTGACCACACCGATGTTTCTATCGACATATTGCATCACATTGTTAGCTGTGGTTTACCGACGCGGTTTTAATTAAACTAGGTATTCCCATTTAAACATAACACAAGTAATACAAAATACTGTCCTGAAAATAAATTAGGATAATTTTGACATCGAACGAGTTTCATATTTTTGTTTTGTCATGTCAATCTTTTAGTGTCACGTCATACGAAGGCATCGTAATTCAAGAGACGGGTGCACATAGACGCAGTTGTGTTAACCTATAGCATTCATTATTCACAAGGGACACACACATCACACAGTCAAAAATGACAGTGGAATATTCCGAACTGAACTGGCAAGTCCCTGGTTTTCTCGAACGTTCCACGTCTCGAGAATCTTTCCATACCGAGTGCAGCTATGGTGAGCGGAGCATATTTGCAACATGAAGTATTGCAATACGAGATTTACAAAAACAATCGATGTATTTAGCGCATACTTGTAATACAGATTTATGTTACACACATATTGTAAAGAAGACATTGTGAAAACTTGTACCTTTCCTGGGTGATACGATAAAAGATAACAATTATTAATGTTATAATCGTTATGCACAAATACATCACGCGTACCATCCAAGCAGGAGTGTTTTATCTTATCAACAACAAATCTAGATATACTTCCGATTATTTTAACATAAATTTCCATTGAGAGCTGGTGAAAAGTTTCAACACAGCTATAAAAAAAATTGTTGAACCCCATTAGAATTCAGACATATTGCGTGACCTTAAAATAGGCTATATCCACTTTACATCTACGCATAATTTCATTCAGCTTTTCTTCAGTGAAACTACAATTTTATATATTTGTTCGTTTGTGAAGTTTTGTAGGTAGTACATAAACCGCATCGTGGAACGTTTCTAGAAAATCAATATTTATTGCGGTACAGTGCTTAGGTAGAGTTAGCAGGTATTACGGCGGTCGATAGCACTGTATGTAGGGCGATCGATAGTCCTTAACTTGACCTAGCTAATAAATTATTAAAATTCTGATTCAATACTGATGAACTTTTTTAAAATTGGACTGCAACCAACAGCCTGTAGACGGTCATTAAAACTTATATTGAAAAAATATTGATAGTTTCGTAATATAATTGTATCATCGTAGTTATTACGATAAACTTCAACCTTCAAACGTTTGATTCGATCTAGCCAACTGTAATCCCTCTCAGAAAATTACTTTAATTAATACTAGTAATAAATGGTTGAATGACAAGGCTAGACGGAGCCAAGTATTATTATGCTAGTGGATTATACAATTCGGCATGAATGAGTGTGTCTGATCTTGCCCACTAGAGAGCGAGTTTAACCGCCCAGCCGGCCTTGGCGAAGCGCAGAGGGTTACAGAGGTCAGACTGAACACACCCTTCGATGCAGGAGCCACCAATCTTGTTATGAGCTAATGATAACAACATATGTTTCTACATTACGTGTTATTACATATTTATCTCACGAAAACATGTATTTACCAATCAATAAAGACACAATGCAATTCAATAGTAAGCATTCAATGCGAATGTTATCTTTCTGATAATATTAATAGTTTAACACCTAGAGTAGTTATCTAGGTTCTTTATCTTTCCTATATTACTTATGCATTCCTACGTAGACACTGACCACCCGCAATCATTTATCTCAAGAACCTCAACTTGTAAGTGGCATAGGAAAATGTTCTTTTCCAGTAATTAGAACTGCCTTTGCACTTATTCCGTGACTTTCAAATCGATTAATATGAGTCATAAAGCTTATCATAATGCGCTCAGACATAACATGATAAAATTTTAGGGGTTAAGCCAACAAACTAAGCTCATAAACCTACATCATATATTGTAGATAGGTAAGCGTTAGCGCAAGTACATAAAATATTGGGTACTCTCATAAACAATGCATCAAACGTTTTACTCATATTAATACGTACCATTAAATATTCTTACGAAGCGTTGCATCGGTGTCCGTAGTCGGATCTTATTATTATGTGCATAGATTAAGCAATAATAGTACTTGTAGTGGCGCAGTGTCCTATGAATTAATTCCCACACGAGTTGTATAAAATGCACCCTATTTATAGCACTAGTGAGCTATTCCGTTTAGTTTAAAATGGTGGTCTTTGGAATCTTAAACGTTTCTAAATTTACTTTCGTATTTCTAGAAGTCTTGTATCGATCGCACTGCTATAATGGAAATGCTACAACACTATTTGCGAAAACAATCACGTTTTGTTTGATCCGATTCTTGGAGTTTTCGATTTTGACATTGAAATTACAATTCACTACTTTCGTACTTTTTCTCATTCTCACTGACACAGTTATTTAATAGTTCATTATGATAAAGTCGTTCAAATATGCACGTGGGAAGCTAATTAACATTGTCAGTTGTAATACAGTGGATTGCGCGCAAGTAAAGTCGCTAACAAACCTTCAAGTATTGCAGTCCAAACATTAGCATCGGTAAATTACGGATGTAATTTGACCTGCTTAGTTATCCTTCTTTTCGATTATTATATTTGATTATTTGTGCAATATTTATTAATAATAAATAGTGAAAATTAAATACAACTAGCACTAGCAGTCATCTCTGGATTTTATATAACAATCCTTGTAAATCTTTTGTGAGCGTTTATCCTACATTCTCTTGCATATTGGTCAGTCGAAAGTTAATTCTTGGGAATTTAAATGACAACTATGTTGTAAATTAAATATTGGAATATTTTCGTAAAAATGTACTTTCATTTCAGTCATAAAGGTAATGTTTATGTGACGCACGTATAGTTATTTTTATACACAGATTATAAACATACCGTACTCGTAGCTAATGATGCAGAATATTGTCGCCGTACTAAAAATAGCCGTAGAAAATCGTTAAAATATTTGTTGTAAGTACATGAAATTATAGTGCAGCGCGGCCGCAGGATTACTTTAACAACGGTTAAAAGTAAATTTTTTACTAGTGACATTAAACGAGAATTAAAAGTTATTCATATGGTTAGTCAAAATTAATTAAAAATTTATCATTTTCTAAGCCTTTTTTTTTGTTGACGGGGTTAACCTTCCAAAGCCTTATCACTGTGTAGACGCCTCGAGGACAACAATAAACAGTCAAATAATGCCTCGACTACTATGAGATTAATGTCTATCGGTACTGGCCATTACAAGTCAGTCCATCAGTAATCTAACTAGCTATAAATACATACCAACACTGTACTTGTTCCCATTTTTATCCGAAAAACAATACGTTGTGGAATCTTTCCACCGCCACCGGTAGCATTGTGAGAGGCATGGCGACGCGACTCGCGACGTACAATGAATCACTTTTTATTCATAACATTTAATTACATTTCATGTATGTATTCGCATTCCTTTCCCAGAATTATGCAGACATGAAGGTAAAAGTAAGTAGCACCATCAACAGAAATCCCAGTGAGACGCATCGATCACGCACACTCTCGGCAGTAGGTGGCGCCATCAACTGGAATGTTGATTACCATTAAAGCATTTTATTAATCCTTCGGATGTAGGATGGCGCCTGTAAGCTCCCTTCGATAACGGTTACTTGCTGTAAAAGTCAAATTCTTTAACTTTCTCGTCCAATATTGCATTACCCCTTTGCAGACAACATAGAGACGTCGCCACCACCATATTATTAAATGTTATTTATGAAAAGGAATTACACACCGTCTGGTGAATGGTCCAAGAAAATTAAACAAAGTTACTGCAGTCTTTCTGAAGGTTTAAATGAAATAATGTAATATTAATACAACCAAACGAACAGTTACTCGATCAAGATAAAGTTTGGACATAAATTATATCTGCGGACATAATAACTGCTTAAAAGATGTTCCAGGAACAGACTCTTTCAATTATATCCGCGTTGTATTGATGAATTATGAAGGAACTTATTATTTTATAAATGTATGCACTAATAAAGATAATCTTAATACATTATAGGCTCAACAAAAGTCATATTATGGGCCGAAAGTCGTAAGTCAATCGTATACAGTGAGTTACAATAATTCCTGTGTGTGAGTGGAGCAAGTCTATTCTTCGATTCCAAATAGCCGTCGCAAATCTAACGGTAACCGAATAAAGTGTAGGTACGTAGCTGTTGCGAAATTAACATTAGAATCGCTTGTGTAAAAAGAATAAAACCTAAAAAACTGCTAAAATTGGTTAATTTGTTCCTATACGATACTCGTATAATAGTCCTTCTAGTATCTGCTTAAACTCATCCGTAATAAAACGCAACGTGTGTTGCGACCTCAGCGTATGCGCCAAAGCACTGATGGAAAAGTACTGGAGAAAAGTTAGCGACAGGTATGGTCAACATTTTCTCAAATCATGCAGAACTTGCGCGTCCTTGAATTTTTGTAGGGTGTAACGTTTTGTGTAACTACAAAAATGACGAAAACGGTATGACGGATTCATTGTTTTTTTTTTAATCGCTTCCTAATTATACTGGATTGTTTATTGAATGTCAGTATTAACATACCATTGTTTGCGAGTGATTTTAAACTGACGTCTGTTTTCAGAAAGGTTCTTTACCACTGCCGAACCTGAATCGTTCGACAAACACTAGCGTGTAACACCCACACGTATTAAACGTTTTGCAATGCGTACACGTCACTCACACACACACTAGTAGTACGCACAGGAGTCTGTGGGTGTGTGAAAGTGTAAAGCGAGGCGCCCTCTCTACACCTACAAGTCTGGGATTGCGTATGTGTTAGTTACTTAGAACGGTAGCACTCAAAAGGTGCACTATTCTTCAAAGAGTTAGGCAACATCTAGTTAAAAAATCAAAGTCGTGCGTTACGTAAACAAAATATAAAAGAGATGCTGCATCAAATTTTTAGTTTTGCGTTTTATCCCATGGAAGAATATAATACGTAGTATTTTTGAAAATAATTTGACAACATAAGCTTAATTATTACAGCTTATACTGTTTGGAGGAAAAATAAACAAAATGAATCAAATTACTAATTCCAGTCAAGAGTACCTATTTAGTTAACTGTTTCCTGTAAGTGTAGGCTAGTTAAGCCTAATAATAATTTGTGTTATTCCCGCTGTATGAAAATATAACATGTGTACGTGATGTCCTAAAAGTAGTTTCCAATTGCAATAAAGATACCTACGTACTAATTATAACAGTACGAAATCATGAGTCGTGACGCATCATTAAAGAAAACAACCCAGTCGAAATTTTTATAATCTATTTACAGCATTCAGTTTTTCAAATAAGATATTGTAATTATACAGATTCTTTGATTTGTTTATTAGAGTTTTTTAGATAACATAGTATCCCTTTTAAGCGCCGAAGGGGTAGGCAGAGGAGGTGCACATAAACAATGTAACCTCCTTTCTTATCACCAAGGGGTGATTTTTTACCCGTCGAACACTATCATGGCAACAACTTATATTGAAAAAGAATTAATCACTAATATGAAGTGAAACTTGTGTTTAACCTTCATAAGAATAATATGTTCTATTGCAAACTAGGCCTTTCTAGTCACTAATTCGGCTTTATGTCTGTAAATGTTGTAATTTAAGTTTGCTGTAAAGCAAACTATCGTTTTGTGTAGTCTATCCCGACAGCGTATTAAACACAAGTCTTGAAAAAGAGGTTAGTAAAATTTTCCATAGAGATGAACCGACGAACGACAGCAATAAATTACAGTTCTAATAATTGTAGGTTTGGTTTCAGAGTAATGCGTGAATGCACGTACTCATCACTCGATGTTATTTTTAAATGTCCCCATACTTCATTTCTTAGCTGCGTGTAACAGAGCACGGGATTCAAGGGAGCAATCACCTTTTGTAGTCCAAGAGCCAGTGAACCCTGGGAGTAACGGTCTCCCTGTAAGGTTAGAAATTTGTATACTTACGATTTATGGTATTCTAAGAGCAATAGCCATGACCTGGCAGGCGTCAGCCCTGCACGTCATCAGCCCCTTTATTTTTTGAACTGTTAAGTAAATTGGGTTTTAAAACTTGTTTCTGTAAATTTGAAAATTTAATAGGATAAAGTTTATTTATTGTACATCTTAAAAAAAAATTGACAGGTGATTACAATAAGCAGAAGTATATGACAGATCAATTAGAAAACGCACTGTTGATGAGGTAATTAATAAACTTTATCCTGTATACTTGAAATTTTTATATGTCTTCAAATAAACGTCTCAGAGTAAATATGTACAATGCCAGGCGGTTTTGAACAGCATAAGACCTTGACAGGCGAGGGGATAGCTGCTAAGAGCGTGCGAGAAGTGTCATGAAGATGGTACAATACATAAAACTCAGAAATCAGCAATGGTTGAAATTTTAAAGGCAAATGTCAACTGTGAAGACGTACAAAGACGTTTTGATGTTGTCATTTTTGATTTTTGATGGATTCTTCTTACTGCATACATTAAAAAATGTCCCCAAAACATTTAGTGGTATTTCCACAAATATTATGTCGCTACTAACAGCTACACATGCCTCATGAGTAGATATCATTTTCGACCAATACTTTTCGCCGTCAATTAAAGATAACGAGCCAAACGACAAGAAGTACGAAACAAAAATTATTTCATTACCGGACCAGAACAAATTCGACCAGTTAATTTTATGAAAGAACTTCGTAACATACAATTTAGAAGCTTTCGTAGATTTTTTAATTACACATTGGAGCACAAATGAAATGATAGAGTTTATCGGGAATACCATAGTGAACTTAAATTACAAACAATGCCATACTTATAGGGGCCATAATAACTCTGTGATTGTCGATATAAATGATGATTTATCGTGCCAAAACCATGAAGAGGCCTTTCAAATTTGCCTTTAAAATTTCAACCATTGCTGATTTCTGAGTTTTATGTATTGTACCATCTTCATGACACTTCTCGCACGCTCTTAGCAGCTATCCCCTCGCCTGTCAAGGTCTTATGCTGTTCAAAACCGCCTGGCATTGTACATATTTACTCTGAGACGTTTATTTGAAGACATATAAAAATTTCAAGTATACAGGATAAAGTTTATTAATTACCTCATCAACAGTGCGTTTTTTAATTGATCTGTCATATACTTCTGCTTATTATAATCACCTGTCAATTTTTTTTTAAGATGTACAATAAATAAACTTTATCCTATTAAATTTTCAAATTTACAGAAACAAGTTTTAAAACCCAATTTACTTAACAGTTCAAAAAATAAAGGGGCTGATGACGTGCAGGGCTGACGCCTGCCAGGTCATGGCTATTGCTCTTAGAATACCATAAATCGTAAGTATACAAATTTCTAATCTTACAGGGAGACCGTTACTCCCAGGGTTCACTGGCTCTCCAGCTATTGCGCGCGAATGGCAGTACATCTGGGACACGCGAATCGACTAGAGAATATTCTAGAGAAATCTATATCCGACTGACGCATAAACCACGTTCCCTGTCGTTAGAATGTTTGACACACTGCCTATGATATCAATGCAAGTCCATCACCAACTATCTGAATATCTCAGATGAGTATGAATCGTTCGTTAAATCTGATTCAGATACTCCAACCAGTATTTTGCACGATGTGCCTGTCATTTGACCCCGACAAACGACTCAACGTTTAAGATCCTTAATCTTCCAAGAAACAATAATGAAACCGTATATGCAACTATAGAGGTGTGTGCTGCAAAACTGGATGATAATTTAGTTAGAATTTAATACTATTTTGAGTTTCTATGAAACTTAGTTTTTAAACATCCAACCAGTACCCCATATTTTATAATCCATAATCTTCTAAATAAGCAATATCACGCAACCAACATGAAATATCGTATCCTAAACAATAATTTCAATATAATAATTATGTCTGATGTAAACAAATTAACCGAGCATTATGTTTACTTTAAACTGTATCATTGTTCCTAGACAATGAGATTGTAAAATCTCCACGTGCTGTTCGCAACATGTAAACAGCGTGTAAAGTAGGTAAGCAACACCAGCAGTTAGCTTATGACGACATTGGCATCTGAAATAATAAGCACTAAGCGTAAGGCTACGCTCGCACTACTTCACACTTGTATCAATAAACATTGCAAATTAAAGAAATGCCAACAAAAGAAATGTTTTCGACACCTTTTAGCAATGACAAATATATTATTATGCTCCTGCACTAGTGTACACTAGTCTTAATATTTAGAAATGCTGTCGCGACATTTTCGCATAATTATGACATTATCAGACTTTAGCTGACGTTACATTCACTATTTTTAACTCATTATTGCGAAACTTATTGGGATGAGTTCGAGGAAGAGTTCACTAAACCATTTTTTACACCTGTAGGTACCTCACTAATTGAGCTTTTTGTACTTACCTTCTCATTACACCACAATCAAAGAGGTGTACTCTTATTAACAAAAAATTAGCATCGTCATGTGACTTAGCAACATTAGCAAACCATTGATTCAATTGCATAAAAAATATAAACCACACATGAAAATGAATGCTTGACTGTAGACGGAAATGTGTGAAAAAACTGTAAGATACTTAATACTTGAGACTACTTGAGACCTTGGGAAACTTATATTAATGAAACATACCTAAGTGTTACTGATGCTTAGATACTTTGTCTTACTCTAACAATCATTAAATTCTGAAGGTATTGGTTGCTTCTACAATTTACGTATATACTTACTTCTCGTTTTTTAACATACATTTGTCCTTAAAATATACTTTTGGGCTAAGTTTTATGTCTCTGGGAAAGTTTTAGAAGCTCAGCTGCTGAAAGTCAAGTGTATTTTTTAGTGATTGACGTGAATACTTTGGAACGCGAACTGATCGCAAATATTTAAAAGTACAACAGTCACGGGCTGATCTTGATCTTTCCTCTTGCAAACAAATTATTTCGTTATATGATTATCATTATGATTAGCAGCGTTTCGCTAATTAGTTCCTTTTTTGCGACAACTACTTACATGACATTTCGGTTTTTTTAATTATCACCTCAAATGCCTATTTGTACTTTGCACCAAGTTGTACCTATCGTTTACATTACACGTGCGGTTTTTTTCTTTTAGTGTTCTGTTCCTAGTATCTGATGTCATATCTTTTAATATTCAACGCATATTTAGCGACTTTTAAACAAGTGTTAATATTGCTTTAACTTATTTCACCAGTAACATGCTTGTAAACTAGCATGATATCATCAGTTAGGTACACGGTTCTTTCTTCCGCAAAACAATCATATAGTAATTTTAGGAGTAACATTAGGAGTCTCTGTCTCTACAAGTATTTCTATATTTGGTTTGATTAGCCAGTAATCGTAGAGCAAGAAACAATAAAAATTTTGAAAACATATGATACAAGAACATCAATAAGGAAAATATTAATATGGAACAGAAAAATCAATTGGCACCTTGGTGTTATTTTCCTTAATAAAAAGAGTACCTAAGTATTATAAAAGAGTTAAACTCATTTCATTTCATGGTGTTATTTTCATGATATAATTATAACAAAGTGGCGAAGAATCTGAAATATTAAAATATATTCTCAATTTTTCTACTGTTCATCATCTTTTTTCTTTTCTAAATTAATTACTCATGTTTATTATTCGGTACAGTACTTAATTTTTAGTGCTCCCAATTATGTAGCACCAAAAATAGTGATGATTAATTGGACAAACCGCATCACGTTACTGAAAAAAACCACATCAAGTGACAAAAAGGTGGATTTTCTGTCTATGATTCTTCAAAGTATAAAAAGTAGGATTTTTGTATATTAAAAGAGAAAACTAGGGCTAAATAAAAATACCCAAACTATACCTGAAAATATAATGTATGTTGTATCATTTCGCTGAATAAAATAAAGGTCAATATCGCAAATTGAGTAAACATACGTTCGCGCAGCGTCTGCATTGCCGTGATTGAAGTTGATTGGGGGCGGTGTCGCCTAAATTGTAATTTATTGGTCGCAGTATTGTGGCCATTGGGTACTCACCACACCCCCCAGTTGTAATATTCATTTTATCGTACACGTGACTTCAAATTTTGTGCCTAGCACTCATAGTAATATACTAACAGGCTTAAAGTCTACAAACATACATACTATTATAAAATGATATGGTCCTGCTCCCCGGTTTCACTTAGCAGCTCCTCTTTTTCCACTTAGACTAAAGTTGAGTCACTAAAAAATTTTTGCACATCGACTGTCATTTTAAATAGTGTGCTCAAACTTAGTCAAACACAACATTGATTCAGATATTGGTTACATTTTTTTTTCATCATTTCTGATATATGATCAAAGACCATGGAAAGTTTGTTAGCATATGATTCGTTTTTATTGCCAATACAGCCAATAAATGTCGCTTCGTGTAAGCGATGAATATAAATTGAGAATTGCGGGTAAATAACCACTTCCTATTAAAATCATCGTACCATCTGAATATGATATTGAAGTACAGATGGCAACAAATTCTGGTCAAAGTCCATGCAACAACTCTATATTAATATTCGATTTCCGAACACCGTTTTTAAATGTTTATTATAATGTAAAAAATAATAGTAGTAGAGTTATTTTCCGGAAAATATTTGTGTGATTGTAGATTTGGCAAGTTTTAGGTGTTAGAATCCCTGCGAAAAACTCAGGGAACACTGTTAGTAATAAAAAAAACATTATGACCACTTTATATTAGATAATGTATCCAATACTTCGTGGAAATACCTTGTATGAGATGGTCACATATCAGTATATTTACTAGTTGGAATAATAGTAATTATCTGTTGAATAATAATTTTATAGGTTGTTACTGGTTGTAACTAGTTATGTAATAATTTCATGATTTTATCGAAGGTTATAGCACTAAATATTAAAAAAAAAGATCAAAATATCAGGTGGGCACCACATGTTTTTTCTATTAACATTACAAATGAAATCATACTTCAGAAATATGCCTGGTAGCCTAGATTCAGTTATTTATTTTTTATCTCGTAACTAGCCCACTTTTATGATAAAACAGATTCGCACAGTCTAAGGAAGTAGATTGACGCATTTCCCGTTGGCATCATTTTTGAATGTTATGGTGTTTATCGGAAGAAGGAAAACTGTTTATTTGGATAATTTTATCACCCACTGCCGGTTGACTGTAGTCCTCAAACACTGATATTTTTAATAGTTTATAACTATTAGTATCTCTATCAAAAAGAGAGCAGGATAAGTAATCTCCATCAAACCTCTCCCTGACTAGATTGAGTAGTAGGATGATCTGCGAGGTATGACTAATTTAACTTCTGTGATAGTGCACTTTTTGTCAGAACCAGACCATTTGTAAATATGCAATTATCAGATTAACGAGGAAATATAGCTTCAATAAAATTCAAATTCAAGTAGACATGTACTATACATGTGACCAATTTAATCAAACAACTCGCACCTAGATTGCCCTGAACTTTTGGAATTTGACATTCAAATCTTTTTAATACATATATTCTCTTCATTTTGACACTAAACACGAAAATAGTGATCATAAAGTGTGCAAAACAGGTTAGAACTTGTCGAAGCATACTCAGGATTCATTGATTCCGGATTTTTAAAACCTTGACAATACAAGTTCTTTGGAGATAGTGTTGTTTAAAGACGAGTATGGTACGAATCTTATTGCTTTCTTGCACGTGACACGCTCTGGCATGTCAGCGTGCGCAGTGCGATGTTACTTGTAAACTCATCACGCCAGGATCATGGTAGCGTTGTAGTACAACGTGCCGTACTGTTTATTCTTCAGACCGCCGTCATAATACACATATTTGTATTACGATTACTATATCACCTGCAATTAATAAAATTAAGACCTTAATTAAAATTGATAGAGATGATAACTGAAAAATATTAATTATGAATGATTGCAACTAAGTGTGTAAATTATTGACTAAAATGTTTGGATTGGAATGTGTAGATTCGGACGTTGTTTGCGCTAGAAATTAAGAGCTCACCTCTAACGATGAAACTCTCAATTTGAACTAATGTAAATCATTCTATTAACTTGTCAACAACCGCTCGGGGTACGCGAACTGAACAATAAAAAAAATATAAAGAGCTTTTCAAGGAACGCCTTTCATATTCAGCTGACATCTGATGATTATTCAGTTTTTGCAAAATAATACATGACGTTAAAGTTTAAATTTAATTTATTCATTCCGTGAATATTTCTATACATTTATTTTCATACAATTGCTATAAATAAATGTATAAATTATAAACCACCTAAATATACATACATATACACTATTATAGAATAAGGTACGATACATATGGTGGTAACGAGTATTCTTATTTTTGTGACAAAATGAACATAATTATGCCAAAATAAAAAGCAAACTAACAATACTAACTTTGATGGCCATTTTAGTAGAGCTATAAATTAATCATCTGATTTAAATTTAAAATAATTGTTGCACAAATTAATTTAATTGGCTCTAAGATGACATTTTAAGTTATTAAAATATGTAAGTACATACCTACATAGAGGTATAAATTCTTAAAAAAATCATCCGGTATATTAAACAACGTCTGAAAAACTGTGGTGTTTCAGGTTCTAGAGAAGAGACAGAAACCTTACAATGCGTATATTTTCAAGAAGAACTACTGCAAGCTGCAAACTGCAAGATTAAGCAACTCACTCTCGAACAGATGCACATACATATTATGACCGAATATTAATCCAGTGATTCTCAGATTAACTAGGAATTCCCTTTAACTAAGATTTATTCCAATCCAGCCCCATATGGTAGCAACGTCATGCTACTGGAATTTCTAATTAGTAAATGGAATTAATAAATACTAATACAAACATATGTTACATAGTTACAAAAGTATTACATGACGTCAAATGTCGACAAACAAGTTTTCACGGTTATTGATGTAAATGAATCATATTAATAAATGAATAATTAACATATCTGTTATAAGGTTACTATAATCTCTAAGTGTACTTAGAAAGTCGAAAGTTTAAATTTTTCTTTACCTCGTGTCTTAAAATAGATAAGTCATTAAGTTATAATTATAATTTTATGTATATTTACTTTTAAATTAATGAGGGATCATATTACTTAATGATTGCCGCTTGGTTAGTGAAATTGATGTATAATTTTACGTAATGGATATGTTACTGACTTGTATGAACTAAAAACTGTATATTACAAGTATTCTAATAATAACTTGGCTTGGTTTCTTTCCGAAGCTTCAATTTAGACAACCCGTAGTTACTTCGTAAGTTTCTCACTTTTGAACTGACTATTGCTGAAAACTGTGCCGAAAACCGTATGAAAATACATGTACATGAACGTAGCCATACGTGCTGAATGCTGAAGTGACTATGTCATTCAATAAGCATCGATTAATGTATAAAAACGAAAGTCAAAAATAGCACACAAAGGTATAAACCGTTTTTATCGGAAATGTAGTAATTCTGTGAAACGTTTCCATGGTAGAGTAATTACTGGCATATTTATTTAAATTCCATAAAAAACGCGTCCGTACTCGTTCCTCATATATGCCAAGGGCTGAAAAACTAGTGACGTGAATCAGAATGGCCTCGGTCTTGTAATAATACCAGCATTTTATGTTCCTCAATTAACCATACGAGCCACAATCCATTATTATGTAACGAACTGCCTTATTGAGCTTCGAACTGGTACGGAGGCAATATGTATACTAGTGTCATACAGCATTGTATCCTTCCATTGATTCATTATCTTTGAGAGCTTAATAAATCTCCTTTAAACTTGAACACACCAACAAAAACCATGAATGAACTGGAAAATCCAACGTCCGGATTAAACACTTATTAGGTAGGTAGGTAGGTAAGATCGAGAAACATTTTTTCAAGGACAGATAACTTTTTTATATAGGATTATGTTGTAGTAGTGATTTTTTAGTAGCAATGCAGCATAAGTAAACGATTTCGAGTTCATTAACCAGTTTTAACAGAAGTGTAAGGTAATATGGCGTACCTGACTAGTGTTATTTACGAACGTTAATAATGGAAAGTACTTCCATGTAGGAGGCGAGTATACTACACCTGGCACAATTCCAGACTCTTACTACTACTGAAAAATTCATAAATGTATTGAAAACTTCATAATACTCTGCTAAACTCAGAAATGAGCCATACAATAACACAGTTGTTTTCACGACTGCTATACCCAACCGCAGATATGTAATTAAAAGACATACGTTTTTTACTGTTAAATAGACCGTATATTTTAAAATGACTTACTTTTTATATGATCGTTTTTGTATAGAGATACTTAAACTTATCAACATGAGGAAATAACAACGACACGACTGTACATAATTAATTACACACCCTGTGTGTCAACGATCTTTACCACCGACTAGACACAACAAACAGGCTTATGGATTGCCTTACTAAAATATTTGACAAAGCACTGAATATAAAACGTCTAGTCTCATCAGTCTTCATTTAGCTTCTTGGTTTTAAAATCTATTTTGATATAGGAGATGTTTGTTTACCTTATCTCTGTTCTTTTCCACAGATGCCTGTCTGCGCTGCCAAGGTGAGAGTAAGAAGGATTCGTACGGCAAACAAGACTGTGTCGTAGTATGGGGAGAGTGTAACCACAGCTTCCATTTCTGCTGCATGTCGTTGTGGGTGAAGCAGAACAACCGGTGCCCACTCTGCCAGCAGGAGTGGTCCATACAACGCATGGGCAAATAATGTAATCATAATTATAATACCAGGAATGTACTACATCCTAGAAGTCTTCTCACAATAAACATTGCAATCTCAGAATTTGTAAATTATTTTGAATATTTTTTAAGTATATTATTATTACATACATACGTTGCGGTTAAGGAGTGTGTTACGGCGTGGACATATCACGTAGGTCCTTAGTGACGAAAATGCAAAAAAGATTATAACCACATTATCTGCATACAAATCTATGCCAAAGTAATTAATTTACAAGAACTGTGCATGTGCAATGTGCATGCTTAGGGTATACTATATAAGTACTTATCGTTTTAATAAGTCATTGTAATATTTATGTGACTTGTATTTTACGAGGGGGATATCAACGACTAAAACGAGATGAGCATTTAATATACACGTGGTATACAAATGCAATTACTTATTGCAGACGTAGTGCACATTGTGATCATCTTTTTATCCTATTGTATTATAATAATCTACGTCTATGATTTCTTAATGAGGCAATCCTTCAGCACTATCCTTCAATACAAGGTCGATGTTAGCAAATCACATTGACCTTTAATTGGGGACCAAAAAATGCGAATGAGCAACTTTTTATGAACATATTATGGGCGTAGCCTGCTCTAGCCGCGAGCTGAGCCGGGTGGCGGGCTACCTGTTCACCTTCTTCATTGTAAATCTGAGTTCCTGTTCTAACTTCAATAATACCACCTACTTAGCGCGAGGTAGATAAACATTAACTAGTTACGGCTTAGGTCGACATTATAAAAAATGGAATGCTCGTGTCCATAACGAAATTTAAAAAAAACACTAAATGTCAATTAAAAAAACTGGTGATACGACCTTTTTGAGGTAATATTAAAAGGTCAAACTGTTTCACGTTCCCAAGTAATCGAGTAGTCGATTCTTAAAGTGTAATAAAATCTAATGAATATTTAGTTATCTCACGAACAAGAACTGCTTTTTACGGGTCTGTTGCTAATCAGAGAGTTCCAGAAAATGGGTATGAGATCATAACCCGTTCAGTTACAGGGTGATTTTCCACGTTGTGATAACATCGTGAGATCACAACTGTCATAATTTACAAGTGAATTTACATTCGTTTTCCACTATGCGTCTGTGAATGATGATTGTACGTTAGTACGGATCGTTGTTATACATGAGCCCAGGCTCTCATTGCTCTCAACTCGATTGCTAATGACTGCAATAAATCACGGAAGCTAAACAAGAACGTCATTTGTATAAATTATCACTTCCCACTTTATTGCGAATACAGAGGGAAGTTCTTTATTGACGTAATTTATTTTTTAAACTACTTTGTTAGTATCATAGTTGTACATTATTTAAGTCAGATTTTCTCTGGCTGTCATAAAAGGTCATACTAAATTGATGTGGATTATTCGTCAGTTAATTCCTTCACGAACATATCGCAAACCTGAGAAAATCAGCCTTAATATTTTATCACATAGGTATTGGACATATGCGGGTTCCAGTGCACGATGCTGCCTGCCTCTAAGTAAGTATGATTTAATTTTTTTTAACTTGGCCCGCACTAGGGTTTTCTCCTGTGTCGTGGGTGCGTTTACAAACACACAATTTCACAAACACATGACACCCAGACCCGAAACAATAATCTGTGGATCACACAAAGAGTTGTTCCATGCGGGAATCGAACCCGCGACACGTTGCACGGCAGTCGATTTGCCCAGCCACCACGCCAACCGTGCAGTCTAAAGAATTGTTATTACCCTGAGATTTATTAGAATTATTGCACTGATAGATATCACTTCATTATAAATACATAATGCATTCTGTGTACTTACTTACATAAAAATGTACTTCTCAGTTATATCATAACTAATTCTTGAATGAAGTGTGAATAGAAACTCATTCTAATTATAACTATTTTCACAGTGAACAAAATGAGTTCATGAAGTTGAAAAATTGTTATTGCACAACTAATCTGGATTTAAAAAAGAATGTTCATCAAATATTTTAATGTCTCTATAGACAAAATAATTAAGTTACAATTTATTTAATCTTCAATTGACCCGGGCACGAGGTGCTAATTGCAATTTCTTTAATCGAACACTAAACTTTTATTATTATTAATAACTTGATACAATATTTTCCTTATTTTTGTGTTTAATTTGCCATTTCTATTCATCTTTTTTTTGAGGGGGGAAAATCATCCAATGACTTCTCCCGCCCGGGTGAGGCGAGAGGGAGTGTCAGACTCTTAGTGACTAGAAACCATCCCATTCCTACTGCACTTAGAGCTGGAGCCTCGGCAACCCGTTAAGCCCTCCGCGGCTCCGTATTCCTATTCACCTGGCGCGATGTTCTAATATTGGGAGAAAATAGAGTACCTACAAAAGCATATTTTTATACCTAGGTATAAGGTTCCTACACGACTACTCAATATTTATCAAACTTAAAAATTTGGTCTGTATTACATGACTAGCAAAAAGTGAGTCTATTGTGTAAGTAAGTACATCTAGAACTTTAACTATGACTGTCAATTTTATTTTTGGAGTAAAAAAACCTAGCCGAGTAATTACCATGCATGAATTTTGTTAACTGATTCTGATACGTCAAACTTATCTCATAGCTTTCATTAGAATACTAATTAAACGAACATGACGCACATTTAAAAGCTAACGAAGGTAGGTACTCACTACTCGCTGCGTGCGTCACATAATGATATATGATATACTACATACTTGAATATATGTACATATAATACATAGTTGTTAAACTGATATAAGATCGTTATGTCTTCGTGTAATCTGTCTTACATAAATCGTTTAGACGTGCTGTTGGAATAATCTGTAATAAAGCGTACGCCGGTAATAATATTGTGGAAAGTCTGGGTCCTAGTTATGATGAGTAGGAAATTTGTGTGATGGAGTGGCGTTTTATAGGCTACCCACCAAAAGACCTAGTACCTACTTGTTTTTATTGTGACTAACATTTTATCTAATTAGGACTAATAAATTACAGTTTGGTCATAAAGGCGCCTGTTCTGTTGTCTTACTTTAGTGACTGTCCTATATGACTGACTTATTCAAAAAACTTTAATAAATAAAACCAGCTCCAAATATATTCAACGACAACACTTCTGGACAACTTATTAATTTATTAACATAACATCACGCCTTTTATCCCCGAAGGGGTAGGCAGAGGTGCACATTATGCCACTGTACAATGTAATACCCACTTTTCACTATTTATGTTATGAGTCCCATGTAATAGGGGGGAGCCTTTTGCCATATACCGGACACAATTCCAGACTGCGTGCTACCACTGAGATTTTTTTTAAAAACCCAGTAATAATTTGCCCGTCCCGGGAATCGAACCCAAGACCCCTTGCCCGGCAGTCGCATTTGCGACCACTCGGCCAACGAGACAGGCATTAATTTATTATTATAATTAAATGAATCTTCGCGGGAATTGTAGAAGAAATCTTCTCGTACCTAAGGCTTACTTAACGCAGGTCAGATTACAGGTATTTCTTTCCAAAAGAGGTACCTAACAAAGCTGATGAGAGTATCAATAACAGACAGGAAACAAGGGATTCCATGACGTCATTTGTATAGTGTTACACTGAACGAGTGCATGCCTATCAAAACATTAAGAACCTAAGTGCCTACCATACTTCATACCAATTCATCTCAGTGATCGACAGTGCCAATGTCAAATCAATAACAATCACTTGAAACGTGGAATTATTTTGTAGGCGACGCACATCCATCGGCGGTGACCTGATCTCTCTTCATTTTAACCTACCACTTCGCTATTGTATTTATAAAGATGAATAATTCAGCTGGTTTAAGTGTTTTCATATTATATTCTGCGCAGCATACGCTTTTATGATCATTTATTTATGTTGTGTACAAGTGACCTCTAGACGAAAATTGTCTCACCACGATACTAGAGGTATTTTTAAAGCCTTAGTTACACTAAACGGCTGCTACGCAACGTGTCGCGGGGTCGATCCCCGCACGGACCAACTGTTTGTGTGATCCACAAATCGTTGATTCGGGTCTGGGTGTCATGTGTATGTGACCTTGTATGTTTGTAAACTCACCCACGACACAGGAGATAATCCTAGTGTGGGGCAACGTTTCTTATATGAAGAAGAATAGAATTGAATACAACTAATTTATCTTTGACTGCCTCGTTGGCCGAGTGGTCGCAATTGCGACTGCCGGGTAAGGGGTCTCGGGTTCGATTCCCGGGTCGGGCAAAGTATTACTGGGTTTTTAAATAATTCTCAGTAGTAGCACGGAGTCTGGAACTGTGCCCGGTATATGGCAATAGGCTCACCCCGTATTACATGGGACTCATAACATAAATAGTGAAAAGTGGGTGTTACATTGTACAGTGGTATAATGTGCACCTCTGCCTACCCCTTCGAGGATAAAAGGCGTGATGTTATGTATGTGTTGTAATTTATCTTTGAAGCACGGAAATATTAATTATATCTATGCTTTGAAGTGTCTTACATATATGATTTATGGTCCTTTTATTGAAACTTATAAAAGCTTACGGAAATACATACTTATGTAGGTAGTTAAAATTACTAACATTCCATATCAGCTGTGCATCGTTTCTCGCTCCTAGATACTGGATAGTTTACAAGATCTGTGCCAGATTATTTCAAATATTATGCCAAGATTCGTGGGCGTTATTATATGTATTGTGTAATTTTATGATAATCCAATAATAACTAGCTTGTCATAGGTCGTTGTCCATTGCAAGTACATAACTATAGTATGGCACATTGCCACAATATTTCAATGGGAAGCTAAAGGTTATGTAGTATTTATTATATTCAACATTTTTAGCGTAAATGCTTATCGCTGACTTTACCAGCAATGAGTACGAATAGTAGGTGTGTCACTGATAAGAAATGGAATGTTATCGACTTTGTTTGCTTCGATACTGACGAGTCGCGAAATCATGATGATGCATCGTTACCTGTAAGGTAATCTCGTGACCAACTTATTTTGGAAAAAAGTGATTAGGCCTACGTGTGTCGTGTGGCGTTTCCAAAAAAAGTAACTAATTTTTGAATTGTAATTATGATGCAATCGCGAAATAATTTGTGTAACTCGGCTAAGTAGTTAATCTTGCTTACAAGATTAAACTACTTAGCCGTTAAGTTAAGTATTACTTAGTATATAAGTAAATTACTACTTAGTAATTTAATAATAATAAATTACTACTTAGTAATTTAATAATAATAAATTACTACTTAGTAATTTACTTATCTGCTAAGTAGCAGATTACATATTATAAATTCATGTATGAAGATGAGGAAGCAGAAACCATTCGTTCGTTATTCACCAAAAAGTACCCAATACTTTTTCCTGTTTTAATTTATGCCTAACTATGTAAAGGTAAATTAGTATTTTATTATTTTGATTTAAAACAGCAAGTTCATCTATTAATTCACTATATTGTTTATTTACTCGTATTTATAATGGAGTAGGTACTGTTTTACATAATAAGTATTTACACAGGTAGGTAAAGGTTTCAAATTGTTTCATTAAAATAACTAGACATTTTATGAGTACCTACGTAAACAATTTTTTTTTTTTTTTACGGGGGGAAAATCATCGAATGACTGCTCCCGCCTGGGTGAGGCGGAAGGGAGTGTCAGACTCTTACTGACTAAAAACCACCCCGTTCCTTCTCCTGCACGTCGAGCCGGAGCCCCGGTTACCCGTTAGGTTCTCCGCGACACCTACGTAAACAATAGAATATATTTTACAATAGAAGTAAGTATCTACATAGTTATAACAAAAAATTGTTCATAGAAACGGTTCTTTCCAACTGTTTCTTAGCCTTTCACAGAGTTATGATTCGCTAGTCATAATAGTGATGAAAGCACGTTGCTGTCGCGCGAATCTAAAGTGCGGACTTTCGTCTACGTGACGCTAGTGCGGGTATTCAAGTACCTGAAACCGGTATACACGAAGATTATATTTATTCTTTCGCCTCAAAGACTTGTCCGAACACATAAAACAAGTCCATGATATCCTGTTTGAGGCATAAAAAGGTTCTGCATTCCTCGCAAGCCCTGGAAATAGGCGCCTGTAATGTTTACTTTATAAATAGATCGCTCCTTTACAATTAGTTCTTTGCTATGCGTGCTATAGAAAAAGTAAACTAGAAATATCCATTAAAGTCCTTTGTTTGTTGTTACAACATATTACAGGAAATTTAACTGAAGGTGGTTTTATAAGTAGGGAGGTGCTATTGCATATGTATTAAGTACCACAGATAACTTAACATACATTCTTATTTCCATATTCAAAAATGTATCTCAGGTCATTGATTATTTTGATGTCGGAACATTACCGCCAGCGACTGTACGAGAATGAAATAGGGCCTTATTTATACAAAATGAAAAGACTTACATTATCAAGCATATCATATCGCAAAACTTCCTAGTTAACAATAATTACCTAACATAAAACGACCTCGATGTACAATCAAAATTGTTTCGCGTTTGTGTCATACGATCGATTCAGCAATTGCAATATCGGAGTCTGCAAAAAATATGCTAACATTACGTGCTGGTACTACACGCCTGTTTATCAGCCTCAATTAAAATAGCTCGTTACTTAGTTCCTTGAAGTTTTTGCTCAGTAAGCGTACCTTGGTACTATAATTTTGAGCAGAGCTCGGAGCGAGTGCGGCACGTTCCGCCACACCCAGCCAGGCCTCCGCTCCGAGCCAATCGCGCGCCGCCACCGCAAGTGTAATCAGTACTTTCGATGCATCGGACTATAGACAGCCTTGTACAGCAATAAATAAACAGAGATTGCGTCAGGTAACGATTATGATGAACGAACTGTTTTTGTTCAGTTTCATGAAAAATGCTGTGTTAGAGATAAAGCATTTTACCTGTTTACTATATCCGTACTATATTTGACTGATGTAATAGTCTGAAATAGGTATTTGACGCATTGTGTGTTCCCACTCAACAATTTTAATGTTCTAAATTAAATATTCCTTCTGCAACTTGTTAATTGTTTCAGCATTTGTTAGACTAACTAAACGTTATGCAACGTAATATTTTCCATGATGCAACTGCTAGAGTTTATCATTGGAGACTGAGAGTTGGAGCTAGCCTTGTTTTCTTGTTCATGAGGTAAACTGTAACAAAATAGCTTATTAAATACTATTGTAACATTTTTCAGACTCCTTGTTTATAGTGGTTTTCTGATTACTTAAAAGAAACTTCTTGTTAAGACAAATAGATAATGAATCATTGAACGTGTGACACAGATCTTGGTCTCTAAGCACCCTTATGTATTTAATTTCCGAAGAATCACTTAGATGTCTTTTGTATTTCAATATCTCGAAGCAATATATCAACAATATGGTCACTGTAACCTCCACAGGCTTGGCAGTAACTTTCCATTCGATGCGAATGGCTGCGACCAATGGATAACGAGTCGATGTTTATGAAACAAAACGCCAAAGAAGAGTGTGTGTACATACATAGGCGCTATTCGCTGCAACACGAGGCTCGCTCGAGTATATTCCACTGCATTGGCGGGAAAGCAGTAATCTAGAATGAGATTTCATCGAAGACCGACATTTGAACAATTACATGAATCAATTGACAAGTTCACATGCGTAGAGTTTAAGGAGGTAGGTACCTAAACCTATACAGGTTAGAAGGTTGACATGAACTTGCCTTGATTTCCTTCATACTAAATATTGACACAGCTAATTGTTGTTCTCATGTGTGTAACAAACAATGTTTACGGTGATTAAGGCCCATGTCCTAACAAACTTAAATTGGTGAGAGTTAACGACCATCATACCACCGTAGAGATCAGTTTAATTGAAACTCTCACAAGATAGGACCAGTTCCTACTAGAGTTAGGGAACTACTATCATGGTATGTTGATGAGCTTATAGTAGAGGTACCTACTCTACCATGGAATCGTGGTTGAAATTAAATAATAAACATCGTGCACGCGCCAAGTACTTAGAGCCTTGTTATGTTCCAATATGTATAGTACATAAAGTTCATAATCGAATGTACTTATGTTACTTCAACTTTGAGTGACCCTGTTCTGTTACTAATAAAAAGATAAATGTTTAAAAAGGTAAACGTTCACGTTACATAATATATGCATATAGGAATGGCTCTTGAAAACCTGGAAAGTTTGTTTGTAATCAGAACACTAAATCAATTCTAATTTGCAACACCAAACAAAGCAGTTGTCTAATCACTAATTGCCAATTAAAACTACAATTCGTGGCCAAAATGACGAAAGGAAATCCGTTAATTATAACTAGGTCTGTGCGTTAGTATTTATTTTAAATTGTTAAAATCTTAACTGTTGTTGTAAGAAAATTATTTAAAATTTTCAGAAACATCTACTTCTCATTAAACATTTAACATTCCTGAATGGCAAAACTATTTTAAAGCACTGTCTTTCCTCCTCTTTTTGATTAAAAAACATGACAAGTAAGAAAATGCTTCTGAATGTGTATGAAGAAGAGTTTTCTTTTACAGCAATGACGATTGTTGTGCCATTTTTACGTTGGTGTTGTTATTTTCATTGCCAAGGCTTGCATAAATTATTAAGATTAATGGATCTGTCCACATCTTTTATTTTTGGAAGTGTGTTCAATTCCTAAAAATTGCGAGATTTTCTGGAGTAGATGTATACGTACCTATATGCATAATGTATTTACTTACTTGTATATCAAACATATTTTTCTAACAAACAGATCAATCTATCTCAGTTGGTGCATTTCATGTCAATAAAGGACTATTTATGCCATTTTAAAGAGTAACGGAAAAGTCCCAGTCTTGATCGATAACAATTATATCAATCAAGTCGGTTGCCTGATTGTCCGCACGATGTCCGATTTCACGATGCAGGCACAGATGAAACATTGTATTGCACATAAAATTGACCTTAATACTGCTTTTATAGATTTAATAACACTGATAAGGTACCAATAGATCACAGCGGTTACTTTAAAGGAGGTCCACATAGTCTTTACATTATTTTTAAACAATTCTATCAAGGACCTCATAAGTACCGTATAGAATTTTATCGCATTTTCAAATATGGCAAGATTTTCTTTTTTCCTAATCTATCCAGAATTTTAGTTAGATCAATATTTTCAACATCCATACTGAAGTTAATTAAATCAACGAGATAATACAAAACTAATACTCGGTATAAAATTAATCAATTGCTTAATATGCATGAAAATACATTATGTATTCACAAATACATATTCAACCTATCTAATCTACAACAATAAATAAAAGTAAAAGTTGAAAAACGTGTCCTAAATTCCTAGCTACTTAATTGAAGCAGAAAATTATACGGAACTTGAAAAACCTAATTTATTCAAACTGAATTTTAATTAGTTTTCAACATATAATAGTCTACTTACAATAAAAGATACAAAATGAATATTGTAGGTATGTAAAATTGAGTAAAAAGTTCGTATACCTAGGTAGGAAAAATTAATAATTTGTTTTATTTAATTTGTACTTCGACACACTAGAATACTAGACACCGGTATCTACTTTTACCAATAGATCTAATGCTCCTCGGTCGGAAAGATTCCTTTTCCTGTTATAGTTTTCTAACATTTTAGGTAGATCATGTCTTATTATATTATAAAAATTCTATATATGCCAGAAGACATCGAATTCATTCCAAGATTTTAAATAAGAACAGGTGGTACTTAGCGCCGTATCTGCCGCATCTATTATACGCCCCCCTCCCAACGAGCATAAGCAGAAATTAATAAAAACTACCCAATTTTTAATTTTTTTATGAATTTACAAGAGTAATTAGTAATAATAGGTAATTTATTTTTAGTGCGTAAAATGCGTTTAAAAATTGGCAGAACGAAGGACTAGATACTAAAGCCATCATAGTCGGATTATTTGAAATATATGGGGTTGCCTGGATTTTTTTCCGGGAGTATTAATTCGCAATTTTGTAGATTTTGATGTACCTACCCTTTCATAATTCATCTTGGACAAATGGTGGCCAGTAACACTTTATACGGGGCCACACCAAGGCACGCTACGCCACTGAATAAGAATATGTAAATAAAATTCAGAAAGTATTGGCAATATTTCATCATTCTTTACGTATTATAATGTCTATACACAGATGAATTGTACAGACAGTCTCTAGGCAAAATTTTGAGCACTTCTCACGTTAGCCTTGGACTTTAGACCGCCACGCCCGTTCGCTGTGATCAAGAAGGATTGCATACTGGTGACCACACGATGTCATAGACATTCAGAATATAATGGTTTTAGTCATTCGAGGAATGAACACCATTAACTTTAAATAGGTAGTTACCCAATAAATTCGTTTTTTATTTTGTGTAAAATTCCATAAATATTTATCTGCTATTTTATTTAATTGTTTTATGCAAATTTAATTTTGTTCTTGTATCTCTATTGCAGCTGACCAAAAGGGGTTTAGAAACAGATTTGCATTCGTTTATTATTATGAATCCAGATGCTTCATGCTATCTATTTGCGCCTAACCACATAGTAGTCATTGATGTGTTTACAAAAAAGCTTTGACTAAACGCATAAACAGTTGAAAAAATCCACTGACAAATTCCCAAGAACACTGAGGAAAACAACATTATTTATTATTAAACTAATGAAATACTTTATAGTGACACACCTCCCTCAATACAAGGTAAATGTATCTACATAGTTTACATAAACGTACCGATTAGAATTTACAAATATATTATTACTGCTTCACTTGGGCGAAATAGAAAATTCAGGTACACTTTCACTTTGAAAAGTAGCAAAAATACTTTAAATTGAGCCAGTAATTAATTATACAGATGATAAGCATTTACGTGTTAATAAAATATAACAATTAACTGTTGTATGCTTACGAAGATGGAAAACACAAGTGGAAATCCACGCAGTACAATGAATTCCTCACATTTTCTGTTTCAACTTAATAGTAATTACATCATAACGAAACGTTATTATAAGAAATATAATAATATTAAATTCCGATAAACATAGGTATTGCTTGTCGATGAAGTCACATAATTCCGTTTACTGGAGGCTAAATTAAACATTTTTTCCTGCTGGAAAATGTTTGGGTAGGTATTTTAATTATTCAACGACGAGGCTTCGACAATTATGTTTTTCACATAAAAAGGCATGTTTAATGATTTCAGTTGAATTTTAATGAAACATCGTAAAAGTTCTCCAATGACAACTTTCAAGAAAATTATTGTCTATACAAGATTGGCACGATATGCACTAAAATTAAAAAACAAAATTTCTACAACTGCTCATAATATCTCTATCTACTTAGGTACTCTTTTTTGGCGCCATAATATGTTAATAACCGTTATTAAAATTGTTAAACAACATAAAAAGTAGGACACTGATGGACAAGCTGCCGTTCTTCTGTTATAATTACCAAGCCGTTTCTTTCAAAGTCTGCCTACACCCACAGTAGGTACGTGGGAGAGAGAGCCCATCGTCATGATCACATGTCTTGGCACCACAGGCTGAACAAAAAATTGCAGATGCTTCAGAAAATCGCAAAGTTTAACGTGAGAGGTCAATGACGTTTATTCTTAGAAAGTCGTATACGTTTGAACGAGCATGTACCTGTATACACATTTATACTGCCACATAGGTGTACATATTGCGTTTGCGCGGAGGTGTGGCGCGCGCACGCGCATCGCAACACGCAACCATTTGCAATCTATAGTTACTTACATTAAACCTTCCCGGTATGCGAATTGTGTACTACAATCGTACAATACGATATCATATTGCATCAGCGGTACTTTTTAACGGGCTTTAAACATGTAATTTTTGATTAACATCAGGATATTAATATCAAGATAAGGAAGGGGCAAAGTCTTAATTAGGAATGTGTGTGGTTTAAATATTAATACCGGGTAATAACAACTTTATACCTAACCGATACCACTGTAACAATACTGTTCCAACTAAAATGTTCCCCTTATCTGGTTAATTATGAAACAAAGGCACACTGATACGAACATGCCTACTGTACACACCCACACAAAGAGCTGATTGCCACATTTTAATTTATTTGCCCGAATATATCGCTAAGGAAAAGAAACACAGTTTACGTCTCTGACGCATGCGACCGCTGCGGGTGGCAGCTGCTGATTGGCTGGCACAACCAAGCCCCCCGACGTCACACGGTATCTGTCACGCAGGCATAGCTCGTGACCATGGCTCCATATCGCTGCACTACACTCATTGTGAAAATTACAGAAATTGTACATATAACTACGTATACATATCACTCGACGTGGAACTATTGTTGAACGAAAACCATATTTCTTTATTGAATTTTGTCGCGTTTTAATGCTGCATGGCGTACACGTGCTGTCATTTAAACTGAAGATACAAAATAATTGCACAATTGGCCTCACATTTTTCAGTGTCAATATGTTATTGCACGTCGTAGAATATGTTTAAAAACATGAATAAATATTTTTTGGTACCTACGTTAAAATGTACAGAAAATGTTTAATACCCAAAAATTGACGTTGTTGTAATTGAAGGATTTCGCAATTAGATTGTTTTTCTTGACATAATTGTAGATACAATGACAATTTGGTTATGAATATAACGGGCTAAAGAGGCTAGTGACTCATAGACTTGGTCCATGGTCCACATGACTTGTTCGAGCCGTGAGGCTGCTCACGTCACCTAAAAAACAACATGAACCTTGTGTGGGTGTGTCCCCATTTGTCCTTGAAGTTTGAACTCTTCATTGGATTTAACTATCTTACCAGTAGATAGGTATAATCCTTTGTTTTTTTTTTCTTTTGTTGGCATTAATCGTTCATTAAAAGATTATTGTGTGCAAATTCCATACAAACCAGTAGGTACCTAAGGGCAAGAATTTTGTTGTTTTACCTCATCTCATTGAGATAATTTGTTTGTTTAAAAACTGTTATACAAATAACTGCGTTAATCACGTTATTCAGGGTATGTTGTCCGGGAATACGGGTGTTATAATTAATATTCCTATAAGGTACCGATTGTTAATTTTCAGTACCTACTTGGTGTCGTGGAGTACACAATTGTACCCAGGTAACTTGTACTTTACAATATGAATGACCTTTTCAACCGACTTCAAAAAAAAGGAAGAGGTTATCAATTTGACTGTATTTTGGTACAATGGGGACATAAGGATTATTTATGTTCCTGATCTTTCAGGGTCTTCTTGAACAATACCTAGTTAGGTATCATCGTTATGTGTTAACATAATAAATATTTAATTCAACAGATTTATAGAAGACGGCAGTCTACCATATGTTTTCCAACTGCAAAGTTACTTAAGTAGCGCAGCGAAGTAAAAAGTGTTTACTGAAAAAGAAAAGGAAAAACAGAAGCATATTGTTAATTACCCATTACTTAGCACCTATTATAATTTAAGGTCGTAGGTATCTATTCACGGTAAGTTAATAAGCAAGAGTTATGTAGTTACGACTGAAGCCGAAGAATTCTGTTTCCTGCGACATGCGTAAATGGATTCAAGGAAATATGTATCTAAATATTATACATAGGCATGTAGGGTAATAACATGACACCTTTTGGTCTCTGAATTATAGGCAGCGATGCTAGTATCATAATATTATTTCAGTAATTCTCTTTCAGTGATATCATTATTGTACCTATGTTGATGTTGCATTATGGAACATTTTTACCACAAACTTTCTGCCTGCAGCTTCATATGGCGTTCATGATCATAGAACATTCCAAATGGAAAGAAACCTTGCTCTTTTTTCCCAATTCTTTCCAAGCTCAAAACTAAATCAATGAAAAGAAAACAAAATGACCAACAAAAAAATAACAAATTCAGACTGTTTGCTAAAAGATCCGCTTCGTAATCGTGAATTTTGGACATACAGCAGCCTACGTGATCATCATGTTAGCTGCGTCATCTTAAATATTAGTCATTGAGCTAATATTTGCTTGTGATGTCCTCCAGCTTTGCGATAGCTATCTAACTGTAGATTTTCAACATTACCGCGTTCTTAATTATTTTTACGTCCATTTTCTTAATTTTTGGTATAATTTTAAAATCTGGCAATTTTTTTTCATGTGTACCGAACTATCGATATTGCAAATGCGTATCCTTTTCTGGGCCCCTTTATTCATCTCTAATTGGATCTCGTCATCATTCATAATAAGCTGCAAATTAGGTACACTGATTGTTACGCCGATAACATAAAAACATTTTGATTCTGCGTGAAATCATCAATAAATTAATGTGTATGACAGATGTGACGAGTGTGACGACGCTCACGCACAACCGCTGGACACTGAAACGAGGGTCAATTGGATCGCGAGGTTCACGAAAACTTAATAGACAATAACGAAGATATATTGAACAACGTTGGACGATCTGCGTCAACTTTGTTGATGGTTGACGTCACCAATTGTTACAGAGCCTTGCACTGGGGGCAGCGAAGGTTAAAAAAACAAACTGAAATGTCAGTCACGCTGAGGATTTCTAGGTACTTATTGTACGATCGAAATTACAGTTTACGAGGTCGTCATACAAAAAACATTTTAATTTTTAATAGATTAGGTTGTGTGTGGATGTATGACTACCTACAAACATTTAGTAACATAGGCGTTCCGTGGAAGTTTTGAAAGCTGGGTACCAGTTGTAAAAAGTGACTTCACCAACCAAAATAAAACGTGACAATAATTAGGACAATCAGCCGAAACAATGCTAATAAGTACCGACATATTGCGTTTGATGGTTGATAATTTTTTTCACTTCGAGTGGCCAATCACTTCATGACCTCGAAACTGAACACAGACAAGCCTTCAGGTACCCACACATCGACAAATGAAGGCGTGTTCATGTACATGCACGTAACTCGAAATACTTATGCGGGAAACACACAAGGATATGCGCTGGTAGTGGTGAGATAGGGCTATCACATTTTTAAATATTTTAATAATATGCCTAAAATAGCCGTTATCTGCCTCTACTATTTACATAATACCGGAAAACTCACAGTTTACGCTAAATAAACGATCTATGTCGACATGTATTTCCTTTAAAATGAACTCATTCCGATATATTTTATTCATAACTAACCAATTTATATAACTAAGTAATAAAGTATGCCCTATGAATATGTGTCAGAGGGTAAAAACCATTGAGAAATGTGATCTAACAGCCCTAGTGCAGAACAAGAATGCGATTCATTTGAAAAGGCGCCAACCGACACGTAAGCCAGTCACCTGACCGTCTCGACTAGCAACCTCTGAGTACGAAATGTAGGTAACGACTTCATACAGCGTTAAAATAAGGCTTTTATTACTAATCAGTGAAGGCTCAAAATGAAATGCATTAGCTTATAGCGACCGTAAGACACAAAAAACGAATAGGAATCATGATTTTCCAGTAGGTCTTAAGCGACGTACAAAATAAAATTATGAGGAACAATGGACTCTAGGATATTGTATGTTAGCATGATTTCGGCTTCTTAGAATAATAGAATATTAAATTAGTTTTTTTCAGTGTTGAACCTTGAGTTCGGTGTAAACCGGTACAGTCAGTGACGTAAAAGCCACTCCCGCTTTTGAATGTGACTGTCAAAATTAGGGGACATTGCATTTTTGATATGATAGGTAGTCTAATATAGTACTAAATTGGCAAGTCAGTTTTGTTTTGTTTATTGTTTCATATCAGAAATGTAAGGTTTCATAGGTTGGTAACATTTAGTTGAATTTTATCGTAGTAACTTAATGCTACGTTAGCCCACGTTGTTAGGTTCAACATCCTATTAGGTACCTCCGTAGTAAATAAGCATAATTGCAATATGAATACATACTTAATCATAATTATAAGTACGAGGCTGCTTCACTTACTTATGTACTTACATCACCACCATAGCATTTAGCAATAGTCCTCAGATCTCTATAACTAATAAAAATATAAGAAAAAAGATAAATGAAATAATAATAAAAACTATTTTTCTCCAGTCATGGTGTCCAACACTATGCAAGTATAGTGGCGTGTTATAGTATTTCTATGTAATTTTTCAAATATTTTATCTAGGTATTTTACCAAATAAATAGCCATTAGGTTCACACATACAAAAGTACCAATTGATTTTGTAAGTATATTGGAAACGTGTATGTAAAATATATTGTCGTATCTATGTTAATATATAGAATAAAGTAATAAACTAAGTAATTCAGCACGAGCGAAGTAAAGAACTGACTCGAAGCAGATGAAGCCGCCTAAAAGTAGATTTTTGAAGATTAGATTACATTATGAACAATGATGAAATATATTAATATGAATTACTTAAACTAAGTATTTTACTCCATATTTTAATAATTGAATTTAAAAAAGAAATTTTCAGTTAAAAAGTTGGCCAAAAAGAATTTGACCCCGACGTGATTTGAACACGCAACCTTCTGATCTGGAGTCAGACGCGCTACCGTTGCGCCACGGAGTCATTGAGAAACGCAGCGAAATAAGCGATAAGTTTTAGAATAATAACCTTGATTTTCAATAACTGAAATATTATATTTTTTAAATGGTTGTGCTAATTTCACTACACCTCATTTTATATTTATTAAATTACATAAGCATTAATTAATTAATATTATACGTTTAATACATGCTCAGCAATTATTTTGTTTCTCAAAGACTTGTCAATTGTGTGAACTTCATAATAATAATATATTAAAAGACAATATTTTCATTTGACATTATTTTATATCACAATAAAACCCATAAAATAAATATTAATAATTCACTATTAGATCTTTTACCATATAATAATGAGGTGGTTTGTATAAGCTTCAAGCGCCATCTCTAGTACACAAAACACATCACTAACAACGTCTAAATCTCTGGATAGATGGCGCTGTTACGTGAATTGTACTCCCAATCACAAAAGTCGAATGTATAAAAAATACATTTTGTTCATTCAAGATACTTATTTTGGAATATAAACAAATACTAAAGTCCGGTTAGCATACTGAACTTATTTATTTTGTTAAAATACAGGGTCGAACGTGTAGCTCTTGAAACACGAGTACTAAGCGAGCAGTGTTTTTAAAACATAGAAGGTTATCCATTAAAATTAATAGCATGAACGAAGGGTGTGGAATTTTTTTTTCCATAATTAGCCATAGAAGTACAAAATCGATAATATGTAATGACTACAAAATTCAGAGAATCATTACAAGCCCCTGTGGCCTAATGGATAAGGCATCGGCCTCCTAAGCCGGGGATTGTGGGTTCGAGTCCCACCAGGGGTACAGTGGTTAAACTTTTTTGCTCTTTTTCTGTTACGAAATAAAATAAAATTTATTTTATAGGCATATTTATTTTGAATATTAATAGTAACAAACTAATGAATATTAATTTAAGAAACGGTTCAGATGTGTTCGCGTTACCCTGTAAGGGTAAGCACCTAAGCCCTCCATGGCTCATGTAATACCCAACTTGGTGCGGGAGACGGCAGTCATTGTCTGAAAAAAATAAAATAAAAAAAAATTATATATGGGTACTATTAATTATTTCTTCTATTTAATTATTATCAATACAATTTATATAATGTAGCAACTTTATGTAGGTATACGTGTAACCTAATATTATATCCAGTGTGAGGTAAAAAAAGATATATCTTGGAACTAAATACTAGCGAAAGCTAAGTTCTCTCATTATACACCTCCAACTATCCGTCCAGTTAACAACTGGCATGATTATTATTTTGATGTCTTAAAATCTCACAAACATATCCATTATACTAATATCACAACTTTATTTATGTATATCTATAGTTATAATTATTTTTATCAACATTTAATTACAAGACACAACTTTACAACGAATGACTCAACTTTTATTGTAGTTATATATTCGTTTGAGATAAGTGGCCGGTAATTTTGCCGAAACAATCAGTGGCGCCGTGGCTTAGTTGGTTAAAGCGCCTGTCTAGTAAACAGGAGATCGGGGGTTCGAATCCCCCCGGGGCCTAGTGGATGGTTAATATTTTTTGGTTAATTTTTTATTTGTTACTTTATGAAAATTCATGTTGAGATTAAGCGCTTTTTTAACATATATGTAGTGATTTTATAACTGACGCCTAAATATTCTTAATTTATATTACAGTGCGGAATAATCTCAATTCACAAATTGTGTGGTTGAAACAACATGATGTCGTAATCTCATGTGTTAGTGAATGCAACTTAGGCTCAAGGTATTCTTTAGAAGTATTTAACGTCTTTTAGTATTTATTGTTTACTATGACTTTGATGTTGTTAAACATAGCTACATAAGATCACGCCTTTTGTTCTCCAAATTGATAGGTAGACGTTCACATATTTTATACACAGACTTTTCACCAGTTGGGGTTATGACTCATTACAATCGTAGTCCCATGTACCTAATAGGGAGTGACCCTAATTGCTATATATAATGTAAGTACCAGACACAATTTTACACTCTGCGCTGCCACGAATTTTCAAAAAACCCATTAGGTAAAGATATTCGAAGTAACTTTGTTTAAAATTAGATCATGTTCTTGTAATGTGATTGTATTAACTTACTTGCACACAGATTGTCGGTTGACATAGCGGTGACAGTAAAGTACGCAGGCAGACAGAAGTCTGGAGATGGGCACGGCTTTGTCAGGTTGAACATGTGTATTCCTCGGTGTTCTAAAGTCTGACAGTTGTGGGAAGCTTCTGCACCACGCCACATACAGACCAACAGCTGACCTTGACCATCATTTCGGAACTAGACAATGCAGTAAATGTAATAAGAACATTGGATTAATAAAAATGTATGATAAATCAACCTTTTTGCGAAGTTAATTAACTAGGAGGTACAGCTTTGTTCGTTGTCTTTTTGTAGTAAACAACGTTTTCTGAAATTGCTACCTAGCTGGACCGATTTATCGCCCCTGAAACTCTCTAAATACGAAATTTCAAGAAAGCCGTTGGGACCGTTGCCGAGGTCGTTGATATATACAAGAATTTTTCAGATTAGGTAGATACATACTACTATGTAGCATTAAATCATAATGAAACATAACAAATACCTATTTTAAGTATCATCTTACTTAAAATAAATAAAGACCTACCTATACAGCTAAGTCCGCTCCTCACAATGGAATGCAAAAAATGCACCCTTGTTACCAGTTTTTCAAACAGGATAGATAAAAATACTATTGCACGTAGACGAAAATAGATCGCAGGCCGACAGCCGGCCGCCGACTTTTTTGTCGCACGTGTATATCCATAACGCGATTAGCAAGAACTTGCACTAAGTTTTATTATTAGTCGATAATAATAAAAGCAGCGGCTTGTAACCTGGGCCTCTAGCCAAACGCCACTTTAGCGCTTGTCTACAGAGAGAGTAGATATCAAAATGTATGGGGATGACACTGACAAGTGTCAAAATTTACGTCAATCCCATATAATTTAGTTTTCTATTCTACATGTAGACAAGCGCTAAATGGCACTTGGCTACAGCTGCTGGGCCTCTAGCCAAACGCCACTTTAGCGCTTGTCTACAGTGAGAGTAGATATCAAAATGTATGGGGATGACACTGACAAGTGTCAAAATTTACGTCAATTCCATATAATTTGGTTTTCTATTCTACATGTAGACAAGCGCTAAATGGCATTTGGCTAGAGCTGCTGGGCCTTTAGCCAAACGCCACTTTAGCGCTTGTCTACAGCGAGAGTAGAAAACTAAATGTATGGGAATGACACTGACAAGTGTCAAAATTTACGTCAATCCCATATAATTTGGTTATCTATTCTACATGTAGACAAGCGCTAAATGGCATTTGGCTACAGCTGCTGGGGTCCATAAACCATATCATAATGTATCGTTAAGGGCTCGCCAAATAAAGGAATATTTGAGGGAGAAATGGTAACTGTTTGTGACCTCCGTAGTAGTAAGGGTGCATTATTGAATAGGCTTTTACAGCTACTTACAAGGGTGTGGTAAAACCATAATATCAACTACGTATATGACAAGTATAAATATAATAGGTTACCTGAACTCTGATCAAATTCTGTAGTCTTAAATAGTAGGGATGAATTCGGTACAACATGGGTCGGTTAGGCAGCACGAAGTCCTCGAACTCTATTTGGTTGAACACAGTGTTGTTGAACGGACACTGGGGGCCCATTAACCTTTGTGGAATGTCACTCTTCACCAGGAATGTATCTACGCCAGCCACTATATCTTGCACACTTGTGGATGTCGTCTAAAAAGGAAAATTTTGTATTAAAAATAATTAGTACAGAATAGTTCTGAATTCTGCATTATTCTTCAGACTTCATTACCTTTGTAGGTGCATAGGAACGCGTTACTTAGAAAATATTTCATAGATGATGGTTTCAGCGTAAGGAAAACTCATTACCTAAACTCCTTACCTAAAGACTATTGATATTATCATTGCTTAAGGCTGTAGTCATCACTCAAAGTCACGAACCTAATAAACAACTTAGTAAGCAAGGTGAATCTTGGAATGTCGTTTTATAACTTCAGGATCAAGTTCCCACTACCAACTACTATCCAGTTATTGCAATTAAACATCTAATTACACACCAAACATGAAGCTGGGCAATAAGTGTAGCTGGTAATATTACGGTTTGCAAAGGCATTGCACCTTCTCAAACATATGTTTAACTTAATAACTCTAGTTATTCTAAGCTGACCTTCGTAATAGAAAAAGCGAAAGGGTCTTTGTCTATTGTTCTTTGTGTAATAACGAATAAAATATTCAACTGAAAGAAAATCATAATTCCCGTTTATGTAAATACATTATTGGGGAGGCCTGCGTTTGGCTGATATGGTTATAATAATGAATGAAAACTTACCGAAATAAATAGTTCAGAATAATCCAAATACTCATTGTTAATATTCTGGAAGTCAGAAAGATCTTCAGCCACGTAAGAGAAGTAGACGTCGAAGTAGTTGGCCCTTAATAACGCCATCAGTTCTCTGGTGCGATCCATCTCCGGTGCGGAAGGGCGGTCGGTAGGGCTCACTATGAGGACCACAGTGCTGGGCCCACCACTAGCGTTGTTGGATATTTCTGCTAGAGATTTGTTCAGCGAATACTGCAGAATTGTGGACATCACTGTTGGTAGGTTGAGACGGTTGGGCCCTAAAAATATATAGAACTATTGGTCAAAGTATTTCCAGAGCACGACCTAAACCTAATAGTACGGTACACATAGTGTAGACGTAACCTTAGAATGTAGCTGAAATACGTAATAGAAGGTGATTCTATGATAATAAATAAAGGAAGTGCGTAGATCGGATCACTCAGCAGTATCGTGATTTTCGTGACCAATATCTTGTCACAGTTTGTAATTCGATTTAGAAGTTTTAGAAATAAATAGTGATGATTCAAATATTTTGATACTCCAACCAAATTCAGGCCAGGGTTTCGACTTATATGTACCGAAGTGTGAAAATTATCACAATACGGTGACGTTGGGTAAATATTATTGAAGATGCATGTGATCGAAAAAATAAATAAAATCAACTTTATACAAGCCAAATAAGTACGATTGACGTTTGAACAAGGAAACTTAATAACATGTCTTACAATGCAAAAGTTAGATTTTTTATATGAATATAAATAAGGTTATAAATAAAGCCTTGAAAGATAGCTAATTAGGCTTTCCGAGAATATTTATTAGGTACAAAAAACAGTACTTATAAATTAGTACCTACGCTTACCCAGTATACAAAACAGTAAACATTTTATGGTCAGAATATTAAAATGAATGACATAAGTATTGATTCATTTGAGGAACATATTGAACCTTTTATGTATTTTGACTGAATTGCCTGTAGGCATCCAAAAGGGAATTATTTACTATTTTGTGTGCAACTTTTGACCTGGCTGGCTTTAACCATTAGCTAAAACTTAAACCATCTTTTCAAAAGATGTAAACGTGTTATTATATTATTATGTAACTGTGTTAATGGGTGCAGCTGTCCCAAGCTAATCGGGTTACCCATATAGCGATATGGAAGAATTTTGTTATCTTATCTCATAGTTACAAAGTCAATATTTAGCGATTAGGGAACTTACATTCGTCGGTAAAATTCTTAATGTAGGAGAACATTGTAGTGAGGTTGTACGAAGGGGGAGCGATCCAAGTTCCTGTGTTGCCATGGAGAAGGGAAATAGAACCTCTTTGCATATTTATTTCCAGAGAGCCGCCGATCCACCTAAAGAAAAATTATACAAGTTTCATTTTCGTCATGTCTAACCACCTGATCAAAACCAACCTTCTATTTTGAATTTTGACAGACAATAACATTTTAGCAAACCTCTCAATTTTATATTTAACTAGGAGTAATATTGAAAGATTAGATCTAGCAACCATTTCCTAATTTCCGTACCACAAATAAAACATTTGAACAAAAAATAGCACTAGCATGACTTTTTAAAGTAGATATACTTGCATATTTGCGCGAGGCCACTTTATCTAATTTCCTGGTCGAGTTGTTTTTTGCAATCTTCTTTATCGATAGTTAAAATATGCGTAATTGCGCAATGTATGGCCTTGTGTGAATGGCAGTAAGTTAGTCTTGTACTCACGACATAAATTGTTCGACGTCGTAGCCTTTCCATGACCCGTCTGTAGCGACTATCAAGTCCACGACAGGAGCACCGCCGAGCATATCACATTCTTTATGAACTCGACGTAATAAATTAGCTGAAAGCAAAGGACAATATTAATAAGTAATACTACTAATATGGTAATTATTATTAGTGGTAATCCACCACCTAATTCTACTGCCCGACCTAGTTTCAATTGTGCCCCATCAGATGTGTGTGTCATTTATCTCTTAACACGTTAACCGCCGGGTATGTCACCGGTGACCTATGTTAGCGGAGGATTTGCCTTCAACAGTTTTCTGCGAGCAGTCAAATGCTTAAACAAAAGGGAATGCATTTGTGTGAAGCCCGTATTCCGAAACGTCGTCTGAAAAATGATAGTTGCATAAGAAGGGTAACTGTAAGTGTAAGGCATCTACACAATTTGCTCTAATAACTAGCTAGCTCTAATATTCTCAAACCTGTTAAGGAACACATAAAGCAGTGCATTCTCATAATACAACAAGTACGACTCCGGACTACTTATGGTCCTACATGTTCATGTAATATTTTTCTCATTACCATATTTGACTTAGAGTCTTAGTGAATTTGCAATCTCATTAGCATCTTCATACTATTAAACTACCTCAAGTATATTCAATAAGTCATTATCACAAATAACTGAAGAAAACAAAATTCAGGGTGCTATAGACATTTCTTACAAACACACGCTCTTAATGTTAAGGTAGGTACTCACGAGCGTAATCCATAAAGGCGTTGACTGCGGCAACCGCCATCCTCTCCATCTCTTCAACGGGTACGTACACAGTGATCTGTCTTAGAGACAGAACATGAGCGAATCTAGAGGTTTCCACAAGCAAATCCTCCTTGTTCACAATGTTCGTGAACAGATTCTGACGGTTACAGGCCTTTATTGAAGGGTCGAATGATACTCCTTCGTTAGAATAATACATGTCTAATACTTGAGATAGTCTTAATGATCGTCTCTGTTCCACCCATTTAGGTACGTGATGTGCTAATATGAGACCTGAAATTAAGAATGAGATAAAAATTAGTGACTGGTAAAATCAAAAGAAAGCTGTACTTTTTATTGTTTGGTCACGCTTCAATAAGAATGGTGAGTGATATTTTTGGAAATAGACGAAACAAGCGCCAACTGTGGTAATGTTTTAAATGATATGTTTACAGTTTTTAATTACCTTCCGAACTACCTACACTCTTGGCGATACTAAAGTAATAACTATAAACATTTTTTAATTAACTGTTAGTAAAATTATTATACCTGTTCAGAGTACGACGGTACTATGAGATTAATTATTATATTTAATAGGTACTTAGGTTTTTAATACCAATAGGAATTCACATAAAAACCCACCATCGATGCCTGCAAGTATCTCGGCGTCCGTGAGCTGCCAGTCAGCGACGGTCAAGTTTTGGGGGAAGAGGTAATGGTCTCGAGGAAGTAAAGTGTCATTCCAACGATTGTTACTGCCGATCACCATGTTCTGCGCAACGGAACCCACACGAGGACCTTGGTTAACCACAACTTCTGCTAAATCACCTGGACATTAAATAGACTTATTAAATCATCAATTCATATTTCTACTGAGTGGGAATAATGCCAAGTCTCAAAAGGTTAGAGGTGCTAGTATGTCGTAAATCTTATTTAACGATATACCCTTTTTAGCAATGGCAAGCCGGGCTTAAGATTATGTTTTTAAAATGTTCATGTTCTAGTCATAGTGTGGCCACAGGTACCCACCGAGATTATGTAGGTAGGGTAGGTACTGTTTATTCGACATAATCTGCTATCAGATAATAAACACTTATGCTAATTAGCATTAGGCTCTTACTTACATAATGTAGCAGTATATTTCAGCAAAACAAGGAAATGAGAGGACGAGATAACAAAGGGTAAATAACTACTGAGAAAATTAAATATTTAACTTACCAGCGAGGGTAGCGACCCAGACATTCCCTATATCAGCCACATCGGACTGTCGTCGTATGCCTGGTGTATTATTAACTGTAGGGGTTAACGTTTCTATATCATCAACCCACTCCTGTTTAGCTGACACCATCAGTGGTTCAGCTACATCCTCCTTAAATATGATCGCGTTTAGTATATCTGTGACTGATACTCGTTGAGATTCCAAAGATGCGGCGACTGCAGCTATGACAGTTCCAGGGGATATCGTGCCCCATTGTGTCTGAATTACTCCATCTTCTATAGGGCATCTACTGATCACTCTGGAAATTGGTAAAGGTTTGTTTAGCATTTGTTTTCTTATTCATTTGTGACTGGCATGTTTGTATTTGGTTTTGATTTCGAGGTTTTGATAAGTAGGAATATTGACCTCAGTTTTAAGGCTTGACATAAATACTTACCTAAGCATATAGGTAGTTATTTACTATTTCATTGCCACATATAATATCAAGAAATTTTTTGATCTTGATCTTTGGAAGAATCAAATTTTGTTAAATGACCTTTGTAGGAATGACCTACCTATAGTCATGTGCGTGTTTGGCTACTTTTTTGTAACGATGTCCTGATGAGTGCGCTATATTATGTATTTTAATGAATCAATTAGTACACATAAACACTTATATTTGAATTTGTACGTATATGTATATTATTTACTGTATCAAGAGGTCGTCTACCTTAATGTAAAATCGACCTTTACCGACGCAAATGCTCAAATGTATATATTTATGTACCTATTTAATATATTTCAATGATAAAACCCAATTTACTTACGTCAATGGATGCGTAGTCCATAAAAATCATACGTACCAATAGTACCTACCTACTGTTTTATATTTAAAAAAAAACTTTGTTCATAAACTGATAAACAGTATGTAACCTACAACTTAAGTGCCTAACTAACAAAGAAGTGGTTTTTGACCTTATGATACGTAGTAAAAGTATTTTTGCGGGTAGCGAGCTGTGCATATACATAGGTACCTACATAGGTAAACATACAATCATGTATGTATGTAAGTACATATGAATTTGCGTAGAGTTTGGCAAATAACTACCGTCCCATTACGTCACATTGAATGGCCAAATGTTTTTTTTAATGTCTGATTACATACGCAGTACCCACCTACTATTACTCTGTGTATCCATATTATTAATATTCTGAGCAAGTTGTGCTGATAACGGGCATACTAAATTTTCATCGCCTCTCTCCCATTGCCGCACAGCCGAACTCAGCATTTTGTGCATTAGACATTTTTCAGCTATTGGCAGAATCTCATCAACTTGCACCAAATTTTGACTCGGCAGAAAAATATCCATGAGGATCTTGAACTTGTTGAATTGGAAGCTGGATGCTCTGAATGGCAATAGGAATTCAGTTTCCACAGCATTCACCGACGATTGTTCAATGCCATCTAGACGCAGGCTGTGGAAATAATAAGTAGCTATGTAACTTTACCCAACTGCTGAAAGCAGGTTTATTGATGTCATTAGTTCGAAATCAGTAGGCAGATGACGCCACCATATAAAATTAAAATCATGGATAACTATATTATAATTGCTATATAAATTATAATAATGCATTTATTTATTTACCTATATGCAAAATGTTATTGAGATGAATTTGAAAGAAGTAAGAGCTTTCAAACTAGACTAGTAGGCACAGATTCTTCACCAAATAATTGATAGATGGCGTTGCGATCAGTAAATAAACATTACCTTCTTAGTAAACCGGAGCTAAGCAGTCTCATGTCTAGTTGTGACTGTAGTTCTAGCTTCTGCAAGAGGGACAGGAACACGTCGAGGCGCCTAGGGGCCGGCAGGTCGGGGACCCCCGACCGATAGCAGTCCCGCAGGTGATTCGGTATACTTGGCACCGTCACACATGTCACAACTACATCAAGAAAACATACATTTCAACAAAACACAACATTATCTATATTAATAACTCAAAGATAACAACATAATCACTTCAAAATAGAAAGGTGCGGCCAGACGCGAGTAGAATAACACTTAGCAAATGTACTTACAGCTCACTGACAGTAATAAGTTCAATAGTAATATTTTTTCTCTCATGTTTAGGTTTTCTTACATAGCTATATTTCGGAAATATAATAAAAAACAACACAATGCGGGCTGAGCACGCGTGCGAGTGCTACTATATGGATCACAGCGTCGTGATAAGATAGTGATAATGATTCATTGCAAAACCAAACCTGGTTTGTTACAACCGTGACACCTTTTTGTTACAAAATTAAAGGATTGGATTAATAAAATAATTATAAAAATAATTTACCTTTTATTGACGATCCATCTGTACAAAATTATTCTAGTTTAAAAAAAAACTAAATTCATTCTTTACATATTTGGTATTCAAATTAAATTATTAGATATCAAGAACAAATTAAATGGACAGTAGTTTTTTTTTAATAAATAATAATATAATTAATTGTACGATACTTTAAATGCAAAGGTGTTAATAACATTTGTGATGCAACTTTTACAAGTAAAAACACAACCAAATATACAAATACTTATGTAGGCAAAACAAAATTGTTCCCATATTTATCTCGAAGAAATAAAATCATGTATATTAAAAAGAAACAAATTAAAATAAGACAGTATGACATTGTAAATAAAAGACGAGGAATGTTTTTCCTCACAAATCACGTCAGTTCCCTGTACATGGCAGCAACAAGCAACTTAAATAAACATGACTCTCTTCATCCAAAGTCTATACAAACCAAGGTGAAATTAATTCTAAGGTGCAAACAAAATATCTTCCATTAATTTGTGGATTCCGTATTATTAATAGGTTTGAGGTAACAAGCTTTATTATAAGGGTTTTTAATACACAGATATTGGCTTCATGGACCACTTTGTAGGTTAATATCATAAGTTATTTTTATCTTACTAAATACCAAAGATAATTTCAGTGGTAGTTCAAGACACACATTGAGTATGGTCGATGCGTTCAAATTAAAAAAAGAACACCAATAACAGAGTTACTTTTGAAGTGCCAAAAATCCCTTATAACAACTTTCTGCTTTCTTAAAAGTGCTGCCCGTATTATCATAATGCCCCATACTGGCATAGATTTGTTTGTATCTTAACTTTGCAGTCATATAAAATATCTAAAATTAATTTATAGACTAACCTTACAATAGAAAATGTTTGTTCTAGCATGAAACAGTCTCTATTGGATGAATGTACAAACAATACTATTCATTCATTAGTAATTTACATGTGCATGTTTCAAAATAAACTCACTAAATACAGTCTATAATTAGTTTTGATGGATAAACCTAAAAGTTTGTTTACAAAAAATCTCTTCGTAATCCATTTTAAGTAAGAATAAAGAATATGGACGTGAAATAAGTAATTAACTAACAGTAATAGTAAATAATAACTGAAAGATGTATCAAAAACATTACAGTGTATATTATTATCGAAGTACCAATTTGGCCGGTTTTCCATCCACTTGTCTTGATGACCCATGTTTTAAGGTAAACTCTCTCTTGATATATGCGAACAGTAAGTCTGTTATAAGGAATATTTGGGCAGTGGCAAAGGAGAGAGTGACTCCAAAGAAAAAGTTGGCATTCGCTGATCCAGAGTATATCCACAGGTGCCACACTGTTGGTCCAAGTGCTGAGGTGATGATGAATGTGCAGCCCACAATGAATTTCTGCTGCATGACTGAAAAATAAGACATTTTAAAATAGTTTACTTGTTTTATACAACCCATTTTCTTGATTTTTAGGGCAACATGCTCTACATAGATTCTATTTAAACTGCTGATGTTCTTAAACTAAGCGACAGTACACTTATATCATGAATACAATACAAATTAACATATCCTAAGATAACAAGGTAATATTTTCAAGACAAAGGTAACATTATCATAACTATAGATCTTGTTAGTACAGATATTGTTATACTTACATGTAAATAAGTGTTTCCACATTGGCAGTAAAGCTAAATAAAAGCCAACATCACCCACACATGGGTAGGATCGGAATATACTTGAGAGTGCAATAAGCACTGTGGCCAATAGTATTGGATCTTTCTTGAATCTTAGTGTAAGAGGAATCACATACAAAGCCAGAGCATTGATTTGGAATGCACAAACAAACAGTACTCGGAAATGTTCAAACATTTCTGTAAAGAAGTACCAGAACAGTCCAATGTTTGGCTTCAAGTCAGGCACAGTCAATCTGAAAAAATAAGAAATATAGCTTTATTAAGTATATTTTGTGATAAATATTCTAATTGTCTTAACAAAGGAATGGGCAATCTTGTCTGAACTGGTTTATAGAGATACTGTTTATCCATTAAGATCAAAATATCTACAATCCGTGTACTCACATAAATCCATAGGTGTTGTAGACATATTTGTAAGAACCATCCATAATATATGCTGACAAATAAATGAGGAATCCCCAGCTTAACACAAACACAAGTAATGTTCTAATATAAGAACATTTGGTGCACCCTTTGTTGACTTCAGCCAATATTAAGGCAATTGGTACAATTAGCAGCACTGGGTACAGGGCTTGGTGTGTAGCCAGTGCAATAAACACACAAGCAACAATTCTCTGACCACTTGAAGCCCCCCACAATGCTGTAGCCACCAACAAGTTCTGTATAACTGTTGTAGTCATACCAGCACAGTTCAAAACAGAATATGGGTTGAACAAGTAAACAGATAACACATATTCTGCAGATTCCTTCAGTTGAGCATCATCCAAAAGCATAGGTTTAGACTCATCAGCAACTTCAGCCAGTTGCTTCTCTTGGGATTCTTTCAAAATCCGTATAAAAGCTTTAGAAGTTTTGTACAGAAGATGAGCAGTCAGGAGGTCCAAGAATGTAAATAAAACCGGTAAAATAAATGGCACTTTTTTCATGATATAGTAGAAAAAGACTAGCATTATAGGTGATTCATGAAACGAATCTCCTTCATAAGGATTTATGTTGTGATCATATAAATAAACGCCTTCTATTAACCTCTTCCATGAGTTTAGAGGCGTTGCGATTTCCACTCTATTCGCTATAGTTTGCCAATAATCCAAATTAATTAACCAATACCGTAATAAGCCGGCAACCACATATTTTAAAATCACACCCATTTTTCTAAATTAAACATAAATAAACCGGGTAAAATTCTTCGCAGCTCCAACTTCCAGATAAAATAATTATATTTTGACAGTGACAGTTCTAATAAGAAAAGACAAAGTAACTTCAAAATTGACAGCAAAACAGTTTTACGCAGAAACTCTATCATTGGTAAACTCGGTCGCTACTCTAGAAGGGAAACTAAAGTGGTAATGGCAAAATAAAAATTGTGTTCAAATACCAATATTTTCTCACCTTACATATTCCCTTTTTTTAATGTTCTAATATTTCTCAAAAACTACTACCTGTATACTGTACGTTGAAAAATTAGTCGTGCCGGAGTTTCGACGCCTAGATACCAACAAAAACCCGTCGCTGTGTGGTCCCTATGCATGTTACCTTTAGATTTTAGAGAAAACCTGAGAACTAATGTCGTTATAACTTTTTCACTTATTTTTAGGTATTGTTAGTTACACCGTTAGTTAGGTTGCAAGCCCAGCAGACTATTGATATTATTTCAGTGGGGTGGGTAGGTACCTATCTCTCTTTCGCCTCTATACCTAAACACGACCCCTAAGGGCAGCAGGCAACCCTTATAGGTTGTAAAGGGAAGATGGCAACCACCTATAACACTGACAATCAGGTTCTGCCACTACCAAACCCAACAATTAGTTGGGGAAAAGCTAGCTAGGCAGGAGAAATAGGTTTCCAGTGTGGAACTTTGTCTCAATGACAAAGTATAATTATAATAATTAATGTATTGGCTATGTGCGCGACGGTGGCGACGCGTAGCGTAATTATAACATTTGCGGAAGCTGTCAAATAATAACAACATAAACATTATATTTTTTTACAAAAATAAATAAAACCAAAGATGAAAATAGTATTGTTGCCACTACCCGCTTTGCACATAGCCAATAAGTAGGTACAGCAGAAATTAAGGTTAGATATTGCCATTTATTGCAGATTAGATATAACAGTAGTAAGAATTATGGGTTGTCTTAGCTACTAAAAATAAAACACAGAAAACAATAGTAAAGTGGTATATGAACGCATTAAATAAATTTAATGTATAAGTACAATTAATTGAAGTCATTTTCTTTTGCATGTATACTTATCATACTAAAAAAACGCAAACCAGTGTCAACAATAAAATATTATTAACTAATTAGGTACATTAGTATCCTATATTGCAGGTAACTTTAAAAAAAATGTTTGAACATTTAAATGTTTACACTTATTCAACACTACTTACATTTATTCAATTACTTAAAAATTATGAGTTAAAATAAAAACAAATTCGAAACAATTTGTTATGCATATTAAATGTAGGTAGGGACCTACTTCTTATTACAAAGGAGAACGGCAGATTTTGTACCGCTTCGCTAAAAAAAGATTTGTCATTAAAAAATTGGGTCATTATAGAACCTCCTAAGTACGTTATGTTAGCATATTTAATAGATTTTTAAAACTTGGGAAACCCTAGAAAAACTGATCTTCAATAATGATAAAAAGCAATCCACTATACGTAAAACGAACCGCGATTGACGTTTACAAAGTTGCCATGCGTAAAGATGAAATCAGAGCATATTGAATTTCGCTATTTCATAAACTCATTTATTTTAATATCTATCAATGAAATATTTTCCTTTCCATTTCAAACATTTTTATAAGTAAATATAAAAATCTACATCCAATCTAAATCTACGTTTACATGGATTATTAATGATAATTAACATTTTAACAAACTTGAATATTATGGCAATGTTGAACTGGCATTTGTCTTGATGACATTGACAATTAATTTGTCAATACTGGCGCATTGCTGTTTGTTTCAAGTGCGATGTTATGATGTGTTTGTTGAATTTGAAGTTATTTTATTCATCTGGTGATACGTTGAGTTTGGCAACCGTTCCTCCGTAGCCCAAATTGGTATTATTGGCATCATTGTTGTGACAATTGCGAAAAGACACTTATTTACATTATTTGTGCAGTGTGTTGTTATTTGTCGCGATGATGAATTTACAGTGTATTAATTGCATTCAGAGTTTGTCGCACATGAGACGGCATGCTCTAGAAAATGAGAGTGAAGATTAGACGTGGTCAACAATATCCCAATGTGGACTTATCCTAGAGATGTAAGTACCTAGTTTACCCATAACATATCGAAAGTCACCATGTTCCTGAATAAAAGAAGGCGCATAGTGTAATCTACCCATAATGTATCATTTTATTCTTTTTATTCTAGATCTCTCCTACCGACCATATTTGCAATGCTTGCTGGCAATTAGCAATGTATCGGGATGTTGCTGAAAGTATGTCCAGCAAACAAATTGGTCACTGGCATGTTCGTGTCGTATATTTATTGTCGTATATTTAATTGAATTGCCAACAAACAGGAGTAAAGACTGGCTCATATAGTATTTGATTGGATTCAGCCACAAGAGGTAATAAAGCATAATTTAACCATACTATTATCTATATACAGTGTAATCTAAAGTCAATATCATATTCTAATAATATTACTTATTTTAGCTTACTTCCCATGATGAAGATCATGTTCCATACTGACTAAGAGACCGTACAAGAGTCGAAACTATAAAACCACAACCTGACATACCACCTCACAGTGTTCACTATCAGGAAGTAATGTATTATGTAAACATGGACTAAGCCTCACTTTAACATTGCCATTTGTAGAACAGATGAGGCCGGATGATGTTGTTCGGCTCTCAAAGCTTCAACAGGTATGCATTCTCAATATAATGTACCTACATAATTATGTATCTATGTGGAGTATATAAGCGGTTTCTAATAGGTTTATACTCATGTTATAATTATAATTTATTAATTAGCATGCTGTTTGAGCTCCTATGATCTGTGTTATACGAATAACTATAATAAATGTTATAAAATGAAGTAATGTAATCAAATATTTATTTTTATCTTTTCCATTTTAAGATAGGGAATCAGACTTATTATTATAACATATAAAACTAAAGGAAAAAAATGTACTTTTGTTTACTTTATTTACAGTTATCTTACTTGTTTACAGATATCAGCAATTGATGTCTGCTGTACCTATGACACGGCCTGTTCTCTTTTTAGATGAAGTACTCCTAGAAACAACCTGAATACAATGAAATAAAAGTATTTCAAAATAATACATTTGTTTTATTTTAACCTAGTAAGTAACTATATATTCCATCTTGATAAAAGTGATTTTAAGAATCAATCTATAAAATAAATGCCATATTTAATTTAGATAGCTTTAGTTTTATACCAAAAATGTTCATTTTCATTTTACATTTTCTTTAGTTGTAATGTGGTGGCCCAGAGGTTTAAGAAGCCCGCTTCTCATGCATGAGAGTGCGGGTTCGAAACCTACCAACGGCAAAGTACCTTTTGTCCAATGTGTCTTTTTTCCGAGTTATTGGTATATTCAATAATCTAAGAAAGTACAAAGACACCGCTGACGAATGGTGAAGGAAAACATTGTGAGGAAACATGGGCTTATAATTTCTTATTATAAGTTTGAATTACCAACCCACATTGAGCTAGTATGGTGATTAATGCTCAAACCTCCATGCGAGAAGAGGCTTCGGTCAGCAGTGGCCACTTATAGACTTAATGATGAAAATGTTGATGATTCTACTAATTTGACTTACTTATTAGAAATTAATCCTTACATGCGTGCTAAGCAATCAGTTTTCAGAAGAAATACTTTCTCAAAGAGCTAAGCAAGTTTAAATCGAATTAACTTGAGACCCTTGAGACTATCTACCTGCAAGATTCAAGGTGAAGTGAGACATTAGTTTTATCATATCCGCCACAAGACTTCCACTGCTAAATGTAGGCCTTCTACCCAATGACAGTCGCTTACATTATGAATTTGCATTTTCGTAGGCACCTAAGAAATGAAAAAGATTGTGAGGCATACTCTTTAAAACTCTATAGGTGCATCATGCTTGCTGAATTAACAGGATCATTCCTAATTGCCTTTTGCGCTGCGACGCACCATAGGTTATTTTTTGGGTTTCTAAATTCTTGTTGTGTGTCGTAGCAAAATAAATGGTTTTTCTTTGTTTCTTTCTTTCTAATAATACAAAGTGTAATAGTCACTTGAGTAGCGAGCAGTATTTTTAGATTTTTGTTTTTTGTAAATAAACAACCACATGAGAGCACATTGACATTTTTCAGTTAACTGTCATCTGTCATTTGTAATAGATATTTTGCTTACGGTGGCTCTACACTTGACGTTGCGTATTTGTTGTGTTCGGCCAAAAAAGAACATGTTTGGAGGATTTATTCTTCTTTGTTTGCTATATATTTGCACGCCATTACATATAGAGATACTATTTGGACGCCATTTGTACGTAGTCTACAAATATTTGGACAAATGAAGCGACTACGCAATGTCAAGTGTGGTACCACCTTAACATACCTTTTGCACATTTTCAAAGTGAAATAACTTTTGAACCCCAAGTTCTAAAAATATGTAATTTTTTTCTAAACTTCATAATAAAAATATCTATCGTTCAGATTATTCACTTGGTTAAAACAATGACTAATACAAAATTTTATAGCGGTACAAAACTTCCATACAAACCTGCCATTCTCCTTTAGGTACGTCTTAAGTAGTGATGGTAACTTTACTTTGTAGCCTATTTAAAATATTCTAATATTAGGTACTTTTAGGAATCACAGAACACCAATGTCTTCTAGATATAAATTTTATATGAAATAAGTAACTACTTAAATGTTTTTGTTAAAATCATGAAGATGTGGGAAACAGTTGATCGTAAGGAACTTTTAGGAATAACTTATTTGCTACTCTGACGCCGATTCTGTTCCAGTTAGCTTGAGCATAGGGCAGAAATTCCTTGTATAGCATTCTCCAGTTTTCATTCGCGAATCTTGTACCCAAGTCAGCTGAAAAAATTACAATGCAAAACTTTAGTTTGTTTTAGCACATTTCACGTTTTTTTTTCAATTTAAATTACATCAAATTTTCTTCGGTGTTTACTTAGGCAAACCTATTGATATACAGTTGTCCCTGGAGTCGACGATCAAATGGCACCAGATGATGCGTTCGAATTTTTTTTTTTCTGGAATTTAATAAATACTGTAGGCAGTGGTACCTACACCATTTTATAAACCTTATTGAATGAGCCAACTTTGATGAAATTTGCCACTACTAGTACAGTACAATTTTTTTCAGTACAGTCATTCAAAATAAGATAAAAACTTTATTAAAAAACTTGGTTCATCAAAAAATTATATACTTTTCCAAACTACAGCAGTTTGCCCAGAATTTATGATTCCATAATACTGAAGGACTATTCAGGATAATGTAAGCAAAAAAATCCAGACATAAAAATCAAGAATTGTAGCAACAAGATTCAAAAGACTCTCACAGGGTGTACTTTTTCGTGGATAACAAACAAGTCATTAGCATTTAAAAACTATAAGACTTGGAATTTTTTCTATATTTTTCTGATGACTGTTGGAACCTTGCCGATCACCCGGTGCCATTTGATCGTCGACACTGTATATAATTACAAGAAGTATTGGGCATAACTTAATGGTATTATGGTATTATTTCTAGATTAATAAGTATTGTATTCTACATAAATATATTGTTTTGTCTAAAAATGCATTTTTTAAATTCCAGAAAACCAAATATATAATATGATATTCGGTTAAAAAATTTAATTGATGGAATGGAACATCAACCATCTACTCACTCAATTCTCTAGATTCTGGGTTGTCGTTTCTGAAGTGAGTGACCAGGCTGCCAACGTCGGGTCTCATGTAGAAATCTTTGATGCGGATATACGTCTCAGTGCCGTTCTTTTCTGGGACTCCGGCAAGTTTCCACGTGTACACTAAGTCAGCTGTAAAATATTAAACGAAAATAGACGTTAAGAACATAATTACTTAATCATTATCATCAACAGCCATAGGTACATCATACATCAACAGACATAGGCCTCTCCAATGGTATTTTCTATAACCTATTAGCTTCTGCCCGCGACTTCGTACGCATAATCGCATTTTTTCCCGTCCCCGTACGTGATTTTCGGTAAAAAGTAAAATAAAATGTTGGTTAAGAAGTATCCTATGTCGGTCTCCTGGCTCTAAGGTACCCTACCAATTTTCAGCCAAATCTATTCTGCCGTTCTTGAGTTATAAGTGGTGTAACTAACACGACTTTCTTTTATATATGTAGATTGCTTATTAATATTAATAATAGTATTCTGTAGTAATAGTACCAACATAATTATGGATATTATTATTATCGCCGAGAATTGGGTACTTGTCAACTAGTCAAATTCAATACATTTTCGAACTGTCAAAAACGACAGTTTTTTTATAAATTTTGTACAAGATTGTGTATTATGACGACACATGTTTCTAGAATTAAACAGCATACTTATTTCTTAAAAATTTTGCTGGAAAATTACTAAAATTAAGTTGGTCATAAAATCAATTGAATGAAAGTGTGATTATTTTGAAATATTTTATTGTATTGAACAGTCGAAATAATTTATTTTTGATTAAGCAAGTACCCAATTCTGAACGTAGCTGCGTACCTTGTACTTGTAGGTAATGATTGTAGTTGCTACCCACCAACAGGTAAGTACACCTCTAGCAAAATCTTAATGATGACATAGGCATAGTTATCGTAGGTAATGTAATTGTGGTAAAGATATTTTTCTACGTTATATATAAACATTATAAAAGTACTTAGCAACACTTACTCATAGTAGTATTAACTTGTCCATAGGCTACAATCTTCAGAGCATTGAACTGTCCTTCTCCGTAATAATCAGACCTGACTGAAACTCTTGGTCCACTCAGGTCCACTTCTAAATGAAACTTGTCATCATCAGCGCGCAATCTGAAACATTTATTAATTGATACCTATTATAAAATAAAACAGGTTATTTTTTGACTATGTTTATTTTCGTCGCGGTTGCAAGATCACAGATGCATTATTATTGCATTAAGTATATAATTTATTTATTGTATTTATAATAAGTATATTAATAAAATTCATTGAATATGAATCTATATCTTCCTATTTAAACAAAGGGCAAGGCTACTTTATTGTATTAAACGCTTGAATGCATCGATATGAGACACAATAGAAAATACATTGTGTCTCGCGTGGATCCACATTTAGACACACGACGGGTTAAACTGAAGCGTAAAAGGCAACCACCAAGAAATAACTTCAGAAAAGGAGAAAGATGGAGATAGAAAGGCGTAAGATTTATAGATGTTGCGTAATCAACGGTACGTACAATAAAACCGGTTTGAAATTCATGAGTAAAAATTGTTACGTATTGATACAATATTACCTATAAACCAGTAACTCACAATCATTGATGTCTTTAAAGGACAAAATAATTAAATTCTAGGAACACATAGAACCTTTTAAGTTTATGCGTTTTAAAACAATTAATAATGATAATATAATAGATATGTAAATAACTATACCTGGCGTCATGAACGATGGCCTCCTTCAAACCTTCCACGTAAATGTTCTTTAAAGTCAATTTCGCTGCGAGCTGTAATGCCAAAAACAAAATTAAATAATCAGTGGCAAATAATTAACTATGGCCATCGAATACCGGTTCAGATATGAATACTATTATTAGCACTTTAAAATTGTATATTAAAATACAGCTGGCGGAATGAGAGCCATTTAAGAGCTGAGTGGGAGAGCCTTGCTTCGGCACGAATGGGCCTGTTGGACCGAAGTGATACCACGGCCTCACAGAAGACCGACGTGAAACAACGCTTGCGTTGTGTTTCGTTGAGTGAGGTTACCGGAGGTCCAATTACCCCCAGTCTCCCCAGTCCCCGAATCCCCTATAATCCTCAAATTGCTAATTCCCAAAAGGCCGGTAACACACTTGTAACGCTCCTGGTGTTTTGGGTGTCCATGGGCGACGCCGATTGCTTACCATCAGGTGATCCGTCTGCTCGTTTACCAGCTAATCCCATAAAAATGACGACAACGATTTTGAGAATCATCCTTTAGCAAAGAACTGAACCTTTTACCTATATAAGAACTAAACAATTAACCTAACAATAATTCGAAGAAAAATTAATAGTCGTTAAGTTTTAAAATCTTTTTTTGTTAGTGATGTATGTCATATCATGTTGATAATTCAGAGATAAATAAGTCCAGGCTCTACGACGGCCTGTCTAACTTTACACAACTTTGAACTATAAACGTGCTAAAGGAAGATAAGTACTTCCGTATATACACCAATAAATTCTTGACGAGTATTTGTTGGATATTTAAATTTTATTTTAAGAGATGCCTAAGGGTAACTTATTCATTTGTGAAGACATTAGAGAATTGGGTCCCGATGTCAATACTTTCTGGGAAACTTCGTCATTGTTCTCTCACGTGTTTAGATATTGTTGCGATAGTGGTAAAAACCTTACAATCCACTTATATTCTCATGGTATTGCCTCTATTGTTTGAACATGTAAAGATGTCCTGCGTTGACGCAAGAAAATGTATGGCCTAGAAACTTTGCGATGAAACTTTTTGAAATAAGTAAATAGTAGATTCTGTCGAAACAGAAATTCCTAAACCTAAACTCAACTACACGACCGCTGATAGTTGAGTTCAACGTTAACGACCGTCGCGTCTTATTTTATAAGTAATCTATATCTATATGTATATATAAAAGAAAGTCGTGTTAGTTACACCACTTATAACTCAAGAACGGCAGAATAGATTTGGCTGAAAATTGGTAGGGAGGTAGCTTAGAGCCAGGAGACCGACATAGGATATAGATATAGATGAAAATTAGCAGGGAGGTAGCTTAGAACCAGGAGACGGACATAGGATACTTTTTATACAATACTTTTTTTTTACTTTTTACCGAAAATCACGAACGGGAACGGGGGGAAAATGGGATTGCGGGTACGAAGTCGCACAAGCAGTAGCGGGCAGAAGCTAGTACTATATATTTAGGAAATTAACTTGCCAGTTAATATCATGTAACAGTTGTGTCGTTATGCCCAAGCTCAATAGATGTAAAACCGAAAGAAAAAATGGAAAGGACACAGACATAGTACTTACATTAGGTTTTATGAAAGTACATAGGTAACTACCTACTAAGTAAAGTAAGAAGTTAACTTACGTACATACGTAAGTAGTTGATAGAATACAGTTATAAAAAGTACGCACTTGTTTGGCGATGTGAGTAGATATAGCCATGGACTCGACTATGAAGGTTAAAATCTTGATCTACTATTCATAAAAGGTTTGTGTCAACTTAGTTACCTTCATATTCCACTGAATAATTGATGGTATCTAGTGTCTACATATAATTACACAACAGTTAGACTGGTTAGTACCTAAGGTAAGATTACCTGGGTAGGTACCTACTCGTAACTGTTTTTTACAGTAGCATCAAGGATAAAACTTTAAATAAAGGATTTCTATGTGATAACAATTATAATTAAGAGAACAACGTCATACACAGGTATTATAATGAGATCGTAATTTGTATGTAGTATGTAAGCTAACTTTAATTGTTATGTAGGTATAAAAATTGTATTTTATTTATTTAATTTTATTTATTTATATACCGGAGGCCCAATTACCCTCCCCTTCCCCAATCTCCCCAATCCCTGAATCCCCAACGATCCTCAAACTCCTAATCCCCAAACTACCAATTCCCACATCTTATCTAACATAACTTTATGGATAACCATAAAGTATATGGTCATAATGACATGGCGATATGAGAAGGTTTCCAACACAATTCAGCCCATAGGACGATCTACCTCAAAAATGGTTAGTTCAACTAGTTTCAAGCCACACTGGGACTCACATTCAAAAGATGTGTGGTGCGCAAGAAGAATTAGTAGGTACTGCAGGCATGCATCGCACATCGCATCTGTCTAATCGGGCCTGTTTCTTCGTTATATAAAAAAAAACATTAAATAAAAGTAATTCCCAACAGAAATGTACTTAACCTTCCCAATAGTTTCGCCGTAGTTATGGCTAACGTCGTCGGAATATCAATGAAGGAAACGACCTCCTTTTTTATAGGTTTGGATATCATCTAATCATAAAAACTCGACAACGCGATGTTATAAAATAGTTTTTATGTTAATTAATTTTTTGCTCTATTCTTTTATCAATATTCACGTGTCTTGAATTTTTGATTTGATATTATAGCATTAGTTTGTATCAAAGATAACCATGAACTAACTCGAGGACACTCAGCTGCCTCGGTTACCGTCTGCTTAGTTTTATTAACTCGTAAATACAGCCAGTTTTTCAAAATGTTGTTAAGTTTTTGTATTATTTTTTCTCAGTTTGTGTATTTACATTGTTGGGTACTAAACTTAAATAATAAAATAATTATAATTTTGTCTGACAAAAGATATATTATTATGGCCTGTGTGGCAATGAACATCGCGACACACTATTTAACAAAAATAAGTAATTTAGATGACGAAGTCACGACTAGTCTCACGGTGTCTCTAAAGCTGTTACTTAACAATGATACAATTTAATACACTTCCTTATTTGTTTAATTATAGAAGCATCAAGCCAAGCAGTTGCATTTAAATTAAAATAGAAACAAAATAAAGATTCTTATTCATTTAGTATTGCAATTAAGAAAAAGTTATAATATTATTTAAATATTCTACAAGTGTTATATTAGATAGGTACCTATCCACTTATTTTATTATTTTACTGTTTTACGGGCACTTGCCTAAACCTAGGTAGGTATTTGATTTAATTTGATCTAGCTGATGAATGTTTCACACACTCTTTAGAAAAGTAGGCTCAGTTACGAAAATGATGGACATATCTTGGTGTTTTTGTGTTGGGTAGGAGTTTATTATAGGAAAATGTGATATAAGTATGTACCTATAAATTAGTTGGCAACATCTGAAGAAGACAATAATGATTGTTTATGACATGACAATCAATGACAGACATTAACTCGCATTTCCGTCCTATACTTCCATCACATATGGATATGATTTTAATGCCCCTCATTGACAAAGCTAACAAAGGTTGATTATCTACTATATGTCTAGTGACCATTAGAGATCATATTTGCCTAACAATTTAAAGGTGAAGTTAAACTACTGTAGGAAAATCTTATTCGCGAAATATATTCAATTTAGGATGAGATTATTCTTTGAAACAATAATCAAGATTTAAATTAAAATAGCTTTATTATGCATATCAAGTTCATTTATATTTGTAAGTCTAGACTTTAATATACATGACTCAGGCGCTTCAAAAGGTCATGATCTAGTGTCATTAAGCTATTTTAAACTGTACCTAATGTTAAGTAATAAATAAATATTTATATCAGAATAAAAAAGTACCTAATTCAATAAAGAAGACACAAAAATAGATCTAAAACATTTTAATATAAGCAAACTGTCTATCCAAACGGGCAAGAGTAAAATTGTAAGACCACAAACCACAACAATAAGAAATCAAACAAACCAAATTAACATTTGAATGAAATCATTGAACATAACTATTTTGCTTTGTCTTAGATAAAAGCGTAGCGAAATAAACGTCATTCACATATATAGGATTTAAAAGCATTCAGCAGATCTAGGTAAAGCCGGTTGTTGAATTTCCTTCGCTTTTAACCTTCAATTTATTATTTCCAATTTCTGAATTCAAACAAAGAGGTTGCTTGATTGAAGGTTGGCAAGCAAATGGTTCAATTTGTTTATTTTTATCGCAACATTTTTAATTGCTTTCGTGGTTAAATAAATAAACGGCCACTGGTTGAAACACATGCCCTACACCTAGTTACATTCTACATTTTTAAATTCTTTCTTTGTTAATTGATTTGTAAAAGCTTACTTGGGTGCAGAATAACACACTGTTTAAAGCAAAGGGTTACCAGACCATAGGTGAAATATATCTAAAGGTCTAAGTTGGGACTAATTATAAGTATTGAATTACTAATATACCAAGGTAATGTAGGCTGTGTAGGCAAATGGTATGGACGTAAATAATTAAATCAATTTCCTATAAAAATAGAACTGGTAGGTACTACAAGTATCTCTGTTATGTAGGTATGTACCTACATAATATATAATCTTGATTATATTTATAAAATTAGTAGTAATAGTTACATAACATGTAACTATTACTACTAGTATTACAAATTTTATTATATCGTTAATTAACCAGCTCTAAGGATGTTTTAAAGCGTAATACATGGAGTTTTTGTATCACGTTATGTATTATTTACTGATGATGATAAATCTTTGTGATTATTATATCTACCTAAGTATAATAAATTATCATAGCCGGGATTTACTTTATATTCAGTTTCTTTATTGTTTATGAGATCAAAAATAAGATAATTACTGAATTATTTAATTACATCCTTACTACGACTTTAAATATAAACTTTAAGTTGATGAATTAAAGTTTAATTTAGAAAGATGGGTTTTATAGAGATTTAAATTAGATGAAAAAGAGCTTTATACTGTAGTGTTATACACATCGTGTAGTTAAAAATTGGTATTATAACTTTATAGCATTCATGCATTTAAGTTTATTTTTGACACTGAATTTACAAACAAAATTTTCGGTTACCATAACATATTCATCAGGTATGTATCTAATTCTAAATATAAACCATTTACGTGTTATGTCGATCTCACATTCAAAACGGTTTGTTTAGACATTGTACAATGTAGGTACAGTATTCACAAGGACAAAGATTTTCTCAAGTATGTAGTAAACAGGTCTAGTAAGTTGTTATTTTAAGACATTTGGCAGAACATGAAACTAACAATGGTTTTATGAGGTCAGGAAGGTAAATACCAACTTGAAGGAACTATAAAATCGTAAAATGGCACAATTAGGTACCTTTTTTATATTATGTTTAATGGTTTCTATAACCTAGTATATCCTGTATGATAGGGTTTTGGAATGACGTGGGTACCTAAAAACAGGACATTATCATTATCTTAGTTTCCACTTCCTGCCTAGTATTTAACTTTTGGCAACACGTAATGTAGCCTAAAGTCATGAATAGAATAATTAACTTCTCATGCAAACTGTCGATAGTTTGCCCATTATACATAATTTTTTTATTAACTCGAAAACTATTTATTATAAAAAAATACCTACGGAAATATATGAACAATTGCATTTATGATCGCTAATTTTAATTGAGCAATAAATTACTAATTGTTTTATTTTATAAGCACTTAAAATAAAATTTAAGTCATATCACTCAAAGGGCAGTAGTGAAAGTGGAGTTTATAACCTTAAAGAACAGGTATAACAAGAAATGAACCAGAAAACAATGATATATTTATTATAACACATGACAATGCTACACGACTCGCAAATTATACGCTTTTCTATCAATCAGCCAGTTACTGTTAGGTAAGTTACGAACTTACACTTTAAAAAATTTTCTGACTCTAAATTGACGATGAAATCAATTCGGATACCAAGTGGTAACTAGCAAAAGACCTACGTCGAGTTGAAATGATAATACAGTAAAGAGGTAGACGAACAAGACTCGACTCACTCGACTGATACGTGAAAAGATATTATCTAACAGTAATTTTGAGTGGAGACCTCAACAATCGTCATTGGACCACTGCTCATGTAACAAACATGTTTCTTATATTCGCCAAGAAAATAATGACAATTTTATTGTCTTGATTTACTTGTTTGACCTTATTTTACATATCCTTCAGCAAAACGATTAGTTATAAGCCACAGAAAGGCAAAAGGAAAAAGATTACAGAATAGGTCATTATGTAGGTACCTATCTATGTAAGTTACGTACTGTAATAATAATTTTAATAGCTGATACTAATGAAAATGACTGGCTGTACCTATCTACACAAACATGTTCGAATCATTCAGTTTAAAACTGTTTGCACTTTATCTCTCTTTGATTTAGGTCTTCGTAGTGTCAGGTAAACTTCAAAATCAATCCCATTTTTTGCAGCGGATTATATTGTTTTTTTGGTAGTGCAGTTTCAATCAGAATATCCTTTTAAAGGCGTTTACGTAGCAAAATCATCAAATATAAAACTAACGTATTGGTTGTGTTGAAAGAACATTTGTACCTGATTATTCTTGTACTCCAACCGAAAGTCCTTCTGCAGGTAAGGGTCTATGGGTGGCACTCCCAGCTCGTCTATGCCATTGATCATCGTTGCAATGCCTTGTCGCACAGCCTCTGCCATGCAGTCGTTCACATCTATTGCATTTCTATCGCATACTTTGAAGTATTTTTCTGAAAGAATAAATTAAGATTAATCAGCATTTAATCGGACTCATATATATATCTAAATATGCGTGACCGCTAAGCACAAGGTCCTTAGTTTTCTGGGTCGAGTAAGCTTTAATTGAGTTTTTAATTCAGGTAGGTCAAATACTGATCACGAAACATGTTGGGTTTAAAATTCGGTATCATAATATTGGGGTAGCTATAATTCCTCGTGGTTAGGCATATTTGTTTATTTTAGTCTGTTCTTATGCTTCACAACTTAACGTTAGATAAAGTGTCCTGCAATATAGGTACCTAACTGTTTCCTGGTGAAATACAAATCAGACATTTTAATTTCTAGATATACTTAAATGTCAACTTTAAAATTAGTATAGGTAGATATAATTAAAAGTAGATACCTATCTAAGTAATTGAATATTGATATAGCTTCTTATTTATTCAGCATTTTTATTTCGTATTTCATAAGAGTATTCAAAGTCCATTGGAAACCACCACAGATAAATGCTAGTTTAGTTGTTTTTCTCTAGTTTCGACGTTAATTGTATGCTGTTAGTACGTGGAAATAGGTATACCGCAAAGAGTTAAGCAGCTATTAACTAAGATGACAATAAAAGTCACAAATTATAGAGCTCTATGGCGTCCGAGCAATTAATGCTGATTAGATAGATCATTATCATCATGAAGAGTCATCATTGCTCATGTACACCAAACAATCCTTCCTACTAATATTATAAATGCGAAAATTTGTGGGGATGTATGTGTGTGTGTTTGTGTTTGTAACTCTTTCACGCAAAAATGGCTGAAGGAATCGAGATAAATTTTAGAACAGGGGTAAAATTTGGTCTGATATAACATGTAGGGTACTTTTCATCCCATGGGAACGTGGGCAAAGCCGCTGGCAGAAGTTAATGTGTTTACCTCTATAATTTACTAGCTTTTACCCGCGGCTTCGCTCGCGTCACAAAAGGATAAAAATAGCCTATGTGACATATACCAATACACACAGCCCCATCTATACCAATAATTTCGTTTTCCCTCGAGAATATCAAATTTTTCCGGGATAAAAAGCAAAAATTCTGCAAAAATTCAAAGCAACCGGTTTAGTAGTTACGGCGCGAAAGTGGAACAAACAAACAAACTCACTTTCCGATTTATAATATTAGTAAGGATTTATTTATTATTTTGGTACACACATACAATATAAAGGACATCACATATATACAATTAAAGTACAAAGGTACCACCTATTCCTGTTGGAATTTAAATTGTTTTGATGATATATATATGTATATATAATTATTTAGGAAACACATTTATTACACAACACACAAAAAATGTAAAGAATTATCAAGGTCTATAAATAAGATTAATATCAATTTATATTAAAAAATTGACAGTATAAAATATAGTATAATACAGTAGAACTTGTTTGAGAGAAAATTTAAATAAGTTCATTAAAAATCTACAAATAAGTAACACTTACTTATATCAACAGCACCGTAACAAACACTGACGATCATAAACAAACTAAAAACTATTTTTGAACCAAACATTTTATAATTTTATTTTAATTTGTTATTAAAAATAAATTATGAGAGACGAGTAGTGCGGTCTATGTTATGGCATCGTTTGTAAGTTTCGGTCGAGTGGTGCGCGCGCGCCGCTCCGCCCGCCGTATGTTCAAGAGATTGCATAAAGCGCAGCCTTCAATGTCACTACTGGTTTAGTGAATACATAATAAAGTTAGGTAATCATATAATAATACCATTCTGCATATTATTGTACCTATATCCCATTTATTATATTCTATTAATTTGATAATAGCTTGACGAGATAAACATGACTAAAAAATAATGAGTTTAATATTATATAACTATTATATTATACATTTAACTCGTCGAGTACCGTTTTTATAGACACAATTAAAGAACAATAGGTCGCGGTCACCGGTGACCGCTTGGTGTTTGACAGTTTAAATTTTAAATAACGTAGAAAATAAAGTGGAATATGTTATAAACGGGAATATTTACCTATTTAAAGTTGTTATATTGTAGACTTTTAGACTTTTTAGTTTACCTACATTTTATGTATTTAAACTAGCTTCGTATCGCTGCAGAAACAAGGGTTATTTTTTTTTTAATATGGTTAAGTAACTTATTTTTTGTCTCATAATATTTTTTACTGCAAACACGGATTTCCCTTCCTTCTTTTCATTTTGTACACAGACAGTTATGTATTTTGCTATCTAAGTGAATATTCGAAGAAAACTCTTCTTAAGATATTCAACAATTATTTTTATTTAAGGATCGAGATTCCATATGTAGCTAACTAGCTACATAGTACATACATACCTACATACATTAAAAATAAATAATATTTTTGTAGATTAATTATGTACTGCGAATAGGTAAGTTCTCATCCTATTTCGTTTTATATTGAGAGTGCTCAAGCCACAAACGCTGCTCCAAATCTTACGTTGAAAGAATATAGAGCTCTCATAGCGCCATCTCTCGAAAGATGTCTACACAACGTAAGGTATCGCATGCTTTACAAAACAAACAGTACCTATGTTAAACAAAGAAACCTTATGTTACGAGTGCTTCTTCAATGCTTTAATTAAATAAAGAGCAATTTAGTTTTATTTAAATGGCAGTCATCTATTTGTTAATGTATTTTTGGAGTTTTCTCTTCAGAAGGCGTAAAACACATAAACAGATTTCCTTACTCAACCTAACTAAATTACTTGAGTTGACATAAAGTCTGACCCCATATTTTGTTAGTTTAATAACAAACCTTGCACAGACTACGCAAGACAGGTTGCTAAACTATTAAACGCATTTTGTTTACGTATAGGTATAGTGACAGTGACTTACTTCATTTATTTTATTTATTTAGTAAGAGTTACCAACATTTGATTACACAATTACATTAATAACATAATAGTCTAAGATCCGGCTGCAGAATCAGTGTACCCATCGAGTGTTTGCTGAAAACCAAATTTTTACACATATTCATGATAAGGAGAATTTATATCCACCAGGTTGCCTATCAAAATGTGGCCGCTAGTATTTTTAATTAAATTATTAATAATTCATAATCCGTAAGAAATTTCACTGACTTTTTTTTTCAATGAAATGTCGTCTACTTCACGGCAACATCTATAAAGACTCTGAAAAATTATGGTTGCCGTTGCGCACCTGGCCGCACCTCTTCGCAGCCAGGTATACACAGGTATGAATTTGTTACATTTATACACCCACAACGTACATTTATAATTTATATATCAAATTAAAGCAAATTTTTTTCTGTATATTATTATATACGGTTGCTTAATTAAATCTGGCCGCCAATAAGGGTTGCTGGCTAATAAATATAGTAAATATTAAAAGTAGAGTGAAAGAGAGCTAGCGCGTAACACCACTAGTCACTAGGTACGACTCAAAATAATAAATACTCCAAAAGAAACGTCTTTCTTAACTAAAATAAAAAATTAAAAAGTCAACGACAAATTTAAAAATTACAAAAAAAATGAATATTGATGATAAATAAAATCAAGGTTACTTATGTAAAAAAATTGTGTTGTACAAGTACTGTATGAAAAAAGATTTAATTTTATTCAAGTATTACATTTATTTTACATATTCATCAATCATCAGTTTTACCTTCAAGCGGGCGCGTAGTCATTTATAACGGGAGCAGGCGCGCGTAACCGAAAAGACCTATGGGATTAATAAGAGAAATAAAGCACTAATTATTCAATATTTATTTATTTATTTGTACTCAGATTTATTATCATTGTCTTTAAATCGTAATTTGTCAAAAAAAGTAATTATTTTCATGAAAAACAAACAATTATTAGATTAATTAACATAACTCAAACATTATACAAATCAAATCAAAAATTAGGAACACAAACCCCTTTTTATATATCTAAGACTAGTTTATATACCTTATCTAATAACAAAAATTACGAATTATGAATACTAATAATAATTAACTTTGGTTTGGTTTTTTTAAAATTATAAATTTTTAAAATGTATTATATTTGTATTATACTTCCATGACTCTTTTTTAAAAATCTGAATCATCGGAGCTCTCAGTCACACTATCATCGCAGCTATCACTTTCATCAGAAATATCGGTATCGTCGTTATTATCGGAAGGCTTGTTCGTGGAATCACACAGCACATTCTCAACTTGCGCTGGAGTTGGATCTCCCAGGAACCATGTTGGTTTTAAAAAACCATCTAACAGCAGCCAGCCATTATTTTCCAAAATCATCGGTAGATTCAAGTGTTAATAAAATGTCATGATATTTATATTTTTTCTTGCGACGAAACAATAACATTAGAGAACACTTTTTGAATGAAGCATTATCAAAGTCTAGTACATTGCATTTTTTGTCGCACAGGAAACACGCCTTCATCCTTATAAATTTTATTTCACTTAAATGAGATTGATAATATTTCGATGCACAAATAAAACAGCAATTTTTTTTTGATCCGTTGACAACACTAACATCTGACGCATGCGCAATGGCTTTAAACCGTCTGACAGCTGGCAATCGCTATCCTCGTCTGACTAGTGGTGTTACGCGCTAGCTCTCTTTCACTCTACTTTTAATATTTACTATATTTATTAGCCAGCAACCCTTATTGGCGGCCAGATTTAATTAAGCAACCGTATATAATAATATACAGAAAAAAATTTGCTTTAATTTGATATATAAATTATAAATGTACGTTGTGGGTGTATAAATGTAACAAATTCATACCTGTGTATACCTGGCTGCGAAGAGGTGCGGCCAGGTGCGCAACGGCAACCATAATTTTTCAGAGTCTTTATAGATGTTGCCGTGAAGTAGACGACATTTCATTGAAAAAAAAGTCAGTGAAATTTCTTACGGATTATGAATTATTAATAATTTAATTAAAAATACTAGCGGCCACATTTTGATAGGCAACCTGGTGGATATAAATTCTCCTAATCATGAATATGTGTAAAAATTTGGTTTTCAGCAAACACTCGATGGGTACACTGATTCTGCAGCCGGATCTCGTACTATAAAATAAACAATCAAAGATGAATGAGCCTAAGTGTAACAAACAATTACAGATAACTACAACATTCACTGATGCAAATATGTACTTATGTGTCTATAAAAAAGTTCTTAATTACTATCTTAAAATCTAGTTTTAACATAAAATATCAAATTATATAATCAAGTTTCTGTGTGAACTGGAAATATGCATTTAAATACATTGGAACTGAACCGACCAAGCGAGTCCAAGTGAACATCTGTGGAATCAGAATATTTATTCAAGGCTTGACTCAGACGTAGTAGGGGTAAGTTTGCACCAAGCACAGGGGGCTTACTCTTGAATCCAATTCCGATCGATCGACATTGGTATTGTGAAATTTCGTACTCTTGAGTTGCAATACTAGAGCCCATTGCATCCGTATTGCGTAGATATTGAATGAACTAAATGGTATTGAGTTTGTCTTTATATTCCGTACTCTGAATGCTATTGTAACAGCTAAGATTGTGGTTGTATAGTGTTGACATTTAATAATTATTGAGATCATATTGGATTGAAATTGCATTGACATTGAGATTGGTTTCAAGAGTAAGCGCCCTGTTCTACGACGCGGTAGGTACACAAGGGGTTAGGATCTGTTTATGAGGGTAACTGAAAGGAACTCTATAATTTACCTTACTTAAGAGTTGCAGACAGTGTACACTATTGTTTAAAATCTTATGTCAAGGTATTCATTTTTCAGTTTCCAGAATAAGTTGAACTTGATAATCAAACATGCCCTTTGTTGATAATCAATTAATCGATTCGAATGAACATCCATCTATACATAATATTTGATTTCGTCTTATACGACTCACGTCTTCGTTTATAGCTTAGGTACAATTTAGGTAAATATTATAAAAATATTCATCGGTTGCGTGCACATACCTCCCTAAGGCTCCAATCTTTTTACCTAAGCTAAGTACCTACTACTGGTACCTTACTGGTGAGCGACAGTAAGCGTTGATTGATGTAATTAGGTACCATTTCTTTTTTAATTAACACAAACTTATTATTTTGAAACTAAGCTTACCATTATTTTACAATTTGAACACCTTTTTCAGTTTTACGCGGTCGAACCCGCACGCGGTTAGCTGGACGAAAGATTTAAACGACCGTGACCAAAGCCTGGAAAATTTTATGGTGATGCGGATATAAAATGGGTATAAGATAGATTGCTAATTGAAGCTAAAAATTTGGACACTGCAATGTCTATTTACAGACTATTTTTGAAATATTTACTGGTATTCCTTAACTACTATTATGTATCTATAAGCGTCATTGCCTAATTAGGTATATTATCATCTTCCAGTTTTGTATTAAATATTTAAATACGTTGCAGTAATCATAGAAATCGAAGGAACTAAATAAAACCTTGATACACATACTCAGACTCACACACTGTCCCATTTCGTTGCCACTTTATTATCATGCCCAGCAGATTTTGGAGTAGCACGTCATATATATTATGGGGTCACACTAATTATGAGCCCACGAATTCAAAATCGCTGCCACAAAAACCCAAGACATCATTGTTATCCCTTTTTAGACAGTTAGACACACGGACTTGTGTAATTTAAATTCTCTGGTAAAATCTTGACATTTCCTTGGTTGCAATTTTTGAACAAAGGTTATTATTTGATATTTTAAATTTTTAAACACAGTACCAGTAGATACCATTTGTTTTTAAAATTATGATTATGCCGATTATGGCGAAGCAAAAAAGAGAGTTAGTTTGTCTTATAGTTCGATAATTTTGGTGGAATATAATTATATAATTTTGAAGTGAAAGAGGTATGTAGGAATCGTAGTAATTGGCGTTCCATAGTCTCTGCCTACCCCCATGGAAGACAGGCGTGAAGTAATGTATGTATGTAATTTTGGCGGAAATATGGGGGTTGCTTGGAATGTTTTATAATTTATCTTTCTAATAGTAGGTAAGTAGTTTTGGCACCAGAGCAACGCAAAATACATTTTTAAACATTTTGAGAAGAAAATTGATTTCCTCTCCACGCGAAGGTAGTGTAAGCGCCGCGTTTTTTTTTTATAATCTAGTCCTTTAGAGGTCTAATGTTCATGTGGTTGTGATGAAACGCTTTAGAAACCTACCATAACCGCTTGGTAAAAAAATAACGACCATATATCGATGGGCGCCCAAGACGAAATCGCACATGTATGGTTCATCAGAAACAGCTAAGGACAGGAAATTATAGTAAGTTTCGAAAGTGTGTATCACAATCACATGAGCATTACGCTTATAAATGACTTTATATAATAAAACATACGCGCCGCTCGTTCTGCCTTAAAACTTAAAATATAGACTTAAGGTCACATACTAAAGGATTAAGAAATACATTATTTTATAAATCTAGATTATCTACCCATGTTGAGAGGTGTCATACGGCATATCTCATAACATTATATTTATATGCTAATATTTCGGACTTTTTATCTCTTATTTACCAACACTGCCAACGCATTTTCCATATGTGGTTAATGCTGTAGTTCCATTTCCTATGTTTATGTTTTTTGTAACTGTTTCGTGACCTTGAAACAGATCAAAATTGTGAAAGATCCTCAAAATTTCTATTTAGCTTAGCGCCTTTTTAATATTGAAGAGCCAAATTAGGCTATACAATTGTTTACGTGTGTAATACTTCAGGCGCTCGTAGTTGCTGACTTTATTTAATTTAATTGGTTGCAGATCTTCACTCTGGGCTAGTTCCCCTGCCCCAGTCCGGCAAAGTATTAAATAAGTATTATTCTCTTTACTTTATTGTTATATTACTTTATTTGAAGTTCCTCGTAAAATTAAAATAAGCTGGTAAACGAGCAGACGGATCACCTGATGGTAAGCAATCGGCGTCGCCCATGGACACTCGAAACACCAAGGCGTTACAAGTGCGTTACCGGCCTTTTGGGAAATGGGAATTTGAGGATTGCGGAGGATTGCGGAGGATTCGGGGATTCGGGAGATTAGGAAGGGGGGTAATTGGGCCTCCGGTAACCTCACTCACACGACGACACAAAAACGCAAGTGTTGATTCACGTCGGTTTTCTGTAAAGCCGTATCACTCCGATCGAGCCGGCCCATTCGTGCCGAAGCATGGCTCTCCCACACGAAGGCAGAGCCTTAGAAAATTATGCCAAATTGTCATGTGAACTTTATAGATAAAAGATAAAAGGTTCGCCATAACCTGTCGGGGTTGTGAGCGAGGCCATCGCGACCTCAACACAGAATAAAAGTTGGAACAGGATGATTCTTCAGTAACTCCCGCCCCGCCCAGGGCGACAGAGGCGGTTTAGAGAGAGTCATTGATGATATTTCATCCTTGCTAAAATACAAATGAAACAGATATCATGTCGGTTATTGATGACGATAGACAGGCCAAGAAGTCTCGAATGAAGACGATGAAGAAATGTGGACCACATAAAACCACTCTCCTAAATTGCCGAAATATCTCGACCAACTTCAAAGTAATCTTAAACAGACTCATAACAAGTGAAAACGTTCCTTTTGACACTTTAATATCTGTAATAGGTATGCACAAAACAGCGTAAAAAATCGCAAGGCTACTCCGGTATAAATAGCTGATAGGCTGATTAACGGCTAGAATTATTTAATAATCCATCTTAAACCACAATATTTGGATCGACCATGGTTTTTGACAGAAACTCCATACAATTTATGTCGAATTTCGCCCGTAAAACAAACACATAAATCTTTCGAATCAAAATAGGAAGAAGAAATAAATTAGGCATCAAAACGAGTTTTTTTATGATTTTATTTTATCATTGTTAAATTACAAAGTTAGGAAGATGGTCAATAATAAATTCGTCTTCGTCTATATATGGAAGACACTAGTCCAAATGTTAGTAATTTAATATAACGGTGTACGTTCACGGCAAATAAATTATTAGAACCATTGGAACATATAAGATGCGCTCTACATTATAATGCTGTTATAATTATTCATTAGACTGATTGATTGTAAACGATTAATTTTATCCTTATTATTAAAGAGGTTGATGATCTCTTGACATTTTGAATTTATTGCAAGTGCATCATAAGATTGTTGTAAATGTTATTTATAGTACTGTGATTCTCGTAGTAGGTTGTAAAATGAGGGCTTGACTTAATTGATAGCTGGTATTATAGACCAACATCGTTTATTGTACATTAAAGTATTTTTAACTATACTAAGTAAGTAGTACGGTGAGACTTGTCTAAGTGAGATCTAGATAATATTTTTGGGACAGGCCCACCAGATTCAACCATCGTACCTCATGTAAGCTAGGATCATTCATTCCATAAGACCAACTAATATAAATATGAAGTTCGGTACGTCACAGATACATGAACAACTGTATTGGACCTTGCAACCATATTAAATACACACAGGCATAATTTTAGGAAAGGAAGATAAAAATAGGAATAGCCCCACCCCATTCCTTTTTACAGAAGCCTTAGGAGACCATTCACCAAACACCACGGAACTTGTAATTAAAGCTTTAAAGGATCCTTTTGTTTCTTTCCAATAATAAGTAGGTACTTGTGGCAAAAACTACTATTTTAGTTACTGTCGCAGTTACTATAACGAATTTATTTAACAGCATTTACATACATATGTGCAACTGAGGAGACATCAATTATACTCTCAAATACCGCGAGGACACCGGTGACCGCAACCTATAGTTCTTTAATTGTGTCTATAATGACGGTACTCAAAGGGTTAATCACATGTCTAGCTGTAAATTGTTATAGAAATAATTCGGGCGAAAACGATTGCTCCATGATTCCGATTAAAGGTTTGTGTTCATTAACATTTGAAACAGGGAATGAACCTCACAAGAACACATGTATAACTATGCCTGTGTGCACATCACAAATGTTTGCCGAGCGTTTAGATGTTGTTGACTTCATGACTTGTCCGAATCGTAAAAGGCACAAAGGTAAGATGCTAACCCGGTAACTGGCACTGGTAATGTTTTTGTAGCTGTAAACGTCTTCCTAACAGAACTATCAATCTTTTTCATAACTTAAGCACTAGCAACATTACTCATAATCTTCATTCCAGCGTACGAAACATTTCAAATATCAATATCCTTGTCCAGACGAATGATTCATATCTAACTAGGTCTTGGAACCTTCACGTCTCAAATATTGTGCGAAGAGCGATATTATTTACCAACCGTCCATGTCAACGCCTCACTTTACCTGGTACGAGTAAACAGTACTCTGTAATCTGTATACTTAATTCAAATTTCATTGTTTTTAAACCTCGCAAAGCGCCATCGTCATGACAACAAAGCTCAAATATTATGGCCCACGCAATGGACATTGTATTAAATGAGAATGTAAGCAGTGTCAGGCCGTATTACATTTTTGCACACCACCGACAGATACTGATCTAAGACATTGACATAACGGGACATTTAAAGATTAATGACGCTAATATCGTACGCGCTTCGATCTAATCATCCTGCTTGCTCGACGCGTCAACTCATACCTATCGATATGCTGATCTTGTTCCGTGATCTCGATAATTATTAACATTTCTCATTAAAAGAGTAATGATACCTTTACAACTAAAAGATAAGAAACATAAGAGCTGCAGAGTATATCGTTTAATTGAATTATGTTTCTTTTTTGCTGCCTTCCCACGAGTATCGAAGGTTGCTCATCAAGGGCACCATTTTCTTTGCTTAATAAATATGTAGATCAAAAAGAAATCACAGACACTTACAGAGTGTATTATTGTCAGTAATAACAATTAGTTGTTCAAGTAAGTTCAGATAACGAATTTGGAATGACGGAATGAGTAATTAATATCCTAAGCGTGTCTTAAAGAATCGTCAAAAATGATCGTTTTACTGTTTTTAGAATCGAATGCAAATCGTCTGTCAAAGTGTGCACCAAGGAACATAAATTGCCTACAGTAAGCAATTTGTTGACACGATTGACGATTTTAAAGTGCTCCTTCGTTTTTGTAAAGGTCAGTGACATTATGCTGAGTGCCTGTTGTGGTTTTAGCACTTATATGCATAGGTATTTAGACAGGTGGGATTATCGGATCACATACATCAAATTCGTGACGTTGTAAACAGAAAAAATCATATCTACATAGAGCTGAAAGGGTGGGTGACTTCCATTATCCTTTTTTAGGATCCTTATCAAAGGATTAACGTCTATTGAGTTGTTTATTTGGTTTTATTTAAAAGGGAGTGAAGCTAAATTTAACTTATCAAAGAATCATTATGTTACTAAATTAAAGATTGGGATAACAATTTTGACGGCGAAGCTTTCAACTGCAATTTAAGAGAGTAGGTAGGTACCTGCCTACCTATACATATAAGCTACATCACCGAGTTACAGCCTTTTTTGTTTTGTAAAACAATTTTCGTTTCCACGTTTTAATTTAACTTTAATGCTTTTGGAATATACGGTAATGGCCCTCTTGTAACATTCAAGGAGCCAAGACAGTGATTAAATAAAATTTATTTTTAACTTGATTAAATTTTTTGATGTAATAACTATAATGAACTTTAATGTGTTGCTAAAATAACTTACTTAGTTTAAGTTCATTGATCTTGCATATATTACGTGTTTGTTAGGTGCTGCCGCCCGTGATGATGCAGAAAAATAAACACCATCGATCGAGTATTCCATTTCGGGCATTCCAAACGAATTGGCTGTCATATTTTATAAAGCTCGCTGTATTGGACGGCAAATGTCAGTCCTGTACAAAAGGAGAAAAAGCTCTGTTATCTTTTTAACCTAATGTAGAGCGTCAGTGCAAAAATATTATAAAGGCGCGGAGTCAAGAGCCCGAAGCATTTTGCGAAGCGACTCCTTGCGGGCTGGACACACCCGCGACGTGCACTTAATATAATTTAAACTCTTTCCGTACAGTAGTCTAAGTGAATGTCGTACTTATAAAAACGATATAATGTTGATAAAGAGTAAATTCGCAATTGTTTGGGCGGGACTTTTAGCGTTTGGGTACGGGAGTGAACTGGACGTAACGAATGGATTCTCGTCTACTGATGGTGCGTTCTATACCGACGATGCGGTTATTTTAAACGGTAAGCCGACTTTAAAGTATTGTTATTTATATACACAAGTAAAATATGAACCATGCTCAATTATTATTATAAAATAAATATTAACTTGCTACCAATTTTATGTGCATGATAAACTAACTAAAGTTTTATCGTGTTAAATGGTAATCTCTTAACCTATTTTTCCCAATAACATTAATAGAAATTAAAGTCTTGATTTAATATTATAATCTGCACTCGCAATATAGATACCTACATCAGAAAATATTATGCTTTCTGAAAATTAGGATAGACAAATCTGCGTTGCCATAAATGGTGCACAAGTTGGTTTAATCTGTCAAACACCAAGCGGTCACCGGTGACCGCGACCTATTGTTCTTTAATTGTGTCTATAAAACCGGTACTCGACGAGTTAATACATAACTAACTGATATAAAGTTTTGAAATCTGAATCTTTTACAACTCCAACATTTTGTCCACTTCTTTATTGATGTCTATACGGTTTAACCGTAACATAAAGGTTTACTCACTCACGTACGGCTTATTCATAGAATGAGTGTAACGTCCAGTATTTGTATTGCGAGGACTCAAAACAATGGACGGCACATGAGGGTATGGGGTTTTGAGGCTAGAGAAAGTTAAAATTCGGCACTGAGATATTTATGTCCAACGTAAATACTACGATTGGAAAAAGACGAATTCAATTGGTTTAGAATTGCCTCTTCTATACCTGTAATAACGGTTTTGTTCCTGGATCAAGGACTCATACGATTGGCAAATAATTTTATCAACTCTACATTAATAGCATATTCCTTTTCAAAAGGCCGTCAACGCACCTGTGACTCCTCTGGTGTTGCGGGTGTCCATGGGCGGCGCTGATCGCTTATCATCAGGTGATCCGTCGGCTCGTTTGCCTCCTATTCCATAAAAAAAGATTACAAAGATTAAAACTGGCAAAACGTGCCCTAAACTTTTTATAATATTGTCCTTCACAAAAAGTGCTATTGTATTATGTTAAGAACCTATTACAATTAAACTAAAGTAGATTTATAACAATTTAAAGTCTGTACTAAAGTTGATGAAGACGTTGGTCATCAACCTGTAATTGAGTTCGTACTAAGAACTTCTCTAACACGTGGGCTATTATTCGGAAATACCTATGGGATCAATTCAATGCAAATTGTCGTACGCCCACACATCCCAAGTCGATCACATCAATCACATCATTGTCCAAAGCACGACTTAAATTGTTCAAACTTTTTGTGAGTCACTTCGAGGACATTAATTAGATCGGAGACTGGCGATTGAAGCTGGATGACGCCTCTGACATTTCCTCGCGGTTGATAGCTGAACCCGGAATCCAGACACAAATGTTATTAGATATGTATGCGCGTCGCCAAACAGGCTTGTTTACTGTCATGACAATGTAGGGGCGTAAAAAATCCTTTGTCTGATTTATACGTTGTTTTTAATTAAACCAAGTACCAGTTTTGTGTAGGTACCGCAGGGGACGTTTGTTACCATTATCCTTTTAAGGCTCAACCATCTCACCCGACAGGAAAATTAAATGATGTAGATACTTGTTATTGGTATCAAGTTCAAGGTGTCGTGTCTGTTGGCATACCACTGCATGCTATTTAAATAAAATTGCAGTTCTATCTACCAGTGAAAAATATTCCCTACCCAGTGCACTATAAAGGTGATTTTTGATTGTTACAATGGTCATGAATTGGTTTTTTCATTTTAAATCTAGGAACCTTTAAAGGTCGTTGCGTACCTACATTTTCATTAAAGGATCTCAGACAATCAAGTTTAATTATTTAGAACCCTCGGTCGGTCGAAAGTTGAGTCTGATTCAACGTCCAGCTCCAGCTTCTTCAAGGACAAATTCTTATTATTTTGTCAGTACTATTTTGCTTGGAGTTCTTCATCAAGATGCGCATAATATACAGACCAGTTTACTTTTAAATACTCATCTGTCTCTTGCTTAAAATGGTTTTAATGACATAATTCTACAAATATGTTGTATTTATTTAGGTCGTAGTATTATTGGCATGCTGCACATAGCATTCTGAGGTTTGAATATAACGGAAACCGTTATGCAGCGATCCGAAATAAATAACATGCATGTTTACGACACGTTTCGTACGCTGTTGTACTCGAGCTATGCTTTAAGATCGCCTTTAGAATAATAATTTCCACGATGTTTACGATTATCGCTGGCGAAGTTCATTTACTCCAACTGAAGATATTGATCGAAATCAAACATTATCCAAAATTATATTATTACATACATACAATATTTGCATTGCATGTCTAATCATTTCAACTTCATGTCATAGCTTTAGTTTAAAAACAAGACTTTAGTTTTTACATTGACGCATATTTTAATTAGCAGCTTTGACATGAAAAAGTCCTGAGTGTCCAGTGCGTCAATAAACTTGAAACCAGAGTTAATTAGCAATTCTTTATGATCGAAGTGAGTACTCGTCTCGAAACAAGTTTTAAAAACGATAATTAACATATGCCAGTTATACTTTTAGACCTTAATACGGTACATGCTCATTGGTGTAGTTTGAAGCAACCGTTATACATTGCCTTGTGATATTAGGAGGTAATCATAAACAACAAAGTCGGTCCGCCATTATGCGACAGGTTCAATGTCCCATCACTTTTTTCAATGAACATTCTTTAATTATATTACACGAATAAATTGAAATGATTCGATATCATAAAAGGGATTGAGCAACTTATTTTTAGCCAGTAATCGATTTCAAAGATTGCGGTGCAAGGTGCAACGAATTCGTGTTTTATAAAGCAGTTTGAATTATATTATTAATATTCGCAATAAATATTTATATGAAATTAATTAGTAACACCGTCTTTGATCTTTTTACCTTCAATCAAATTCATATTCCTTTTTTTACGAATTAAATATAACATAAAAACATTAAGAGCTTAGAACGGATACTTTTGGAAGTAGGTAAGAATTGGGACTATTCGAAGGTTTCGTCCTTTAATATAATCGAATAAGTGTAGATACTTAAAACCAGTGTGTTATGAATGTTAGCAATAATTAAAAGGTTTTCTAGTCCTTGCTTACCTAAGGCTTCAAGTAACATTTTATCAAATAGGTACATTCAGAAAACAATAGTTGCAACGGAAATACTGTATCAAATATGTTTTTAATTTTCAGCTCCCGCAGAACGTGTGAAACGTGACGTGGTTAACTCAACTCGCGATGGCAAACAATTGCTGTTAGTGCAGCTAAGACAGGTATCTACCTCTGTACACTTAAACAGTACTACCCAAGTGCCTACTAGGCTTATCAAATTACACTACTAGTTTGAGAAATATCTTTAATAGACACAGTGTGATTTTCAATGAAACATGTGGTATTTATTTTGCAATAAAGTAGGTACCTTGTTACCCTTACAGTCAATGGACAGCGTCAGATAGCAGGCCTAAGCCTGTTGAGAAATATTATCTATCTACTAATTTATCTAACTAGCCTTCGTCTTTTACTTCACTAGGCCGAAGGAGTTCAAGGAAAGGACTGTAAAACGGCTCTTGGGAAGAAGGGATCATGCAAGACTTACAATGACTGCTACCCTTTGCTCAAAGTAGCTGACTTTTCTGGTGGGGACGGGTGGGTCATGGGTCATTATGACACTTGCAGATTTGTCAATGAAGAAAATAAGGAGGTACAGTAATTAGTTAAAACTTATTTACAACTTATCTATTGTGAGATCTTGTCGTGAGTCATGTTAAAAGCTTCTAGTCGTATCTAAGTGGTTTTCAACTAAGAACTCTTTCTAGTTGTAACTAAAAACCGCGGGTTAGGTACTCACATGAATAAACTGAGTTAAGTTCTACTACTTTCGAGCCACGGGGCTCTTTCTCGTGAGCAGCGTACGCGGTCGCGGCGATGTCGCGCAGCCTACAAACAGGATGTCTCACGATAGTTATTATAAAAACATAGTCTTTCTAGTGTATCAAATCAAGTAGAAAGTATATTAGCTATTGTGTAGCTTACTTTACGATGAATTCTGGTAATAGTAGATATTCAATTGGTCAGGTGTATGGAGTGTGCTGCACAGACCCGGTGGACACGCCCCCGCAAGAGGCCCCTGATGTGCAGAGGTTCGGATACATACAGCCTGCCGTCCCTCTACAGTTTCTGCCAGGGTAGGTTTACCTGTATACCAAAAGTTAGACATTGAATAAAGGCCGTTTTTTGAATAGAAAAACAACTAAAATATTGCAAATTGTTTTTTTAGTTCATTGTATAATTCATATTTCTTTATCATTTTCCAAACAATTTGAAGTCGATACGGAGTATTAACGAGATTTGATTAAATGTCAGTATTTTACATGAATCGATTTTACCACTTGTCATTCACAAATGACTAACGATAGGTCCTTATCACATTAGCGATTGTACCAGTTGTCAAATTTTTGACAAGCTGTAACGTCATGGATGCAGATTACAATACAATAAAAATAAGTATAAAAAGTTATTTAAAATTACTAACCTGAATATCATGTATGATTAACAGATTTGCAGCACTGACAAGATGGTCATACGGCAACGACGGCGACTTCCGTCAGATTCCCGCACAATGGCCGCCGACGATCCCTCCTCTGCCTACCCACCCGCCCGACCACACTGCGCCTACGCATCCACCTTCTCTAGGTAACCCATCACTTGTCCAAATAAGTAGGTACCTAATAGTTAAGAAAACTTTTTAGTAAGATATTCAGGATAGCTGTTGCGGGTAAGATCATCGTCACCTCTTTGGAGAATTGTATGTGACAATGGCATGAGCTTAGAAATGGTTCTTAAATCTTTACCTTGATCATTAATTGATGTAGATGTACACACTGATGCTAAAAGCTTGTCAACAGTTGCAGGTGTAACAAAACCACCAAGTAACTTCCCAGCTGCACCTACAACCTGGCCTACTAGGCCTCCCAGCACAACCAAGCAGGTAAACTGGCTACTTTTTATGTAAAACTTAACAGTAGCAGCACGACTAGTGTAAGCAAGCAATTAATAACACATTATTATTTACGATCGTCTCAGACGTGGGCCCCAGCATATCCTACTAAGCCGAGTGTGCCAGCACAGCCAGTGCCTTCTCAGCCTGCAGTGGATGGATCCTGTGGAATTAAGAATGGACCTCAGGTATGACTGACGACTAACATTTTAAAAGAACTCTTTTTACAAACGTGAAGGTATGTATGCAGGCTAAGAACTGATTAATGTCAGACTTATTGACAAAAAGTAGGCATTACCTCAGTTTCTGAATTGAAACAAAAAATGTGGCTAGGTGTGCGTCGGAATTATCCCGAAAGAGTTCCTTACATACTGTTTTTCCTTTCGGAATAAACGGTATTACGCTTTATAAATACTAAAAATCTCTTCTAGGTGGTGTGAATGTACTGTACTACTAAAGATTATATTAATAATTTGATATGTCATACTTTTAACAAAATACAGACCTACGACAGTAATTATCAAGACGAGGAACGTATAGTAGGTGGGCACAACGCTGACCTGAATGAGTGGCCGTGGATTGTGGCACTCTTCAACGCTGGGCGACAGTTCTGCGGCGGCTCCCTAATAGACGACAAACATGTGCTTTCTGCAGCCCATTGTGTGGCACAGTAAGTAAACAATATCGAGTCTTGAAATTGAAAGTCTTTATGAATGTATTCCATAAAAATCACTGAAAGCCAAATAGGAAGACGTTTTATTACTTATTTATTTATTTATTTCCTTATTGATTAACACGGTAGGATTGCTTGACTTAATACAAATACACCCCCAACTACATACATTGAGTAAAAAATTCGACTTACTCAAATAAGTTTCCGTAGTTATTGTATTGTACTATCATTAATATTATTATCAATTGTCAGTATGACGTCCTGGGATGTGGCTCGGCTTACGGCCAGACTTGGAGACCACAACATTCGCACCAACACCGAAACTCAACATATTGAAAGGAAAATCAAGAGGGTGGTGAGACATCGCGGATTTGATATGCGTACTCTGGTAAGCACAGAAGAAAATTGATTAATGCTAACCATACTCAATCTTATTATGTATTGTCCGGAGTGGGAGTTTCGCAAATCCCGACATTTATGAATATCATGATGTAACAAAATGTCTTGCCTGCCTGATCTTAACAATTTTTCCAAAAAAATAATAATAATCAAGCATTTTCAGTAAATTCAGCAAATAGAGTTCCAGCCATAGACCTTCATTATTAGGAAACATTTTTTTTTCTATATTCTGATATATTTTGCTTTCCATTTCCAGTACAATGATGTCGCCGTATTGACAATTGACCAGCCCGTTGCCTTTAGCAAGTACGTCCGTCCCATTTGTTTGCCGGTTGGTGGCAGATCCACATACCAGGGCAAAATCGCTACAGTCATCGGTTGGGGAAGTTTGCGAGAAAGTAAGCATAATTTAGACTTTATAATAATTAATATGTTACATAAAGACTATATTTATTTCTGCACAACCAAAGAGACGGCGAATGGATTTCTCTTCATTTTTGTTCAGAACAATAGTGATAAAAATATCATTTCCAAAGTGAAATATTTAGACAAAGAATATGAATCACCCACCACGTTTTTTGTAACAAAAGATATTAGCATACATTTGCGACCAAACGAAAATAATTCAGGTCATTGTTTACATATACTTTCGCATGTATCAGGTTTGATGACTAACAGTACCTACCTAATTCTTTTTTATAAAGGTGGACCTCAGCCTTCTGTTCTGCAAGAAGTGTCGATTCCAGTTTGGTCTAACCAGGAGTGCAAGTTGAAATATGGTGGAGCTGCTCCAGGTGGCATCGTAGAGCACATGCTTTGTGCTGGAAAAGCTAGCATGGACTCTTGCAGTGTAAGTTCTTGTTTTAAAAGCTAGATTAATAATGAGAACTGCTCTTCTTTATGGAGATATTCTCTATTTCAATGAGATTTTTTCTCTGCTAATGAGGTCTTCTCATTTCGTTTTTTTACAGGGTGACAGTGGTGGCCCTCTGATGGTAAATGAAAATGGCCGTTGGACTCAAGTCGGTATCGTGTCGTGGGGTATTGGTTGCGGCAAAGGCCAATATCCCGGTGTCTACACACGTGTCACCTACTTCTTACCTTGGATTCAGAAAAACGCTCAATAAATTGTGTACTACCCGAAGTACAGTCATCGTCGCAAAATTAAAAATTTCTCAATTTATTCCATGAATAATATTTTTAAGGACAACTACTTTGAGAAAAACAACCAAACGACCTTGCTTTTCTTAATTAGTTGCAACAAAATTTCAATTTATGGAAATTGTGCCAATTTAATTTAAGATTCTAAATTAAATAAAAATTACCATATTTCGAATATATTGTTTTTTATTTTTGGAATATTAATTACATGATAAACACTGAATATAATAATCACATTAAAATCAACTAACTTAAAGCACATAATGAGATGGTTACATCTTTGAAATCAGTCTTTAAATATATGGTTTTGGTTAGTAGTACATAATTGTAAGGGGAAGCAATAATCACAATGTTAAAATATTGTTATACACGTTAAATATCACATTATATCCGTTAATCGGCTAATTCATTTAATAGTAATTTATATAAATTATTTACAAACCTTAATATTACATGTCAAAGTTAGAAACGTGTAGTTGTTGCAGGATATTGCGAGCTGAAACAAAAGAATTTGTACAGAAAATAGAGCTACTAAAGTTCTTCATAATATTCTACTATAACGATTTCAAGAATTTGAAAAAGATTTCTTTGATATAGGTATAGGTCATCTCTAAATCTATCTAACCAAAACTATTATATAATTCTGAAAAAAAGTTAGATAAGTACTTACCACAGAATCAAAATACAAAGGTTACAAAATGCAATCCCTACTGCATTAGTCGAATATATTTTTTTGTTACAATGAAAACTTTCATAACAACATAAAATTATTGTAAAAGTTAAGAAATTATTAATAAAATTCTTCCTACAAGTGTACTGTAGAATATCCCAAATTTAAATAAACGGTACCTACCTTGGAAATAGCCAGTATCGTGAACATCATCTAGGGTAGGTATGAAGGGTGGTTCTACATTGAGCTGGTTGTCCCAATCAATGTTCCTGAATATCGGCATGGCGCGTACAGCGGCCGCGGCCGGGCGCGCTGCCGGCTCCATCGTGAGCAGAGCTTCGATGGCGCTCACTGCTTCAGGAGACAAGGCCTCGTCGTCTTCAGGCCATTCGATATCTGTAATATTAGTCATATTTATTCATTATATTCCTATCTAACAGAAATCTACAAGGTAGCTTTATAAAATGTCAATAATTTCATGTTACCACATGCCATTAGCAATTAGAGGGTTGAAATATTTTCTTTCTTATTTCATTATGTAAAGTACCAATCTCTTACTTCGTGACAGTATATTTTTGAAAACAGCCTGTGGTGTTTCGTCATTGAACGGTGGAACACCCGTCATAAACTCGTACAGACATACGCCCAACGCCCACCAATCCACTGGAGGACCGTGGCCCTGTCTGAAAAAATTAAACTCATAATAAGGAAAGATTTACTGGCGTCCTATTCGGATAAACTATTTTTGAATGGAAAGTACTCCTGTGATCTTTTGAGTCATTAAATCTAAAAATTTTTTTAAAGTTAAATCAAATCTAAATTTGTCTTACCTCAATAGTAACTCAGGAGCCAAATAGTCGGGTGTCCCTAAAATCCTTTGATCCGAAACTAAGTTCCCTCGCCTCACGCTCTTGGGTGTCCGGTAAGGCGTGTGTGCGGTAGCTAATGGTGTCCTACATGCATCTGTAGGCGACCGACTGCCTTCGCCCTGAAACATTTAATTATTTATTCATAACAATATACATAGGCATACCTAAAGACTGACTTCTACATACCGTATTCTTTAGTAGTCGACCTTTATACAGTGCAGAGATGTATTTGTAAATGGATTATAACATTTGTTCTTACCATTAATATTTTAAATGCAAAAATAACTACTTTGCTTATTTATTACCTCTTAACACTTTATCAACCCAACCAATTCTCTTGAAAACTCGTATACATATTGTTGGGAATATGGAGGATACTAATAAATCATGTGTCTGTCATTAAAGTGTTGTAAAAATGATATATAGCGTTACCTTACTTAATCTTCTAGTAGGAAATATTTCTAAACTAGTGGAGACATGTTTTCCAAACATGAAAGCTTTCTCCTTAGATTCAGATGGTTGCTCCTCTTTAGGAAGGTTGAAGCGAGTCTCCTTCTTCTTTGTTTCAGGGGATTTGTCATTTACTGGTGTTGAAAATATGACTCCCACATTGAAATGGTGGCTGTCGTTTTGTGAGACCCACCTGTAAAATAAAAGTAATATTATTTACTCAAAGTGTACTACTTTGCGCTTTTACTAGGTGGATTAGTTTTACTCTGAACTCGAAAGTCACTTCTGTGGAATGGTCTCAAGCATTACAGAAGACAGACTGTAGACACGAAATTTGGACTCTTATCCAGCTTTGTGCTCAATTACATAGGAGTCGTTCCATTAGTGGTAAAGTGCGTGTCTTGTTTACACATCAAAATATATATATATGTTTTCGTTTTTCTTATATTGTATACATAGTACTTACCGTTTTTTCAAAACACCTTTGATAGGATTTTTACGTTTGTCGGGTGTGGGATGTATGGACATGCGTTTAGGTGTGTTCTGACTCAACTCCAGTGCCATGATCTCTTGTGTCAGTCCACTGTGATTCTCTTTAGACTCTAGCAGGCTAGTTACACCTGTAGGGGTGTCACCATCACAATCTAATATCCTCTTCCTTTTTTTGGCTCTAAAGCTGTAAAAATATTGATTGTTTTTATAATTACAAAGGAAAATAATAATGGTCAATTAGTATATCTTATAAAGTATACATTATTAATTATTAATTTTGTTACATAAGATTAATTAAGTTAAGATTACCAGTAAGTAAGTAAGTTACCTAGGTATTCGCTTCAAGGAGTGTCCCCTACACAGTGGTGAGGTGGACTGGTCATGCTGGGAATCTGATAGAACAGTGGATTCTCCTACTGAACTGTTGCTACTGGGATCTGTTGACTTACTCCTGGAGTTGGAACTGTTCCTTGAACTCTCACATGTGTGGTATGAACTAGAGTCCTCAGACTAAAATATGAAATAAACATTCAAACAGTTAAAAAGTCAAAAATAAATCTCTTAACAAAAAATTTTAAAAGTTTGTCAACTTACAGTATCCAAATTAATACTTTCAGCACTCATAAACGGATGTATTCCTGACATGTGTGACTGATTCAGTAATGGTGAACTCTCCAATCCACTAACTCCATCAAATAAACTTTTCAATTTACCTGCAAATGTAAAATACTTATATGTACTAGGAGAACTTGTAGAATGTGAAGTTTTATATGGATGGTAAAAGCGTACTAGTCTCTTTAAGCTCATCAAGAAGGTTCTCACAGGCATCTGTAGACATCACAGAGTTGTGTGTGCTGTCTCCTCCTCCAGAGCCAAAGGACAAATGAGAAGTCAATGATAACAGTTGACCAGGTGTTCTCATATTAAGGCTTGGTGTGCAGTTCACAAAGTCTGAGATCTCCAAGTCTGAAAATTTTTTTAAAGTTTAAAATAATGAAACTTATTTAAAATTAACATTAATATGGCATAACATTTACAAATATAGATAAATTGCTAACAAGTTCTTGCATTATTATTATGCAGAAACACAAGTATCAAATGTAAAACCCATTTGTATAAGTTAAAATGATACAATAAATAAAAAACATAATACCTCTATTAACTTCAATTTTAGATAAACCAAAATCAGTGAGTTTCACATGGCCTGTTCTTGATATCAACATGTTGTCTGGTTTCAAATCTCTATGTACAATATTGTGTTTGTGCAAGTAGTCCAATGCAAGGGTGACTTCTGCTATATAAAATACCGCCATAGATTCTTCCAAGAATCCATAAACACCTAATAAGGACTTTAAATCACCACCAACCATGTACTCCATCACCTGTAATAAATAGCATTAAACTGTCAAACACCAAGCGGTCACCGGTGACCGCGACCTATTGTTCTTTAATTGTGTCTATAAAACCGGTACTCGACGAGTTAATGAAATACAGACTAAAAATAACTTTCTGCCACAATCAAATATTATATTTCGTCTACATAGTTGTGATTATAATTGTTACATGTGATGTGTAAACATTTCCAAATTAAACAGTCAAACACTGCGAGGACACCGGTGACCGCAACCTATTGTTCTTTAATTGTGTCTATAATGACGGTACTCAAAGGGTTAATTAGGTATTAAAATAATGAAACTGGTTTCTTACCAAGTAAATAGACGATGTTGACTGCAAAGAGTAAAATAAATGCACACAAAAAGGGCTTCTTGACAACGCCAATGCATTCCTCTCGGTTACAACTTGTGTGACCATATTTTTATTAATCATGTCTGATTTTTTCATTACTTTAATTGCATACAGCTGATCTTTGTTACTCTTTTTATGTGCCAAAAAGACTTTCCCAAAAGCTCCTCTGCTTATCGGCTTTATTATCGTGAAGTCATTAATATCTGGTGCCTAATAAAAACAAAATATATTTGTTGTTTAGATGAGAAAATGTTCAAACATATATATTAAATAAATGAAAATGAAAGACTGTACCTTTGCAACTACGGTATCATTTATTGAATTTATTTTATCTAAAATAGTATGGCATATCGCCTTCTCTTCAACTTTTGAATCGGGTGTAGCCATTGTAGGAACTAGCACGCTTAATAATTCTTAATAACAAACACCATAATAAATCCACACATTCAAATTCGAATTCAACGAAAAATAAATTGATCGTCACGTCACGTCACACGAGGAAGTAAACAGTAACGTCAAAACTACATTGACTTTGACATATGATGACATGACATACACTCGTTCGTCTAAAAATCACAATGCAGTATACTGAAAGAGATAGGCGAAATGAACGAAATACAGAGTATTAATCAGTTTTCTCTAGAACATTTATTTTTAAAAATAGTGGATAATTAAACAACATAATTTACCTTACATTTACTCATTATTTGAAATATCTGGTTCGAATATGAAAAACCGCCCATCTCTATAAAATTATATAATCCTAGCGGTACACAAACCTTACGTTAGAACAGTAACTTGATTTGATTAACAAATCAGCAATTAAATATATTAATGTCCCACTTATATGTCTGGGAACCATCTACTGGACTGGACTTTTTAAATACAAGTAAGTAATTAAATAACCAGTAATTAAAAAAATAAAAATACAATCATTTATTGTGGATTGACAAAACATGTATAAATTGATGTAAAAAATCTAAAATATTCTAAAATAATTTTATTTTAATCTTCCAACCTGCAGTTTGTCACACAATTAGTAAAAGCTTGCACCAACGCTGAACACACCAAAGGTTGATGAGAATTTTCTTCATAGCATTTCATAATCTGAAAATAGAATGATTGATTAGGTAGGTACATATTGTATGTTACAATTATTTTCGTACATTAATTTAATATGACCAATTTTGTTTTCTGAAGTTGATTCGCGCGTGGCGATTAGCGCGTTCAAACAAATAAACTCTTCAGCTTTATAGTGCAGTTGTAGAAAATTTATTTACCTTTGTTCTCCAATCAAAACAAGGTTTAATTTTTTGTATTTTTTCATGAGTTATTTTGGGAGGTTCGTATGTTTTATTCGTTATTTCAATGCTTTTATCATATTCAGACTCAATTATTTTGTTAATGACTTGATGTTCTTTCTTTAGATAATCTATTCTATGTGACCAATAATCCATTTCACCATCTTCTTGAAAATCTGTACTGTCTTTAAATAGAATTTCATCCGATGGTTCCTTAAAATATTACAAATTAACTCTAGTATTCTAGTGTGACTAATGAAAAATGATATATACAAAGAATCGTAGAAAGTAGAGGTCTAATTCTGCGTCCTCAAAGACCGCAGACATTTTGACTAAAGATACGTAGGACAATACAAAATGATGGTGCTCATGTTAATGAACCACCTTCACTTCATGAAGCTTACGAAGCTCGATTTACGTATCTAGACAATAATAAATCGATTGAAACTCACTGGTGGTAGGTTATCAAATGCTATCACATTTTCTGCTTCTATAGATTTTTGAAGGGGTATAGGAGAACTTAATGCAAAGTCATTATCAAAACTGATTCGCCGAGTATCTTTACTAATGTAAGTCCCCATTTATTAGGTAAAAATAGTTCCAACAAAACATTTAATATTGCTTCGATAATATAATTTATATGATAGATATATTTATAGATTTATTTGTGGCAACAACAACGAAAATTTTCCAAAAATGTAGCATTCATTTAAATGAAAAATTAATTAATCATAGAGCCAATACCTGAAAATAATGAAAAAGTTTGGTATGCTTATAATATAAATTGTAACTCTTTGGTTTTGTCGAATTACTATCAACGTTCTTTAATTGCAATGTAAAACTTCTAATCTAAGTATAAAATATTGTCTTTAATCGTAATTATGATCCTGTTTTCATATATATGACCATGTGCATTGTACATGTACGTTATAATTTTTTCGTATTCTTAAACCATAGCATCATCCGCATCATCATATCAGCCACAAAACGTCCACTACTGAACAGTGAACATAGGCCTCTTCCAATGACTTACAGATAGGCCACTTGCGACCTTAATTAGGTTCTCTGGACTCTGTCCATCTTGTAGGAATGTGGTTGAAATTCCTACGTGGCGCTTGCTAGTATCTACGTGGCCTCCACTCGATAACCTTTCTGCCCCAGCGGCAGCCGTCGATTTTCTGAGCTATGTACGATTTTCTGAGCTATGTACCCTGCTCACTGCAACTTTAACTTACTAATCAGCTGGCTATCTCGAACAGCGAAAAGGCTAGCTAATCGTAACTTGTGACTGTGAATCAGAAGTTAGTAATGAGAAAATGATTTGTCTATTCCTTTTCTACTTTTTTATCTATGGTCTATGAAGTAAACCATGACAGTTGACAGTGACATTTTGTTTACATTTACATTGTGGATTTTTTGGCTATTGCTGCCTGCTGGATTACGGTGTGTTGTTTTGTGTTAATGAACAATTTTTTAATGATTGTTTATGTATATTTGTGAAGTTAGCAAGCTACGCCCAATTCAACATTTATTATTTTGTAGGCGGTGTATTTCAAACTCTTGTTGTATGCGTTGGTAAACATAAACAAGGATGTCGCTGTATGACGATCTTGATACAATTAAAGCTCGAACCACCGAAAAGGTGGCGGGTTGGTCTTCGGGAATAAAACTATTACAATCGCAGTTACAATTAAAAAAAGCAGCAGTCACCCAGCCCAAGCGTGAAGCCTTACGACGTTCTACTCAGGTGATAACAATTTTATTATTGTTCAATGTTGATAAGAAGTATATTAATTGAATAAGAGGTTTTAATATCTTTGCAATCTTCAGGTGCTTACTCCGGTAATAGATTTGAAGAGCAAACAAAAGGATGACGACGAATCTAATTCAAACAGCCCTAAAAGCCAAGGAAAAACATTGACTGCTTCGCTGAATGTTCGAGATTTTGATTGGAATGTTGCTAATGAATATGATCCAATGTGGCCTAATGATTATGAAAAGGTTGCCAAAGGTATTGTCGAATGTAATTTCAGGATAGGCAACATACATACAGTACAAGTAAATAAAGCAAAGTCACAAGGTAGATATGCTAGCGATATCTATAGGCGTACAGCAGGGCTCAATACTAGGTCCATTGCTATTTTTAGCATATATAAAGGATTTGCCCCATTTATTTCATAATGAACCGCATATTGTATTATTTGCTGATGACACATCATTCTATTTTAAAATAAACATACAAACAAATAATTATGACTACATAAATAATACTCTGATGAAGGTTCAATATTGGTTTACAATAAATAGCTCAGTGCTAAACAATAAAAAACGAAATAGTATCAGATTAGTTTTGCCAAATATTAAAGATAACAAATGTGAATTTTTATTAAATAGTCAGAAATTAGAATTTGTAAAAGAGACCACAGGGAACAAATTGCAATGGGGTCTTCATATTACATCTTTAGCGGGACGATTAACCTGTGCCGCTTATGCTGTCTGGAAGATCCAACAGTTAACTGACATTGACACGGCAAGACTAGTATAATTCAGTTACTTCCATAGCATTGGGAACACGCTGCTGGCATTGAGTCTGATCTTTATCTTACAAAAGCTCGCCGTCAGACCTATCTACAACCCAGGTTGTTGTGAATCTTTTACAGAAAAGTTTAAGGAGATCAATAATATGACTGTTCCATGTCAATTTATTGATGAAAACATTATAAATGTTACAAAAAACATACAGTTGTTTGGTAAAGTGTCTGACGGACACCATTATCAAACTAGACATAAGGATAGATTAAGTCAGCCATATTTTGGATTGACAAAAGTACATAAGTCCCTAACATAATTCTGGTAGCAATACAACACTTAAATGAAACAAAATAATATATTAAAAAAATGTTACATAGACAAACAATAACTTAATGGTTATATAGAGGATAAAATGCTTGACAGTAAGGCTGGTCTACGGGATAGCGGAAAACATTGATGTTTCAATAAGTCTTAATATAGTATATAGTACCTCGGACAGAGCGAGACAATTAATTTGTGTCAAAGCAAACAACATAATGTTTTGCCGGTAATGAAACCATAGCTTGAATTTATTTATTTGTTTAAAGCTTCATGCACAAAATGTACATAAGGTGGACTTAATGCCGCAGACATTTTCTCCCAGTCTGACCTTAATTAAGATATAAACTACTAATAAAATATTAATTTTAATAGTAGTATGACGTTGGCTGAGTGCATCTTTTACCAAGATTATTCTACCTTAAACACTAATGAACAGAAATTCATTTTCATTTATATAAATGTAAGAGCCCTCTAATTGAATAAATTAAATTGACTAGTAGAATTAGGAACCTGATTGAAAAGGAGTAACCTATGGAGTTTTGTGCTCATTCTTCTCTATAGGAATCTGCTCTTTGGAATGAGCAAATAGCTTCACTAGAGAACCTACTAACAGACTTTTAATTGTTTTAATATTTTGTTTTGACATTCAAAATGGTCTTCCTTGGTGATTTTGACTTTGATTTTAGAAGTGGTTATTTTCTTTTACATAATTTTGTAGATTATCAGCACTCAAGTGTTTACAGAGTGTTTTCATCTATCAACTACAGTTTATGGAAAATTGCTGCACAAACATTTAAGTCCTGATATGTTTCAGAAATACAAGCAAAAAGATTGCAGTCAGATGGGGATCGAGGTGATCGATCAGAAAGGAAACGAAAAAGTAGGTTTGGTGATGAGGAGGAGATTATACCAGAAAAAACTCTTGTGGCTATGGTAAGAATTAAGTATGGCACTGGTTAGGTTGCATGTTGTTAACTTTATTTCACCATAGTTACACATTTTATTAATTGTCTTTTACAATCTTGCAACAGGATATTTTTCAGGATGCAATGGTAAATCAAATCATTTTCATTGATTTCACACAATAGTATTTAAGTAATAATACCCAGTTACAATGTATTGATATGAATTGTGAAATTTCGTTATTTCAAAATATTGTTCATTCAAATTGTAAATCTATTCATTTTATATCCTGTAGCAACCAGAAGAAGAGGAAGCAGAGGAAATATCAAAGAGGTCAGCTGGTGCAGCAATAGCACCTCCGCCCTCCTTGACTGTAGAAACAGCATCCCCTCCACCAATGCCTCCAACCATACAAACACCACCCCCATCTGTGGGCTTCTCTATTGGAGGATACGGCGCAAGTTCTGTTGCAGCTAAAATCATGGCTAAATACGGTTTTAAGGTAATTTTGTAGATAGAAAAAATAAAGGAAATAAAACTAACTTTTTTATTTATCTTAGCTCTAGTTATTTATTATTTAGTTTATATCTATATTTTGGTTAGTTTAGTTTTAATCCATTTTTAATTTTTGCTTTATTGTCTTAATTACAAGGATTTATTCATGTCAATAGGAAGGTCAAGGATTGGGTAAAAAGGAACAAGGAATGTCAGTGGCTCTGCAAGTGGAAAAAACTTCGAAAAGAGGTGGTCGCATTATTCATGAGAAGGATGGAGGTTCTGTTATGCCTCCACCTGGATTTGCTATGCCTTCCTTACCAGGACCAGGTAACTGCCTCTTTATAATTATAAAAATCTCTATTCCCGTTGGCCTTGAAAAGTATTGGAAAGGGATTAGATTCTAGATGGCTAATGACATTGAAAGAAGAAGTAATTTTATTATTAATTATAACTTTATGTACTTTCAGATTCTCCAAATGCCTCCAATTCACCACATTCATTTAATCGGGAGCCATCCATTACAGAGATAATGAAATCTCCCAGTAAAGTGGTGTTGTTGAGAGTATGTGCCAATTTGTATTACTTTTATTTAATACAGAAATATAAGATTTTTTTTTTTCAGATTATGAAAAGCACAGAGTCAACAGTCATTATAATATGTCAATTTTTTTTATTCAATTATTTTTATTTGCTCCTGATATTATAATAAAGAATATTTTTTTACAGAATATGGTTGGTCCAGGAGATGTAGATGAAGAATTAGAACCTGAAGTAAAAGATGAATGTAATACTAAATATGGAGATGTTATAAAAGTATTAATATTTGAGATGCCTAATGCACCACCAGACGAAGCTGTCAGAATTTTTGTTGAATTTAAACGTATCGAAAGTGCAATCAAAGCTGTTGTCGACCTTAATGGCAGATTTTTTGGAGGAAGACAAGTTAAAGCTGGTTTTTATGATGTTGAAAAATTTGCTGCTTTACAATTGACTGAATAGAAATTAATATAATCGAAATGGTTCTTTTTTTATTGTATTTTGAAATCCTTGTTCTTATTTACCAGGAATGTACGACTGATGTTGGTGTATGATTGGCGTTAGCAATTATTTCAATAATTCATCATCATCATCAACAACCTATAAATGCCCACTGCTGAGCAAAGAACGCCTTTACTTATTATACTCTTTAGAGCAAAGCCTCTTTTCACACGGAGAAGGTTTGAGCATTAATCACCACGCTTGCTCAATGCGTGTTGTTACGATTTTTTCCTCCTTGCGTCCTTACGATGTTTTCCTTCATCGTTTGTCAGTGGTGTCTAAATAATCTTAGAAAGTACATAATATGACTCGGAAAAAGTTACAGGTACTTGCCGTTAAGTTACTTGGTAGGTTTCGAACCAAAAAAAAACCAGCACTCTCATGTATGAGAAGTGCGTCATAACAAGTTAAATCATAAGCCGAGCCTTCCCGTGAGCGTTGAAGGTGAACATGACCAGAGCAGTATTGCTGATCTGTTTCGGAAGCACTTCAGAGTGCAATCCCCCTTAAGCAAGGAACCGCAGTTGCTTGTGCCCGGTTCTGAGACCGTTTGCTCCGCGCGAAGCGTCACGTTTACTACGAAGCAGATTGCCACCACCATTAAGAACATGGTTAGGGGAAAATCGCCCGGGCATGACGGTCTTAGCATCGAGCACTTGCAGCATGCTGGAATTCACCTGCCACGAGTTTTGTGTTTGTTTTTAAATTTATGTCTAGGTCATTCTTATTTGCCTGAAAAACTTATGCGTACAATTGTTGTGCCGATAATTAAAAATAAAACAAGTGACTCATCTGTGTTGTCAAATTATAGACCTATTTCTCTAGCGACTATAATTGCTAAGGTGCTGGACAGTCTGCTTGTAGGCCAGCTTGATAAACACCTTAAGTTAAACGATGCTCAATTCGGTTTTCGGGCCGGCTTATCTACAGAGAGCGCCATCCTGAGCCGCTCAGTACTATACTGCTAGGAAAACACCAGTGTTTGCGTGCTATTTAGACTTGTCAAAAGCTTTTGACCTCGTTTCGTATACTGTGTTATGGGATAAACTGCAACAAGAGACGGATTTGCCCAAGGAAGTTATAAATATGTTTAAATTTTGGTATGCGAATCAGCGGAACCGTGTTCGCTGGGCAAACTCCTTTTCAGCTGAGTACAGGCTTGAGTGTGGGGTAAGGCAGGGCGGGTTGTCCTCGCCTGCGTTGTTTAATCTGTACATGAATAACCTGATCGATGGGCTTAGCAAAACCGGGATAGGTTGTCATATTGATGGTGTATGCATTAATAATATAAGCTATGCTGACGACATGGTTCTGCTGAGCCCATCGGTCAGGGCCTTGAGAAAACTGATTGACGTATGTGAATCTTATGCTGGGACTCATGGGCTCATATATAATGCGACGAAGAGCGAACTTATGGTTTTCAAAGCAGGTAATAAATCTTATAACACAATCCCACCAGTTATGCTCTGTGGGAGACCTCTAAATAGAGTCGCTAAGTTTAAATATCTGGGACATTGGGTCTCAGACGACTTGAAGGACAACGCTGATATTGAACGGGAGCGCAGGTCGCTGGCTGTCCGTTGTGGGATGTTGGCCCACAGGTTTGCACGCTGTACGGCTCAGGTAAAGGTGACGCTTTTCAAAGCCTACTGCCAATCCTTTTACACGTGCAGCCTGTGGGTGGACTTTACGCAGAGGGCATACGGTGGCCTGCGCACCCAATATAACAACACGTTCCGGGTGTTGATGGGGCTGCCGCGATTTTGTAGCGCGTCCGGCATGTTTGCCGACGCCGATGTTGATAGTTTCGCTACCATCATGCGTAAGAGATGCGCATCTATGCTTCGCCGGGTTCGCGACAGCCCCAACACCATTCTCGGAGCGTTGGCTGAAAGGTGGGACTCTCCGATCTTGGGGCGGTGGATACGACTGCATGCAGTCAAGTAGACATCCCCAGGTTCGGCGAGCCTCATGCTCGTATAATATATGTACTAACACTAGTTTATAAGTTCATACTGTTACTAACAATAATGTAGCTACAACAATAGTTTATAAGTTTGCATTGTCTGTCTATCGTATATGGAATTTATTCTGAAATAAATGTTTATTATTATTATTATTATTATAAACCTCCGGGCCACCACGACGTGAAATTATTTAAATTGCCCATTTCTAACTGAAAAGAAAAAACATGAATGACTGCCTTGTTGGCCGAGTGGTTGCAAGTGCGACTGCCGGGCAAGGGGTCTCTGGTTCAATTCCCGGGACGAGCAAAGTATTACCTACTAGGTTTTTTAAAAAATCTCGGTAGTAGCACGGAGCCTGGAATTGTGCCGGGTAGATGGCAATAGGCTTACCCCCTATTACATGAGACTCAACAAAAATTATGAAAAGTGGGTGTTACATTGTACACTGGCATAATGTGCACTTCTGCCTACTCCTTCGGGGGTAAAAGGCGTGATGTTGTTATGTATGAAAAGAAAAAACTAAAGGTATGTACTCTTTCAAAACAAAAAAGAGTGCATTCCGAATTTCCGACAGTGTAAGTTATTCCTAATGTCAACGTCATGAGCGAAGTGGTCACATGACTGTCAAAATTATGAGACGAAATGTCAAAGTCAAGACTTTCGTTCATTACTTCATTTCATTCATTGAAAGGTGTTTACTACATAGCATTGTGCGTGTAGTATAAAAATTAGTAATTTAAAAATGAATTTAATTTAAATGGTATTCTTAAAAGTAGTTATAGATTTCATAAAATAGTCTCATTCAAGTGTAATATCTCTTAACGAGGCAAAGTATTGACAAGTTAGTGATAACATCTGCTTATTAAATTGTGGTGTTCTAAACATAGGGTGACTGTGTATTTATTATCGCTAAACATTGGATGAAATTAATTAAGTTGTATCAATTAAAATGGCATTTTATGCTTGTAATAGATACAGATTAATAGTTTTGTTACTTTTGGTTTTGATTATGTGGCAGTTCTTCAGACTTTTGCCAGATAAACCTGTCACACAAATTTCGGAGGTATGTACGATATCCATTACTAGTATATAAATAACTTATTATCTATAAAATGCAGATTAAACTGTATATTTTAGTTTCGTTAATCCAAGTTTCAAATTCAACAATTACATTGATTGTTCTACAATATACCTACCTACTATGCTTATATTAAATTAAAAATACAATAAATCTGCCAACCCACATATCACGACATTTTTGGAAAAACCGAACATGTAGATAAGTCACACAATGGTGAATGAAATTTTGAAAGTGAAATCAAGGTTTCTGGGTAGACCCAGAAACTGAAGGCTGTATATGCATATAAAAATGTCTAATTTAGGCATAAATTGTTATTTTCTAGGCTGGCATAGTGGAGTTGGAGGATGACAAATACAATAAACATAAACAAGACAAAGTAAAAGTGAGGGTTTACTATGAAGCTCTCTGCCCTGACTCCAAACATTTCTTTGTGAGACATTTGGGCCCAGTGACTGAGAAACTGTCCGAATTCTTAGATGTAACCCTAGTACCCTATGGCAAAGCTACTGTAAGTATACTTTACTAAACACATGTTTATACGTAAGTAACATGTATTTTATAGGTACCTACCTATTTAAAAAGGCATAAAATTTATTAGTCATTAAAATTACTAACTGGTGTTCAAGGTAAATATGCAATATTTAACCCAAATTCTTGTGTATATGTTATAAATAAATAAACCAGTGTGACACCAATTTCCACTTTTACAGTTTTATTTAAATTTTGAATAAGCTTTAGTACTATACAATAAAAATAAATTGAAATTGTGTAAAAACTTGTTATATATTATCGCCTGCCAGTTACCACATACACATCTACAGTTTCTTACAACAACTCAATTATACTTACATAATATTATTGCAGAATTCAAGCTGAAAAGGCATGTTTATAAAATATGGTGGATTTGATATACTTGAACAAGATCATGTGGCATTGTTATAAAAATATGATGATGACTGAATTTTGGATGTTTGACCTACATAGTCATACATAGCTAACATCTATTTAATCTGTCAAACACCAAGCGGTCACCGGTGACCGCGACCTATTGTTATTTAATTGTGTCTATAAAACCGGTACTCGACGAGTTAAATATATGCTGTAGTGTACTGAGTGTAGGTAATGTATTTTAAATTTTTACAGACCAAAGAAGAGAATGGAAAGTACTATTTTCAATGTCAGCATGGTGAAGAGGAGTGCTATGCAAATAGGATCCATGCTTGTGCAATAGAGGCTGTGGCGAACATGACAACTTCTGTCAAGATTACAGAATGCATGATCTCTGATAATATGGATGCTGATGGTGCTCTCGCTAGGGTAAATATCACATATATTTTTGATTTATATGAAATTTAAGAAATGAAGTCTTTTTATTGAAATAATATGTACCATGTTGGTGTAATACCTGTACTTATTATGATCATAAATTCTTGCAGTGTGCAAAGGAAATGAAGATTGAACCTGACCCAATCAGCTACTGTGCAAAGAATGACCATGGATCAGCTCTTTTAAAGAAACATGGGGATGATACTCATATACTGAAACCAACATTTATACCAACAATAACACTTAATGGATCCAGAGACAACCAACCAAATATATTGAAAAATTTCCTATTAGAAGTATGCAAATTGATTGATATGCCTTTACCACCTCCATGTTTGTGACAGAATAAATTTTATCGGCCAAACATGCACAATATTCTACAACACTTTGAATAAAAAAATCATTAGGTATGTCAATTAAAGCTCAAATGCAAATTGCTCATATTACTTCATGCGATTTTTAATTCTCGACCTTGCAGTTCTGTGCAGTGTAACTAATATACAATTATGCTTAAATTAGTCACTCCTTTGTTTTTAATTTGTTTTGTATTTGTTGTATACTGAATGAAGCAATTGCTGTATTTTCTAAGTAATACTCTCTAATCAATTAGGTATTTTATGGATAAAAACTATACAATGGGTGTATTTTGGGAACTAAAAAAAGGCTATTAAAGTATTAAATTTTTTTAAATATGTAAGGAAAAGTTGGTGATATGTTTTAAATATATTTTTTGTTTGGTTTGTAATTATCTATGTTAAGTAAGCTTTAATGGGTTGTGTTTCCTAAACCTAGTGAGTCAATGAACAAGTTAATATTAATTTAAGCATTTAAAATGTTTTAATTCAGGTTGTTACTGCATTTAGTGATAACTATATCAAGCTGTTGTATTTTTGTACCTTTTTATTTACTTATTTTTCTACTTATGCTTTATGAGTTAGTCAGTTGGTAGAGTCTTGATAATAAACCAGTAACTACATTAATAATTAATTACATATTATGTAAACTTGTGAAAATGATATTTAATGCATTAGGATTAAGGATGTAGGCTCACACTTACTTTAAAACGTCTATTCACACTGCAAACGCTGGCAATTTATAATTGTTTTTATAAAGTTGCAATGATAATTTAATTTGTAATCAACTATTTATTAATTAGTTAGTATTGTCTTTAGTATCCCTAAATGTGGTGTGAAGCTAATTAATTTGTAGTAAATATTATATTATCAATATCATAGGTTATGTAAACATGGTTTGTATATCACAACATGAAACATTTAAACATGTTTATTGATAAATCCACGTCATATCTGCATAGTTAGTTGGTTAAATTAACTAAATATTTTTTCTACATGCAAATAATATTAATCTTTAGCATTTATTAGGTACAAAAGCAACACAAATAATAAATCTGCCTTTGTATTTATTTTATTAGTAGAACTGAAACTAAAAAAAAAAATCCTAAATTATTGTTAAAATGTTTGGTATCTCAATGTCGAAAAGACTAAGTAGAGGGAAGTGTTAAAATTTTATGCATTACAGTTGTGTCTATATTATATATTATACGCAGATGGACATAACCGCGTGTGTGAAAATAAGTTATGAGGCTAATGTGTATAATAATTATTTTCCCAGTTGACATAACAATTGTATAAATTGAAGAACATACTTTGTGAAACGTAATATATTTTACATATATGAGAAATAAAAAAGTCGTGTTTTCCAGCCTAGAATAATGGTTGGAAACAGTTTTTATTTTTTTTATTGTTTTTCTATTTTTTCCAACTCACATCGAAATTTTGCCAAATGTAGGTATATAAATATGAATTAACATTTTTACACAATATTGTCAATAATAAAGTAAGACGTAGTTTATTTGCTTTTTTAAGGAATAAATTATATTTTTTAAATGGCGCGTTCATTATAGAACTATTAATAGTAATATAATTCGTACTTATTTATGTAATAAGTATAGTTCAAAATTATATATTTTTTGCTTTATTTTTTTCTGATAAGCTCTGATAATATCAATATTTTTTCTTGTCTGTAACATTCGTCACTAGTGCCAATATAATTTTGTACTGTTTTGTAACCAGGAAAATACTAGAACTAAGCTTGTTTAATTTTAACTAATAATATAATAATTCACACATAAGTTTATAGTGAGTAATATACACAGGTATGGTGTTATTGGTTTTAGTAACTAACGAAAACATACAATCTACCGAACTATACTTATTTCAATATGACTTTTCATTATCACATTCGGTACATGTTATATTGTTTTATTAAATATATGAAATAAAGATCTTGATAACTTGACAATCGAGTTATCTCTGATAGAAGATACAATCAAATTATTTATTAATGGAATACTTAGGTCATACCTACTTACGTAATGTCACTGTCTTATAAATAATAATCTAATATTTTAATTTAATTTTCACGCCTCAAATATTAATTCGAAAAGATTCTGTGTGTCAGCTATTAACCGCGTTCATATTTATTAATAAAAATAATCGTTTTAGTAATTGTGTGGTCTTGCCCCTATACGATATATAAGGTACTGTTATACATATGCTCATTTCATGTCTGAAAGAATATTCATTTCGGGTATGCTTTGCGAATCGAGAGGCGTGAGATTTTGGAGCATGCTCAATAGAGCGCTTTATAGAGCATGTGTAACAATACAAAGGTATTGTTATACATGCTCTTATATACCTTTAATATTAGACATATAATACCCATGTATATTTCATGTACCCAAGTTATATATGCAAAGAAATTGATAATAAACATGTGCATTTACGTATCTTGCCGTCAACTTTCCATTAACAATTGTTAATTAACATAGTTATCTAATTTTTATATATTTTTTTTTGTAAATTATTCATAAACGGGTACTAGGGTACCATTTAGGACCAGTGTGATGTCATGTGAATTAATTATACCTATAATATAAAAATAAAATGCACAAATGATTATTTCGTTTTATTTTTTCCTTACATTAGGTAGGTACCTAATTTGCAATTCTATCTTGCAGTTGGTTAAATAACGTTTGCTGTAAATTCGTGTTTATGAAATGAAACCTACCTATTTACATGTCATCCAGTTTTATAATAAGTTCTGAAGTTTTGGAGTAAACCTTGGTTCTACTCTACAGTGAGAGCCAGAAATAACATCATAATTATAGCATATTTAGAGCGGTACGCCTTTTAAAATCACCGATGCCTAAATATAAACAATGTAACAGGGGGTGAAGTTATTGGCATAATTCCAGTCTCTCAGCTATCTATTGCAGAATTTACGAAATACGAATATAGGTACCTAGCCCTACAACGCTTTCGGAGTCGCGGAGAACCTAACGGGTAACCGGGGCTCCGGCTCGACGTGCAGGAGAAGGAACGGGATGGATTTTAGTCAGTAAGAGTGACACTCCCTCCCGCCTCACCCAGGCGGGAGCAGTCATTCGATGATTTTTCCCCTTTAAAAAAAACCCTACAACGCTTGGCCTGAAAATTAAACTTCACATCCTACATAACGTCCTGACGGGTAAATCAGGATGTATGACATTCTACTTAACAGTGGCAGTTGCTATCACTTGACTAACGAGACAATCTAAGTTAGGACCTATTAAATTTTTAGGGACCATTTGAAATAAGGTACTCTATAAATAAAGGATAATAATGTTCCGTTCTATGCACTATTATCTACCTAGGGAGAAAATTTCGAAAAACAATCCTAGTCCCAGCATTCTGGGAATCGAACTCGAGACTGTTTGGCAGACGCCGCCCGTTTCGCAGCCAACGCGACAGCCGTATAGTGAAATCTAAGAGATAACATTACCTACGGACACGTCTACACATAGGTACAATACAACATATGTACTTAGATACCTTGATTTTGATTCAATCTATTCTAATAATTATTTTTAGTTGAAGTTGGCACCTACAGTGTTATAGGTAATACCTCACATATACAACGTGTGTCGACATTACTTATCATCTAGCTACCTATTATAGATAGTATTTTTACCACATTATAAGTAAGTACCTAAGTAAGTAAGTACTATCTACATAATTATAGTAGCTACCTATGTTTACGAGCTAATCGTTATGCGGTGTGTCCGCGTGTCCCGCAGTCGCCGCAATCCCCGTGAGTTGCCCGGCGGTCATCAATCATTCGCATCAAGCTCCCACTTTTCCATACGCTACGTCGTACGAAGCCAATAAATTAGCAGCTTTCCACCTTTTTTCATGACTCACCCTTCAAAGCAAACAAGCGACTTCACTCAATTCAATTTAAAACCCGCTTTGACAACACCAATTTACTTGCGTCTAAATGGCTACCTTTGCTCCGAAAACCATTTCAAACACAACAATAAATCTTCAGTGAAATCACGGTCTAATTTCGTAAAAGCCCCGTCTCGCTTTGCTAATTAATATGAATGGCATTTGCATCCGGCTTTTTCTCGCGTACACCATTTCCAACTATTGTTTTGCAAAGATTCTCACAATTTATTCCTGTTTTTACCCAACTGCGCAGAGTGAAGGAGCGTTATTGAGATTAATAAAATCTGTCTGTTTGATGACTCTACTGAAATTAAAACTTTTGTACTCTTTTTGTTATTAATTGGGATCTTTACAATGGATAACATTTCACAGATAAAAACATTAATTTGTAATACTAATGAAATCGTGAAGTCTTTAATTTTGTTAGAGTAGGTAGGAATGTAGGTAGGTATACCTAAACGTAGTTTATATGCAAATATTTTACAGATAGTATTTCAGCTAATATTTTTATCTACGTCATAAGATTTATAAGAGATACCTTTTTAATTTAAGATACATCTTACATATTGAGTAAAACACAACTTAACTCAAGCAGTAATAATAATACCTAATCACGGAAATGCTGACTCTATTAATTAGCTCTTGTTTGTAGATAGCGAGCTTATCAAGTCAGATTAGGTACCTATATACATATAACATCATTAGTTTGTATCAAACCGCAGGAAATACGTACCTACCTACGTGTAATCTCATATATCCACGAACATAGGTATAGCTACTTGTAATATAACAGACTGATCAATCAAATATTATGTTGATTCTTAGATTGAACGTTTGGTAGGAACATTATGTAAAAGTACCTATACATCTAGGTCAGTCGTTTCTTGCATTTTCTTATAATAGATCAAAAAGCATTTGACTGAGATTATAATTCTTCTCATAACATAGTTAGGACACGTGATTTGTATTTAGGTACACACATAATTATGTATAGGCATTGTAGCTAAATGAATATTCAGTACAAATTGTAATGAATGCAAATTCGCAGTGTGCAACGAAATTATAACGAGGCATGTTGTCGTACAATTGGATTAGAACAGATACACGGAACGGCTATCAGATTGTTCACCTGTCTATTACAGCTCGGTGACGCTGATAGGAACGCAATAAAGCCGCTTACGCACGGTCAACTGAGGGTTGCAGCCGCCGCCGGCCTGCTCCGAGTCTACCCCACGTCGTCGCTCGTTAAGCCAATGCACAAATCTAATGGATTTTTTATGTTGCCGAAAAATATACCGATATGCATAAAATGGAAAATGCACCTTGCCAAAAAGATTTTACTCGCGCACTATAAATCAGTTTTATTTTTATCGAACTGACCGTTTTAGATAGAAGATTTTAACACATCTATTGAACTTTTAGATAAATTGGTTTGATGGTAAAAACTGGTCTAGCTTCTTCTTTAATGATTTATTTTTTGTTAGTTAAGGTAGGTGGTGTATATTTTGAGAACATGAATAACATAGTTCTTAATTAGCACAGTAGGTACACTGTTGTAACATGAGCTAAACTCAGCACAGTTCAAAAGTGTTATTGCACACTAGTTATTAAATAGGTAGGTCTATGATTTTTAATTACACTTTAAGTATAATTACAGGTGTCGTCTCTTCGCACCTAATCTATGTATTTATATCACGTCTATTATGACTGTGTAAAAAGATTTGCATGTGCATGTCATGTCGATAGGTTAGTTACATTGTAATGGAGGTACTATTGCAGTCACATTATAATAGAGTTACTTAATACTTACATATTAACATTACATAACTACATTAAAATGTAACAAACTAATACTTGAAAGCAAATATGCTTCAATATAGATTACGATCTAATTACAGCAGAATTAGCTTCTTATTGATTTTAAGAAGAAACTTTGAAATATTTTATAATTAAAAAAAAGCTCTCTTTTTATTCAAACGGCCTAGTGATTAACTAGACATGTACAGGTAACTATTAATTATCTTATTGAACCTTAAATTCAAGAAAATGCTACGAGAAAGTTAGGAACAGTGTTCTTTAAAATGTAAAATTCACGTAGCTGCCAGGCATCAACAAATTGTCAGTTTTCAATGTTTAGAAACTGTCGTAATTAGATGAATACGGAGGTACGTACATAGGTATATGTGGCGTGTGTAGACGACAGGGACCTAGATATATGTATCTGTACGTGAACGAGCCGTATACTCTCATTAAAACTTTCCTCAGGCTGGGCTTGCACGTGTTTTTAATTTTTATCGAGAGCACTCGTCGTTAGCGGGTGCGGGGGCTCGTGGCTTGCTGCGGCTTTCGGCTTTGATTGCGGTAATGACGTCTCTCCGAGTCTCCGACTTCCTCGCCACTTGTCTCTTCTCACTATCTTCAAATGATTATTGCTTTACAAATTAATGATGTCCGTGTTTTAGTTATTTTTAATCAAAAGTAAACCTTTCAGAGTTATTATAGGTAAATTTCTGAAAGCGCTTTCATTACTCGTGGTAATTTGTAGCATCTGCACGACATAACACGTTAACGTGTCGTTAGTTTTGTATAAATATCTAATTATTTACAATCACTATCAGCTACTTAAGTAGACAAATAACATTATGTTATGTTGTATTTGAATACTACTGTCTCGTTTTTGAATCCCATAAGAAAATTCGAATGTCTATCTACGTCCAATACCCAACATTTTGTATCAACATTTTGTATTACACTAAGCTCATTTATTCAACGTTTGGTCCCTGACAGAGATGGCCAACATTTATTGTCACTGAGTGCAAGGGTCGGAAGACAATCCAATTGCTCTTTCTCAGTTGGCCAGTTCCGTTTATAGTGGTCAAACAATACTAATTTATTGGGTTTGTAGAGCCTATTGTGTTTTGAAACATTGACAAACTCTGTGTTGTGTACCTTTAGTAGTTTGAATTGTGATAGTGGAACAAATAGATGGACCCAATTATGCCTGAGGACTGTGGATACATGAGTAAGCATTTGGAGTCATTTATAATGATAATTTTATAATGTCAAGTATGACAAGTGTCCCACGGAGAACATAACGGGTTACCGGGGCTCCGGGTCGAAGTGCATGAGTAGAAACGGGGTGATTTTAGTCAGTAGGAGTCTGACACTCCCTCCCGCCTCACCCAGGCGGGACAAGTCATTCGATGATTTCCCCCCTTAAAAATAAGTGTGACAAGTGTAGTTATTTTGATAAACTCCTTATTTCATTTTCAGATAGGCAAAATCAAGGACGTTGAAAAAAAGGCGGACATAATGCCACTTAGAAATTATTGAAGCTACCAAATGTCGGTGGGTTAATTATGTGTACGTGTGTAATGGGTTACTACGTTACCAGACTTAAGGAAATGTCAGTTGTCCTTCGTGTCAATATGTTTATGTTCTGCGTGGAAGTCTATAGTAACCAGGTGCCACAGTCGTTGTTGCAAGAGACTATGTCCGCCTATTCTCAACGTCCTTAGGCAAAAGGGGTAAATAAAATTCTGAAACTGTAAAAAAATTCTTTAATTAATGAAAATTAAATAGTATTTCTTTTCGAATTTTTGTGATGAACATTAACATAGGTTTTCACAATTTCAAATTAATGGCATGTTGATTATAATTTTGTACATAAGTTAAAATATTCATATCAAAATTATTTTGTAATGCTGTTGTAAGTAAATGCAAATGATGCAAACATTATATGGAGAGTATGGTAATTTGTATAAAACTTTGAAGGATGATTAGAGATGCTGTTGACACATAAGTCGTCCTCTTATCTCAGCCGGCACTCAAACTTGGTGGCTGTGAGCGCAACTACAACTACATACGTATGTAAAAGTTTACTTGTTACCCGCGTCGGCAATAGTCGGACGAGTTTACATACAATAGAAATATTGTAAAAACTTTCCTACCAAAACTAGTCAACAGTTTTGCCAGGACGTCGTATAGTCGTATGTCTGAATTTCACTAGCGAACGTTTTTAGTTATCTTGTTTACTAGGTAGCGTGGAGCTGGAATTTTTATAACACGGAAAGTTAGTTTTTTGGTTATTCGAGTGCTTTGTCGCAAGTGTAGAGTGCATGAGGTGTGGAACGACGAGGTCGACGACAGATACGGATAGATAATTGCTTTATGGATTTATTGTGAAGTATGAAACTAGAACAACTCTTGCATTCGTGTTCACCTACTCACGAGCACTTGAGAAAACTTTAGTAAGCTGACGATAGCATAGTGTTAGAATATAATTGAAACAAAATAATGTAATTGAATCGAAATCGAAACGAAAGCCTTTTTTGTTACACCAGCAAAACTAACGTATCTATCCATACCTAAGCACATCTAAATTGTTAGAAAACAATTCGTTTCATATCGAAAGGCTCGTTGTTACGTTCGGAATGCGCATGCACAGCTAACGAATGCAGAGATGCATGCTGCAGCCAACAGGGAAGCAACAAATCCTCTTAGGCATGGTCACTGGCGACGCCTATCGGCCCAGTCGCCGACGCAAACAACTCTAATGGATTTTTCATGTCGATTGAACACGGCATAGGTATAAATGTATCAATGCGTGGAAGATAATCGAATATTGGAAAAAAGCACTACGTTGTTTTACTAGGTAGGGATCAACTTGCGTTGCGTTGCGTTGCAAGATAGTAATCCGATTCCTTGAAATTTGCATCGTTGTTATTTTTGATATTCTGAATAATTTTATCAAATACCTACTTAATTAGGGTTGGTTATCATCTAGAGTTGATAATTAACGTTGACAGTTAGTACATTGTTTTGTTTATGTAGTGGTTGCGAGTGACGCCGCTAAGTTCCACTATTGTACTTAATTCTACAGTGGAACATAGACTGGAGAATGGAGTGCTTATTTCCATTTAGAAAATCTTATATTAGATAATATTAAATAATAAGATTTCAACTTGCATTATAGGAACATGGTGACCTACAGAATAGTTTGTCACTTGTTTTTCTGATTATTGTGTTTCATTGTGATGTGAAGGGATTTACAATGGGGAAATGTCGTGATTATGTATGTATTTCGAGTTTTTCCAATCATAAGGATTACGATCCAATATATGACGTAATGCTAATTCGTATGAATTTAAGGTTCAATTTGCTGGCCTACAAGTTAAGCGTGATTTTCAAAGCTGTCTTCGGACCATTAATAATCATTAAGTGCGATATAGCCGGGGTATTGTGGCCGCTACGTCAGCGAACATAGCAAATTATGACATTAATTTTATAATTATTATTGTGTAGGATACAATGGAGGGTGAACAAAAACACGTAAGCCCCAATTCATTGTTCATGGTGGAAACGTTATTGTGATAAAGTGGGAAAATGACTCGGGAAACGCTGAACTTTAGCCCTTCTTGTTATTTAATGTTTGATGACCTGTTAAGATGCAACTACAATTATCTATTTAAAGGAGTAATTTCTTGCTCAAACATGGAAATGATTGATACTGTATATCGTGTAAGAATTTATAGAAAGAAAAGTTATAAAAACATCTTAAATACAAAATCTTTATTTTTACACTGCAATAAAGAGCACAAAGTATTAATTAAACTATAAAAATATACAACCTTATTTCCTCCGTTCATTTCAGATTTCCATTATAGCTGCCCATTTTATACGAAAAAAATAAATCGACAGCCATTAAAAAAAAGAAAAAAAAATCGAACTTTCTTTTAAATATTTTATGGCTACCAACCTTTTTTCAGTGAGTTTTTGCCAGCACTACCATTATGTCAAAATAGAGGTTTTACTTCGAGACAAATAAAATAAGACATAAAAATATGAAAAAAGGCTTTTTAGGAATTACTATAGTTTACGTTTTTATTTGGTTTCCCAGATTTAGTCAAAATATTCAAGGAAACGACGCGATGTTCTTTATCTACCTTTCCTGATATAGCTCACCGTATCAGACAGAATACTTAATAAGTTATGTTAAGGCTGAGTTGCACCTTGTATTTAGCTAGTTGCTTACTCATTCATAGTTCGAAAAGTTTCCGCCTCATGATTACCGCTTGTGCTGCAAGTAGCGTAACACCTTTAACGCGTTAATTGCTGGCTTTGTATAACTGCCGAGTTAACTATGTGCCTTAACTGTGTGATTTAGTTGGGGTGGAGTTGGTAATATAAGAGCAGCCGATGAGTGTGCCGTGGCAATGGCGCGGAGGCAGCGGGGCGCCATGTTCACAGAGGCGCTGCCCCTCTTTGTCATTTTAGTTGCTCTTACTCATGGCGGTAAGAACAAGCCGGTGAGTTAGTTATGTTTTGGAAATAACAATTTTCTTAAAGTATAGGTAACTCACAAGTTATTGTAATAAAGTCAGTAAGTTTTTAACTTTTTATTAAATTACCAAGAAAGTAAACTTCAATAAATGGAGTTGTTAGTGGTGGATGTATGAACACGAGTTTAACCTTTATTTGACAGTTTAAATATTGACGAAAATAATAGTTTGGAAAACATCAGTTACACATCGAATTTAAAATAGAATTTTCTAAGTTAACAGAGTTTATGAAGTGTTTGTAAGGGCGCGGTGTGTCAGTGTGATGGATGAGTGACGGAGAACCGCGGCGACACTATTGCTCAATGTCGCCGAGCGCGAATACGTTATGCATCGCGTGCGCGGCCGCCACTCCACCGCAGCGCGTGTCCGGGGTCATACGACAAACGACATTATTTCAAACATATAGAATGTCTAATTATCAATCTTGAACGGGCGATCCCGGACATGTAACCCTTTTAGATTCTCAGGTCAAACCAAGCTGTCAAATGTCATTTCGAGTCAGGAGCTTATTATTGTTTGACCCACTTCGGTCAACCCCTCCGTGACGTTAGGTGCAACCACTTATTTATTGATGTAAGGGATCGGGTTAAGTATAATAAATGTAATTTTGTAAGATTAATACAGTTGTTAGTGTGTAATTCCTCAATTAAAGAATGGCTTTAATTGAAACACAGGAAAATGCAATATGAATGAATTATCTCAGAATGAGGAATAATGAAAGATAAACATTTCATTAATTACGTTGTTCTTTCGATATTTGCAGTAGGTTTACGAAAATGTCAATTGAAAATTCAGAACGGCAACAATGGAGACAGTCGCTCACCATTTAAATTAATATTTAACATTATGATACAAGTTGATGCGCATTGGGTTGCTCCCGGGGGAATCGCGACTTAATATTTTCTTTGAGAATGTTATCTCATTTTTAATATTGAAACGACTTATTTCCCCCCGTCGTTGTTCGCAAAGGTAGTCGTGTAGATCAAGAGACCGGGGTGTCTCAGCGGTTCGCCGACTACGCTAAATAATGCAGACAGAAAATGATTTAATAAGGAAATCTCGGAGAACTTTGTGGACCTAATGTGTGGCAAGTTTGTGGAAGTAGGTACTTGTGTAAGTAGTTTGAGATATCGCTTAGGGGTTAGTCTGAGTGTTCTTTTGGTGCAGACAGTTAATATATTACACAAATGTTTCAGAACTGTTTTCTGAAAGCTCTCAGAGTTTGAACTTACGGATTAGTCTATTGTACGGATTAGTAGCTAAGTATCACTTCAGTGTAAATGTAAATAAATAAGTCGAAGCAAGTGAACCTGCCAATATTCATAACTACATTTCTGTTACAGGTTTTTAGTGACGAAATCAAAGAAATAATACAAACTGTTCACGACGAGTGTGTCGCTAAAACAGGGGTCGCGGAGGGTGAGTGTTCAAAAGAAAATTTTCTTCCACCTTTGTTCTCTGTTAGCATGCGAATGACGCCAAGCAATCGGCGCCGCTAAGCTACCACCCACAGCCTCAACAAGGGCCTAGAGTAGGCACCTTTATAATTTAAGTAAACGAAACGAAATCAGAGCACATTGTTATTACTAAGTCACTACTGTGAATTTTAAAAACGTTGCTTGTTACTTAATAATATCTAAAGGTTACCCCTCCCACTAGCATTGTTTTCAAATACAATGTCTCATGTTTGCGTACATTAAAGAGTCTTTATTCTTACTTGCCCCCAGAGGATATAACGAATTGCGAAAACGGCATATTTAAGGAGGACGCGAAATTGAAGTGCTATATGTTTTGCCTGCTGGAGGAAGCGAGTCTCGTGAGTTATCTGTCTTTTGTTTGTATCTCTCTTCACTGCTGTGAACGAAATTAGATACAAACAGGCATTTAATTTATTTTTAATTCAATTCCTTCGCTTTGTCTTTTAATGTTTCCGTAATGTTACCTTGACTTTTAATGTACTTACAATACGTTTCCTGTGTACGAATCTTTTATAACTCTGTTGTGTTTTTGAAAGACTTGTCAAAGTGAACTTTGAGGCGGTTTATGTTTCACGTTGAGTTTGATTATTGTCCGTGTAATTTGTACTGTTATTGTATTGCAATACTCTTCTATAAAGTAGAAGTGGCTGACTTGCCAGGGATAATTGACTGTACTTTTTAGACGAATAACTATGATATTCAGTTCAATATTTTTAATTATATTTATAGTACTTTGAGTTATTTAAGTCTTAGTTTAAGTTAGTTAATAATCTGTGTGGCAGGTCGACGATGATGATACAGTAGACTACGACATGCTCGTCAGTCTGATCCCGGACGAGTACTACGAGAGAACTACCAAAATGATATTCGCATGCAAACATCTCGGTTGGTACAATGTGTTTATAAGTATTCACACGTCATTAATTGTTGTATCAATTTTAGATTATTAGAACAGAGTTAAAATAAAATAACTAAAATCGCGGGTTACTCACGTGAATATACTGAGAAAAGCTCTACTAGTTTCGAACCACAGACGGGTTCTTCCTCATAAATAACCCGCGATCTTAGTTAATTTAGTATGTCTCACGATAGTTACTTTAAAAACAGTGTTAAAATAGGTAAAATAGTTACATCCAAGAAACGGATTTGCGAAACAGAGCCAGTTGCGCAGATACTAGACCAAACATGCAGTCTCACAATTGTTTGGAAACTCTACGGAGCCCAAGAGAGAAAGAATAGTGATAAAATAGTAATTGATGTTATTAAAATAACAAATTGTACTATCCAGATACCCCTGATAAGGACAGATGCCAGAGAGCGTTCGAAGTACACAAATGTTCATATGAGAAGGATCCAGACGTAAGTTTGTTCACTGTTATCCAATTATCATAGTCTAGGGCTGTCCAAATTTTTCGACGTTTCCATGTATGAAGTAAAGTTAGTTAAAGAGTAGGTTTATTAATTAAGGACCAAAAATTGCGAATTTTGGTACTTCTATTAAGGAGAAAACTAAATTGGCGATATAAAGATGAAAAATTCAGTACTTTAAAAATGAGCATTTAACTAAATATTAGATAGAAATTTTCTAATCTTTTATTCAGACAGCAGTGATTTAAAAACTATTACGTTATTTGAAGGTCAGGTAAGTTCGTATTAAATGAAGAAAAACAATGAACCACTGAATTTTTAATTAAATATAATTCGTATCTAATGTTGCTAGTTTGGCATGGCACCACTTTTTTGTAATTTATTGTTATTTAAAATAAACTTAAGATTACGTAAACTGCTCAAAAGCGCGACTGCTGAGGAGGGTTCGATTTCTGGGTCATACACAGTATTTCTGAGTATTTCGGAAAATCTTTACGGGAATAAACCAATTGGGATAGACCATGATTATACAAAACTCATGATATAACTGGTGAAAAGTTAGTGCTGTATTTATTATATTTATCTCTGCCTATCTCTTTGGAGATTAATTACAATGATGTTACATTAAATATACCTAAAAGACTTCACCAGCCAATTACTTACAAACAAGAACAGTTCCTAACGCATATTTACAACAAGAAAATTATACTGAAATAAAAAAAACTAAATTACGTTTTCAATTTTCGCAATAATAAGGTGTTTTACTGTGAATTCATTTCAGTTATACTTCTTATTCTGAGGCGTGAACAACTGGCGAGCAGAGATGATTGTGTTGCTATTAATGGAATAAACTAACTTTATTTTCATGGCGCTTTATTTATTCTTCTTTTATTTCTATTTCTACAATTCTTTTCAGTATTTTCTTTTAAATTTCTAAGTTAATAACTGTCTGTCTGGTTGCTCGAGTGGGTGCAACTGTGTTTGCCGAGGAATATAGGTCGGGTTCGAATCCTAAGTTGTTTAAAGCTAAGTTGTTTATTAGCTATGATTAAATATTTTTTCATTTTAATATCTACCTTATAAATATCACGGTGTTAACAATTAAGTAGTTGATTATAATAGATAGGACTCACAGTCCTAATAGAATTTTATAATTCTGGCAGATTGTTCGACATTTAATTTATTGATGCATGGCAACTTACCAGATGTACTTTTGCGAGTACCGAGGTGCATGTTTATTTTTTGTCTTTACGGTAATAAATTAAACATTTCTGCTCTCCAATGGGAAGAAAATATTTAGGTACGCACTTGTAAATAAAGACGTAATTTGCCCTAGCCGCGGGCTCTCAGCCCGTCTATTTTTTTTATGAAATCTCGTTCAAATTTATTCAGATCTTGAAAAAAGTATAATGCTGAGGAATTAATTTGCTTCACGAGAAATAATTTGTTCGCTGAAAATAAATGAGTTGGAATCTTGTAAAACGTGTAATTGTGATCTTTAGTGACCCTCCCAAGATTAAATTTAAAACTCGCCGTAAGAAACAGTTCCCGCTACCGCATTTGTACCACTTAACTTTTTATTATTAAAATTGCGTTTTATTGCGAACACAAAGGGCAGATGTAACAAATTAAAGGCTCAAATATTACATTTTATTACAGCTGTTCCTTTACATTAGATTAAACTAAAAGTATAATGATTATCGACTAACGTGTGCATATTATAGGCACTGAGATCTGATACAAGCCATACGATTTAAAAATATAGGAATGGCTTCGGATATTCCTAGAAATGTTTAAAGAGAAATCTGAAAAATATTTACACAATGCTTTTAATTCCACTTAGTAGTATGGCGGTGACAATGCAGTCGGAAGTAGAAAGTAAACTTACAAACCCCAATTACAATAGAAGAGCAGGTTATTTAACAGCAAAACGACATTCAAAAGACGGAAAAACCGAGGGTCGGAACATCTGCACATAAAGAGGCAATTTGGAGATTGCCGGGGGCGCACAACCGGCACGGAGAATTGTGCTCAAATGTATTCAAAATTAAAAAATGAAGAAAATATTGCAAGGAAATTCATTGCGGTAAAATAAACAGGAGTGGCTTGTTACTGTGGACAGCGTGGGGACTGCCGCCGCACAAAGATGGCGCTCCTCACCTTCAACCCCAGCCGCAGTGCTTCACTACGCCAGGTGCCGTCCACGATCTTTCTTTATAAAAAAAGAATAAAGATATTCCGACTCTTTGCTTCAGTTGTACGATACAAAATAGATGTACTAATTTGAAATAAGAAAACTGATTGCGCCAACTACCTGCAAGGTGCAGGCGGTCACTCGGCAAAGGCAGCGGATATCGCAATTTGGCGCTGAGCCGCAGTAATGACGGCCTAGCTTGGACGTTGCGGTCGCGTACGTGCACTGGCTACACCAAATAGCTACAATCTACTGAAATTCTGTTTCTCTCATTTAAAGAAACCATTCAGTGAATGTTCAATAAAACGAGTAACTCTTAAAGGCATTATCAAAAACTGTAATTTATTTTTCAATCATTATTAGTGACGAGATAATTTCACTTATAATTGGATTTTGTTACTATTTACTTTAAATTTATCTCAAAATATTACGTCACGCATATTTATGCAATAAAATATAATTAATGAGAATTAGTCTTATGAAATAAGCTGAAGTATTGCGTTTTCGTTGTTGTGATGAACTCTTTCAATAAATAAAATGTTTTGTTGGTAGTCTGCTTTAATTTATCAGTTTAATTTGATAAAATGTTACTACGGTAGCAAGTTAACAAATTGAATCACAATACAAACATTAATTGAACGAGTTAGTGAAAAGTTACTGCTGTGCTACAAAGTGCTACGCAGTGGCTACGGGCTACGAGCGTAGTACGCCGGACGAATGCACTCGTAGCGCGTAGCCGTAGCCGATGGACTCCTGCTAATACGACCGAAGCCGGACGCTGGACTTACCCCAAAATTATTCCGTTCCCTATTCAGAATATTAATAGCCTCAACCATAATGGCATAGTGATTTGATAATCATAAATTGTAGACACAAACAATAGATTCGAATACGTTATTCTTGGAGCAATATTATTGCTTTGATTAAATTCAATAAATAATATCTATTAGGTATGTAGGTGACATAATTTCAGCAAAGTTATGGACTTCATTCCGGGTTGTTGAAGGTGTTAATTTTATTTATTTAGACAGTAGTTTTTTATTATGATAAAAATGTAAATGTATGAAGTAATTGTAATATATAATTTATTATTACCTATTTCTACACGTAAATTAATAAACAAAGCAGTACTGGTTATGAATAAACTGTAGAACAAGGTTATCAAAAACTATCGTTGTACAGTAAATTAATTGATGCGAGTCGGGAACGTTAGTGAAACAAGGCAATTATCCAAATAAATTGAGTTAGCCGGTTTCCCCGCGTGACGCGCGCCCCCGGCATAGTTCGCTCAAAGGAAGCGCGTTATGCTCCTTCGCAAAGGTGTTTGTTTCGGAGGCGCGCCGCAAAATGAATATTGATGACTTCATAGGGTCCGGAGATGATTTGCTAAAAAATTAGCTTCTTTTCATCGTTTTATTGCCCTGCATCGCTTCGGAAGCGCGTTGATGAAGACTAATATAACCTTTAATTTTGCTTAGTAACGATCGCGTAGATTTATTTGAAGTCATTAAAATCGGGGATTATGATGGCTACGTTTATTCTTCGTTTGTATTGTTATACTAAGAGTAATTTTGACTGATTAAAACCAGTTGAAAATTTATGAGGTTGTAACGTGTAAGAAACCTTTTTCAAAGCTAATTTTAAAATATTTGCATCATGTTCAATTTGGGTAACGTAGATTAGCATGGTCACAAATATGCAGTTCTCCACATCATAGACGCGTGTCATCTTGCTCGGTGTGACCAGAAGATACAATTTATATGCAAATTCAGCGCAAGATACAAGCCACTGATGTCAGTGGGTGTCGACAGTGTCACCCGCGCCCGCCGCCGCCTTCTGTGATAGCCTTTAAAATTACTTTTGCGCGCAGAATATTCATGTTCTATTGGAAATACACATGATATTAAAATATAATATTGTAGCGTGGTTGAGAAAGACTTCATTATGTTCGGATCCCGAAAGTTTAATTTTCAACGTGGTAAAGTATCTTATTTATGATGGTCATTTTGTTGTATTCATAGAATTATGTTTGATTAAGATGACACTATTAACTATAGCATATTAATTTGTAATTTTATTATTAGAAGTTACTAGTAAATGGAATTTAAGTAATCTGAAAATTATTAAACATAATTTTGTAAATGGTGTTTGATATAAACAAATTCTCAGTTTGTTCTCTTCAACGAATAAAGTAAAATGTGAAATGGCGCAGTAAATTATATTTACCTGGCGGGCAAACCTGTTGTGTGAGCCAAATTACAAACCTACTCGCAAATCTATTTTGTTACTTTAAATGTTTTTTGCTGGGTTACTTTTATTTTACTTTTATGTTTCTGTTAATTTGATAATAACTGAACTACGAAGGTTAAATGAGTGTTTATAGGCCCAAGCCACTAGTTACAGTGATTGCATCTTCATTTCGAAGCTACCCTACTCGAATAATGCTGGTTGAAATTAACGAATCAGTAAACGATGCCAGATATGGCATACATATGTTTGAGCGTTTAATTGGTCATTGTACCGTTATATTTAAATAATTAAAATACTCATTGTTTGTTTCATGCTCTAAGTATTACAATTAATACGTAGTTTTTCATTACAATTTATTTCGTGTTTTAATCGAAGATTCTAAAGATTAGTTTGGAAAACGTTTTGTGAATATAATAAAATATTTAAGAGTTTTCTCCTTCGTTCCAATTTTCTGCAGTCATGTTAGTCTGTTACATGTAAAATTAATTTTACAAGGAAAATTTCTAACTCAATTATTGGACATGTCATAAATTGTGAAGGCGATAAAGCTACAAAGTAATCGAATGCCTTCTCCACGCTGGACATTGTTCGTGTTTCTTGACTCCAGTGTGCAAGCGCGTCGGCGACCGCTGGCTAAGCCAATTAGTGTCCACTTGGGTAAACACCGGCTCGTTAGAGACTTGTGTGTTTTATTCAATTCAATTTGCCAGTTCCACCGCCACTTATTGATAGGACATACTTTTCTTTGTCCGCTGTTAATTTGTTCTTGCTCAGAGCTCGCAACAATGTTCAAATATTGTTCATCGAGATTCTAGCTTTGATCTTACGTTTTCTAGTTGTTTTATTGTTTTGTTTTATTTATTTTTATGTAATTATAGTTGATGTTTTGGCATGATTAAATTGTAAACTAGATTTCTTTTACGTAATATCTATATTATTCAAATATAAAAGGACTTTAAATAAAAAAGGAGGTTCTCTGTTTGACCAAGTATGTGTGTATGTTTGTACGCGTTTATCTCGTTATTAGCTGAACTAATTTTGGTGTGGTTTTCAGAATACTGTTTGATACACATAGGAGAAGGTTTAAGTATATTAAGTAACCGACTTCAAAAAATAAGAGAAGGTTGAAGTCGGCGTTTTTAAGCGTAGTTAATAAAATAGTTATTCAAAAATGATTACATCTACTCTTTATACAGTGAAACCTGGTTAAGTGAGACATCAAGGGACCTGCAATGTCGTTTCACTTATAGAGGTATTCCATTTACCCAGTGTTTCAGATATACAGGTATAAATAAATATCTGTCTCATCTACAGAGGGTACCATTAATAGAAGTGGACTTGGAATTACGTGTGGAATTTGTGGGTAGAATAAGAATGAGTAAACAAACAATGTTATCTCAGTTACAGAGGTTTATGCATATAAAAATGAGTCGCTGTCTCAGTTATAGAGGTAACTATGATGATACATCGAAAGAACAAATCCCAGATATACAGGTTTACCTCGTCCCACTAACAGAGGTAATTCAGTGCCAAAGTGTTGGGACCTCAGCATGAGGTCCAGTTATGGAGGTTTCTCACTTATCCAGGTCCCACTTAACCAAGTTTCACTGTATTTGTAATTTAGGTACGAAAAATTCTTATTTTACCTTAAAAAAGAATTAGCGAAATATTCAATAACGTTTCCATTAGTGATCAGATTATTTATTTATCCGTGCCTGGTTAGTATCGGCGGTACATCGGAGGTGTGGCAACCAGTTTGGCGATAGCACATCGAAGGATGTCGCAGCTCTTGGTAATCTAGTCCGTGACTTGCAAGTGGAATGCGTGGTTTTATTACCTCCCGGTAGGGGGCCGCCCCTCGTCGTTAGTTGTGCCGCATTGTGCCCGTTATTGCCGCCCGCGACCTACTGCTCGCAGAACTCCGAATCCTTAAGCAGTCAGCCTATGTTGACAGTACTGATCTCAAACATTTTAATTATTTTAGTATTAAGGACTGCCTCATTGGCCGAGTGGTCGCAAGTGCGACTGCCGGGCAAGGGGTCTCGGGTTCGATTCCCGGGTCGGGCAAAGTATTACTGGGGTTTTTTAAAAATTTCAGTAGTAGCACGGAGTCTGGAAATGTGCCCGGTATATGGCAATAGGCTCACCCCCTATTACATGGGACTCATAACATAAATAGTGAAAAGTGGGTGTTACTTCTATGTGCACCTCTGCCTACCCCTTCGGGGATAAAAGGCGTGATGTTATGTGTTATGTGTATGTGTATTAAGTAGTAAATGATGGACATATTTTGTTACTCTGAAATGAAAAGGTCGAAAACTTTCCTCGGTTGTAATTTACCAAACAGAAAAATAGAAAAGTTGTAAGAAATATAAAATGTTTACTCTTCTGGATATTTTTATATAAAATATAGTTCGTCATGTCGACAATATCTGAAATGCGAATGATAAGGAAGGAGAAAAGAATGTGTATTTTTGAATCAAATTCACGAAAACAAGTTCCAGAAATGTTAGAGTATTTTGATACAAAACTTTGAGATATCTGGAGTATAATAAATGTTAATGTAAATAAACTGAGTGACATATTACCTCTTTTCCTTATCTGGTTGCCACAGATAGCACTTAACATTTTTTCATAATTCCTGGTGTAGCTTACCACACCGTGGGTTACGTCCATTGAGTAGAAAATTATATGCAAAATCACGACGGAACTCACTGGCTGACGGAAAGGTTGAGCGGCAAATAATTAATATTGAAGCTTTGTAAAGTTTTTTTCATAATAACGAAGCATATTTCCCTCAAAACAGATTATCCCAATTTAACGTAGCAACATTGTAGTAGGGGATTAATTTGGACCGTGGCTATGCGCAATCCAAAGCCATTTTAAAAACATGGCGCTTCCATAATGATGGCTTGATGAGAGCCGCGTCAGTGTGCTGCACTCCCGGCTCCCACCGCTCGGCATCAGGCCCTGCTCTGCTATACGTAGTCATGTTGAGTTTACGTGATAATACGGAGTCTGGTATGAAGTTCTTTTCTTCTGTGTTTTTAAAGAAGGTTGAGAAAGCAAGTATACATATACAAAATACAATAATAAAGCAAATACTTTCGGTTGGGTGAGGATGTAAATATAAGGTTCGAGTATTGAAAACTATTACGAAAAAGCAAGCACTAAGTTTGCTTTTCATGCCATATGAAACCAAATAGCATTTTCTTTAATTAAATAATGTTTAAAAGGAAAATTGTCGCTGCGAGTTTTCCTGCAGTTTGTAATATGATTTCTATTAGATACCTGCGCTTTTATCAAAATAACTCCGACATTCAAGTTGCTTCTAACTACTAGTAGCAATTTTCAACTTAATCATATTAATAGCTTTTATACGAGGGCCTGTTTGCTTAGGAAGCGACTCGAGAGCATATTCTGAAGTTGTAGGTGCTTGTAGTAAACTACATGTTAACATGTTTGTGAGTGAAAATTAGAGAGCAAACTGAGGGACACTTACTAGTTCGGCGATAGGCACACAGCGGGCGACTGGCGACGAGTGTCCTAACAAGTGAACTATCACAAGTCGGCAGCGCATAACAATGTGTGAACAAAACACTACTACAACAGATTGCTTTCATTCCACTCCTAAACTGCATTACCAAATGTACATTTTCAATTAAAGTGTTCACACAAGTTTTCTTCACATAAAGCTTTCTTCTTCTTCATGAATTTATTAATAATGACTGCCGTGACTTTATTGTTACTACACTCAAGCCAAGTGTCTTTGTTCGAAGTTGGGAACGAAATGTATGCCCCTCTTTATTACTGGAAATGATTAAGATTTCATTTATTAAATTAAACTACCTACTTAGGTAAAATGAGATCACGTTCATGATATTGTATGTAAATACAGTTTTTATGGTTAACATCTATTTACAGATCTACGAATCTAAAACATATTTTCAAAAAAGTCGAGCAACACATCTGACTGATAAAACCATATTATTTTAGTTTTCACACAAAAAATATACACATATAAGTACAACGTGGTACAAGTTGCTCGGAGTTTTTCGAAACTTTCCTTCTTTACTTATTTTGAGGACGTTCGGAGCGAGCGTCGAACTCCCTAACTCGTGTTATTGAATTTAATGTACCCTCCCCGTACCTAGCTCTATTCTGTGTCGATAAAATCACTTGGACCTGTTAGACATTACAGTGTGTTGATGCCGTACACATGTAGCGCCGTTCGCCGCGTCTGTCGACTAAGTGCCCTGAATTAGTGTTGCTCGAACGAATGAAAGGAAAGTCTGTTTGCTTTATTTCAGTGTTCCTTTTGATGTCTCGTGTTTACAAAACATACGTAAATGATAAAATGACACACGAACTAGACGAGTTGGCGTGTAATTTTTTTCCTTCGGTTCACCGCAAAAGGTTTCTTTAAGCTAACATTTGCATTTGGCGTTGCCTCGGTTCGAGTGTTCGAAAGAGACGCACTTTAATCACAGAGAACAGGTGGGAAGAGCCGACGAGCAATTTTAATATTGGAATTTCTTATCAAATCCAGCATTTTCTCGCAAATAGTACAAAAATATTTGTTTCGTTGAGGCAACTTTGCCGAAGATTCGTTTGTGTACTTTTTTCAAACGGATTCGAGATTAATCTTCGTTTCTCCTGCTGGTTTATAGAATTAGCAATTTGTTTGTCACCAATAATTCGAGATTCAAATTGAATTCGTTTCTTTAAATTATTGGGCTTGTTTAACCGCGTACTCCTTTAATTCGTGTGTGACTTTGCCAATACGTATTTCACTCGTGTATTAGTGCAATATGTGTTCGGAAATAGTTCAAGTAGCAAAATAAAAGAACAATTTTCTAAGTTATAGCGACATTTAGGATTAGGTTTTAATCTTAGATAAAGAGAACATGACTTTTTAGTGAAATTGTCGTTTCTATGTATTATCATATGGCCTGCTATTGCAGGTCTTACAATCTATTGTTTTCGGAACCTTCTATTGATAAATCAATTTAGTTGACATATTTTAGTGTCCAATATAAAAAGTAACTCGAGTTAGAGTACACAATCAAAGGTTCTACTCGTTGGTAGGTAAATAGTTATCCTCATCGATAGAATCCAAAGATCCGTGTATACCAACCGACACGGCTTCGCAAACCCTGTGAATGCTTGCACGTATTCAATTTTCTCGACAATATTTCACTCTGCCGACTTTCTTCGTTACTATTGCGCGGTCTCCACAAGAATGCCTCAAAACATATTTATTTAAGAAAACTCAATTACTGAGGTCTCGGTGACATGTGTGGCAGTTGTAAATAATACAATAATTAAAATGAAATTATGAAAATCTTTGTTTCGTATCAATATCCGGATTAGGTCGAATCAAATTTGGTTTGTAGGATCAGGATTTATGCAACGCTCTCAATTTCCTGCGACGACAGCGGAACATCCGGCATGCAGTGCATGCCCCCTCACCCCCGCCGCGCCCGCCGCCGCCGCAGCCGCCACCGGCCCGAGCGTAAAATGGAGCGCGGGCATTTGCATAGCGGCACTCGAGCCGAGCGGACCGGCAAATTGTTGTCGCATCAATGACTCGATCAATATGCCATATCTATCTTCGACTACTCCTGCTGTTTTGTTGTATTTTACAATTATGGCTGAATTCTATCGGATTCAGCCATAATAGATATAATACCCCAGACTATACTAAAACAGCAACTGCTGTTTCATTTGCAAGTTCTGTGAAAACATAGTTCTAATATGTATTGGCAAACTTAGTAATTTAATAAGAAATAGTTATTCAATGTGAGTAGAACATTATAGAAGTCACGTACACGAGCTTCTCGGTAACATAACCTACCCACAAGCTGCCTGTGATACCTGTCGTATCTATTTATTTTTGATACGAAATGAGATATTACCCTTCTACATTAACTCCTTATTGGATGACATATACGTGCGGCAAGTCGGGATCTTTTTCAATAAACTAGTGAAAATTGTTAATACATATCACGCGAAGCGGCTCAACCAAGTGAAAAATGATATTATATGGCAGTAATTGAATACATGATCGGAATATAATATAACGTAATAATAAAACGTCAGCACTGTTACTTGGTGATGTGTAAATTTTTCTCACGTGTGTGCGTAACTTTTAATTAACCGCTATCATTATTTCAGCCACCTAATTAAAATTTGTTTTAAAATTACAAATTAATCTAAAAAGGTTTTATGTCTAGCTTTGTTTGTTTTACGCCTCCATGAACGTGCGAATACTGATTTAAATATTGTGGCGAAAGATATTTTTTAAACCAGATCTATCATATTGTATTCTTGATTTATCTATTCCTCTTAGACTTTTAAAGATGATAAAGTATTTGTACCTATTACAATATTTGTAGTGTCTGTCTGACATTAAAACTTTGCAATCGACATCCACTTGTGAAGTGCCCTTTTATTTTCATACATTTTTTTCTGTTGTGCATGACTGAACGATCGAGCGCTGCGGAGACGTGCGTGGTTCGTTACTCGGCACGAATCGCAACTAGAATACACATTCAGTGCGTTCTAGACTCTGATTCACAAAAAAACAAACTTTTTTACATCTGGAAAATTGTATTTCTGTCTGTATAAAAGTTTTATTCGGCGCTATTCTTTTTTATTTTATATTACATGGATTTGCTGATATTAGATTATCGTGCTACACTATTTCTTCTCTCACCTTAAATTAACTCGTCGAGTACCGTATTTATAGACACAATTAAAGAACAATAGGTTGCGGTCACCGGTGACCGCTTGGTGTTTGACAGTTTAAGATGCAGATGTACATATAATTGAAGTCGTGCCATGGCTTGTAGACCTTCAAAAATTCTTTACAACTGTTGGGCAGCTATTGAAGACTTTCTTAATGAGTCTTAGCTTTTTCAGAATTCACAGTAGAGCGAGTACATTACAACATATATGTTGTTGAGCAAAATTCTTAAACGCTTACCAATTAAACGTTTTACAAACTCGGTTTTACAAAGTAAGCACAAATACTTACCTCTGGCTCCTATTGGAGCATAACAATAGCAATACTTTACATAACTTACTATCGCATGACATAATCAGAATTATTTTCGCGAAACTATGCTTCGTATCAGACTCGGGTCCATTTCGGTTCGTTTAAGTTTGACATTTGTAAGTCAACTGTTTGTGGAGCCTCCCTGTATGTCGCACGATGACAGAATTTGCAATGAAAATTTACTGTGTCAACGTGCATTGGTATTGTGAAGTGACATCTGGCTGGAAACGGTACGTTCCAATGTACATGTGCTGGTATGTAGCGGCTGTGTCGTGTTCCTCCTGTTATTATGTTACTGAAATCTCATGACATCAATAAAGCTTCCTACAGAATAGACGAGATAAAACATTATTATTTTAGAAAAAGAGAAAGGGGCACATTGATCTTAGTACTTTATGCAGATGTTTTTATTGCACTGTCGCGTTGCTAGTATTAACAACCAAATAAAGCCTACTAAATACGACAATATAACAATTCCAAAAAATCGTCAAGCTGCGTTCAATTAGCCAGAACCGGTAATAATCGGAATATATGGGACACACCGTATGCCGTACACAAAAACATACAACAGCTGCTAGGCTTTCATTTACGCCTATCTTCAATTTTCAAATACAAACCGTAATGTTTGTTGTCATAAACGCACCAAGGTAAAATTGCTACCTAAATATTTTAAATCGTAAAATCTGTTAGTCCTGGCGGAGTGACGGCGTGTTTGAGCTGTGGTCCTAAACAAATAGCGAGGTTTAATGAGGCCAGAGTACCGGGAGGGGGGGCCTCACCAACTACCCTACCACTTGTTATTGTGAGGTACTTACGAACCAAACCTCAGTGTTAGCGTTTTTTTGTTTTTGTTGATAATTTTATTGATGATACTGGTAATTTATTTAGTTTTTAACGTATGTACATGTTTTGAAACTTAACTTTTTAGATAATACACAAAATTAGATAGGTATTATTTTTCCAAAATTCAGATAATTTCGCAATTCAATTCATTTAAAGAAATCAATTCAACAACGTAACTCGCAATTTGATTTCTACGATATTGTATTATTATAATTGTGAACAAACATTTTAGTTATCTATAGCTGTTATAACATCACCACTAAGTAACATAATCTAACGTGCAGTGTGTGTATGTATCGTCAAGCAATCGCTAAAACCCACGTCAAGCGCGTTCGGCACGCACATCAGTCGGGTTCCTTAGCTTAAACTTAGATACGTACTTATCTATAGAACGTCCTTACTCTAGGGAGAACGTTAGACTAGCGACTTAGGCTTTAAGACAACTAAATAAATATAGACATTGTATATTTTGAACTTTGATGTTAAAAAGTGAATTAATTACGTTAATTTTTTTTTCTGTTAGTCACTCCACACTTTAAGGTTTTGACTGCCAATAGAAAACCGTTGAGGCAAAGCCTTCGCTAACGTCGGTCACCGGCGACGCCCATGGCGTGGCGTTTAATGTGTGAAAATATTTTCTGTTTAAATTTATAAAGTTGAAAAGCAGTAAATAAATTGTGAGTTTATTTGTATTTTTTCTAATAAATAAACATTGATTAATTTTCTTAACAAATAATAGATTGCATCAATCAGTGGAAAGAAAGCAAAGTCGTGAGTAGAAGTTAGCACGAAATAATTTGTTCAAAGCAACTTTACTTCACAATATCTCGTTTCTGTCCAGTTCTTAAACTGTGCCAACAATGGTTCCTCTTCTTTGTTTTTCAATAAACGCTTTTTATTTAATTAACTTTTCCTATCAAGGGAAGTTGTTGACTTTTAAACATTTCTGTTCGAGGCGAATAAACGAATCTACTAATTTTACTGAAGTTGGGATCTGGATTTTTTTTACATTTCGGATAAAATGGCGGTGTATAACAAAATGTCACAGTCTCAGAGTTAATGTTATCATTAATTAAACTGTCAAACACCAAGCGGTCACCGGTGACCGCAAGCTATTGTTCTTTAAACTGTCAAACACCAAGCGGTCACAGGTGACCGCGACCTATTGTTCTTTAATTGTGTCTATAAAACCGGTACTCGACGAGTTAATTGTGTCTATAAATACGGTACTCGACGAGTTAATTGTAATGTCATTAAAGTTTAACTAAATAAATATATACTTATATTATACATATATATTTGTTTACTGATTAAGTTTTGAAATGACACGAGTGGAACTAAAACCCCTGTACCCACCCATGTTCAAGAAAAAATAAAATATTATAATTCTCGTTACGATACTAGCTCTAGTTACACTCTATTACCTTCAAATATAATCTCAGTGTTTACTGTAGCCATTTAAAACAATTTCTTAGAACATTATACACAAGTAACTAATTCCATACAGATTGGAAATGGCTTGTAGCCATTACGAGAGGTATGCACTATGCATTGAAGTAGAATGCAGAGTGGATAATGAAGGAGAGCATGAAGGAGGTGGCGGTGCCGTGGTGGGTGGCCGCAGAAGAAGTACTTAAAGAAACAGCTGCTGCTGCGCCGGTACCGCCGTCCCACCTAACATCAACACGTATCTATATCGAGCTGATAATACCGTTGCTAAGCAATTTTTATTTATATTAGATTTAGTTTAATCAGTTTAATTATGTATAGTATTAGCTTTTTTTATGGAATAGGCAAACGAGCAGACGGATCATCAATTTTTTTCCTTTTGTGTAAAAATGGCCCTGTTGGCCATTTTTACACAAAAGGAAAAACAACATTATTCAACATTATATTCAAAATATAGTATAACACAGTTGTGGGTGAGCTACGCCATTCGTAGCACATGCTACGAGGCTACGCAGGTCCAGTCTACACCGATAGACTATTAATTTTGGTCTGGATACCTTTCTATTAATAGCAAAATTTTATTTGCAAGATAACATAGGTAATTTATTATTACGGATAATTAGTTTTCTGTGTAGAATGTACCATCAACTCTATACATCGACTGCAATGTCAGGCTTTCATTAAAATCTTTCGTTTCCTTATTATATGAACGCAGACTCTGAATACTAATGCACGTAGGATTGCACAACTTTCTATTAATTTAGTCGAAGAGTTTGCGATGCTCTGTCTGATTTATTTGTATTCATTACTAGAGATAGGCATGCCCTCGGTTATTATAAAGATCGCGGTCAGTTGCAAAGGGACTTGTTTATCATACAGATAGAAAAATGTTTCTGATTTCTGGTTATGATATTGGAAACTAAATTGATAGTCATGTTTCGTTGTTGTTGCGGTGGGACGGTAGAAATATTTTTGGCATTGTTTATAATTGGTACAGCAGTGCAGTTAAATTCATTGATTTGGTTTATAATTAAATGTAAAAGAGAATAATGTGAATAATATTCTCTTCGTAGTTTATTAAAAAAATAATAGCTATTATATTTTTTTTTGATTGATGAAATTCAAAGATAATTTTCTGATTTAGAATGACCTTTCTGTGCTGTTATTTGTCTTCAATGTTTTTTTTCTCCGAAGTATCTCATGTCAAAGTACTTCGAGTGAGATCTTGTGTTTTAACTTTGAACGAGAGAAAACCCGAACCATACTCTAACTGTGCTCATGTTTTATAGAATTTAATTTCAATTTATACATTTACGGAGTACTCTGAACAACAGTGTGGTTATAAAAATTCTTCGAGTGTTAAATTGATGCTCGCTAATAAACGCAGCAATTGAACATTTTAATTAGTTGCAACAGTTTGATAAAAGTTGTTCATTTTTGTGATGGTGGTAGGACAGATGGTGAGAAGCGGTGCGGATCCAATTAAAAGCAACTGAGTCTACTTCCCATTGAAAGGTCGTACGAAGCACGTAACGTTAGCAGAATACTCTGATGACTCCGCGGTTTAGGGCTGTCCAATATTAAACAGAATATTTGAATATAGACGTTTTTTGGCTGATTTTGGAAACTGAGCGCGCAGTAAGTATTGATGTTTTTTGGTAAATATTTTATACAAATACACTTTTATTTGCCAAATCCCCTGCCCAATAGAACATATCGGCTATACCATGTATTTATACGTTTAAGAGAGAGAGTCATTCTTTGGTACACATGGGAGGGCTCGACCGGATTGATACCACAGCATCACAGAAAACTGTCGTGAAAAAACGCTTGTGTGGTGTTTGGCCGTTTGAGTGAGGTTATTGGAGGCTTACTTCTCCCTCCGTCTATCCCAAAAATTCCCAATATTATTCCCAAGAAACTCAAATACCGAACCCCAAGAGGTTGGGATCGCACTTGCAACTTCTGTGGTATTGCTGGTGTCCAAGGGTGGCCGCCCTGTTGCTTTCCTTCAAGAGATCCACCTTATCGTTTGCCATACTATAATTAAATATAAAAAAAATTTAGACGAGAACTCCTGAAATAGAGTTACTGAACAGAAATAAAATATTTTTACATTAACTTGTTGCTACTAATTTTATTACATAAAAATGTGCAGGAAGATGCTTTTAACAAAATATATTTTTGAAAATACATGAAAATTATTTGTAATTAAATTACGTTTAAAGAGAAGTTGAGAAACTCCAGGTGGTATGTATTTTAAAATTATATTTTTTTACATCCTTTCTGACCAATATTTTTTCTATTCATATTTTTTTTATTTTTGTTCAACCCTATCTACATCTACCGCACATGCATTCATTTTTAATTCGATACAGCCGAAGTTTTGCACAAAGCGCGCACTTGCGACGTGCTGTGAATAGTCGCATCAATCTCCTACTTTTGTTTAGATACCTAATGACTGAAACGTTTTCCAATTCCTATAATATAATTATTTTTCCATACTTTTAATTAGTTTGCGTCTAAAACATAAAAAAGGTGTATAAATTATTGAACATTTTGGTTTTCGTAATATTTTTTTTCCTACAGAGATACAACTTCACCTAGATTAAAAGCAATAGCTAAGGAGTTCAAATAGCGCGTAAATTTCGTTCAGGCCGTATTTCTCGTAGTGTAGGTTTCCAATCGGCGCCGGCAGGTCAGTCGAGAGTCAATGAAAAGCGGTAAAGTGGTGCTGCGGCGCTGATTAATGCCTGGAGCAATCGCCCCGGAAAGTATTTATAGGTACACCTGTTCGTTAGTGGCGCAAGTCCCGGCCAACTCCTTGATTAGGCGCCGACGGGCGTTACTTCTCTTCTACAACAAATAAAAGATTTTTCCTCTGCACGCCAATTGAAGAATCGACTGTAAGACAAAAGGGTGCGAACATAAAAGTTCGATTTCCACGATGTAATTGAATGGGGCAGGAAATCAGATCCGCGAATTTTTTGATTCCTCTAGTACCTTAACTGTCTCATTTGTCTAGCACTAGTATAAAGACTGGAAATCTAAATAGATTTCATAATCTTGAAAGCTGTATTGATACATCTGCTTACGCCAATGGAGCTATTTTCAAATAAATCGCTTAAAGTCCTCAAGAAATAAATTCAATAACTTGGTATGTAGTTGCTAGAATAGGTGGATTTATCGCACTCTTTACTTTAGTTACCAATGCCGCGTTTTTGTAAGGAGTAGGTTTTGCATGTGAATGGGTCGGTATTCGATGCACGCGTGGTGCGTGCGCGCCGCGCCGCCCCCTTCCTTCGCAACCCTGGTCACGGAACCCCTTAATAACATCACGTTTGATGCGCCTCTATTATTATATTTTCATCTTCAGTCGGTCCCATGACAGGAAAGCGGTGCCGCGTACCTAATATAAAAAGTCGCGACTTTGAATTTTTACACATTTTATTACTGATTTGTGTCAGAAAGCTAGTGTTGGCCGCTTTAAAGGTGTCATTTGCTGCCTAACTTAATAGTTCGTATTAGTGAGTAGATTTATTAAACACGAGTATCTCTTGTTAAAACACGGAAATAGTGTATTTTTTTATTTTTGTTCTTATTACATACCTACTACAGTTTTTTGTAAGTCGACCCATTACGAGTAAACTTTACAACTTGTACATATTTCCGTATTCCTACTTTCACTTATTCTTTCACTTGTCCAAGTTTCCCGGAACAGTTTCTATTGGATTCTGCGAACGTGTTGAAAAAGTGTATTTTGTTTTGGAAGTAGTCCGTCATGCTCTCTCATCACCCTTAAAGTTTGTAACTCATGGTGACAATATTTTTTATCTGTCGCGTAAACGGGACTAGCGTGTGCCTACAAGTAAGGCATTGTGCATACTGTAGGCGGATCACGTTCCACGAAAGAAGACGCTTACCTGAAAGTTTTCCTACCCCTTAGCACATTAACCAACCGACGGGGCTCGGCTTTAACTGGCCTTGTACTGCTACAACCTGATGTTAACTTGTTATTATGCTTTTATTTGAATAATAATAGTATTAAAGGGAGGATCGAAGTAGTTATGAATTTTGATGAGTGTCCTGTGAAAGGAATCAGATTCATTGAACACGCTCTGTTCTGCATTAGTTTATTATTAACAAATTATTTATTTGCTACGTGTTATATAGTTTTGAATAACATTATAATTTTTTTAAGCTTAGCGTTGTCGAATAATAAACCCAAATTGAAACATAGATATTCCTTATTCCGATAAGGCAAAAGAATATAATAAAAATCATGTTGACAAATGATTACATTCTATATTTATGTAGCGAAATGATAATGTAGTCGCACAAAATGCTAACAGACAAATAACTTATCTCAACATTTTCCAGTGGCGGAGCTCAATATTACATCTATTGTGTTCGAGTAAAGGAATCTCGTATTTGCATCCGACCGTACGAAACGAAAGGGAGCCCAAGAACGTACGATACGAGACGAAAAAGTAATTTTTCATAAGGATCGAGTCTGGTTTTCAATAACACGCCAACTGAGTGCCGACGCAGGTAAGCATTCTGTGCGTACTTGCAATAATATTAATGGATTATGTATTAGCTTTTATGACATCAAATATTGTATTTACATACGTATGTTTTTGGGTACGTCAGCATGTAGAGGTACATTGTACATATATTGATCTCTAACTTTGTTTGAATTTCTTTCTAGTACATATATTTTATTATTGGATATAGATTATTTTTGTGATGAATTTGGCTACCATTAATAAGAAACATGTCGTACATATGATAATATGACACCAGAGAACACCATTAATCTCACAAAGGATTGAAATCATATCACTGGAAATGAAAGCGAAACGAATGAGAACGAATAATATGAGTAATTACCCTTCAGCGCACATCGACGGTGACGCCTACGTGAAGTCACTGGAAATAAAATGAGATTTATCAGAAAAATCCTGTTCAAATTCATGACAATTGAAAACTTACATTATTTGATTGTTTAAGGATTTAAGCACTTATTTTTACTGAAAAATGATTTTTACGTATTTCGAAAAGAGTCAGTTAAATAAGTTATTCACTGATTTGTTTTCATTTCTTCTATGTACTATAGTAGAGGGCCTAAAAGAGAGAGATAAGATAATTAGATAACATGTGTCCGATAAATCAGAACAGTATCCAATTATTGAGTGGAATTACGGAACCGCAGGTCCCGTCTAGCCATGCACTCCATGCACCTAACTGACGAATGGAGGTAAATTATACGCGACTTATTTGCGAGGTGAGAGCGACCCTTGGCGAGGTCGAGGCGGGCGCGGGTGCGGGCGCGCGACCGGATCGACGCGAAGCCGCACTGACGAGTTCGTTACGCACGCTCCACTGACTTCGCGAGTGACACCCAAGCCTCTCCACCACCGAATATCACTCGCAAAAAATGTATTAAGTAAAAAAACATACCTTTTCAACTTCTCAACAAGTTCGCGAGGACATGAAATTGCAACGTCACCGCCCTACCTTCGAGAAAATTATTATACCCTGATGCTTACTTGTTTGGAGAACAAACTTCTGTTATACTAAAATTGGGCACACAGATTTATATTCGTGGTTAAATGTGGAATAAAAACAAAACGACTGTATTTATTATCTTCAGGAACCGAGGGATTTAGATTGGTATACCTTTACGAGTTAAAAGAAATGGTGAATGGTTGGGCATAAAATATATAGATGTTTGTGGTACATTTATAACAGTTGTTAGAACATCCCCTCGACGGCTCGACGTTACATAACAAGTTTATCGGTAGCAGCGGCCATCGCCGTGTCCGCCTCGGTATTGATACGATCGACATTGATATTTAACTTTCCGTCACGTCACGTCAGCTAATTCTCATTTCCAACAAAAACGGCCGGAAATTGGATATAAGGATCTGCGCGCTCGGATCCGGCTACGTGACGTTTGTCGAACACGTCACTACACTATGTGGTAATTTCCGCTCTATGCTCGCGGAAAATTACTTTAGCCGCATGAAATTTCCGATAGCATAAAATAAAACCATTAAAAATATTAGATAGCAAACTCTGGATAAAACCTCCAAACCTTTTTGAAAGCGATTTATTGTTGTGATAAAATTACTGCTTTCGAATTGCTAGGATAAAGTACGTGTTGAGTTATATCTTGTACACATTATGTTAAAGGAAATTGAATTGTATTGAAATACTTGATAAATACCACTTTTATTTTATTGTAATATCTAGTTGGAAATAATAGTATGTTACAAAATAATATCAGAGTATGACATTCAATTATTAATTTACTGAGAAATTTTGTTCAATTCTGTTGAATAATGCAATTGAGATTAATATAATAATTATTCCTCCTGTGTGTAGTGGTATTGTTGGACGGACGCGGATGTCGGGGGAGGCGACGCGGATGTGGCGTGACAGTGGTGTCACTGTGGACACTGTGGTGACGTAGCGTGACGTCACGCCTCGCGCTTCGCTCTCGCCTGTCGATGAACACGTCACATATGTAACGTGGCATGTGAAAATAGTATTGCTTTATTTAATTTTGCTATCAGCTTCTGTTACATTACTCCATTGTCAGTACATCTTTATTTTTTTAATCCGTAACTAAACTCGATAGACATATTTATACATATCTATTTGTAGATTGAGCTTGCCTGACCTCTCGTTCTAGGACGATGATTTTTAACTGGCTTTAAAGGTAACCCGGTCCAATAAAAGTATTACTTGTATCGTCATATTCTTGATCGACTAAGACGTCGATGTATTCTCCATTTAAAAGTATCCAAATCCTCATCAGCTTATAATGACAAGGTCAGCTGCGACCCTTTCACCCATACTAAATTTCATTGCTAAACGTGTCCTTTGTTTGCCTTTGCAGAGTCATCGCAGTACAGTGGACAGGCGCCGTGAAATTCTGAATAAGCAAGCAATTCGGACCGGAACGCACAGCGGGGGCCGATGTTTCTCTACCTATTAATATTAGTGAAACAGAACAGGTTTCCCAGATTACCATAATTTGCTTCGATGCATTTGAATAATGAGAACGTGTTCCCTCGGTTTCTCCGCTCAGCCTTTGTATATCTATCAAAATTATTCAATTGTGAAACGTATTATCACTTGATATAATATAGGATAAGAGCATTTGTATCGATTTCTGCGTATACGGAGGGTTTATATAACTTAGGTCAACTCTCAGACTGAAGTGATGTTGGTAGGTATTGTTTCATATTTTTATATGTTTAAAATACACTTTTATTTCGACTTAACAATAATTCTATTTTGTAGTTTTTAAAACTGTAATTTATCTATAAACCTTAAGCCACTTTCAGTTACACATGAACTAGAAACATACTTAATTATCATATTATGTGTATAGGATTTCGCAAATGGTTTATTAAGAAAAAGTGATAACCTGCTTTTTCAGAACGAACTATGATAAAGTTCACAAAAACGTGCCATGAAGCGTAATTGTAAGTGTAAGACTAATCAGAAACGAAACCAAAACCTTAGATACCAAGATCTCATGCTCTACAGCTGTTTGCGGTCATTCGACCAACGAGATAGACTACAACCCTACCAAGTCAAACTAATTTTATCCGTATGGCCCATGTCACAAGATTCAAAACCTTGTTGACACTGTTACAGAATTAAGAGATCTTTGGTGCACATTTAATATAGAAGTACACGTAACCTCTAATCTCGCAAGTACATCAAAAACATATTTAATTATAACATTGATATTTCAAATTCTGAATAACTTACTTCAACTTAATGTCATAAATGCAAAGCTCTATATGAGTTTAATGTAGGTACTTTAATTGAATAACTGTTCTGAGAAGCTCACAATATTCCTATAAGTAGTTCCTCCTACTTCTAGATACATACAACAAATATTTCCGGGATTATAATAAAAGTGCGACTATAGACTATAAGTGCGTTATATTATAATAATTTCAATTTGAGCAGGTCTCGTGACTGGTGGCGTGTAGTAAGGACGTCGCGCTGGAAGGAAGGGGTTATTGTGATATTGCGGCGTCTCATATTGCCGGCGAGATTTATGTGCGGGCATCGAGCGCGTGCCGGCTCGCCTGCGTCGCGCCGTCGTCCCGCGCCCGTGTCGCACCACGGTCCCAACGATCACGATACGACATCTCTACCCTTCCCTATACCTTTAATACATGGAAATTCGAATTTCCTTACTCCGTATTAATAAGTGGCTGTGAACATTTTGACGTGAGAGTGGATCTCGAAGCTTAAGCTTGTTTGATCTGTTTTTGTTGTAACCGTCCGTTTAATACATAACAGTTCTTTGATGTTCTCTATGAGCACAATGTTACGTGCGCGTAGAGAGTAGGTAGTTATAGTAATTTGATTCAACTAAAACAGTTTCAAACTCATTTGTGGAACGAAAACCCAAAGAACTGTTACAAATGGGTACTAAACATTGTATTATTGCAGTGTTCAGTTGGCAACCATTGCGACTGTATAATTCAAACTAAAAACTCAATTTGAATTCTATGTAAACAAGTTTCTGGTTTTCCAAACATATTCACATAAAATCATAATAAGCAAACTTTATCAATAGAGTAGAGAAACTATCATCGAAAACTAGACATTTGAAGTCGTTATTGTTTCAATAGACTAAAAACCAATATAATAAAATGATAGTTGACAGTAATAGTCGGAGAAATAAAGTTAAACAGTAGGGTCCAATTTTACTCATATTACAGTCACCAGCCAAACCTAGAACATGTATTTTTAAAGCAGGTTTTCGAGCAGATAAGTAACAAGGAGTTTGCCCACCCTTCTACAACTTTATCCAAGTTGTAGTTGGTTGATAAGCAAAATATAAACGCAAGTTGAGTATAATAAAAGTTTAATTGCGAAAGTTGTTTATAGTGTGCAGACGGCTAGGCGACTCCTGCGATGGTCCCGGAGACCCGCTCTGTACTCCGTCAGACAATAACTAACAGTTCCTTAACTTGCTTATTCAATTTCGATTCAATAACTATCGATTCCTACGTGTAGGAACTTTATAAACTTCCTCCGACTGAAATGTTTGTGAAAACAAAATATAATCTTCGTTTAACTATTAATGGAGCATCAAAACATGTGGTAATGTTATTAAGTAGATATTAATTTCTGTTCAATGTTTTAAGATTGCTTTTGACTTCAAAAGCACTTGTTGACAAATTAATTACCTCTACAACAAGGACGTTGAAGCAAAGGCGGACACAATCTCTTGAAACAACTGTAGCCCTTAGTTACTATAGACTAACACGCAGAACATACACACATTAACACGAAGGATATCTGTCATTTTCTAAAGTCTGGTAACCCATTACACGCGCAAACATAAATATATCACTAATATTTTGGTGCTTTCTTAATTTCTAAGTGACATTATGCAGTCCTTGCTTCACAATATATTATATTAAATACTAGCTTTTACCCGCGGCTTCGCTCGCGTCACAAAAGGATAAAAAGTAGCCTATATAACATATACCAATACATACAGCGCCATCTATACCAATACTTTTGTTTTCCCTCGGGAATATCAAATTTTTTCGGGATAATAAGTACCCTATTATTTAATCCAGACTACTAACTTTACGTCTGCAAAAATTCAATGCAATCGGTTTAGTAGTTACGGCGTGAAGTCGGAACAAACAAATAAACAAACAAACTCACTTTCCGATTTATAATATTAGTAAGGATAGTAAGGATTATATATAAACCGTGCTGTACCAGTATCTATTATCTATCTGTACACCTTTATATCTATGTAACCAAAGAAATAAGAAAAATATATCACAAGTTTAGGTTTAAAATTGTCCATATTTTGACTGTTTTGTTTTGAAATCTAACCGGCACATGATTTTGTGGTAGTAAGTTAATCCTGCGGGGAACTTTAATTCTCCGGTAAAGAGGAACTAACGTTATTTAGAGAAATGCAACATGCACATACAATATTTTATTTTGAATACCCTTAAGTACCTATCCAGATTATGTATACCTATTGAAAGTTCAGAGGTTGGTCAGGTCTCGTCTCGCGTTTATTTTTATTTTAGCTATAGATACATTTGATTCATGGCTAAACGTACGGATGATTTTAATTTCATAGAGGCTTTATTTAGATGATACTGGTAATTGGAAAAATATGTTTGCGCTTTTCAGTTGTTAATTCCTAGGCTTTGACGCAGAATGACTATTTGCAGATTTCGTATTTATAACGATACATTTTTCATTATGTCGGTATTGAAATATATCACACCAGTAGTGCTGAGGTGTTAAGAAGTAGATAAATCGAGGCATTGTTGAGCTACAATTTAACAATGACTACCTAATTATTTTTAAAGAATAGTGATCTAAACTTAATACTGAATAAATGATTTGTCTAATAAAAGTACTGAAAATATCTACGACGAGAACAAAGAGCATTTAAGGAATCCTGCAAAAGTAATCCTGGTGGAGATTACCAGCGGGATCGTGGTTCAAGGCAATGAAATCTGTGCAGATTTATGTGTGGCGGTGCGTTACCGGTTAGCGGTTACAGGAGGGCTCCTCGTCCTCCCGTGGACCCGGTGGCGGTGGCCGGGTTTATCTTGTTTACGGGAGCGGTCGCCGCCAGCCGTGTCGTCGCGTCGCCCACAACCAATATCGCACCCGCCGACATGTTGTGCACGTTGAAAACTTGCTACTTTGTTATCCTTGTTTATTCGACACTATCTGTATAGCTACTTCATGCTATGAAAGAATTGAGAAACTGTATTGCCGTGTGATTGCGTACGTCTTGCGACTTTGTTTATTTTATCTAGATTCCAGAGTTTACTCGTATATTTACACTATGTTTTAGTAGTGTTTCAAATATTAACTAAACGTTCAAGGGAAACATGCTCTACAAGGTAGTCATTATAGGGAAAATATAACATAAATACAACAATAGGTGCCTAACTAAACAAACGAGCGGCCCTTGTTTAACACTTACTGCGTTAGCGGTCGCATTAAGCTAATGTTTATTTGGAACATGAAGCTTATCTAGTCTTCTCAAATGGCACTAAAATTGTTGGTTGCAAGGTAGTTAACCCTTGCGCGGGCCGGCGAGGCGACGGCGAGCGCCGAGTGAGGGGCGCGGGTCGCGGTCGCCGTAAGCCCCGCAATAGATAAAACAGTGATAGAACATGCACCGCGCCGCCGGTATGAATAATTCATTAGTTTCAGTTGCCACTTTTGTTGGTATCGGTGGATTTTCAGCGCTTCACACCGTCAAAAATATGCGTTGAGGGTCTGGTTATTGTTAGACTCTACTCTTTACCGTCTCGTTCATTTTAAATGTGTCTTGTCGCGGAGAGACGTTTTATGAATTATTTACAGAATAATAAATTTTATGTTACGTAAAGCCAAGTTGCTGCTACTCGGTGTAAAGATTTGCCACAAATGCTCGATCTATTAAAGAATAAGTTTAATGACTACATTCTGGCAGGTTGACATCATGACTTCTCCTGTTATGTAGTGACTATTGAATTAGATGTTGAATCCTTAAGGTTGTACTAAATATGTTACATATAGACGAGACAAAAGTCAAAGGTTCTGGACGAAAGCTGCTAACGAAAGCGAGCCGAGGCGTCGCGGCCGTGTCCTCTAGCCACCCCTGCGAATCCCGTTATAATTTACGATCATCCCGAAAAATCCCGGGATTATTTTTATTCGATAACGATAAAGGTGCCGCAGAGGGTTACCTTTATTATCACTCAGTGCGGGACGACTCTTTTACAACTTTACACATGTTTGTAACGTCGAAATGGACTGACTCTTATGTCACACTTTTGTGCTATGCTTTTAAAGCTGTTTTATAAACATTCGGTACGTGTGTGCTGTGACAGAAATATTAAAGTAGGGAAAGTGAGGGCACGTGCTTCTTCTAGTTCGAGTATTATGTAGACGAGTGTTTTATTTTATTGTTTAACTCTTACAGAGACTTTATTTTTCCACATAGAGCTTCTAAGTCAACTCTAAAGTTGTTGATTGTTTTTCACACAGTATATTTATGATTGCGGTGTATTTTTGAATTGCACGTTTGATCCACGATCTGCGCAACTAAATATTTGGAACACGTGTATGTGGTAGTTTTGATAACGGGTGCAATGTGCATTGTGTATTTGACATTTCAAATACACGAATAGCTATTTTTCAATAACCAATTGAGATTTAATTTAGAAATGTAACTCCATATCAATCGTATTTTCGAAACAAAGTAACTATGTAATAACTAGAAAAGCAAGATATTTATGAATTATGCCGAAGCATAGTTTTTCGGTTCTGCTGATCAGTTGCGTTATGATAAAAGTAAAAGAAAAGTAAAAGAAATTTATTATCTAAAGATATCTATTAATCTATCTATCTAATTGATTTATTTAGCTTGTGTGTGTTTTAATTAAGTAAATAGGTCATACGAGAAAACTGACGATCTTTGAGTCCTATGGTATGGTATGGCAGTACTTAACTTGTTGGAACAATAAAGTAACAACAAATTCATATTTATGTTTTTGTATTTATAGAAACCCAAAATAATATGAAAAGTAGGTCAAATTTTATAAGCGTACGCATGTATCTTGTCTGACAGTCCGTCCACGTTGGCGATCGAGACGGGCGAGGGACGTAGGATTAGACGCGGCCGAAAGTGATCCGTTATAATTTGGAGGGTGGACAGTGACGGCTGGTACGCACAGATTAGCCCCTTCGATAAACAATAGCATTAGTATGCGAGGACGCACTGACCGCCGATCAGCCCAGCCGTGCTCGGATTAATTTGCCTCCTGAAAATTATGGAGGCTCTATGTGGACCGAAACGATCACCGACCCGGAGAATATTGCTTTGTTTTCACTTGTACGCCGGCTGAATTTCTCTTCAATCAGAATGTGGCCATAGTGCGCTGCTTTCCGTTCCGTATCAGTATCATTGTTTGTGCAGGTTATTAATCTTCTTAGCTTTTAAATCCTTGCTATGTTATCTATAATGTCTGTGACTCGAATCAGTACCAAAATAAAATGAATCATGTAAAATTCTTAGTATCTACTATTCAAATAAAGTTATTTAAAACCCTCAGCCCAACTTTGCAGATAAGAATTCTAAAAGTTTTATCACAAACTGATCTTTTTGTAATCCAGTTATTTGGAGCCCAAAACGTTTGAGTGTTTGATTGATCACTATAAAAACAAAGAAAACAGAATCTCGAAACAAATACAAACAAATGTAATAAGAATACAATTAGCAGTTTTATACTTCGCATCAACAAGAAACAAAACTCCCAGGGCTCGGGAACATAATTAGCGAAGTGAACAACATAACTACTCTATTCGTAAAACCTCCAAGTAGAAGCCAATGAAAAGTGAACCTCTTAATTTGGGGTGCTTTTAGTGAATAGCAATAAGCGTTAATTTTATTTGTACGCCCTGCGATATCCGGTTTCGACGGAAGCACACGCCTACTGCGCCGTCGCTAAGTAATGAGGCTACTGTTACAAACACTGCACTCTAGATGAAAGGCTATAAATTATCACACGATGCACAGTGCAATTTGGACTTTATGTTAACACACCAAAGTTTTTTATCTCTTGGCTGAACTTATGTCCTGTACAAGTATCAGCTGACTATTTTATAATTGAAAATCGACAAGATTCATTTTGTGATCACTACGTGCTACACGAAGAGCTAAATTATTACCTAAATAAGTTGGCAACGTTTGTAATGTCAGATGTTCAATTAATTCATGATTTCATTAATGGTACTGAAGAGTAGCCATTATTTATATGCGCGTCGTGTAGACGTATGTGGTATAAACAAAAACTCAACATTGACATGTGAAGAGGAAGTTGCTACGAGAACTCGTAGCGGCGTAGCACCTAATTTAATTTTCCGTTATACAGCGCGTTATAATCATTGTTAAGGATACCCAGTAAAATACTGTATTGTGTGTATTTGTACGAGTGTCAGGAACAATTCATTCATCCGACATTTTTCACTCATTCATTATCCTGTAATATAATAAACCTTGTGTATTGGCAATAAATCACTTGTGATGTTTATTATAATTTGAAACTTACGGGATTGTTGTTATTGGATAACGCTATATGGGACCAAAACCTTGAGGATCAGATTATTTGTCCCTAACCTGTCAATAACATGTGAATAATATGTTATTACATTTCAATACTCTTATTGTTGATCTGCATAAAGTGATACAAAGACTCAACACAGTGAAATTATTCAAGACTTCGCTTATTTATGAATCACGGCGTTGTGTTTATATTTACGATGTATCAGTATTCTCAAAGTGTGGGAAGATATCAGAGCGTACACAATTTACGAACTCAACAAACTTAAAGCCTTATAAATCAAAAGCTAATTTTCTCCAGGATTTGGAAGTCGAAAGCGATGCGTACAGTAATGTGTTCTTTATATCAAAAACACATTTAAAAGAAGTTAGATTGGCTTACACAAGTTGGCGTTCGGCCATACGTAGTTGGAGCCTTTTCGGCGCCTCAAAGCCGGCCCTAATCTTCAAAGATTCGCCGCAGATTGTTTGCAAGCATTTTGGTCCATCAAAATATGACGGGGAAACTTTGGCTTCGTAGATTATTTTGACATTCGCAGTAGCGAAAAATGTAATTGGATGGCTGAAGAATTTGTTGCGGTATTTAATATAAAATTCAACTTTGTAAACTTTATTTTCGATTTGTCTGTTTATGTCCAGGGGAGGTGTAATGGATTTAGCGTATAATTAAAAGATGTGCGTTTAAAACAAGCTTTATTTAGTTTGTTACCTACTCACTCTTAGTCGTTACGTGTAGTTACGTAGTATGGGTACAATCGTCCGCCGCGCAGTGACCGCTATGAACACTCATTACACATTCTGTTATTAAAAACACACTCAGTGGCTTCGCTTAATGAATATATTTACAACATTTCTATCTATGTGGCGATATCTTATATTTAGCAATTTGGCAACATGATAATGGTAACATTTACATATACATATATATAAGTATGTCACTATATAAACTAGGTGTAATTGACAGAAGAAATTTGGATTTGTAAAACACCTATAAAAGAAAAAATTAAATAAAACTTTAATTAGGTCAATAAATAAAGCTAAAAATCCAAAAGTGGTGTCACAAATACAAAAACATCGGGGATATTAAAATGTAAAGTTCTAGAGTAGCAGAAAATACATTCATATGAAATATAAGTCACGCATCACAAGTTTTCATTACCTCAAATTGAAAATATAGTGGAAGGCAGGCAGGAGTCACATTAGGAATACAAATTGGATCTACACCACTACGGCACGATGATGCAGGAAACAATACATAAAATATATGTCCAATTTAGAAATTTCGTCAATTCAGTAATATTTTTATCACAGCGAACATGAGGTTTACATAAGCACAATAAAATAATACAATTTAAATACCCTCTAAAGACACAATTTTATAATTCATTCAGTCTTACTCTATCTAATTCTTATAATCTTATAATAAAATCAATAACTATGATAATAGTGCACTTTGTATTATATATTAATAATATTACGTGTGCAGTGAATTTGTCTATTACATACTTTTCACGGCTGAGCAGACTTTTATTACTATTGGTGAAAATAAATGATTTTAAACATGTACAGCGTCACTTTTAATTCTATGTTATAGGTAAAATTTTGAATTTAAAGTTATTTACCGTTTTTTTGCTCCGTAATATAAAATAATTATACTTAGAACACGACATTCCATATTTTTTTTATTATTCCGATAAAATATTTCTTCGAATATTTACTTACAGTACCCAACGACCCAAACACTTTTATAACTTCTCTAAACACCACGTGCCTAAAATTATATGACTAATTCATATGTTTTTAAATCAATTGTATATAGTAAACAATATATACTTTTATAATAAAACTATTACATTAACTTTAATTTTATAAATACATTTCTTTAAAACAATTTAATTAGCAACATTTTCGTATAATGACCTCATCTTATTAAAAGCAGAGGATCGTGCAAACTCTGTATACAACGATGCACATCGAGTTAAAAGTCACCCTGTACATATATCTGCTGAGCCGTGAAACAAGTTCAAGGAACTGTCGTACATACAATACCTTTAGTTTATATAATTAACAACAACGCTTATAATAATTATGAATATCATTTTGGTTATGAAACGTAAACCTCTTACTCTATTGTACATAACGACGGCGATGTGACTACGATTTAATATTCGTTTTTTATTCTAATTTACCTGTTTTCGAGGACAATAAATTCATAAGTATTACTTACATATGAGTTAGTTAAAATGTAACGGATAGCTGTTTTTATTGGTCGAAGCTCTAAGCTCAGTTACGTTTTTGTTATTCGATTACAAAACACGTTAATAGCTGTTTCATGGTAAACTCATTTTGATTATTCATTATCATCATATCAAATGTCATTTTAATGTGATTTTTGATGATAATTTCCTTAATGAACGTTGTAGAGATGGGACTGTAAGTTTGGGCTAAGATTTTTAACTATTTTTTTCTAGAATTATTTATTTGTAACTTGTGTATCCAGACAAGTTCCGTGTCCTTTCGGTTCACCGTAACGAAGTAATTGATTTGACGATCCAATCAACTTCATTCACAATTAAGTGTGGGAGAGCCATGCTTCGGCACGAATGGGCCGGCTCGACCGGAGTGATACCACGGCCTCACAGAAAACCGACGTGAAACAACGCTTGCGTTGTGTTTCGTCGTGTGAGTGAGGTTACCAGAGGCCCAATTACCCTCCCCTTCCCCAATCTCCCCAATGCCTGAATCCCCAACGATCGTCAAACTCCTAATCCCCAAAAGGCCGGTAACGCACTTGTAATGCCTTTAGTGTTCCAGGTGTTCATAGGCGACGCCGATTGCTTACCATTCGGTGATCCGTCTGCTCGTTTACCGGCTTATACCATAAAAAAACAATGATTCTGTTAAATATCATGTTTTATCTATTGAGATCCTACCACATAGGGGTTTTTTTTTGAGTAACTTAGATACTTTACAACATAAAATATAAACCACGAGAAATTAATTAATATTGACATGAACTAGATTACTTGCATTTTTACTTACTATCCAATCTCTACATTTCAAAAGCAAGTTTCTGCTAAAAGCTCACAGAGTCTAAAACCGTTAAACAGCAACAATAGAACAATGTCACAATAAAACTCAAACATTCATCGCCTGTACACTACATATGATACAAGGTGTCTCAGAAATCAATGCTAGGCCACTAAATTAACGTCAATTGTTGTTGGTTACCAGAAAAATAAAACAGAAATACAAAATAATTGTACACATGAATTATGTAACATTTTTGATAATAGTTTCCAAATATTTGTTGTATGATTCTTGTTTTTTTTTTAACTAATCATAGCCCCGTATGGATCAACAATAAATATATATCGTCCATTATCAGCTTAGCGTTGATTTCTCGGCCACCCTATATGTATACAGGCGAGAATTAACAGATAATACGTTGAATTTATCTCACATGACGTGTACGGAATACGAAAGATAAAAACAATTTCCTTTTAATTTGCACTATCTCGGGCGAGCCAAGCTCGGGTACCTACGTGTGTACATGGACAGTGTTCGAATGAATGATGATGAAGTTACATCATTAAAATATAATATGGCACAGTGATTAGTGACGCTATAACCCATATAGAGCTTCTCCTCCAGTCAGCGTCGCCTGTGAACAAAATGTCTTATTATATATTTTTTTCAGATTAGTAATGACCGCGATTGATGTACCTACATGAATATTCCAATCAGGTAAGTTGATTATAGGGGCTCATAACTTTTAGCAACATTTATGTTTTATTTTGATACCGTAAATATTGAACTAATCAAGTTTACTTTGTTTAAAACTATTTATTTATTAAGTCTACATCATTTTTAATATTATTTGCCTTTAATTAAATTTCCTTTTAAGTCTGATTTACGGTACAATAAAAACCGACCATTTAATTCTTAATATTTAAACATACCTGTAACCTGCGATGCACCTCCCACCCAGTTCAAGTGTGTTTTCCCACCACCTTCATCTGTTTTCTGTTTGCCCTTGTCAATTTCGTTAAGGTTTGATTGATATTTAGTACCTGTATAACATAAAAAAGGTTAATTTAGAAAATATTTACGGTGAAAATGTTTTAATCTCCCTAAAAAGTAAGCTTGCAGAGAAAAAACGAGAACGCGAACTGATTGGGCAAAGGATTCAATATGGCAAGGGACGGGCCGTCGGCAGGCGGTCGGCTAACAGTTATTGAAAAGTTGCGCAATATTGTCGAGTATCCGGGGCCAGCCGTAAATTCGTAATGGTTGCAAAAAATAAAACAGTAACGGGTCCGATGTGGACGGCGCGCCACACCACGCCGCAAAAACAACCAGCCGCAAAACTTACACTCGTGCCGGCGCACCGCTAAATGGGTTTTTCAAGTTCGCGCGAACATGTTCAAATGATATCCCTCGGCTCTTGAGCATCTCATAACTTTCTACAGTTATTGATTATGCATATGTTTGTCTGAAAAATATATGTATCTAGGAACATATTTTATACTATAAGCAGGTAGAACATTATTGGCTTACAGCAACTATATTTTCAATTTATCGTGTTAACAAAGCTTATTAAGAGTTTGCAACAAGGAGGATGGGAACACTTGTCCGTAATAGGTTGGCGCAAGATGTTGTCCGGCAGCGTGGCCGGGAAAATGGCCAACTTCCCAATAACGGGCGAGTAATGACGCGAACCCAACAACTTCTGACACCACGATATTACAATACACGCTACTCGGCAGCTCCTACATCAATGATTCTGAGATTACAAGTTCATATCGCGGCAATATGGAGGGTGGATATTTATCAAAAGTATTTGCAAGTGAATAAAAATATCGATTGGTTTCTTCAATATTTTAAGTTAACATTGGAAAGTAAAAATATAGGAACTTAAAAAATATTATTTGCCATAATTCATTGCTTGAGCTTCCACCTTCATTGTCCTTTAGGGAAACGATAACATCTTTTACAAAATTAGTAACATCTGAACCTGGGCCGTTCTCAACAAATTACGTGACGTCTTCCGAATGTCGTTTATTTATTAAATTAACATCCCAAGAGATACCTGTAGCCTTACAACCATTTTTAAGATGGGTCAGGACGATGTTACATTGATTAAAGATCACGATATTGAACAGACGATACTCCTTACGCCTATTAATTTAGCATAAAGCAATTTTATAATAATTTGATGGGAGTTTACAATAACAGCGCTTCATAAAATGTTTTGTTTATAAACGATTTGGTCATAGTTTACGATGGCTCATAACATTCGGAGCCAGTTAACAAACTACCGGCTGGCGACAAGCAGATCGTCGTAACAGTTTACGATCTATAAACAAATATAACAGCCACTAATAATAACTGAAACAGCAACATACAATGAAAACAAACTGAACGATCTCGTGGGGGATTCAACTCGTAAAGGTAATATTATCTCTTAATAAACGAAATCGTCGACATAAAAATGTTGTTTCGATGCATTTTATTGGCGCCGATATCTGATATTGATAAACTCATTCGACCGCGACGTTTGCTATAGCTGTAATTAATTACTATTCCCACACACGAACATAATAAATTGCTGTACGGGACTGCGTGATACCACCCCGTGGATAATTCTACAAATTATTATATTGCATTTCACGCTTCTTGGCTTGTTGCAATATAATTGATATGATAATATCCCGTAATCAAAAGGAAATTAAAATTCTGATTAAACCATTGTTTGTGAAGTTAATGATATTTTGCAAATAATATTGTTTGATTTGTTTTTAGAATTAAACTGAGATTATTTTTATTCTCAGCTCTAAATATTTCCTACTTCATTTATGTTTGTTATGACTGATGACACTTAAAGCTATGGTGTCGTTACTCACCCTTGTCTGTGAGTGGAGTGTCGCGGCGAGGAGGTCTAGACGGTGGGGGTATGGTCAACGCACGGGGATCCGGTGTGGTCGTCGGTGGTGATGAAGCTATGCAGCAAAATAAATATAGTAAATCCACGTGGTTACATCTATCATTAAGTCTACCTACATAATATAAATTTCAACATCCACAAGCAACACACTTTCTGTTGGTTGTTTAAATCAGTATTTTATAAAGCCAACATCATTCATTGAGTTCTAATTTTAAAAAGTACTTACTATATAAGCGAATGGTACCATCAGACTCGCCCCTCGGATTCTTAGCTATACACTTATATGTACCATAGTCTTCAGTGTTGATATTCCTAATGAGTAGTCTCATGTGAGTCTTATAAGCTGGTATTCCTACAGTATTCTCCATGTGATACTTGGGGCTCTCATGAATCATGTGACCATCATCCCTAGTCCAATAGTTGAGGGAAGTTGGATGGGCTTCTGTGAAGCATTCCAGAGTCACATTGTAGTAAAGCGGTGCACCCACGAGCTGATGAGGAATCCATAACATTGGTGGAACTGAAAAAGAGTACAAATTATAATTCCCAGTGCATTTCTATAAATGAATGTCATCAAAGACTAGTTTAGATCACTTACAATCAACGCTGACTTTGACCCGCTTTGACACTGTTGGCGGCACACCGTTACTAGCAATGCATAAGTAGGCACCCATATCTAACCGGGAAATTCTAGCCATCTCCAACACTTCACCTTCCCACTCGGAAACTGAAAAATAAACCGTTGAATAAGTTGACATAAAAACCGAAGCAAAAACGTATTTCGATCATGAACAAATTCGATGTGTCACCGGAATGTCCCTTGCTGATGGAGATTTTTGAGTTGTCGTCCCGTTTCCACTTGATGGTGGGCTTAGGAGAGCCATTAGCGCGGCACGTCAGCGTGACGTTGGCGCCCTCTCGCACGATAACGTCGCTCGAACTCAACGAGTCGTCGATGGTCGGCGGCACTATAAACAAACATTAATGCCACTTTAATAGACGTGCGGTTGTTTCATGGTTTAATTGACGTGTTTTATTTATTTATATGAAGCTGTTATGAAATGTTCGGTATAAATAGTGATGTTGCGATTTAATATGAGCTCCAGAGACGGGTAAATATTATTTATCTTTTTGCTATGAGTACCAGCTACGCTCTTTCAATGAATTGTTAACAAAGTTCTTTCGTTTAGTTATTTCAAGTAGTTCTTAATTATGAAGATCTTACCGACAACATGTAGATATCCGAACTGCGTCTTGGCAGTGACGGTGTTGATCTGGCACATGTAACGCCCCCGGTCCTCCTCCCTGACGTCACTGATGTGCAGGAACCACGTGCGGTGTTTGTCATGAGTGACACTAACGCGAGGGTTGCGCGTGATCACGTGGTTGTGGACTGTGAGGATCGCTGACTGCTCAAAGTGCATCCACGCCACCTAGGCAAAAGAGTAATAATAATTTAATGGTGTATTTATTTATTTATTTTTATCCCTGAATAATTAAAAACTACAAAACAGCATCATAATCATGCCAAAAATGTAAACCCTGAGACTTCTTATTTCCATAACAATCGTCGACAAGATGAAAAATTTTCTTTCAATGCTTTTAATATTCCCAATTTTTACAACAATTTGTAGATCCTAAATTGAACAATGATTCTTAAAATGTCTTTAAAATATTATAACATGAAAAATCTCCCCTACATAAATACCTTTAGAAAATGTAAAACGAGAAAACTAGGGTGTGGAGTATGCCTCAATGATTTCCAATCGCTCTCCCAATTGGACGAGTGACGTAACGGAAATTAAAGACTTCTCCGAGGACATATTTTTTATAAATAAAATGTAGGTGCCTATCTGGAGTATTATTCAACTGTCACTAACTGCGTATTACAGGTTGATTTTATTTAATGGACATATATTTTAGTGAAAACCTTCTTATTACAACTATTAATTATTTTGACATATATTATTGTTGATTTCTTTAGTTGCCTGACTAACATATAGGGTACAATTTGTTAACGCACAAAACAAAAAAAGTGTAATGTTATGTTACTAGATGTTATATTACTTATTGTAATATTAATGTGATTTATAATAAACAGCTGTTATTTAATTTATAAGAATCAATTCACGTAATAGTTGTATTACGCCTTGCTTTAATATGATATGTAAATTTTTAAGTAACCGGGAATTATTGTTTAAGTACCTTCGTAGCATTATTGAGCTTACATTAAGGTACATTTAGGTCCCAGATATCGTTTATGACGTATAAGAAAATACCTAGTGTTTACATTTAGTAACTATTAACATGTAATTGTCAGGAAGGTAAAAGAAATAACAACTTGTTTCTTTCTATTTATAAGTGAAATTGGTGTTTAGAGAATGTTGCGCGGTGGAGTAGGACGCGCGACGTGGTGGTGGATGTCTAGTATTCGTGTCGTCTCCACGACATCTGTGTAATTGCAAGAAGCTGCCATCGCGTCCTCGCTTCACACCAATTTCCACGGCATTAAGCGCTTAAAATGCATTTTACTTAGATTGTTATACTCACGACGAACAATCTCGACACTTGTAATCTTCCCCCAGAGAGAAAAGATTTAATTTTCCCGATCAATTAACATAACACTACCTTTATTTTTAAGTTTTCTGGCTCATTCGACACACGTGGAACAAAACACTTTAAAAAAAAATCTCAATTTCGTTGCGTATTTTTGAGTCATCCCGTTTGAAGTAAACAATTTCAGTAAAAGGCAATCTACAACCTACAACTCATAATTATTTATTGAAACAGCACGTTCAAACTTTTAACATTATAACAAGATTTTTATTGACTTAGACAGTTTTCGACATATTTTAAATCTGAAAATAACCTACATCTACAAATTAATTAAAGTCGTATAGTCGCAAGAAAAATTAACTAGAGTGAGGTGGTTTGTGAGGTTCAAAAGTTCGACGTGCATCCTTTATCTCTTAATCCTTCTTTAAGTTTGAATCATGGGTAGTTCTTTTTATCAAGATTGCGGGACCAATATAGAGGAAGTTTGGTAGCTAAAACTCGTGCCGGGTCACATCTTACCTATCTTAAGTGATGCGGCTCTCAGCCGCTGTCTAATTTATAATGGACTTGAGGAAACTTCGCCCATTTTATTATGCAATGGGACGGTAACCCCTCTAATGACGGCGACCTGACTTCTCGGCGTAACCTGGGGCTCAGGGATATTAAACAGGCTTAGTAATATTTCAAACGATTTACATGAAAATAATTTCATGTAAAATTCTTTAAGTAAGATCTCCTTATTTTCTAATCTTTGAAGTTTGTAACTTGGCGCTGAGTAATCTCGTAGAAGTATTTACAAGTTGCGAGTTGGGAGCGAGAGGTACGGTGATGTGAAACGAGACGCGACGCGGTGGCGGTGCGATGACGACGCGACGCGACGCGACGCAGTGACGGTGTAGATACGAGCGGCAGCGGTAGATGTAAATCTGATCTGCGTAATTGTGGCCGGCGTCTAATCTAATCACGACGGTGTGTCCCTCTGCACCGCACTGATTGAATTACGAGCCGCAGCCGCCGCCGCGTCGTCGCCATCTGGATGGACAGTCTTCCAACTAATATGGGTGCTTCGATATTATTATGAGCAAATTAATATGAAAACTCCAAGATCGCTGAGTACATACAGTCGTCATCCCCGACCAAAGATTAAAGCAGTTATCTTAAATCCGTTATAACGTAAAGAGATATTACCCAAAGTTCTCTTTTACTGTTCGAACAATTAAGATAAAATTAAATAGGAATCAAAATTTTATAAGCGGTCGGAAGATAAGCGTTGAGTGTTGAACTTAACGAAGTTGTACAATCGCACGGCGAGCTCGGGGTGGCTAGAAATATTTAGTAAGAGCACAAGTACTTCGGGATTTATATAACAGTGTTTTGAATTCTGTGAAATAAATGGTTATTATTATTAGCAATTTTGAGGAAAACTTAATTGCAAAATGCGGAGCAATATTATTATTTTCCTGTGAAGTAAAATGGTTTCTCGCTACGTAAGTGACTAATGAAGCTGGCGGAAGTGGCAGATGAAAATATGATATTCGTAATGACGGCAGCGGCTAACTAATTTCATTCGTCTGCGGATCCTAAACGAGTTAGGTCACGACGTCGTTACGCGAGTTGTTGCCTGGCGCTCCCCCGCCCGCCCCGTACCGCACCGCACTCACCGCCCGCGCCGGCACTCGGCCCATTACTTCAAATATGCAAAATTATCTAACCGCAAATTTTATGGACAGGTTGTAACATTTTTGAGTTTACTGCAAGGTGAAGCTGTTTGTGTTATTCCAAATTGATTTAGTTTACAATAAAATGATCACGTGAATTTAGTTGAATATGTTATCTCTGCCTACCTACCAGTAATAGAGGTAATATCTACACGAAGTATAACTATGCATTGAAATCTTTGCTACGATAATACCGAAAATATCTGTGCCTGCGTTTTACTCGCAAAGTTAAAGCGGCCTATTAACTCGTTATCTTTTAACCACCTTTAATTTAGGCCCTTCTTTCTTTTTATCTTAATTGTTGAGGCATTAAGGAGGCAAAGTTGAAGTTCGGTGGCACGGCGGGAGACGTCCTCGTCCCTCAGGACATGCCTGGAAGGCATCGTTTGATTTATAATGGACTCGTTGCAAACTTTGCCCATTCCACCGCGTACCGTACCGAACCTCTTTAACGACGGATCCTATCGCCGCAGGAGATGATTCGTAGACGTGTTTAATAATATTACGACAGATTTAATTATGGAACGTTTAAAGAGCTTCATCTTACGCTATTACCCTAACTTTGTTTGTTTCAAATTCTCGAATGGTTCATATTTTTTAACTTTATATATTGCTGCGGTAACTGTTATAATGCTGTAAATAAGTTAATTGCATTTATTTACGTGAGAAGTGTGAATGTTTAGGAGTACAGGAGTTTGTTATAACTTACAAAAGAAGAAGTAATTTTATATATTTTAATAAACGCTTTCGACGCCAGACGACCGATTCCGATGACCGAAAATTTTTTTTTAAACTTTGTCAAAATTTTAAGCTGAAATTATTGAAGGGTAGGAAGGATACTTTCATCCCGGTTTACAAAAATTTTAGATGTGTGTGATAAATACCTAATTGAATATATAATAACATGTAAGTAAAGAAAAATGTAAGTCTATATATTTTATACCGACTCAATACAATGGAGCAATTTGTAGGTGAAGCAGGGAAGAATAAAGAGGTAGCGTTCGCATGGCCGATCACCAGCCAGATGGACAGCCCTTATAAAACCAGACAAATTAATTGTGGAATGCACGAGGAGCGCTACTACTAGAAAAAAGTGATGATATATCTCAAGGGCAACCACTAAGAACGTTCCACGATCACAATCACTATGTAAAGAGTGCACATTAAGCAGATGTATTTTATACAAAAATTAAAGTGTATCATTGCACCGCGTGACATACTTAATTTGTTTTTTTTATACTTGATAGGTCAACGTTTGGCGCCTCGCCTGGTGGTAAGCGATGATGTGGCCGACTATGGAGCATGCCTACCTATGAGCAACCTGTTCACTTATTACTCAAGTTGAGCGTTTATTCCCAGAAGTGTAAGTACTGCAACGACAAACACAGCTTTTTGCAAGAAACTTACAAGTTGTTTATTTCTATAGTTAACTAAACCATTAAAATCACTGAATACAGGTTAAAATGTATTATGATTAATGTCAATATTACCTTACATCACAAACATTTACAGAGGTACAATAATCGGAATTGCACATACATTACAGATAATCTGATAAATGGAATATTATTTTGTGAACATTTTACGAAAGAAAAGCTCACACAACTACTTGAGATACTTTTTGCTTGTCTTTGGAGAGATTTGCCCAGCAGTCGTTTTTGATACAACCTTCATAAATATGATAAACATCTAACTGTGTGTTACGTATTCATAAAAGAAAATTTTACATATGATAGTAGTAGACAGGAAAAGATGAAACTCATTTTCACACAGAATATAAAAGTTAATATTTTATTTATTGCGTCTTAGCTATTGATGTATTGGAAGGTAAAACTTCAAAGTACCGAAGAATAAAGTAACTACACGCAGTCTCTACCAGTGTGTTGTTCGTAGAACACTCTCCACGTCACAAAGCGTTAGTACAGTTGACACACTAATGCAATGGCGCAGACAGAAATGAGCGAACATCTTGCACGAGACGGCTTAGCTTAGTTCTGCTAAAAGCCCACTTAGAGATCTCCTCAGCTGCGGATTTGTGCCGAGGGCTCTCCAAGTTTTCACGGAATCTTCGGCCAATAAGTTATTTTGGGTTTGATGTAAGTACTGCTGATCGAAAACATTTTACGAGCAAAACTTCTATCGTTATAGTTAAAATGTGCTTTTGAGATGGATATTATTGAGACTTTTGGTTCGGTTATAAACCTATCTGTACATGTTTTTAATTAAAACATGAATCGGTGTTCGTCAGGATCGTGTAGTGTACACGATCATTACAGACATTAGAGCGGCGCGGGCGATAACGCAGCTGGGCGGTAGTCGAAACAAGTACTCTCGGCTCCCCTCATCTTGGGCTCAGTTTGCTCATGCGAGCTCCACTATTAAGGCACGAGAAATATGCCAGAATTTGAACAGGCGGCGCTCGCATGCGGCGCGAGTGTAACATTGCTGCGACTCGTTGTGGCATGTTATTGCAAACCCACATACGTGCTACTGCCGACTATCTGACATTTCATGCCGATGAACCGGCTACGTGCGCATACTTACAGACATTTGCATAAAATAGAGTAACATTTAACGCAGTCGCGTTACTTACGAAGCAAATCATACATGGATATATAATTTCATAAAATACTAAATTACTACTATTAGAAATGCTGTACTTTTAGAAATAATCTTTTTTTTGCGACGGGAAAATCATCCTATAACTTCTCCCGCCTTGAGTGAGGATTTAGAAAAGTAACATAGCTTTGGCATCTATCAATATTACATTGAAAATGTAATTACAAAAATATGTTGCAGTACGGATTTTGCCCCGGCAATGACATTATACAATAAATACGAGTACATTCTGAACAAATAACCGTGTGTGATATAAATATTTGTCGTGTCGCGTGAACCGAACTCACTGCCCTGAACATAAAAGCAAATGGTATTTATCCTGACCAGTAGGTATTTTAGAGTATTGTTGGTAACATCGTAATTAATTGCTATAGGTATATTTTTAAATAAATAATTTTGCATAACTCGTTTATGAAAACATATTATAAGAAATAAAAATCACACAGTCATTTGATCACAATATTTCACATGAATTCTAAAAAAATACGGACGAAAAGGCAAATCTTTTTAACCGACGCGGGAAACTAATGGCACAGGCGAGGCTTTCGGGGAAATCCGCTTCTTGTTGTCAATACAGGGCAACCGTGATGGCTCCCCCAGTTAAGCCTTTATTTCAGAAGTACGAGAACACTATCTCGGCTTTTATTGCGCCCGCACTGTAGACAGCTTCACAAGTAAGTAAATGCAATAAAAAAGAAGGAAAAAGTCGGTCAAACGATATTCAATGGAAATGCCATTGTAGTATTTTACTTGTTTTAAGGTTTTATTTGGATCGTTATAAAGGATGTTTAAATAATATAACAATGTAAATATACGAAGTAGAAGTACTTACCGACAAATTGGCTATTACTAACTAATCTACGTTTCTGGTTAACAGCGGGTGCAGGGAGATTCAGTGAGAACCGAATGAACCAGGCGGCCCCCGGGAGTGGGAGCATGCGGTGTCGGCAGTTAGCCGGCGCGGCGTCACCTTGCGGCTTATCGGCCGTCCGGTCACCGGTCGCCGGCTGTCGGTGTTCGTCCGCGCTACGTTTACCGGCTCTTCGCTACTCCCGACAGTTGTACTACTCGTTACAGATATATTGCGACGCCAAATTGCTGTCATTAAGTTTAATCTTTCATCTAATACCCAAAAGTGTTACTAACAACATCTTAGAACAGTTATTTGATACGCAAATAAATTAATGCGAAGCTACGTTGTTGCTACAAAGTACTACGTGTCGGCTACGGCGTAGCAGTTGTAGTCCATGTTTAAAAATTTACTGATTTTTTAACACCATTCGCTAATTTGTTTTGTTAGCTATTGATTATTCTATAAAGAATTGAGACAGTTATGTTGTTATGACTATCCTTTGGTTTTGTAAAATATTTTGAAAAATATAAGCTACAGACCTATAGGATGACAAGTTTCTACCACTCATGTCAATAGGTATTTAAGCTTTCTTTTTGGTATACATTGTATAATAATATGCGTACTGTATACAAAGATTTATTGCAGCTCTCAAAAAGAAAGTTTTTATATTCGAGTGGTTTCAGTTTCTACCGCCTAATATTTATAATAAGACTTCCAAATCACTTCGGCGAAAACATATTAAGCAGTTACGTGACAAATGTATTACTATACGATTATTTAATCTATTTAAAACACACACACACTCTGCATAAAATAAAATGTCTATAACATGGGTAGCGCTAAAGACATTTTAGTTTTTAAACCGTCTGAGGCACGAGCGAGGTGCAAACTCGGCGTAGGGGTTGTAAATCATATCTTCCTCCATTTATATGGACACTTTATTACGACGGCGCGTTCTAAATCAAATGATAAAATGCTTCTTATTTTATGTTTCCTTTCGCCGCTCCACGCATATTGTCGTCTATTCACCGCGCTGCCGTCGCCTCCGACCTATCTTAGTGAAGCCCATTCAAAGATTCAAGATGTGATTTTGTGTTTGTGTTGAAGATAAACAAGGTTCGGAAGAAAGTAGCTGCGGTACATCTGTATCAAACTAAAGTCTGTTATAGTCAGTGAGATGAGTAAACTTACCTTGTAAGAGCCGAGGTTCTTGACGGAGCAGGCGAGTCGCACGCTCCGGCCGGCTGGCACCGTCACGTTTTGTATGACGTCCGTAAACTCTGGCTCCTCCACCACTGAAAAGAATATATTTGTTTACTAGATTATATACTTGCGGGTCTCGTGTATACACAAGTCAAGGACATACAATCTTTTTTGTATTACCGATCGAAGTTTTGTCTCTCGTAGTTGCGGCGTATTCAGAAGATATAAATTAAGATAAATTGAACCGATCTTCCCTTAACCTTATCAAGCTGGAAAGATTTTGCAGTTATGAGGACATTTTTGTGTCAAGAGATACGATTTGTAATTCTCAAATTATCAAAGCAGAACGCTTTTAAACAAATTGAGTGGGCGATAAGGAATAATGTCGTCGTTTATCAAGCTCCAAGATAGATGGCCCTTGCTCTGCTCTGCCCATTTTAAATGCGTTTGTCTTCGACTTGCCAAATTGGCGTTCTTTGTTTTCTTCTTAAGTTCTTACTTTTATGTCGCTACACGAGGTGCGGAATGGTTAAGTATTTGATCGCTGCGGTGAAAATGTTAATACTGTTTGGAAAAAGCGGGAAGTGTTGAACTGTGCAAGGAGAAGGGGTTACACAGGGGTTGAATAAGCAAGTAAACATTTGTCATCCCGTGAGCGAGGCGGGAGTCTATGTAAAGAAAGGAGCGATGTCGTCTACGACAACAGTATTGAGTCAGGACACAGTCAAACGTTCGCATTCAGCGTGCTGTGTTTGATTAATGGTTCCAATGTTTAATGTGGCGAATACAAAATTTTGAGACGGGAGTCAATGAGGTTTATTTAGCTGTGACGCAAAGACTAACCATGTTGTTTGAGAATAAACACGATTCGACGAGCCGGTCCGATTGAATATGCTTTTACTTCGATGTGTCTGTGTGTCTGTGTACCTACGTTTGTGTTTGGAGAATAAACTTGCTCGGTGGCGATAGTTAGTCTGGTTCCAAGTTGTTTACATATCACCACCGCATCCAGACTGACAATAGATTTATTTTGTTCCGGTTTGGACGCAATCGAACAAAAATATCGTCTAGTATATTAATGGAACGTATATTTGACATTTCTTTAACGACTTTTTTTATTAAAAACTTGCAAGTAACATATTATGCTTTATAAAATAAACATTTACATTCTAAGTTCTGTAAATTAAACGTTGCTTGCTTAGATGCGTTGACAAACATACAATTTCACATACACAATGAGCTTAGTTCAGTAGCAACAATTTGTGGATCTCACAAAGAGTTGATCCGAGTACACGTCGCGTGGTAACTGGTTGCCTAGCCACGACGCCAACCATGCAATCAAAGTACTATAAGAGTGTAAATAAATGTTAAACTGACAAAAATAAATAAATAATGTCTATGTTACTACTTACTACCGTTATAAATACATATCAAATATATTACAATGTTTATACATTTTGCTGAAATAAGGAAATATACAACTACAATTTTAAGAGAATTGGAGAATTAAAAAAATGTTCGAAACCTCTTTTAGTTGATACTACCGTTTATTTTACAATATTATCAATATTGTATCCACTCGACGGAGTATTTCGGTTTCGGCGCACGCAGCAGTTCGCCACAGAGCCAACATTTAGATTTAGGTATGTACGTACATATATTTGTGTGTGCAAACGTGGCTAAGAGATACCCGACTGAAGATGAAAGCTTCGGTTGTTGCGTGTTTGCTCACCTGATCGTATTAGCTCTAAGCACGACGCTCCATTTTCTGCCCGGGTGCCCCTGACTCAACCGATGTAAATCGCGCATTAACATCTATAAGGTACCCTATTAGCTGTGTATGCGTTTCTTGACGTTCATTGCTAACAATGGATACAACATTATTGGTCGGCAGCAAGCCGGTAACGATGACGCGTATTCATTACGCAACACCCTACACGATGGTAATTTGTAAAGTTCCACAGTCGACATTCCAAACACGTCGTTAATTTGGAGATCGTTACGTTAGTCAATCACGAACAGAGGGCCGCGATAATTGAAGAATTGATCTAAATTAAAAATTAGTGTCAAACGTATAATAAATCAATCATCAAACTAAATTGCTATAGAATCAACAAAACAATAATTGAATGTTTCAAAAGTAATTGCACAAATTGATGTGTACAAAGATCACAAACCAAGATTATTTAGGACAAACTAAATTCACATTAGGAAACTAAAACATTAGTTCATCGTATCAATGACAGTCGCGTCAACGACCCAAACTCCGATTATGAGCCACGAGACAACACAAACAATATTATCAAGTAACGTCATAAGACACGCCACCATTGTATTATATGTTATGGTAATCATAAGTCTCGGTAAGAACATACGTACGTTTAAGTTAATAAGGCGCTCGTAGAGGAGATGACTTCTATTTGTTTCAATAATACCGTACATTAAAATTAACAAGGGTAACGTTGGCAATAATCTTACATACCGCACGAGGCAGTGCGGCGCGTGCAAGGGTATTTAGGGGTTAATTAAGAAACCGCAGACAGTGGTGCGGCGGGAGGGGGGTAATCCCTTTGTCACCGATGGCAAGACGATGCCTCCGCTACGGCTACACGTACTATTGTTGTGATTACAATGTAGCGACGTGTACACCTTGTCGATTAAATTCCCACATGATGTTGTAACTACTAAACATTGTTTGGTACAATATTAGTGACATTATTAAAAGTTTCACTTAATTTTGTGTAATTCTATTCAAACTTCTAATGTACTATTCTTAATTCGATTTAGCACCTCATCAAATAAATAATATAAAGTAAAGCGCGTTTAAATTAGGACTTGGGTGGAATTGCAATTTGCCAACAAGCATGTCAAATACGAGTGGCAATTCAAATAATTACGTCCGGGATTGGGTCGACTAAATATTCCAAAACTAATAATGAATGGGACCGCAGTCGCTCCTAACTCGAGAATAATCTCATATTAAAGCTGGCCCTTATGCAAATGAGAAGCGGTCAGTCGGAAGTCATCAGGCGCGGACGGGCCGACGGCGGGCCGGCGGCGGAGCGGGCACGGCGCGACTGCGGGCCCGCCACAAATTGACAGGGCCCACACCGCCAAATTGATTGCGGCTGCACAGACACCTCGTTATAATACGCGTGACACGCCATCATGACAAATAGCCTATCGTTCGCTGCTTTATCTGTTTTGAAAGACTCAACCTATTATTGTTTTCACGTCAAAATATTACAGAATTCCAGGACCAGAAGGGAATGTTTTCAGAATGTTAAAATATTTCACGCCAGTTTATTTAAATCGACGTTAGAAATTTTGTTAATATTTTACTCGTACTTCGACAAACTTTTATTATTCTATGATTACGTTACCAAAAATCAATCATTTTGAAAAAAATCTGTAAGTTTTGTGATTAAAGAAAATGTACACGCGACTAAAAAAGTTTTTCGTTTTCTCAATTTAGTCCACACCGGAGTAATTATGTACTTGACAAAGTAAAACTTATAGATGGCAAAGTATTCGTAAAGAAAAATATTGTAACGAAGTATTTAAAAGTGTTTAACGAGGCTCCATTTACAATGCTCACAGCTTAGTTATTAGTTTGAACAAAATCAATATAAAGTTTTGTTATGGTAAGTGCGGTTCTGTAGCCAAATATTTAAGTTTATACGTCCCTTGTCACAGATGTGGCTCGTAATATTCTCATATACGATCAAATTCTTTTAAGAGATCCGCAGATAAAGAACGTGGCGTCGGGTGTTTGGGCGGTTTCGGACTTTCACTTATTTGTATGCTTTACCCTTCGCCGGGACACGGACGTGACTATTCGAGATACATAAACCCTGAGTGAATACAGAAAATAGAAATAAAGTAACATACATAATATTAGTTTTAGTAGACGGATTGTGGAAAAAATGATGTCGGTACAATTGGTAGTATTTGCTTTTATTGTTATTCAGCTATATTATATTTAGGTATTATCACTTTACAAAGAGATTTGTTTTGTATTGAAATACAATAGTTTATGATCTGAAATATTTTCATTGTTCATAAATCGTGGATTTTAACTCGTTGAGTACCGTCATTATAGACACAATTAAAGAACAATACGTTGCGGTCACCGGTGACCGATTGGTGTTTGACAGTTTAAGTTAGATTTTTATGAAAAGGGAGGTCATTTTAAAATTATACAATTGAAAAAATAAATAAAGGTTTAAGTTTTTTTTTAAACTGGGCTCCATTTAAGATAGAGGAAAACAAGTAGGCAGGTCACTTGATGATAACCAACGAGCGTTGCGAGCAACGAGAGGAGATACATGTTTTTTCATGGTATAGGCAGGCAAACGGGCATATGGAGCACCTTATGGCGCCACCCATGGACACCCGCAACACCAGAGGAGTTACAAATGCGTTTCCAGGCTTTTAGGGTTTGAGAATTGTGTTGTGAGTTTCGGTTTAACATTTAAATCTTCATAAAATGACAAAAATAGACAATTATTATATACGTAAGTAGTTACAACCCCACAATTGAGCACTAGTATTTAATTACATGTTACCTCCAATCTATGGTTTCACCCTCCAGTTACGAGAGTAAGATGGATTCGAGAGACTAGCACATTAATCACATTCAAACGCACCTCCAGTTTTCAGAATGTATGATACGCATTTTTATTTATTGTAGGTCTAACTTTTTGCATTTGGTAATTGCTATCACAGGAGTCAGGACCAATCACTTAAATAAGTATTAATAATTGTGAAATGGTAGAAATAGTTAATTATGGTAAAAATATTTAATAGCATTCAAAAAAGGTTTGCGGGAGAGCCGATAAATTACATGAAGTACTTTTTATGTGGTGGATGCGGTAACACGTTATACGCTTATCGATGAAACATGTTTGTAGGGTCATCGAGGCCGGGTCATGTCGCGGTCAGTTCAGCGGAAGTACGGAAGCAGATGTTGACAGGTCGCGGGAAGTCACCCCCTTCCAACTACTCTTATCTACCCACTCCAACGTCACCGGTAGTGACTCTTGGTCGTCAAAACAGTCAACCTCATCACATAGTCTACGTATGTGTTTTTGTTCACACAAATTGTGATACATACGATATCTAGAAATATTAGAAAGAAAGAAAGAAAACGTATTTATTCTGCTATTTTTATACAATTTAAAAACTTTAGTAGGCAACTAGAAATAACTGGTTGAACATTAGTCATACAATATGATAATATAATATATTCCAAACAAAACTACTGGAAAGTGGAATCATTGTAAGGTCTATATTACTTTCTCTCATGAGAACCAAAGAAGAGCTTTTATTACTTGTAGGAGTAGACAGCTTTTTTGGTTTATCAACAAGTAAAAATTCACCAGGTTTCTATAAAGTCTCTGATAATTTACATATTAAAAATTTCACATATTGTACACATAGTAAAAAGTGTACAAATTTACACTTGTGTATCGGGAAAACAAAGCGTTCCACCACAAGACCAGTGCATCCATGCAATGCTTTACAATGAAAATACCTCTCTACGTTTTAATTAAACTGGGCCGCTTATATTGATTGATAGCATTTGCCGAATTGACTGACTTCAACAATATATTGTTTATGCTATTTTATTACATTTACGGAAAACAAACAACACAAGTATTTGATAACTTACTACTTTAACATTCGTACAGTGGCTGAATGAAGTTGTTTACGTATACAAACAACGTCATAACATTCACCATAATGGTAAGAAACGAGAGTGGAGAGAGCAATAAGCGTTTGCGTGATAAAGTTTCTTTAAGCTAATCACTAATTGAACAAGTGTTTCGGGCTGACGGCGTAAGTCGCGAGATCTAATTAAAGCACCTACCGCGGTGCGCCGCTCAACCCCAGTCGGAGCCTATTATCACGCCTCCGCCTCCTATTAGCATTGTCTCCTCGAGGGCGATACTTATCTTTATTTAAATTCACTTCTTGGTAATTGGGTTGACGAGTCGACAACGTGATTTGCATTGATGAAAATTGGCCAGTGTACCGGGCCCTCGTAACTTACTTCGACGCCTAATTTGTTTTATTACGTTTGTAAAACGGAGACGATTTTATCGCCGATGGGATTTGTTTACATCTGGTAATTTACACGGAACAAACACTATCTGAACAGTATATCTAAAAAGAATAAAATGAAAAGCGGCGCATATCTTTCTTAACAAGTTGTCAGCTATCTGACACTAGCAGTGTGAGCGGGAGTTATTACACTCGTAATAAATTAGAAGGCATAGATGTCACTTGTAGCATTTTTGCAGTAGCGCCGTACGAGCGCAGTCAAAGAGGATGCGCTTGGTTATTTCTCATTACGGAACACGCGATAAAATCACACAGAGTCGTTGCCTCATTAAAATCTTCTGGTGCGCGCATCTGTAAGCCTTTTGTGAAGGCGAGAGCGCGCCGCTCTTGACGCCTTTCGCGTGTCATTTCGGGCACAATGCCGCGCGGCGAGGGACGCGACGCTTGGCAATTTTTGCTCTGACATGCCAGCGTATGCTTTTTATCAGTTTATCGAGAAATATTTTATGCGGATACACTGTTATTATATTCCCCTCACGTTAGATTCGTATTCTGTACTTGAATGACGTGTCATATCTACAGCGTGTAGCGTGTGTTGCGGTTACATAATACATGTGTACACATACATTATTTTAGTTGTGAAATTGTGTGTTGTTTTTATTAACACGTATTCGGAAGTAATTTATTTTTCAGAATAAAATCTCGGTAAAATAACTGTATCCAGTTAGACTTCTATAATTACGATTCTAAGAAATATAAATGGAACATAATATTCCAAAGGTAAATAAGAGCATACTAATAAGTCCAAAAGAGCATCTCGTCATACCTTTGAATCTTATTTTATTCGTAACCAAGATAGGTTAGGAATAAAATAAGATCGTAGATACTGTTGTTGCTTATTTCTGTCGTACAAACTATAATTAACTATTTCATTACAGCAGCGAGAGGTCTTCATTAAGACCAAGTTCCAAGAAACAGTTTGTCGCGAACTGTACAGAAGCAAACCAGTTATTACAAAATAAAATTATAAGTTCAACTCAACTGTTGCTTAGCTCATGCTATGAAATAAATGCATTTTAACTATAGAAATTCCTTTTAGATACGTTTTATATTTTTTAAATTATTCCTTTTCTTTACATTGTCTGAAAATAAAAGAAAATTTATAAACTCGTGAGCTTGCTTCTCGCACATCTTCACAAAGCTTTAGTTTAACCCTTGACCACCGCCCCGTTAATTAGCTCCCCACATCTTGCAGAGAATCTGCATATTTTTTACATGAGGGGTTGGATTAGCTCCACAGACCTATATTACTCCATATTCCCCTAATTTACTAAATAAACTATCGTAACATCTCCTACCACAGAGGTTTAAAATTTGGCATATTGCCAATGAATAGTAAACTGTGCAGTTTGACTTTAATAACATACAAATTAAAAGTAGCCGTAAGTGGGAAGAGTTTAGAATTAAAGTCCACATTTAGGCACAATTTGGTACAATACGGTAGTTCAATATTTAACGTGTTTCACTTTGCATATTCACAAGGCGGTCGGGCCGGGTTACCGCTCGCCGCTCACCTACCGACTCCGAATGGTAATGCCGCCCATTAAGCGCGTACTGTGCGCTGCGCCCGCCCTTGTATCTACGACTTATTACTTCATTTTTGAATTCCAATATTAGATCAATGGTAAAGGATATCTTCGGTCCGTTTCTTTGAACTAAAAATTTGAAAAAAGTTTCTGGTATTCTTTTGTCAGTAATATTATTACTGTTCTGCGTGCTATTAAGTCCAAATAATTATTGAGATATGTAGCGAATGAAATTTATGCAATTTCTCATCTTATATGTCTACGATTAACTGTATAGATTACAGAACATATAATATAATCCGTCTTTAAATAATCCGTAGTGTAGATATTGTTGGAAACAACTGAAATCTGAAAAACATAAACTTTCAAAATATTCTTAGTATTTTTTGTGTGGAATTTTAAGCAGAGCTCGGTATGTTTCGATAGTAGTAAACCGTATGTTTACAAATTGGCAATACAATATAACAGAATGGAGGGCACGTCGCCGTATCGCCGACGCAATGGATGCAGGTCACGAGCGCGGGCGCCCGCCGCGCCGCCCGGCATACGGCGCCCGGCGCCCGGTCGCGGCACCCTACACACACATCTACAGCTATTGCACCTCGCCAATAAATGAATATTAACCAATTAGCCTGTATCGGATTCATATAAGAGCACACCACTTCAATTACACGTCTGCTAACTAACTTCATTTTAATTACACACACACTAGACAGTTGTTTACCGAATTGCAGACTCGTTCGTTATTGAATTGTTGATTTTATTTTGTTAAATATCACTGCTTTGGTATGTTTATTATGAGTTAATATTATCTTGAAATGTTAGTAAAATATCAAATGTGTAATATATTTGTAATTACTCAATTCGTATTAAATCATGCAGCTAATTACATTCATATGTTATGTATGTTACTTGTACTAGATGAATATTTATTATCGCAGTCTAGATTTTAGATTAGGGAATAGTTAATAAAGGTGAAGTTGAGTGATATTGACGCACTCACGTCGAGTACTGCTCAGGCTCCTGTCTACTTGCCTACTTGACGTGAGGGTTTCCCCAGAGGAAAATAAAAGTAGGAAGAGAGACTCCTTTACGTATACTACAGTGCTGCGAGACGGATTTAAATTGGGATTGTTGTATGATAAGTTTTACAAGAATGGTAAAAAATTTAAAACATTTTTGCAACTTGCATATTTTAATTTTGTAGGTTTAAAACACAACTTTATGATAAAAATAATTTCTATCTATCTGGAAAAGTTTGATTAAAATATTATCGAATGTTTTCTTCATTACGTATTCTTGCAAACGTAGTGAATTTTGCCATTGCAAGTCAGTGCACGGAAGTTTGACGTAGCGTCTCCTAAGAATCAATGATCCCTTTGGCTTACCGCATATGTTTGTGAACTGGCTCCCTGATTTTGTCCACCAAGCGCACACGGTACACTGCACGGTGTTGCGGTACAAGCTACGTGTTTCAGATGTAATAAATCTTGATCGACATAAAGTATAAAAGTTGACGTCGCGGTAAGGAAGCTAATTGGCGTAGAAAGTACTGCGCTCATGTGATACACGGTGAATGGAGCGGGATATGATCGCGACGACAACACTGACTGAGCACTTTCTCCCTGCTCAATAAAGGGAATCTGTTGTGTGAGATACCTTTGATAGGCAAACGTTCCGTTAGTATGTAGATGTATGCTTAGTGAGTGCAGTTACGTATTCTGTCGTCGGCAGCGGATCGTTATCTGTTTCCACTAAAGGAAACTGGCTTTTCCACGAAAGAACCACCCCAACGGTTTCAGCGTCCCCCTTCGCCCGACTCGACTTCTCCTTTTTGCGTTATTTCATTTTTCTTTGCTAACGTGCACCTGCTAGTTAGCTGCCTGGGGCTCTCATTGCTACTGCAATGTTAGATGCCCGTTACCGCGGATCATAGCACGATAAAATTGTATCTTAATGCTAAACGGTTTCGAAAAAACTTAACTGAAGGTTTCTACATACTATATCGTCAGATGATAAAGCTAAAATAAAAATATTGAACGTGATGTGCATAAAACGGCACAACTGTTACTGAAAATGCATTGTCGGCTATGAAGTTTAATGTTAGATGTCAGTACAAAGGATGGCATTCTGAACAGCGATAGAACAGTCTCCTTGATACATTTGTATTCCTTACAGACAAGTAATCAATATCCGTTGAGCGGCGAGAGCACGGACAGAACTGTCCTATGTTCAACTATTTTTCTTTCAATATCTGACCAGTCTAGTGCACACACACATTACATCGAGATCTACGTATATTAAGTATAGTGTGTTGTTTAAAGAGAAGAAGAATATAATACTGCTTGCAAAAATCCATGTGTATAAAATATTCTGTTAATATTTATTTAAATATTAACAAGAATGACTACGATTATGTTCAGACTTCATAGTATTGGTGCGAGAACATCTGCCGACACCAGAACAATATGATACTCTCATATGCCGAAAAAAATAAAGCTGGTATGTACGACATCACGCGTGCGAAATAAAATAACAACGGCAACATGGTGCGGATGGGGCTTGATACATATTTGAATACATTACCGAACACCCAGATAATGCCACCAACATGCCATACTTATTCATAACGCCTTCTCAAACTGTGAATGAATACAAATACGCCATCTTTCTTCTGTGTCTATAGACGCAGCCGATAATTTGATTGCTATAGGACAGAACAAATCTTGTGTTAAGGAGGTCGCAACCATAGTAATAAAAACAAAAACGTGGATAGCACATGTTGTCATCTTACAAGTGTTTATTTAATAGAACATACATTTGATAATTTTTAAGCTCTATTAAATAAATTTTAGGAAGAGTGCAGTGGTTGTGTGGTTGTGTACTCAGCAAAGTGTGTGTATAAGCTAAAACATATTCAGTAACAATTTCTATGAAATGTTGTAGAATAAACACAGTTCGTTTATAAATGAATGCACGTAACATTCAAAGAAATACAAAGTTATCGGAGCACTTTGAGCTCGCGCAATTCATTCCCGATGTTGCAGCGGGAGCGGTGCGCCATTATTGGTGATGCGCCAAACGTCTTCAATTACATCTCGAATGAATGGCCCGCTACTTGTTGGTCTCGTTAAAATCACTACGAGAATGTAAGGAAGGAAATTAATTAAGAAGCTGAGAGCTCCACCGCCAAGATTGTTAGTGTATACATTCAGTAATATCACATAATGTTGTTCTTCAGATGGACAAACAGGGCTGTAGCTGTATTGAAAGACTCATAATATACTTACTATATAATAAACGTAACATAACATCACGCCTTTTATCCCGGAAGGAGATATTTAGGCAGAGGTGCACACTTTACTTATGAATATATATAATACGTTATGAATCCCATGTAATAGGGGATGAGCCTATTGATGATTGAAGCTATACATTACGTATCTCTTTGTGGGCGAGTTTTTACAAAAAGCCACAGCAAATTATCAATTCTAGTGCTTAGTTTGTATTATGGGGAATTCGAAAGTGTTCAAACTTAATAGAATATCTTCTGACCGGGAACTGAATTAAATCTAGTATGATAGCGTGGTGAATAATAGAAACAGTAACGCTTATTACGAATATAGTGCGATACAGGACAATGTTTGCGTATACACTCATACAGGCGCCGACGTCTACGGCCAAGAAGGCGTTCACAGTTCACGCTGATTTCCTGTAAACACATCTATTGTGTCGCTGACGGCCTCACACCCCTCACGAGGGAAAATGTTGCGAATAATTATTCATCCTACATTTTATTACGCGTACTTAGACATTCAATAGACAGGAAAATGTTACCAATAACAATACGACGAACGTTATTATTTACCCTGAACGATTCCTTCATGCGAGCAGGTAATTCCGTGATTTCAGTGTATTTACAATTGCTTTTATTTTATTTTTGTTACCTACTGACATTTCCTGGTTCGATGTGGTTTCAAACTTTGGTTCTTTAAATGGTATCGCGTGCAGTTGTATCTTTAAAACAACATAGAAATAATCCCTTTATCTTTATATCTCTCAAAAATCTAATAATGTATGACCAGTTAATAATGAAGATATTTTTGTAAAAAGAATGAGTTTAAGTAACAACATGTATAACAATTAATACACAAATTAATTTTTAAATTAAATATCAGAAGTCATTCTCACAGTATCAACACTGGACTATTATGCTGGGCTAATAATGGTAACAATTATACATTATTAATTACTCACTATCCGTTGGGTAAAGTAATGAGGAGAGTATTAATTAACTGGTGCAGTTAATTTAAATGAGTAAGATAAAATTGCGTGAATAAGCAGTCGGGTGCAGGTAATAACAATTTTTACTTATCTTTAAAATGGTTTTTCTTGCTGATATGAACAAACATTCACTGTTTACTTAAATAATTCTGACGGGTGAGTTAACTATGGTGACTTTTTTATAATAACTATCGTGAGACATACTAAATCAGCTAAAAATCGCGGGTTACGCACGTGAATGTACTGAGAAAAGCTCTACTAGTTTCGAACCACAGAGGGGTTCTTCCTCATGAGGAATATTCACGTGAGTAACCCGCGATTTTTAGTTAAACAATGGTGATCTGAAACAGTAGTGTGCTTTTGTAACTTTTGGTATCAGAAGTCAGAATTAGGTCATACCTACTTATGTAAGTATTTTTTGACGAGATCTCTTTTAGTTGGTATAGTTAGGCAAGGTGTAAACGGGACGCTCCCGAATAAAAGTAAGGAGTTAAATGTTTCTTCTATGTACTTAATAATACTTGCTGACCGTTCAAGGCTGATGTTGCACGAATAACACATAAACAAAATTGATTTTAAATTGAAAAATATTTTTTTTTTCATTGTCATCGGGAGCGTTTTGTTTACACCTGTATACCTATAAACTTTTACCCAGTATAGTTTATAGCTATACTTTAAACTATTGTACTATTTGAGTCAGCTCGATTAGTTACAAGTCATACAGGGCCTCACAATTATGAGCTACGTTAGCATCGCGTAGCTACGTACAAACCCCGCTAAGTTTAGATACGTAAACTTTCCTTGAGGTCATGTGGTCACGACCTGTACCTACAGTCACGTAGAACTAATGCTTAGTTTATAAGTTACCCAAGTAATTACTAAATTAAATTTAAATCTAAAGATTAAATTGTGATAGAATCAAGTTAAGAGTAAAGAGGTTCCTACAAGCACATTATTAGAAACTGCAAGGCAAGTAGTTATAAAGTAAAATTCATAGAATCTTAATTTACAAAATGTACTCTTATAATAACGCTATATCTTGTTATGATACTCAGGGTAGAGTTCATTTCCATTCATCGGACACACTTTACATTCTCTCTACTATGAACTATGAAACATTCACTAAACCTTTGTACGACAGACGACACAGAAATCAAACACAAGACTGATTTCTCGGCAGTCGCGTTTCCAAGCACTCGACCAACAAAGCAGTATATTTTAATGAACATTACAAATGTAGGAACCTGGCGGAAATTGATCAGTGAATTACCACTGGAAGCTGTTCAAGTGTATCAATGAGATAAACTTGAAGCTCAGAGATTAGACGGCGCTGTCACCTCGAGCCCTCGTCGAAGTCGAGGGCCTCTCGAGACGAGCGACCCTCGCGACATTTGTGAGCAAACACGCCGCTTACAAAATATGCAGAACGCGCCCTCAAATTAAGTCCCACCTTCCTGTCTCTACTTATGTAACTCAAAATAAAGTCAGGAATGAACACCGACTCCTATCTGCTGCATGGAGTTCGCTGTTTTTATCAACTTTAATTAGGAAAATTCTAAAGTTCTGCTACAATATTATACGACTTAATTCCTACATTTTTATAATGTGGTGGTTTTGTTACAATTTTATTGTTAGTTAAGTTGTACTGTGCACCTAGCCGATTCAGTGAAAAATAATCAAGTAAGATTAGATTTTATTTTAATTCATAGTTACAAAAAGGGATATATTAATTTACCCAGAGCGTAATAGTTGAAAAGCTTTCATGACTGACAGGCAGTAGATAAGTAGACAAACGAGTTTTCCTCGGAAGGTAAGCTTTTCGCCAGGTAGTAGTGTTGAAAACGGAATGATATTCATAGTATAGTTTAGAATAGTTTTATTTTAAAAGTACGTCTAAAATAGCAAGAGTCGAACACTGGGCAGACACGTTCTAATTTACCTGATACAGCTCGAACACTGATATAGGTGTGGACATGCAATAAGAATTTGGGCTATTCAAAGCGAGGGGAATAATTAGAAATGTTCAGACGCAGCGTCCGCGAGTGATTGATGTAGTGGAAGCCGCTGCTGTTGCCGTGCCTGAGCTCCCTCCCTCCCCCCTTCCCGGAGAGAACAACCTCCGCCCGCTGCGACAACTTGGAGACATTAAGAATATTTAAATTGTAAATTGCTCCCCTGCACTGAATACCTATTTACCAAAAGTTTGCCCTTTTATACAATTGCTACTCAAAATTGTGTGAGCAGTTAACATACATTTTATTCAAATACCTAACAATATCATAACACACGAGTTGTTTGTAAAGTAAACAAAACAGGAATTTAAATATAAACATGATTACGTTCCTTCCTGTGCGGGGAGGAATACCACAACGTACATACGTTAATATAGTGTTGAATGCCATTCCACCGCTAGAGCATTTATTACAAACGTAACGGTTTCGAAGTTCCTTTGAATCGTTTGAAAACAATTTGAATTTCCATAGACCGTAATTGACATTCTTTTCTACTTTGTAATATAACACCGGAACTTCTCGACTGTTTCATTCACGACGTACATTTTAAGACTTCATTATTATTAACACGTTAAACGACAAGGGGGTCACCGGTGACAGACGTTAGCGCAGGATTTGCTTTCAGCAGTTTTATATTGGTAGTCAAAGACATTAATACACGTGGTAAAAAGTCACGCTAAATAAAAAATGTTGTTTACACGTATGTTACGTTACAAACTATACATTTTAAAATTATCTTGATTCAAATTTGTCTATTAGTGGTTCGTTCAGACTGAGTCGAAATAAACATAATTTGATCAGAGTATTCTCCTTTTACATAAACTAAAAAGAAACCAATATAATGTATCGTAACGACAGTAGGTTGAAGTAAAATAATAGCAACGGTCGTACTTATATGTATCGTCGGCCCATTTGAGGATTTCTACAAAAATGGTTTTGTTGAGAGAAAACGCGCAAATGGAGCAAAAAGGCAGCGTTGTGATAACAATAAGGCTCGTAGATGGGCTCCTGTAACATGAATATAACAAACTAAAGAACCGACTTGATTGAATCATCCGCTGTTCTTTGTCATAAATCCGACAACGGGCGGCCGTCTAACAATGCGTCCTGAAATCGTTCCATTTCTCATTTTGTTACTCTCCCCTTTAATCTCGCATCCGTAGAAAAGTGGATCAGCGTTGCAAAAGGGCATTGCAATGCAGACAGCAGACATGCTCTGATTAATCTATTGTGAAAGTATTAGCCGATTTTACTCTCTTCGTTAATTAAGTGGAAGAATATTACTTTTCAAGACTGCTAAGGGTGGCAATCCATTTTTTTATTTAATCTTTTAACTTAATCAGTTGGATTGGTTTTCTTTTAATTCAAAATAGTATTTACGTATATTTCGTTTTAATGGATAAAAATATGATCACTGACGCATTAAACATGGCATTTATTGTTCAAATGCCTTGTTAAACATTTATAAGTCTCATAAAATTCAGAGCGAGTGTTTTCACGACATAATGAGAGCAGATGGGCGTCCATTGACCAAAACAGTGTACCCCGTGGCCGTGGCCACTCGACTCTCCCCTGTCAGACGCGATGAGAAAAACAGGGTGCTTTTTATTTCCTCCGCCTAATTTGTGGTTACTTTTCGGAAACCCGTGTATCCTCAGATTTCCCGTACCAATCTGCTGTTTGTGTAAGTGAATTTTAATAGGTAATTAAATCCCTAATAAATGCATATAATGCACGTTTGGTATAACTGAAGGTTATATAGGGAAAAAACATTTCAAGAAATAATTAAATGGGTACCATTTAATTATTTCTTGAAATGTTTTTTCCTTCATAATGAAATATGAGCAATTTAAAAATAAAAAATTTTAAGTATAGGAGAGCCATGCTTCGGCACGAAAGGGCCGGCTCAACCGGAGTGATACAAAGACCTTACAGAAATCCCACGTGAAACCACACTTGCGTTGTATTTCGATGTGTGAGTGAGGTTACCGGAGGCCCAATTACCTACCTCCCCAATCTCCTCAATCCCCGTATCCCCAACAATTCTCAAATTCTTATTTCTCAAAAGGCCGGTAACGCACTTGTAACACCTCTGAGGTTTCGAGTGTCCATGGGCGGCGCCGATTGCTTACCATCAGGTGATCCGTCTGCTCGTTATTAGCTACCAGCTTATTCTTTAAAAAAAGGACGCAGAAAGCAAACACTGCTAAATAAAAACACGAGGTAATTAGGCTTCTGAATTCCAACCACTTGTAATAATCCATATAAAGAGATGACGACAAAAACGTAAGACATAAAAAGTACTCATAAATAACATTGAGCGAAAGAAACATGCGAAAGCCACATAATTGTATAATTCCTGTTACCAGAGAGCAGAAAATCCGAGACAGCCGAGATTACAACCGTTAACCAACTGATCCCGGGACGGAAGAAAACAGAATGTCTCGCGACTTGGATAATGTTAAATTTATTGCAGCGCTAAAATGTTTACGGATATCGCGCGGAAACGAAACGCCCCGAGGACGGCGAGCTCTACTCACCCTTGTAAACACGTTTTATTGGCTTTATAATATGTTTTACGCGTGACGTTTTACAAACGATCCCCGAGGAGCGTCGAATTATTTTTACGGCACGTACTCGTACACCGCGCGAAAACACCGGAAAATCAGTACACGAGGGATTTTGTAATTACACCTTTTAAACAAACAGTTTTTGTTCCATGATACGCAACGAAAACAGAATGTAGGATTTTGAACATTTTAATTGTACCAGCAACGTTTCAGTGCTTCAAAATATTCACGTAAAGAACTCTTTGTGTGGATGAATGATTAGTTTTTTCGACGATTCGGTCCCTTGCCAGACATGGGTGCTAATTTGTGAAATCACAGAGTGAAATATGTGTTGTATAGAGTGTGGAATGCGGCGCACTGGAACAATTGCACGCCCTAATACCAGTCAACCGCTTGATGAAGGTCCAGCCGCACCCTCCGCGCTTCTCAGTTCCCCTCGCACTCACACTTCCTGTCAGCCGAACGTACGCACAAACTGCTACATTCCTACACGTTTCTCATGGAAAGATCATGACGTGATTGAACTCAGTGAACTCTTCACAAAAATGTGATTCATATTCATGTTTTAAACACATATACCACAGATGGAACATGTTAAGCTTACCGGCAGGAGAAAGTTTAAAAACTAAGTACATTTCCTTCAATGTCATACCTAGTTAGTAACTTACAGTCTGGAAGGCGGCCAACATTTTTCGCATATTATGTGACATTTCTCAATAGTTAGGACCTTATTATAAAAGTAGACGATAGCAGTATACGTGTGTAACTATAGTATCTTTATATTATCACTGAAGTTTTTGGAACAACTCGGAAAAAAGCGTACCAATATTAAAGGTAAAAAGCTGTTTATATAAATGCAAAACAGATCGGCAGCTTGTCAGATCGGCTCAGTGCAGATCCTACTGATCGAATATGGATTTAGAGTCGTCCCCATTTCGTCCGCTCAACGACGCACCCTCCTGCCCTGCAGACGCAGTCGGACAGCCGAAAAATAATCTTTCGACAACTTACACAACCGCGTCAAATGTTATTGGCATTTTGTTATTGGTAAATATTACTTAATATGCATTTTTATCCTAAAAATCAACGATTGTTTAAATAGTTATGCTTTTCCTCATCAGTTATTAATTACCTACACCATATTAGAACACACTCCCCAAAGATATAATATAAGAACTTTTAAGAGCCCCATAGGTACTTTAAAATTAAGTTTTTGTGATGTTAGTCATATGACTCGGGTAGAGAACCGCAGAATAAATATTCAAGACACAAAGAAGGTAATTTTAACAACGTGAAAGGAATCCCGGCGAGTACGAAGACGTCTTGGTCGATTTCCTTATCATTCGATGTACGTATTAGTGTTGAATGCGAATTTCCTTTCAATACGGTACCTTCGTCCCTGGTTGTGGCTGAATCCAATCGGAGGGATATTAAAACTTTCCGCCCGCTGTGCTCCAGCCCTTTGTACAGGAGAGTCGAACTCGACTCGTAACCGTCGACCGATCTCCTCGACATCTTAAAAATTTTCTAATTTGACTTTCCAGATATATCTTTACTTACCTACAAACATATTATTAACAGTACGGTATACATGGCATGATTTCAATTTACTAAGATACGTTTACGAATTGACATCATCTAATACTTAGTAGGTCAATTCTAACTAAGTCAATATTTGAACATTTTGCTTGATTTGACACGAACAATATTTTATTTAAAAACATCATGGTAAATGAATTAGGAATTCCCAAGACACAACGACTAACACGACTTCGTCTGCGTAGACTTTTTTAAACTGTAAGTATATAGCCTGAAAATAATATTATATTGAATACTCTAAAACAAATGTTAACAAAAAAGGAGGTTAAATTTTATGAGAAAGATTTTTTTATTATTTTTCTTAATTTGGCGCAGTGAGGCAAATGTGTTCCTTATTCAGCCTGCAGCGCATAAATAATTAAGAAAGCGTTCGACGCAGCCCGCCCCGACTTTTCCCCACTGAGTACTAATTAGAAGTTTTTATTCGTTTCTAAAATTTATAAATACATACACAAAATAGCCAAAACTGCCTACAGCTATACCTACTACTTAAATGTTTTACATTTTACAAACAGATTTCTTTTTAATGTGTGATTTAATTGGACTTCTCTTCTTCTAGAAGAAAACTACAAATGTTCATTGTTCTGATTGGTCTTGATATTTTCAAGTAATGTTATTGTAATTCCTTTCAAACACTCTTGCACTCCCCAGATAACAAGTAAGTTTTTGAAGTGAATGATTAGTTTTCACAGAATAGTCGCTTTGCTTTTAGAACTATCTCAAATCCAGACGTTGCACACATTAACTAGTTTTGCGAGAACGAAGTCTGCCTCTTAATTTGTATTCGGCCCTCGGACCGCTGCGCCCGGGAGGAGCGGGCGTGTGCTCCTTTTGTAGCTTCAGAAACCAATTTGTATACCAGTAAGAAAATTAAAAACTTTCGGATGTTTTCGCAGTTACCTTCTTAACGCAATAAAAGCTTTTTTAACCCACTTGAAAAGAGTATTAACAATGCAATGCCGACGTACGTGCACTGCTCTCTAGATATCAGCAGCACAGCAGCTGATAAAATTATATTTTTAACCATCGATTTAAACATTCTCCGATACATAAATTAAAGTAAATTTAATTTAAATTAGCCTTTAAACTGAAGTCGTTCACTTGGATAATAATTAAGATTTTACACGGAGAAATTAACATTTATAACATATCTAAAGCCAAAGAATTTCGGAATTAAACAGAAAGTGACATTAAGACAGATGTTAAGAGCCGGAACAATAATTAAGAGGCTGTCGGTTTGAAACCGCGTCGTCGTCGGCGAGATTTAATTAGTGAGCGAACAATCCACGGCGGGCGCGGTGCGACCCGCCTTTTGTACTTTTGGACGGCGCGCGGTGGCTCCACTTCGTTTCATACCGCATAGGGCGAGCCCTGTTAGTCTTCCTATACCGCAGACCACTCATTTCCCTCTATTGTATAAGTTGATAATAATATGGAAATATAGTTATATATTAATTTATGAGTTCTGTATACCCAATCCCCAGCATTGAGGATGTTATGTTTTTTCTATAATTTTTATTGTCATCGAAAATTAAAGATTCGCGTGGTAGATATTCGTGCTTGAGCAATATTATGTGTAAGCCAATGACCTGCTTTATACTATTCGACTAATACAAAGATCTCTTCAATGTATAGATTCTATCTATAAACTGGTGAAAAAGAAGAAAATAGAGTCCTTAATCTGTTGAATCTCAATGGCAAATCGGTCTGAAAAAGGGTGACAGAGTAAAGGTCAACCCTTGAGGGATAGTTCTTCGAAGTCTTGATTCTTACATAAAGATTCGAAACGATTCCTAGGCCCGTATTTATAAAACCACATAGTGTTGAATTTAAGATGAAATAGTCGGGCCCTTAACTTGTTTGATGGCATACCATCATAATGGGTCTAAACACATTTATTAATATCAAACGCACACATGATATTGATAGTAAGTTACACTTAGTAAGTAACACTTAAATGAAAAACTGAAACTAAAAAATACAGATGCAGTCACTTTTCAAATTCATGTTATAAAGTAGCACTATAACTTATCCCAAAGGATCCCTTTTTAGTGGACACGATACAGTGGTTATGAAAGACGTCGTATTGGAAGCTTGTCTTATTAAAATGTGATATGTTTCACAAAAAGAGTCCGATAATACGACACGTCTGGGACTACTGGCAAATCCGATTTCCCTATCTCCCCATATTTGTATTCGAAGCCCGATCCATCTAATATTTCCTTCCAACTCCGCCGACGCTATCTGCGTTCCTTCCTGACACTGAATCTAATCGGAATAGATATTAAAACTTTCCTTACAAGTGACTCGTTCTTTCGATTATATTACCGAAATTATGTGAACCAGATTCTTGCTCTTACTGTTTGTTATTACACAGTTACTTTTAGTTGATTATTACCTACCTTTCATTTTTATTTATAACATAACATTTTTGTAAAGAATGGGGACAAAGAGCGTCCACTTTATTTTATGTTAATGGATTAGCTGGCATTCGTAGAGCAAATACAAAAATTCCAAGTGGTTTGAAGATACTTTTGTCAAATAAACACTCAAAGGACGAGGTTTTGATTAAATGAAGCGTCCGAGCTTAGAAATGCGAGGCGGGCAGGCAGACAATATTCTGTGTCTGTTCCCAGTGCGCTGCGGTAGCTCAGCTTTGTGGGACTTTTCAAGAGGAAACGATAAAAAGAAAAAATGCTACTTTGATTTCCTGATTTATGTAAAACAGTACCAATGTTGACTACGTGCCGTCGTGTGTACAATCGTGAATAAATTGCATGAGTATTTTACTGGAACGTTTGAAAGAGTTTTACGAGGTACCTAAATAAAAAGTGTTTGTGCACAAGTTCATAACCATCCACAGAGAATGATAGACAGTGGCATCGATCCGTGTACAAATAACAGCGTATTGCGAATGCGATCACCAATCTGCCTGTCAAGCGTGTTGATTATGGTCATATCCCTCCAGGTTTGTTCGATGAAGCGGACTACTGAACCTCCCCGTGGAGGGATGAGGCTCTCTGATATTTACGGACGGACACGAGTACTGCAATTAATTGAGTGGTCATTTTCGGTATTGTTCATTTTCAAATTAAGTTTTTTATCGGTATCGCCGTGTGACAAGAGGATTGTTGTTAAACGTTTTACTTTATGTTCCGTAAGTGTATATATGCCCAATAGGTCCTAGAACACATACACACATAAAAGTGTTGACAACGCAGAAAGTTCCTAAGTGCCACCATCGGGTTGTATCTCGTCTTATCTAATTTATTTAACTGTTGTCGAAGTCACATCGAAAACAAGTTCCTTGTGGGCACATCACTACGAAAGCTCATCCCTACACCGTCTGGCAAATCTAATCACGACTTCGTACAAAAATACTACGGCCTCTAATGCAAAGTAAACTCTACAGCCTATCAACTTTTTCAATACATTTACTCTAGCGGTCTTTATATTATCGAAATGTCGATATCTTGTAATTTTGTGCAAGGAAGTACCTATCACTAGCCACCCTCGCCGCCACAAATTCCGACCGTAGGTTTTTTATCCGGACTTCTTTCAACCGGACCCCTCTCTTTTTTTGTAATCTTCCTGCCCTTTCAAAACAAGTTCGCAAAAATTACAAACCCGGATTAACTCAGACATTGGACACGTATAATGGGCAGCCTATACCTATTACCTTACGGAAGACGTTTCAATAGTATCAAATATATAATCTACTTATTTCATTCATATCTACAAATATATCTTTTCTAAACTACCTTTAAAAAAGCGAGTTCACCACCCTCTTTTATTAAGTCAATTAATTAATATATTAATAGTTAATATTAAATTCTCATAACTGTAATAAACACTTTTCTGAAAACCGAATCAAAATCGGGTCAGCCAATCGCAAGGTAATCGCGCACAACCATACATATGTACATACCTACAGGTCGAACTGAGAACCTCCTTCTTTTGTTTTGAAGTCGGTTAAAAATAATGCGTAATATTATTTATGATGTTACTAAAAGAAAAAGCAAAGAGAATATCAATGAGAGTAGAGGTAGATACAAAAGAAAGAAAAATAAACTATTTTAATCTAAACACAAATAGATATTGCGACTTATGTGTCGTAGAGTAGTGAAGAGCATAAAATATGTATCAAAAGAGTCCCGACTGTGCTCGACTAGCCGGGAAGCCCGGGTGGGCCGGGTGGCTCGGGTGGCAGGTCTCCGGGGACACCGCGACGACTACGCTACACTCCACACTACTTAACACCTTTGAACAACGATTTACTTACTTCTTGTGATAAATGTCTTCAAAAGAGAAAATGAAAACAAAATTATGCCTAGAAGTTTGAACAAATAAATTGCCTCTAAGTATTTGACCGTCCGTAAATAATTAAGTAGTATCATTATGATGTTCCTTAAATAGGTCGCACTTGACGTGGTAACCCCACGTGTTATTTGACAAATTATTGTTATATTATTCTTAATGTTTGCCTTCGATGAATTTTTCTGGTCTAAGTCCTCTGGTGTACACTTCATTATATTTCAACAAAACATACATCGTCGAAAACCATTTCAAATGTGTAGTTGGTTTTAAAAATCATCCATGAGCGGGCAGCATTTATAATTTGCGCATATATCTCGTGTGCACCAGTTAGGCACGAGTATAAAGGCAATTGGAACAGTGCGGTGTGTGCGATTTTGTTTCAATTTAAAGGTTGAGAGGCGGAAAAACGGTGCACCGGAGCGGGTGAACGGCCGGTGCTCTTGCTTTGTACGCCACTGTTTGGCTGAGTGAATCGCCCATGTTTCACCCTGTTCAAACACGTGACAACTGTACCTAAAATAAATTATTCAAGCTCTATTCCTGTCTTCAATTGTTGCGCGACGACACTAACCCGACGGAAATCGGAAACTGCGAATGTTGTTCCTATCTGGTTTTCTATCCGTCAATGAACGATATCGAAGTTGGAATGGTGCTTTATAGTATTAATGCGTTTTGTTGTATGATAAACTTCACAGTGTGAGTGTCGTGGTGGCCCGGAGGTTGAAGACACCTGCTTCTCATGCCCGAGGGTGCAGGTTCGAAACTTACCAACGGCAAGTACCAATGTGACTTTTTCCGAGTTAAATGTACTTTCTAAGATTATTTAGACACCACTGACCAACGGTGAAGGAAAACATCGTGAGGAAACCTGGGCTTATAATTTCTAATTATAAGTTTGAAATCGCCAACCCGCATTGAGCAAGCGTGGTGATTATTGCTCTAACCTTCTCCATGTGAGAAGAGGCTTTGCTCAGCAGTGGGCATTTATAAGCTGTTGATGATGATGATGAAACTTCACAATTTATGTCGGCAACGTCATGTGTATAATTTACATACAAATATAAGATTCATCTAGGGCCGCGAAGCTATGAATACATTTGTATCGACACGGATCTGACATTTTAATTTAAATGCATAACAACCACATAACGACCATAACAACGTACTGATTTCACAATACATAATGTATGACGTAATTTTAATTTGCCATACTCTAAAACTTACTGACAAATAAAAAATAAGAGTGCGATAGCTAATGTAATTGTTTATTAACTACTAGCTATCGCCCGCGACTTCATCCGTGTAGAATATGATTCCAATTTTATCTGATGGGAGCATTTATCGGCACTAAAAGTATCCCCTAACCTAAAAGTATCACCTAAGTTACTCCATACCCTGCCCGTTTAAATTTTATCAAAATCTGTTCAGTAGTGTCAGCGCGATTGACGGCCACTGCATCCAAACAAAGAAACTTTCACTTTTATAATATTAGTGTGATAATATTACTTATTTTCGTGTCAATTATTGATATAAGGTCACATTTCACACTTTAATATATAGTAATGTACAGTTTGCTCTGAATTACCTGATACCGGAAATAAAGCTGAGATGACATTTTAATTATTTAATAACAATGATATATTAACTAAAAATCGCCGCGACTGCGCACGCTGCTTATGAGGAAAAACCACTCTGTGAAACTAGTAGAGCTTTTTTCAGTATATTCACGTGAGTAACCCGTGATTTTAGGTTAATTTAGTATGTCTCACGATAGTTATTATAAAAACAATGATATTTGCTTCTGAACTACATTCATATTATGAACATACATCGTCTGTCTTTACTTGATTGAATGCATATTTACAAAACATTTCATCAGACAAAGAGTCGCTCGTAGAAGTAGGTACATACGTCAATGTTCATAAGTGAGCAAAGATTGTCGAACAACTTTTTGTTATTTGTTACGAAACTTCTTAGACTTTGCCAACATGATTGTACCAGTGTAATTGTGCGTCTATAATAAAATACAGAAGATAAAAATAAATAAACTTTTTATATTTTATTAATAAAACAGTCGCAAAGTTACTACAATCTTTAACACCGTTATTACATATTTTTATCCGGAAAAACTGACAGAACAGCTTCACATAAAAATGTAAAACAAACGCGTGTCAATAGTCGGCAATAGAGGTAATTGTTTCACCCGTGAACACACGAGTGGTTCCATAAATGTATGTGTGATGGTAAGGGCGAGCCGGTGGCCGCTGTCAGCGCGGCCGCGAATGAATGGCCATTGAAAAGTCATCAGTTATGTAGGGCGTATCGTCGCACGCCATGTGGCCGGCGTCCGCTCCTCTGCGTAATTTTTCCGCGGGCAATTTTCCGCATTTCCCAAACAACCATCAGCACCGCTTTGCCTTCGCCCTTTATTTAAAACCGGACAAAATGCAAACCTTCAAAACGGACGTATCACAGATTTTCAATGTACAAAACAAGCTGACTGACCCCCGGCGACGTGATGAATAATATAGCTTGAATTAATATTTTGCTTTCAAAGAATATCATTCTCATGAATTTAACAAACGAATGGTTTTAAAATGTTTGACTATAAAAGCTTATTGTTGACAAATTACTGTAGGTATACAGTCTGCGACAACACTGGCTGGACAGATAAGTTTGCTTTAAGTTATTGATAATGACGAGCCTATAGAAACTTAAAATTGTAAAATATTAAGTCTTATTATTCCATTTCTGTGAATTTTACAAAAATATGTATAAATCCTTTTTTTCTACTGGTGACTGTTGAAATGTTTATTACACATAAAACAGTTTGCGAAAAATATTTAATTATTTGCATTAAGTTACTGTTACAGTATTGTAATTACTTAGCAAAAATAAATCTAAACTGAAGCATACCTATAACTTACATATTGGCATGCCTGTCTTCCTGCAAACTCAAACTCACATAATGAATACGCAAAGAAAGTGCATACTATAAGTAGGAATTAGTTACCGTATAGACCAGACTGTACTGTACGTGCCTACATCATATAATATTTTTATTTTCTGTTTTTATGAACTCCAATCAAATATAGATAGTGAAAAAGTGTCATAAAACCGCCAGTTTTGAAAGGTAGCAACTAAAGCGGTGAAAGCTAAAGCACTCTAGAGTGGACAAAAATTCATGCAAATTGAATGAAATGTATTGATGGCACTTTGAAAATGTTTTTCGTTGAAAAGTGGAATGCCTCATAGTCGTCCTGCATTATTTATTTCAATGTATATGGTTTATTAAATTATTAACAAAAATTATATACTGATTTTAACGCCGGTTCCGTTGGTCCTATGAAAAAATGTTAGAATAACATATAAGTAATTATAATTAACATCACCAATATACTGTATATTATATTATACTAAAATTATAAAGAGGAAGAAATTTAGTAGTTATCTGTATTAAATATAGTTCGGAACTAACTAGTTGACTGGAAAATATACTTTTTCGGAAGAAATTAATACCTACTCGTTCTCCAATATTCCTATAAGATCGGAACCGAATTAAAAGTACTACAGTGCAGATAATTAGATAAATTTTACAACACTTTTCTTTATAATGTCGAACAATATGCTTCCAAGTATCCTGACGTCACTCGTTGTCTCACTGGATAAAGTTGAGTACCTACATATATTAGAAGAGTTCGTAACAAAAAGCCCCATAAAAAGTTATGCTCAATTTAGTTTCATCCAAGCCAGTTATAGTTTAGGAAACTGATGCAACATATTGCAAAAGAAAATTAATAAAAACGGGGAAACAGGATGGCGAGCTCTTGTAATAACAATGCTGAATTTACAAATATATGGATGTACTTTTAAATATAGGTACATCCATGGCGAATTGTGCCATTTCTTCAAATTGGTTTAATTCATAAAAAGTATACTACTAACCTGTTCCAAGAAGTAATAATAGCGGCTGAGACTAGGACCAATCGATGTTTTTTGAACACACTTTTACTAAGTTACAATGTCAATTATCTTCTTTTGTACAACTCTGTAATAAATTATCAATGATCTTCGTCTCTGAAAATAATCAGCAATAACCGCAGCTGTTTATTCATTAAAGTTTTGGTTTTATTGTTTTTACTTAGTTTTCAGTTATAAATAGGTAATTATAAAAAAGTACTTATCACTCCAAATAACGTATTGAGCGTTCATAAGGAGCAATTTGAAACTTGCAAACTCATTACAAACAGAGGTAATATGTATTGTCATGTAATTAATGTTAATAAATTAATCTACAGTTACAGGAGACAAATTAGACGCAGCCTGCTCGACTAACGACGGACTATTTGGATTAAATGGAGGGTTGATGTTTATGATTTACGGAGGCTTGTGTAATTGTGGCGCCTGGCAGTCGCGGCATGCGCCCACACCGCGCACCGCCACTACTCCGCGCGACTGCGCCACTCGAGCCGCCGCGCCGCCTCGTCCGTGCCGACATGCGCAAATTAACACTATAATTACCATGCTTTCAACACCAATTAATTATCACTTAGCGCAGCTTTATTAAAAATACTCGACGAAAACACACAAACATAGTGAAGCTTGGCGCCGTTGTTCATCACTTTCGGAGTTATTATTACAATACGCTTGAACATGCTGCTACATGATGCTGCGATAGCGCTAATAAAACAATGACGACCTGCTCACAATGCGACGTAGTCGGTGTGTTGACTATTCATTAAAGCATCTCGCCGTAAGACAAACAATCCTGTTATGTTATTAGATTTCCTGCATAGTTGAAGCGATTCAGATACAGGCACATAATTATGTGGTTAATTAATTTACAACTTCGTTGTGAAATATACCTGAAGTTCGTTAATTAATAACGTTATAAATAAGTCGTCCATATATTATTCACGTGGTTGACTGTTCGATAAATCACTTAAAATAACCGAGAGCAGGAGCCGCTATCCTATTTGTAAAGACAAGTAGGTACGTCGTCGCAGTGTATCGAAGAAACTAAGAGACAGCTTGTTTGTCCTCGCAGACTAATTAAAAAGTTTGTTTCTACAACTTCCGAACGGAAGTGGCGTCGAAGTGAGCAGGCGTTGATTCGGTTGGGAAATAGATTCAGAGACCGATACAAGAATAGTAAAACTAACTCGGGGAATATATAAGGCAATTATATTAGAAAAATGAGATCATAACGACGCGGCGGTGATTTAGTGGTGCGGGTGCGAGACTCGTCGGACGGGACGTATGAATATGTATGGGCCGGTGGACACGATCCTACAGATAATAGAATCTGCACACGGAAGCGGGTCCGATTAGTCGCTGCCACAATTAGTAGGTACGGTGAAAAAAATATTGTTTCGAATTTAATTGTAGACAGATCATTAGGAATTCCATCTAATAGATATATTACAATTTACACGTAATTCTATAAAATAGACTAGAAGAGGCTAAATTATTTTTAGGAAATTCAATAAACGGTGCTTACTTGAAAAAGCTTTAGTAGTTAGTATATTTACACGCAAGAAAACCACGATTTTGTATGAAAAATGTGCAAACTTACTATTCCTGAGTCTGAGAAAATCTCTAAGCTTGTTGTTTTATAAAGCAACATGTTGGTACGGCCTCAATAATTCAGATTGAAAGTATGTTAAAATATTCCGCGCCGCACTCTCGTACGCTGCAAGTAAATATGGGGCATGAATAAAGATTTGTGAATGAGGCTGGAGATGCGTGATAGTACAACCGCGACATAAGCACGCGCGGTGCAACTGCAGCTCTGTTTGTTTTGTATTAGCCTAATATGTTGGTTTTATAAGTTGTTCACATTACCGCCGATAGTATACAATAAGCGTTTAAACTGGTTCAGTATTTAGATAATATCGCATTCTTCTATTAAGTGTCGAGTAAATACGTAGCCCATAACCCTTCCCGAGTGGTGTGTGGCCTTACAAGACGGCTCGCGCGGTAGGAATCACCCGATGGCGGCCGCTGCTAAGCCCACTAGTACGCCCTAATAAATTGCGATTTAACTTGTCTCCCGGATAACACCAACTTTTCCGCGTTTGTTCCAAGCCCGACACTTTTTTCCGCCTCTTCATTTCCTATCTCTTACTTTTGTATTTTCCGTTCTTTCCTCGCCGAGATAAACAGGCGAGAAACGCTGAAAGGGGCTTTACAAATTCAAATTGAACTTATCACACAACTTTTTACATTTGTTTCTGGTCTCGAGTTCGAGGGAAAAGAGCGAAGAGGCATTTAATAGTACAATCTCGGGAAAGATTGATGATTTTGTATCACACCTCGCTTCGGGCGGCTCGTAACGAGTCGGATGGCTCTCGACGTGGGTCGTGCTGCGTCTTATCTGGAATGGGATGCCGCTTTATCTCAAATTACATATTTTACTTGAGACGTTCCTGGAATTGCATACTTTTTTTAAACGTATTAGTACGTTTTCAAACGAATATCAGCACGTCTTTGAACAACGCCTCGAGGTACAAATCACTAGAGAATCTAAAAACGCGATGTAACTAAGTTTACGTAGGTATAGAAGGTTCAAGAAAATACTTTTACGTTATTACGTTACAGAACGCGACAAAACATAATAAAAAGAAAACAACCTGTCATGTTGTTTTATTTGTTTTTTATTGCACGAGATGCTTTATGTTAGTAGGTCATCTGCTTAAATGAGATTTATATGATGAGAGTATCATAACATATCTGCTTAAATGAGATTTAATTCGGTTTCCGTGAATCGTGTTCGTTGACAAAGTTGTAATGCAGGCCGGGACGGAGTTACGGTGAGAGAGCAGTGTGCACAGGCAATGCTGGGCGCGGGTCGCGTCGCGGGCGAACATCTTGCATGTAATAAGGCTGATGCGGAGGTAAACACAATCTAGTTAATCAAGCGGGGAAGGAAGTTTCGCCGCGTGCAGTAAATAGCGCTCACTTAATTTGAGGGCCATGTGTGGGCACATAACCGCAGCATATTTATCCCATTATGCACGGCACGGCGGGTAGCCACGGTGATGCGAGTCACGTCGTCTGAAACGAATCGCATGTGACATTATTTGTGAAGATCGTGCTCTATCTTCGTCGGCGACATGGCTGGGACGTGGAGGGATTACTCACAAAGAAGTACGATTTCAACGGTACGATAAAGGGGCGAGAAGTTACACACTGGCTATATTCTCCCCGGGATTAACGCACGGTTAGGCGCGTTTCTTTTATGTACTTACTCTAAGGCTATATTGATTCAACACGATAATTTCGATCTGGGATAAAAGTTTGTTATTGCCACCGAGTTATATTATCCTCGCATCCTAAACTTCTAACTCATAGGGACTTTGTGAAACTGAGAAAAGTAATATTTCACTGTAGTCCAAAAAGTTTAAAAACTAAATTAAAACTTGTAATTGCGGGCCTGGAGTAACCTCCGATAAAAAAGAATTTCGGCTTAATAGCAAATTATTGTATTCATACGACATGCATAATATATCGTCTATGTACATACGTATGTCAACAGTGATGCAATAACAACGAAGTCACGCCATACATCCCTCTAAATACCTACAGACAATGTTATTACTGCACGCGTCATGCATTCAGTTATAATCACATAATTTGGATATCATCACATACGTACTCGACGCACTGTTTATACGTAATGTGACCCTATTTGAATACGATTTCAAATTCTAATAGCAAACTTGATCGAACATCTATTGGAAACTATTGAACCAGCCAAAACTATTTACTACCACTGAATATCTATATATATAAAAGAAAGTCGTGTTAGTTACACTATTTATAACTCAAGAACGCCTCAATCGATTTAGATGAAAATTGGCAGGGAGGTAGCTTAGAACCAGGAGACGGACATAGGATACTTTTTATACGATAATTTTTTTTTACTTTTTACCGAAAATCACGAACGGAAACGGGGGAAAATGGGATTGCGCGTACGAAGTCGCGGGCAGAAGCTAGTGGTTTATACAACAACGAAGTAGTTTTCATTTAATGAGGTCACTTTCCCATAAACGAAATGTACATTTATATAATTCGGTTCATTATCGTTAGTTTACTTGTTGTATTTGACAGAAGTAGGTAGGTGACGATTTTGGAATATTTTTAGACTTATCCCAAGCCCGAGTCAAGATTTAGTGAATAGATTTCAAAAATGTTAGAAATTTGTGTCAATGTCAGTACTTTGAAATAAATGAGCAAGTTGTGTAAAACCGTTTATTACTGTGTTTTCTATAGATCGATAAGTAGTTAAAATGTCACCAGACCGTTGCTCGATGTCAAGCCGTCGTCTAGTAGCCTCGTTGAAATATTTAAGATTCAAACATGACAAGCAGAAAAGAAAAATAGAGGCGCCTCTGCCCTCTAACCATTGTGTTCGAGAAGAATCGATGGTACTCCATTTTGTGAGATGGTATCTGCAACGGTCGACCCAAAGATGCAGTCGTTTTATAGACTCCCATAGAATCTAACAGGATAAATTTATAACGATCTGACCAAAATTGTGCTCAAAGCAGGTACTGTTAAAATATTCGTAAAAAAAAACAAAAATAGATCAAATAGGTTACAGTTTTGAACGAACTATAACAAAAATCAATAAATTGACTCTGGAAACTTAAAAACCTAAATCTTAGGCACCAGGCTAATAAAAGATTCGTTACGTGGCCAGCTAAAAATTCACTAAATATTGTTTTACGTAAAAAAATTGGTCTAAAAAGGTTTTTTTATTTGCCAAGAATCCTAAAAAGCAGTAATGGATCTTGCTTTCTTGTTGTTTTCGAAGACGTAGGTAATTTTAAGCAGTGTTAGTGGTTTTCTTTGTGTTTCAAATCTCATTTTGACGTCGTCCTGTGTGACCTAAAATGTCTAACACATAGTTTGATATTGGCAATTCGAATATGAAAATACATTTGTAGATACGCTCTATATTTAGAAAAAGTAACATAAAATTGAATATTTAGTGTGAACGGAGAAAGTATGTTTTTATTCTCAATTTAGTGGAAACACCATAATACAGTTTTCATTAGCTACTGCATTGTATACCTCTACTAGAAGTAATTAAGACACATCGCGTCCGCGTTGACGTAAAAAGGAAATAAACGATAAAGGGTGTACATTAGTAAAAGGTGTGTGAGTCAGCACAATATTAGCTGAGGCCTGGCAAGGAAGCGGCCACTGCTTGGTATTCTTCCCGCGGCCTCGGACGCCCGGAGCCCACTGCGCTGCGATACTTACTCTACAACACTACAAGCTGCAATAACAGCCAGCTATCATCCCACGGTAAATATTAATCAAAAACTTTTTTGTAAATATCTAACGACTCAATAACAGTTTATTTGATAATATTTTGACGGTTGATCTAAATATGTTTGGCATATATCATAAGTAGTAATCGTAGCAATTATTGATAACAAAAGATTGTTGACATGTAAAACTACCTACCACTGACGGTGAATGATTTTCAAAAATTAATTAATAATGAATGAACTAAAAAGTTAATGTTATAAAAATATTAGTAGTAAAAGGTTAATCCGGTAATTTGTCGCAAAACATCGGAAACTGGCGTTATAGACAAGATTTAAAATTCTGAACTCTACTTTCTGTTATTCGATTAGGTCAATGAAAGTGTAATATTTCGTACTCTCGAGTTTATAAAACAATGTATTCAGGTCAAACAGTAACTAAAATACATGAATAATACCTATGCAGTGCATTTTTAACATTACGATAAAGTAAATTATGTTTACATTCGAGTATGTTTAATTAAGCAATCAATTCAATTAATTAATCAGAAATGGTTTGCCACAAAACGTTATTTAAAGTTTCAATATATTTTTTCGCGTAAGGTAAACACGCATTGTCTGAGGTCGCCATTATAGCAAAATTCCCATTCATTTTTCCGGCGAGTCGTACCGCGGCGCGCGGCGCAGCGCGCTCAACCATGCGTGATTTTGTTTTTGTGCGTTTGTTCAGTGTCTGTGAGCTTGCGGTTATTTGAATATTTCCAAAACCATTAGTCCTGAAACAAAACAGTCTCGATTTGATTAGCAATTTATAGTGAAACGATCGTATACCATTGCTCTACATGACTACCATAACGCAACCATTGAGAATAATTATTATATTCTTTCCCACAATGTTTGCAAGCAACAGCAAAGTAAACAGCCAAATGTTATTTTGATGATTCAATACAAAGCTTAATAATAGTTCCGATAAATGTGGAGAAGTGAACGCTTGCGGAATGTGACTGAGATAAAAAGATTGTTCGGTTCAATAGATTCAATAGAGCAGATCCCTAAGTCCCAAATTAAATCATGAAACATCTTTGCACCTGGTGGAAAGCTCGCGAGGCGCGCCTGCCTCGCTCGTCGCTCGCTGACTGACGAATCTTTTCCATTATTCTTTCTCTGATTTCATAAAATTGCAAGGAAATATACTAGTCTTGTTACTTTATTAGTGATTGTGTTATTTTATTTTGGGTTAGAATTTATTTTAGCCCTTTTTATTATTTTCTTTGTGAAAACACAATCCACGTTTCCAATAAGTCGCAGTAATAAGTTTGTCTCGAAAACTATTTCTAAATCAATAGAAAGGCGAAACATTTTAAGGTTTTACTTTATCAGATCGCTTTTGTAAACATTGAAAGATACGAAAAGTGCTGCAAGTCACTGTGAAGTTGAGTGTTAAGGATTTAGTGCGGCCATTCGTTGGAAGGGACTACTATCTCTATCTGTCCATCGAATGTGAGAAAAAGGCTGCGGCTTTAGTGGGACAAATTCGTTTCGATTCAGTCACGTAGTGGTGAGATGGGCCTCTTAGCAGATTTGGTAAACGTATGTTTAGATTTACCCGAACTGTTTATTGAATAGTATTGAAAAAATATTTCGTAGCCCTGACCCAGACCACAATAATACACTCATTGGTACCAACTGAAGGAACTATAATTACAAATATATTATTTTGCTCAAAATTGATATATTATGTTGCGAGTAGTTGTAATTTTTATACCTCGATATAACAAATAGCCAGCTCTGTCTGGCAATTTGTTAAATTGTTGATAAAGATTATTGTCAATATTGATAAAGTTGCAATTCGATTAGAATCCACGTCAATGACTGATCAAATCATTTGTCCTTTGAGTTATAATTTGAAACATATTTATACGTTACTAAATGAACAGAGAAACAAGATTACCGGTTGTACGTCATTTAACGCGTAATTGCAACGCACATGACACGACTCGACCGGCCGACACGTGCTACGGCTACGAGCAAAAGACCGCTACGCCACCCACACGATACCGTAGCTACGTAGCAAAAGTCGTAGCGTACGTTTGACCACGTAGTTTGGAAATTAAAAACATGTTGAAAATAAATGTTGTATAGAATTATTGTTCTAAATTTACACAAGTTAAACATTTATGTACGTAACATGCAATTCACATTTAGGTACTAACAGTGAAATTCATTAAAAACCTAATAACATTCATGTAATTGTCCACATTGCAAAGGGTTAATATTCACTTTGTCTGTTATGAAGCTGCACGCTATGTGAACTGTTTTTAATTGTACCTGGAAATCGCGCAGTATTAGCAGTGGGTTGTAAAGGCTATGCGATCATTGTGTAGCTCCGAGTAAAGAGCGTTGTCGTGAAACACGCCGCGCCGCGCCGCTGCATTACCGTCGGAGCTTGTGCAAACATTCGTTATGTACTTGTGTCCACGGAAAATTGCTGTTGCGCTAAGTAAACAATACAAAAAGTTATAGTAGTCTGTTGTCTCTTGGTATTTTAGCACGTGTTAATTGTGTTAACATTTCATTTTCTACTAAAACGTATGTACATATGTCATATGTGTTCCAATTACTTTGTTGTGCTAAATTATACTGTACTTTTGTTACCCTTTTAAACATTTTTAAGGAACATTCTCAGCACTTTAATTATTTTGTAAAAAATGTGGAGGAATTTGTCAACCTAAGATTAATTTAGAAATGGTAGAATTAATAGCATATGTGTCTATAACTGTGAAAGGTGCAACTTGACTCACCATATTATAAAACATATGAAACTTTTTACCGACGTACAAACACAGATAATTAAGGAGCATGAAACCATTTTGAATATTTTATGAATGAGTATTTCATATGTATGAGAGCGTGGCTACTAGAAGGAAATTATACAAATTTGCATTCCTAATGAATACATTTATCATGTCATACTGACATGTTCAGTTTTTGTCGAGATATTAGAACAAGCTGGTAAGGCGCCGAGTGAGTGTTGAACATAAAATTATATTTGTATTAACATTCAAAATATTTGAGTCGCAGCCAAATATCAAATAGAAAGACATTGTGAAATGGAAGTCAAAAACCAGACACAACTTTGAGTTTGCTGGTAGACAATCTGCTCATCGTCCGCAGAGAATTTGTCGCGTTATTGAGTATCGTAAAGCAAATGTGGCGCGGTTCGGTGTCGGCTGCGTCATTTCGGCGACGTTCATTCGGCTGATGAACGCAACAAAACCATGATGCGAGCCCGGGCCTGCCACATTGCGCGTGTAATTGCCGCGAGCGTGCGACGAGCCGCCATTAATCTCTCCAACACTCGATAAAACGCACAAGTCATGCTACAATGTTATATTCGCACCCCTACCGAACGTTTGTTACGTAATGTTATTGTAAACTGTACAGACACTGCGGCTACTGAAATGTCTTCGAATAATTAATAAATAGGCATAGAGGACTGTATCAACAACAACTTGTAGAACTTAGTAGAAGCTTTTCTTACTACGGTACTGTAATTGTAAAATAATTATGAGGTATCTACTCCAAGTTTTGTTAACAGTATAAGTAAATTGTACTTAGACTCAGAAAATTTTCCTATTTACTATTTATTATGAAACAAGTAAACATCCGGAGCATTTAACATTGTTCTACAGTCAACGACACTGTAGCAATCTCCAATTCGAAAACTTTTTCACATTTCCCTAAGATTTTATCTTGTCAGATGGTCGTAATTTACCAACTTACGTCTATAGACAAATAGTGTGACAGTAATGGAAGGGAGCGTATACACTGAGTTGGTCGCCGGTCGCCGGTCGTCGGTCGTACGGCGCGCTTCGGCTCCACACTCGCAGAGCATTCGAGACAAATTGAATTTGCGCGAACGCCGACGACGAGCCAGTTTGCGCTGCTAACTAGCTGCGACGTGAATGCTGCCACCCTTGTCTTTATATTATATCTGTCTAACCATTTTAGTTACCGGTTCCTGAAATACTAACTCACCTGCTCGAGGCACTCACTCATCGAAACTCTACTTCTCAACTTACTTTATTTCTTCTCGATATTCCACTAAGAAAAATTGTTCTATCCATACTACTTTGATATTGATTGCAGTATTAACCCTTTGAGTACCGTCATTATAGACACAATTAAAGAACAATAGTTTGCGGTCACCGGTGTCCTCGCGGTGTTTGACAGTTTAAGGTATTTTATACATAAAATGAACGACACAACATTCAGTATTACAAAAATGTAAGTAATGTAGATAAGTTCATAAACGTACCGAGGACGAACTGACGCACAACACCACAGGGGCAGTAATTCGACCTAAACGTTGTTGTCACATCGTCTAAAAATCCAATAATAAGCTACCGTTTTCAATCAAGATCCAGGGGGCGCATGAGAGCGGAGCCAGCGGAAAGCTTCTAATAGCAAGCGAGAGAAAACACATTTGTCTTGTCCCGGACCGTTAGCGTATATTACGCCGGCCTGAGACATCGCCCGCTGCGTGCTTCTTAACTCAGTTTCACTATGTTAACTTGTGCGTTTTTCATCGTTATACAAAAATTAGCTACAGTTCCTACAGTGACACAAACAACTTCTGTAATATCAGAAACTTTAAAGCTCTTATGATAATGACTACAAGCAACTACCTCCTAATTTAAAACACAAGTACGTACTTACAGTTTCAGCGGAGAGCTTAAACAAAGCATGTTATGTCGTCGGGGCTTATTAAAAGTTTATTTTTCAAATAGAGGAAGTACGTAAGTTAACTTTATGACAACAACCTGCAACAAGAGGTCTCCGCCGTAATGAGTGAATAGGCAAACTTCGGCACCAACTTTACCAACTTGACGTCTCCCACCGATACTTTATTGTTCAAACTATATTCTATTGGCCGCGTACTAACAATGGATTGGCTATAATTAATATTTGATTCAAACAATCCGAAAATTGATTTAGTTACAAAATAATTCAATTCCAATGTTAATAAATTTTATACAAAAACAAAGAACAGTAGCAACGTACAACATAAGCTATTTCTCTTGGTTTTATCTCACAGTTTCTTGAGCTTACAAGTATCTCGCATGCTACGTGTTTTTCCTTTATTCTTAGATGAATGTGGAAACTTAATATAGTGAGGAACTCAACGACGAAATTCTAACTTAGAAATATTTTTACTACACATTCTTAATATACAGAGCACACTAGGTCAGGCAAGGTTACCACATCAGATAAACATTGTGTGTCGTATGGAAGTGGTTAACATCACGCACGCTATATCGCAGAACAAATCATGTCTGTATTACCAAAAGGATTAGGCAGAGAATTAATATCCAGTCCAACCACTCGTCTGTCACTGAATGTTTTGTAGCTATCTGTAAACAAATTACACAGGCGCCCATTGAACAGAATGGGTGTGCTTATGAATTCCATGTATCCATTAGACATTAGAACACTTAGAGTTAACTGTGTACGGTAGTTATGATAAAGTAGGCAACGTGTCTGGCGCCGCGGCGTCTCCTCACTTTTGCCCCCTCTAAATCTTATAGCACCACGGTGTCATAATGCAAGCAAGACACAAACATGTCTACGTGCGCCAAGCTTGTTAAGTGGTTTGGAAGAAAAACATCACAAAAACTTTTTTATTGTCGTAAGCCATTTAAGCCGTATGTATTCTTTTGTATAGGTGACTGTTCTATACAGTGGAGTTGTGAAACATAAAAATATGTTTTCTCACTTGAAATATGTTTATTGTTTTGAGGATAAAATATATATATATACAGTATGGTGTCATGCCATTTCTCACTTCAGGAGTTGGCAAAAATGTTAAAAACAAATATTTACCATATAACCATTTTATGCTATTAAAATAATAAAATATTATCTTCAGACTTAAAAACCATAACTAAACTAGATGAACTGTTATGCTTAGAAATTTAAATTGCTTGGAAGTACTAGTAAAGAACTACTACCACACAGTGACAGTAAGACGATGAAAGAAAACTTTAATATTAGTACATTTTAACGCGTCCTGAATGGAATCCCTGTTTCCACACTATTCCCAAGATTCCGTTTTCTTAAAGGGTTACACGGTGCCCTCATTAACGCGTGACCTCCCGCTTAATTCATAAGCTACGTGATTTCAGTTACCCATGGTAGTACACCTTTTACGGTAGTTACCCCTTACCTGTTGTTATCAGTTTGTTGGTAATATCATGTTGTTGTAGTTCTAGGCGCAAGTATATAAAAATAAACTCTGCAATTACTGTAATATTCAATACAACTCAATATTGGAGATAGTTAAATACAAAACTTGCGGGCGGCAGTCGTCAAAATAGTTATTACAATTTAATTTCAAAATGGCTAATGCTGTCATAACTGGGTGTTTGAATGCCCCAATGCTCGCCCCCTTTCATGGGATTAATAACATAACGGGCGAAATAAACTATACGTACTACTACCGAACCTACACACCAGGGAAAAAATATGTGATATCATCTTACAGTAAGTATTAACAATTATTTCCTACACATCTCCCTCAGCAGGATAATGATATCAATGGTACGATAATATACTTAAACAAATGTTTAATCTTTACATACACTTTAAGCTGTCACAATTTTGGCATGAAACTAAATTCACAAATCATATTCTTTACTTGAACTTCAGAAAGCTATTAAAAATTAGGGGAACCTAAAAGAGCGCCATAACTTAGAATGCAGTGTTTCCCGGATAAGGAACGCGATAAAAGTTTACGGTTTTCGAATAGTCGTAAAAAGATCACCGTGTACGGAACGCAATACCAAATATCCTCTGTTACCGACTCACTACAGATCTATGCAAATCGATTTTGAGTTTGCTGATCCAAATGTATTTTCTGCTTTTGCGAATTGAACTAGTGAGTTATTAATTTACCGACCTTAGCAAAACTGACAGTAAAAAGTATTGTCATATTTTTATTTGATCATATCCTAATCCTAATTAATTATCATATTTTGAACATAAAATAAATAAATGTGATAGAAAGTAATTACAAACAGGTTCCCGCTACAACGATGGCGTAAAACGTACCGTGTGGCAGACGTGTCTCCCCCTTGAGCTCGAGTGCAGGACTAGGTTTGCCTGTCGCCGACGCCGACGCCCGCGCCCGGCCGACAGTCACCCCCGTGCCGACCCTGGCCCGCTACAGCGAATATTTTTTGTGGGGACATCATAATAATAGCTCTGTATTACTTCAGGAGAAATTCCAAGAAGTTTATAACTCGAGATGAGTTTCGTGTTCCTTGTCATAAATAATAAAGCGGTCGTCGACTACAACGTTGTGCAGATTTTAAGTGAAGTAAAAATTCAAGAAATAATTTTTCATTTTCGGGTCCCGAGTCAAAAGGAAATTGTCGGAAGTTTCGTAAATTAATGAAGATTTCATAGAGAATACGGTGCGTCTTGCAAGTCCGGTCTGCTTAACCGATATAAAGAAAACTCGTCAATGATTTTATGAGAATCTCGTTCTAAAATTAGTGAAGCTATACAATATTAAGGAAGAATGAATATTTCGTAACATTGGCGTTTTATACACTGTAATGTAAAGGGTGGCTCGACCCACGCTGCCGTATAGCTATTATTTTTACATTGACTTCTTGGCATGATAAATTATTAGAAAGAGAAATTACAATATTGGATAGTAAAACATTTATAAAGAAGAACAAAGAGCTTGTAAGTAAACAGACACCTGCCAAGCAATCAATCTAATATCATAAATTTCGTTTAACGCTCAAACTATCTGTAACACGACGGCGGGGCACTATTCTCTCTCATGCTGTCTACAGATTCTACTTAAGTTAATGGATAAGTTGCGAAGGCACGGAGTTTACTTTGTGTTTTCAGGTAGACGGACTTGATCGAAAAGTTTTCTTCGTTAATTTGAACAAGGCAGGAGCTTTACAAGACTGTCAGGGTAGTTTCAGTACAGGGTTCCCTGATTGTCGAGTTTATAATTACTGTGATAACAATATCCATTCACATTATTAGTTTGTTTGAACACAACGTCGATTGTATCTGACGGCGCCGCCGTCATTATTTTGTAAACTGCGAATGTAATGGGCAAGCAGTGAACAAACAACTGACCGACGTCACTTCAACCCCACCACCGAGTGATATATAAAGCAGCGCAAGCGCAAGCTCGAGGCAGTCGTTCGTCGATCGTTGCCCAGTTCACACGTTACGCAACCGCTGAGTAATTTTATTGTTGGTTTTATTTGAGTGTTTCCTTTATATAATCAGTGCTGAATTATTCAATTATTAGAATTAAAACTTAATGTGAAAGTAAGTTCATTTAATCGAAATAAACTAAGTGATTGTGTGAACCCCTTTGTTTTATTTTCAAATAATGTCGGACCCTGAGCCTACATCAGAAGTGGGATGGACCGGGATTATTGAAAATGTTAAAATTATCGGAGCCGGTTCGTGAAGAACTACCTACATGCAAATGCGACGAAGAAGATAGTGCTGCAAGATTGGAAGTGCTTAGCTATACATAGCTAGCTATTCGGTAGTGAAGATTCCACGTGGCTAACGTTGAGGCAGCTACTTCGAACTGAAACGCTATCTGAAGCAGCAAATGAAGACATGACGTGGTCCCAATTCAAGCCGGAGTACATTGGCGTCCAGTGACAGCGTAAGATACGCGGTGTTCACGCAGCGTTTGGTGAGCGGCGTGTTGACGTCTGCAATTGGACACTGCTCCCATCGGGATTATACCAGGTGACTTTGTTCCATTTATTATGATTCCGATACCATATGGGTCAAAAACGAGTCAAAGACTTGAGTTTACAATTGTTAGTTTTCCAATTTGAAATTTTATTTTATTTTTGTCGGGTAGTTGTTTAAAGAAAATAGCCGTGATGTTTTAGATCCGAGATTATACATGGTCATTAGAATTACGTCTGATAGTGTTATTTTGTGTTGTGTATTGTTAGGTAATATCTCAAGTAGTCTTAGGCTTTCATTTGGTTGGAACTTGCGAGGTATGGTTTCCGCGAGGTAGATGCAGAATTAAGTGGTGCTTGCTGTCTAACGCGGTACAGAGTATTGAGAAAAGTAGTTTATAACAAATAAAGGTCAAAAGCTGCTAATAATAATTGGTAGTTAAATTCAGAATTGAAGAGTCCTCTAAAGTCCTACATTCATTTAAGATTATTGTTGGGTTGGAAAATAGTTAAAGCGCTAAGAATACTCTGATGAGAAACATGCTTCCCTTGATCTTGCCATTAGGATTTGTTATAATTAGGACCTTTCAGTACCTAGTGAGTAAGTAATTGTAAGGGTAAAACTTTTCATTTATTCTACTATATCGTGTATCATAGTCGTTACTGGGGCAGGGACTCGAGTCCATATAATGAAACTACAGTCGTGGCTGACTTGTGACTGGAATACTGGAATGACTACCCACACTTGTGTAGTGTATAAATTGTGGTTACTTTGAAAATCTTGATGGCTGTTGATCATTTTTTTTATTTAAAGGACCTTGAGATATGTTTTCGCTAAGTGCGTTGTAGTGAGTAGATAGGCTGTTCAGTGGTTATTCCAGATGTAGTAAAGTCGGGTTTTGTCTAATAGAGAAAACGCGGAGTAACGAGACTCTGCATTTCATTATTATATTGCGTCTTACAAAAAATGTCTATCGCAGCACCTATAAGTTACGTAAAATGTCGAGTAATTTAATTGTAACAGATGAAATTGAAATACAGTAGATCTAAGGACTAAGGATGAGGAGAATATCTGATCACCAGGTTCTTTGAGAATTTTATAAAGTGTCAATGTCATGAGTTGCACTCAACACCTATAACTCACATACCCACACTTCATTTTTTTTTTGGTGGATCGAACACATATAGAAAGATAAAGTGTTTAAAGGGACATCCGGCGTCAAGGATTTAAGACCAGCTCCTTGATCACTGGTTTGCTGCCTAGATAACTACACCCAGTTGTACGGTCTCTTCTTTGTGCCTTCAGGCTTAATTCATTCTGTCTCCTGCAGTAATATTCAAGTAAGTGGAAACTATAGTTTTTTCTTCTTCTCCTCTTATAATATCTTCTGATTCACTTCGTTGCGGGAACCAAGACAGTTACTCATGTCCCTGGGACGCGCCGGACTTCAATGTTCCGGTGTTTTCATGGTTGTATCTACTGTAGATCCTGGCTTACAGGAGTTGCAGCGGTTTTGGGAGGTTGTGGCGGGCTTGTCCCATCAAAAAAAAAATACCCACACTTACATCATATTCACGCACTCGTACTCTCACCGCACCCATGAGGAACTTGTGGCTATGGGTCTTCACACACCAGACCGCATTCATGAGGATCATGTAGCGATGGGCCTGTATGGTAAAGCGCCTGTGTGGCAAACCGCCTGTATGGCAATGCATCTGATTGGTGAATTGCCTGGTTGGTAACTGGTCTGTGTGACGTTAGTTAGTATCGTATTGATTTTTATGCAGTTTCAGTTTGTAAGATTAAATGTTTGGTTATTTGTCAGATTATCTTGTCTCTGATTCGATCCTTTAGAGATACTCCGCAGATAGATGTTTCTTGTCTCTCTCGTTCACGTTCTCTTGTGTCCTGTAAGTTTCGCGTTAGAAAAGAGTAGCTGTGAGTTACTGGGCTATGCACAGCCGCGATCACTTGTAAAGTTTAAATGCTTTGGGTTGCTTGGTAGAATAATAATCTTGTGAGATTGTGAAACGTCAGTTTGTCTAAAAGTTTTCTGGTTATTGATTTTGCTACTGAAACGTCGTAACTTTTTAAACTTTTAACTGTAAACGTAATCCCAAAGTATAAAGGTCCCTACAAAATCTCTGATTTCTTAGAAAACGATAGGTACGAATTGAAACTCGTTAATGGTTCTAATCGAACGTACAAGGTCTCCCATGAGAACTTAAGCGAGGTACCCCGCCCCGTAGTTCACGTACCTAGCGCTATTAGTAATAGTATGGAAAGTCCATCATCAGATTTACCAGAGTGAATGAGTGTTGTAACTGATTACTTATTTATGAAATTAAAAAAAAAGAAGAAATAAAAAAAAGAAAGTAAAAAAAAAAAAAAAAAATAAAGTAACAAAAAAAATGTAGGAAAGAGTCATTGAAGGGAAAATCCGGTCCAATGACTCAGCTAAAGGGACTGATGTCCAGTCTAGCACTCGCTAAAGGGATTGATGTCTAGTCTAGCATTCGCTAAAGGGACTGATGTCCAGTCTAGCATTCGCTAAAGGGACTGATGTCCGGTCTAGCATACGCTAAAGGGACTGATGTCCGGTCTAGCATGCGCTAAAGGGACTGATGTCCGGTCTAGCATACGCTAAAGGGACTGATGTCCAGTCTAGCATGCGCTAAAGGGATATTTATCCGGCCTAGCACAATCGTCTCCAGTTCTAATACTGATGAGTGATGATAACGTAGTAGTTGTGGTAAGCTGAAGGGTTAACCGAACCCGCACAATATTGAAAGCTTATGTTAAAGGTTATACTAGATAGAGATTAGAAATGCCAGGATGAACGAACGGGTTGTTATCTTATTCCCAGATGCTCGGAAAACGCTCGAGGACGAGCGTACGTCAGTATGGCCGTGACGGCGCCGCCGTCATTATTTTGTAAACTGCGAATGTAATGGGCAAGCAGTGAACAAACAACTGACCGACGTCACTTCAACCCCACCACCGAGTGATATATAAAGCAGCGCAAGCGCAAGCTCGAGGCAGTCGTTCGTCGATCGTTGCCCAGTTCACACGTTACGCAACCGCTGAGTAATTTTATTGTTGGTTTTATTTGAGTGTTTCCTTTATATAATCAGTGCTGAATTATTCAATTATTAGAATTAAAACTTAATGTGAAAGTAAGTTCATTTAATCGAAATAAACTAAGTGATTGTGTGAACCCCTTTGTTTTATTTTCAAATAATGTCGGACCCTGAGCCTACATATCAATAAATGCTAAATCAAAATAATAATAACGAAGATATAAAAAATCTTGTAAACCTGTGGATTTTAACTTTATCCGAGCAAGTAAACATTCAACGGCGTAACAAATTAGGACTGAATTACAAGTTATTTTCAAAAAAGTAAGTTGCCGAAACTTCCTCCGCCTAAAGAATTATGAAGATTAGCATAACAAAGTAACCTCAGACTGTTCAGAGAATGCGTTGCCTTTTGCAACTCACAAATCTGGTGCTGTATTTATTTCTAAAGTTACGACAATGTTGTAAGGAATTAAGATAAAGATTCATATTTTTATGATTCCATTGTAAATTTGGGATTAAAAAGCTGCATTCGACGACTAAAAAGGCGGAGAGCGAGTGCGCTCCGGGGGACGAGACACAGGCCTATAACTCGCTTTTGCTACCAATTACGCTAATGGAATTTATTTCATTTCAAACCTACGTTGCCTGTGAAGTCCGTGCTGTGTGCTCGAGATACTTTATTGCAACTTCAAATGGGTACAATATACCTTTTGTAAAGTTAGTTTAATACTAGTCGCGGTGAACTTACAACTTCTTTATGTTCTAAATGATTTAGTGCAAGCATTGTTCAACAATTCTTCATGTAACTCATACAATAGACTTATTCAATGGAAGGTTTATAATAGGAAATATTGAGAAAAATCAATGTGTAAATGTACTTTTTACTGAGGTGGCCATTGTGATGAAATTACAAAATTAAAATACATATAATATTTAAAACTTTACATAACCAAACCTATACTATATTTTTGACCCCACAAACATCATAATACTTGAGCATTGACGAGCGAGTCAGTGATGGATCAAGTTCGCGTATTAAAACTAAAAAAGTAGCCCTTACAAGACTCGTACGTGTTCTTTGTCTCAAGTTTAGCTCTCACCTCTAAGGAAGTTCCCCCTCAGAGCAACTAATATTAGTCAATTAGGTATTCAGGACGCGCGCGGCGCACCCCGCTCACTCCTGCGTCTAGCTGTGGCGAACCCGCTTTCGCTTCTATTCCGCGCTGCAATGCCAATTAAAAAAATACCGAACCATGTTAGCCACTGGTGCAAACGTCTGCTGGATCGGTCTACGGATTTAGTTTTACCTCGATCACATACCTGCATTTTAGTCGATTAGACTAAAATTAGCAGCCGTTAAGATAACAGAACAAGTTCACTCACAAAAAAGTGTAAAATACAATTTAAAAATTAGAAACGGATACAGTAAGGGTAGTTCTAAACTATAGTAAATATTTAGGGTGATCTGAAGCTGCAACAAAAAATTCAAATTTAAATATTTTATGTTCGTTTCCCTTATCATATTCTAAGAGTTCTTTTTAGAACACTCTTGGGTGTTACGACTTTTATCGCAGGAAATCTCTCTCCTTTCTGCATAATTCATCGCTATGAAGTTGAAACCGAAGTCGTAAAAGAAATCGTTCTATGATTTCATGTCTTCGGCGGGAAACTTTCTACTTGTCTTTCTTTTGAATCAACGGTCGCTCCGGGCCAACCTATATTATCGACGATTGCACTTTTGATCCTCTATAAATATGTAGATAGGTCAATATAACGTTTATAATAATCGATTTACTAAATGCACAAACCTTTCTCTGCATATGTATCTTTATATGTCTACTAATTTATATTCTAAACTGTTAACGGCCTAATTGTCGTCTTAACGCATAATAATCACCAACATTTATTTGTACAAAAACTATACTTTTCGTCTTTCTGCAAATCAAGTTAACCTACAAAGTAAGTTAAGTACCTAGAAAGTAAGTTCCGTTTGTTTCTAGAATATTCAATGGACTCTGTACGGTCACAATATTTAATGCGGGTTGCTGCAAGTTTATTTGCAGACTCATATTTTACTTTCTATAATATGTTGAGGCCCGTCTAACTCCTGCCAACGTCGGAAGCTTCTTCTTTGCAAGAAATGTTTTAAGACGAATTCCAAAAATTTCCCCTCAACATCGCGATTCAAAGAAACAAACTTATATTAAAGTAATTTAAATGGCGTCTTTGTTATTCTTTGTCCAAAGTTAGAAGTTATGCATTTTGTATTCTGTATTTTGCCGCAAAGCAAATGGATATGATTATTATTATGAATCGGTACAACATCAACACAGGTAAATATCGATAAAAAGACTCGTTTGAAACGAGTGGCATCATTTGACATTACTATAATTTTCTGTTTTTAATGTTTTTACCAGTTTTACACAATAAGTACTAGCCTAGACTTGTAACAAAAGTACAATAAGTCAAAGTCTGTTTTACTCTTTTCCCTCGAAACACTTCGTTTCACAAAAGGAGTTGCTCCTAAACAACCGTTTTTGTCGACAAATTAAAAGTAATACTTTAAATTATATTGTTGTGCCATAAAGTCGCCTGCAACCAAGGTTAATTTGAAATTATAATTTGATTAGCTTTGTGTTGGATACAAGAGGGAGGAAGTCTTTTGCAATAATTGTTATTTACTACAGTAGCCGCCAGGGACAATATTGTACCGCGGGGTATTTCAGACCACATTTTTACAAAATCATAATTTGATTATCTCGGCCTTAAAAATTATGGTAACGAAAAAAGCATCCATCCATTTAAACAAGCTGCTGCCAATATTAAATTCTTAAATCTTGGAGAGATGGTATATTAAATTGCTTTTTGGAGTAACGATACCAAGACAACAAAGTTTTGTTTTTAACAAAAAATAAATTAAACCGAGTTAAGAGTACACCTGAGCAAGTACTACAGATTGTCCATTTCTTTCATCTGAATGTTTGCTTTATAAAGTAATGTCGTTGTTCACCGACTGTTATCGTAATAGGTTCATATTACATGAGTCAGTGTCTCTCCACGAGTTTTATAAATAACACGGTGATTAATATTCAACAAAGCCGATTTCTTGCTGATTTAATGTGAGTAGGTATTATAATATAAATAAAGCCAATCTCCCCACAAAATGGACCGTGTGCCTGCCTAATCCTGTAATAAATCATCATTTAGATCGAATAATCATCATAAACCTTACGTCGACGATGAGTGAGCGGCGCGCGGCATGCGACCGCCGCCGCCGCGCCCGATCGCTTCCATACATCATGTGGCGATTACTTGTATCAAATAAACATTACACCGGACCTACCATCTCATATTCCCAGTGCCGCGGACCAATATCGATATCTTTCTTTTTCGGCAACAAATAGATTTATGATTGCATTTATCTGTCAATGATTACATGCCTACCTATGTATGCCCAATGTACACACTATAAATTTATACCAAAGAAGATTATTGGAAACTGATTTAAAAAAAACTGCAGATGTATTTTTATCGTTATTTTAACAGAACACCATAAATTCGAATAGCAAAATGCAATAAAAGCTGAAAAAATCTGTTGCCGGTGTAGCAAAGTTGTGACGAACAACGGGACGTGTGGTAAACAACTTTTTAGAATGCTCAGTGATAGTGAAGAGAAAACTAATTTACGGTTGCAGAATGATATGAATTTTAAATTGGCATTGGGGTTTGGTCGGTGTGGTGCAGTGCGGAGTCGCCAGTCGGCACCGAGAGCCCCCAGGGCGAGTACGACAGACAAACGACATCAGCGGCTCCGATTAAAAATTCGGTACGGGGCTGTGGACTATGTTATCGCAGTAAGAGCGTTTTGAGCCCTCAAGCTGGCTCTACGGGCGATCGATGATAAGCTGATAAATACTCCCACCGTGTATATGTGGCAAACAATATTAAGCATTTTATTTTTAACGTAAATATAATCGTTACCTATTATAATTTATTTATTTATTAGGTTAACTAACAGTTATTTACACTCATACATTCATTACATCATTACATCATTACAAATAATAGGTACTTTGGTAAGTGTAACAACTACTTACTGACTAACATTAACATAATTGATAACTATTAACAAAAGTTAATAAACAAAACTATGAGAATCTGTTTGATACATCTGAAACATTTAATTCCAATTTTAACGCAACTTTCTAAAATGCTTAGCGATGAAGAACAGATTATATCTACATACATAAATCTAATCTCACATCAAAATAGTGCCCTATTTTGTTAGTAGTTGGGCAAAAACAACCCCAGATAGCTGCTGTTCACACTCAGAATTTTTATTAAAAGCCCACGTGATGCTTGTTCGCTGGTTCCTCTCGCGTGGGGTAAAATTCGCACCCGACATGGGCCGGATTGTACCCTGTAACGTCATAAACCACGCATCCGCGCGCAGCGTGTGCGTGAACGGCGTATATTTAAAACTAAATGCTGCCGAGCTACTTTTTGTTTACTTCATACACGTTGCATAGGAACGTAGTTATAAAGATTTTTTGCAACACGAAATTCAATTGTATTCTGTATATTCAGTTCACAATTTCTATGTCACGGTTTTCAAATCGGACAATAGGTCAAACAAATAATAACCATTCCTAGATGCTCTTAGATTTGCTCTGAATTTTTTCACTTCATTTGTGTTGTTCCTAAGTAGGTAACTCCAACTACTTAATAAATAAAGTGTTAAATACATTATTTTATGTAACTACATATGTATAGTTTTATAAATTATTGTATATTGAATTCATCAATAGGTAATTGTATCAGCGACTTACAGTGCCATCTGTTGGGGTGTGTCTGAACTAAAGATTAGATAAGAAATATTAATTGCTGGATAAGCATTAATTGTGATAACTTAAAAGTTTCGGAATTTGTAACTGTGTAGAATTTTAGATAATTTATAAAAATTACAATCTGACATAGCGTAATAGGCAGAGGTACACACAGAATTAACACCCATTTTCACTATTTATGTTATGAGTCCCATGTAATAGGGGTGAGCCTATTGCCATATACCGGGCCCATTTCCAGACTCCGTGCTACGACTGAGATTTTTTTTTAAAAACCCAGTAATATTTTGACCGACCGAGGAATCGAACCCGGGACCCCTTGCCCGGCAGTCGCACTTGCGATTACTCGACCATCGAGGCAGTCATAGGCAAGAATGACTTACAAACTTGTTAAAATATGTGTAGTTGAAAAAAAAGAGATATACAATTAATGTTTAGGTGTCAATTTCATCATCATCATTCGGTCAAATATAATACTTTAAAAAATACATGTAAAGTAACTAATAAAAGTAAATTTAACTTTCGAATGAACTATCTAATGTCGTAGCATTAGTGGATGCAATTGCATTCCTACTGGGTAATTACCTGCCTTCTAAAAATATTTTAAAAATTGCATTCGTCACTCAAAGCATTATTTTATAAATCAATCACTCTCTCAAATATGTAATTTAAAAAAATAACAAGGACGGTAGCGTTACGGGGTACACCCCTAATACTTGCAAATTAAAAGGCGCTGGAGTCTCTAGGGACACCCATTTTGAGGCGGTAAAGATTTGCGGAGGGTGCGGGCCATTCTCTATGGTCGTGCGTACAATCGATCATTAATTACGTTTAGTCACATTTACGCGCCACATGTTACTCTAAGTATTCGTGTAATATCCTCTTAGAAACCCCTACTCATACATATTTAGTGGTACCTAATTGCATTTTTTATTATTGTAGGTACGCAAAATTTACATTTAAAGAATTTTTCAAAAGTAACCTTGAATATAAGTTAAACCTGATAGACGTGTAGAAAAGAATTGTAACGATAACGTTTGACGTTCCTAGAAGTTATGAAGATTTTAAATGAAAGTAAGCTTTTTAACTTACCACTGACTGTAAAATAGCTTATCTTCAGATCAGTCACTACGTTTCTTAGCATCAAGAAGGAATATTATTTTGTGGTACAAGTTCAGCATAATAAGTGAAGCAATAAGTACATATTTACATTGTACTTGTACGTAGAAGCAGTATTTGGTCGGAGCAGAGAGCGCGTGTAGATAAGCATCTGCTGAGTGGTCCCCTTGTGTTTTCCGATCGACACACGCTCTGTGTTGCTATTAATTTCTGAACCCAGTCACAAAGCTTGGACATAATGTGATTATATTTGCAAGTAAGATGAGTATAACACTATAATTTTATGCAGTCGTATTATCATGCCTGAGGAAAAATCCCTGTGTGAACGGAATGACAGTGGAGCGGTAGAGACATAAAGCCTCAACGTTATGTCTGAGCTCAGCCTAATTGAACGTTACGGTTTATATGCGAGACAAAATCACGCAACTTGAGATACACTACACACCAGAAACTAACTGACTTGATTAATGAACGGGCCCGGTTATCCACAGCTGGTATAACTAATCGGTTGCAACATAAGCAAGTACATACCTACGTGCGCAGTGTATACACATTGTAACCACAACGAGTCAACAGGTTAACCGCAAACTGCAGGCTACAACCTTGCGGTCATCGATCTATTTACTATTCACAACCTTGCACGGAGATGCTCAAAGGAAAACAAAAAACACGAAGCTAAACTTTGTCTTCACCTTGACTTGCCAATAAGGAACACGTCCCTAAAAATGTAAAGTGAGGGGAGACGTTAATAAAAATTCCACGCTGAAACAACAAATTAAACGAAGCCGAGCCACTCGAAAAGCCATAAGTACTCATCTCAATTGCTACCGATAAGAAATCCAAGCCTTGGCAATGTATTCGAGGCACGTTTCGGCTCACGGTTTTTTCTCGCTATGCTACTGTGGCGTTTAAAACGAATTGACTCTTAAATTCTTCAGAATGAAATGCTGTCGGAGTTTTATTAAATCGAGTGTAACCATTCCTGACATTACGCAAATGGCGGGCCCTCCCCTACATCTGTCGCAGGGATGCACCCCCTTAATAAGTGTTAACGCTCGCCGGCTGCGATGAACACTCCGTCCCGGCTCAAGCTAAATCTCTACAAATTCTTGATACAAATTAATGCCGTGGGAGGACGAGGACTCCGCGAGCATCTCTAGTAATTTCATTTTGTATTAGCAATGTGCCCCTTAGACACAGTGAAAACATTTACTATGTGGGTTGTTCAGCGTGGTTAATTGTTGATTTTGTAGCTTTATCTAGTTTAAGAGTTCTCTCAAGAACTTGATAATTGTTTCAATATAAACAACGATCACAAGAAATTGTTCTGTGGCTTTTGAGAAGTCTGTGTTGTTTCTTAATAAACAGGCAACAGCTAGCTCGGAGTTATGCGTCCCCATACCTACGTTAAGGTTGGGATAGGATGCCTGCAAATACCTCCGACGTAGGTACCAACTGCTCACGTCGTTTCATTTATAAAATTCCTGTCTGTGTTAAATTTAGTTGTTTGTAGGTTGATTATATATTTATATAACCTAGTGTGATTCATTTTAGGTTAGTTGTCAGGTACTTACGAAATTATCACCTCGATATATACATGAGCGGATTACTCGAGCAAGTCATAGTTACGTATATCTAGTAGGTAAGTCACAACAGAAACAATCATAAATCTTCACATACAGGGCAATCCAGATAAAGCTATAAGTTACGTTCAACAATAACATCATACAAATTGCGAATCATTTCTATTTTTCAGACCATTAACTCTGAACAATAACACGGCAGCGGAACGGGCGAGAGTAAAATAAACGGCGAGCGAAATAGTTCGGAACTGGTATCATCGTTGCAAATGTAAATGAACAATTAAAGCGCTCGCCGTGGCCAGGGACAATGATGATAATTATTTTAGTTTGCTGTCGGCGCGGTTGTCAGTCGGCGCCGGCGCTCGCCCACTCGCCCGAGCTGGAATGCTCCTCGGACCCCTATTTTCGCCATTAAACAGCGACACTTCTGCTGTTCGTAAATTATTATCAGCTAGCGCTTTCATTACTCGGTCTCGTAACAAAGGAACTCTCCGAATGTACGTAGTGATTCAACTTCGGATCGAGTGCCTCCACCTCCATTGTTCGCCACCAGAAATCATGACTCATATTAGGCCCCGAGGTGAAATTTTGATTAATTCGTTACACTATTCTCCGTTATCGGTAGTTCAAGCCGAGGAACTTCAGTGAATGGAGCTCTCGGCGGTGGAATAATTGCATCTGGTTAGTTTCAAACGTTGTTACTGCATGACGTTGAGATATTTAGCACTAGAGCGCTTTTAAACGTCTCGATTCTGTTGTTACAAACTTTCCTATTTGTTGAACCCTTCTATAAATAGGACAGTTTAACATGGCATACATTTTTCTGAGGCTTTTCGTGGATGTGGGTAGATAGATTAGCGTGGGAGTAACAGTAGTTATATCTGAGCCGCACTCCTACATCTTATAAGTAATATATTTTATTCAACTACATAATTATTATCAAACTACTACGTTTGTTACTGCCTACATACGTTTTACTGCCAATGACAGGAATTTTACATGAAACAACATGGATTCATAAAACAAATACAATACACAACTGACCGACTGCTGTCACGGGTTTGATTTCCACATGTAATACATAAAATTAATGTAATACATATAACCGCCCCACTATTTATTTTTTAATTTTTTAAATGTACGGAATGTACACTTCTACTGTTTTATTATTTTATTTTATTTTTTTTTTATTAAAAATACGTTGCCCCACATTAGGATTTTATCCTGTGTCGTGGATGCGTTTACAAACATACAAGTTCACATACACAATGACACCCAGACCCTAAAACAACAATTTGTGGACCACACAAAGTGTTGTTTCGTGCGGGAATCGAACCCGCGACACGTTGCACGGCAGCCGGTTGCCCAGCCACCGCACCAACCGTGCAGTCAAATCAGTCAAAAATAGAAATCATCATCATCTTCATCAACAGCGTATAAATGCCCACTGCTGAGCAAAGCCTCTTCTCACACGGAGAAGGTTAGAGCATTAATCACCACGCTTGCTCAATGTGGGTTGGCGATTTCAAACTTATAATTAGAAATTATAAGTCCAGGTTTCCTCACGATGTTTTTCCTTCACCGTTTGTCAGTGGTGTCTAAATTATCTTAGAAAGTACATATAACTCGGAAAAAGTCACATTGGTACTTGGTAGATTTCGAACCCGCAACCTCATGCATGAGAAGTGGGCGTCTTAAACCTCCGGGCCACCACGACAATAGAAATCAATCTATATATATAATAATGAAACCCGTTTTCGGTTGTCACGGCATCACGCGTAAATGGCTGGACCGGTTTCACTAATTCTTTTTTTATTGTATTTGTTATTATTAGGAGAAGGTTCTTACGATAGAAAAAATCCTAAAATTCCTACGGAAACGGGAGAAAACGGGATTGCGCGGACGAAGTCGCGAGCAGAAGCTAGTAATAAAATTATGTGAAACATTTGAATTTTATTTCTTGTTTCTTTTGGATGTACTGAATGTAGTTTTTACAATATACAAATATACGCAACATACAAATATACTTGTTACTTTATCATTTGTCTTATTGTTACACATACTCTAGTGTCTTGTATTTTTTATGCTTTGTAAATTATAACTAAGATTTTTATATCTGAATATCTAAATATTTTTATATCTGTATAAAGGTTTCACCTATAACAGACACCAGTCTCAGGTTTAGTTGTAAAACGTTTGCTGTATTTTATTATGTAAATGATGATGAGAGAAATAAATGAATATTATTATTATAAATAAAAAAAAAATTGTTTTATTTACAAATCAAATCAAATAGCTTTTTTTGCTGAACAAAGGTGTAGTACATAGAGACTGGTGTGTTATTTATTTGCGTTACATATCTCTTTGTTCTAGCCAATGGGCATGCAAATATTGGGTATGTCTCAGTCGGGCAAATTGTATATAAATTAGAATCAAAATCAATCAATTGATTAGTCAAAAATTAATTACTTTCACTTATAAGCCATTAACTCATAAATCGAACAATTAATCAGTCATACAATTAAACATCAATACACGAAATAAATGTAGCCAATAACATGTAAATCAATCGCATTATTATAACACAAATAATTGTAACACAGGAAACATTTTTGTAGGCTTATATTTACTTAACCGTACATATGTTAGCAATATTAACATATACTTATGTATTTATCGTGGATTATGATTTATTATGAAGTCCCTACATAGCTTACATTTACAACGACTAATTTTAAAAGAGGCCGACGCCGACGGGACGCCACGGCGCGACCCGTGAAATTATAGAGTACTATAGACATGTGACTGTTGTTTTGGAGTGGATTAATGTAATTTATTGCTCAATATTATGATAGTCTGCAATTTAAAATGTAATAGTATTGTTATGATAATTTAAACTAAATACTTTTTATAGGAATTGGCTTCCGCAACATATAGTTTTTCTGTACACAATTTAATGATCAATTTTTCTTTATTAATTGTAAATAATCAATGATAATAAGCATTTATTAATAAGCCACAGCTACAAAATCGAAAATAAAATAAATAATTAAATAGACAAAACTAACCTTATAATTGCTAACTGATTTGGAGCAGTTGATCAAACTGAACCTTTGTCATTTTTTGATTTTGTTCTTTTTCAGTATTCACAGAGCGTCCCAATAGCAGTTTTAATTGCAACATTTTCGAAATTACGTGTGTTTTGTAAAATCTGTTCCTTCTCATCATGAATTGTAATTACCGATTAACTCAGTTCGGTAATTACATTAATTAATGAAACCGTAACCATTTTCAGTTCAAAATACCCATGAAATTAGTGAAATTTTATAAATCGTGTAGTGACAAATCAATAGTTGTTGACAATTACTAGTGTTACATTGAAGTAGAGTCACAGTCCCAGCAGTACATTGGTCGGTAGTACAAGCGCATCGAACAATTAGTAACAGCATCACATCCCAACAAGCTGACGGGATTGTTATTAAGATTGACACGTTATCGATGGCAAATGACTCGCAAATGAAATTTCGTTGATTCAAAGCTCATTTGTGAAGTGCATGGATGCCAGCATATCAGTGGCCGCGAGTAGCAAGGGAATGGAAACGGTTCGCATTCGACAGCGGTGGAATGCTTTCAACTCGCGTAATTCAGTTAAACGAGTAATTTATGACTGGCCAAATTACTGGCATCACTATGTCCGACTATCTGACACAGGAGTCCCACTATTAATGCGATTTTATGTAATATCATTGTATGCTTAAATGTTTCATGAAATGTAAATTTTAATTAAGATTATGTTACGTATAGGTGTAACTGAAATATTGAGACTTATCTTAATATTTATTTACTTTTATTACTATTATATAAAGGTTAAGAGTTAAATAGATATAAAGCTGTTGGATAGTGCACTTATCGAAGAAGGCTATAAAACATACAACACGGTACGACCAGTAGGAGCCGAGCAGAACGTGTGAAACCGCGCGAAAGTAGCTAATTACTCAATATTTAAGAGTAGCCGTTATGATTATAATAATAACACTAATCACATTAAATGACGTTATTTACTGATAATATTTGTATGTCTATTTCGAAGTTTATCTCAAACAATTCTCTTATTCAATAATAAAAAATAGGTAAAATTAGTCGAAGCTAGTATCTCGTAGCACTACCGTAGCACCACCGTAGCACACGTAGCATTACGCTACGCACGCAGCCTAATATTTCCAATACTCAGTGAAATAATGAATGGGGTGTACTTTGTAGTCTTAAACAGACTGATCAGTTATACAAGTAGGCTAATTATTTGTAAATCGCACAAAAAAGAATGCCTTTTAATAACCTCCAAGGGGTTAGCAGAAGCGGTAAATTCAAAAGTTACATTCCGTTATTTATGTTATAATGAGTAAACTCATGTGATAATGAATGAACTCATCAAATATATTTATAACGCTTTTTAAATACAGAGAATGACTCAAAAATAAAGTAGCAAAATAACTTTTTAGACCTAGTTTAGGCACTGTAAGCAGAAACCTAGTATAGATAGGAATCTGGTGAGTGATTTAGCCTGGTTTTTTCTTAACCACGTGCATAAAGCCGTAAGTACAGCTAGTACCAGAATCACATTCACACAAGTTTCTATTACATCTAAATCGTAATATATCCATGTTAAAACTCCAAGTGTTTACATTTAAAAAAATTGATATTTTTGCAGTCAAAGTAACAGATCGCGGTTTTTGTTCAGTCTCATGTAATGTGAATACCTGATATAATGTGAGTATGTGATACCGTAGTTGTGAATTTTTCTCAAAAAGCAATTATTCAACAGTTATTTGGTTTTCGATATAAAAACATGATTCCCGTTTAAATTTTTTCAGCTATTTTGTACAAAATTATTTAAAGCGTGTCTCGGAAACTATTAAAAGATTTGAATTATTATATTTTTGTACTAAAATAAGGACTTGTTTTTAATTTCCACGTTTGACAGCTACAAAACTAAACAGTAGGAGAGTTTATGGCCTTCGAATTGAACAAACACCTTTCCATTCAAGGTATATATGAATTAATACATATATTACATCGTTCATAATATTATACTTGTAGAATAGGTCAATACTAGATAAGTATTCCTCAAAGCAATATAAAAATATGGAATTCATAAAAGAATACTAAAAAACAAAGGAATAACATAAATTTTCTTTGAAAGACGTTATTTGATGACGAATTCGTATATAAGTGGATGTATATAATAGGTGTTGTTCAATTTGGTCGCCGCCCACCGTCAGTCTTACAGTACTGAATGATATAATTCAAGATTTCGGGCAAACCGACATACAGCCTCAAGATTTATGTAAATTAATACAGTTACTTGTACCTACCTATCTCCACATACGTAGAACACCACTATCACATAAACTAATATCGGAATTATTATTTCAAAGTAATAAAAATATACCGTGGATGTATGCTCTCAATCTTATTTTTATTCAAGCAAAGTACAATTTCGATTAAAGAAAAAGCTTTTGAATATTTTATACATTTTAATGTGCATTTGCATTTGCATCAAAACTTTAATTTAACTATTTTAATAGTTATCACTAGAAATGTTGTTTTTTCTAGTAGGTTAGTAAGTTCAAAAAAATAGTATAGATAAATATACAAACGAGAAATTACATTATTTCTATTATTTTTTTATTATATATTCTTGTATATTACAAATTTATTACTTTTTGATAATTATCGGCCTACTAAAGAATGTAGGTAATTATTGGCATAGGACCGACATTTGTTTTTGTCTTTCGACTTATTTATATGATAAAAGTAAGTATTTTATTCATATAGATCTCACCAACACGCTAAACCACCCATAGTTGAATAATTTAAACAACTTAAGAAAAAAAACTGCGTAATATTTCACTATTTCTCATCTTACTTAAAACTAATAAAGATGCAGGCACTACCCACCCTACAGGTATTTAAGTTAATGTATATCATTTAAATATTTAATTAAATGTGTTTTAGATAATCGTCATCTTTAAAAATAATTTTAAAAATTTATAAGCTTTAAAAATTAATTATAAAGGTACAGGTACGTTAAAGTGTCCTTTAATATTTGGATCATTCTTTTTTCTTTTATTCTGTATTATTATCATTCTTTAATTTCAATTCTCTCTCCTCTTTAATGGTTTGTTGCCTACATTAATTGTAAATATCGATTAAACATAGTTATTAATTTAAAATAAGTAGTGTTAACTTTGATTTTTTACCGTTTCAACTACATGTTTTCTAACTAAGTATCTATTTCATTCAGTGTAGTAAAGTTTTTTAACATGCCCCATAGAACATTTTCTTATTTTAACAGATAACTCGCAGTTTCAATATGTGTTCTGTATGTTATTTGTAAGATAAAAAATAACAAACATAAGCGTGCGTAATATTTTGATAACCTTTATTAGGTGAAACATTAATAACAGGATTGATATACACAACACTCGCTTACATACGTTTTAAACCCTCTCAATTAACCATTCGTGAGTATACAATTTGATTTCAGGAAAACAGACTTGTATGTTCTATCAAAAGTTTCTTCATAAGAGAAAATAATTTGAAAAAGTAACAAAAACTGCTATCGATGCGTTGTAAAACATAATAGCCTACATAACAAAGTTTTAGAGTTACTTCTAATACTATATACATATTATGCATGTACAGACGATATTTTTGTTTGATAGCCTGGTTTACAACTATGCCTAGTTGTAACGTTAACATTTTTTTTTCGTATTGTGGTGCCTAAAAAGAAGTAGAAGTTATCAGTTACCTGAATTAGTGAGTGTGTTATCACCAAGTCCAGTGGACGTATCAACATCAGGATGTGCTTCAGCAGCGACAGAAGTGAGCAGCGCGCATGCCCACGCGCATCCGGCCAACAACAGCCGTGCGCAATTAGTGTACTGTCGTCGCCTAGCCATATCACATCACCAATTAAATATCGTTTTAAATATCTTTACACAAAAAAAACTAAGCTTGAAAAGTTTACTAAAGTTATTAAAACTAAAGTAACTTTATTTTCGACATTCAAAAGTTACTTTTAACTATTGCATTCATTGAGGAAGTTCGAAAAACAACGGCAGATTCGTGAAAATATAGTAATGCACAGCCGAGTCGGCAGCGACGGCGGCGTGGGTTGCGTAGCGTGCGACGGCAGCGTGGCGACGTGGTCGCGGCAGAACTGTCCGCGGCTGCACATCGCGGTCGCGACCGGCTCCTTCGGAGTCGCAGCGTCTCACACCCGGCCACGAGGAGGGCCGCTGCGCGCGCAGCCACCTCGCCAACCAATGGCACCGCGGGGGTGGGACCGCGCGTAAGACGCACGGAAGTATATGCGAAGGCCTATGTACAGATGATAGCGGACAGGTGGTTTCGCGGCCGTAATTAGGCTTCTGATAACTTATTGCTACATAAATATGCTTAAACGCTGGACGATTAAGATAGCGCCCGAAACCATGTCGAAGTACCGACCCTACTCGCGGCTGTTTTACCTGCCAATTTACCTTTCTGCAATGTTATGTACTTTTAGGGTAAATTGTAATATTCCTGAATAAATTTTAAGATACTGCTGTAAGACTCAGCTTAACTTGTTAAATATGTCTGAAGTGTACTTTACCTTTTTTCGTGGTCGACTGCTCGGAATTTGAGCGTTATCTTCTAATTTTAAACTTCCAAGTGATCAAAAAGTTGCCAGTGTAAGTGATTCTATTAATTCCCAGGTTTGATTTTTGAGTCAAAGAAAAGTTATCGTTCCTCATACAAGACTACTTTCTCGATGTGTTACTAATTCAGTATCAACTGAAAGTTTCATTGTAGCTAAGTTTTCACTGAATCTGTTTCAAATGAGTAAGCCGAAATACACTAAGTCAAACAGTCAAAATTCATCATCATCATCAGCCTGTATTCCACTGTCGTCCACTGCTAAACATAGGCCTCTCCAATGGTACGCCACTGAGCTCGGTCTTCAGCTCTTCCCATCCAACCACTCGTCGATGTCGTCACTCCACCTAGCTGGAAGACGCCCTACGCGGTCGCGGTCGCCACTCTAGAACACGTTATCGGTTCTTCGACAAAGATGACACTTCAGCTTACTGATCCTTTGGACTATGTTACTTGTACTTTGGTACTTTGTACTTTGGTTCTCTGTCGGATCAATTCGTTTCGGATTCGATCCTTCAAAGAGACTTCGAGCATAGCCCTCTCCATAGTTGCGCGACCTGAAATTGGTCAAAATTAGCAAATATTATTCAGACATCCTTTTTTACACAAAAATTATCTGATAAGAAGGTAGATACCGATTTGAAAGAAATCAGAATAAATATCCGAATAATACTATGCAGTCGAACTTAGAAATAGCAAAATAAAAACTGTTTATCTACCTAATTCCAACTGCATGTAGTAACTTTAGGTAGATTTTTTGTTCTAATTTTCATATATACCCAATGATATCGCACAAGCTCCTTATATATACAATAAAAAAGTTTCATTTAAATCTGTCCACCAGTCGCGAGATAAGCGTATGCAAACAGATAAACAATAAACATATTTTTCAAATTATTTCTCTGTCACTGTTTCCTTATCACCCTATATACTTATTTGTTTCATTAAAAAATATTTAATGTACAGACACACTTTTTTAATTTTTTGTTACATGTATAGAAGATATAGATACGTATATAGATACCCACATAGTATTATCCATTAGGTACTTCTTGAACATACAAAGGTCAAAGTTACTTGATAAATATGATAAACTTGACCTTACATTATAAATAGATTATAATATTATCATTTCTTTCTATAAACACAGAAAAAAGGGAAAATTCTTCTCGAATGTACAACTTTTTCAAAGTCATAGCATTTATTACAATTAAACCGTAATTTGGTACTTTTGAAACTTTAACAAATACAAAATAATAATAGTCTGTCAGTCTGTCTGTCAGCGAAGCTAGGTGCTCGTTCCAAAATGTAGATTCGAACGGAGAAGAACGAGCTAGAAACTTCATTCGTTACTCTTTTAAAAAAAAAATATGTCCTACAATCTCTCTGATACATAATCCAATATTGTAACTAAAAATATTTTCTTAATTAAAAATATGAACTTTAATAAATAATGTTCATTGAATAAAGTACTCAATGAGTTATTGCCTTGTTTCATATAATTATCACATTAACTTAGTTTGTCACATTTAAGCATTTCACATAGAAAATACGTTTTAGTTATCCGACCGTTCAATTAATAGGAACTTAATAAGACATTGTGAACTATTTCACAAGTCTGTGCCTGAATAAAGACTATACTGATCATAAGAAAAACACAAGGGACAAAAATTTTAAATTTTTCTATAATAATCATCAGTTTCTTATAAGATTACAAGTCACTCCAGTGTGAGTCGTTAAATGTCGTGATTAATTTAATCTATTTATCAAATAATTTCATGCACAAGAATAAGTTTGGCTCAAATCATGGAATTCAAAGACACTATAAAATCAGTATGTTCTGTAAATTGTCTAATTTAAGAATTGAACTTGATCTAGTTTATATCAAACAAAATGACGTCAACAACAAAAAATAAAATAGAAAAAAGAAATTAATTTTGAAATACTTATATGGAAAACCCAACTGCGAAAAATTACTTTCAATAAATAAAATGTCTAGACATTTCTAGGTCTAGATATAAACTTAATTCCCATCTTATGCAATACCTGCGAGCAATTATCTAGTACTTTACACAGGTAAAGTAAAGAAAAGTGTAGGTGTAGACCTAATAAGAACAGAAATTTATAGACACTAAATTCGTACACCGCGAAGTAAGTCCCCCTTTTTTTCATGTTTTTCCTGACTACCTCCAAAGGCTTTTTTGTTTTTAGAGCTTCGTATTAAAATATTGTATGGTAAAAGTTATATGGAATTTCAACCCACTCTTAGATCGATCCAAAGAGCTTGGATTGAGATCCAACAAAACCTAACTAGCGTTTCACATTTGGCTGTTTTTTTATGAACAAGCTTTCTAACGAAATGAACATGGTCGTCGAAAGATTAGTAGCAAATAGTAATAATAGTAATGAATTTCATTGTATAGTTTCTACAATTCAAATATAATTATTATAGAAATTTAAATTTCCTCATTTTTGCACCATTAGGTAAAAACCATATACCATAGGTATGTGGGTAAAAACCCACATAATGTAATAATATTCAACTGCCTACCACATAATTTTATTATTGTTCCAAACGATTGCCAATTCAATTACAATATAAGTGGTAAACTTGTGGTAAAAGAAACAATGTAGAATAATATAAATGGGTAATTAGGTACCTACCCGTACCCACTATGAATAACAATTATGATGAGAACCTATATTATTTCCTTATATTAAGCGCATTAGGAACACGTTTCATTCTACTTAATTAATAGGTAATGTTAAGTAGAATGAAAAACCGTATCTGACCGAAAGTTGTAGTGACAACGTTTTTCAACTTAACGGTATTATATCAACGCGTTTGCTGTAAATCCAGTTAGTCTTCATAATTTATTCCAGACTATAATATGTTTCTGGATTTAGAAAGAAAGAAGAAAGAAGAGAAGACGTAAACATCTGCTCAGAAACATTTGCTCTCGCAATCTTTCGCATTATAGCGCGCATTATTAAGACTAATGTATCATTGCACACCCCATCTCTAGCTCGAGGCTCAGCACGAGTCCGCGCCCGCGCCGCAACTCTAGTGAGTAACGCGAAATCTATTAAACCGAGCGCACGCGCGATTGAGCCGCGCGCCGACTAATTCACATTTAAAATCAGTAACGCTAACGTTTGTCTTTGTTATATTCATGCAAGGAATGCATAAACAGGATAATCCTTATATTTATTATAATATTATAACACCTTCTTCTCTCCATGTTCACTCTGTTTATTACTACTTTTTCCAGAATTTGGATAATTTCTTGGCGTGATAAAATTCAATACCCGAGAGGCAGTAATGAGAAGCAAAATGGCTTTGAAGAATTTGTTGCCTTCTGTCCAGCTGTTTTCTTTAAGAAGGGCATCAATAAACTGCCAATGCTTTGGCACAGATGCAATCATTACAGGGGTGATTAGGTTCTTGGATTAATACAAATAAAAAATACATTAAAAAATCGTTTAATTTTTTCATTTCATTTCATAGGTAGTTTCATTTCAGTTCACGAAAAGCATACCTAACAAAAATTTCCAGTGAACTGTTCACTGCAATGCACTTTCTCGTCAAGTAGTACCCATCGTGTCACCTAGGCGACCATATAGGCGACACTACCTACGTGCATGCACGCTATAAAATAAATTTTTTAACAAAAAAAGTACGATGGCCACATGCTCCATAAAATTAGGCTATTATTATCAAAACATGTTAATTTTGAGAGAGAGAGAATATTAAAATTAATTAGGTACATTTATTTTAATAGTACGAAAAGTAAGGAAATAAATATGGGAGTCAATTAGAAGGATTTCCGGAAGTTTTGAAAATTGGAATTTTTTTAGATTTTGATATGCTCTTTTCGATTTCCATTTTGCACCGATCGCGTCACCTTGGAAAAATAGCGGCCAAAAACTGATTTTCGCAATATCTCTTTTCCTGTGCATTTTATGAGGAGTTAACTACAAAAGTAAACTACTTACAGTTTTCTACAATTTATTGTAACTTTCGTGAGACATACTAAATAAATTATTATGTTTTCGGGTCGCGAAATGCTGCTCATGAATATGAGCCCCTAGCATGGCTTGAAACTAGTCGAGTTCCTCGTCAAATTACTACGTGAGTAAGCCGAAAACATAATATTTTATTTCTACAATTTATGCCTGAACAGCTATAATACAAGTACTTTTGACGCCGCAGCATCGCAAAGTAAATTTTCAAAGTATTTCGAAAAAATAATTTTCATACTACGTGAAAGTAGACCAATCGGCACGATTTTTTTAAAGAGTAGTCGGACCCTTGGATACCGATCGAAAAGTCGTCGATCAAAATTTCACTCTGATTAAGCACTTGTGATGCACTTCTGCAGATTTATTACAAGCATTTTCGTTTAAAAATAACGACTATGACATACAGATGAGGGTTCAAAACGAAATTTTCTTTGTGCGGTTCGTCAAAAACAGCTAACGGCCGTAGATTATGGCAAGTTCCTAAAGTGTGTACCACACAATCACATGAGCAATAAACATTTAGACGATTTCACTATCGTGCCACTTGCTCTACTTTCAAGTGGTGTGGAAATTATTTATTTTCCCAAAATACTCATAAAAATGTTCTTTGCAGTGTCCTGGTGCTAAAACTAATTATCGTCGGTGCGCCTGCCAAAACTGATATGTGCAAATATTTAGTTTTTTTTTCTTAGCTATATGTCCTACAAATCGGATAGCGCATCGATTACAAAAACAAATATGTGTTATTTCCGTCTAGAAACCGATTAGACCAATCTTATATGTGCACTTTCTGGCCATGACAAATTGGTTATGTGTTCGATTGGTTACGGTTATTTGACATAAAACGCACATGTCAGAAGTTGCAGCATCACATAGATAGTTTGGCAGATTGAACAGTTTTTGTTTAAAATTTTTACCGTTTTCTAAGATAAACCTGATATGTGCACCAAAATGGAAAATAAAATTATTGGGGATGAACATGTATATGTTATCATTTTCACTTTTATCTCAGTTATTTTTATCATAAAGTTTGCCATCATACTGCATTTTTAATTTCTTGCTAAGTCCATCAACCTTTCAGTGTAAGTGTAAAAAATACTTTATTGTCTCCTCCTGAAAACTTGACTAAATGCACATAACAGGTTTGGCAAGCGCACCGACGTTATATTAGCAAAACACTATCTTGACACAAATTGTAAAAAATTGTGAGTAGTTTAATTTTGTTAAAATATTGTTATTGTTTGTTAAAAGAGATATTGTAAAAAATCTGATTTAGTCCGCCATTTTTCTAAGACGACGTCACGAGCGACGCACGTACGAGGGTGCAAAACTGAAATCAAGAAGAGCACATCAAAATCTATAAAATTTCCAATTTTCAAAACTCCCGAAAAACATTCACGGTAGAACCACCAAATAACTGAAGTACAATAAAATCTACTGTTGTTGTAAATAAAATAAAATGTATTGATAAAGCAAAATCTGTTTAGCGTGGCGCCGTACACTCGGGTCTGTTGTCAGACCCGTACCGCGCACGCCTCGAAGAGCCATGAGACTAAATGGGGACAAATGGGGCCCAATAGGGCTGATGCCTATACGGAGCCGCGGAGGACTTAAGAGCAGAACGGGGTGATTTTTAGGCAGTGAGAGTCTGATACTCCCTAAAGAAGAAGAACTCTTAGAAGTCATTGGATGATTTCCCCTCCTCAAAGAAAAAGTGCTTAACGTAACGTATAACGGTATTAGGTATACCCAACGCAACATAATATGTACAATTAACGTCGGCACTTATCGGGTACTCTCTCTCATCATAGATACACAGCTAAAGTTGCGGGAAATACGTTGCGGGGAAATACGTTGCTATTGCTACACACGTAGCTCGTAGAGAGAAAGTCGTAGCACGTAGTAGCATTTTCCCTCTAAACCTCGTAGGCGTAGAAACAAACGAACCGGTCCTACGGAAAGAGTTTACAAAACTTAGTTGAAATAGATCGTATCTTGACTATTTTAATTATAAAAAGTTATTGAATAACAGAACAGTAAAATATTGATAATATCGGAATACCTATGTAAATGCGAAATTAAATATCCATAATCATGTCAAAGTAAAGAAAAATCAAAGTAGTATCTAAAATTTCAACAATCTCACTCTCTTCAAAATCAATTTAGTATATACATAACTTATATTTTATTAATGAGTTTATTTTAATACTTTCGCTTCCCAAAGTCAGTGCCACTGTTAGGGCCCTCGCCCACGGCGGTACAGTCGCGAAGTGCATACAAAAGTAGTACACGTTAGTAGCGATCCTGCATCGCTACAAAATGACCCGTTGTTAGTAGTTGGGGCAGGGCCCTTAGATGCTAATATAACATGAGGGCTGTTTTTGTTTATCTAACAGAATTAGTGTCCGATCATGGGACATTCCATTTTCCATTCCAATCTTTCAGGACAACGATGAGTTAAAAAGAAAGTGTGTCGTTGAAAAAATCAGTATCTCGATTGTATTTCGTATTTTTAAAACTTACAGCCATAGAGTACTCAAAAGCCAATAAGTCAATGTATTTAATATTTTTTTTAAACTGCTTTGACGCTGTCATGATGTCACACACACGAGTGTCACGTCAATTTGTTTCAAATGTCAAATCTTGATAACGTCATGACATGTGAATTCCATAGATATATTATTATAATTTTTAGCATGAGTTTGCCATGAATCTGTTCACCTTGAGCCTATTTCCTTTGCAAAACAAAGAAAAGTAGTAGATAACACTGCTCTACGAAAAATCTTCGGTAATATGTGACGTTTCTGAAACTTGAACGCGCGTCAACACTTCAGCAGTCACTTCATAAGATAAACATTCGGGATGTGTTCTAATGTTTTTTGATAGTATTTACACGTAGTATATTATAATTTAACCAAAATGGATCAAAATAATCGCCAAAGGAGAAATGATTTAGATATAGATAGTTTCCGAAGCGATGAGCCCGGCTTTGATAGAGCTCGAATGCGAAGACAATCTGGTGGCTTCGTGGATTTAGGCAATGAATCACAATATGGTTCAGGCGGACATCAAGCTTCAGGAGCTAACGAAATATTTGCAGACATACAGGTCGGTAAACTATATATCTATTAACCACTTAGTCTTAGACAATTAGCATACTCTCACAATAATAGGTAAGTAATATTAGTTACATTAAAACTACAGCTGATGTTTTCCGTTTACTAATAACTAGACAAAAATTGTTTCCAAACCGATTAATTGCATGTAGTTCATTACATTTAATTCATTGAAATATAAAAAACTAAACATATTGTAAACTAACTAAAATAGTCCTCTTTTTGGTTTGAAATTAAATGTAGCGTAAGGATGGTAGTTACTTGCTTGTTGAAAATTTAAGACATTACTCTTTCATTTAAATGAATACTAGTCACACATGTCCATTAGTGTCTGACATGTACCAAAATAATATTGTACGTACATACTACACATATATTTCTAGTGTTAGCTAAATAAACTTACATGTCCGCTTATTTATCTAATCATCACCTAATATCTTAAGATTAAAATCAATACTGATAAATTGTCATTGTCTATGCAACTGAAAATTGAAAAATTAATTGCAGGGTGATGTACCATGGTGGAAATCAAACTTCTTTATATCACAACCAGTTCTCTTTGGGACTTGGGATGGAGTGTTTACATCTTGCCTTATAAATATTTTTGGAGTAATTGTATTTCTAAGATCTGGTTGGATTGTTGGACAGGCAGGATTAGTAAATGCAATTTTTATAGTTCTTTTTACAGGTAAGAAACTCATACCTTCTTTTGAATATAGGTATTTCTGTAACTACCTAAGCTGGTATTTAATTATTTTTATCAGTCAAGACATTCATAAAAGAATATCAGCACATTCATTATCTAAATCTATATATGGCCTAATACAATGATTTATAACTATGGAATTTAATTAATTTTGCACTTATATTTTATCTAAGTACCTGATTATCAATTTTATTTATTATTGATTTTTTTTATATATATTTAATGGGCCGATGTTTGGCCACTATCTCGCCTGGTGGTAAGCAATGAGGCGGCCTATGATGGAGCATGTCTGCCCATAAGTATAGGTTATACCCTTCAGGAAACACAGACTCTGGCGAATAATTACACACCTTATTGATTGTAGATATTTAATGTTATATGTTATTTTCCAGTTTTTGTAGCTCTGATCTCAGTGTTATCAGCAGTGGGTATATGTGAAAGATGCAGAATAGAGAGTGGTGGAGTGTATTTCTTGCTTGCACACACATTAGGGTCCAGGATGGGAGGTGCTCTCGGCATGATATACTGTTTTGGTCAGGTAATTCTATTCAGTAGTTTATCATACATTTATAAAGCATTGTTATATTATTTTCACCGAATATCCCCTTACAAATACAGTATACCTATTACGTTGATATTTCCACATATTAAGAGAGAAGTGCCCCAGGTTTATAAATTCACATGCAATCAATTAATTAGAAGTCATTTTTTTTTCTACAGCATTTTAAAGCATTGTAAATGATATATTCCAGGCCGTGGGCTGTGCCTTAAATGTATTTGGTTTTGGCGAATCAATGGCTGGCTTTGTAGTTGCTGATCCACTTAGTGATACCCACAAGTGGGCATCCCGAGGATTTGCTATAGCCGCAGTATTGTTGCTGGGCACTATAAATATAGCCGGAGTGAAGTGGGTGGTGAAACTACAATTTGCACTGCTCATGATTATTATGCTCGCAGCTCTTGACTTCTTTGTGGGGTCATTCACAACAGTACCAACTGATACAGCACGTAAGTCTGTTGTATTATGAATTTTGAAATCATACAATGCATAAAACTACATACCAGTTTGCTATAAGGAAATAGATTGTATATTATAACTTTTATTATTAGATAAAGTTTTCTTCAGTTAACTTTATTTTAACTCTTTGAGTATTGTCATTATAGACACAATTAAAGAACAATAGGTTGCGGTCACCGGTGATCGCGCGGTGTTTGACAGTTTAATATTACTAATTGTTTTATTTCAATTTATTTATTAATATTTCAGTTCAATCAGAATTTAAAGGGTGGCTCAGTGGAGTTGCAGCAAATAATACATGGCCCGCTTACCAAGATGGCTACACCTGGTTCAAATGCTTTGGAGTATTCTTCCCAACCATCACTGGTATATTAGCAGGAATTAACATGAGTGGAGATTTGAAAAATCCCTCTGTGAATATACCCAATGGATCATTGGCTGCGATCAGTACTGGGTAAGTTTTATTTTTGATAGGGCAACATTAAATATGACATAACATAACATAACATAACATAACTTCACGCCTTTTATCCTCAAAGGGGTAGGCAGAGGTGTACATTATACCACTGTACAATGTAACACCCACTTTTCACTATTTATGTTATGAGTCCCATGTAATAGGGGGTGAGCCTATTGCCATATACCGGGCACAGTTCCAGACTCCGTGCTACTACTGAGAATTTTTAAAAACCCAGTAATATTTTGCCCGACCCGGGAATCGAACCCGAGACCCCTTGCTCGGCAGTCGCAATTGCGACCACTCGGCCAACGAGGCAGAACAACATTAAATATGTTGTTTACATAAATTTCTTTAATCAAGTTGTTTGAAAAACAGCCACACCTTTAGAGTCTTTATTATCAGAATGAAACTTTGATTTACTGTTAAGTATTTATAAATAGATAGTGTTGTTAATACTCTGACCACTCTTATTCAACCATTCTATTCTTAAACTGTGTTACAGAACATTTTTATACCTGATGTTTATAATAACACTGGCGGCTACTGTGACGAGGGAAGGCTTACTGCACAACCTGTCAATCACAGCTGATATCTCAGCAGTGACCGTTCTATTACTTGGTGGACTATATGTCAGTTCCATGAGCTCTTGTCTAGGCGCCATGTATGGAACTCCTCGAGTCCTACAAAGTATTGCAAATGAGAAAGTTATACCTGGACTTGCATTTCTTGGTCATGGGGTTAGTATTTTGTTGTTAATTCTATGTATTTTATTTGATGTGTATTCATTTAGATATTTTGGCATTTAGATTAACATTTTGCATGAGTTAATCCCAGTAGTGAAAAAGTGTAGTGTGTATGGATATTTTACTTTTAATCCTAATAAAATGGTTACTGGGATAATGTTTTACCTACGTAGTTAGCATTTGAAATTGACATGTTTTTTTTATTATACTTATTGCCCCTTATATTATCTTCAATATTTTATCGAATATTCAAATTATTTACAGAGAGGTCCCAACAAGGTACCGATATACTCAATGGTGGTAGTAGCAGTGGTCACCGTCACATTCATCATCATTGGTGACATCAATCAACTCGCACCCATTGTCACTATGCCGTTCCTCATCACTTATGCTTGCATTGACTATTCTTACTTTGCTCTCGCCCAAACTTTTGATTTGCAACATAGACGAGAAATGAGGTATGATTCCTTATTTTTATTTATTATTACTTATTGTTTTAATATATTTGCCATAGCAAAATAATCGAGTACTTAAACGTCCGGGTATTGTGTTAATGCGCAAAATACAAAAGTATAAGGAAAGTAAGCAATTTGATTAAAAACTAATAATGACCGCCAAAGAACACACAAAAATATTTAATCACAAGAACCTTCACACTCAAATTACTTTTTAATTGCTCGAGAATTAAAAAAGAAATTAACGTTCGTAATGCAACCATTTGATTGTAAACTGTATTGATTTCAGATACCAAGGTCATTCACAACGTGATACGCAAGTTTACGGCGCTACTGGCAGTGACCTAGACTTGCTGTTCCCAGAGAGAATTAGACATAAAAATGTTGGGGTACGTGATACACTTGTTACGGCCCGCTCCATATTGGTGCTGAATAAAGAAACACCAACTGATCAAACTTTAAAAAAACGTTCATTATACTTACCGAATAAGTAGTTGACATGGAATGGTAATCGAACACTATACACAATATACTTAATATTGTACTGTACGCTTAATATATCGCCAAAATATCAAATGATTTGTATTCTTCTTGGGCGATCTTATCAGTTATCACACACGGCATAAGGCAAACTTTTACAGACAAACTTTGGATGGAGGTGAGATAGGAGTCTGATATGAGTCTTGCAGTGTACAATAATAGTTATGAACTACCTACTTGAAAAATGAACATATCGTCCCTTAGCTTACAACACCGCTTAAGTCATTTTTACCAACTTTACAGGAGACGAAAAAAACTGTCTAATTTAAATAATCTGTGTTTTTTTTCTATTGCTACTTAGTACATACTCTAATTAGCGGTTAAGAAATAATTATTTATACTTATTTTAACGATTTACTTTATTTTAACTTTTATTTTATGACTTGAGCAGTGTTGACTGATATTTTATTAGATTTAGGCGGTGTTGTTTGTGAAAATGTTAGGGATTAAGGTATTAAAAGATGATTTGCAAATAAAAACTTTAATTAAAAAATATTTCAAGAAAATTAACACTCTTTATCTTATCTTTAAAAGGTATCTTATCTTAAATCTTAGGAATCACATTGTTGAGATCAATTGCTTAAAGTTATTTAGTAATACAGAAACCTCTAGTTGGAACGTAAATGAAATAATATTTTTTTTATATTAATAGGTAAATATTTTAAATATTAATCTGAGTTTAATAAACTCCAAAGAAATAACATAATTATAATACAAATAATAAAAAATACTCAAAATTATTTAGTCTTTAGTTTAGTTGCAGTCTTTAGTGATTGCTGTGTGGAAGGTCATCATAAAAAGAATGGCAATTAGATGGCAATACACTTTTTAGGTCTTGCAAATCCTGATACTTCCGCTTTGTAATTGATATTCTAGCTGCGTACAATTTCTGCAAGCTATTTATTTGTTTAATGCTGTTAATTGGCGTGGGGCGATGTGGTAACGGGTGAAGATCGTCATCAAAACTAACTTTATACCAAATTGTGCCATTTGGTCTGTATTCTAGCATACGTAAATCTGTGACGACAGGGTCACCTGCTTTTTTACCAGGTCTTATAGATTTATAAATTAATTCTTTCGAAAAGTCTGTAAAAAAACTATAGTCTAAATAACGAGCTTCGTAGGGCATAGGATCACTCCTAGCAGTTTTACTTATAGCCATGTATTGATGTGGAAGGTAAATTTCTTTACCTTTTAATTTACACTCTATGGCACTATGTACCGAATCACATTCCATGTGAGTATGGCCTTTTTCCAGGTACTTTTGAGTAATCAAAATATTTTTTTCAATCGCTAAACGTAATAAAGCATTGCTTAAGGTAACATTGCGATTTTGAGCACAACAACCATCGGAATATAAAACCACAGGCAATAATTTTATACTCAAAACCTTCTCTAGATGGTCTACTAAGCATGAAGCAAAAACAGAGGCTTCAAGCGTACTATTTGACTCATCAAACCAATAACACATTACTTCCTTAGTTGCTATATTGTATAATGTAAAATTATGGACGCATAATTTAGTTTTATAATAAATTGCACTAGCTTGAAGATACGGGGCTAATTTAACCGATTCCACATCCTGTGTGAACACGTGACAGGCTCCGGACTGTGCAATTCCTTTGTCAGTATCCTTCTCTTTCCTGGCTCGATCTTTCTTCAGAACATGTTGAGAGTATTCTTCATCAGTAATGTTTCCAGTTTTATGACTGCAACAAACGTCGCATTGATCTTTCTTTGGGTGGAATAGGCTAAGATTGAGTTTCAAAAATAATTTGTCAAATAATTTACGGCCAAGGCATTCTCTACCCTCTAATTCACAATTATCTTTATATGCGTGATAGAGCTGTGTCATGTTCGAGAAAATTGGTTCTAAATATTCTCGTGATGTTTTAGCACGACAGTAATGCGACGGCATCTTTGGAAGATCTGCTAAAAACTTTTCAACATGTTTGTGGTCTTCAATTTTCCCTGGATTTCTACGATTACTGGTTGAAGTAGACACATCGGGAGGCATAGCACAATCGGTTTTTGTCAACCAATATCTTATAAACCAATCTTTAATTCCAAGAGTGGCCAAGAACATTTTTTTGCAGACTTGGTGACGAACATTATCAATCGTCAAAACGTAAGTTCGACTATCAGTTCTCTTGGATGATTCTGGATTTTTTGTAACTTTCTTCGGTACTTTATTAACGTGAGAAGTTATAAATGATCTTCGCTGCTCCCAGTTCATGTTCTTCCAGAAATTTTCAAATAAATATTTACGCTGTTGCTCGTTTATGTTGTCACATGACCTGAGTTTGGATTTCTTGCAAAACGCAGAAGTGCATGGTGGTTTTATGGATCTTGCAGGCTTAAATACGTCTTATTTCACTTTAAATGTTTCATTAATCTTTGCTTTTCTGTCTCTTCTGTAACCTAAATAATTTTCACCCTTCATCCGTAATTCTTTATTTATATTGCGTTTATATTTATTTGGATCTTTTGTCGCCTTGTTCTGTCGTTTTTTATGGCTTAACAAATCACCGTGATAAGCAACATTACTGAGTATGACCACTTTTGAAGAACATGATGGAGTAGCAGAGTCGCTGGATTGCTGTATATTGTTTTGGATTGTTTTATTTTCATCTGTGTTAATTACTCTATCCGAAACTGGGTCTTGAGTATTCGTAGTTAAAGCTTCAATGTCAATATTTCCTAGTTCTTGTATAACGTTCTCACATTCTACCGAGATATTGGCTACATTCAATGCAGAAGGCTGAGGATACTCGATGGTCACTGTAGCAAATTCGGGTGGTATATATTGCAGATTAAAGAAGTCATTACCAACTTTTTCTACAACTTGTAGATTGTGAATGTCAATGTTTTCAATATTATCCAAGTCTATGTTCTGGTCAAATATTGTGTTTACATTATCCTGGCTACTTGTAATACTTTTTATAGACTCCCCGAAGCTTTGATCATTTATTGGTGTTGCAATAGTTTCATATTTATTAGTAGAATTGCATGCTTTAGTGTCAGAAGAATTAATGTTATTTTTTTTATTCAAATCTGAAATAAATAATAGGAATTATTGCATTAAAAACATAAATAACAAAAAATAAACGCGGACCTCATAACAAACCCATAATACTAACCTAGTTTAATTTTTTTTTTATCTTCTTTGCTACTTTGTTTACTCCGTTTAATATGCCTTGACATCAGTCCTGATTCTTGTAATTGGCCAAATAACCATTCATCACCTGAACTAAGATCACTCCAGGAATCTATTTCTTCTCCATCCATAGCGTATTACAATTATTGAGTATCCTAAAAGAAATAAAATACATTTTGAAACACCGCCTAAGTTAAGAAAAAATATTTAGTAAACACCGCCTAAGTACGTAAAGATATTATTTTATCATTTATTTCTAAATTAATACGCGTAAATTAATAAACATTACTTTATTCTATAGCTTACCTCTTAATCTTCTATTTAAACTTCTTGCATAGACGTTTCAGCTATAAAATTCACATATAAATTGAATAATCACGGAGCGCGAAATATTTTCGCGAGAAAAGTATGACAGACTAACGACTTGTGCGGTGTTGCGACGCCAACTGACTTGAGCGCTGTCACTATTTTTTGAATAACGGCTTTTGATTGGCTGAAATCCGTTTCATGAGACCAATGGTTCGACGCGCAATGCGCAGCTTCATCCAATGGCATTAAGGTTAAACTAGTCGCGGGCTCGAACTCAATCAAGGGCGTGGCCAAAAAGCGCGCTGTCTCATCTAACATCGTGTGCGACAGAAATAGTACCAGTGATGAGCAGTTAGACGCTATCTATTTGCACGACGTATTGTTCGCACGCACACAAACACAGCAAAACGTCACTGAACGGTGCATATATCTGTGCTGTGTGTGTTTACTCGTAGTAAAGTCGTACGCGCTGCTACGATTTTGTGATGCTCGCATGAATTTTAGTAATTATTGTCACAGGGCATTGTACTTACTGAAATTTTTTTATGAAAAGTTGATAACACAATATCCGATGAATCTACGAAAGGCTAGGGATATAATTCTGTAGGTAAGCAGTTACTTTTTTTTTTCTAAGTACCAATAACTTTATGTACCTACTAAACCTAATAGGTACCTACAATATTTGTTGTATTTGTTTAGTTTTCGTAAAAGTAGGTAATTACCTAAAAGTATGTTTACTTGCTAAAAATAAAGTAAGAAACGTAATAAAAAGTATAGTTGACAACCCCAATCGAGTTCTCACGGAGCGCGATAGCCACAAAATATAAAGGTACCTAGTTAGTTCTATGGTATAACTACATACAAAGCGCGCTCGAGCACGTAGGTATAAACAGTGAAGCAGGTACATACCTACATGAGATTGACTTCTGTACCTATGTATTTTGTGCGAAAACATTCGGCTTGGCGGTTGCCCGTTGATATTATCAATATTCCTACTTGCGGTAATCTACAACAATTTATTATAAAGAGCCTAAAGAGGTAAAGTTTGATTTATAATAAGCATGATCATTTCTTCTGTCTGGGTGTTTTTATCTAATTATAATAATATGGAAATATTTAGAAATATACCTCTAAGTACCTATGTATATCTGTTGTCTAGTAGGTACCTACACATAACACAAGCTCTGCTTAGTTTGGGACTGGACAGCGTAGGTACAGAGTTGTGTGATATTGTGGAATATTATTATTATATTATTATTACCTGCTAGTAAAATATCAATTCGGTCCAGCCGAATTGAACATTGACCTGAACAAATAGAAAGACAGACAGACGGAAAAATAAATAGGAAAAATACAAAAATAAATAAATTAAAAATGGGTTTAAAAACTATTTATTTGTTTTTTCTGTCTATCTGTTTGTTTGTTTGTTTTTTTGTTACTTATAATCTACATAGGTGCAAAGTTCTAATCAATACAAATTATACAAGCCTAAACACAAGGTAGTTACAGTATACCGTTGAGGAGTTCCCTTAACAATTACACTTCTTCATCATCAGACCCTTAATGACAGCCCTACTCTATCTAGGTGTAAAGTCCTCATCAATACAAATTAATCAAGCCCAAACACAAGGTAGTTACTGTATACCGTTGAAGAGTTCCCTTAGCAATTACACTTCTTCATCATCAGACCTTTAATGACAGCCCCACTCTATCTAGGTGTAAAGTCCTCATCAATACAAATTAATCAAGCCCAAACACAAGGTAGTTAGTATAAACCGCTGAGAAGTTCCCTCGACTGTCTATCGGCTCCATCATCAGGTCGACTCCATACCCTTATCAAATTGTAGTGTTTAAAAATCCTAATTGAAAAACATAGTAGACGCATCACTCGCCCATATAATTTTCGAAAGTTCCCCTCGGTTTCCCTAGGATCCCATCATCAGATCCTGACCTCATGGAAATGGGACCATCTTGGGAGTATACCCTTTCCAACAAAACAAAAATTTTGCAAATCGCTTCACGCATCTCAGAGTTATGCGCGTACATACATACAAAAAAAAAAAGCAACATACCGGCCGAACGTATAACCTCTTCCTTTTATGAAGTCGGTTAAAAACAATAGAAAATAGTCTAATGGTTTGCACGACACGCGCTGTCGTGCAAAAAATTGTGCAAAAACGCGTGAGCGTCTTCCCTCCGCCCCGCGCCGCTGCCGGGGGAATTTTATCAAATGAAATGCACGATAATTCATCGTAAAACGAGTGCGTATAAAAGTACGATTTAGTGCTTTAGAAAATAGCGATTTTTGAAAAAACCACTGCTTAGATCAATTTGAAATAAATTTTATAGAACTCTCTGGTAATTGTGCTGTGTCGGTACGGTCTACGTTTTGGAGATTTTACACGATTAGTGGTACTTTTTAACACCCAAAGTTGCGTCAAAATTGTCATGAAAAACAAAACTTTGGTGGCTCATAACTTTTTAATCGTTATTTTTTATTTTTTTTTGTTTCCGTACCGACAAATGTAATTACAAGATAAAACGTTGTCGTGTTTACTTTTGGAAGTACAAATTCACACTGTGGAGTAATACCACCCCAAACTTTCTATGGAAAAAATATCGACTAGTGTAACCTTAAAATTTAAAAACCGCCAATTTTCGACTTGAGCGGTGTTGTTAGCTAAGGGACGATATATGATGTTGAGCTGAAGCTTAATACAGAAATCTGTTTTCCAGGACTTTACTCCATCTCCAACGGACTCTGCGATAATGAATGGCCGCATGTCTAACGGAGATGTACGACGACCTAGTGTTAGTGTACATTCTAAGAACAAGAACTGGTACTCGCACCTTTGTAACAGATGGTTGTCCCTTGTTGGGGTGAGTACCTGCTCAAATAATGCTATGGTAATGACTAGAACGTAGATTATATTATGCATAAACTCGAAACATATTGTGGGCTACTATTACTAGGAACTAGGAGTGCAATAATATAAGAAGCTAGGCGAAAATCGAAGGTCATTTTGTCCTCAATGACTCACTAAACTGACTTTTGACTATGATTTAATTAGTTGTTTAATTTCAGGTGGCAATAAAGCTATTGTTGATGTTTCTCGTCCACTGGGGGTATGCTCTCGGCTGCCTGACTATTCTGTGGCTGTTCTGGCTTTACATTGGTGCCGCCAACCCCGCACTCAAGCCCGGACGCGCTTCAGAGTTCCGGTTCTTCCATTGGCTTAAGATTTCTTTCCTACAGTTAATTGGGTAATTATTATTTATTTATTCAAACATTGCTTATATTATAGGTATGTTTCCAATCTGATGATGTTCCTTTAAGCCCTTAAAATTAATAATATTAATCACTTAATTCACTAATTACATATTATTACAAATTATTTAACCAATGTTTATGTAAAAACTACATCATGAATAATACCTGAAGTAACAAATTAACTACTTTTATTCCCATAACGAGGGCGACGCCATTGGTAGATGCTGACAACTTATTTCTCATTATTCAGGAAACGCCCCCTAGAATACGAACAGTTGGTTGTGACACCCGTACATGCAGACATATCCGTAGAACAAGAGAGATTGAACGATGACAACGAAGACTTCGCATCAAGGCGTCGGTACCACCAATCTACTGCGTTACAAAGTCATCTGGTCAGCGTCGATAGCTAAATAAATCAAAGTGAACAAAATAACAATATCAATTAAACATGTTCTAACATGTTGCTGACCAATCAATATTTGCTACACATCACATTTCTATGAATAACAATATTTGACCTAATATACAAAGAACATTAAATCAAATCTGAAACTAACATATTTATACCTGTCTCTGCTCGATTGTAGTCTGATGTCATTCATATCGATATAACCAAGTAATTGATGTGTGCAGCTACACCAAGGCCTCATGGACTAAAAAGTATCCTCATAAAAAGATGCAATATGCAATTCTCAAAAAAGCTGTGTAACTTATAAAATATGTGCTGAAAAAGCGAATACTCACCTTTTCAGTATCTATTTTATTAGAAAAAAAGTTGCAGAAACTGAGAATACATGAACCTGGCTCTGCATGACAGTAATTCGCTTAATGCTACTTTTAATCTTGAAAGCACTTCGCTATAAAGGCTTGTTATAGCTATAAACAATCCATCTCCTCATCTGTTCTGCCTGTATTTGTTTTGTTCTTTAGCACATATTAAAAACAATTTACAAGAGCACTAATTTCAAATGTTTTTTTTTTCAAATTATTCATATTTATTTCTTACGCTAAATAATTACTTTGTAGCATTTTTGACTGACTTTTAATTAAATGTACATACATAATTATTTTATTTTTGCATCTCTAATAGAGATTATTATAATTATTAAGATGTAACATTAAGATATAAGATATTATTAAACTATCATAAAATTATACACATATTTCATGCATAACTTTTGTAAGTTTAACTAAAATTGGATTAAATTATTTTTATATGGTATAGATATCTTTTAATATTGATACTCCCTATCTACGTGTTTTCTGAATACAGCCTGTCCCCGAAGTCGATGTCGACAACAGTTGCAAGAAAGCTTTAAAAAATCTTAGTCATGTACTTTTCAAATGATTATCCACAAAAAAGTAAACCTGTAACAATATTTGACTCCTGTAGCTACAAACGTTTATTTGTTCGTCTGGATTTCTTCTCATGTTAACCTGCATAGCAGAGCATAGTGGTTCAGCAATTTGGAACCTGAAACTTGAGTAATTTGCTTTAGTTTAGAAGATGTTCAATTTTGTCGAACCACATAATATTTAACAAAATCACGTTACTTGTAAGTGACTCTTGAAAAATAATAGTAATGGCAAATTACATCAAAAGTTGGGGCATTTTAGATTCTAAAACATTAAACCACATAGGTACCAAATTGTTCTCGAATTCAGCTCCGATCTGAACAATTTTACGGCGCGTCGCGTTCTGCGCGCGCCTCGAAGAGCCATCAGACCACCACAGATGGGGCCCAGTAGGGCTGATGCCGATACGGAGCCGCGGATGACAACGTGTTGCCGGGGCTCCGGCTCGAAGTGCAGGAACAGAAACGGAGTGGTTTTTAGTCAGTAAGAGTCTGACACTGCCTCTCGCCTCACCCGAGTGAGAGAAGTCATTGGATGATTATGCCCCCACAAAAAAAACCGAACAATTTGTTTTGATAAAAATTCCAGTACCCAATTATTGGGTTATTATACGACATTACAATGCAATAAGGCTGCCTCATTGGCCGAGTGGTCGCAAGTGTGACTGCCGGGAAAGGGGTCTTGGGTTCGATTCTCGGGTCGGTCAAAGAATTATTGGGTTTTAATAAAAATCTCAGTAGTAGCATCAGTATAATATGGCAATCGGCTCACCCCCTATTAAATGGGACTCATAACATAAATAGTGAAAAGTGGGCGTTTACATTGTACAATGACACTAAGTGCCGTCCTCCATCTCTGCCTACCGCTTCGGGGATTAAAGACGTGATGTCATGCGAATGGAATTAAAATTAAAAATATAATCATATTCTCATTCAATGCTTTGACGATATACCTAATTTTCGGTTATGCTAATTGTTAAGTATTTTACGCAAAAAGATGACATCATAAGTTATAATCTCATACAAAGTCCATACTAAATTGGTAGGTTTAAAGCAGTTTAAAGGTCATTTATAAAAACATCAATAATATTGTTTTTTTTTGGGAATACTACAGACCTGTGTTATCAACTTATCGACCCCTTAAGTATGGACCATTATTTATGGCACACCTGTATATTATTAGTATTGTTAGCGAGAAGTAGGTTGAGTAGGTACCTATATACCTACAGTACATGATTTATTTCTTTCTCTAATCCGGGACCAATCTGGGATTTGTTAAAGTCAAAGTCAAAGCATTTATTACAAATTTTCAATTAATCCATATGCTAAGCCCTTTTGAAACGTCAAAAATTTAATTGTTCGTGTTCGTCCGTCCGTCTGACTGTCAGTGAAGCTAGGCGCTCGTTCCAAAGTGTAGGTTCGAATGGAGAAGAACGACCAAAAAGTCAATCGTTACTATTTAAAATAATGATTTTACAGTCTCATTGATACATTACCTGATCTTTTATCTAATGTATAGGTCACTATAGGTACTTATATAAGTGAGAACGATGTAACGATAATACAACGCCAAAATTTAATGGGACTCCGGAATCAACTCCTGAAATAAAATAAAAAGCTATGAATGATTGTTTCAAATATGGTCCCCTCATATTATGTACACTTGCAATTTGAAATAATGACAAATAAACATTTTTGATGATTTTTTTCAGATGAAAACAAAAAGAAATGTTCGACGCCACAAGATATCTGGATTACATTGGAGTTAAGACTAGTTCTTAGATTATGAGCAACCACTGAGTGTACGTATAGTCTAGCGGAGCCGGACCATCATGCTGCCAAGCATTCTTATCTTCTATTTAATCTGACAGTTTATAGTACGCTTTTCTACATAATTCGTGTTTTACGCAAGTTTTACATTTTTTTCATTAAATATTTTGTAATTTATTACCTATAACATTTAACACATAATCACATACCTAATATTTCTGCACTTTGGACAGTCGGAATTTCGGTATAGCTAACTTATTTTTGAAGAGGACATCACTTCAATGATCGCCAAAGCCCGAGCTACTTTCGCGCAGCTGAGACCTGTGTGGCAGTCACGGAAACTAACCCGAAGGATAAAACTGAAAGTCTTCGGGTTCAATGTAAAATCCGTTCTGCTCTATGGGTGCCAAACGTGGAAGGTGACTAAAGACATCTCACGCCAAATTCAAATCTTCGTTAACCGATGCCTGCGTCGCATTCTCGGAATTTACTGACCCGAGACCATCTCCAACGTAGAGCTTTTGGAGAAATGCCACGAAAGCCCAATCGACTGCCAGATCAAGCGCCGCAAGTGGGGATGGATAGGGCACACGCTCCGAAGGGATCTTGCTGACCACATACCCAAGCAAGCCTTGGATTGGAATCCCCAAGGGAAAAGAAAGCGTGGCCGTCCTCGGCAAACCTGGCGTCGCACCGTACTGGCAGAAGCGACGAGCATCGGTATGACGTGGAGTGAGGTGAAGCGTGAAGCTCAAGACAGATCACGATGGAGAATTTCAGTGGACGCCCTCTGCCATCTAGGGGACACAGGATATTAAGTCAAGTCAAGTAACTTATTTTTACCTCTCGTATTATATTTATGCCGATCTCCTTTTTCAAATAATTGTAGATTATTTTACGTATTTACATAATATTTTCGTATATGTATATAAATTGAATTGAGAAGGTACTGATGATATTAATTATCGTTTTAAATATAGTTTTCTCAGAGATTTGCGATGGGGTAAGTTATATATTGCTCAAATAGCTTTTGCAAAATAAAAATAGATTATACATCCGCAGCTCGACCTCACAACAAAATGCCCGAGGGCAGTATGCTGTGAAAATAACTAAAATAGACAAGCCTTGCTGTATTTACGCCCATGAACTGCCTAGTTTGTCTAGCCGCATATGCAGCTGAGTTTAATCTCCCCGAAAGTGCTTTTATATGGGGCCCCCATTGCAATCTATCATCTAGTGTGACACCTAAAAATACAGTTTCTTTAACAAATTCCAACATTCTTTACTTTGCACGTTTGGTAAGCTAAATTTAATGCATTTAATTTCTTTTTCATTAAGCGCCAAGTTATTAATAGTCTGCCAAGCGAGTCTAGTCCCATGAAAGAGGCGGCAACATCCCACTTATTATCTCTTTGGGCAACACTAATATAACACGATGAAAACATTGATTGTTTTTTTATTTATTTCAAATATGTTTTTTTTATCAAAAATTTAAGTATCAATAAGTTTTCACCCGTTTTCACCAGTGTTGCCCCCTGAAAGATTTTTAATTTGACGCCTTTTTCATGGGACTAGACTCGCTTGGCAGACTCTAGTAAACCAATTATGGAGTTATGGACTCTAAGAATGGAGCCGTTTACGTCGTCAAAATTATCCGTAAAACCTATTTTAAAAATTAATGATATATCATATGAAATTGCACTTTTGGTTTATTTTCGAATATGTATGGTGTATTGTTATTGTAGACCAAAAATAATTTTAATTTGTTTGTTTATATAGGAAAAATATTTTCAAGAACTAGTAACACCATAATAAATATCCGTAAAATACATAGGTAGGTAAAATATCAACACTGAGCACCGCAATTTGGCTCTCAGTATTATATTGTATACCTAGTCTAATATGGCAATGGCACTCTGCGCATAGATAGACCTACTCTGCGCCGTCGGCGCCGTCATGGCGCCGTCAAACGAATGAATGAAATGCAATACATGTCAAATTGTCACGCAGTCATTCAAATTCATTCATTCATCGTCATCGAGTTCTACACCTGTGGTCTCGATAGTGTTTATTTTTATTGTAAAATTGTTTAATTTCTGGCTTTCTGAAATAATTTTGTTGTAAAAAATAAAGTGATTTTTTGTAAAATGGCAGATGATTTAAGAAATTATAAACTGCAACTTCAACAGGTTGGTACAATTCAGTGTTATCGATCTTTTTTGTCATCGTGGTATTTTCATCATGTTTTGATCATTGATTTCAGCTTATAATTTTGTAATTTCTTTATAGGTGGAAGCAGCGTTGCTCACAGATGGTGAAAATGAAGAGTTGCTGAAATTAAAGGCTGACTTGGAAGAAGTAATAGAGTTGACACAAGATCTTATCAAAACTCAAGACGCTGACTCCAAAGTGCCTAATATTCATGGTTCTAGTAATGATCATGATGTTGCAGCATCCGTGTTGGCGGCCGACGATGAGGAAAGCTCACACAAATACTTTTCAAATTGGCAAGTTGGCGAGAGATGTTTGGCGAAATGGCGATCAGATGGACAGTAAGTGATTCTTTGCTTTCTCATGCTATTTTTGCCTTTAATCTCTCTTATATTATTATTATTGTATAAAGTCATATTCTTATTATATTATCCAATTCTCGTTATCGCCATCAATAGCCTATAACTATCCTGCTGCTAAAAAGACTTCTTCTCGTTTGAAGGAGGAATGAACATTAATCTAGGTTTTCTCTCTGTATTATAGATACCTTCGCCATCTGTCGATGGCGTCTAAATAACCATAAAATCCATTTATTTTGAGCTATCTCTAATTGTATCTTTATGCACATCTTTGTAAATTTGTCCCCCACTACCCACTACTCCAAATTAATGCTATTAATGTTCTGTATCATCAAATGTTTTCGTATATACATTTCTTATTATATAGTATTATATGTAATAAAACAGTAGAAAAAGTGTGTAAATACGTTAAATATTTTTTAAATTAAAAAACAAGATAGGAAAGAGCAATGAGTGTGAGAGAGCCATGCATCGGCACAAATGGGCTACTCTGCTGGAGGGACACTCCGGCCTTACAGAAAACAGGCGTGGAACAACTTTTGCGTTTCCTCTGTCGTCATATGAGTGAGGTTACTGAAGGTCCAAGTACCCCGATAGGCAGACAATGCATTTGAACCACCTTTGGTGTTTTGGATGTCTTTGGGTGGCAATGATTAGTCTATTTGTTTACTGACATATGTCATAAAAATTGTATTTATTATTTGAAATAAAAAAACCGTTTGTATGCATGCTTCTTTGTTTGCACACACAATTCTTTCAACCTAGCAGAAGGATTAAAGTAAAACAAAGGCCTGGGCAACATATAGAGCGTAATGTCTTGGAAATTGGAACAAAACAACTGCCCAAAGTCAATAATCTGTGTTGAAAAATGAAAGAAAGTGTTCTGTGGTGAGAAAGTTGTGGACAGAAGTTACAAATGCTTATCACTTATTACAGATTTTATGAAGCTCTCATTGAAGATGTCACTGAAGGTACATTAAAAGTTAAATTTGATGGGTATGCAACAGCAGAAGTGGTATCCATTAATGATGTAAAAGTTATACCAGGAATAGGTATAAAAAGACCTCACAGCGGTGACGAAAGCAAGTGAGTATAAACAAACTTTCCAGTACACATAATGCCAAACCTTTAATTCCCTAGTCATTTTTGATTATAATTGTTATCATTATTTTAGTCTTTTGGGTTATCCGTTTCCGGATATTCAGGCTACCTCATAATTATCCATCCCTGTAAATGCCTTGCCACTTCAATTGTATTTGAACTAGCAGTTATTATCTCGGGCAACCCACATTTCACTTGTTGCCCACATAGGGGTGATCGTATTGCCATAATCCAGGTTGTTTTCTATTCTCATGCACTATTAGGATACATATTATTACACCTTTACAGACTGTTTCATGTACTAAATTATGTTTGTTTATTGTTTCTTTATAGGCATGGAAAGGGGTACAATAGAGAATATCTCAAGAAGAAAAAACAGAAGAAACAACAAAGATTTAAACAAATAGAAGAAGAAAGAGAAACTGAAAAGAACAAGTGGTTAAACTTTCACACCAAAGCTGCAAAGAAACCTGGTGTGCGAACAAAGAGTATATTTGCTTCACCAGACAATTTGACCGGCAGAGTAGGCATCGGCACCTGTGGCATATCAGGGAAACCTATGACTGAGTATACTCCTGGAGAAAAGTGGAAGAAAGGTGGATAATATTATTTGTAAATTTAGTTTAAGTTAGGTTTTATTTAGTCCTTGACACCCAGTAATTCAAAGTCACAATTTGTCACTTGGTGTTTGAAATAGTGCATGTTTCAACTGTACTAATATTACAGAAATTGTGTTTATGCTAATGTATTTATGTTATGATAATATAACATACAACAATTATTTGCTTTTATTTGTTTCTTTAATTGTTTAAGAATTATATATAGATTGACCAATATTGTTAAAGCAATTTCATAAGTATTGTGATAGGAAACAAATTAACTAATACATTTTTAATTAATTAAATGATATAACATACAGTAAAGCCCCTATCACTAATTATCACCAAGCGGTCAGTCAGACTACAAATTATAGGGATAGTTTGTAGTCTGGCAGAGCCGCTTGGTATAGGGATACGAATTTTCACTCATATCTGTCCAGTAGATTGGTGTCAAAGAGTAATGTTACAAACTGGTGGTTGGAGCACAACGTGAGCGACAGAATACATTTTTTTTATGTAACAGAAACTAAACCAAACAATATTTTTACATAACAATTATCCTTACTAATATTATAAATCTGAAAGTGAGTTTGTTTGTTCCACTTTCACGCCGTAACTACTAAACCGATTGCTTTGAATTTTTGCGGACGTAAAGTTAGAAGTCCGGATTAAATAATAGGGTACTTTTTAACCCGGAAAAATTTGATATTCCCGAGGAAAAACAAAAGTATTGGTATAGATGGCGCTGTGTGTATTGGTATAAGTCACATAGGCTACTTTTTATCCTTTTGTGACGCGAGCGAAGCCGCGGGTAAAAGCTAGTATACTATATTTACAAAAGACTGCCTCGTTGGCCGAGTAATCACAAGTGCGACTGCCAGGCAAGGGGTCTCAGGTTCGATTCCCGGGTCGGTCAAAGTACTAATGGGGTTTAAAAAAATATTCTCAGTAGCACGGAACCTGGAATCGTGCCCGGTATATGGCAATAGGCTCACACCCTATTACATAGAGCTAACATATAGTGAAAAGTGGGTGTTACATTGTCCAGTGGCATTAAGTGCCGTAATGTGCACCTCTGCGAAAGGATAACCCTTCGGGGATAAAATCGCGTGATATTACGTTATGTTAAAAAAGAATTGACCGTGATGTGATAGCTATGATAAAAAAGCCGACACTTAATTTATCATCATGGTAAAACAATCGCTTTCCAGTCCTACTACCAAGCAAACACGTATTATAGTAACACTTATTACTAGATTTGGCGACATACCGTTCATTCGTGCTGCATAGTACGAAACATTGAATTACTGATAATACCTAAGTATTCTAATAGATGGCGCCACATTCTAAATTTGCTAGACAGTTACTACCACGGAACAGAATTTTTGTTCCGTGGTTACTACTGAGTATCGAGATGTCTCGATAATTAGAACAGCGACACAGTGAGCCACACAGCGGCTTTTGAGTTCTGTGTTGTTGATTCTTTTTCTAATTTCATAATTTGTATAAGTATAATTTAGAATGTGGAAATAGGTAGTAAAATTATTTCTGGATAGAATGATTTCAGCCAAAGAAATTTGTGTGGTGTGAAGTGAGAAACCGCGTGATCAGGGAAAATTGGTTTAAGGAGGTAGGTACTTATGCCAGAAACGTTCCACCGTTTTTGCCCTGTACCTAATCTAGTAGAAGTCTGGCGTGACGATATGTTGGTATATATAAATAGATAGACAAGTACTTGACACGGCTCTGAAATCAAAATCGAAACTCATTCTGATAGTCGCAGTTCGTCCTCGTTGTATCCACGTCCTGATGTTGTACACAGAAACCGGTTTAAATGTTCCTACTACTTATTCCATACTTAAGGGAGGGAGTGCCGCCGACAATACGAGCCAAGTGCAGTGCTAGGGCGATTATGCTTGATGATGATTATGATTATAAAATTTATTGATAACTCAAGGACCCCGATTCACTGAGTCATTCATGTTTGGTATGTAAGTTAGTATAAACCTATACATGTATTAGTTCGTTTAGTACACAAACAGCATAAAAGCTCTAAAACCAAAGTATTCACAAAATAAATATCATTTCTAAGAATGTTTTCCATTTACACTTCACAACCTTTTTTTTATGGCATATGCCGAGCGAAACGAGCAGACGGATCACCTGATGGTAAGCAATTGGCGTCGCCCATGGACACCTGGAACACCAGAAGCATTACAAGTGCGTTACCTGCCTTTTGGGGATTAGGAGTTTGAGGATTGTTGGGGATTCGGGAAAGGGGGGAGGGAGCTGGGTCTTGCTTTCTTACAAAAATATCTAAATAGCGAAAAATCCACTTCCTATTCCTACAATCAGTTAGCTCGTCCGTCTGGTCGTTTGTCCCTATTCCATAAATTTAGATAATAATCATAAAAAGCGCATTTTCACGTTTTCAAAAAGAGACCATAAAGATAAAAAACGAATGATCTCGAGTCCAGTTTCTAGCCCTAATTACCGTAAGCTACGGCGCGGCGAGAGACTACAGACGTAGCTCGTAGCAGTCGTAGCGCGTAGCACCGTCCGAACGGCGTGCTACGAACTAGGCGCTACGGCTATAATATTTGCCGGATTATACTTAATACAAAATTAAGGTTAGTAGAGTTAGGATTGGGCATATGCAGGGTTGGAAACTTGGCTGTTCATGATATCTAATTACTTTTTGACAGTGCAAGTGACTATGATCTCGTCTTGGCCACTTTTACATGAAAATGTTTTGTGGGGATTATTCTCTCTTGAAAATCTCGCAAGTGGTTATAAGAGGAACATTTTTACTTATCTACTACACTCGATGTACGTACTTGGAAATATGGGCTTACCGCAATTTTTTCCTTAAACTATTTAGCTTCACGATTTCTATACTGAGGAGATAACGTTTAACGGCTTACTCACGTAACTGTTAGATTAGGAATTCAACTAGTTTCAAACCACCTTAGGGGCTCATAATGAGAAGCATTGCATTGCATTCAAAAAACTTAATAATTAATTTAGTATTGAAACATACAAAATTAACTATTATAATTTAATAACTTGAGGGTGAATCGAGAACTATCGATGACGTATGTACCTACCTAAGCCCACCTTATCAGTCTCAGTCTGCCTCTGACCACGCTCAGGCGGTAATCTAGTCGAAACGTCAATTTAATTATGTAGAGTTATTTTAAAATATTATAAGCACATGAAGCAAAATTAAGTGTTAGTTTTGTTCAAAGTTTATTTTAGTAGGCATTAACTTTTACTTAAATCGAATGCTTCTTGATAAATCATATGGAATATGGAAACACTGTGAACCATGCTGGGAACATACTCGTGAGTAAGTAGGTACATCAATCTACATATCCCACACTGCCTTCTATTTTGTATCCAAAGACTTCTTTGTGGGTCTCTAAATTGGAATTGACGCAGACCACAGTATCACAGGTGGTAACAGTAACCCATTTCAAACCCGTTCCAGTCTAGAGGATTTTAATAAGATTTGAACCGCAATCAGGTTGAGTTGTGGCAGCTCCCCGAAGGTTGAATGCCTATATAACTTAACTAACTACACAATATATGTATGACCATTTCTCCGTGGTTTGGAAAAAGCGTCAAGCATTTAACATCAAAATTCCAAAATAGTTTAACATCCCCAAAGCAAGCTTGGGGTTCAAAATCTGAATCGAGCACATATATGTTTCTCGCGAGAAACCGCTACAAATTGAACAGCAAGTGCAACCTACAACGTAAATAGCCCGGCCGGCTACCAGGTAGGAAGCTACCTTGGTGATCACGTTATGAAAAATCCTCTGTTGGTGCATTACATTACAATTACAATTCACAATATTGTACGGTGTTTTCAAGTGAAAATTACCATATGGGGGTCTGTATTGGAACTTTGCAACAATGCTTTTCTTAAGATGGCTTCTAGCAGATAGAGAATCTGGATGCGAATCTGTTTACACTTGTCTTATTTTTTAATGTTGTCAAATAAATAATCTCCCACGGGATCGGCTATAAAACACGTAGATATTCTATACACGGAATATACAAGTTTAATAAAATTAAACTTTTACAAGTAACTAACCCAGTAGGCACCAACAAAAATAGTTTTACTTACATGTTCAAATTGTACATTTGTCTCCGTCTCGTAAAACTGTTTCAATAGGTAGATAAGTCGTAATATGAGATCGACAAATTCGTTTCTTGGAGCCAAAAACTTGTGCGATAAACCGTAGACCGTAGCTACTACGTAATGTATCTACGTACTACGACAAACAACGACAACCCGTAGTCTTAAACAACAAATATTTTTTGTACTCAGCTTGCAAACTCGTGTAGTCGTATTTTTATGTAAATAGGTACCTAGACGGCCTACGTAAATATTTATTTGTCGACCTGTCATCTTCACACATGTCTATCGATTCGCCTGCGATATGGGGTCGTCAGTAATAAATTAAATACATGGATGTCAATGAAATTATACACTTAGTTGGATTGTCAGTCTTTCGTTAGATCCAACTAAGGCATAAGTTACCTTACGTGTATAATCATAGACGTAAATGTCTGACTGCCTTGCCTTAGATTAAATAAGGTTTTAGAGCCAGCCTGTAGCGCACAACTGGGTTTCGTTGTCAAGTGTGGTGTCATTAACTGTTTAAATAAAATAAAATCACGAATCTAGAATTATGGTGTATTCACCTACACTACTATACACTATACACGGTACACCTATATACAAACTTTAGTAAGGGGATAAATATAATGACCACCACAAAATGCTTTGACACCCTTAGTTTTGTAACCAAAAATATCTACTTAACACCAGAAAAATAAAGTAAAAACATACAATAGTACCAGCCTATTTTAATCACGACTCAACTTTAAATTGTATTCGACCACCAAATTTAGTAAATGATCACCAAATCTTGATAGGTTAGATTAGGTTTTTTTTTAAGGGGGGAAAATCATCGAATTACTGCTCCCGCCTGGGTTAGGTTAGGTTTTTTTTAAGGGGGGAAAATCATCGAATGACTGCTCCCGCCTGGGTGAGGCGGAAGGGCGTGTCAGACTCTTACTTACTAAAAACCACCCCGTTCCTTCTCCTGCACGTCGAGCCAGAGTCCCGGTTACCCGTTAGGTTCTCCGCGACAGGTTAGGTTAGGTTAGGTTTTAAAATGTTGGTTTAATTTTGGTGATCATTTACTATTTTGGGGTTACTCATGATTTACTTGGAGTCATTTTACTTAAATAGGATAGCAAAGTGTTAAAACTTCGGTTATAATTTTACGTTAAAATGCGAGTTTCATTTTGGTGATCATTTACTATTTTTGTCTGCTATTTGTTACTATATCTGGTGGTAAGTTAAACATAAGCCCTTTAGTAATTGTAACTATCAATGTACTGTTTTTCCTTTGACCAATGACATGCATGATGTTGAGTAATGTTTCATACAAAGTATACAGTAGGTACACCACACACATATGCAGGTGTGAGTACCTAATTATAATACTATTACTTATTTATGACGAGTGAAGGGAAGCTCACTCAGTAGGCAGGTGCCTACTACCGACTTAAATACGTAGGTAGGCTTACCCATTCAACAAATTGCAGTGCTCCCTAGTTAGGCATTTTAAATAATATATGTCCACCCTTTGAATATATGCCAACGGTTAACATTTAATAAACGTGAAAATATAATCATAGTTTTATTTACATCTTCAGTCACCGTCGGCTTTGCCCACACTACTTAAAGACTTGATTCTGTAACAACAATTGGATAGGTATACTCATGGTATACCTACTCCAACTAACTTTATTGTATACTTCCTGAATAGTAAGCTTTAACTAGAAAGCTGTTTCACCATATTGGAATAGAATTTTTTAAATCAGTCCGGACGTTATTTTTTAGTCCGAACCGATTTCACTTATTCTTTTAGGTTTCATTCCCACGAAAGGGTTCCTCTAAAAGAATTTTTTGGATAGTTCGTCAGGAAACACGAGCAACAGCAGTCTATTCGATGCCGTGGCGGGCTACAACAGAACAATCACTGACATCGGGGGGAAGTTGAGAAATAACACTGAGAACTACAAAGCATGTGATATTCATTATTTAACGCATTTGGTAGAGAATTGTATTCATTCTCTAGTTTGTTATGAATAAGTAGGTACTAACACTATAATCGCGGTGCAACACAGAATACACGCAACTTTAACTAAAACACGGCACCCGCGTAGGAGTTAATGTAAGCAAATCAGTCATGTGCGCCTTCTTGTTTACAAATACAAGCCGTAAATTAGTACCACTTCAATTCAAACTGTAACTACGCCATCATATTTTACTATTATTACTTAACGTTTTTAAACAACTTCTCAAAGTGTTAGAAACAAACTGATACCCGGTTATTTATTAGTATTAGCCAGTTACCAATCTCCAATTAGGACAAATCTAATTCATTGTTTATTTATGGCAATTAGGTAAAGAATATTTCTAAGTATTGTTTAATAATAGCTTTTAGCTAACTAATGTTGTTCATTCTTGCACAGCATACTATTTATAAACATTGTTGGGATGAAGATGGAAACCGTACCCACGTGAAATACTAGTAATGTTAAATATGTAAGTGAATATAAGTAGGTATCGTACATAATGTAGGGTAGTGTGGTGCTGGAAACAAGAAACATAGTTTTACCCAGTTTGAAGCTTGTAAAGTATAGAATGTGCCAGTAACTTATCATTCGGCGCAGGTCGTAAAACTCGACGAAGGAAAAGGTTGCCGTTGTGTTCGTAGATAGTGTATGGGATGCCAATCTTATACATCGTGCGTTTTATGAACCTCTAGAGTACTGGTAAATAACTTGTACGTATAGCATACATAGAGGTATATGCCATGGGTTCAGAAGATTGTAGAGTGAGTGTTAACCAGCCTGTACGGAAGTATTAGGATATTGAACTATTAGGACTAGTAACTTGAATTGACAATTTTTTTTAACTAGTAACTTTGTCCTTATTGTAGTACTTTTAGTCTTGGATTGGATTCCCGAATCTAGAAGATAATGGATGATAAGTGGGCGTTACATTGAATATCAGCATTCTAGGTTTACCCTCTCGAATGCCTGTATATGAGACACAATAGAAAATACATTGTGTTTCGCATGGATCCACGTTTAGACACCCGACAGGTTAAAGGAACGATGCTACGTTTCAATATTTCAATGCACAAGTGCAACAAACAAATCTATTAATTAACAGCCAAGACTTCGCACTGCCATTAATTACTAAAACGAAGCATTCGATTTAATAATAGATTTCTAATTTCGTTTTGAACTGCCATTGACTGGCCCACTGCACGCGTACCCGATGAGGTCGGGTCGGGTAAAGTACATAGTTTTATGAGAATTTTAGATTTTGTAATTTTCGCTCCCTTTTACATTGTACACCTAAATCATTTTTTCCGTTTTTGACTCATGATCATGGTACTACTTAATTACCTACACCCTTATTGGTTGAATGGACGCCAAAGCGACTGCCAAGTAAGGTATGGATAAAATGTTTGAATTTGACAAAATAGTATTATTATTAGTCAAATTCTCAGTTGTAGCAGAGTTTGGAATGGTGATTGGTGTTGACTATAGGCTCGCTTATTACATGAGGCTCATAACATGACAGGCGAACAATGTTACACACAATTTGTATGCCTCTGCCTTCCTTTTTAGTGTACATATGTATGTACGTTGCAAAGCTGCCGAGAAGAAGATGTAAATGTATACTAAAAGTGCAAATCCGTCTGCTACGTAGGGGAAAACAAGTTTTAATGTCAAGTTATATTTTGAATTCTGAAACAAACCAGAATCACACGACTTAGAACCGAAACTTGCACCACTACTGAGCTGAAAGCATTTTATATTTTGAATCAAAGCACCGTGTCGCGGGTTACACACCCGCACGGGTCAATTATTTGTATGATCCATACAGTTATGTACCACGTGAGTGTTGTGTGTTAAAAGATGTGTTTGTAAACGCTAAAAAAAGTTAATCTAAAATCGCAAAAAACAAGCTAATCTGGATTTACTTTAACACAACTTTATTCCTAGCAACTCCCACGCGGTTTCACCCGCTGTTTGGCTCCTATTGATCGCGGTGTGATGTTTTAAATAAATGGACTATCCCACACATAAAGAATCCTATACAATTTGAACCAGTAGTTCCGGAGATCAGCGCGGTCCAACAAACAAACAAACTATTTAGCTTTATCTATCGATCTATATAAATAAAAATGAATTTCCGTTCGTTCGTCTCGCTAAAACTGGGGAACGGCTACACCGATTTGGCCAATTTTGGTATTGAAGTGTCAGTGGGTAAGGAAGTCCAGGAAAGCTTTAAAAGAATATTATTGGGCGGTACGAAGTTTGCCGGGCCCGCTAGTAATTTGTATAAATAGTTGATACAAAATATTCCAAGAATCCGACATGTCACAAAGAAATCAATACAATATATTATACTAATTTATCAAACCATTATGAACCTCGTAGTCGGTAGGTACTCATAGATAATTACATCGCCGCTCATGCAACCTGTAACGCAATCATGACAGTCATAATGCCACACATTAACATGCACGGAAACTTTAATAAGTAGATCAATATAAAATGAGTTTGTAACTCCTTACTCCACCCATGGAAAACTGGCAATATCTACAAGGACATGGTACTACGTGCGTCGTGTGACCTTACACTTAGAATAATTGTATTATAATTATAAAATGAATTCAAGCTGTTTGGAAAGCACCCACGTGTGACTGAACACAGTACCTCCCTACGATAATGCCATAGCCACTAAATACACAAGCTAAACAAACTGTAGCCGACCTGTAACTTGACGACCAATGATGGTTCACCTTATAGATCGATGGTGACATCAGTTTTAAAATATTATCAGTATTGTAACAAGTTACTGTTAATTCATTTAAATGTAATTAAAGTCGACCTTCTATTCAATTGGTACGCTCTCTAAGTCTCTATTCCGAGGTAAAAGATTTGCTTACACTTTCAATAAAATAAAGTCAAAAAATATTTGAACTCGCAACCCACGGATGAGAACGAGGGTAGTCCCATGGGGTTATTCTTGGTCTATTATCGCGTTTTTTGGAGCTCACAGACTTCGTGCGTACTACTTGCCTGCCTGTACTTATACAATCATACCTCTATACTTTAGTGCCAGTTTGTTTTTTTAAGTAAACACTTGGACCATAAAACGTCTTCCAATTGGTTTTTAATTCTTGTTAGGTACGCCGGCCGTCTTCGCTAAATAAAAAATCTACCCGCCTAACTTATTCGCTAGTAACTTTTTATGAAACTGAAGGTGCCTACGTAATCTCGACTTGAATTGAATCACAATATTAAATATGCAGGTACGAATTGGGTTTTCCGTTTAGGAAAGAATTCACATGCAGGTACGATGACCTGGATCGTCAGAGGTGGCCAACAATTAGAATTAGAGGAGTGCGGGCGGGCGGGCGCGTTGGGCGGGTTGGGCGGCCGCGGCGGTGGCGGTGGCGGCGGTGGCGGCGGCGGCGCGTCAGTCGGCGTCCGCGTCCCGCGTCAGGTCGCCGCCGCCGCGCGCCTCGCGTGCTATGAGTGGCGGGTATTATGCCGGCGCCGCAGCCCCGCTCCGCCCGCGCCGCTCCAGCGCGCTCGCCGGCCGCCAGCGCCGCCGCCGCGGATGCCGCGCGCCGCCTGCACCACACCACCCTCTACAGCGTCTACAGCGCCGACAACATAACGCACGCTATTACACGTCTCACGTCTACCGGAATGTAAATATTTATGGATGTCAGTTTTCAGTTGTTTAGATTGGCTGTGAATTTTAAGGTACGTAACTAATGTCTGGTGTTTCGATTTTTGCACGACATTTTTTAGACAAACAATTACTGTGTCGTTTGAATAGACTAAATATGTCGATTATTAAATTTAATAAATAGCATGTCCGTTCAATATCGCATTGTGCTTTGTGCCTTTGTACATAATTGCTGACGATGACTTCGATTTTAATGGCGCTCGAAGTACCCTTCTATATTTGGATCGATAGTTTACCATTAAACGTAGGTAGCATTAGTCGAACAGATTTTTCGCATTACATTACGTGATTAAAATATGACGGCGGTAAACGACAGTGCGCCGCCGCGAACATGCCAAATTGATATTCATAACAATTTAAAAGCTCTCGTAAACTTTAATGAATATCAATCAATACTTATTAGTCACACCAGTTGAACTTTTATTTCCACTGGCTTCTGCATAACTTTCTTTAAAAATATTCTCACGCTAATAAGCACAACAAAATCTATTTAAACTTGTTAGTTAGACTACTTATTAAGCAACTTTGTAGTTAACTTACTTGTTTCAATTTTATTCATTTTTTCAAATATAATCACCATGCAGTTGTGTCATCGCTACGCCCGCATACTTTTAGTTACTTTACGTACATTGCTAAGTTTCCGAGTTAGTGAACTAGACAGGTACAAACAATACAATAACATCACTCCACATACTCACCGCCACTCACTACTTACTACTACATCATTTCCTTGATGTCATACAAGACTTAAACGACATATGAATTGCAAAAATCGAAAATAAAATCTTCATTGTTATTTAAAATAACATATTCATTGGCATAAAATGTTTAGGTGAAAATGAAATCGACAAGGCGTGTTCGGGTACATGAAGATGCTATACGCCATAGGTAATATATTACCATAGTTTTTATTTTATTTTTCTAATCGTAGACCTTGCGTAGTCAAGATAATACCTCCTACCTGTTTATTTACCACTAAATTATTTTGGTCCTTAGCTGAAATATTTTAACTTGAAAATAATTCTTCTTACCTAACATCTACTTATTTTATTTGCTGTAGAATTTAGTGTAAAGTTATAAAAACTGATTAGAAACACTATAATATAAAACCCATGAAATAAAGCACACGTCCATCAAGGTGTGAATTGTACTAATATATTATACTTACTTATAATTTATTATCCCTTCAAGTTTAGTTCAGTCAAGTTTCTATGTCAACGTACTCTATCTTTTGTACATAAAACTATATTCAAAGCTATCAATCACTTAACCCAATACTTTACTTTCACAGAGTGTGTTGTATCTTCCTCGTTTGTACTTAATAAATAACATAAAATAATAAACTTTTAATCCAAACACAACTTCTGTAATTTGAAACTGAACAAACGTCTCGTTGTATATTTTATATGCAATATTAATAAATAGCACTTTAGTAATAGCACATGTTACCTCATAGTAGCAAGGTAAGAAGGTATGTAAACTGTAGCACACATTTCTATTACTGGAGATGTCAGGTAATTTAGCTTCAACAAATTAATTTATTAAACAATTTATTTACGCAAATGGTTCATAAATTCTTAGCCGTCAAATATATACACAGTATATAACATATAGAGCACTACAATAGCTACATAATTTATTGTGCCGGAGGCTACTACGGTTATAAATATGTATAACAATCTACCATGAGGGTTTGTTTCACCATTCGCGGATCAGTTCTGTATAGTAAGATAGATAAAATATATTATACATACATGTCGGCTGAAACATCGCCACGTGTTATTATCTATTCGTAATAATAGCGTCGTGTAACATTTTATTAAAATAAATTTTGTAAAACTCCAATGACCTTCCAAAATTATTCTCCGTTAAAATGTTCAGTATATTCAAAATAATAATAGTAGTTCAGTATATTTAAACCAAGGTACTACCGTGAAAGTCACATTCGTACATGTATGTGTAAGTATATACCGCAATTGAAATTATTTAAAAACGTGTTAGAGTGATTCTTTCGACTTGCGCTAATAGTACTACGAAGTGTTGCGAAACGTATTCAAACAATTAAATCGATTGCATTATGTACCTACTCTCATAACACTACTCACTTTGCGCTGGGATTACTTTGATTTTTACAAATAACTAGGTAATGGCACATTACCTATATGTAGAGTATCAGTTCATTTTTAATAAAAGTCGGTTTTCGAGTGAGGGCATTCCCTGCCCTAGGGTGCTACAAAACCGATTACAGATTTTTATCAGTACTCACTGATTATCTTTTTGCGATTAACAATCTGCCTGGCAGGCACTGTGATTACGACATTATCTACCCAAGATCGTTGGTGGAAGCGTTTTATGGCCGAGACCCATATCTAGCAGTGGACGTTTATGGGTTCCGATTGTAATTTTCAGCGCTTTAATTAAGTAAACCGAGGCGACCGCAATAAAAGTACGAACACAATCTAATTTTTCAGTCCGTACTTACTCAGTACTTACACTATTGAATTGAGTAAATAAAAAAAATATGATTTGATATTAAACATGTTAATAAAAATACTTTTCCTGTTGCAAAAAAGGTTTGCGTGTTATATCTTGAGTAGCCTATATCTTCATTCATAAAAGTCAATGTCCCCCCTCTTGTAATCGGAAGCTTTCCTCGTTATCTGTAGGATATTGCTGTGTCGTTCATTCCTGATACATAACAGGCTTAGATATGATCGCTGTTTGATACAATTTGTTCCTAATTGCCAGTGATAGCAGCTGCCAATCCAACTAACATTGTACGTGGGTAATTTCTTAAAGCCCCCATGGGAGTAGGCTTATTCAGAACTGGGCACCGCACCGCGCTCAACATGACATACACCTACCTAATGAATATTGCTGGTATCTGAGCCTCGTCTAATACCTACCGGGGCATAATAATTATTATATATATTGTATATATTATAATATATACCGGGCTCGTCTAATATATACCGGTACACTGTTTATTGAATTACAAAAGGATTTATATTGCTATTAACTAACTTCAGTGCCCGGCTATGGTCACGTACTAAACGCAGCCGAATTGAATAATTCTCTAAATTCAGTGAACAAGCTTCTTACTGGCTACTGGATTTTGGGTAGATTTTTCAGTATTAGGCTTTCAAAAAATAAGGACTTTGCTATAGCCTCAACATTGAAATACTTATAATTTTCAACAAACTACTTAATAAAAACCGATTTCCAGCTCCTTCGTCATTTTTTATATCGTTTAATAAGTAAGTTGGAATATAAACCTGCTCCTAGGTACCTACAACAAACACTTTTCTGAAAACCGTCTCGAAATCGGTTAAGTGTATCGCAAGATAGGTAATGGAGATAACTAAAAACTCCTTCTATTTTGAAGTCGGTTAAAAATTATTAAAAAAAAATTGTTCACCTATTAAAACTGAACGCAAGTAGTAAATAGCAATTGAAATAAAAAAATACGTGACATTGCGTTGCGTTCGGAGTTACGGAGCAATTACAAAACTATAAACGTAGTCGTAGTTAATAATTATATTATAATTATTACCTACATTAATAATTATTATAATTAACTAGCGACATAAAACCACAATTCATAAAACATTTAATTGTTTATGTTTGCTGTACATACTAATATACACAATCATCTTAAATCGTCATTATCTGACTGCACACTAAAAAATCTGGTTAACCAATACATCTCCACCGTGTTTGCAAATAATTTATCTGGAGGACGTTATAACGACATTCAATTTGGCAACGAGCGATTTGTCACAGGTATAATTTGTCGACGCTCGTTCACTGAAAAGAACATTTTACCGCTAAATCTGTTTCATCATCCGCTGAAGTGTAAACCAAGTTGATTTTTCATGCGTAAGTAATTACATTAGATTACGACTTCTTTGAAACATTGTACACGGTGGCCAATCAAAAAAGGGACCAGTGACGTTTGTTTCTGACGGTCTCTCACTCATAAAAACGATTCTAGAACTTTTATGAAATATTGAATAGTGACCCGTCAGCACATCGTCCATTGGAAAATTATGTTTGTAAGAATTTTCTCCGTTTCTTGAAGTCAAGTTGGTATATAAAATCCTTCAGCGAACAATATTATGGTCTTTCATAGTATAAATAAATATTTTAAGTACTTTTAAGAAGTATCATTAAATAGAAGTACCTAAGTATGCGGAAGTTGTAAGTTGTTGTTTTTTGAAACGAAATAAAAAGCGGTAAACACGATTAATTCGTGTAATTGATCATCATTATTTACGAGCAGAGAGATATATGGTGTCGATAATGTCTATTAAAATCGATTTTTAACTAGGTATTCACACAGGACTTAATAAAGGGTTACGAATTGATCTATTAACGAGTGGTGTCTCCTTAATGGATGTAGTCAGGTGACCTAGATCACCGCGTAATAATAGCGTGACCATCTGCAAACAATTACTGCGGGCAAGCATAAGATGGAATCCAATATAATTTATGGATAGTAAAAATAAGATTGGATCAAAACGTGATCCCTAGGGATCGCACCGGCACGAGGTCATTACAACCATTGACTCGTGTCTGTTTTATCACTACCTACGCTTTAAGTCTGTTCCCTCTAGTAGGTATATCGGGAAATAATCTATTATATCACCTCTCACTGTACGAATGTTGTTTCGTTTCGACTAATGATTTATTTTATTGAAGACGTTGTTATAGACAGAAACAATTTGTTCTAACACTAAGAATCGAGAGCCATTGGAAATAAAACATAGCGTTCTTTTGAAGTAGTTACACAAGAGTATAAAATTATTATCTTCATGTACCTAAATAAATATTATCTACTTGTCAGCCTCATATTGTTTCCAAAGGTCTTGGCATATAAACGAACACTATTTTCATACTTGGAATCGTAAATATGGAAATGATATGTAATTTCAACCAGTCTCAAATAAGCTTTTTTTTCTTACAGAACAATGCAATTATTCTTATGCCAGACCTCGGAATCGAACTTAGGGCCAGACTCAACGTCCCTGCTTACGGCTGCAAGATCAGAATCTATGTAAATAACATATTAAATTTTATTTAGAAGTTCAAATGTTACTACTTCTACTACTACAATATTGAATAAGTAGTTAGATTCGAATATGACTGTACAGAATTTACCACCAGTGGCGACCAAGCCTTGGGGAATGCACATCCTACGTCAATTAACCAAAATTACATTAGTTCTGACATAAAACCCTGTATTCACGAATAAGTAAGCATTATATGAGTTCTGATGTAACGTTTGCACTGTAGCAATGTAAACAAACGCGCTAATTTTAATACCAAATCATAAACAATAACAATAATGACAATAAATAACTCGCACGCACGTAATATCGACATCTCCAATAAACTACAACATATGCACGCCATCACAGAAACTCATTTAGAAGCATGGCTAATTTTCACGCCGGTGTAATTAACTTGCTACGTATACACGATATTATATTCATCGTGAGCTGAATTAAGGGCAAAACTTTGACACGGACTTTGATGTCGGCTTAAGTAAGTATACCGTCTTCGTCTTGTTTAAGTATTATGCCGTTCTCGAAGAGGACTTATCCTATAACTGTAACTAGAAACTTTCAATACATGTACCTATCTATTTTAATATCAGTATAGCAACTTAGTAAATCAGTTCCAAAGTTGTCGATGTATCTACGAACAGGGCATAGCAGCAAGTACCTAAACTTTCGTAATCACCTACTGAATAAATTCCTACCATAAAATGTCATGAAAACAGCTTATACTTAACCCAAAATTGTGGCTAATTTCGTATGCTTAATTTCACATTGAGGTCACGTTATACATTCACTACTAAATATTCACACAATATCCCATGGGGCGAAAACAAAAAAAAACTAGTTTATTTATGATTACCTACGTAATTAACTACAAGTTCGTAGATGCACAAGTATGAAATATATTTTTATGCGCCGCATGATCCGTTATGATAGGAACATGTGTTACAAAGGTTATAACGCCTTATTCCTACGAGAAGTTTAATCGTTATGATTACCATATTTGTATAAGTTGGAAAATTGTAATTAGAATAGATTTACTTAATTTAGAAAGGGAGCGGTGCTACCTCTCACTTCTCAACGACTCCTTATTGTGTGGATTGAATATTGAATTCCTTTGTTCTAGCTTCATAGATTGTTTGTGTTCGTAGTAGTTTTTGTTGGGAATGTTTGTGTATGACTCCTATATGAAGCGTAGTGTAACTGAGTAGTAACTTAATTATGCAAAACCTTTTATGGAACCAATATACAACATTTTTGCTGAAAAAGTATTCTGCAATATTCACACAAAAGGTATTTTAGTACAGCTGTGGATATATTTATTTATACACGTATAAGTTACATTACGCTTCGTAAAGGGTAGCAACTATCCAATTTCGTAAAATGAAAGCTGACGCGTAGCGGTTGGTAGCTAGAAGTTATATGATGTTTGTGGATAGCATCGTCTCCGCCGAGCAGAGGCAAGTTTATCGTCGCGATTTCATCGCTTTTCCGCCGTGTTGATAAACTGAACTGTAGTCGTGCCAGCGGGCATTTACGATACGTAACGCCACCAACTTGTGATCGTATGGCTCACTACAATAACGAATCAACATTAATTGTTGCCAAACCAGCTAAACTCAACCTCATACTTCACAGTAAAACTAAAATCTTAACGTTTAACTACATGTAACAACCGCTCTCACTCAGTTTTCCTTCCAAACAGGCATAATGCGATGGTAAATATTGTTTGTGCTTAGTATATGTTAGAAAAGCATTAAGTTTGGGTCGGTGTGGTGGTAATTAACTTTATAGCTGTGTATAAATAATGTTTCTGTAAAGTCGGTTTGCTTAGTATTGTATTTTATATTTGTGTCGTACATCGCCGCGGCAGCAAAATCGTTTTAATTGAACAAAGCACTCAGAGTTTCCACGCGGCACGCATTTTATTGAGTTGAATTTAGCAAAAGAATCTGTTTAAGCTGTAAAGTCAATTCTAATTTATTTTCTCAGTTTTATAACACTTACGGAGAACCTATTAAGAGAACTGAAATTAGTAAAAATAAAATGACATACTGAATGGATCCAAATAAATAAACATGCACAAATAGTAGTTAAAGTATTCAACATAAATTTAAACTTTTTAATTATTCCGCGGGTCGCAGTAAAAACGTATTTGTTTGTGTGTGTGTGTGTTTGTGTGAAACAAAATGGAAGAGAATTGATTAATTTACATAGAAGATAAAATGGCGAGGCGGCTTTTGGCGCCAACGTGAATTTTATTAATTTTTTGTCAGGGTTGGTTATCTGATATTAATCTTACATTTACCTGTTAGCACATGTTCGCTGTTTTTTATCTCAGTATTAACTCACAATAAAGCACATCTAGAATCTAATATACATAATGGTTTAATAATATTTCAATTCACCAACTAAATATAACAACACGAACACACCAAATCAGTCATGGCTTTCTGTCTAGCACCTTTTCTTCTCATGTTAAAAAGCACGCATTCTACATATTAGATATAATATACTTATTTAGCATAATTAAGAGTAATTTATTGATGACATGTACAGTGGGTAAACACTTTGTCAAATACAGACAATCTAGAGACCGTTGTTGCTTATAATACCGAAAACAAACTCTTCTAATAAATAACCAGCCCTTTATATTGTAACTGCCGTGATAGCAGGCATCAATTATTATTCCTTTAACAGTTCGAATTAATTGCGTATACATAACGAACTTGCTGGTAAAATCACAAATTGGTATAAGGGTACTGACGAGCCGACTTCACTGCGCATTTTGATATTTAGCCCATCCGTAATTTAAGTACCTACAAGCTATAAGTACAATAGACTTACAACAGATGCATATCATGGACCGCCAGTTAAGTCGGTCTGTAAGTACCCTATTAGCAAATATTTAGCTGAGGGGTGGTGTGACCCGATTCTGTAAAGTTGCGGTAAGGGTTAACACTTGTGTGCGCAGTGTGACACCTCTGCCAGCATTTGATTTGATTGATGCTAAATGAAAATATGTGGTGCGGCTCGCTTGAGCGTAGTTGCGGTGTCGTTGGTTGCAGTGAGTGTAAGAGTGGCGGCGACCGGCTGGCGACGCCGCGGATGTCGCTACTTGGCAAACCGCTCAGCTACCGCGCCACGCGACGCGACGCGCGTTACCGCCGCCTTCAGTCCAAGTTCTACAATTTCCTTGAACGGCCTAGAGGTGTTAAAGCTGTCCTTTACCATATGATCGTGTAAGTTTCGTAACATTTCAAAACCTATGTCACCCATTTGAACATTCTGAACATTCTCGTACCAAAGCGTAAGTTATTTTATATGAATTTTGTAAATTACCGTGAACTAACGATCTGATCGTTCACAGACAGTAATTGATGTTCAATGAAAGCCGGAAATTCAGCTAATATCAATGTTTTATAGCATCAATCATACGTAAAACAAACAAACGGAATTGTAGCGCCTTGTTTACACCACGATACTTAACACCCTGGCAACGTCCACAAATGTATTTTATTTCCTATTGGATGGCACGAATCATTCACACTGTCATATTACTGATCAACCTTTCCTCAATCCTCAATAAGGGTTAATTCAAGTATTAATTCTTTGGTAGCCAGATCTAAGACTTTAACTGTATTAACAAATATTTACAATGGATTTTTAAATCTTGAAACAAGCTGTTTATCCTCCCACTAAAAGACCAATATTTAATAAACTTTGAGTCAAACTAGTCTCTATACACTTTATACATAAAACAAACACGCAGTTTTCCAGACCATTAATGTGTTTATCAATGTGTAGACGTCTCATTTCGCCAACGCGTATAATTTTAAAAAAAGAAGACGCCTAATGAAATTTGTTATTTAAAAAACACTAAAATAGCATTCAATGTTAAAATATTGGCAAGAAAACTATGTGGGATTACAGTTGTATCGTGGTTTATGACATCATAACACAATAAACACGTGTGGAATAAACACACGTGTGGACATGCATGACCTAGAACGCATAAAACTTAATCACCTTACTTATCCGGTATTTTATGTCAAACATATTATCATGAAACAGTCGTTTACAAATATCAAGGGAAGTAATTTCAAAAAGTTTTTCTCATTTTAGAATTATTTAGCGTGTTCATTAGTTTAAACTATTATGATAATTAAAATGACAATACTGTCCATTCCGCTAACAGTCTTGTTGGTTTTTCCACTATTCATACAAATAGGTATCTATTATACTTGAATTATAACAACAGCGCTAAACAATACATTCCGTTTAAAGCGTCATTGTTTCTTCATTAACATTATGTATTTGCCAACGTGTGTCTCAGCAATGGTCTGCTACGTCATGTCTGGCTGGTCTTTGTAAAGTCTTTGTAAAATAATAATTGAAGTCGTGGCTTAAAACCAAATTCAAAGTGCGTGAGTGAAAATATTTAGACATCCATATAAAATAACTTGCGTTTGAATACTTTTTGTTTTATAATATTCAAGAAATAAAGTAATGACTACCAACTACATCACCTTAATTATAGATTCGGCATCTTTCCATGTAATCAAATTCATGCAGTTACACGCTACAGCTGTGAATTAAATCGTCGGAGTTAAATAGGAACATTCGTAATTCCATCCGACAATCAACTAACATATTCACTGTCGAAATTCGATTACGTCAGATTCTGATCGCTTTACCTGCAATCCAACGTCCTACATTCACGTATTTACGTTATGTTCATAAAAGTTTAAAGGCAAATTTTCTCTGCACAGATTTCTGATGGTGTTCATGTGTTTATCGCTGTCAGTTTTCTCAACAATTGAAGAATACGAAGCAAAAGCAGGAATTGTCCTTTTCTACATGGAGACAGTAGTTGTAATTTGGTTCGCTATCGAATTCTTTTTAAGGTAAGATTTACTAAGCATACAACTACCAAATTGCTGTTAAATGAATGTGATGAAAATTGGATTCTGAATTGTTTATGCGCTGTAGGCAAGTTCTCTTTCAATACTATAAACGGTGCACAAAGAGCTGCCAATCTCGAAGTTTCAATTCGACTATCGTTTTACAGCGGCTGTGTTTAGTTTGTGGATTCACACAACAAACAACACTCTCATAGATAAGTTCTGAGAGCTTTGTGCTCGTAAAGTACAGAAGTAGGTAATTCGTCACTCAAAGTAGACGGATTACTCTGCCTACAGTGGGCTCCCCGTCCAATATTTTCTTTTGTTTTATTTATTTGATCTATCTATCAAGCGCTAGAGTAACTCAGTAACACGGGTCAGCTGCGCAATGACAATGACACGCCAATGAGCTCAAAATTCCTTTCGTTTTTATTACATGATTCAGTTTAACTGTCTAACGATAAAATAGCGAAGCTAATTTTGCATGAAACGCAGTAATCAATATGTCTATCAAAAATTCGCGGCTATCGCAAATTCTAATCGGTTCTATGTTGAAATCTTTTCGAGTTGTACCGGCGCCGGCGCATCAAAAAGATTGATTGATTAATTTGACGCACATTTGTAAATAACTACTTAACGTGTTTAATTTTAAAACGATAGTTCTACTTTTTATGCCTCTATTAATTGTACTATTTTTACAGGTTATGGTCGTCAGGATGCAGATCCCGGTATCAAGGCTCAATAGGTCGCCTCAAATTTTTGAGGCGACCATTTTGTATTATAGGTGAGTTTTAGAAAAAGTTTTTAAAATTATATGTCTTACCTACCTATCTTAAAAACCCATATGCTCAAACATCTAATGAATAAGATCGTATATTATCATACTAAGAGACTGTTGATCCATTTATCTTAGCTAAATGTCTTCAGAGAGTTCTCAATCATTTGGAGATGCAAGAATTTAGAACATATTGAAATCATAATAGATATGCATCCAGCGCGCTTAACGTGAACTTTAAAAGTAGCTACTTTAGCATTTAGTCGATACATTAAAGTTGACTTTGTCATACTGTTTATATAATACACCATGTAGAAACAGTATTATAAATGTTGTTTACCGGAATAAAAAGTGCTCCGATGGCGTGTTGAAATACAAACAACAGACAAAACTCACGGCGACTATATCAAATAAACAAATATGGGATACAAAGGGCAAAACAGAATAAATACAATTCTCAACGACCTCCAAGAATCGTCAAAGAAAATGTCTAGAGAATGCCAACAAATATCATAAAAGAAGGGAGTTGGAAAAATGCGCCCTGTGTACTTTCATCTTCAACATTTCCGAGTAAAAGTCACGTTTTGTCTATAAACCGTGACGAAGTGACCCTATTTCAGGTGCGAGCAATCCGCTATGACCTTCGCATTTTCGGGCTGGTCTCCCTTGACACCAGTTTCGTGCGACCGCTTTGCGCTCTCTGGGGAGCCGGCCGCTCGAGACCGTAGTGGCCGCACTGCCGCCACACATGGCCGCACGATATTACCGCCGACGACAATAAAATGAACACTGCCCTCCTACCCGATTATATATTAATGTTAAAGCACAAACATTCGCGTGGTAAACCATTGCCGTTTGGGCCGTTCGTTTCAAATATAAAATTAAAAACTTGATTTCTGTTGCAAAACCAATTAACGAAAAATGGGCCTTTCATAAATTTATGAAGGCTTAATAGTCAATCTTAATATTATAGAAGGCGAAAGCCACTTGACTTAAAACTTCATAGGGTTCATTTAGTACAGTAACAACGGCTTCTTTAAGAAAACTTTGAGTTATTCTATTGAATTTTGGACAGGAAAAAATTATAACTCGAACAAAGAAGTTCACTGCTTTGTTTTTCTTTGAAACCCCAATCTGTAACTTACTACGTAATTACCCCTTTTCCTCTTTCCTGCATACCAGTAGCTAGACATAAAATGGGATACCTCCCGGCTCCCTGCATTAATAATAAAACACTCTCTGTCTAAATTTCCTTTGTTCGATTTTTCTTTTATTTAATTTATGGACAAGTAATAAAATATGTACGTCATGATTTTGTAGAAGCTGTTTGATCACGTTTCAAATTTACTAAAAAATATTTCTGTTACACAGATTTCTTGTGATAAATATTCTTGTTAAATGTTTTTACATTGACTATTGGGTACCTCTACTATTTTATTTTTCAGAAAATGTTATTGTTCCATGTTTTCTTATTTGTATTCCTTGTTTAAATTATTTGGACATCGATGTCTAGTATGCTAGAATTCATAAATCGTTTTATGTACAGATGTAACCACAATATTGGCATCGGTAGTGGTGCTGGGTATGGGATCATCGGGGCAGGTGTTCGCCGCGTCTGCCCTTCGTGGACTGCGATTCTTCCAAATCTTGCGCATGGTGCGCATGGACCGACGCGGCGGCACTTGGAAACTCCTCGGCTCCGTAGTGTACGCACATCGGCAGGTAATTAATTAACCGTCACGATAACATCACGTTAACTAATAGCTTACATTCATTCCTTTACCTTAATGACAGGTTACAAAACACACAAAGAGATAATGGACTCACTCGCTGAATAACAATGAAAAATGACAACGCTTTGTCGAATAACACTGGCTATAATAAAACTGAATTGGCCACTCTCTCTATCAATTGTTCTATTCTGAACGCAGATATCTTTCTTATTTTATACCATAATTTAGGAATGAACGAGACATACAGTCTGGCTAGACTGTTTGTCTTGATCTTGAAGCCGCAACTCATATGCGATCTATCGTTATCGTTGCTATCGTTGCTCTTAAAATGGATTCTGGAATTACTGAATACTGCACTGCTTGGACAGATCTCTGTAAAAATCTATCTTTCCCCCTGCTTAACACAATAGTATAATTATGCCATACAGCTATAGTTTCGATAAAATCACCCGCACGGCACACAACTGTACAATATTATTCGTAATGTAATAAAACTGATTCGAGCAGATTTACGTTACACGAGTCATTGCGAATCATTGCCATGTATATAGCAATCATTCGCAGTGGGACATGTATATTCACACAACCATAGCTTTCGTAGGGGTAAACAATAAAGATTTTTGTCAACTTGCTTACAGTCCTAAATGGAGATGTTTTACATTGTAAATAAAGAGACGAAAAAACCAGAGCAGTGATCAGTCCGCGCCGCTTCGAACAACAACAAAAACATAAAATAAAATGTCAGTCGATATTGGTGGATCTATAAAGTCATCAACTAAAGCGCAAAACGTGTAGCTACTAAAGACTATACTTACTTTTATACGTATGTCGTAGGCAGTTCTTTGTGATAGCGTTTTCAAGAAATTTGCATAGCTAGGCCACGACCGACTGCGGAAAAACGAACGGAACCGTAATCTAGTCTACTCGCCGCCGCCATACATTACATTTATAACTTCGGCCATGACGAAGGTAGACCGAGCTGGATACACAAACTTCGACACATGTTCTGGGCAGGTTTTATATCAGAAATGTAACGGATTAATATAGAAATACCTCTCGTATTATTTTAAATCACGAATCCTTTTTTTTGCCGTTGTCCAACTTTGGTTTGACCTCAATTGGGTATTTTCCAGGGATTATGAATTCACTGACAAAATATCTTTACTAAAAACTGTGTCCCTTGTATTTACAAATAGATCTCTTTTTTAATTAAACTTCATTTTCCTCGCTCGAACCGGCAAAAAAACACGCACCGCTTAGAACTGAGTGAATCCGGACTAGTTCGGTCTCGTCCACTCTCGGCATTAATATAAAACTAGATTGTTATGCATATAATCCATTATTCGCCGACACAAGCACGAAATACTCATAAACTTGCTGATCTACCTCTATTCAACTCTATTTTTTGTTCATGACTAAAAATTATATAACAACAAAATTCTAAAAAATGCAAAGTTCTGCTGTCACTTGTTCACAAATTAAACATTTGTAGACATGTTTACAACGATTTCCGACTATACGATAATATTATTCATTTAGGTACAAAAAATATTAAATACATATATTTACAATGAATCTCGGCCACCTACATACAAAGCTTGTTGCAAATACGCCGTGATTGAATGACAGACAAAGACAACTAAACCACGTTCACGTAGCGAGAATATATTCCTCCATCCAAGCTTTACGACATGTTCCGTTATGATAAGCTCCCAAATTCATACACAATCTAATTTTATTTCATACAGCGACGTTTAACATCAATTAGTATTACACATCCCATCTATTATTTTTATTGTGATTCAAAACACATTATTACTATACGTTTAGGTACTTATGTATATTTATCACAAAACTCCTAATTACCCATCAGAAATTAACTTTCCCTTATTTAATTAAGTAGGTACTAATTTATGAAAAGCAAATTAGGTAATATCCGCATAAAACACCGAACATAACTACACAATGTTTTAGGAACGTAATTACTTTTGATTAGCAGACGTTAAACATAAGTATGCTAACACGGTTCTCCATATTACTAAACTTACAAACAACAAACTGTTTATCTATCCGTGAGTAATCGTAAATAGATTGCCGAGTGGAGCACTTTTATAAGAATTCACGTAACGGGTATTTAACGAGATACTAATGAAGTGTAGTGATCACGACCCTAAATATAAATAAACGAATGTTAGGACCAACATAAAAGTGTCAATAATATTTCATTGCAGATGTTTGCACAACTAATTTACTTAGATAAAATAATTTTTCTTAGACAAATTAAATAATATAATTTGCAAAGTGATTCCATTACGAACATTGAGTAATGCGCTTTGTATATCTCATTCGAGATGCATGCGCCATTAGATTTATTTGGCTCTTGTTTATTCATATGTGTGTGTATGTATGTATGTATAAACGTAAGAGAATAAACGTAATGTATACATTACTTTTAATAAAATATCACATCTACTTTTAAATTCAAAAGGAATATTTAATAATAGATTTAAAATTTAATATTCGGAAGTAGTTTTTACGTATACATAAAGAGTATAAAAACGTGTAGAGTGGCTAAATCACATGCAATATTTCGCATCAATGCATCGCGAAATAATTATACAAATATGTGTAATAATACTATTTAATAATATTGTAATATAATCTATTAATATATTAATAATATATATATATATTATATATATATATATTAATAATTGCTTTCATTGTTGGGCAAAGAAACGTTGAAATGTGTGTTGAAAAATCACATAAATAAACACATTTATTTATGTGTTTTTACCTACTGAACTTTAACAAAACTGAACTCTATTGATACTAACGTTGTTGGCACGTTATTCTTCCAAATATTCCCATTCAGAAACTAAGTATAAAATATCTTCTATACTTACTAATGCTATTAATAAAATGATAATAAAATAATACATTAAACATTCAAACGTCATTTGATGCCATACACCTATGACATACTCACATACATATGCACCTATGACGTAAAAAGCCCGTAAAACGATGAGCGTTAGAAAATTATCACCTCGACGTTAAGCACGTAAAGGTCAAAGAAACACATTTGTACAAATGTAAGTATCAAAGATAAAGTTAACCGTTAAGTCGGTAACTAATCAAGAACTTATTTTATTAACACTTGGAAACATAAAATTAATGCATATTACAGTGATTGTGAAGTAGTTGTCTTAATTACACAACAAAGGGTTCTATTCATTCATTCTGATTTTCGGACGGTAATGAATATAACCACACACTTATCCCATGAGAAAACTACTATTTTTGCTTGTTCCACATTCATGCATATTTCATAAATGAGGGCCACCGGTTGCAAATACTGAGCACCTCACCTTTTACCGCACCTTTCAAAGGTCATCAATATACTTCTCACATACAATTATTGTTGTGAATGTTCATTAATATTTATGAGAATTATTCCATACCCTTGAGGGTTACATTTAATGGATGTAAGAGAAGATACTGCGCTGTATTTGAGACGTATCTGTTGACGAATGTATATGGAACGAGGCCAGTCGCAAAGCTTGTCACTAGTCACAATTCGTTGGTAATGTCGTCTTCAAACAGTACTATTTCGTTTTATAGTAGTTTAAGTAATATAACATAGTTATGTACATTGTACTAAACAGTCCTATTGTAAATGTATTTTTGGATAAACAATTCTAGTGGTAGCGTACAAAGAATATTCATAGCAATGATTAATAGACGATAAGGAAAAAATAATAATTGATTGAATAAAGGGAAAAGGAATACAATATCCCTCATTAACTTTCTGCCTTCTTGGATTAAAATAGCAAAACTTACATTTCCTCCTTGAACAAGGAATAATAATCGCATAAGAGAGGACTTCGTTTTCAGCTCATGAAGACTGCACCAACGAGGTAATAATAAATATAAAATGTAAAAGAAATTTCTAAAAAGTCAAGCGCTTAACCGAGATAGCGCTAAAAAGAAAAATGATGTAAATTAAGTACCCACTGCTTTTCATTTCCGTGTTTTCTCGTCACAAAATGATCTCGCTGCGAAATTATATTTCAACGACTTCAAAGTAAAATGTTCTTCATGGAAAGATTCCCTTTTTTGTTTTTTTTTAAGTCGGATATTTATTAATATGTTAACAAGTTCCAACGAATTAGAATTTGATTGGAGTGGAAATTCGGTAATTGACAATATTGTCCATCTTTGCAATAAAAATAAAATAATGTGGAGTATCCTGCATTTTACCTCTAGTATGTGACTGACCATATTTTTTTTATATTCACTATCAATTAAGATTAAAGGATTGATTGTTAAAGTATTTTAGAATAAGAATTCTTTTGTTTTAGTATATTCGTTCCAGTCATTTTCGATACGAAACTTATTCTACTTTCAAATTACTACATGTCAGAAATATACGTACACGATGGTCCGTAGTTGTCATGGTGTACGTAGCAAGCGCGTAGAGACTTTCGTAGCACGCATCGTCCTTGCGCGTAGCAGGTGTAGTCGCCGTCGTAGCGGTGGTCGTAATAATAATTATGGCGCTAATTTAGCATGAGTAGGTACTTTTTCCGATTTCTATAATTGTCTAAAAAAATATATTCAATGCAATGGTTAGGCGCTGGTAATTTTTCTATTGAACAATAGACTAATAGAAAAAGAAAGGCGTCCATATCGAAGTAGCATTGCTGAGCAAGCATCGCCAATGCTCTCGTAGCAATTTCCTCCGTCCAAGTGTGTAGTAGTGGAGGTGGAGGTAGTGTAGGTAGTGACGCTGTCGGCACGCCGCCAACGAGGCTCAATATCTACTCACAATCACTTCAGGTTAAAGTTGCATGATCACAATGCAGAGCAAATAAACCGGAGCAACTGGCGCGTGCCTCGCTTCTACAATATTGACTTTCGGAACGCTTCGTTCTAAAGCAAACACAAACGCTGGCATCTCGTTTCAATGCAGCTGGGTGCTAATTTAATATCTAATATCAGCTTTAATACGGACGACTTTTATTCGGCTGTTTACGTCATGAATAGTTTATATGTGTGCGGAGTTGCTTACCCTCAAGGGACGTTCTCGATACCAAAACTGCTCGCGCAATATTTTAGTGTAAGTAACAATTTGAGCCACAAAATTTAGTTTTTCGTCTTTACGACTGTTGAGGTCTTCACTCAGGAAATGGATGTAAATATTTATTTTATTTCCAATTTAGTTTTCATCACAAAATTTTATGAAATTAATTCACTTAGAACTACTTAAAAATAAAACCGAGTCGCCATCTACTATTTTTAAGGAAAATGTTTCTATTAAAAATGTTGCAGTAACTTGCCTAGTCAGCGTACGTAGCTCGGCGATGAAAATTTATAACAGCATGTCAGATTAATGAACAAAAGCTTTTGTTACTTAAGACTGACTAAGTTTGCCAACATTTTTACTCAGTCTATTGTGACTAATATCTTGTCACAAGCAGCAATTTGTGTTTGTTTCGCAAACGTTTATACACAGACATTAGTAGGCACATAAAATAAATAAGTGCGGTGTTTTGTAAACAAATATGTAGACTGGAATAATAGCCCCAACATGCAACATGTCGGGTCCCAGGGGACTAGGCAGGTTGTGCTTGTTCTCATTACGTCTGTTATCTTATAATTCCCGTGCAATACTCTGAGATGTCGATGTACATTTGGAGAAATGTAACATATGGAATAATCAAATAACTGGGCGCGGTAGAAATGCATGGTATTAAGAATTCTTCGACTTTCGTATCCCTTCTTACGTCGTTCGCTCAATGGCGCTGAATGTTCGCATTCTTCGGGTACATATTTGACATGTTCCTGAATTTCTTCATAGACGTGTAAATTTCCTAGTAGTTTTTCCTCGCCCAAGAACAAGCGATAAATATTTTGTGTTGGCTCCGACAATGGTACTTCCACGGTAATAGCACACACGATCTAGGAGTGTAATCAGAATGCACCTACACTATTCAGTATGGGGCGGGAGGAAACGCCCGGGTGTCATCACTGCGAGGACCGCCCTGAGGACACGGTGGAACACACGGTGGGAGAATGCCCTTCGTGGGCTGAGCACCGCCGTGTCCTCAGGGAAGTGATCGGCGATGGCGACCTCTCGCGTCCGGGCCTAGTGCAGGCCATGATGCGGAGCGAGGGGGATTGGGATGCCGTCTCCTCCTTTTGCGAAGCAGTCATGCTAGCTAAGGAGGAGGCGGGACGCGTGAGGCAGCGAAGCGCTGCCTCCTCGCAACCCAGCCATCGCGAAGGACACACCGGGCGTCGGGGATCGCGGGACGATCTCCGGCCACCGTAAGCGCGGGCCTGCGGACGGCGAGCATGGGTGGCTCCCCGTCCGACCAGAAACAGACCCGAGCGTACGGCGCGTCGCGTTCCGCGCGCGCCTCAAAGAGCCATCAGACCACCACAGATGGGGCCCAATAGGGCCGATGCCGATTCGGAGTCGCGGAGAACCTAACGGGTAACCGGGGCTCCGGCTCGACGTGCAGGAGAAGGAACGGGGTGGTTTTTAGTCAGTAAGAGTCTGACACTCCCTCCCGCCTCACCCAGGCGGGGGCAGTCATTCGATGATTTTCCCCCCTTAAAAAAAAAAAACACTATTCAGTAACCCTGCTTTACTAATAGGAGCACTGCCCCCACTTCAAGACAATATTACCTACTCAACTTGAAAATTTATAGAGCACAAGTCACCAAAACGTTGCTTGTTCGTGAATTTTAAAGTTTTATGCTCGATTGGTAGTGTGGTATGTAAGCTTCTTTATTATATTAACTAATTCAAGTTTCTTTCTTAAAAACTGCTTAATCTTAAACAATTTAACTTATAAAATACTTTCGAGCGGACTTATCACAGTCCAATCTTAAGCGCATTTTCAGCTCAGTGATAGTTCAATTTGAGACTTAAAAACTTGTGCAATAAGAATGTAATCCACTTGGTATGTAGTTGAAATCATTAACACAATGATATCGATAAATTCGCAATCGCAATGGCATCTTTGAACTCTGACCTTTAGAGGACGCCGCGCCGACCGCAGCGCCGACGGACGTCTACGAAAGGCATTGCTACGGTCGTGTTACGCTACGTCTCATTCTACTACGTCATGCTACACTACACCACTATACTTTAATTTCCTCTCGTTGAAAAATGATAATTATTTAAAGTCTCGGTCATTTATATCGTGTAAACTTTACTTTAAAAGGTAGTCATTGAATTTAAGTGACAATAGACGATAGGCGTGTACATGTACACATATAATTAACGATTAACAGGTTTGTATACTCTTCGATAGTCAGAAACACAACTTATAGGTAGGTATTAACTAATTAAAAGACTAGAGTAATCTAGATCAACTTATTTTAGTGTCACAATATTATTTCATGATGTTCTTGTTACGGTTTTACTTTTCTTTATTTAATCGTTAACTTCTGCTGGTCCCATTAAAGGGAATATTATATTAAATTATAAATCGAAGTACTGTAAATGCAATACAAGATAATTATTTATTTCTGATGTTTGTCATATTGGCCGACTTAGATAATACGCTGTACAGCGATTTTGAAAACATAAACGTGTTCACTTTTGATTCTGAAGTACCTACGTCTGAAAACCCGTATAAATAGACTAAGCAATAATTTTCTTTCAGGAATTAATAACTACGTTATACATTGGATTCCTTGGGCTGATATTCGCCTCATTTTTGGTATACTTAGCTGAGAAAGACGTTGCAGACACAAAGTTCAAAAATTTTGCCGAGGCGTTGTGGTGGGGTGTGGTAAGTATTATATTATATATTAGTTTCATATAGTAGCGTACTAACACAACTGTTGATAGATTTTTCTAACAATAGATACTTAATTACATGCTTACATAGACAGAATGTAATGATAATAAAATAAATCACAGTTCCTAATTAAAGAGACATATCTTTGTTTAATAACTTACAGATTGGCTTATTTTATCTGAGTGATATTTGACTACAATTGTGAAAGAATGTACAATATGACCAAAAAAAACCATTTGCCGGCTTATCCTATATCGATAAGGTTTATTGCATAAAAAAGAAAAACATCTTATACCAGGCAGATTAATTCCTATATTTAATCGCATATGTTCTCAAGCTATTTTCTTTGTTGACATTGAGCCTAAATAATGTTTTGGTGTTTTTTATATGTAGGTATAGTTTGAAACATATAATGAAATAACAATAAAAAAACACATAGAAGCTATACGTTTGATATGCGACTAGCTGCCGAGCTGTGCAATACCCGATTGTGTGTTAAGATGTTATTGTAATCTCAGATCACGCTGTGCACGGTGGGGTACGGCGACATGGTGCCGCAGACGTGGCAGGGCAAGTTCATAGCCTCCTTCTGCGCACTGCTCGGGATCTCTTTCTTCGCGCTGCCCGCCGTGAGAACCACTTACACTACCTAATACCTACTCTTTCAATCACTGCTTATATTCCTTTACAAGTTTAGTATACAGCTAAAGCAATTTCCCGTATTGAATGACGTTTATAGATGGATGTTAATGTGTCACTAACATGGTTGGCAATTTCCTGTGTACCCACAATTTCATGGAATCGATATAGATATATGTTATAAACAGGGAATACTGGGCTCGGGTTTTGCGCTCAAAGTTCAACAACAACAGCGTCAGAAACATATGATTCGGCGACGTCAGCCAGCTGCAACACTTATCCAGGCGCTGTGGCGGTGCTATGCCGCTGACGAGCACTCCATGAGTGTGGCCACTTGGAAAATACACCAAGTACCTCTTCCCAGTCCGCAAGCCAGGTAGGTCATCGTCATCGTCAACAGCAAACCAATTGCGATTCTGAGAATTTTACCTATTTATAAAATAACCACACAATCTAACGACTTCTTCGACACAGGATATCTAACGAATAGTAATTACAGAGCAAAATAGAAAAAATATCTGTCCACATTATGAACATCAATTTAAAAAAAAATACTTTATGTCATCTGTAATGTTAAGAAATTTAACAATACAATTTCTAGAATAATTAAATACATAATGTATTGAAACACCCTGAAGTAAATTAGCATCTTTGTGGTAGTAGGGTTACAACTATTCCTCTTATCTATTGAAAAAAATAAAATGTAAGAAGCCCTCCCACTTACACGATAAAACGTGACGGAGGGCTTAACAGCGAGTAGTGACGAGTGTGTGTATATTTGACAGTCGAGTGATGAGTGCGTCGTTCAAGAACAATGCATCCTTTGTGTCGCGCCTGCCGACTATCCGCCGCCACAAGAGTACGTCCCTGCACTCTCCAGCGCCGCACTCCAAGCCCGCACACAGATACGATGTCAATGCCAGCGCAGAAAATCTTGGTAAGATTATTTGTATCATGTTTATTCCTATCACTACTTATGTAACATTGCCTTAACCTACATTATAAGTGACGAACTAATGTTTCCAAATTTAATTTAATGAAATGATATTTTCAATATATTATACATAGGTACATATAAACAAAACATGATCATAATCGCGGTAATTGAATCCACCAAATATTTTCAATTCATAAATAAACAACACGGCAACCCATAACTAGGCACCGCACGATCTCGCTCACTTCCATTGGTAAACACCACACAACAATGATGATGACCGACAAGATTCAAATAAAAAAATAACATTAACTTCAACTTCTAATCCAGAAAGTATTTGGACGCCATAAACAAGATTATAAAATTAACAACAAGAATTCAAATTGGCTGTTTAACCATGAGACCATAGAACAACACGAAGAAAATTAATGAAGAAGGAAATCGAACAAATAAAAGACTAATCGGGAAATACAAAACGAGCAGATCTCTAAACATACGACCAGCTGGGACTTAACCAATCGAATACATAATAATAATAAATGTTCGCCGTCACATTCATCATGTATACATACTACAAGCCATTAACATGGTGCACTCGAATCGCAACTTTTTTCAATTGCTAACACAACAAAAAGGACAAATATTCATCAACACTCTGTAGATTGACGAGCCGTTTTAATTAGCGCAGTGTTGTGCAGTGTGTGTGACATGTGAAGAGCTTAGTGGAATGGAGTGTGATGTCATTTATTGCCCTGTTCCGTAGATAATCATACGTCGGGAGGGGACCGTGCGTGTTGTCTACTACATTGTTGGAAAAGCTGCTTTAAAGGTTCTGTTATAAATATTTTAGACGGCACTATGGCATGACAATATTACAGTCGATAAACTTCCGCTGCGTTTCTTGTTGATTCTTATTAGTAAAAACTTTCCAGAAATATGTGAATACACGAAAAGCGAACATGTTGACGTAGCTTTCAGTCCGGACTAAATGTCAACCTTCCGGCGATAATGGCTACGTCTCTTAGCTCCAGACACGATTGCTGACATCCTACTTACCTTCTACTTCTTTCTATTATTTTTCACTTTTTTGGACTCAAAATGCACCCGCGTAGATTAAAATATCGCTTCGAAAACTTTACAGTACTTACTTGTACTTGTATCGCAGTCAGAAGCTTTATATTACTACATTTGACGGAGTGGCTTCTAAATAAAAATTGCTTCCGCGTATTTAACTGCTACTGTTAGAGAAATGGAAAATGGAAATGTTAAATTTCGTTAATTTATACCGACTGCAAGAGTTGCGTTCATTTAGCATCATAGATCGCGGTTCACACAATGAATTTCCAGATTATACAAGCGACCTCATGTTACTGGAATGGCTTCCTTAAGAGCTTGTAATTTTAAGTTCGGTTACATATATCTTAAATAAATAATAACTAAGTATTTACACTGCTTTGCATTTTTTATTATGCATGCCAGATAGTTCATAGGATTCCTGTAAAATATTTATAGGTATTTTATCATCACAATATTTTAAGGTGATGATCATATGAGGCTTTATAAATAGGTTACAAATGCAATACAAGATTTGAATCTTATATCATACATTTTTGATACGTAGGCTATAGACCCATCCGCCACAGTCGGCGTCCGCCTGTCTTCAACTGTCATCGTTTCAAACGTTTCTCCTGTTCTCACTTCAAGGCTGTAAACGAATCTAGGTTCATTAGGTATTTGATTGATTTCGACCAAAGATCTTAAATAAACAAGTTATAAATTTGTTAATCTGAGTTCTAATAATGTATAGATGGTATTATTATTTTAAGATAACTGACTAACTGAATACACCAAGTGGATATTTCAGTTTTACAATCAAAATAGATTTCGTTATCTTATTTGGTTCTTATTTCTTAACCAAACATATAACTTGCTTAGTGACTCAACACTTGGTGACTCTTCGGAAGTATTACATGTCAACTTAAAGTTAAAGTTTCGAGTATAAATTGTATCAATAAGTCACCTGAATTTAATACAAGTCGATATAGGTTGAGGTTTTCTTAACGTATTATGTTGAAAGCAAAACGTCATGGAACCACCAAGTTCAGACTTAGCGGAATCGAGATCTTTTTCAACATTTTTATGTATCTTTTTATCGCAGATTTAAAGTCTCGCGAATAAATTGAAACATCATTGTCAGATTTACTCTGCAATAGATAGCTATAATAAGAATTTCGAATGTTATTAAAATGAAGTGTTACTCTGAGACGATGTGTTCAGTGTTCTCATTCTCAAAACCGAATGGGTCATGAACAGCGTCAACAACTACATAAAAGAATTTGACGTCTTTATGTTACTTTCGAAGTTAATTCGTAATAAAAACTAAGATAATCATCCTCTAGTTGCCATTCTGTGATCACAAAAACATGTGAAACGCCTTTAGTGTGAGTAAACAACTTTTGTTGGCATGAAAACAGCCAGCCTCTGTATTTCTCCCCTTCACATTCTCGCACGTTTTGTTTGTTCAATTTATATCAAGAGTTTGTAAGACTTATTTATTTATCAAAGAAAAGACAATATTTCCATTATCCCACATTTACTGTACTCCACATTTTCAAAGAGCAAGAATTTCACAGTGCGAGCTTAAGTTCAAATCGTGCTCATAAAATTGGCTCCGTAATTACATAAATTGAAAAAAAAATTAAAGATTGACACGTAGGTATATAATTTAGGTGTCTCCGATAAGCTACATTCATAAAACGTTTGCACATTAGTCAGAAAGAGACGAAGAACGGATCAATAGTTTGCCCGAGACATTAAATGGCAACCGCTGCATTGACCTCATTATTTAGGTGTTTCTTTGATGCAGCCTTTACATTTTTTATTCAGTTAATTAAAAAAGGAAATTCTTCAATCTTGCAATTAAATCATTGAGTCTACGTACAAATATTCTGGGTTGTACATTATACAAACCAAGTCAGTGATACTGTACATATTTATCACGGTTTTGTTAAACCACTGGCGCTCAGGACTAATGATAACGTTCTCCTTCAAAGAATATAATATAAAAGGATTCTCCGTCCGAGACGTTTCCCGCAACCCTGTAATATAAAACAAAATTAAAGACGAATCCTACTTAGCATAAGCTATACGGTGCGGAAAATTCCATTTGAAGAATATTGTTTAAAACCATTTTGCATTAGTTGACATTTTACAAAGACGATAGGATAACTGAAAACAAAAGTTAAAACATTAATTATCATAATTAATTTTACTGAGAAAGCAATTCATTTCATAATCAACCTGTGTGCTACGTGGACTCGTTCTCAGAAGTAGGTCTCTACGATGATAGACTTAAGTTTTACTTCAATAGCGTAAAGTAGTTTGAATAATGATCAAATAAAAGTGTAGCCATTCTTTATCGTCTATATCGTCTCTACAACCAAATAAACATCACAAAACTTGCGGCTGACAGGCAGACAGGCATTAGATGGTTTGATGTTCATAGCAGGGAAACGCCCAATGTTGGAATGTGCATAGATCGCTGTAATTACAATCAATCACTTGGTGACTACATAAATATACGAGAATATGTACGGGGAAGTATCGGTACAGGGTAGGGTCGTGCAGGTCAGCTAGCCAAGGTAGTTTAGCTGGTGTGGGTGCAGTGTTGAAGTGAGCGTGTGTGTGGGTCGGCAGGCGCGACTGCGGCTCGGCCGGCGCGCGCGCCGCCTGTCCAACCGGCACACAGCGAGGACTCGGTCGCAGAGACACCGCTCTCCAAGAAAAACTCTGATGGTAAGAAGTGGACAAGCAACAAATAGCTGTATTTCGTATTAGACAAGACTGATTGTCTGTTGACATGCTCTTCCTGTTGCTTTCGAGTAGATTAACATTTCTTCACTAGGTGTATGTATGTATGTACATACGTAGTGTATGTGGTTTGGTGAAATTGTGTACATTTTATAACTTCACTCTGTATTTTTCGACACCTAGACTGTTGAGTAATGTATTATCACTAAAGTTTCCACTTAGATTCGATAAATTATAATCCGTATAAAATATTTACTAACTAAATACGTCATGTATATTGTATGTATAGCTATTGACACGCGCTTTATTATATTAGACATCGTTGGTTGCTATTGGAAACTACCTATGTGTTGGTAAGGTATGGATAGTATTGTAAATTCTCTATCGGATGCACATGTTCCAGTTAGATTGTGTACGTTCGAGTGTACAATATCTACACAACAATGTTCATAAATGTACTTAGTCGTGTAGTGCTGTAGCTCTATGCATTCTAAGCAACATTTTATATGACTTTAATGTAAGAACATACATTTCCTATAAAATGTTGTTGCAATACCACATAGTTTTAATGTAGGTATATGTGAGTAGGCCTCATATAACTTGTTTGCATTACGCATTCTATAATATATATGTATAATGCAAATAGCATGGATCAGTGATCTCCTTAGGCACAATAACGCATGCTACTATATGGAAATGCAATGTGTGGACTGTGAACGTGAATATTCGAAACCTATCTGTGCTAATCACATGAGTCTTAACTTTCCTCCTTACTATAAATAATCATTTGTGCACGCGGCGAAACCTCCAGTCGTTGATTACATTAACCCATTTATGTTATACTTGAAATAGCTAAACAAATAAAATATCCTGTTATCTGTGTTACATTAATCTTTACGGCCTTCGTGCCTACGCTATATACTAGCTAGCACATAAACCTCGAAGATTTGGTACTATGAGAGAAAGGCGGAAACAATTCCTCTCACAATTCTTTGTGTAAGTACGATCATCGTATCAACAAACTAAATCTAATTTATGAATGAGGCGAACATTAGCAATAATATACATATATAGTAATCACTATCTCAGCTTACTTGTGTAAATAAATAACTTCTTGATGATAACAAAGGAAATTTTTTTAAAGAAATAAATGCTGAGGAATGCTGATAATGAACAATAATACGACCTCATAATGTTTGTAACTGTTTAATTTAGAAAGTCCTTATTGTGCAGATTCCCCAATACAAATACAGCTGCGTAAAGGAAAACGAAAGTGTAAATATGAATAGGTAGAAATTGCGTAATATTTACAATATGGCGCGCACATGCTTGTACATTTTTGTACAACAAAAACTTGGCGAATGAGAGTATGCTGACAAACCCAAAATTTGTGAGGGTGTATTGTGCTCTCCATGGTAACTACAGAGTAACATTAAATTGTTTTCCTTTAAATATATCTGTTTAATGGCAGAAGACACCTTGCCTTCTAAAAATAATTAAATAAGATTAGTAATAAGATAATAGAAGAATATTTGTTTTTTTGATAAACCTGTATTGTCTCTAAACTATTTGTACCAACTTATAATTCTTGTACGAATGCTAAATTATTTGGGTCAACCTAAATAAATAGGTACCCATAGGCTAAGCTATGCTCAAGGGCTTTTGTTCCCCGAAATAAGGGGAACGGGCCTCGTTTTTCTACAAAGCTAAATCCTTTCGTCCGCTCGGAGTAACATTTTCGTGTGACGAGTACTTTATAATCCGTGTGTTACAACATTTCCTTATCCAATATATTTACTTCACCACGATGCTCATTAATTTGTTTACATTAAAAAAGTTTGTTTGCTCCTGACTCCTACGTACAATTTGCCCCAGTTTAGGAACCAGAGCACAATATTGTGTAATCTCTGTATATATTATGTTAGAATATATTATATTAGGGATGTTATTCATTTTGACACTTATTTTAATTCTGTTCACCTAACATAGGGCTCAAATCAACATGTCTGGTACCTACTCATGTTTTAACAATAGATCACCAATAAAGTAATCCTAAAACTAATTGTGATAAAAGTCTAAGGTTTTTATGTTGTGGTAGATTTATTTATCTTTTTTAATATTTAGTATTACTAACTGGTAAAAAGTGGGTGTAGGTACACAAAGCACCGTTAATTAGTTAGCGGCGCTACACATCGACACAACTATCATTTACACAATATACATGTGTGGGTAATTTCATATCAATAGATATGTATAGAAACAATCGTCTATCACACACATCTTGGTATTTAAAAATCATTTTTGTGTCGGTATACGCAATAATTTAGTAAATAAGTTTAAATAAAAACGAGGGTAAAGATAAAATTACTCATAACAAACTTTGAATAAATCGAAATCAAAAATAATGAACGATCGAGCTATACAATACCCATATAAATATAGTGCTTTCTCATTGTAATTTTATGTTACTGAATGATATAAAATATTTCGATGATCTCATCTACAGCGCGCTTGGCGCAATGGTTATCGCCTCCAATTGTCAAGTAAAGTGCCGCCGGATCGATTCCAACATTCACATGTTGTTTTAGAATTAATTTATCAAATATTTGAAATTTGAAATTTGAAATTAGAAACAATTAAATCTTTTCTTTTTTTTCCTTTCCTATTGTTCTAAATCTTATGTTAATTTTAATAGTAAATACTTTAGATTTATTTATACCTATAATATCTTTTATTTATATTTTAGTTCTAGTTATTTATTATTTAGAATAATCTCATTTGCTTATGCATTTCAACCAACTTAAATAAGATAAAAACAGTAAAAAAGTAATTAACTGTGATTTCTTAATGGTTCGATACCTGAGTATATTTGCAATGTTTGTGGCGACCATAGAAATCTCGAGTCATTTTATTTTACACGCTTATGAAGTAACTACCGACTATTTAAAACATGTTTTTCAAATCACCCGACTTACAAAATAATTGCGTTCTTAGTTGTCAATTTATGAGGATTTCATAGTTTATTGCTACACTACTTATATTCGTGTGCAAAGTTATTTTTATTTTTACAAGATGTTCCAACACCTATCAACATTTAAAAAGGCTGAAACCATTGTTTTGCATGAGCAAAACATAACTAACAATAACTGAAATAGCAAGGCGTTTAATGATATCGGTGAGTAAATAAGATACTACGTTGTTATTCTAAATAATATTTATTTCATTTTGTAACTCGACACACCTATCAATTTTTGCACTAGAATAAAATAATTATTGCAACTTATTATGAAGTTCAATATTATAAAGATATATTAATAATTTATTATTAATTGTATTGTAACTTGACTTGTTTTTGTTAGGAGTGTTTCTTTAAAACATATCTGGTTAGGGATTTTTATTCCTTACGCCACTACTTAATTATAAATTATTATTCTAACATTGTGTTTACTTATATTTATTATTATTTTTAAGTAACTTTAATTCCTGTAAAGTATTTCCTGGTATTTTAAATACTTATTTGTTTGGTATCAACAGAGGAGATCCATGCAGTTATGGGTGCACAGATATGCGGAGACCGGTGACGTTAAACATCGTCGACGTGGGCCTAAACCAAAGGCAAATTCATCGGCTCGGCACTACGACATCGTAGCCAGGCACATGGCTGATCCGTTCCTGCCAACCCGCACTACAGCGACAGCACTGAATGTTTTAATACAAACTGTACGGAGACACCTGCATTCTGGTTTAAGGTGCAGGAAGCCAGAGAAGAAAACATTGTTATCTGTGGTTCACCAGCAAAAGCGCTAAGAATTTGCTAAGGACTTTATTAATTTTGATTGGGCGAACAGTGTAATCATATTGAGCGACGAAAAGACTTTCAAGTCGGATAAGGATGGGCGTAAAATATTGTGAAGAAAAGATGGAGAAAGGTATACGAATTGCAACCTTCTGCCTTGTAGGATCAGTGATTGTATTGATTTCGGAATCAATTATTGAGCCTGTCAAACTCTGCCTTTATTAAAATTAACATAAAATAATGTTTAATTTTTTTAAGAATATTAAAATGCTGTCTAGAACATACGGTGAAGTGATGTTATTGTTTTGTGGTTAGAAATTGTCATAATTTCTTTCTATTCAACATGTTTATTCACTTCACTTTAATTTTTCATTAACAAATTTATTTAACTGCTTTCGAACTTGATTGACATATTATATTTACGCCCATCTTCAATTAATTTAAAGTTTCCCTGATTCTAAAGGTCATGAAAGTTAAAATCGTTCCATAGCATTCGTCACATTCTTTTTACTATCATACAGCCCACTGAATATTGAACCTTATAACAACCGTCGTAAAATAGATAATTAATGGAAGTTCAAACGACAAAAAGTCGCCCATTTCAAGAAATATTTTACATGTAATTTTTTACATGTTTTACTTGTTTATTACTGTAAAACTGTAATTTAATAATACATTATATTATTAAATTACAAAACAAGAATGTTGTATATTTGTTTATTACTTAATAAAAAATGTTGCTGCCATCGTATTACCGCTGTACCGCATGATATTTCCCGATTCGACTATGAGGTTTATTGTCATATCTATTAATTATGATTTAAAGAACTTTAAACTTAACATGTGGTATATAATTAATTATTAGATATAAATATTGAATATAAAACAACATATTTGTATAATAAATAAATTAATTGTAATAAAAAATAGTATTGTTTTATTTACCAACTCATTTGCTTCTTTTATAGCCTGATATTTATATTTTATGACAAAAAAACAAAAAAAAAAATAAGAAAAATAACAAGGTAAAATAAAATTAACTTTTAGCTGGAATAGAACCCACATCATTGATCCTTGAAAGACGATAAAAGCGTGCTCATTAACCAATCGACCACGAGCACTACGATAATGACAGTGAAAATGTCGGGTCATATCAATGATTGTAAATAGTTTTAACCTTACCTATGCATTAAATTATAAAAATACGTATACCGACACAAGAATGAAAATACCAATGTGAACGTGGTGGACGAATATTTTTATATACAGTTATATGAAATTACGCACACATGTACACTGTGTAAATGACAGTTGTGTCGATGTGTAGCGCTGCAACTAATTAGCGGTGCTTTGTGTACATCATACCTTTGCCTTCGAGGATAAAAGGTGTAAAATATTATTTATTTCTACCGTCACATACATACATGAAATACTATCTTAATTGATAAATAAGTTAATTACAATTATTACATTGAATGTACTTATCTTGTTGAAATAGTTTCACACAGTTGCCATTATTTATTTTAATATGGATACTTTTAAATTTAATTTCATTATATTTACTACTCGCTTTTGCCCGCGACTTCGTCTGCGTGAAATAATAACAATTCCCGCAGAACTTGGACTTATCGGAGTCTTTCCTTACAGGAGCCTGTGTTTCCTGAAAATTACATCTTGGGTGTATTCAAGTTTTAAGAATATAAACTATCCTACGTCCTTTTTATTAAACAGTTTTATTTAGCTGGTCCCGGTGTTTTTTGTTTGTTTTTTATTTAGGTCAAATTTAGTAATTGTAATTATATATAATGGAAGGGGGTAACTCTGTTTTTAACTAAAAATCGCGGGTTACTCACGTGAATATACTGACTGGAAAGGGGTAACCTTTCTCGACGACAGATGCATTTGATATTTTGTACACTCTCTTAATCATTGTGACCGTACAATATAATCTATTTTATCCACAACTACTTTACATACTACTACAAGATTTAAAACTGTCGATGCTTGTACCGAATTTCACTCAATAACTTGGTTTTTCATCCAAACCTATTTAGCCATTCTTGAGTTATAAATAGTGTAACTATCACGACTTTCTTTTATATATATGTATATAGATTATATAAATCACGGTCGAATGGACATTTTAAGAGAGAATAGGAGGTATATAATTATATGTTTATGATAACGGCAAGGTTTTGCCTTCTCGTAGGTTAAATAAAACAAAAGAAAACAAACTCACCTATTTTGTTTTAATAGTGACGTTATTTTCTTTCACCGAAACTTCATATACCCGTATTATCGACCTGAATCTGGAGAATTTGACCTGCGTTGGTAATAAAACTCACAATCTAAGTAATTAACCGAGTAAACAAATTAATTGTAAGTAATGTTATTTTCTCTGAAAGAATTTATGTGTCCGTGTTGTTTATGACATCATTGGCCTTTATTGTTTGACCGAGGCTTCATTGTTACAAGGCAAGGTCTGTTGTGAGCCTACTATTAAGGTCCCAACCATAAAAATGATATTTAGGCCCGAATTGAACCACGAGGGGCGGTTGTACTGCGGTTCTATTACAATACCCTAATAAAAAAGCTAAAACTGCTACTCCTATGTATATAAATCTAACTGTATATACAAAATTAATTTGTATTAACGAAATAAATCATTAATTCACATTTGACCTTAACTAACAGAAATAACAATTATTATGTTACAATAGTATGTTAATTCGGAACCCTATTTCAAAATAGAGTATAAGCCACACTGCGATCGACTGGCACCCGAAGCACACGGGCGTTCGTACACTTCGTGTGGTCAATTATGCGGTTCACTAATTTACTACTCTGTGATGTTGTGAGGAACATAGCGTTGCTACTCAATTAATTGGGTAGGCGTTTTCCCACAAATGTAATAAAGGATTGCTTTTCGATGTTATAATATGGAAAACTAGCGCGTAATAATAAAATGTAATTAAGTCATGTAATTGTATGTTTATACTTAAAGAAAAACATATCGCAAACTCATTACAAAGCATATATAAAGGTTATGTTTTTAGCTTTAACATAAAGCTGCCAGTAAACACCCGCTTCAGATGGCAGTCTCACTCGATAGTTTCACTTGACACATTTATCTAAAGCTAAGCTTTTTGTGCAGATGAAGACGAGGAGCCGCGCTGTGTCACTTTGACGTCGCGCCACAAAGCCGCCATACGATTTATAAGAAAGGTACGTAAAAATTTACTGAACTTTTTTCTTAAAAATATTATATTACTCACAACGTAGTATATATATATATATATGAACATGTAAACAGAAAACAGCACTGCTAAGACAATTATGAAACAGCAGCGTGTGCTTGTGAAATAATATCAAGTTTATGATCTTGAAAACATTCGCAAATTAACACAGAGACAGACAAAATATCGTCGACTATTTACATAACTTCAGAATTTTAGTTCAAGGTCCATGATTTCTAGCGGTGCAAAAAATAACTACACAGTGTTCTCAACAGTCTATAATTATCCTTGGGAAAAATACAAAAAGCTAATATTTTTAACAGATTTTCTACTCAGACGTCTGTAAGAGACTAATGGCATCTATTATAAATTCACGGCCAATTTGATACTCCCAAACCATTCAGACAAAACTTGTAAACATAAGACATTCCATCACAAGGACAAATAACGGAGTTAGTTAACAAAACATTTTTTATTACATAAAATATTTCAATTCTACAAATGAACCATTTACCTACATTTATTTACAGACTTTATGATATTTAATATCACAAACATAGAGAAAATATGAGAATTGTGTTTACTATTTGGTATAACAAATTTTCAAGACACAACTTAGTAATTCGCAAGAGCACCACAAAATGAATTCCCAAACTTAATTAGCTCTTGTGTCAGTTCTGTTCGATACCTGAATAATGAGCTTTTAATGACTGACTTCTAATGTTTAATTGAAATGTTCGAGAAAGCGGAAAAGTTTAATTTAAATCTGGGAATTAGTCTGGCATTTCGTGTTCATGAGAATTGTGTAATAGACATAAATTCGTAACTTACTGACTTATTAAATTCTGACAGATGAAGTATTTTGTGGCCCGACGTAAGTTTAAAGAAGCGCTAAAGCCTTACGACGTCAAGGACGTTATTGAACAGTATTCCGCGGGCCACGTGGACCTGCTGGGCCGGGTGAAAAACGTCCAGACTAGGTACTGCAGCCACCAGCGAACCCATCTACACCATGCACTGCCATTGACTTTCTACATTCCTACCAGCTACCTACTGTACTTTTCATCTGGACTGTGTACCGACTGTGTCTTGTTATCTTCGTAGTCAAAGTTGGCATTAAACTTACTACCTTTATACTACCTCCGTAGTTAGTGTGTGCAACGCTATACATAATGCATAATTACAGTACATTACCTGGCTGCCTCGAAATCGCTAAAATCTTTTCTTATGTCTTCAAAGAACACATGTAATTCCATTGTATGTTATTCGTTTGAGTGATAATGTCATATTCAATTATTTCAGATAAGGTAGCCATAGAAAACTTATTAAGAATTTTAGGTATGTTATTTTATATTCAGTTAGTCGCGTTCCTTCCATTTGTTTTAGCTTAATTATCTACCACATGTTCAAACAATTTACCTCAGCTTCTCAAAAATCGTTAATTAAATTAAATGTCTCATAATTATAGCGATTTTGATGCGGTCTCTACACTGAAAACTTCAAGTGAAAACTGCTCCCTGCCTCTTAGTCTAGATGCCTGATAATTTATATAAGAAAACCCGTTCTTGATAGGTGGGCCCCTGTGGCTAAATCCAAATATTCCAAAGGCAAAACAATGGTTTATCGATTTACCTAACAAAAATGTAACCAACAGGTAGTTTTATCTAACAGCTGCTCGGTACCAATACCTTCTGCATGATTGTCTATTCAAATACAATGTAAGTAAAATACTGTAGAGCCACTATTAAATTAATTATCAGATATATGATCTAAAGTAAGCCACTCTTAATTTGTGATTAAATAACTAGTGCGCGACATATTTATAAACTCTACTTGACTCAATAGAACATGTTAATTAGATTCTACTATCACCACTTACTAAGAGTATAACCTGAAACACTTCACGCCTCGTACATTCAATTACTAGGTGAACATTTCCCATAAAAATGTGCGGATGATAACTATACTCGAGCCAGTTAATTTGGACCATTCATTCTTTCAAAATTATGAATGTGTGCAGAACTTTTGCAATTTTAGCTATCAGGATTATGTTTTATTTTCGTGTAGCTCAAGTATTTTGTCGCACGCAAGAGATTTAGAGAAGCATTGAAACCGTACGACGTCAAAGATGTGATAGAGCAATATTCGTCGGGACATGCGGACCTGCTAAACAGAACCAAGAACCTGCAGTACAGGTGAGATGAGCCGCCGCGGCCGCGCTACACGCACTGACGTCGGTCCTCGCCGCCGCCGCTGCTTCATTCACTGATCATCATCAGCCCGTCCGCCTACTTGTACAGCCACTCGCTAATCAAATTTACTGAATGAACGGCTCACCAGTAACAAGACATTCCTCTCTGACTAACATAACATCCATCCATGTACTTAGGTGTGTATCAAATTAGTTAGTTGTTGTGGAGAAGGGCGACGTTTACACTGTGATTTAATTGTGTTTTATGTGGTTTGAGGTTGTAGTATTATTGTTTACTGTATTTGCATTGTGTCACCACGTTCCTGTATAGATGTTGTGTGTAGTTAAGTATTCGATAGATGAAGTTAGTTGTATTGATGTTCCTTCGTGGTTTTATAAATTTTGACTTACAGTTTGGGATACCTGCCTTCTCACCTACGTTAATCGTTTTAATAAATTGTTGTAGGACTAAGATAATAATATTATTAGACTGCTTGTGATATCACACGCAGTCTAATGTAGGATTAATTCTCTAGTTTAAAGGTAGACTGTCTTTATTAGGGAAATCTTAAATTAGAATTTAAATACAAAAATCAACTTTTATTATTGATGAATGTAAATACTAATAGATATTTTATAGTATATATTTTACGAAAGAAATAATGTAAGTTGTCATTGTGCCTGAGTTCCACCTTGTAAAAAAAATACACTATTTATCTTTGATAAAGTTTGACAAAATATATTTGTTTACTATATAAACTTATATCTAGACAGCCGAGCATTAGGTAACTGGCAATTTGCATGATAATTAGTTTTACCAAATAACCATGTCCTTCACTGGATTCCCTACCTAGAGATGTGTCGCGGTTAGAAGATCACTCATTCGAATATTATGCATGAACATCATCTTTGAAGCAAACAAAGATAATATGCATGTACCGAGTCAATACTTAGCATAAACCTACACGATTAGTAATATAGCACAATTTTCTTAAGCTTCCCACTTCTTTCTAACCTAACCTAATTTCTAATACACGAATAAAGCATAATTGATACAGTAGTCAATACTTAGAGGTAGTTCATATTAATGATCAAATTTATTCACCTTACGTTTTCATCAAATTTAGTCACCTCGAAACAATTCGCGACTATTTTTCAAAAAAGGTTCTACTTATTTATATGCAAGCAGTCATTAAACATTTTTATGATTCACGCGAAATCTACGTAAATAAATAATTTATTTCATTGTGAAAAACCTTACGAAAAAAAGGATTTAATCAACCCATACTTTAAAACTGCTTCTTTTATTGTTCTTATATAAGGAAATATGTATGAAATTAGCGTATTGTTTTTTTATTATAAAATAACGTTGTGTGTGTACTGCCATATAAGTATTTCAGTTCGTGAGTCGGTGTTTCGCAATCAATATCATAAAGATGAACTTTACACTATTGATTGCGTTTAAACATCAAAAACACACACAAGAATTATTGATTTCAAACATTCTTTTGCCATTAGAATGCTGCATTTTTGTTACACAAAAATATGGGCAGTAGGTATACATTTTCAAAAAAAATCTGTCTAAGAAGTCGTTATTCCAAGCGAACGAAGTCGCAGGCAGAAAGAAATCACTGTATTTACAGATATATAAAATTGAAGTGTCTGTTTGTATGTTTGTACTGAAAATCTCTGGAACGGTTGGACCGATTTTAACGGGTTCTTATTGACAAGTAGCTAATTTACTGAGGAGTAACATCATAAGCTACTTTTATTTTGGAAAATTGAAACATAAAAAGTTATGTCCTAAAATTCATATTCTACGCGGACGAAGTCGCCAGCAACAACTAGTATAGTAAATATAAACGCCGACTACCCATATTTTCGTGGAATTAGTTTTGCACTTAAACTAACCATAATATTTAGTATTTTAACTCAATCTATCTATTCTATACCTATCTAATAATGCAAACAACACTTCGCATCGCCTTAGCATTCCTTTGCCTGCATTTCCTTTCAACTCAATTTAGTCAAAATCACATCGTTTAGATGAGCAATGCAATTTTATTTGGATGTGTTATAATAATGCCACAGTGTGAGTAAGCTGTGTTTCTTTCTTTCTTATTATTTATAGTTGGATATACATAGTTCAGATGCAAAATAATTTTTATTTTTCATAGAAATAGCTTTGTTTGTTACATCATTCTATTTGTAATATAATATACGTATTACATTCTACTTTTATATGTTTTGTAATTTATTGTTCAAATCATATTTTCGTATGGTAGGTATAATAATGATTCATTATCTGTTAATATTTTAAATTATGTATACCAATATGTGAATTCGTTATTTTACCTCCTACTGATTTATGTTTATGTACTGAATAATTTATTTTGGGCCTAGGTAGTGTGCTCAGATGGCGTCGAATTTCTAAACCTATTGAATAATCTACATGTCACAATGTTTCTCCAAAGCTTTATGTTTTATTACATTAGCTAGTAATATTTCAAATGCCTTTTTCATTTAACTTGAATTATGGTCACGAGCAATAATTTAAATAGATCACTTATATTATATTGAAATAACATCCAATAACGACGTCACGCCTTCTTTCATTCATCACTCGAGAGTAGAGCATGTGCCAATGTTTATAGATAACTTATATTTTATGTTTTATCGTAGTTTCTGTACGTGGTTGTGAACCGTATTACCATAATTAATAATTATTGTTATTATTACTAATAGATGTCGTAACGCATTGAGAAACTTATACAAATCAACCAAAAGGTTGCACTCATATTTATTATGTTCGCTATCAACTTACTTTATTACATAACCTTAAGTATAATCCATAAGTACTAACTAAAAATTATTTTTAATGTACCCACAGGTTAGACCAAATACTTGGAAAACAAGGATCTAAAGCTAAAGATGTCTATGCATCGAAAATCAGCCTAGCTTCCAGAGTAGTTAAAATTGAAAGACAAGTAAGATCTACATTTAACTGTTAATTCCAATGTCCTTACTTACTACTTTTTGTGTAAAACTTACTTACAGCGAGTAACATGAGTCAACAGATCATAAGTGCATGATTTAGGTAGGCGTTGCGATGTATAGAATAGATAACAATATACATTTCTTTCAGGTAGATGATATAGAAAGTAAGTTGGATCATTTATTAGAAATGTATAAAGAGGACAGAGGGGTGCCTCGGAGACTAGTGGGCAATAGTACGAATGGAGGAGGAGAGGGCGGTCCGTCCGGAGAGGGGGGACTGTTATTGAGGAACAGGCCGGCGCTGACAGACAAGCAGTGTTCAGAGCCCAACTCGCCGGTGTCACGCACCTTCGAGCCGCCTCCGACCACGGCTGCGCCGCTCGTTCCCTACAAACGGCCTATGAACCGAGGGTATTCAGACCTGGGTAGCAGATTTATGAAAAAAAAAGTTATCGTGAAGTGAGTAAAACATTTTAATCTCTAATCTACTGCTTAATGTTTACCTACCTACTAGCCTTTACTTAGTTTGCTAATTACAAATAAATACAATTATAACTCTATGTTAGTAGTAGTAGGTTATTTATTTTCTAAATTAAAGTCTAGTTCGAACCGGAGACTTGACTTGAGTAACTAGTTGGTATTTGCAATAGTGAATAATTCATTCTTACGCGATAGGGCGCTATGCTCGGTGATTCTTTGCGAGATCGAATCAAAAGCCTTAGTACGAGTTTCTTGTTCGTTCAAAGTAATCGTAACGAATACGCGTCCGGCGCTGTGATTGGCCGGCTCCAATGAACAAACCAATCAGAGCACCGAACGCCGTCTCGTTTCGATTACTTTAACTGAAAAAGAAACTCGTACTAAGCCCTCTGAGGGGATTTACGTTTAACGAGATCGAAACGAGACCGGTGTCGACACTAGGAACTCCGCAAAAGAACAAAAGTCGCTGACATAGCCCAGCGGATTACCAGTTTAAAGTGGCAGCGGACGGGGCACATTGCTTTAAGACCAGACAGCCGATGGGGCAGGAACGTTGTCGAATGGCCACGTACGGGCAAACGCGGCGTAGGACATCCACCCAGAAAGTCGATTGACGCCCTGTTAAGGGTCATAGGAAGTAACTTGGATGAAGGTTGTTTCAAACCAGCCGATCTGAAATTCACAGGGGAGATCTATGTTCATCAGTGGACATCTTGTTACTGATATGATGATGACACTGTACCTCTAATAACTTACCAACTACTTCATACCTTTAAATTATTTTAAGTCCATGGCATAGAGCGTAGCGCAGAGAGCGTAGCATAAATATATCTAGGAAGATGTTACATATTTAAATCACATACATAATAAAATATATTGCAGCCGTACACTGTTGTCGTGTCGTCAATCCCTGAAGTGTAGATGCATAGTTCAATAATGAATGTTAACAGGACAGCAAGTTCAAGTCGCAACGGTGATTCCCCTAGAGACGATGAAGTAGTTATCGTAGTGCCGGACCGTGAGGTCACACCGCCCCGGCTCGTCACCGACAGCTCAGGTCGGTATATGTCACACACACACACACACACATCACACATGTACATACTCCAGCATCAACACATTTCATTGTAAAGGCAACCTTAATTAACTGCCCCACTATACAACTTCTGCAAGTCACAAATATTGTCATGTTGTACTAGTAGAGATTGCTTGGAGTGCTGTGTAACTAGACTTAAAATGCATAACTAATATAATTGTTTAGAGTTGACTTGCATTTTTAACTTAACTTAATCAATCCGGTCAATCTCTACATTTTTCACCGAAAAAGTTGTCCCCACATATCATCAACTAACACTAACTTAGTCACACAAATAGATTAGTAGTATGAAGCAAGCTGTAGTGAATGTGATGCTAACTTAACCAATTAAACGTCGTTGCCATAGGTATAAATATGCGAATATTACAAAATTGCAGCATCTTATGAAGATTATTCGTCGTCGACCTCTCTCTGACCGACGACTTGGGAGAGCCCCATAGTAAACGGCCGCCGCCGGCTGAGTGAGTCCTAAACCCTACCCCTATCGATGTGTGGAATGTTTATTATTTAATAGTATTTCTCTGTGTCCTCCTAGACAAGCCTACAACTTACTCCGACCACATGAATGTATCTACTAATGAAGGTGTTGTAGACTTAGATTTATTTCATCCAATCTAATCTTTTATCTGGTAGGGGTTAAAGTATCACGTAGCCGATTTATATTGAATTTTGACATTACACCTGTTGTTATAAAATACATTACGTCCAAGTCCTTGTGATATCCAACCTAAACTGGCGGACTCTTGCCAAGTAATGAATCTTTAAAATTGAGCCGTGGGGAGTTCTTCTTAAATTGACGTCCTGGTAATGTATCGTTAAACAGTAACCGTACTACGTTGATTTTATATGATCTCGTTTAGTTTGATGAACATGACGCGTCTCATTGTAGTTATATTAATAAATTGACATTAAACAGAAATCTGGAAAATTAACAAATGTACCTGCCTATATCACTAAAACGTACCTTACTTGTTTCATATTACACCATTAGTACCTTAGTACTCAATAAACAAAGTCAAAAGAAAAGAAGAGTCAAATAGAGGTAACGAACATATTTTTTTAAAAGTATACGATTTTCCAATATAATACGGCAATGTAATACTTTAACACCTACATATTAGTACCTATTACTTACATTTCATTTGCTATGTTATCAAATTAAAATTAAAACATTATATAACATTAATACGATGAAAAATATAAATATACGTACGGAACTCTGCCTTTTACACGACTCTACCATAAAAACATGCCACAAATTTTATGCTACGACTACATACTTACTACTATCTACTTACTTTTTCTAAACCAATAACTATAATGAACTGGAAAAATTCACTCGACAATAGCTGCAGTTGTTTGTGATCACACACACAATACCAATGTTACGACCTGTATATTCGTCTATCCGACAAATTACAGCTGAACGTGCCTTTGACTAATGCCGACTGACGCACAACGTTTATAAATTAAGGAAAGAATAGTGTACAATAATGTAGATTATACCCACCTTAAAACTTGTAGCATGTTTGAAACTCCCTATTTAAGTATTTAATAAAACACGCCTAGGCTGAAATCTGTAAGAAGTAAAAATACCTAAAGTTAGGTGTTTTTACTTATTTTAAAACTTAGTATTTTAGTAGGTACTATAACTTTTTAAACAGTGAACTCATATCGATAATAAGAAATGGGTAACTGAGTACCTAGATAATATTTTACTTTTTGTAACATATACTAAAACAAATTACTTATCAGAAAAGTCACTTTGTAAGTTCGAAGTATACATAAACAGTGATAAAACTTGTACCTACTATATACTACGCTAAATTTTAGCCTTCTTCTTTATTGATAGGGGAAAGACAAAACATTTCTTTTTTTCATTTACAACACCTCTCATCAGTTTCAGCATGAATATGTAATGTAGATTTCTTTTACGTATTTAATATAGACATTTTATAATAGGTACGTGTGCAATATACAAAGTGTCCAGTAAATAGTAAGACATATTGTGAAGCTGCGATCAATACCTACCTAGACAACTAAATGTATATATAAGTTCAGCGAAAATGTACGGTTTTAAAGTCAGAAAACAACGCCAAATCACTACCTCATGACCTCTACACATCTTTTAGCATAATCTCCGTAAAATATTTGTTTAGTAATTTATGTACGTCAAACTATTTGTAGAAAATTATATCCCACCAAAAACATTCTGTAATAAACTAGCCAAGTCTCGATGGAGGTGGCAGTTTATCTATAAAAAGTAATGAAATGTCTGCTTTGCGCTCGACTTGGCTGGGGCACTGTCGTACCCCCAGATTCTACTCGTTGGTAGGTTGGTAGGTAAAGCAGTAAAAGTTCTTCGAAAACTGACACAAAATCAGCTTTCGTAAAGAACTATTTTATTCCTGATATAGAAAAGACCTACCAATAAATATAATAATTATCTACGAATAATTTGATGTTTAATAATTTGTTATTGTAAGTACAAATAAGTTACTTAAAGAATCACGCTGTTATACTAAGGTAACCGGGGCTCCGGCTCGACGTGCAGGAGAAGGAACGGGGTGGTTTTTAGTCAATAAGAGTCTGACACGTCCTTCCGCCTCACCCAGGCGGGAGCAGTCATTCGATATTTTTCCCCCCTTAAAAAAAAATAAAAAATAATAAAAGATCGGTTTCGAGGTAGTGATTTTACGATATTTCCGAAAATATTGTATAACTTTGAAACCGTTCAGCGTATGAACATACAATTATATTGAGTTGTCTATATAGGTAGGTTGATTGATCTCAGCTATCACCCTTCGCCGTATGTTGTACTGTTTACTGGACACCCTGTATATTTGAATACATTACCAGTCTTAAATGTTAATGTGGTTACTTATGATTGTTATCTATACTTAATACTTTTAATTAATTAATTAATAATGTATAAATCTGCAATATTTGTTTGTTTGGACGCGCTAATCTCAAGTACTACTTGTTTGGTTTGAAAAAATATTTTTGTGTTTGATTACCATTTTTCGACGAAGGCTATATATATAGGCTATATCATAACATAAATAGTGAAAGTGGGTGTTACATTGTACAGTGGCATAATGTGCAACTCTGCCTACCCCTTCGGGGATAAAAGGCGTGATGTTATGTTATTATGTAGTGGATGAAACCGCGCGGAAGTGGCTAGTTTAAAATATACAAACAAAGAATGTTCACAAAAAAAGGTAATTCACATAAATCAATGCATTCAAGTAAAGTTCCTGTTGGTTTTTCAAACCTTTGATAAACCAGGTCGTGTATGGTACTCATCTTACATGCACTTTTAGTCATATTATAGGAAGTAAGGCAGTAGAAGACTCCTCGGGATTGTATGGCCATTATATAATGATTGATGTATACTCTAGTATACATTTTACGAGCTATTTGCCAGTCACATCTTTGTTTAGCTTTTTAACAAAACAAACAAATAAGTTAATACATTGTACACACTAGAGGTATTTATCTATTATAAAAGTCTCTTTGCGAACTAAAAAGAACACAAACCAGATATATAAATAAATAATCTTAGCTTTAGCTTCATTTATGTACCTACTTGCATAATTAAATTTCGTAGCATATTAAACGTAAAGATGATTGCAGAAGTTTGCGCCAGTTGTTCTGCCGGCGCGGAAACAGAACCTCGGTCGGTGAGCTCGGGATCTGCATCCTGGTGCGAGGGTGACGCTGCGGAGGAACGTGGTTACGGCTCCGGAGACTCTCTAGCTGAAGACGCCGCACTGCTCGGCGACGCGGCACAAGCTTCACAACCCCGCATGATGCGCAACCAACGCCGGGATGTGGCTGTCGACCTCCACCTCTTACGACCAGATGTCTGAGACTTACTATTCAGTATTTTCATCTTGACGAAAAAAGGCTTTCCACTAATTACCTACTTACCACCATTATGATTGTAAATATAACGTCGCACAATATTGACTTGACACTGCGCTGTCCATTCACTTAATTTCCTTATTGATAGGTGCTTGTAATGAGAAAATGAGCAATCATAGTTTAGGTAAAACGAGTAGATAGTATATAAGCGTCTTGTGCAACTCCAATAAATAAAATATACAACGAGTTGATGTTGTGATAATCACTTCCACTCGATTATGTATAAAGACCAAGGGCTCGTGAGCCGAGTACGTAGGTACCTAATGTTTATTATTACGCTTACATTGTTTAATTAATTATTGCTTTAAAAGATATAAAATTTACGATTATTTAAATAGAAAATCTTTACTTTATAAAAATGTACCATAATTGTTAAGTTGTACATATTTTTGTAATAAGTTGTTTAATAATTATTATACTTAGATTTATAATGTATAGTTATTTAGGAAATGTTACTTGCCGTGAACGAAATCCAGAGAAAGCATCAATCTCGATATCTAGGCTAGATATTGTATAATGCCTAAACTAACATTTATACATACTACTAGACATTTTATAAGTGGAAACATCCAGGATTAGGTGTGACGTTTGCAAATAATGTAGGAAATATGAATTATTATAATATTTCTACAAATAAATAAGTAGGTAATTTTAAATAATAACATAATTGACAAAGAAACTGTGATAGATATTCAGTTTTGCCATTACGCCTAACAAAACAGACTAGATGATCGAAGCCATCACAGAGCAGATTTCAGTAAATACTATTGTAAAAGTAGTCCAATCTGTAGGTCGACGCCGTGCGTGCTATCGTATCTGTTTTTAATTTATTGGTAAAGTCCTACTCTTGAACCAATTTTGACATTTTGGACATGTTTCTTAATAAAAGCAGGGTAAACTATTGCCTGAAAATCAAATGAATAAGTAATAAGATTATAAATATTGGTGTATATGTATTTATATATGTTTAAAACATTCATATTTAGAAAGATGTTTCAAACATTCAGACTTGAAATTGTCATCGCTGATGCTGTTCACGATATCGAATGACTACAGAAGATATTGTATAGAATGAAAAATGTGTTATTCAATGTTGTATATTCGGAAAAGGCTTCCAACGTCATCAGATATGGCTTTATCAGTATTTTAATAATGACATCAATAGTGGTTATTGTAATATGAATAATCGTATCCAAAAGCACATTAATTTGTAGGCGAGAAAACTCATCAGTCAGTAAAATAATAAATACAATGGGACCTACTAATTGCCTAACTGTTAGATCTATGAATTGTGATATGTTTATGAATTACTTACTTACCTAAGTCAATTTACACTGTATATAAATCGAAATAATTACCTTACTACTACTGGCAATCAACCGTATAGATCTATATATTACTGTGAGCATTCTAACGTCACATCGAAACAATTTTTAAGCACATTACATTCACTTTTCACATTATATAGTCGCCTAATCAAATAAATATTGATTAAGGGTACAAGTTGAGTAGGTACTACGTAGAATACAGGCATAATCGGCAGGTTGGACCTGCCTGGAGGATAGTTATTAAAAAAGTCGATCATGTCGTACACGGATCCTGAAGCGAAAGTGTAACTACTGAAAGTAAACACTGGGTAATAAATGCCAGACTACAAAAAATAAAAATAAAGTTAGGAAAATAAATTCAAATATTTCATTTCTCTCCCTCTCTGCAGGTGCTACAATTGGTATACGCAATTTAAAAACAATATTTGTATCACGATAGTCTAAAATATGCACAGTGTACCTAGATATATGAATCTGAATGAGATGTAAGTTTCATTTAAGGTCCCCTTTTGCGATAATACTTTATTTATGAAAATATTTTATTTTAATAAAAATACATAATCTGACCAATGTTGGAATATTCACAGTAATATATAAAGACAAAACGAAAACTTGTTGCCGGGAAATGGCCTAACAATACCTTAAAATCCCGAACATATCTAGACTTTAAGCACGTACTAACCCTTCGCTTGTCAAATACAATGATCGAAACCGATTGATTCGTTTTAATAAATAAATCGACACAAGTAGTAACGAGCCCGCACAAATAAATTCATCACAGACATTTGAGTTTTCTGTATATTAGAAAATCCCCATTCAGGCTAGTCTTTCAACAGTGCTATACCAAGCCCTATCTGCCAAGCATTTTAATATTTCCGCGCAATAGAGCTGGTTTACATTAAAACAAATTGACACCTGGTGTCAAATCCTTAATTTATTTTTATTTTTTAACTTCTGTTGGAAGGCTAGCATACTCCCTAATATATGTAAAGCTATAGAACCAAGTTGCCCATCAAAAAAACATTTACCTATGTGCAAACTAACTTCAAAGTCTTACTAGACCTAAACTGTTGTGTCGACCTACTGAAACTCTATATTATTATGTAAAGGTACCTTTATCATTACCTCGGAATTCGAGCTGTCGATGTGTAAGTAATCAATGATGATTTATAACATCGCGCTAGTATTTTTGTTGTCATTAGAGATTACATCGAAACTACGGCTGCAATAAATTGATGTCACTGAAAAACGAAGGGTAAGTAAGTAGTAGGTGTTAAGTTAATAATATTAACAGTGTGCACACTTGAGGAATATTAGTACATGATTAGTCCCTATACCTACCTAAACGGGGTTAGATATGCCAACATAAAGGTAAATGTACAAATGAGCACATCACATCATTTCAGTATAAGTAGGTACCTTAATATCACCTAGACCTACCTAATTGAATATCACCGATATTTAGATTTATCGATTTATATATTATACGATCCCTTGAAACATTCCACCGGTACCTACTATAAAAAACCCTATGTATGTTACTACGCACATCGAGCCTCATTATGGAGCCAAACGATAATCATAAAAAATGAGTTATGGTATGTTTATGCTATACCACGAGGGCTGCGAGGCTATGGAGTGGACATGCTAAGTCATTGGCCATTGTGCCCATTTCCCCAAACACAAATAAAAATATGTAGGGCAAATAGATAGGCATACCTACTAACAGAACTTAATTATTACAATGTTACCGTGAGGAAGAAAGAAACTTATTTACTATTTTTTTCTAAAAGTGAGTCAGAAATATGAAGCAGAAATTGACATACAAAGACGTAACTTTGAAACTATTAGACATTTCAAATATTATGTATGTATATCTCAATGCATTTAGCCTATGTGACTATTTTACAGGGAAGTCCCTGGAAGTGTGGATCAAATCAAATCCCAATCTCAATCAAAGGGGCTTAGAGGAAGTCATTCCCTAATTTTTACTCTGGGAATAGGGGTCCGATTCTTAACCGTTTAAAAGTATGACCAGTTTTCTCTTTGAACGGTGATTTTAATAATATGCTTAAAGAAGCGATCACAAACAATAAACATTGGAGGTACTAAATAATGTAATCTCATTTTTAGACTTTTTACTAGAGTGGACCTTTCTTATCACCGCACTTGTTTTACTCAATAAAATAACATCCATGTAATAAAAAAATGCTTTAAATGTAGTGTTTTCGGTTCCGCATAAATTAATTCAATTTTCAAGTTATGTTCGTGAAAAATCCACACTAGGGAAAGTTGGCTATAATTATACCTATCAGAATAACGCTTTGATTATTCAGAGGTAATCACGAGAATATTCGCAATAGGTCTGGTTAAGTCTTAACCGTTAAGAGGTAGAGAATTTTATTTACTAGGAGGTCGTAAATTAGCAATTTCAATATGTTTTTTATTTCAGCTACTATCTGTTGGATTTCAGTTTTAAGACATTGTTCTAATGCATTGGTCATTATTAATTTACGCATTACTGTGACGTTACATCGTAGGTTACGTTATTTGGCTTAACTCGGAGTAAATAGGATGCCTATTATCCAGGTTGAACTAGTTCTGTTTATCCCTTTTGGAAATTAAAGGTTTAAGATTATTGTAGGTGTGTTTTGTGACCAATTATTAGGTATTTTGCCTAAGTAAGATACATAATAATAAGTAAGAATAAAACCGTTAAAAAAAGAAACAGCAGTAGCGGTAACTACATATATTAATCTATTGTCGTGTTAAATTTTAAATTCTACCCATAGACAATCATTTTCCATCTCTATGATATAGACCAATGCATGGCGCAAGGGGCTATTGGCTATGTGCCACAGACCTACTATATTCTAAATCTATGCTATGTGCACGACGGTAGTGACGCGCAGCGTTTATAACATTTGCGGAAGCTGACAAATAATAACAATGTAAACATTATAATTTTTTTTACAAATATAAATAAAACCAAAAATTAAAATAGTATTGTTGACATTATTTAAGTGCAATTTATAGTTTTATTGTAAAATGAATATAATAATAAAAACCGGGTTTGAAACTATTACACACTAGCGACCCGCCCCGGCTTCGGGTGCAATACTTATGTAAAAATACCTACTACAAAATGTCCATACACTACGTTCACAGTTATTTCGTCATTAGACAATACAAACATGTTTTATATTGATATTTTCTTATTATTATTCCTCCGATAAACGCGTGCGATCGTTGCAAGTCATGAAGTGCTCTAGGACGAAGCGCGGCCATCAACGCCGCAACAAATACGTCCCTGCATTTTAAATTTGTAATATCTTCGGAAATATTCACTTAAATTACATGCTGTAAAAAGCATGATAAAATATGCACAAATTATTTAAAGTTCTTAATTGGATAAAGATTGATGCTGTATTGTTTAAAATCACTTCGTAAATAACCATTGATAGTAAAGGATAAAAAATGGTTATGGTGGGTTATCCCCTCTATACTTATTATACTCTTTGGGTTATCCTAGATAGACATATACCATCGCGAATTTTTTGTTGAACTTTGTAAGGTGGTCAATACTGTAGTACATTAGTTTGGTCTATTTCGTAAGGTACAGCCAACGGGACAGAGAAAACGACTTTGTTTTAAGTATACTATGTAGTGATAATATTAGTTTCCAACCACAAACTGAGACAAAAGGCAATAAATTAGTATTAGCCGAGCATGTAAGAAATGTGGAAGAACTGCGACGTAACGGCCAGAGCTACTTATTACGAGCCGTGGTCCATTGCTTTGCTTTGATTTTGTACTGCAATCAACACATTTGACAGCTGATCATCCCCATTTGTTTCCAATTTCTGCCGTGTTGTGCGCTGCGGTCGTTATCTGTCCGCCACAGCTCGCTTTGCACATAGCCAATAGATGGGGGATTTTTTAGATAAATCGTCAAAATTAATAAATACCGATAAAATAATATATTTTTCCATTTTTAGTCAACTATTTATCAAAAAACGTGGATTTTACTGAATATTTATTCGCCTTTGCACCATTTATATCTCCATATTTTGTTCTTTTTTTATGAGAAACTTATGGACCAAAAAAAAAAAAAGTTAAAGAGTTCATCCTACAAACTAACTTTTTTGAGAGAAAGTTAATTTTTTTAATTTTAAAACAGATTTTTAAATGTACTAAAATGCTAAATAGATGTGGTGTGGTAACCAACCAAAAGGTTAGCGCGCCACAACCATAGAATATCCTTATCCTTACTAATATTATAAATCGGAAAGTGAGTTAGTTTGTTTGTTTGTTCCACTTTCACGCCGTACCTACTAAACCGATTGCTTTAATTTTTTGCCGACATGAAGTTAGAAGTCTGGATTAAATAATAGACTACTTTTTATCCCGGAAAAATTTGATATTCTCGAGAGAAAACGAAATTATTGGTATAGATGGCTGTGTGTATTGCTATACATCACATATGCTACTTTTTATCCTTTTGTGACGCGAGCGAAGCCGCGGGTAAAAGCTAGTAATAAATATGCGTGAAATTGTCTCTAAAATACTTTATTTAGAGTCAGTTAGTCGATGGTTAGTTGTATTAAACTCTATGATCCGTCGTCAATATACTCTATGTCTGTCTTCTCTGTCAGTGTCAGTTTTCTCTTGATTGTCTTGGTCAGAAAAATAGTAATTATTTGTTGTTTGTTACATTTCTAAGTTTCTTGCCTTATTTTGTTCTATTTCCTTAAACCTTAATAGTATAGACGGGTGTGTTAAGTTAATAATGCCAAGTCAATACGAAGAGGAGCGTGCTTGGGAAGCACCAAATCACAATCAATATGAAGTATGTTGACCACCTAAATGTGTAATTTGTTTATTTTTATAGTCGTACACTTAAATGCTATTAGGCTATTATTCTGTTTTTGAAATTTTAAATAGTACAATTATTTGTAATTCATTACGCAATCAAGACCACTTTTAGTCTTGTTTTGTAATTAAAAAGTATTTAAATATACAATAGGTATGATACTCCAATTTGCACACATTTCCAATTATGTGTAATTATTTTATCAGGAAGAAGGCAATGAAGATATCATTGAGAACCCAGAAGAAGTTTTACATGAATGTCTTGAAAAGTTCAAGACACCAGATTATATTATGGAACCTGGAATATTTGGACAGCTTAAACGGTACTTCCAAGCTGGTGGAAATCCAGAACAAGTTATTGAACAGCTATCAATAAACTACAATGCTGTGGCACAAATGGCAAATTTACTTGCTGAATGGCTAATACTTGGAGGTGTGTCTATACTTCAAACTAAATAATTTGGAAATTTCTTATAATAACAAATATTTTATAGTCTTAAACCTACTTATTTGTAATTAGCTGATATACCAGACACTAATGATGGGTTTCACTAATCACTCCTCTACCATATAATAACTAAAAGGCAAACAGTCTGATGTAGCACCTAAACTAACCTCATATTTGTACTTTAAGGAGACTCTTAATGATTGGTGCATACTAAAATATTGTTAAATGTCACTTAACTAAGGGTTCCTTAAAATTTAGGAGAAATTGGCGAAAACAGGCCAAAATTACTTAATTACCCAATACCAACAGTTTATCTAAAACATACAATAAGGATGTTTTTATTCTATATTATTTTGTCCCTCTGATAGATTAGTTTAACCCGTTGAAATTCATCCCCTAAATTTGGTCATACAAAAGTAGTCTCTAAACATTGGAAATAAAGTCTATAATGCAATGTAATATTAGGGGAGAGCGGTCACCGGTGACCGCTTGGGGCTCTATGGGTTAAAACATTAGATGCACATATTTTCATTTGATTAATTCTTGATCTATATAAATATTGATTTCACATATTAATGACCTCATCATTTCCTACATTTTATAGGAAGCGTTGACATGGCATGACCTCCTCTATAGTCTGTTTTATCTAAGTATTGTTATGTTATAAACAACAAAATAAATAAATATGTGGCTAATATTTTTCATTATATAACTGATGAAGTAGTTAGATTTTTTATTTTAATTTTCTCTCAAAAAGGGATTTTTGGTCATAAAGGAAAATAATATATATATTTTTTATGATACCTGTTAATAGTAATTACTTATAATTAGTACTTGATTTCAGGGGTCAAAGTGACAGAGGTACAAGCAATGGTTGAAAACCATTTGAAAGATATGATTTTGAAAACATTTGATCCAAAAAAGGCTGACACTATATTTACTGAAGAGGGAGAAGTAAGTAACAGTTAAAAGAATTCTTTTGGTTTTTCATTGACTTATTGTTTTTATATTAATAAATCGAATACATTTTAGACTCCAGGTTGGCTGACAGAAATGATTGAACATCCAACATGGAGGTCACTGATTTACCGATTGGCTGAAGAGTATCCAGATTGTCTTATGCTTAACTTTACCATCAAGGTAACAACTGTGATTAATCATAGAACACATTTTTTCTTCAAAGTTTAGGAATTAGCGCTAATAAATTATGAATCATTTTCAGTTGATATCAGATGCTGGATTTCAAGGAGAAATTACAAGCATATCTACAGCTGCTCAACAAATTGAAGTATTTTCTAGAGTTCTAAAATCAGCAATAGTTGGATTTTTGCAAAGTTCTGATGATTGGCAAAACAGTGTGAATGAATGTGCAGTATGTATTATCATGTTTTTTTTATTGTCTTTATTAAGGGTGATCTAGTTATTATTTCTATTTCAAAAGTAAATAAGATTATTGTCAACTAGCTGTACGCGCAACTTCATCCGCATGAAAAAAGTAGCCTAAGTAAATCAGCTACCTGCCAATAAAAGTCCCGTCAAAATCAGTCCAGGCAATTCAAAGATTAACAAAAACAAACAGACAGACAGAAAATGTAAAAAAATGTTATTTTGGTGTATGTATTGTATGTATCTTAATATGCATGCAGTAAAAGCAGTTAATTCAATATTACAAACAGAAAATAAAATTTTACTTATATGTATAGATATAGATTAGATGGATTATTTCAGAAAATGGTTTGCCATGGTGCTCACACATATGTATACAGTCAAGTGATTGTGCATATACTTTCACAAGAGCCTAGAGGAGGCGCTATCATGAAAAGACTAGGCCAAGAGATAACTCGTTGTGCTCAACAAAGGTGAGCCTTTTAATCTTTTTTAGACAAGAGATAGATTAATTCACAAAAAAATATTTGTCTAGTATTTTAAATTAATAACTTGTTTATTGTATTAATATTTGTTTTATATAATCTTTAGTGGACATGATGTAACTCCAATCACATTGGCCCTCACATCTGGGGAATCTTGGCGCAACGCTCGAACAGCCCTTGCCGCCATGTTATCTCGTGGTGCCCTGAACCCTGCCGATATTTCAGTGTTATTCAGAGCTTACACACAGTCTGAACCACCACCAGTACATTTGCTAAGAATTCCTCAATTTTTGGGTATGCACAAATTTTTGACTATAATTGCAAGACTATTTCCGTAAGAGAACCCAAAATCAATCGTATCGTATTTTTCAATTTTAGATTGATTTTATTAGATAGATCTCATTTATTTCTACCTCATCACATTAACCAAAGTATAATGAAATATCTAGCAGGAACTCGGAAAAACCTGCTTCTAAAGTTCCATTATCACTACATAGTATAAAACATAGTCCCTATAAGCCGTCTGCCTGCCCTATGTATGCTTAGATCTTTAAAAGTACGCTACGGATTTTGATACGGTTTTTTTTAATAGATAGAGGTATAGAATAGAATAGGTAGAGTACGTATATAATATAAAATACATCCATATTGCATCCGTGCGAAGCCGGGGCAGGTCGCTAGTATTAATATATAATGAATTAATATATTCTCTTAAATGTAGTTAATAATTGAAAATAAACTTTGCAGTAATATTTATAAAAATGCAGATTGTTAAGTGGCTACCTCAAATAATTGGTTGTTACATTTTCTGCTATGACTATAATTCATACATATGAATGAAACCAAATTTAAATTTTTGAGTCCTTAAATCTTCAAAGGGTGACTCTTGGGACATTTTGTAGATAATTAATCCACAATTTAGCTTTAAATATTTTTTGACAAATCCTACCATTTTGGTGAAATCACGAAAACCCCGTTTTTTATATAGATGAATGAAGATACCTATAATTTTTAATTATAAGAAAATAAGATATAAAATCCATATTCACTAATATATAAAAAAATATACAATATGTAAAATATATAAAAAATGATAAATATTGCTTGACACATAATAAACAACAAAAATAAAATAAAATTGTATAAAGTGACTAATATTATATTTTGATAACAATATTAATATTGAGTTACTTAATATTGTATATTTGACAAATAAATATTTTAATCACTTCCTATACCATACATTGGCTTAACACATTGTTCGTTTTACAGAACTACTAGTCGATTCATTGTTTAAATCAGGGAGTAAAATAAATCCAGAACATAAATCAAAGTACATGTATTTATTGGCTTATGCTGCAAGTGTATGCGAAGGACTGACACCAGGCAGGCCTGTGAAGGATGAATTAAAAGCTACAGTACAAGCTATAGAAAAGGTGCATGCTGTTTGCAGCAGCTCTGCCAGCTCTAGTGAATTGATTGCCGAATTACCGACATTGTATCATTGTATAAGGTACTTAACAATTGATAGCTCCGTGTACTAGTAATTTGGTTAGAAATATTAGTAATTTTAAATAATGGTTTACTCACTGCCTGACTGCCTCGTTGGCCGAGTGGTCGTAAGTACGACTGCCGGGCAAGGGGTCTCGGGTTCGATTCCCGGGTCGGGCATAGTATTACTGGGTTTTTAAATATTCTCAGTAGTAGCACGGAGTCTGGAATTGTACCCGGTATATGGCAATAGGCTCACCCCCTATTACATGGGACTCGTAATATAAATAGTGAAAATTGGGTGTTACATTGTACAGTGGTTTAATGTGCACCTCTGCCTACCCCTTCGGGGATAAAAGGCGTGATGTTATGTGGTTTACTCACGTAAAATGATTGAGAAAAGCGTAACTAGTTTCAAGTCGTAATGAGTCTTATTCATGAGCAGCGTACAGTTGCGTAGCCGACACATTGAGTAAATCATTATTTTTAAATAATTCAGTACCGTAAAATGGGGTGAATAGGGACAGAAAAGGGGTGAATGAAATTCTTCATAGTATCGATTTACCCCTCTTCTATCCCTTTTGCCGTTCAAACCTTATTCACCCCATTTTACCGTATGTCTCACGATAGTTATTAATTATTACAGAAAGATAGAAATATTAAAATCTTGGTACAACTGATTCACATTATTTCAGATTTCCTGTCGTTGGAATGGGCGTTTTAGTTTGGGTTGAATGTGTTGTCACTGAGCCCTCATACTTCAAATTGTGTACAGAACACTGTCCTGTCCATTTGGCTTTATTGGACGAAGTTGCTTCTTGTCACCAATTACTGCACCACAGGCTCCTACGATTGCTTGTACAACTTTTCGAATCTCCACAAGATGAATTGGAAATCTTAGTACAGGTACCTAAAATACCTACACAATTTGTGTCATAGTGCATGATCACCATTTAATACAGTTTATTTGTTTTAGTTGGAACTAAGGAAAATGTTATTGGATAGAATGGTAAACCTACTAAGCAGGGGCTGCGTCGTGCCAGTTCTACGTTACATAAAACAATGTTGGCAGCGTGGTGATACTGATATTTCCTTGATTAGATACTTTATTACAGAGGTAAGATTGCTGTAAAAAATCTCTTTTTTCTTCTTGATATTCTTATAACTTAAGTAATTTTACAACAGGTTCTAGATGCGATAGCACCACCTTACACACCAGAATTTGTGCAATTAGTATTGCCAATGGTTGAGAATGAAGAAATTACTGGCACAATGAGGGCTGAAGGAGAAAACGATCCTGTATCTGAATTCATAGGTAAAATTTACACTTACGACTAATAATATTATAGTCGCATAATATGTATTAACTTTTTTTTTCTTTTTCAGTTCACTGCAAGGCACACTATGTTGTAGTGTAAACAAGAATGAAATAAAATAGCATAACATACTATTATAAATATGTTTAATTTTGCTTAATATTATAGGAAATGGCTTACAAATAAAGGCTCAATTTAATCAACAACCCCTGGCTGCTTTTCTTTCATAATACCTTTTAAGAGCTTCTTCAAAAACTATTCCTACAGTTCTCTTTTTCCAAATATCAATCTTCTCTTTTGGTACAGGTTCTTTAATTTCAGTATTTTCATTTTTAATTTGTATTGGACTACTGTCTTTTTCTTTTACGCTTATGCTTTCACTATTTTCCAATTTAATTTTCAAAGTTTCTTCATTTTTTTTGTCCTTTTCTTCATCACTAGACTCATCTATGGAAAAATCTGAATCTGCATCTATATTGTCTGATTTTTGTTTCTTTGCCAATCTAAGATCATCTAAATTGACACGATTAATCTCTTCATCAGAGTCTTCTATTTCACCATCTGACAATCGAGTTCTATCTGATGATTTTCGCTTTCTATAATTTCTTTTCTTTTGTGTATCAGGATTTGTAGTAGTTTTTGTAGATGAATCATTCGTTTTGAGGTTTTCGTCTAGTACTTCAAGCTTTGTTGCCTCTACATTCTCTTCGGTTTTATCTCTTCCTAACTTCTGTTCATATAAATGACGGTAAAAACCACCTGAAAAAAACAACTGCTTGATAAAAGTGTAATAAATCTAATTAGTTATTGCACAGAAGAACACACAGAAAAAATATGTATTCAGATATTTAAATAATGACCATGTTAGCAAAGAACCTACAACTTTTACTATTAATATTGTTAAGTACTGTTAAGCTACATTAATAATATAAAGTTGAAATTTAAAAAATAACCTAAATCGTTTTGTTTCGTAACATCTCCTATATTCTCTAAATACTCTTCTCTTTTCTCTTTCTCTTCTTCTAACCGCATTTCCTCCAATTTCTTTTTGTATGCTGATGTCACAAATACCTCCTTATCCTTAAATTCATCACCTTCCTTTTCTCTTTCTTTTTGAACCTAAAAATAAATATTATAAGTTTAGATGTTACTTAGGAACTGATGGACTCACTCAGTCCATGGCTTCCTGAACAAAACCTAAATGTAAACAACCAACAAATTAATGATACCAACTTGTCTCTCAATACGCCTCTCATTTTCAACTTTACGCTTGTTAGCTGCCTTCATGAGATTTTCTATGTATTGGGGTTTCTTTTCTTCCTTTGTTTTAACTTTCTCCTTATCTTTTTTGCTAACCATTTCTTCATATATTTCATCATACTGGTAAACCGTTGGATCTTCATTCAAAGCTTTTTCCTGAGTCAATTTTGCCTGAGAAAACATTAAGATAATAAACTATATAAAAAAACTATATAACTATTTAAATAAATTAAAGAAGCATAATTAAATTTTATCACAGCTTATTTGGCAAAGAGGAAGATTTTGACTTACCTTTCTATTCATAAGATCGCTAGGTCGAGGCAAAGCTGGTCTTTTCTTGGATTCGTCGTCTGAATCAGAATCGTTACCAAAAACATTCCTTGAAGCCTGGAATGTGGGCTTCGGCTTACTTTTATCAGATAATATAAGGCCATACCTGAAAAACAAAGTAAATTGATAAAACGTGCCATTACGATGCTATGATTTGACAAACATGATTTACAAACTTTTTATTCGACATTTCAGAAACAATTCACCGAAATATTTGATAGAATGAGATAGAGATTATGTTATATTTCGGTTATTATTATTCTTCTTTTAAGCCTTTTTGGGCCCGTCGTGTCGTTCAGGACAGGTTAAAGGATATTGGATAATTTCACTATAATTAAATAATATAATCTCGGGACAAGTTTCAATAGTTGGCAAACAGAGCAAACTTATGGAGAGATTGACCATAGACTTATTATACTCTTTGGATTGACTGACCACAGATAAAACTATATACCTACTAGTCATAGACCAGAGACAGATATACACAAAATCAAAATATCACTGATATGATAAGACATAAACTTCACTTGGTCATCTGTAATGGTGGATAGAACTAGGGATGTGACTATTGAAACTGTAGAAGTATCGATATTTTGGTATTGGTTTTAGTTGATTCATCGATAAAATATCATTATTTTATGATTCATCTGGATTTGATTTTTATCTATACTCCGTCTGTTCTGTCTGTCCGACAAATGAACGATTTTAAAGTGAATTTCGTTAAAATTATAATAATAATAATAAGCCTCTTATCCTGAACTGCTTTTTCTTTCTGTAGTTGTCTTTAGTTGTCTTTAGTTATAGCATGTCTCTTAGTTCAGTGTGCCTTTTGGCAAAGGCCTCCTCTAACATTCTCCATTGAACTCTATCTCTAGCAACCCTTCTCCATTTTGGGCCTGCCGTCAATTTCAGTTCATCTTCCCATCTCTTGCTTTGTCTACCTCTGTTTCTTTTCCCATCTCTAGGGTACCAGTCTGTTATGATGTTGCTCCACTTCTCTTGGGTGCAGCGCAGCATGTGCCCGGTCCATCTCCATTTCTGACTATCTATTCTAGTAAGTATGTCTGTGACTTTTGTCTTACTTCTTATGACGGTGTTTCGTACCCTTTCTTGTTTCTTAATACCTATCATACTTCGTTCCATAGCTCTTTGGCAATGTTGCAGCATGTTCCTATGATGTTTCGTAAGAGCCCAGGTTTCACACCCATAAGTAATACATGGGAGAACGCAGGTATTGAACACTCTCCTTTTGATACCAATACTAAGGTCTGTGGATTTCATGATTTCTTTCAGTGACCAATATCTTTTCCATCCGTTAGTTGTTCTTCTATTGATTTCTTTCGTAGTTATGTCTATATGTGAAATGATTTGTCCTAAGTATATATATTCGTCTACATACTCAACAGGTTGGTTGTTAATTTTTATTTCGTTTTTGTTTGAATTCGTAAGTAGCTTTGTTTTGCTTATATTCATAGATAGGCCCACATTCTCACTTTCTTTATTTAGATCTTGTATCATTTTTTCTAGAATCTTTGGTTGTTCTTCAAACAAAACAATATCATCAGCGAATCTAAGGTGGTTTAATTTTTGGCCATCTATATTTAATCCATGCTGGTCCCAGATTAGCTTCCGAAATATGTTTTCCAGCACCGCCGAGAACAGCTTTGGGGACATCGGGTCGCCCTGTCTGACGCCTCTTTTTACTTGGAATGTTTCCCCCAAGGTTTCCAGTTGTACTCTTGCCTTACTATTGGAATAAATGCTTTTGATGGTGTTTATGTACACTGTCGGTATTCCCTGGCTTTGTAAGCTTTCCCATATGGCTGTGTGGCTAATGCTGTCAAATGCCTTAGAATAATCGATGAAGGCCATATATAACGGTTTGTTGTACTCGTTGTATTTTTCCATTATTTGCTTGACTGTGTGGATGTGGTCTATCGTGGAGAAGTTTTTTCTAAAGCCAGCTTGTTCTTTCGGTTGGTTAAAATTAAAACACGAGAAATATTTGAAGTAATAGTAGGTTAAGTATCTCTGGGTCACGTGGTTTTCTTTGTTTACCTTTAGTTAATTACCTAAACAGATGGACTATAGCTACTAAACATTACTAAAAATATTAGCAGTTACTGCGTGCACTATCGCTCCGGTCGATCGTGTCCATACATTCACATCATACCTTTTACGATACATATGTATCGTAATTTATGAAAAGGATTTTCCATCAACTGGTCAACATTTACATTCTTAAGATTAAGTAATTTTTGAGGGTTGATAAATAAAACTGTTTCAAAGTATTCATAAAATCAAGATTTATAATATAGTTACAATATCTTTGTATTTTTCGTACTGCTTCTCTGTAGGTAATGTATTCTGCAAAACCATCTTTCGAGACGACTCCAGAACTGGTTCCAAGTTCATTTTCATGCACAGATCTGGCTAGAGGCTGCAACATAAATAGTATAATTTAACTTACTTGATCCAATCGAACATAGATTATCTCTATAGATTCTATAGGTACTGTACTAAGCTCTGAACGAAAATGTTTGTACATTACAATGATAGTGATAGATAGCGGAGGAGTTATGTTTCATTTGTTTGCTTCATTTGAGTCCCTATAGCGGTATTTGATGAAAATACAATTTTGAAAAAAAAAATGCTTTTCCCGCAAATATTTTTCCGTATCTAATTTTGTACAAAAATTATTCATATATTGTATTATTTATAACATTACGTAGGTATTGATTATGGTGGGATATTGTCGATAAAATGAAATTTTTGACGAGTATTTAATGTTTTTTGCATTTTGTCATTATGTCAAATTAATGTACATTATTTATTATTATATATTCAGAATTTAGTAAAGTTTTTGTTCTACTTTTGAAGCATTTATTATGTACGATAAAATTATCGATACGGGAACAAACATGTACATCACTATTTTTCAATGAAAAAAGTTTCAGACGTATTTCAACGAAAATTAATGAAAATAAGCACTGCATTAGTTAGAAAAGTATTGTATTTAGTCAATTTGCAGCAAGCGCACTTAAATAGTTTAAAAAACAGAGATATTTTAATGAAAAATAACAGTACTTACTGGTGTAATATTACACCTGCCGGTTTAGTGATATTTTTAGGGCTACATCCAATAACACTACACCCGGGCATAGTTCTTCTCACTAACCAATAATTTCTTTGTTTACCATGCACAAAAATAACAGGAATTCTAAAAAATTTCGTTACAAAATATTATTGACCAATGCTTTGACAGCTGATGTACTACTGACATGCACTGATAACAGAGACTAAGATGGCGAATTCGGCAGAACTATAAAAATATTTACAACTTAAAATTAACTACAACTAAATCATTGACGTTGACGTCGTAGACGAAAGAAACCTCTGTTCTGTCAATGTCAAAAAATCTGTCAATCAATGGTGTAATTGTAATGTCAGTTCAAGTGAATTTAATTTATTTCTGCAAGTAAGGTACAAATTCAATGTTGATTGACTTGATTGGTGATTTGTAGATTGTGCTATTTTTGTGTGTTGTTTTCTTATAATAATATCGGGAAACTGAAGTTAGAAAAATGGAAACCAAGCGTCACAAGCGAAAAGTTTTGAAATTTCCAGAAACTGCTTACACATATTATATCAAACAATATTGTAAAAAAAAAGGCACTTCTGAAACCAAGGTACTCACACATGTTGTTTCTAAAAACATACTTAGTGTTTCTACTATTTTATAGAATAAATTTAATAATACTAAGTTTTTAGCACTCACTGTTATAGTGTGTACAATCACAATATATAATTTGTAACTGCTAACCGTGCAGTGGTTGGGTGACATCACTTCAAGTACAACGTATTGCAGGTTAGATTCCCTAGCCGGTCAAAGTACCTTCTTTCTTTATGGTATTTTTTGAGTTAAATTACCATTATTAGCCTGGAGTCAGGAAGTTAGGCTGTATGTGACTCCTGTGCCTTGGAAAGCACGTAAAGCCGTTATTCTTACGCCTGATCTCGCCCGGTCGTGTCGGTCTACAGTCCCATCGTATTCAGAAAATTAAACTGTCAAACACCAAGCGGTCACCGGTGACCGCAACCTATTGTTCTTTAATTGTGTCTATAATGACGGTACTCAACGAGTTAAGGGTCAGAGAGTGGACTTGTGTTTACATTACACACACACTTTGCACTACATATAATATCTCCTATGTAGTAGGCTAGTCTAGTTAGACTTGCCATCATGATCAAAATCAATTGGGAGAGATTTATTATATTTATTATAAGTTTTAAGTTTTGAAAATATTTATATCATGTTTTTTCTATTCTAGCATCCTAATGTATTAGTTGAAGCAACTAAGTCATGGTTGACTTTAACAGAAGCTGAGAAACAGCAACTTACCAAAGCATATAAGGAAAAAGAACACAAGATCAGACTACACTATTTTGATCAGTTGAAAAATGCAGAACCATTCTTGAAAGTGAAAAATGTATCTGGGTAAAAAATTGACCAATTTATTTTAACAATTCGTCATATTTTTCAGTATATTATGTGGAGTAATAATATACATATTTTTTTTGTGCTTGACTTTATTTTCTATTTTATTCTGGTCTATGCAGAGTATTAAGTAAACCAAGTAGCAAGTACTTACTTAACCTTAATTGAAAAATAATAAATAAAAGTTCTTAGTTGAAAAATACAAATTATTTTACTCTACTTTTTCATGCATTTGTAGATGACCTTTGAATTAACTAAAATCACGGGTTACTCACGTGAATATACTAAGAAAAGCTCTACTAGTTTCGAACCCCAGAGGGGTTCTTCCTCATGAGCAGCGAGCGCGGTCGCGGCGACGTCGCGCAGCTCACTCCGGCGACCGTGACACGTGAGTAACTTGCGATTTTAGTAAATTTTGTATGTGTCACAATAGTTATTATAAAGACCTTTGAATTCACCCATAATGTGTTGCATCCATGCATGGTGTCCTTTGTCTACTAACTCATTACAATGTTAATAAAAATTACAGACAGATAAGCAAGGAATTTGATAAAAGTAATTCACCAATTCAGGAGTGTCAAGAAGAGGTTGAAGAAGACTGCTTGCAAATAGACACAGATAAACACCAAGTAATAGGAAATAATGAATTGGTCACTGTTGATTGTAATGAAGATTTACTAATAGATAATGTGTAAGTACATTTTTAGATTCAACTACTAAAATATAATTATCCAGACCATACCATATTTACAATTTTGTTGGTGATTTTAATTTTTAGATTAATGTAATTTTATTTTTAGTATCGAGGATTTACAAATTAATCAAGAACTTCAAGAACATGGTCCTAATGAATCCCTTAGGAATGTAGAAGAAATATCTTGCATGCCTCTGGTAGAACCATCACCTCCCACAATAAAGTAAGTATAGAACTTGAATTTAATATATGCATACAGAGGCTTGTCCATAATTTATGCAAAATATGTAAACATTAACAGGAAAATTAGGTATGGAACCTCTGAATGGAGATGAAACCATCTATAACGGCTTCCAACCAAAAGAGGGCAGCATCATGTTTTTTGCGAAATTGACATACTTACATATTTTTAGAATCCGCTTTTTTCTGCGTCTAACCATATCCGAAAGGCATCGTAAATCATCATCATATAATGAGTAAAAACTTTTAATATTTTAAAATATATTAATATATATTTTAAAAGTTTTTTGTATGTATATTAATATATACATATAAAAATCTTGTAGGTACTTACAATTTCCTTGAAGAATATTATTTCGGATTGAAATAAATTTAGGACGTCGCCTTCCATTTGACCATAGGTATATTCGCAACTATTGTTCCATTTAAGCTTATCCAACGGTTTATCACTGTTGCTATTGAGGGGTGGGCCCAGACTCCATACATTTGGTTCGCATTGTCCTTTATCAATTAAGCAACTATAACAATTTCCCCTCAACGTATTGGGACTAGGCTCCATATAGTCATGAAAAGAGCTTTCGACATACGTCTGGACGTTATTGGCCGGTGGGTAGGTACGTTTCCTATACATGTTTGCCCGTCATCGACGTCATCTATGTTTGTAATTGTTATTCAATCACGTCAAAACGACTGATTGAGTAGCGAAGAAATTTGGAACAGTCAGCCACTAGTTGAGTAGCAGTACCAGCAGAAACTAGTTAAGTATCTAAGTATATAAAGTACATATATTAGTAATTTACAAACTTTAATCAACGTGTTTTAATTGCGACTGTAGGTTGACCTCGAAAAATACTTACTTTAAATATTAAGCAATGACGTGGTCCGCCCTCTATCCCGAAAATGGTTCAAGACATTGTTTAAAGAAAATTATAAAATCGTTGTAAAAAAAATAATTTTCGACAATTATCGTGTCTGTCTCTGCGCCTTGCTATACAAATATGCTAAATGCTGTATACCTTGGCCAAAACGAATAGCATAATTATATGCGGGCCATTATTTTGTTCATAAATGATTTTAATCGATTCTGGGTTCTTTTTTAGGCATTCTCCTTTCTATAGATGCGGGCGCTATGTGATATGTAGGTTTTGAGACAAGTTTTATGTTGTCAAAGTGAAGACTTTTCACAATTCACACATTGTTGCCCTAATGAAAGTTTATTTGATACTAAAAAAATTAACACTATCTAAATGGATAATTTAGTAAAAGAATAATGTAATAAAACAATTTTGTTTCAGAACTAGTAAAGATTTGTTTTTCATGCTTAATTCTGTAAATGGATCCAGCACCTTAAATTGGACAGACCTAACACCATCACAAAAGAGCCAGTACAGAAGTGCCGTATATTTATTGAAAAAAGATTACATCAACAAATATAAAGAATATTTGTATAGTTTAGCTCCAAAAGAATTATTTGATTATTATCATAAAATCATATTTTAATAATTAAATAAAATACATTTGTAACATCATATCTTTTATTTTCTTATGCAGTAAGTGCACATTGGATGGTGAAACAACCACTGTTCTTGAGACCCCTTCAAAATATATGTGGCCAAACCCATCGCCCATCCCTACTTACGGCGTTGCAGTCCATCTGATTTTAGTGAAGCGCCTTAACAGGTCTACGTTGGAAATAGGCTTGGCCCAGGAAAATCCGACATTAAACGAAACTTAGATCTTACGTGATATTCCACAAACATAGGGCTTGGCTTACTATTAAATCCAATTCCAATCGATGGACATTGTGTTGTAAAGTTTCGTACTCTTGAGAAGCAACACTAGCGCTCATTGCATCCGGATTGCGTGGATATTGAATGAACTAATGTTATTTTAACAGCTACGGTAGGGGTTGTATAGTCTTGTGTACACCTCTGCCTACCCCTTCGTGGACAAAAGGCGTGATGTTATGTTATTTACATATTTCACAAAATAAAAATCAAAGTTTTTTAAAATATTTCCACGTGAATCGAAACGCCCTGTGGTTGGCTGGTAATACTCGTGACGTCACACGCTAGTGAACAGTTGTTTTGCCCTATTGATTGTCGTTGGAGTTTACTGTGTTTTGGCTGTAATTTTTATTTGTAAGCTATTTATTTATTTATTTTATTTTATGGCATAAGCCGGTAAACGAGCAGACGGATCACCTGATGATAAGCAATCGGCGTCGCCCATGGACACCTGGAACACCAGAGGCGTTACAAGTGCGTTACCGGCCTTTTGGGGATTAGGAGTATTTTTGAAGAACTACTGGACTTTTTTATAACTAGTGTTATTAACATTAGTTTACCATCTTAAAAATGGACGCAAATTCTGTGCAACCCAGCCATCGCGAAGGACACACCGGGCGTCGGGGATCGCGGGACGATCTCCGGTCACCGTAAGCGCGGGCCTGCGGACGGCGAGCATGAATGGCTCCCCGTTCGACTAGAAACAGACCCGAGCGTACGGCGCGTCGCGTTCCGCGCGCGCCTCAAAGATCCATCAGACCACCACAGATGGGGCCCAACAGGGCCGATGCCGATTCAAAGTTGCGGAGAACCTAACGGGTTACCGGGGCTCCGGCTCGACGTGCAGGAGAAGGAACGGGGTGGTTTTAGTCAGTAAGAGTGTGACACTCCCTCCCGCCCCCCGCCTCACCCAGGCGGGAGCAGTCACAGTTATCTATATCTGTGGGAGCAGTCATTCGATGAATTTCCCCCCTTAAAAAAATGCACCTTTGTAGGTACAGTCAGCACAGTTATTTAGAATATAGATAGAATAGGTAGGTAAAGGTAATAAAATAAAGATTGAAATAAAAAGTACAAGTATTGTACAAAGATACCAAAATACTTTGAAAGTATTTTTATTAATGTTAGACACGAAAACCAACTAAAAGCGGACGCACCTTTTGACCGCCCATCTAGACAATACGCGATATGTCCCACAGCGTCACGTTACAATTGTATAACGTATCTATAGTAAAACATAGAATGGGACTAATGTCACTAATGTTAAATAAAAACTGATGCCGTATTTTCATATTTTATATCATAAAAAAAATAAATATGAAAACACAACTTTATGTGATCCGAGGGTGTATGTGAAATTGTACGTTTGTAAACGCACACGCCCACGACACAGGAGCAAATTCTAGTGTTTTATTTAACGATTCACATTCAATCAATCATTCCCCAAACCGACCAGAAACAGACCCGAGCGTACGGCGCGTCGCGTTCCGCGCGAGCCATCAGACCACTACACACGGGGCCCAACAGGGCCGATGCCGATTCGGAGTCGCGGAGAACCTAACTGGGTAACTGGGGCTCCGGCTCGACGTGCAGGAGAAGGAATGGAGTGGTTTTTTTAGTCAGTAAGAGTCTGACACTCCCTCCCGCCTCACTCAGGCGGGAGCAGACATTCGATAATTATCGCCCCTTAAAAACAAAAATAGTATATGTATAAAATCATACATCGGCAAAGAGGGGGCATTCGTATATCGGTGCTCAAGTCAGTTCTCTTTGGATATTGTAGTATTTATTGGTAGCTTTATGTATGTAAAGTGGGAAGTGTAATTTATTCTTGTGCCTATCTATTTATAAAATGTAGAAAAATGTACGCAATTATTACAAAAGCCGATCAACTAATCATCTTTACTCATTTTCGACATCTGGCTGGCGTAACGCACACACTAAAACCTTCAGAAGAAAAAAACAGCATCATTATTTAAATAATTTATTAATAAGGATTAGGTATATTACTTCTTACAGAGATTAAATCCTACGCTAATGCTCACTACAAACATCTTGAGGTTGACCGAAATCGTCACAAAATAAGAGGTCTGACAGTGCCTGGTAGTGAGAGGTAAATAAGGTCAGTTGCTGTTTATGACTAAATTTTGACTGAAGATTCCTAAGTCATATCGAGTTAAAATAATTAGTTTGTAATCATCAGAACAGAAAATATAACAATACTTAGTTCAAGAACTTCCGATACAGCCTAAAACTGCGTTGGGCATTGACGAATCAATGTCATGACAATATTAAAGATCTATAGGTTCTTAGTTAATAAGTACCTACTCTTAAACTTTGGTTCCTAGATGTTTTATACATGTCTAATAAAATATTAATAGATAAATGTCGAAATGTATTTAATGTTGAATGTCTTGTAAATGTATTTAAAAATTACTGGCAGATAACCAACCTAAAATTGTAGGTAATGGCGGCGGTGGCATTTCGACATTAATTGATGTTTATGAACGATATTCTTTATAAAAGTAGCGTACTAATGAATTAATATTATGAATTAGATTTTTCATTTCTTACGTGGTTTTTGTTAACAAATTATAGTGATAGCGGTACATAGACTGACAAATGTCAGGGTTGACCTCTTATTTTGTGACGAATATAGTGGGCACTACATCATTTATATAATTATTCGATTTTTAAATAGGTATAGTAATAATACTTCTAAAATGAGATGATTTTAAAATCTAAGGTCTATTAACACTTAATACAACCACATCGCAGCAACGAAAAGTGGTTACCATATCAATAAAGGTGTGCTGATTGCTGCGACCACAAACTTCTTTTACATCGAATGTTATATAATATTCACCAAGGACATTAACAAACAGGCGGACATAAGTATTTTGAAATAATGACTGTGGCATCTGGCTACTATATACTTATACGCAGAATACACACACATTGACACCAAAGACATCCGTCGTATGGCATGAGTCGTCATTACGCTTCATATATTTCGGTGTTGCAAGTACACGACATAAATACACCACTGATATTTGGTGTTCCAATCATTTTTAAGTGACATTACGTCCGCTTTTTTAATGTCCTTGATATTCATTTCACAAAGATCCAATTGATGTACAAATCTATAAATTTTCACACTGACTACAATTAATTGATACTGTGTTTGTAGTTTGTACATAGCTCGATTCAGGTTTTAGTTCCATAAGTATATTCAATATTATGTCACATTATCGCAGTATGGCTTGCCACTCATTTGCTATGTTGCCGGAGGATGCAGTACGACCTATGTTCACGGTTAAACAATAAAATGTGGCCAGTGTGAAATGAGCTTAACATTTTTAATTAAAAACTCGACTACGTGTTTTTATTTTGTTTTGGTGTGGTTAGTTGCTACGTGTGTATAGGCCCTTAGGTTCAATCGTGGGAGGGATGCAACAAAGAAACCCCAATCATATTAATATAAACCATAGGGACTATATTGTATTTGGTTATTCTCAATATTATAATTTTTATATAAAAAAAAAATTAGTCTGTGAATAGTTGGATACTTTGTTTTTGTTGTACTTGCGATAAACATTGCTATCAGTAGACGTATCATTCTGCTGTCGGAGAAACTAAATAAACTTTTATCCTCAGCAAATTGTATAAAAACTAATTCTTTTATTGTGCTCCTTGAGAATGACAAATGAATTGACTTTTAAATAGAGAAGTAAATAAAATTTGATATTTTATATTCAACAAGCTATATATCTAGGTTCCAAATTCTATCACTATATTGTGGTCAATATATCAGAAAATTTTATAGTTAACAGTTTCTAAACATTTTTGAAATCGTAATAATATTTATTTACCCCTGACTTACAGTCTATTTCCCGCAGAGGAGACCAATGGCCATTCCGGCAACAAACGATGCCAGAAATACGTGAGACTCAGTAGCACGATAGTGATCATCTCCAGTTATGTTATGGACCCAGCGTTTAGCTTTGACTTCTTTTTTCTTCAATAGGTCTTCAGCTTTGTCCAATTTGCGGTCCACAAATCTCTCAACCTTTAACAAAACACATCTATATAGCTACTGAATTATCTACGAACGTACTACTGTCGACACCATTGAAATATTGCGGAAAATTTAAGACGTCTTGATCTCGAGTGCCGTACTACACCCATATCCATATATCATAAAAACCCTTTGAATCATAAGAAACTAACGATTCAAATTAGGGGTAAAATAGGTAGATATTAGCTATTCACAGATGTCTCATATTATAATTATGTAGTTTGCGAATGGAAAGTCGTTAATTGATAAAGATAAATTAGCGGATGTAACTTGTAGCATAATGTGGGTTAGACTGCAAAAAAATTACATTAGTTGGTATAGTGTGTCGGTACCGGTTTCTTTATTTAAAAAGTGATTGCCATTTTAATGGGTGCATTTATGCTTTGCTCATGGATGAATACTTTTACTCTCAAAATATCTAACTTACACATAATTCTATATTGTCGTTTGTTTGTAGATAATCAATAGGTTTATAAATTAATTATTAAGGGAATGTGAGTACCAATACAAACAGCTTTAGTTTAACCCATCGTGTGTCTAAACGTGGATCCACGAAATGTAATACTAAATAACTACACATGAAATGTAATAATAAATACATAATAAAAAAAACAATTGATAAAAATTTTTGAAGGAATGTAGACAAATCTGCTCTGCAGTGCTTTTTAATTTTTTGGTTTATTTCTAGTGATGTCTCTCACAGTTTTCCAGTGTGTAAATTATTTACAAAGCCAATTTTTCCCATATAACGTGATCTGAAATATAGCTATTGGTATATATTTAAATAGACCTTTTTATTACTGTTTCAGTGTGATTTAATGCTTGTATAGTCAGTGGGTACAATTTTGGCTTGTTTATAAATTGTATGTTATCAATGTTACACTAGTTGTAGCCTTGCATGAGTTAATACTTAACCTGATTATTATGAACATGAAAATTAATGATTTTAATACATACAATACAAAAAGAAATAATCACTTCTGTTAAACTAAAACAGGTTTATTCTGCATCTAGTTTTTATCCATAATGTAAAGTCCACAAGCATATATATATACATAGGTATATCAATATTCTACTTTAACTGCTTCTTTTTTATAATAAATAATACATTTCAAAATTATCACTTGTACAAAGTTATAGACTTAATCAAAATAATCATAAAATAATAAAGTGTTGTATAATCATTTTACAAACTCACATTAAATATCAAAAATTTAATCATGATGAAGCAATACCAAAAAAGAATCCTCCAGTAAACCCTGCAGAATAATAGGTATTGTTTTTGACAAATAGCAATACCTGTAACAAATAAACTGTATTTGAAATATGACTTCTTTATTATCTGAAATATTTATCTATCATAGATTTAATTAAAAATAGACCCAGAATAAGTAAAGCCCTGTGATTCTATTTAGTTAAAACACATGCATTAATAAAGACCCATTGGTACTTCTCGATTCTAGAGACTCCATTATTTTAATTTCATTTTTTTAAATGGATTCCTTTATATTAGAACAAATAAATGATAATAAAAATGAATATAACTCCTACATGCGTTGGCACAATCTTGTCATTGAAATTGTTTTTAAATTACATATGCCTGAGTATAAATGTTGCGTTGCTTTATACAAAAAGTGGTGGGGTTAATAAATACATTATAAAGAAATGTAATGTAGTAAAGAACTACCTTGTTTGCTTCAATAACATAGACAGTATATTTTCAGTGTAAATTCTTTGCATTATTGAGTATGAAAGAGAATTGTGTCATTTAACCCGTTGAAATTCATCCCCTAAATTTGTTCATACAAAAGTAGTCTTTAAGCATTCGAAATAAGGTCTATAATATAGGTAGTGGAGAGCGGTCACCGGTGACCGCTTGGCATTCTATGGGTTAATATTATTGCCACTTCCAATTTCAAAACAGGGTTACATGTAACAATGTGTTTATTTAACTTTAACAAAACTAAAGATGTCCCACCTTAGATTTTGTTATGGGTAAATATACAAATTAACATGTGCTTCATGTGTGTTAATTTGACACGCGGGAATCAATCCATATACCAATCATGTTGAGCCACAACCAGTTGCTCAGCTACTCAACCATACAGAAGTAAGTCAAAGTTTGAAATAGCATTTCACTACTTATCTCAACTTTGGTGCAACTCAGGCACATGGTCATGTAAAGCAACTGCATAAACATTCATTAATATGCAACTACATATTAATGAATGTTTACATTTGAAAAAAAATTACTATAATTTCTGAGTAATGGAAGTCACTATCTTTTATAGCATATTCTCAACTCAAACTACATATATTTTTAATCATAATTTAAAGTTGTTCATCTCTTAGGGCTATATTTCACCTGGACATCATGGCGGTGCCGCGGTGGAACAAGTCACCACAACCAACAAAATGTATACAAGTCTATAGAGCATTACTCCCCCCGTTTCCGCCTGGCTACACAACCAATAAGGCGCGCAACCAGGTCAGACACAAGTATTCTAATGCTAGATGAGGTCTATTTTAAATTTTTGATACAGTTGCTGTGTGATTGTGGCTCTGGTGTCTTATTTCGTAACTTAAGGACACCACGATGGCGCGACTGGATGCACCATCATGATATCTTGGTGAAAAATAGCCTCTACTTTGCTGTGTATTAAATTGTAGTATTAACCCGTGGTATGCCAGAATGTATATCTAAGACACAATGTATTTTCTATCGTGTCTCATATACTAGCACTCAAGAAGTTAAAAGCAAACTTTTGTGTATAAAGTAGCCTTGATATTATTTGAAATGCATTTGTATACAAATTGAATTATTCTCAAGTCAAATAATAATTATTCCCAAAACAATTAAAAAAGTTAACTTAATTCAAAAATACTTTTATATTTGATAATAGTTTATCGTTTTTGGGACCATTTACATTACACTTAGAATAAAATAGTAAGTAGCTCTAGTAATAAAGTGTACTGGGCAAGGATAGGAGTATAGACTTAAGGGCAAAGTGAGTGAAGCGAAATAAGCAAGCTTCTCCAGATGAAATTGAAGATTTAAATTGTGCAGATATTTCATATATAAAGCAAGACTATGACAAAAAATGATTGACAATATTGTGCTTACTTTTTCAATCCAATCAGGAGATTTTCCAGTTGCTTCCTTTTCTATCTTATCACTGATTTTATCAACTCTCTTGTTGATTTTATCCCAATTAATATCAATGTATCCCTTCTGGCTGGCAATGTGTAATAGAATAACACTGCCTCCCAAACCAACTGCAGCTATCTTCCCTATTTTCATAGATAGAAAACCAGTTATCCTGTAATAAATGAAATTAACTTTTTAAGATTAAATCATCTTAGTCTGAGTCATAGCCTTACAACAAAGGTATTTACAAAGATGTGACCTTGTACAGTTAAGTAATAAAATATCAAGATGTCAATACCAATCAACCGACCTGCGCATTATGTACCATTTTATTATTCAATAACATCTGATCCTGTATAAACACAATGATTAATTGAGATGTATGTATTAAAAGAAAAAGATGAATGCAAAGTGCACTTAGTCACTTACCACCCTGACGTAGTTCCTAAAATTAACTGCTTTGTTGCAGACGTTTTACCAATATCTGATATTGCCTTTTCAATAAAATTCTTTGCATCGTCTACTATCTTCTTTGCATCTTCAGCAGCATCCTCTTTACCTGGCCTAGCCATTTCAGATGTTTTCTTAAATTTGCTTTGCTTGCAAAAAAAGATTTTTTGAAGATTCGAAGTGATTGGAAGAACGAAAATTCTATTCTTTGAAGAACGAAGATAAGGATGACAGTTGACACTTGACAGCGTGACAGATAAGCCAACATAGCATTGACAGCATGGCACAGATAACTATAATTCAGATACACATGTAAGTGTACACACTCATGGGTAAGAGGGTAAAGGGTTTTAGTGTACATTGGACACGTATATGTATATCTATAGATTGGAAATACCGTTATGGTTATGCTTGCCCCATTAGTTCGGATTCGGATGCTGCTACACGCTACGACTGCTACGAGCTGTAGTCGTTTGTCATATATATATACGACTTGTTTAATTAATCATGAAAACGAATAATGGTGACACAGTCGTTCTTTTACTTCAACGACCTAGACCTTAGGTTGAGGAGGAAAAAGATCTTATAAATATAAAATAATCAAATGTTAATTGATTATTACTGTTACAATAAAATCTCACCTATTGTAATCTTAGATTGATGTATTATAGTAAATTAATAAATTAATGTTTATTCGATAATTGTTAATTACTTACGTTAGTTACAGGGTTCTGAATCAAAGCAAGGGTCTAACGAGTTTTGCATGTTGCACGCACGTATAATAGTTAACTGGGGGTTGTATGTAGGTAACTCCCAGTACACATGTCAATGTCAAATCAGAAAACTTCAGAAAAGAAAACGACGAGTGTGTCTTGTGTAGTTTTATGTGCGTTTCCCGAAAGAAGAAGATAATAACATATATTTTCATACTATGTGACTTAAAACTGGAAGGAAACATATAAAATATGCTTCCATATTAAATGAACTAAGAGTAAGAAGCTTAAACAATACAAAACAGTGAAATTTGCTACATCTTAATATTTAAATGAAAATCATGAAAGTTCTTAAATTTAAAATATTTCAAATGAGTAATTATTATCAAAGAGCACATAACTTTCGCAACTTCCAGCAATGTTTTTTGTACAGAAGAAAAAGCAGTTTAAGGTTATGGGTAATTAAACTTTTATCTAGCAAAATACTACACATACTTGCTTTAAATCTAAATAGTCTCAATACTTGATTATAGTATCTTAAAAATACCAATTTAATGTATTAAATACTAATATTTACTTAAAACTACCTATTACTAGTATTATTTAGAAATATGAATCAAACAGAATACCTATATTATATTTATTCACTCAGGTATTTTTAAAATCATAACTCATATTTACTTACGTTTTAATCTTTAGGAACAGGACATAAACACTGAAATTAAATTGAACATTGAGAAGCAATGGTCTAGTGTTGTCAGAAGATCAGCAGTCAACAATGGGAAGAAGCCATATTATGTGTTACCTATGTTTCCTTACCCATCAGGGAATTTGCACATGGGTCATGTTCGGGTATACTCTATCTCAGACACAATTGCAAGATTTGAACAGTTAAATGGAAGGTATTCTGTTCACCCTATTGGATGGGATGCTTTTGGTCTACCAGCAGAAAACGCAGCAATAGAAAGAAATATTCCACCTAGCCAATGGACTAAATCAAACATAAATTCTATGAAAAATCAATTAGAGAAGTTGGGATTCAATTTTGATTGGAAAAGAGAAATCTCTACATGTGATCCTAGCTATTACAAATGGACACAATTTATATTTTTAAAGTTATTTGAAAAAGGTTTAGCCTATCAAAGTAAGGTAATGTTCTTGTTCTCATCTTAATATTTACTTAGCATAATCTTTTCCTGATTCTTGTAGAGAACTCCAATGAACTAGAATAAGTTTACTGGCCTATTAGTGAGGCTAGTGTAGTCTAGTTCATTGTGCTATTGGGTCCTGTACTATCAGTTGTTACTGGCTTCCCATTTAAGCCCTTAATTGCGGACAAAAACTGTTAAAGGTTAATCCTTCGTTAGCATCGGGCATCATAGTCTGACACGGCAACCAATGGGTTAATAATCCTGTGTCATAATTCTTAAACTAATATTTAGAAAAACTAACTACAACCTCTCATTTTTTGAAGTTGGTTAAGTATAAATATAAAATAGTCAGTTAACTACATAATTATTATTGTGATCCTTACCCACATTGCTAACTTTGGAATATTTTATCCCTCATTTCAGGCACAAGTAAATTGGGATCCAGTAGACATGACAGTTTTGGCTGATGAACAAGTTGATGATCTTGGTTGTTCATGGAGGTCGGGTGCTAAAGTTGAAAAGAAATACTTAACTCAGTGGTTTATAAAAACAACAAAGTTTGCAAAAGCTCTGTATGATGGGCTAGATAGTGAAGAGTTGGAAAATTGGAAAGATATTATTAACTTACAAAAACATTGGATTGGAGAATGTGATGGAGTTATAGTGAGTTTTAAACTCGAAGTTAATGGTGAAATGAAAACATTTGATGTTTGGACTGCAGAACCTTATAAATTTATTTATGGTGATTTCGTAACAATGAATTCTAGTCATCCAATAATCCAGGAATTGAAATCTCATAAAAATTTCACACTTGTATGCTTGAACCCTATATCAAATCGTGAATTACCTGTTTGTATAGTTGATGATGTTAACTACCCTGAAGGTAGGAATGTCTACATTGGATGTTCACAAGTTGATAAAGAAGACAAAAAAATCGCTAATCTTTTAAATGTACCTATTAGCAGTGAACAATTGAAAATTGATATTGAGAGTGAAAATAGCCGGGCAGTTGATATGGCACTTAACAAAAATGTTGGTGGTCACTTTGCTAGCTCGAAACTCAAAGATTGGCTTATATCTAGACAAAGATATTGGGGAACTCCTATACCAATAATTCATTGCAAAACATGTGGTGCAGTTCCTGTTCCTTATGAAGACCTTCCTGTAGAACTACCTGAAATTGAGTCTAGTACAGGTATACAAACATTAGAAAAGTTAGAGCATTGGAAAAAATGTACATGTCCTAAATGTCAATCTAGTGCGATAAGAGAAACTGATACCATGGACACTTTTGTGGATTCTTCATGGTATTATTATCGTTTCTTGGATCCAACTAATGAACAAATGCCATTTTCTAAAGAACAGGTTATTGATCACATGCCTGTCGATATTTATGTTGGGGGCAAGGAACATGCTGTGTTGCATTTATATTATGCTAGATTTATGAGTTATTTCTTGCATTCACTTGGATGGACACCAACTAAAGAACCTTTTCAAAAACTAGTGGTACAAGGAATGGTAATGGGGCAATCTTTTAAATTGAAGAGTTCTGGGAAATATATACCCCCTGAACAGGTTGAAAAGGTTGGAAAATACTATAAAGAAAAGAGCACAGGTAATGCTGTGGTAACACAATGGGAAAAAATGAGTAAATCTAAATACAATGGTGAAAATCCGGAAAGGTTACTTGCCACATATGGTTGTGACACTACTCGTCTTTTGATTTTGGCAGATGTACCACCAGCGACACCCAGACGCTGGTCAGATGCAAGTGAGTATAATCTAAATACTTGTGTTTATCTGTGTGATTGAGGTTACCTATGGCCCAATACTCCAAATCTCCCAATTCCCAAGGCTTAAATACTGGAACAGTCATAATATCAAATCGTTATTATATTATATCGAAAGGCAATATAGAAGATAAACACAAAGGAGACCGGCAAAATGGCAATTTTAATATCTTAATTATTTAATACTTATTTAGGTCTATAGTCACCCTTATTCTCAAAAGTCAAAAGGCCAGCAACATATGCACGTATGTTGAGTGTGGGAGAGCCATGTGTCGGCACGAATGCAACTAGCAATGCCTCTGGTATTCCGGGTGTCCATGGGCGACACCGATTGCTTACCATCAGATGATCCGTCTAGACGTTTACAGGCTTACGCTTTTAAAAAAAAACGTATTTATAACAATAACATCTCTAATGATACGGCTGTCCAATGGGGGCTACCGGTTTTTTGCTCACCAATTCGCGCAAATATATAGCAACACTATCAAATTCCATATTGGACAAAAAACGAGAGGTTTGCACTAGCGCCATCTGGTGAGCAATACTACAGTAACCATTGCCAATGGGTAGCGCCGCACTAATTTCATTTCATAGCATGCATCAGGAAATCCATTTGTTCCTTTCCCGCCATACCACGATGCTTAATTTGGATTTACTCGAGCTTCTTAAGGATTTGGAAGATAGACGACAGAAATAAAAAAAGGGTTTAATTACATCCGCAGACCTTTAAAATTTTTAAGCGTAACTTTTGTTTCAATGGTCGAGCTTGTTAGATATTGATTGTGTAATATGCTCCATGTGTCTCTGATAATTAAAAAAACCTAATTTGCACTGTGTACATGGTGGGATTGGTTGAATGTAGGGAGGAGGATAGGAGGAGAACGACCTCTTTTCCCCACAGTCCATGTAATTGGGATGATGACAGCCGACAGGATGTGATGTTGTTTGATGTGATGTGTGTTAGTCCGTAAGTTAGGTACTTAATTAAAAAATGTTAGACACGTATTTTTTTATTTTGTCGTATAATAAAACAATACTTAGATAAAACGAATTAAAGTTTAGGAGTGGGGCTAAAACGTCATTTCTACGTATAAAATGTACATAGAAGTGACGTCACGCGATATTTCAAATCAATATATCGTCGAAAGTATTCGTTTCTGTAAGAAAATCGGACTTTGACTTTTTGAAAACCTACTAGTAGAGTGCGTTCGTTTATTTGTACAAAACTTTTTCAATATTTTTATTATTCAATTCAATATATTTCGCCTAGTTTTAGCTATTCATACAGTTGCTGCATATACTTCTCATCATGAGAAGTATACTTCTCGACTAGAGACTTTCAAAAAGGTTTACAAAATTTAAGTGTCTTTTTTTTGTTACAGCATTACCTGGCGTATTAAATTGGCAACATCGATTATGGATGACCATGAGGGAATTTTTGAATCATCGTAATAACGTACCTGTAGAGACTACTTTGACTCCTGAAGAATTTCATAAACATGAATACAAAATATGGGATTCAAGAAACTATTTAATTGCCACTACAACTTATCATTTCAAGCACACTCAAAAACTAAGTGTGGGCATTTCAAGACTCCAAAGTTTGACTAGTGTTCTAAGGGTAATTATTTTCCTTTCATTAGTTAAATTAACGTCACATACATACATTATTTTCGTCCTCTAACAGCTCTGTAGATGTATAGATTGTTTTTACCACTTCTGTCTATTTAGTTGATAATTGTCAGTTCAGTCTAATTTGCTAGTCCAAAGGCGATAATCTAGTCATATCTGTTTTATTTAGAGATCTGTTTTTACTTAATTAGTAGTGCTTCACTGTCGCCCTATCCACTCGCTTACTTGAGATTAATGTTTTAATTTAATATTTCAGAATAAAGTACCGCCTGAAGTGATAACTAAAAGTAAGGAATATGAAAAGGCTTTAGCAGTGTTAATAATTATGCTGGCACCGGTAACTCCCCACTTTTGTTCTGAGCTGTGGGCTGGCTTACAATCTGCACCCAATAGATTGACAGAATCATCGAATTTGGTTGATTGGGAGAAATGTGTACTCGAACAGAGTTGGCCAAAAGTAGATGAAAGTTATGAGTTATCATTTTTGTGTAAAGTGAGTATTTTTATATTAATTAGTATTTGTATTTTTATATTAATATCTTTGTAAACTACACTTTTTATGTTATGAGATTTATCAAACTTCTTTTAAGTAATTAATAAATAATAAAGTAAAATTCACTGTTTCAGGTTGATGGGGCAGACAGATGTGAACTTAAATTAAAATCCAGTGACCTCTTAAGTCTAACTCACGAGAAGGCAGTACAAATGATGCTAAATCAGGAGTCTGTCAAAAAGAGACTTACAACTGAAATACATAAGACTAAATTTGAGTTGTATCCTCATTGTCGTGCAATATTACACATCTATCCAAAGAAAAAGAAGGTAAAACAAGAAAAGGTATCAGATTCTGTTGTTTAAATGTAAATATAGTGTAATTACTGTTGTTTCGTTGAATAAAATATAAATAAATAAACATGAAAATTTTCTATCTATTTAGATATAATCTGACTTTTACAATGATTTTTGGATTTATTATTTGACAATACTGCAACAACTATGAAACATTGTTTAAGTACAATCATCGTCAAAAGATTATCTTCAACACTTCTCATATCAAATAGTTGTAATGAATGACTTTTGTATGGACTTTCCTATAAACGCATTTGTTATGCTTTTCAAGGGGTAGTCATAGTCAAAAGTCCTTCACCGTTATTAATACCTACTTTAGGCCCTGTTTCACATTATCTGGATAGCCGTATGTAACATTTCAATAAGAACGTAATTTGTATAAACTATCTGTCACATATGTTGATCAAGTTGTTAAACAGCGTGTGTCGTAAATATGAAATATATAATACGTTCAGTATGTAATTATTGATGTTCCAAATCTAATTGCCCCAGTGTTGAGTTTATAATTGTTTTACTTTAAAGATTAGAATAGAAACTTCCCGCTGATGATATTATTTTCGTAAAGTGTATAAGTGTTTAATGACATAATAAAATTATTTCATATTTATGACACACCCTTGAGGCCTTGACACCTTGTACGTAGGTGGTACGCTTAAAGTAATTTACTCTTATATCTAGAACTCTACAGTGCGATTGGATGTTATCTTGTGCTTCTCGCTTTCTTGCCTCTGAATATTTCGTCCTTGTACATTCTGATATTTGCTGCAGAATCCTAAAATAGAAAAATTGTCATTACAACACTAATAGGGTAGTTTCCTCAGTCAAAAATAAATTATTTCGACCGACCAATACACCGAAAATGTCGTTTTCGTGACGCGGCAAAACAACTTGCCACAAGGAGTACTTTCGATATATAAAGGAAAAACAAATAAATAAAGATTACATTTTTCTAAAAATTCATCGAAAGACGCACATGAGACACTATATATATATAACTTTGTGGGCACTACTTTTATCGCACGTGCCATCTACCGAGAAATACCTACCTCTTTGAGAATAATAATTACTAGGGGTGATGTTTTGAAAATGTATTATGAGTTCTTATACGCTATTGAAGTTTGGTGTTTACAATGGTTCATCAGCAATTTTTTTGTTTTAAACATTTTATTTCTTTGTAAAACTATTGTATTACTAAGACAGAACCATTTTACTTCAGGACGAAAACTCTATAAATTTCACGGTGTATTTTAAAATATTAAAAAAAAATTACATTTTCATTAATTGATTTGATGATAATATATTGTTAATTTTCATATTTTTATGGGGTTTTAATAATGAAATACACTATTTGACATACAGATATTGTGACGGTACGACAGAAAAACACACAATAACTCATATTTAGAAACTGTCCACCTATTGTTATAAAAAAGAATCAGTTTAATTTACTTATTTTCTGACATGCTCAATATTCGTATTATTCCAGAAACTTAAAAACAGTATGCTACTTAACGTGCAATTATTATTACGTCACAATACCCTAATCTCGTAGGTAGGTACCTACAAAACATGAATTAAATATCTTTTGACATTCCGTAAAAAAAAATTTTATTTGACTACTAGCTTTTACCCGCGGCTTCGCTCGCGTCACAAAAGGATAAAAAGTAGCCTATGTGACTATCCATCCGCTCAACTACATTCAGTTAAAAAATCACGTTAATTAGTACCTCCGTTCTGCCATTTAAGACAGGCAAAGAAACAAATAGCTTTCCGCTCGCGTGGAATTCGGTTATATCGCGCTATTTAGATTTTTCCAATAAGTAGGTAATTCGTTGACTGGTTTTAAATGACATACAACGCCATCTATACCAGTATGCCATCTATACAGCGCCATCTATATGGCGCTGTATATACTACCAATATTTTTGTTTTTCCTAGGAAATATCAATTTTTCCGGGATAATAAGTACCCTATTATTTAATCCAGACTTCTAACTTTACGTCTGCAAAATTTCAAAGCAATCGGTCTAGTAGTTACGGCGTGAAGGCGGAACAAACAAACAAACTCACTTTCCGATTTATAATATAAGTAAGGAAGTAAGGATACAGATATCCCTGAAGTCGACGATCAAATGACACCAGGTAATCGGCAAGGTTCCAACAGTCATCACTATGCCATTTAGTCGTCGACTTCAGGGACACCCTGTATAAGTTGAAATATTTGAAACACCCTAATATTAATTTCACCAACTTTAACTTAATTTAAAAATAGAAAATAATCACACTAAGCATTATCAGTTTTAAATCAACCTACATTTTTTAATTGTTTTAATTAATAGTTGTGCGATAATGATACTTACTCATATAACCAGTAGATAAATCAATGTAATCATTAATTTTATGATAACTTAAACGGTATGGTATATTTACTTATATAATATTATAATTATTATATGAAACATTTTTTAATGTTGATAAATTCTATATTGCGCAAATTTTCCTGTTCAATCACCACTAAGGTAGGTAGGTGATTTCGTAAAATTCGTGAACATATAAATTCACATCAAACCCAGCGAAAAGGCTACCTACTCGTTATTTCAAAAAGGTCAAAGGCCTTTGACTATCTACCACCACTACTACTACTACTACTAAAGTAAATTATAAAGCTGAAGAGTTTATTCGTTTGACAGTTAGCACTGTCTCCAGAATTTAATTATTCTCCAAAATTATAGATATCTATATACCTAAAACATCACGCTGCTATCCATAGAACATAAGCAGCTGGTGAAACCATGCGAAAAGTAGATAGTATAAATAATTAATTAATCGTTGTAGCTATCACCGAAGTTAAGAATTTTTCTGAAAAAACTAAAAATAATCTTTAGAATTACCTTCTTGGCTTCTCGCCACTCTAAGTTCCGGAGGCGACTCAGTCCTTTAAGATTACGATCTAATATTTTTAGGAACTCGGCTCTAGTAATTTTCGGTGACTCTGTGGTGCCATTATTTGAAGGATCTGGAGTTGTTGTCACTGCCTGTTAAGTTATAAAAGATCATTAAAAACCTCAACATAGAGTAATGAAATATTACTTCTTCTTTTACTTTTTACTAATATGTGTATGTTTGTTACTCAACCACGTCACAACGGCTGTGGGGATCGGGATGCAATTTGGAACAGGGGTAGATTATGGAATGGAATAATACATAGGTTACGGGAATGCAAGCGAAGCGGCTGGCAGAAGCTAGTTATTAATATAGGTGAATTAGGAGGTATACAGGATTTTTGGTACAATAGTTGACACATTTCATAAGAACTACTAGGCTATTCTTTAATTAATTGTCAATCAAAAGTTCGAACTTTTGAAGTGAGCTCCATATAGCCTAGCTGATGTACTGAGCACCGCCGTGCCCTCAGAGACGTGATCAGCGACGGCGACCCCTCGCGTCCGGCCCTAGCGTCATCATGCAGAGTGAGGGGGACTGGAATGCCGTCTTTTCCTTTTGCGAAGCAGTCATGCTAGCTAAGAAGAAAGCGAGGCGCATGAGGCAGCGAAGCACTGCCTCCTCACGACCCAGTCGTCGTGAACGACACTCCGGGCGTTGGGGATCGCGGGAGTATCTCCGGCCACCGTAAGCACGGGCCTGTGGACGGCGAGCATGGGTAGCTCGCCGCCCGACCAGAACCAGACCCGAGCGTGTGGCGCGTCGCGTATCGCATGCGCCTCAAAGAGCTAACAGACAGCCACAGATGGGGCCCAATGGAACTGATGCCGATACGGAGCCGCGGAGGACTTAACGGGTTGCCGGGGCTCCGGCTCGAAGGGCAGGAGTAGGAACGGGGTGGTTTTTAGTCAGTAAGAGTCTGCCACTCCCTCCCGCCTCACCTAGGCGGGAGAAGTCATTCGACGATTTTCCCCCCTTAAAAAAGCACCAAATAGTCCACAAAATTGTGTCTGTTGTTGAACCAGATACCCTGTAATATATTAATTCAAGAAAATTTATAAGAGCTATAAAAATTAAATATTTTCCAAAAAACAGTTTTCTGAAATCTCTACTTAATTGCCGAAAACTCCTCTTAGTACATTAGCTACTTACCAATAAAGGTCTCGTTAAGATTGGTCATTTCAGAGATTAGCCAGTACAAACTTACAAACAGTCAGACAAAAATTGGAAAGTGTTATTTTGTTATTTGTATCCTATGTATATTCATTTGCATGTAGTAAAAAAATCAATATTACAGACAGGCGCTCCAATTTTATTTATCTGTATACTCTGTATAGATTAAAATAAAAGCGTAGACAAACGTTTCATTGGCCACAACCACATTCTCTCTATACTCTTTATAACCTAATTAGGTATTCCAAAAAAAATCACAATGTAACTGTACTACCGAAATGGAGATGTGATTCATTGTGTTATTGGGAACGTGCCTAATTATATTAGGCACTTATAATTGCTCGATAATAATATAGGTAACTAATGCAAATCTAATTAATTATCAAAATTTTAAGTATGGGAGAGCCATGCTTAGGCACACATGGGCCGCCTCAACCGGGGTGATACCACGGCCTCACAGAAAACTGACGTGAATCAACGCTTACGTTGTGTGTCGTCGTGTGAGTGAGGTTACTGGAGGCCCAATTACGCCCCCCCCCCATTCCCCAGTCTCCCCAATTCCCGAATCCTCCACAATCCTCAAAATCCCAATTCCCAAAAGGCCGGTAACTCACTTGAAACGCCTCGGTGTTTCAGGTGTCCATGGGCGGCGACGATTGCTTACCATCAGGTGATCAGTCTGCCCGTTTACCGGCGTACCTTTACCATAAAACAAATCTAATAACTTATTTACAAGAATTAAATCTAAGTTGGCACAATTGGTCATAATTGAGATATTAGTTAAATAGGTATATTAAATTAATCTAAAATTCGATACTTAAGCCTATGTGTAACTAACTTCCGTCAGCAGTTTTGGACAGAAGAGAATCACGCGATTCCGATATTAGGTCGTCCACTTTAGCTGTTACTTAGGCACTTTTTATTGCATAGCTTATGTACTTACATTGTCATCCGCAAATTGGTTGTTTACTAAGTCAGATATTTGATTGTATGCGCTTTTAGTATCGTTTATTTGCTGTAAGAAAGAAAAATGATTATTTGCATGGGTTAAAGTGACGTGACCATTATTGGCCAATATCAACCAATATACTAGCTTACCTAATACCGTAACAGTTCTACTCGTTACAACTCTGAAGGTCTTCTGATATTTTGTAACCGTATAGACATGTTCGTATGCACCTCTTACTAATATGTTGTAGTAAATAACAATAACCTTCATTGTCAATAACAATCATAGTAGACTGTACTTATATAATGTAACTACCTATTAACTTAGCACTGTATTTAAATTCTTTAATAATTAATAGATAGGTACGTACCTCTAAAATGACATGAAATATAGTTCCAAAAAATCCCCTTTTTGGAGCCGCGGCAACGTGTCTACCTGCTCTTATAGCAGATTGTCTGGCATTACGATCTTTTTCGATGATTTCATCGGCTGTTGACTGAAAAATCACATAATATCTGTATAGCTTAATTTATATACCTAATGATATTATAGGTACATTCCATTTTGAACTTCACCGAGATTTTTTATCATCGATCCATGCAGTACTTTATTAGTTTAGTATTGCATGAATCTAGTGCCAGAGATACTCATGAATCTCAAGCTCTGCTCAAGGTGTTCAACTATAAACATAGAATACTAACTGGCTGGATACTGAGGCATGGCGATATAATAGCGATGAGTACGATCGTTACTAAAACGTAATGCTGCGCACCGGGTACCATGGCTGATCTTCACAATAGGCAGTGACGCCTCCCTTGAATAAAAGAATACATAAAATAATTAATGATTTAATATAAAACAAACTACTTATACAAGTGACTTGAAACTACGTATTTCTGTCAGAACGAGTTACAATACAATAGCTCAAATGCAGCTGTCGCTGACTAGACCACATATTACATGTCCGGCCGAAAGTTAACGGGTTCCGAGATACCTATTGCGAATTTTGTATTTTTTTTATAAATATTTAATTTTGGTAGGTAACTAGGTACAATTAAAAAATATACACATGGTATGCGATAAGTCGAGTTTCAAATTATCTGTATTACATAGTTAGTATACCTACGCTGTAAAAACATTATCTAGCGTTAGTAGAAATTAAGTGGTGATTTACTTACTAATCAAATGTGGACAATAAAAGTAAATGAAGGTAAAAAGTAAAACACAAAAATTGTGATATAGGTACATTAGGTACCTACCTATCACCTACATTGGATAAGGATGTAATGATCCAGAAGTAGAAGCTAAAATATTTTTTGAAGCTGATTTTATTGTCTCATTGACTCATCAGCGGCAGAATATAACTGCGCTGTAGCATATTAGTATTGTTATCATTATCAATTTATCACTGCATGCTGCTGAGACTGTCGAATCCATTGCTAATAAATAGGAGGTAGCTAAAATGATTAATATATTCTGTAAATTGAAACTTAAATTAATAACCGTTCTCAATTTAAACTGTCAAACACCAAGCGGTCACCGGTGACCGCGACCTATTGTTCTTTAATTGTATCTATAAAACCGGTACTCGACGAGTTAAAACCAGTGAATTAAGATAAATTTTTGACATTAGTTGTTGTTAGGTATGGAGTTTCTCAATCCAGAGATGATGAGATGGATCCAGATCAGGTATTATTGTCGACCGCTAATCACCAGCCACTGATAGGTGAGACGTCGGTGCCACAAGTTTTAAACAAAAGTTATTCTTTAAACCCGTACCAAATACCTTATATTATCTAAGCTGTGTACAATTTTATGACAGATTATAACCATGAATACCTAACCTAAGATATATATTGTTATGGGCTTGTGGCACTGACTTCTAACCTATCAGTGGGTGGGTAACCTATAAGTACGTATGACTAATAATAGTTATTTTTTGCTTTTTAGTTTTGACCTTTTGCTCGTTTTTAGGTTTTGGTTTTCGAAGTCGGGTTTTTTACAGTTTTTTTTTTATGCTTCTAAGTTTAGTCGGGGCTATATAGACCGTAGACCCAGTATACCTACTACGTATATCCCACATAGGTGTAAAGCTCTTATCGTTACGAATTATTCAAGCTCAAAAAGCAAGTAAACAGTTAATAGTAGCTATTAATTGTTTATAAGTACCCTTAGCTATCATACTACTTTATCATCAGGCTCCTAATGAGTAATGACAAGCACATCCCATTTCTAGGTATAAAGTTCTCACCAAACAAATTTATGAAGCCCAAACACCAGGTAGCTACTGTCAGCCGTTGAGGAGTTCCCTTAGCTATCATACTCCTTCATCATCAGGCCCCTAATAATTATCATACCCCATTTAGGTGTAAAGTTCCCATCACTTGAAATTAATCAAGCCCAAACACCAGGTAGCTACTGTCAGCCTTTGAGGAGTTCCCTTAGCTATCATACTCCTTCATCATCAGGCCCCTAATAATTATCATACCCCATTTAGGTGTAAAGTTCCCATCACTTGAAATTAATCAAGCCCAAACACCAGGTAGCTACTGTCAGCCTTTGAGGAGTTCCCTTAGCTATCATACTCCTTCATCATCAGGCCCCTAATAATTGTCATACCCCATTTAGGTGTAAAGTTCCCATCACTTGAAATTAATCAAGCCCAAACACCAGGTAGCTACTGTCAGCCGTTGAGGAGTTCCCTTAGCTATCATACTCCTTCATCATCAGGCCCCTAATAATAATCATACCCCATTTAGGTGTAAAATTCCCATCACTTGAAATTAATCAAGCCCAAACACCAGGTAGCTACTGTCAGCCGTTGAGGTGTTCCCTTAGCTATCATACTCCTTCATCATCAGGCCCCTAATGATAATCATACCCCATTTAGGTGTAAAGTTCCCATCACTTGAAATGAATCAAGCCCAAACTCAAGGTAGCTACTGTCAGCCGTTGAGGTGTTCCCTTAGCTATCATACTATCTCATCATCAGTCCTCCAATGACAATTACATTTAATCTAGATGTAAAGATCTTCTCAATACAAATAATTTAAGCCCAAACACGGGGTCATTGCTACAAATTCTCGAGGAGTTCCTTCGGCTGTCTCTTGACTCCATCATCAGATCATACCTTCATCAAATTGTAGTAGTTTCAAATACTTTGTCATCAAATTAACAAACGCTTTCGCCACCCATACAATTTTGAAAAGTTCCCCTCGGTTTCCATGGGATCCCATCATCAGATCCTGACCTGGTGGAAATGGGACCACCCCGAGAGTATGACCTTTCCAACAAAAAAAAACATACAGCCGAATTGATATCCTCCTCCTTTTTGAGAAGTCGGTTAATTAAAACAAACTCGTACTAAGCCCTCAGATACTCCAAGTTGAATGTTCCACAGGGGAGCCGGTGAAATTTAAGTTTTCATAAGTTTTTTGCGATTCGCAACTCGTTACCCCTGGAACATTCAACTTAGGGAAGAAAATAAATTATTACCTTCTATAAGATGAAAATAATGACAAAGAAAGTGGTAGGTACCATATTCAAGAGTACCTACCTATCAATGAATATTCCTAAATATGAAATTATAAATTTATAATGATGATTTACGGAATGACGAAGCTAAGTATAGTTCTACACTAAACTATAGGCTCTTGAACATGTGACATGTACGTACTCATTAAGTGCATCTAACTTTGTAGTTATATTTAGTACCTACCTACTTGCAGTTACAAACTACCTATACCTTTTTTTTTCTCTCTCTTTGGCAAACGAGTCTCCAAAATGATCTTGTCGACTATACTGCCAGTGCCTACCTATACCTATTGCATGTACTAAGAAAGGTGACATTAGCTTAATGCTTACGAAAATGACGTCCGTCATTAGGTTTACTTTCGCATTTACTGTTCTTTCACAAATGCGAATGCACTGTGCACCTAAAGATGAAGTAATATGTAAAGCTATGTACGTTCATACTTAACCCATGTAATGATAGATAGTAGGTAGTAGACATTTATAACTATAAATGTCTACATACGAAGTAACTACTTTTATGTTGTTTTTGTTTGTTTTTACTACTACTTTGTATGTAGACATTTATGACTATAAATGTACAAAGTAGGTACCTACTATCTATCTATTATTTCATAAACGTAAGTAGCCACTATGCTACTTCATATTTACTCTATACTACTTAAGTACTACCTACTTTTACAAAAAACAATAACAAACTTGTATGTTAGGAAAACAAGCTGTTATGAATTAAACTGCTTTTGTTCCATAGACTAGATAAATGAGTCAATAACTTACCTAATCTATTTAATTAGTGGTAACCTATCCTTTCACTCACATTACAAAGAGATGCATTTCATATACCTGCACTTGACCAGCCCAGACCCGGAACAACAAAGTGGATCACACAAACAGTTGCTCCGTGCAGGGAATTGAACCCTTTACACATTACGCGGCATGGCATTCTGTTACCTAGCCACCACACCAAGCACGTCAAATTGTTATAAAATAAAAGCGGTAATAGTAGGTACCTACCTACCAGATTGCCTTTTTTAGGAGCTTTAGAACCTTCGGAATTTGAATACTTATCGATACGGCTAGGTAGTTTATTATTAAGTAGGTGTACCCTTCTACGAAATCAATCTCTTTCGTAACACACAAATGCGGAAAACCAAACCTGTCTTACAAGATCAACTTCACTTTTCCAAAGTTAAACGAATGAGTGATATGCCTTTACCTATTGCTTATTTTATCTACCTACCTACCAAGCTACTTTAGCCAGATAAAAAGAATATTTGATACAGCACTTGACAACTGCAAGCATATAGTTAAGTATCAAAGTACGTATAAGTACTTAGGTACTTGCACTAACATATTTTAGGTAGGTATTTCTCACGTGCCGTGCAATGCGTGCGAGCGTTGAGATTTTTTAAACCAAAAAGAAATGACTTCTTTTTTTGTTTTTACTTTATAGGTACATCGAAAGTACTCCTTTGGCTAATGTTTTGCCGCAGGACGAAAACGAAATAAATTTAGTGTGAGTACCTACCTTTAATAAGTTTAACATTATCATATAATTTTTTATCGCATTGCTTGAGCATAGTTAAAATTTTCAAAATCATATTTTGTATTTCAATCAGCAGAATTGTTAATTTTGGGTTGAGGATAATGATTAGGGTTACCACCCGTACTTTGTAATTAAGTATTGTATTTTATTTAAGGTAATTGTTGTGGGTTTAAGACGCCCACTTCTCATGCATGAGGGTGCGGGTTCGAACCTACCAACGGCAAGTACCAATGTGACTTTTTCCGAGTTATATGTACTTTCTAAGATTATTTAGACACCACTGACAAACGGTGAAGGAAAAACATCATGAGGAAACCTGGACTTATAATTTCTAATTATAAGTTTGAAATCGCCAACCCGCATTGAGCAAGCGTGGTGATTAATGCTCTAACCTTCTCCGTGTGAGAAGAGGCTTTGCTCAGCAGTGGGCATTTATAGGCTGTTGATGATGATGATGAATTGTACTCTATATTTTATAAGAATAATAAAGTACACAAAAATACTTTATTTTTGCAAACTTCATTTCTATTAAAGTCGTAAGTATTTTTCGGTAAACTCATTGATTCGATATCTATATTTATCGATTTATGTTGAATCGATAACTCGCCAGCGCCACTTAGACAATTTCTAGTATAGATGCAATTGTTTAGTATTTCAATGCAATTGTTTAGTAAAGGTACTAATTTAATACAAACTGCAAAAAGCAATAAAAGATATATTTTTAAATACAATACTTTATAAGGATAAATTGTACTTTATTTTTGTACTGTGTACTTTTTTTTCTTTCCTATAATCGTCAATGTACTTTAAATACCAAAGAAAAAGGTAGCAACCCTAATAATGATGTCCTTAATTTTTGTTAAAATCACCAAGTCACGGTATTATACATATATCCATCTAAATAGGTCCATCTATCTACCTTACCAGTAAGGATCAATAATAGAACCGAGCAGCGGAAAAGTCTTTATCGATAAATGGACTATCCAACACAAAAAGAATTAGACTTATTCAATTCGATTCGACCAAAGGACCGAGGAGATTAGCGCGATGGAGCTAATTAATTACCAACTTCAAAAAAAGGAGAAGGTAGGTACTACTATGTTCGGATGATTGCTTTATTTTGTTTGTTTATCGATTACTCCGCCATTTGTGAACCGATTTCCAAAATTATTTCTTTTAATCGAAAGGTTACACTGCCGAGAGGGTCCCATTTTCATCAGGCCTTGTACTCGTTACGATTACTTTGAAAAATGAAATAAGTTCCATACAAAATTATTTATTAAAACCTTAATAGGTATCTAATTCACAATTTTGTGGACATTAAGTTATATCATTATGATATGAGCTTATGGCACCGACTTCTAACCTATCAGTGGGTGGGTAACCTATCAGTACTAATAATAGTTATTTTTTGCTTTTTAGTATTGACTTTTTGTTTGTTATTAGTTTTTGGTTTTTGAAGTCGGTTTTTTAAACGCAGTTTTTATTTTATTGTTTTACCATTTTCAGTGTAAAGCTACATATACCCGTTTTGTTACTTATAATATACATAGGTGCAAAGTCCTCATCAATACAAATTAATCAAGCCCAAACTCAAGGTAGTTACTGTATACCGTTGAGGAGTTCCCTTACCAATTACACTTCTTCATCATCAGACCCTTAATGACAGCCCCACTGTATCTAGGTGTAAAGTCCTCATCAATACAAATTAATCAAGCTCAAACACAAGGTAGTTAATATAAACCGCTGAGGAGTTCCCTCGACTGTCTGTCGACTCCATCATCAGGTCGACTCCAAACCCATATGAAATTGTAGTGTTTAAAAATGCTAATTGAAAAACATAATAGACGCATTACTCCTCCATAGAATTTTCGAAAGTTCCCCTCGGTTTCCCTAGGATCTCACCATCAGATCCTGACTTCATGGAAATGGGACATTCATCTCGGGAGTATACCCTTTCAAACAAAACAAAAATTTTCGAAATCGGTCCACAAACGGCGGAGTACTGCGCGAACAAACAAAAAAAAAAAAAAAAAAAACAATCAGCCGAACATAGTACCTCCTCCTTTTTTTGAAGTCGGTAAAAAGAAACTCGTACTAAGGCCTCAGAGCGCCGAACGCATACAAGGTACGATTACTTTAAACGTAAAACAAACTCGTACTAAGGCCTCAGAGCGCCGAACGCATACAAGGTACGATTACTTTAAACGTAAAACAAACTCGTACTAAGGCCTCAGAGCGCCGAACGCATACAAGGTACGATTACTTTAAACGTAAAACAAACTCGTACTAAGGCCTCAGAGCGCCGAACGCATACAAGGTACGATTACTTTAAACGTAAAACAAACTCGTACTAAGGCCTCAGAGCGCCGAACGCATACAAAGTACGATTACTTTAAACGTAAAACAAACTCGTACTAAGGCCTCAGGTCAGGATCTGTTGATGGAATCCTAGGGAAACCGAGGGGAACTTTCGAAAATTGTAGGGGTCGTCTCGTCTATTATGTTTTTTGGTAAAGATTTTGAAACAATAGATTTTGATGAGGATCTGGAGTCGACGTGGTGATGGAGCCCACAGACAGTCGAGGGAACTCGTCAACGATTTGTAGTAACTCTACCTCGTGTTTAAGTTTTATTAATTTGTATTGATGAGAACTTGACACTGTCATTAAGGCCCTGATCATGCAGAAGTGTAATTTTTAAGAGAATTCCTAAACGGTATGCATTAACTACCTTATGTTCGGGCTTGTATAATTTATATTGATTAGAACTTTGCACCTATTTGAATTATAAGTTTAAAATGGGTTTATGTAGCTTTACACTAAAAATGACAAATTAAAAATTGCGTTTAAAAAACCGCCGTCAAAAAACCCAAAACTAAAAACAAACATTTATTGAGGCCGATATAAATATTATGACACACTCCTCGAGCCTCGAGGTCGCCCATCCCCAGACTGGCGACAGCAACGTTGCTTAACCAAAGCGGTTCCTTTCATTCATGAAGTATTTTAATATACAATTTAAATGTTATCAAGGTAAATAAAATAACCACTGATGACGACGAACGGAACGGTGGGTTTACAACGTTCTACATACATAGGTAGGTACGTTGGTGTTTAGGTAAAAAAGTGTGCTGCATACAATGTGCTTGCTTAAAACTGTAATAAGTAGGTAGGTACCTATATTAAGTTACCTAATAAGGTACTTCATTAATTTACATTGTCATTGAGTATATAATATCCAGTAACAACTCTCGCCTTGGATGAGGCTAGAGGGAGTGTCAGACTATTACCTACCTATAATGGGTGTCTTTTTAGTCAGTAATAGGCAGTGGCGTAACTACAGGGTGGCAAATAGGCAAAATGCTACTGGCCCCCAGCTGGAAGAGACGTTCAGTTTTTATTGCAATCTTCTGTGTTTTTAATGCAAAGGGGAATGGGAAGCCCATTCGATGAATATGCCACGGGACCCGAACGATACAGTTACACCACTGGTAATAGGTAACCTATAGGTATTACTGACTAAAAATCACCCCCTTCTTACTCCTGCTTCATGCCGGAGCAACGGTAACCCGTTCAGTTGTCTGCGGCTCCGGATTTTAGGGTACCCGGGAAATACATACACTACATAAATATAGTTATAATATCTACTTATAAGATATACTGAACCAATTAATAAATAATTTAATACAACCATACTCCCCAAAGTAATATAATTTACAGAAGTTGTAAAGAATTAAATATACTGCGATATTTTTTTATTAGTATTAGTATATACTTAAGTATAAAGAGCAATATTAATATAAGTAGAAATCTATATCATCTATACCTACCTACATAATTATTTATAATAAAATCCTAAGAAAGTGAAAACTGTACATTGAATATTTTTTTAAAAGAATGCTTTGATCGCGTGGTCTTCAATCGATACCGAAACCAAAAATATGGTTATTAGAATTTTTTGTCTGTTTGTCTGTAGGTATGTCCGGGATGAACTCAAAGAGTGGTGCATGGATTTTACTAAATTTTGCATGAATATTACTAACAGGTCGGATCAACATATAGGCTAGGTACATAATATCATGCATCAACTACCTACAGGGGAAAAGCTGTGAATCACTTTTTCACGCGGACAAAGTTGCGGACTCAGCTAGTAAGTTAATAAATAGCAGAAAACCCATAGAATACCAAATGTTTGCAATTAATGTATAATAAAAAAAATCGATCGAGTCGATTTTTTTTATCTTTGATCTCGTCTATAGTTATAGATATACCCTACGATGCTACGATATGTAAGTTTTCACATAAGTTACAAGTTGGTTTTACAATTTCATAGCTCATACAATATGAGAGATATCTCATACAAAACGGGGCAAGATAAAAAAAGTATTCTATTTTATCTTACTTCTTTCTTACTAATATTATAAATGCGAAAGTTTGTGATTTTATGTGTAGTACTAGTACCTATGTTTGGTACTTCATCACATCAAAACGGCTAAAGGGATCGGATCGAAATTTGAAACAGGGATAGATTATAGTCTGAAAAAACATGTAGGCTTCTTTTTATCCCACGGGAACGCGGGCAAACCCGGGACTGAAGCTATTACCAACATATACACAATGACATAAAACCCATAGGAAATAAAATATTTGCAATAAAATGTAAAAGTTTAAGTTGTCAATAATAAAGATTTTGGACAAGTTTTTAGGCGGCTATCTTACGTTCCGATGTGAAACCCTTATTTTCCTACGTGGTACTAGCTAGAATGAATTACACCAGTACACTACCTAGGTATTAGCTAAATATCTTTACTTAATACTCAAACAAAAGATTCTTAAAATGTTACTAAAGAGGTTTCTTAACATTTAACACAAACACAATATTCACATTTACTTGAACTTGTTGTGTAACTGTCACTGAAACTTAAAAACTTGAAACAATTTACCTAGCAAATCGATGTACAAGACGATAATCGAAGCAATTGCACTCAAGCTTCGCGAACTAAGACGACGAGTGCACTGCGTAGCGCGGTGTTCACACTAAGCGTGCGAAGCCCGCGCGCAGGCACCATCGGTGCCAAGGCCGCCGCTGGCGCTGATTGCGAAGTAGTTATTCGTTATGTCAGCTTGTGTTCTACTTATGCAACGCTTACCTACCATTACGATGCAGTTCGATGGCCCGGCGGTTCTTCTTAATATTTGGCGTTCCGACCAATTGACTTATTAAATAGGTGGTATACTGGTACCTCATTACAATATTAGTACACACCCATATTACCCGCGCATACCTACTCAAGAAGGTAGGTGACGGCTTTCATCATTGCTTGTGCAACTATCAAGCACTTAGCAGTTATTTGCATAGATTGTATATTTCAGTTTCAGTGGCGTAGCGTATCTTGGCGGGGCTCCATATAAAATTTTGTCTGAAAGGTAAACAATTCTGAAGAGATTTTTTTTTTATAAAGATACCTTCTCTTCCCAAATTATCGGACAATGATTAGGTAGGTACTTTAGTTTTTCCAAAATTTCTGCCATGGAAAATATTTTTTTCTATTGTATGGTTTACCTTTGAACGCATGCATTTTGTGATTACTGAAATAAAATATAAATTGAGAAGTTTTTATATTTTTGCACACGTTGGGGCCCCCGTAGTCTGGGGGCCCCATATAATTGATACGGCAGATACGGCGCTAGCTACGCCCCTGGTATATTTGTACCTATTTCACACTTTTTATACCTACGGAGATTTTTTTAAGGGCTCCTTTTTAGGGTCCTCTAAATAGAAACGGATGTTTTTTTTAGTGCAATGGTGTTCAGACTATGTCAGACCTACTGCTTAAGAAATCTAACAGTCGGCACAGCGTCCAACAAATTAGCCGTTTGAATCAGACATTAAACCGTCGTGTGTCTAAACGTGGATCTACGCGAGACATAATGTTTTTTTCTATTGTGTCTCATATCGGTGCATTCAAGCGGTTAATGGAAAATAAAAAACCATCTTCTGTCTGTTAACCCCCATTTATTAGATAAAAAGATGTAATTTTCAAATAAAGGGACCAATTTAAGGAGACTTAAGAAGTTACTAGCTCCATTTTTCTATATTTTTTCCGAAGTGTCGATACAGGATCTTTAAACAGTATCGGATCTAATCTCAATACGGACCGCATCAGTGGCATGTAACCCCAGGCAGTAGCGAATGTATTGAGACAGGATTGCCTTTGCACGAAGTGCTCGGGGTCGCTCCAAGAAGACCTGGAATAAAAAGCCAATAACTACTTAGGAATGTCTTCAACTTGCCCTAATTTTAAGAAAAATGTATATAACGTTATGAAACGAATTATTATTGTTATTGCATAAAACAAAGTTTAATGGTATTAATTAAACTACTACCTACATCTTATATATATATATATATATATATATATAAAAGAAAGTCGTGTTAGTTACACCACTTATAACTCAAGAACGGCAGAATAGATTTGGCTGAAAATTGATAGGGAGGTAGCTTAGAGCCAGGAGCCCGACATAGGATACTTTTTAACCAACATTTTTTTTTACTTTTTACCGAAAATCACGAACGGGGACGGGGAAAAAATGGGATTACGCTTACGAAGTCGCGGGCAGAAGCTAGTTAATTAATAAAATTAGGTTTTGATAAACATGCTAAGACAAAGAAGTAATAAAAAGTTAATGAAATATTTACTTATATTTATGATGTGTAGCTTTATACCGACGCCGTTGAGCTAATTTGAGTGGCGGCCGTCGGGTGAGATGTGAGGCAAGACAATTCAATAATATATCCTCGCAATTGCGCGTCCGGCGCACGGCCTGCCGCAGCGCTGGGGCGGCGGCCGCGTACTGGGCCAGGACCGAGCGATGCACTAGAGCCGCGCCCGGCAACACCATTGAATATGAATCACCCCACTTACTGCTGTAACCCCAAGCTCCCTGTATTTGACAAAACAACAATATGTTTTACATTATATTATTGCTGTTTAACAATGTCTAATAGATACCTAAATTAAAATTAACCTTTGCTTCGTCCCAAAAATGAGTTCGAGCCGGGTAGCCGACTATTCGCTCAGGAAAATGTTTCCAAACACGAAAAGCAAAGTCAAGTTCTTCAGCCAAAAGAGGAGCATCACCGTCTAGAGAAAATACACCAGCTGTGGGGACCGCCCACAATGGTTGCCACCTAGCCGAAACACCTTCCCTGAAATAATAACAGGTATTAATAGAATAATCTTAACAAAATTAAAAAAAAATGTTTAAATAGTCAGAAATATACTGAAATTACCCAGGGTAGTGGGTGGTGGCGTCAACAACGAGTACGGGTAGCGCATCGCGCGTGTCGCCTGCTAAGCGTGATAGCGACTTTAGCGAAGGCGCCGCACGTTCGCTATCCCACACCAAAACGACCTACCGATTAATAGTCGCATTAACGTAAGTCTTTACATTGATAATCTTAATAATGTAATCAGTATCTTAAAACATGAAACTAGTTGATTTGTTATACTGGATATTTCCTTTCCTCATACTGTATTACCTTTTCACAATATTCACTGCTTGCTATATTGGCAAGTAATTTATGTAACGCCGGTGATGTAGCTTGAACATATAATAAAGCTGTATAAGTATTGCCTGGTGTAGGTGGTGGTGCTGCCAGAGGTACCAAAGGGGCTGGGAGTGGAGACAAAGGACTAGACGGACAAGTAGGGGCTTGAAGAATAGGGGCTGAAATAGGAAAATGAACTCGGGAGTCACCATAAGTTGCTAAAGTTCCTAGGGCACCAGGAGATGCATTCCAAATTAAAGCTTCACGTTGCTTTGACAATCTGTGTTCTAGTACACGCTCTAGTAAAATCTGTAAATGTAAAAATGAAATTCAACAACGAATATCGATTAAAACTTAATAAAAGTAAGACATGAAAAATATTTAGTTCAAAGGAATGTGCGTAACTGTTTATTTCTGTATCTATTTGAGAGAAAACTACAAACTGCGCACATTATACAACTTTTAATAATTACCTCTATCGTCGTAAATACAATTTTTTCTATTGACGAAAAATATTGCTCCCATAAAAACTGTGTTTGTTGCCGGAGAGCAAGAATACGCTCAGGAGGAACTGAGCGCACTAACTCGGGCACCTACAGAAAAATATTATTTTAATTTTAGTAAAATATTTTCATATTTTATACGTGGATGTCTCCTCTGATAGGTATATTAGCGTAATAAAACGCAACCTTTAAGAAAATATCATAAACTGCCGCATACCCACATTCATTTATTTTCACTGCTATAAGTTAAAGTTGAGCGACAAGAAAATTGTTCTACGAAAACTGTGACAAAAAAATAGTTAAAAAATAAACTGTGACAAAAAATAGTTAGTTAAAAAATATCTTAATTTTGATGTAAAAAAACCTACCAATGAATAGAATATTTATCTACTAATAAATATTTGCGAAAATGTGGTATAATTTTGAAACTATACCTCTACAATGTCGCTGAATATATTATATTGGGTTGTTGATGTAGTATTGGTCCGAACTAACTCCCCTCACAGTACGGAGCACTATTTAATGTACACCTGTATATTACAAGTTAAATAAAAGCTTGCCAAATTGCTATACAGTTGCGATAACGTGAATGTTTGCACTGTTGTGACACGACTGGTACAAAGAATTCGTCCAAGCCCGAATCATTTACGCAAAGTATGTAGGCTAGCGGGCTATGGCGAATATTCGGGTTACGGTTAGGGCATGTAAAACCGGTTTTCCGGTTTTGCGCAAAACCGGAAATCGGCCAAAATTTTACGATTATTGAAAACCGGTTTTGAGAGCCAAAACCGGAGCTCAGCTCCGGTTTTCCCATTATTAAGTAACAATCAACATTTTGTTTTAATCAAATTTTTTTCAAACACTCTTACAAAAATAATTAATATTGAGGCATTAAATGTATCCGAACCGAACACAGCCTGCATCCACCCATTTTCACGCCTCCCTCCACTACCCCCGCCTGATGCTTAACTAAATGAAGTGCATTTTCGTAGTCGATAAAACATATTATCAGCACGTCCGTTTGCATTTCTCTGCATTTTTGAAGAGATGGAGATTCTGAGATCGTTGAGGGCGAATAAAGCTTCACGGGTGCCTACACCAGAATGAAATCCGAATTGGCTGTCTCCCAGTTGTTCGTCACACTTTACTCTTATTCTGTTCTGTATGATGTTTAAGAACACTTTTAGGACATCTCTCATTAGACTCATCATCTGGTACTCTCCATATTTTGTTGCATTTTGTTTTTTGAGTATTGTAATGAACGTAGACTTTAGCCAGTCATGTGGAAGAATGCCAGTTTCGTAAATGTTGTTGAAGAATTGGTCAAGTACTTCCTCCAATAGCTTGAGAATCTCGATGGGTAATATGGGTATGTTATCTGGTCACGTAATATCTCCGATTTTAAAATAGTTGGACCCGTGTCATTAGTAATTATTTGGATATTTCTTGATGGGTCTGCGAACATCTCCGAGCCTGCACCCCGCAGTTGATTATTGATCTCTTTTTTAGTGCAATATGAATCATATTATAATAATATTATTTTGTAGTTTGTCTTCAAAGTTACAAAAATAATGTTTTTTTTTGGTAATTGTGGCTGGCTGTATTTAATATTTAAAGATGCTACTTGTGTTTTCTATGTTTAAAATATATTATTTTTGATAGCAGACTTAATAGGTTCCAAAGATACCAAAAACTTATTTGTTGTTGATTTGATCTCAGTTAAATAATTTTTATACATTATAAGTTCATTGTTATCTGTACAATTATTATGGTTTGGATGTAAAAGAAGTGAATCACACAATTTGTGTTATTTGTAGACTCAGTGGGTATTAAAAAAAACGGTTTTCTTTTTTAAATTAACTACATTGGATTTTTTTGATAAAACCGGACCTAGCTCCGGTTTTCGGTTTTGGTACCAAAAAAACGATGTTCAAAATCGGTTTTGATGACTTTCCGGTTTTACATGCCCTAGTTACGGTGATGTACGTGATGTATGTGGCGGTTGCCGGGTACATCGTTCGAACGCGATGTATTTGCGTGCAGACGATGTAGTATCGGAGCATTGTCGATAAACTGGCGCGCTTCAAAGGTCTTGTCACCACAATATTACATATTATATACATCGTTGCAACGATGTACATGCATCACCGTAGCCCAAATTTAGTCGTAGCCAGCGGGCTTGGGCTGCCGTCGCAGCGGTAAGTCCCCTCTTTGAGGAGTGGCTTGAGAGACGCTACGGCGTCCTCACCTACCGCCTGATGCAGGTCCTCACCGGACATGGAAGTTTCGGGAGGTACCTGTGTCTAATGGGGCGGGAGGGAACGCCCGGGTGTCATCACTGCGAGGACCGCCCTGAGGACACGGTGGAACACACTGTAGCGGAATGCCCTGCGTGGGCTGAGCACCGCCGTGCCCTCAGGGAAGTGATCGGCGATGGCGACCTCTCGCGTCCGGGCCTAGTGCAGGCCATGATGCGGAGCGAGGGGGACTGGGATACCGTCTCCTCCATTTGCGAAGCAGTCATGCTAGCTAAGGAGGAGGCGGGACGCGCGCAACCCAGCCATCACGAAGGATACACCGGGCGTCGGGGATCGCGGGACGATCTCCGGCCACCGTAAGCGCGGGCCTGCGGACGGCGAGCATGGGTGGCTCCCCGTCCGAGCAGAAACAGACCCGAGCGTACGGCGCGTCGCGTTCCGCGCGCGCCTCAAAGAGCCATCAGACCACCACAGATGGGGCCCAATAGGGCCGATGCCGATTCGAAGTCGCGGAGAATCTAACGGGTAACCGGGGCTCCGGCTCGACGTGCAGGAGAAGGAACAGGGTGGTTTTTAGTCAGTAAGAGTCTGACACTCCCTTCCGCCTCACCCAGGCGGGAGCAGTCACTCGATGATTTTTCCCCTTAAAAAAAAAAAAAGCCAGCGGGCTACGACTAAATTTGGGCTATAATGGCGATTATACTGGTGCTGGTGGGGTATAATAGCGATTATACCCCACCAGATCCCAAATGCCCTTCGCTGTCGGTAAATTGCCACTGATTCAATGATTTTTAATGTCGCAATAAAATTCGTGAGGTTAGCTACACATCGCGCATTCAGAACTTTCAATTGATGGCTATACTGGTTGTGCTGCCATGGCGGCACAACCATTTATATAAATTTGTTTATACCAATTAGAAGCATCACAGTTACAAACATAATTATAAAGAAAGTCTACTCTATTCTTTCTAAATCCCAAAATTGTGACTTACCTGCAATAAGAGGCGTTCATCTGCCCAAATAACAGCGCGGCGCCAATCAATACGTTCATCAAATGGTAATCGCCAACCATTACTTAATAGTACTGGTATACATCCTGCGGCCAATGCTTCAAGGAAACGATATGAGCCCAAACGTCGTCCTCGTGCCACGAGGCAAAATGTCGAGTTGGCTAATAGTTGCTCATAATCAAATCTGAAAAAAAAATATATAAAAATAGATGTATATGGTATGAACATGAAGAGATCTCAAAGTAGACAATAGGACGGGAGTGATAAAATAGTACTTGAAATAATAGATAGGTGATTAAAGGTAAACGCACACTACTTATCCGAGCAAACGTGTCAAACAAGTCGAACAAAACGAATTTCAGAATTCTGAGGCCTTAAGCGCCCTATAACGATCAAATTCGTTTGACAAACTTGTTTGATGAAATTTACGTTTTCACCAAACAACGGCGCAGACGAACAAACGTACATCATACAAGTTTGTCAAACAATTTGCGAGAATCAGTTTTTTCCTAGTCGTGACTTGACGTCGTTGTGCTGGGTGCCTAAAATGAGCAACATAGACGACGCATTTTTGGTGTTGACTCTAGAATAAATCGATAAATAACCATCTTCAATAAATTTGTTATATTTTTATTGCAGCGCTACTCTTGTTTTTATCCATGTAATCCTTAGATTTTATTTGCAATATCTCGATAAATTGATATAAAATGTAGCGTAAATTCTTTATCTCACATTTATTTGTCCATGTTGTCGAGATTCGCGATGCTGCCAATCAAACTCGAAGTACCCGGTATGTCCTCCATGGTGTCAGATCAACGAATGAGATCTTATTTGACAAACACAGCAGAACACGTTCAAACGCTACGTCAATCAAAATTCTCTTCAAACAGTTCAAACCAATGATATTATAAAACTATACGTCATTGGTTCAAACACGTAGAATGTTTGACAAACGCTTGAAACAAAGCTGTACGTACACTATCAAATTGTTTGACAAACACGTAAAATTTGACATACAATTTGGTCGTTTACAGGGCGCTTAAGGCCTCTGTACAGAAATCTCTTGAAACCAAGCGAGGTTTGAACGCGCTAATCTCAGGAACTACTGGTCCGATTTGAAAAAATATTTTTGTGTTGGATAATCCATTTATCGAGGTAGGCTATAAAACATCACGCTACGATCAATAGGAGCCGAGCAGAGCGGGTGAAACCGCGCGGAAGTAGCTGGTAATATTATAATATGTAAACATCTCAAGAAAATTGGTAGGTAAAATTCGGGTAGAATTTGTGTGATTTCATTAAAAGTAAACTTGCAAGTCGAACTTGCAAGTTGCTTAGAAAAGGCAAATATTTTTTGAAAACCGTGTCATAGTAAATACTAACCGTTTCCCGCGACGTCGTCCGTGTATAGTAATGAAATCTGGCAGAATTTGGGTTTTTGAATTATTCTTTTTCAAGGTTATTTCTAATGCTGTGTAACAAATGTCATCATAATCGATTTAGTACCTAAGTATTATTTAACCTTTTCGAAACCGAATATACAGGTGACTTGTAACTCGACGTATTTCGTGAACGTGTTGGCTTTGGTTTAATTGGATTTCATTGGCTATTTGAGACTAATAATGGATATTGTGATAGTTGTCGAATTGCTCTCATCGGTCCATAATTCATCTAAGAAAGCTTGAATCTTATGAAGCCGCTGAAGAACTGAGACGCTCATTCAGTTCAAGAGGGACCGTCGTCACAGAAATAAGGAAGCGGGTGCGAGCATGTTTGTAATTATAATAACATAACATAAACATAACATCGCGCCTTTTATCCCCGAAGGGGTAGGCAGAGGTAGGCACGTAATGCCACTGTACAATGTATCTAACACCCACTTTTCACTATTTACGTTATGAGTCCCACGTATTAGGGGGTGAGCCTATTGCCATATACCGGGCACAATTCCAGACTCCGTGTTACTACTGAGAATTTTGTAAAACCCAGAAGTACTTTGCCCCACCCGGGAATCGAACCCGAAACCTCTTTCCCGGCAGTAGCACTTGCGACCACTCAGCACACGAGGCAGTCAGTAGGTAAATTATAATAATGTTCCTTTTTTTCTCTTATTAACTCGTCGAGTACCGGTTTTAAAGACACAATTAAAGAACAATAGGTCGCGGTCACCGGTGACCGCTTGGTGTTTGAAAGTTTAAATACTAGCTTTTACCTGCGGCTTCAGTCGCGTCACAGAAGGATAAAAAGTAGCCTATGTGACTATCCATCTCTTCAACTACCTTCAGTTAAAAAATCACGTTAATTAATACCTCCGTTTTGCCCTTTAAGACAGGCAAACAAACAAATAGCTTTCCGTTCGCGTGGGATTCGGTTATATCGCGCTTTTTAGATTTTTCCGTGGAAATGAGATGTTTTGCCGCGATAAAGCCTTGCTTTTCCAGGACTCAAACTACCTTCATACCAAATTTCGTCAAAATCCGTTTAGGCCTTTAGGAAAAAACAACATACAGGAGTTATTTTCGTATTACCACAAATACCATCCTCCCATTTCAATTTAAAAGACTTCACCTAACTAATATACAGCTACTGTATCAATCAACCTAAAAGGAACAAAATATTTAAAAGCGAAAAATACTATATCTACCACATAGATACCAATTAGTAATATGTTGACTTAAAAAACAGCAAATAAATGAGTCGAAAAGTGCACCGAATAAGTGTAGGTAGTGCTATTGCACGCGTGAGATTTCCAATAGGGATGATGACAGGGTATGAAAATTAAAAATCTAAATAGTCCGTCAGTTAGGTAATGAAAAAATTAGACAGGTATTTTTTATAATAACTATCGTGAGACGTAGTAAATTACCTAAATTAACTAAAATCGCGGTTTACTCACGTGAATAAAAGAAAAGCTCTACTAGTTTCGAATCACAGAGGGGGTCCCCTCTGTGATTACGCACGTTATATTCACGTGAGCAACCCGCGATTTTAGTTAATTTAGGTATTTTTTTAATTTTGTTGTATAATAAAATGATGCTTAGATATAACGAATCAAAGTTTAGGAGTGGGGGCTAAAACGTCATTTCTACGTATAAAATGTACATAGAACTGACGTCACGGGACATTTCAAAGTGTCGAAAGTATTCGTTTCTATAAAAAAATAAAAAATACGTGTCTAATGTTTTAAAATAATCTACCAGACGGACATTAATATAAAAATTTGTAATTTACCCTATTAGTAGGTAATTCGTTGACTTGTTTTAAATGATATACAGCGCCATTTATACCAATACACACAGCGCCATCTATACCAAAATTCTTGTTTTTACTCGGTAATATCAAATATTTCCGAGATAAAAAGAACCCTATTATTTCATCCGGACTTCTAACTTCACGTCTGCAAACTTTTCTAAGCAATCGGTTTAGTAGTTACGGCGTGAAAGCAGAACAAACAAACTCACTTCCAATTTATAACATTAGTCAGGACATTAGTAAGGAAGTAAGGATAAGGATAGCCTATGTTCATCAGGGATAATGTAGAATACAGTAGTGTCGAAGCCTCTACAATTCAAAAAACAAATAATCAAATTTTTCCTCTTTAAAATATTAGTGTAGATGTAGATTTATTTTAGAAAAGTCCATTTCTAAGACAAACTTGAAATTATATTGTATGTTCCTCGAATTTCGGATCACTGTGTCTAAACATAATATTAATTTTGTATAAAGTAAATAGAGTAAGATAACTGTGGAAATGAGGAAAACGGAAAGCTGGGTAATATTTAATTTTTTTGGGTTTTAAAGTTGCCACAGGGACCATTTGTAAGTACACACTAAAAGTCAATAACTATTAATTTTTACCTATCAATTTGTTCCACAAAAATGTTGGAAATGATCTGTTCTATAATACTATACAAGATTAAACTCTAACTAGCTACTTCTGCACAGATTCACACGCTTTGCTCCGCTCCTATTGGTCATAGCATGATGTTTTATAGCCTATAGCCATCCTCAATAAATACGCTATCCAACACAAAAAGAATTATTCAAATCAGACTTGTAGTTACAGAGATTAGCACGTTCAAATAAACAAACAAAAAACCAAACTCTTCCGCTTGATATAATAATATAAGATAACAAATTATCCTGTATATTAATTAGTATAGAAATATTAACAAATACTTACTTATCATATTCTCTGTTGTCTTCATCACATCTTTCATCGCGTAAATCTTTCCATGACTTTCCATGACGACATGTTGTGACTAGTATTAAATGACTGCCATCATGTAAATGCCATAATGAATTTCTAGTTTCACTACCAATACCATGAACATATCTCTTGCCTTTGAATGCTAACAAATGACGTCTTGGTGCAGGGAACGGATTACCAGTAGCAGCAGGTGGAACACCCCCTCGTTCTGGATGTTCCTTGTGAAACAAAGGCAATGAGATGTCAAATTCATCCCTAAAGAAAGACTCTGAAGCACTAGCTCTGGCTAAAATTGCCTCTCCTGGGTTAAAGCCCAGAGCACTTTCAGCATAATCAGGCCAAGTTCCAGCATACAAATTAAAAATGAGGTGATTCCGTCCATTGTTCCAATAGGGTAGATGTGTTAGTCGTGATGCAACATCAGCAGCATGTTCTGGTGACAGAGGATCAGCATCTAACGTGTCTATGGCAGGAACAAATAGACAGGCTTCATTCGGATCCCTTGTAGCATATCGTGACTCTCTAATCACCGACAATACCTTACGATACGATGCACTTACTGGACCATCACTTGGATAAACATAAATCTTTGGATCTTTGCCACATTTGGAAAAGTCGAAGCACGTTTCCATTCTACAAGGAATCTTTTCTATAGTTAACTTTCTATAGGGTTGAGTCGGCAGTTCTGATAATTCTTCGAAAGACGCGAAACTGGGTAATACACTTTGTCGACTGCTTTGGGTGTGTTCTGATTTCAAATGAAACGTAGTAAAATAACAGTACACTAAAACACCAAATGTTATTGAAAGAAGAATGAAACGTTTTTTAGCCTGCATTTTCCACACATTCACTTCTAGTTATTAAATTTAAACACATCAATTCACTTATTTTGGAAATATCTAACTGCCTCAGACTAACTGAATCGTTAGTATCCACCTAGTTTTAAAATTTACATTTTCATATATAAACGATTCGTTTACTATGTAAATAATTGGAATTAAATTATTGAACGAAAGAGGAGTAACAACAAATCAACAAATCTATAACAGACTGTATTTAATAATGTCATGTAGCATGTACATGAAAATAAAATAATCAAATGACAGTGACAACAAAAAACACAACAACAACCAACCGAGTTGAAGTGTGACCAGCCCACTGATATGTATGATATATCTATGGACCAGCCACACAGACTGAAAACCGATAAGCAGACCGAAACCGTACGTTACACGAAGCCAAATACACACTTGCGCAATTTATTGCTTAACGGGGCCGGACTAAGGTCGGCATTAGAAATAAAGGACATTATTATTATACCTGCATAGAGAAAAGCGTGTTTTTGGGATGAATAATATTTATAAATACTGAATAAATATCCAGTTTACCGGATTGTCGTGGTGGCCCAGAGGTTTAAAACGCCTGCTTCTCATGCATGAGGGTGCAGGTTCGAAACCTGCCAACGGCAAGTACTAATGTGACTTTTTCCGAGTTATATGTACTTTCTAAGATTATTTAGACACCACTGACAAACAGTGAAGGAAAACATCGTGAGGAAACCTGGGCTTATAATTTCTAATTATAAGTTCTTTCTTGTGTGAGGCTTTGGTCAGTAGGGGGCATATATAGGTTGTTGATGAGATGATCCATTTTTACTATAATTTTCGAGATATTTCTTGGGCCTTTTCTGAAAGTGCCGGTCAACGAATAAAAAATGGTACGTATCGATAGATCTAGTCAATTAGAGCTACAGTTAATATGACATAAAAGTGGTAGGATCCAAGATTTTTATAAATTAATTGCAGTATTTATTTATTCATATTGCACAATGTACACATTATTATAATAGAAGTATTACATACAACTAATTCAGTACATTACCCTGTTAGAGCGTAGCAATTTGCTTTCTAAAGTGCTAGGACACGCAAAATAATGATCGTTATTGCTAGAATAATGAATCTGAGGCAATTATGATGATAATGCGGAAAGTTTTCGCAGTCTTCTTTTTTTTGTTGGTTTAAATATCTTTAACTGACTGGGGAAGTAGGAGGGAGTGCCAGAACGAACACCAGAACGGGGCAGGCGGGAAATGACTAGAAAGTCATCTCGTCTTCAACAACGTAAATAAAAACTTACCAATGAAAGGTTATTCCAGGTATATTCCTATAGCTATTGCTAAAGCTGTGACTATCGTACGCATTTAGGGATCGTTATTAGGAGGATCCCTAATTGAGCACTGCCTTTCTGGTCGTGGGGTGCAGGGGGTTGAGAAAAACAACGGTGTTCAGATACCGGATATATTTACGTAAACCCCCAGATAGAACCGTTCACTCGGACCAGTGCGCAGTAACTGTCCGTGCCTCGCATACTTCACGCTCACACAAGTTTTTGCTTTCCTTGCACTCTACCATACATACTTACATGTGTCCCTACACGCACTACACTTCACCATTTCAGTTTAGATTATTTAAACGTTTAATCGTAAAACCAATTAATATTTTCTTTTATAACGAGATTGACACAGTTGTAGGTAAAAACATATCAATATGGCGGCAACAACAAACTGGCTACATGTCAATATTTGTCTATGTGCGGAGCAGTGTGGCTACAGGTAAAAGAAAGAGACGCCATTATTAGGTTGGTGCTTGATAGAACAAGGACAAAGAATGATGGGTATCATTAAACGTATAACTAGGAGTTCGGTCTGCTAGTCAGTATCTATTGTTAGTCTGTGGATCACGTCATATTTTGTTTGTCAGCCATAGCCGACCGCATGGGCGTAGCGAGGGGGAGGCAGGGGGGGCAGCTGCCCCCCCCCCCTAGCGGGCGGGCGGGCTGGCGATCTGAGCGAACTTTATTTCACCTCTATAAAAAAATTTACTGAGCTAAGCTATGTCATACTCATAATTATGGTAATTATTGTTATCTTTCGCCTCGCTAGCATAGTTTAGTGTTAATCTATGGTATAGTTGGGTGGCGACCTCTCGCGTCTGGGCCTAGTGCAGGCCATGATGCGGAGCGAGGGGGACTGGGATGCCGTTTCCTCCTTTTGCGAAGCAGTCATGCTAGCTAAGGAGGAGGCGGGACGCGTGAGACAGCGAAGCGCTGCCTTCTCGCAACCCAGCCATCGTGAAGGACACACCGGGCGTCGGGGATCGCGGGACGATCTCCGGCCACCGTAAGCGCGGGACTGTGGACGACGAGCATGGGTGGCTCCCCGTCCGACCAGAAACAGACCCGAGCGTACGGCGCGTCGCGTTCCGCGCGCTCCTCAAAGAGCCATCATACCACCACAGATGGGGCCCAGTAGGGCCGATGCCGATTCGGAGTCGCGGAGAACCTAACGGGTAACCGGGGCTCCGGCTCGACGTGCAGGAGTAGGAACGGGGTGGTTTTTAGTCAGTAAGAGTCTGACACTCCCTTCCGCCTAACCCAGGCGGGAGCAGTCATTCGATGATTTCCCCCCTTAAAAAAAATGGTATAGTTCGTTCGGTAGTCGTTCTGCCGCGCCTCCACCGCCGCCGCACGCGCCTCCACCGCCGCCGTACGCGCCGTGCGCCGTCGTCGTAGCTATACACAAGCCGGAGCGGGGTGCGGTTACGGGGTGAGAGGGGACGCAACTGATGCACAGCGCGTATGCATGCAGTGTTGGAATTCGTACTATAATTATAATATTGGTACTATCATTTCATATCTTAATGACGAGATAATACTATATTTTTTGCCTTCCGTTCCATTTACCCTTATTTTATGCTGAAATTTTACATTTGCTGACTTGTACACATGATAAAAGCTTCCACTATGCGGGGATTCCCCACGCATAATCACGCATTCAATAGAGTATGATCAACATAGGTACAATAGGTACCTATAATTACTTAACTATAAAAATCAGTAAGTGCGACAGGGACGGGACGAAACTATCATAGTTGAGTAGGACACTACATATTAGAATTTGCATGTATTTTGGTCGTTGCTTATAGGGGACCTTGTAAGTTTTAAAAGTTTCTTCAGTTCCTTTCATGAGTGTTAGTGAATTCATGAATAGGGTATTACGCACTATGAAAAATAAAATCTAAATTTATGTTTTTATAGTTCATTTATAAAAAAACAAACGAAAAATATTAATTTCTATTCATAAAACTGCAAAATAAATTAAATATTTCAATTTGAAAATACAAGTTTTTTTATCTGTGCTTCGAATGTCAAAAACGCTGTACGCCATGTTTGCATTCGCTGTGACGTCACTGGACTTGTAAATAAACAACCTCGGTTTTTGTTGTACTTGTCTACTGTGTAATTTATTAGATTGACGAAGTTTCTCAGTTATTACTATCACGTTTCTTGATATTCTGCACCATACTATATATATTGACCATGGAAGACGGCTTTGTAAAAGCAGAAAGTACTAATCTTCCACGAATAAATACATTGATGGTGGCGAAATTCTTCGCTTGCAATCCCGACTTCTGTTCTGCGGAATTAAGAAATGTCAAAACATCTATGTAAGTATTAATATACCTACTACAAACTTTCCTTTAATAACAACAAAACTTTACGATTATGCTTTATTTTGCGATCATAGGTATTATAACCTAAAATTTCCTTTCAGATCTGGTAGAGAATCTTACGGAGATGACGCCGTTTGCGTGGACGCCGTTTGATGTGGTTACATCGTCGAACTGAAGATCCATCATGTACTTCAGTGGAATGTTACTGGCGTAAATCAAATCTTGCTAAAGTAGGATCTTCTATAAAAGTACTCACAGCAAGTGAAATTTCCAAGAGAAAAGTGAGGAACATCATCCCGGATAATAGTGTGTTAAAGGAATTTGTGCAAGTTTGTAAAAAAAGAAAAATTAAAACATGCCAGTTCTTGAGACATGAGCAGGACTTTCTCACAATGCAATTTTATCCCTTCACCACCTTATGATGAATTAATAGGCATGAAAACTGTGACGATTTCCTGAAAAATATATCAATATTTTTCAATAAAAACAATATCTCAGCCATGGAAAAACAAACACGAGGCCAAGATAAAAGTAGCATGTGGCACGAACTAAGATATGGCAGGATCACAGCATCAAAATACTATGAAGTTAGTCGATGTAAAACTGTGGATGGGACTTTGATAGCCATAATACTGGGTGCAAGAATTCCTGAAACTTCAGCCATATTGAGGGGGAAAAAACTGGAAGATAAAGTTAGAAAAACAGTTGAAAAGATTATAGGAAATAAAATCGACATATTTGGTCTATACATTTCAGAGCAATTTCCAATGATTGCTGGCTCCCCAGACGGTATTAATGATAAGACCACATTTGAAATAAAATGCCCGTCAACAGAAAAAACCCATTTAAACTATATTGATAAGGATGGTGTAATTACAGCTCGATATTATGCACAAGTCCAGATACAAATGTATTGTGCCAATAGAAATAAATGTTATTTTTGTGTAGCAAGCAGTAATTTTGAAAAAAATAATGAAGTCTCTATAATAAACATTGATTACGATCATGATTATGTTACCGAGTTATTGGATAATGTAGTTTCTTTTTGGAAAAATAATATATTTCCAATTATACATAAAAGTGTGATGTTGGATTCTTAAAAAAATCCATATGGGAGACCCTTTACAGGGATTCAACTTTATTTATTTATATGTTAAATGCTGTGTGTGTTGTAATAAAAATAACTATGTTGATTCAAAAGTGTTTTATTTAACAAATTACCATTCTTGAAGTTAAAATTTGTCCATTTACATAAAAAAAATGTAGAAAACAAGATATTTAAGTACAAGTTTTGTCACATCTTGATTATCATCACAAATGTGCAGTGTGCAAATTACCTGAACGTCTATCAAATCATATTACTATACAATCTTCTATATTCTAAGTATTATATATACTACTACAAATGACTATTTACATCCTTAGTATGTACATAAAATATCAGTCAATAATCCTATAAGTAAGAAAAATCTAAACTTATTTTCTAAACTTAGAAAATTAGTTACTGATAATAATAAGATACATAGGATAATAAGTAACTGTTTTGTTCAAAAAGGTAAATTTATATATTTTTTGTGCCATACATACTACACTTTAATGCAGTATCACTGTTTAGGATGAATACAGACAAGTTATTGCAATAAATGTATATTTGTCTATTTCTTGTTAATAAATCAGATGAATTAGAAAATAAATAAGAATTATTTTTTACTAAATGATGCTTTTTCCATCATATAGGGAAAGGCGGTAGTGTTAGAATATTATACCTTTTATGACATTTAGTACACAGCTGGCTGCAGTTAGAAACTCAAATATAGCATTTTGAATACTAGCTTTTTATTGATGAAATTACCACTAATGTTTAATAATTAATTATTTGATCAAAGAATCTTGTAAATTAATAAGAGCACAAGCTGTAGTGATACAATATCCAACATACCAATAAGATTAGAGTTGACGACTGAATGCATCTTCAGCATACCAAACTCTCTAACTCTTCGAATCACCCGTTCTACATGAATATGAAGATTTTGCTTAATACTTTTTGTTGGAAATTGTTGAATGAATGGTGAGAGAGAGCACCTCTACAATTCTTGGCATCTTGTTAAAAAATAAACTGCTTGCTTGAGTCACAGATAGATCAAAATCGTCAGCCAATTGAGAAAATGTTCTGTTTAATTTTATTCTCATTAAACATAATATAATATTTTGTTCAGAAATATTGGTATGTTTTTTAATCAAATCTATAAAAAAATACAGGTCCTTTGGTACTCCAATATAAGATCGTGGCTTATTTTTCACTTTAGCTAAAGTAGCTACCAGGTTAATTTTTTGTTTTATAAATTCTTCTTGAGAAGTACTCCCATCAGAAGTAGTCTTCGATTGACTACTTATTTTGTATGGAGATCTGTTGCTGGAGTAAAAGAGTCATCACTCTCTTCTTCAAAAAAGTTCAGTTTTCTTTTTGCTGATAGTTTGCTTGTGCTTGCTTGGGATATATTCATTTTGAATGGTGAAGTTGCCGTGCACACTGTTGTCTTGAAAGGGGATGTTGTGCTATTTTTTCTTCTTGTACTAATTTGTACAAATTTACTTCGGTAGTGTGCCACATGACTAACTTGAATTGCCTTATGTTCCTGTGGTGGTATTACTTGGATCGCTTTATCATTACCACACTTATGTTCAATAGTCAGAATATCTGAAATATGTGTGTACATAATACAGCTATCTATTTTTATCTAAGATGTTTACTTCTCCCAGTTAGGCAAAACTTTGTGTTTTTGGTCTGAGCTTCCTATTGATCAACATTCAAGAGACTGGTAAGTATAGGCGACCAGTTAAAATAACTCACCTTGGCCAATGGACGACGACAATGGTGTATCACATGTCTCATTAATAGTGGTCTCTTCAATCTCCTTAATTATAGATAGTCTTTGCCGTTTCATAAAGGCAGCGCGAGGTTCACTTTCAGTGAAGGTTCGTTTTCTCCCTGGCTGACAATCGAATCTCGATGGAATACAATTCGGTCTCATGCGAATTCGTTTGACTGAGCCCATTATTTTCAATTGTGTATAGTTCTCCATGTCATTTTCCAGCTACAACATGAAATAAATTACATGAAACACTATAAAACATAACCTATAAAATATTAGTTTTGTAATGACAAAAATTTATTTTCACATGTTTATATGAGCTATTAAACTGCATACTTACATCGAAATGATCCTCACAAAAATAGTATTTCGTTTTTGTGGACAATAACTTTGGATCTCTTCGTGCTAATTTCAACCACGTATTTCTCATTTTTAAATCTGTTGGCACTTGTATTCTTACATTCAGACACAAGACACCAATGATAAGGACTATAGCCACTAGAACTCATTATTTATTTCGAAAATATGTTTATTTCTTTCAGCGAAGCGTAATGTTTACAATGCCCGTGACGTCACAGACATGGCGGCCTGAGAATTGGCGTTTTCGCGTTCAAATTTGAAATGTAAAATTAAAACACGTTTTTATGAAATAATTGGAATAAAAAAAAATTATTTATATTTTTTTGTGGTATTTTATCAATAACAGATTAAATTAAAACACTTTTTGAATTAGACTGTAATACCCTATTGTGATGGTGGTCCTGGGTGCTCTGGTGCTAGTACACCAAAGAAAAAACGTTTGGAAAGAGGTGATCTAAAAAAAGACAAGGAAAAACACAGACAGGAGGAAATTGCTAAAATGGTGATCAACATTCCACAATTTTATTCACAATCATTCTTAGATTCTTATTTTTTATACATAGTATAATACTTTTGCTAGTACAAGAAAATAAAGACGAAGTTATTAAAAAAGTTATAAATAGATTTTGTGAACAACCACGCAGGTTAATGTTTAAGTAATTAAAGCTATTCTGTTTCTGGTTAAAATTAGTAATTTTATTGTTACACTAGCTGACCCGGTGGACGTCGTCCTGCCCAGTAATCAATCCTACACTTACCCTAAACTAAACCTGCTATACCCCTATGTATGTAATGTATATGTTATTCTGGGTCTTCAGCTACCTACATACCAAATTTCATCGTAATCTGTTCAATAGCTTTTGCGAGAAAGAGGCAAACATTCATCCATCCACATACACTTATAAACTTTCGCATTTATACTTAACTAGTTTTTACCCGCGGCTACGCTCGCGTCACAAAAGGATAAAAAGTAGCCTATGTGACATATAGCAATACGCACAGCGCCATCTATACCAATACAAATATAATATATATGGTTACATCAAATTTTTCCAGGATAAAAAGTACCCTATTATTTAATCCAGACTTCTAACTTTACGTCTGCAAAAATTCAAAGCAATCGGTTTAGTATTTACGGCGTGAAGGTGGAACAAACAAACAAACTCACTTTCAGATTTATAATATTAGTAAGGATGTATAAAAAATCGATTCAGTCTAGGATTTTCTCAACCTGCCTAGCCCTGTGTAAAAAATCCTGGCTACGCCCTTGGCCGACCGTGGCGTTTAAAAGGTTAAAAGTACCCAGTACTCTTAAACAATCTTGGAGATTAGAATTAGAATTAGAAGTTAACTAATAATTTAAAGTTATGAGCGTCTAAACTTCCTCATTTCAACACTAATTTTAACGTATCTTTGGGGGGAAATAAATAACTTATGAAGAAGGAAAATTGCAAAATAGTTACCATACAACCCTAGATAATTTGTTCAATAATGTAAATAATTTTATTTTAAACAGATCCATTCAATAGTTTTTTCATAATATCCAAATTACTAAAGGTCTGTTTGAAAAATTTCGCGCACTCGTTTCTGTTCTAATTCATCGTGCATCTCGCTACACTTTTACGTCATAGTATAAAGAATGTTCTTTATACTATGTTTACGTTACCGGTCCGAGGGGCCGGGGGGAGGCGCACACACACACTCGCGCATACGCACTAGCCTGGCCCGCACCCCGCAAGTCTTTCTAATTAGTATTAGTTTACCAGCTTTTCTGTCATCGGTCCACAGTACCTCTGAATTAATCAGGAAAATTCTTTCCGAACCTAATGCTTTGGTACGTGATGACGGCAAAAGACCAGATGGTATGTCGTTGCTGCCTTGGAAAATGGGTAGGCCTTTGATGTGAGACGCGACGTGTGTAGACACCCTTGCGCCATCACATCTTTTAAGTACCGCTGCATGCGTTAGTGCAGCCGCTTCCGCGGCAGAGGCCCTCAAACGACGTAAATATTCAAATCTAGTGGGTAACTACTGTTTTGAGCCGTTTGGGGTCGAAACACTTGGGCCATGGGGTCCCAGTGCACACTCTGTTATTAAAAATATCGCCCGTGGGCTAATCGACTCTACACGTGATCAGAGGGCTGGCTATTTCTTCGGACAGAAAATAAGCATTGCCATGCAACGTGGCAATGCTGCCAGTCTCCTGGGAACGTTCCCCTGTGATAGTGATGCGGACTAATACTTTGACGCCTAAATTCATTTTATTTAATTGTTGAGTTGTAGTTGTATTTTAAGTTGTAAATATTTATGTAGTTACTTAATTTTTATTCTCAATATCTTTACTCATAGATATTCTTCACTGACTTTTTTTTCTTCAGTGATATTATTATTAGGAAACTTAAAAACTGTCATAGAGTTCACCTTACTCTTTGATATTAGTAACTTATTTGTTTTATACCACATTGGATTTTAGAAACTCAGGAGGCAGGAGAAATAAAGAGTACCACCATTACAATTCATGAATTCACCTTATATTGTTAACATCGAAATCAAATTACAAATTGAAAACTAGCTAAACCATAACTATTAATTGGAAAGAAAAACAACAACAATAACACATGAATAGGCAAATTGACTTTCAAATAGAATAAAATTCCCTCAACACCAAATACACCGTCTCAACTATTGCTAGTCTTTGGTCTCAACTCAATAATTTTCGAGTTCCCGCCATCTTGACTTTTTTCATTGTTCGAACCACAGATTATATTTTCCCGCTACGCGATGACATTTCGTTTCTTTTTGTCTATGCTTCTAACATTATTATTACGTGCTCTGTGGTTGTCAAAGTTGTCACATTTGTCTTGTCTGTCACTATTTCAAAGTTGATCTTTCAATGGAAAACCATTGCGGAAAGTCGTTTACTTTGTGATTATATCGTTTTTCAGTATCAAGGTGTTGCTGGCAGCAATTGCGATAGATTGAGGTGAGATCAAATTAAATTTTAGTCAATGTTTGTCATGAATCAATATTCCTATTCCTATATTATGTATAAGGCAATGTTATGCGGCATGTGCGTGCCTGTCGCAGTGCTGCTACGTTACACGGGGAAACGAAAATGGCGCCGGACTTATATTCTTAGTAACATTAACATTTTATAGTATTATAGTGGTCTGATAATTAATGGTATGGTATAATTGGTTGTTGGCTACAATATCCATTCCAATTATTAGTAGGGTTACCGAGATCCGTAGTTCTGTAAATGCAGTGTGATTTCTGGATGGACGGACGCCATTTTTTTTGTGTTCAAATTCATTACGTACTAATCGATCTAATATTTCAGCGAACTGCCGGTAATGTACAGTCAGGCACATAGGTATATATTTGGTGATTTGTCTTGTCTTAGGCTGGTAGAGCTAGGAATAAGCTTTGGTAATTACACTTTTTCCAATAAAATGTAAGGATTATCGTAATTCTTATCAATATTTTAAATATGAAAGTTAATGAGTGTTTTTGTGTCTAATTATTATTATATTTGTCAATCACGTCACGTTTCACTCTGAGCCGAATTATTAGCTACGGCAAACTAGGTAAGTGCCAAGGGTGCCAGCCAGGTTAGAGAGGGTACGCCACGGTTCGCGTCATTCTTTTCTTTTGGCTGAAGGGATAGGATAGGAATGAAATCAAGGGCAGATTATGGTCTGATAAAAATCGAAATGGCCATATAGCATATCTAAAATGATTCCCACTCACAAGGTACTTATAAAGCATTATAATGGTCAGACTTAATATTTAGCAGAGTGAAGGAAACAGTGGTACAAATAGGTAGGTACTTCCATGATGAATTATTCTTCTGTGATCTAATTGAAGCTCAGTCAGAACAAACATTCAACACCTAAAAGATAATTCTAAATCATACAAGTTTTTTTTTATTTGTAATATAATACTCACTAAACTAATTGCAAACTTTGTTAACTCCTACATGATAATGTACCTGTTAATTTTGTAACCTATTAATCGTGGCAAGCTAGGAACTGCAACTGCTGTTACTGGCAAGAAAAGTGGGATTATATAACAATAATAACACATAATCCCACTTATCCAGTTCTTGTTCTATATTTTCGTGGCAACATTTAAAACTGTTATAGGATTCTCAACAAGAGATAAATTGCATTATTTTACAGCCCACATTTTCGCAAAATTTATCAATTTGTGCCGTGTTACGACTATCCACTAGTATGATTCCAAAACGGTTCGACCTATTAGAGATCACCTTTAATTTTACATTTAATAAAAAAAAATACAAACAAATACCTGCTGTCTGATATGTTGATGTTGACTGTTTTACTCTAGTCAATGATGATACAATTTATCTCTTGTGTTAGAATCTTAATTTTCGAAATAATTTATGAACTTGGTTCTTGTTATTTTGCTGTGACATAAACAATATTTAACAAATTGTTATTACTCTTATTCATTCATATGTATTATCACTAGTGAAACTCGTGTCACTAGAACTGGTGCATAGCGAGTGCAAGGGTCATAGCACACAGCAACGGCACAGCGTGTTGTACTTTGGAACCAATACAAAAAGCCAAAGCCATCCTTACAGCCTTTTTATGAGAAATATATCATATGACATTATATTAATATTATAATATATTAAATTAAAAGTCTACCTCTCCAATCCAGCTAAAGTTGGAGCGGTGCCGTTAATGTGTGACCATGATCATTAGATGGCATATGTACACCTTTGCCTATTCTTTCCGCATTTGTCATCAGTTTTTTTTTATCTTGTACTACATTAAATTTATATTACAGCTAAGTACCTAATTAAACTTAATTATTCAGATGTCGTCTCGAGGTAGAGGCTATGGAGGAAGAGGAAGTTACAGTGGTGGTAGAGGGAGTGGATATAGGGGGTCGTATCGAGGAAGTAGCAATAGAGGATCATATGAGAGTCGCGGGGGACGTGGTGGAGGCTACTCTTCATATAATAATGAGTCCCGATATACTAGCAGTAGTGCAAGTAGATATAATTCCAGCCGTGACAGAATGGAAGACTCTTATAAGAAACCATATAGATCAGTAAGTATGCAGAAACAAATGATAATACTATTAGTTAAAATAATGAGGTAATAAAACACCTCTTTGTACTAATTATTAAGTTCTCTGTTTGTGATAAAATCATGTCTGTTAATATGTTTCAATCAATGTGCAACCATTTACAAAATTTTGTTTTTCATAAGAAATTTCACTTTTTTCATGGCAAATTTGTAGTTTTTTAAGTGATGAAACATCCGTTTTATATGAGACATAGAATTACGTTATTCTTCATTTAAACTTTTGAAATTATATGTGTCGTAGGATAATTTGATATTTCGAATCTTCGCGGAAATCCTAGGGGTTTTGCGAAAACGCGGATAATTAGACATAGGCGAAAAATTATCAAATCTTACTGGACAAAGTCAGGATTTTTGCGAAAATACTCGTTACTATAGTAAGATTTGATGTGCTCAACACTGATTGGCTACAATTTTGGTGGCTGGCTTCTAATTGGTTCCTAGTTTAGGTGAGAAAGAAAAATCACTAAATTGATTTTTATAAACCTTTTATTGAAAATTTTAGTATGTATGTTGTTTTCTACAGACAATAGGAGATCTCAGTCGTTGTAAAAAAAAAATGATCCAATTTTAGGGTGTAATCCATAAATTGGATGAAACTGGTCGTTTAAGACGACGAAAAAACATTTAAGACGTCAACCAATCAGAGACGATCTCTTATTGAACGCGCTGACCGACCAACCAGCGTTCTTATTTCATAACAGCCAGCGTTTCGTTTCGCAATCTTACTATAGTAACGAGTATTTTCGCAAAAATCCTGACTTTGTCCAGTAAGATTTGATAATTTTTCGCCTATGTCTAATTATCCGCGTTTTCGCAAAACCCCTAGGATTTTCGCGAAGATTCGAAATATCAAATTATCCTACGACATATGCAACAACTCACTTTATTAACTTTCTTACTTTTAGGAAAGTTCTGCAAGTTATTCCAATCGGGATTATGGTGGTCGGTCCGGCTCTCCTGACAGAAAGAGGATGAGGATGGAGGTCAGTAAATCTTGATAGAAAGTTAATTTACTTTTTCTTATAATTTTTATATTCCATACTACACATAAATTTCGACAAATGCAACTAAAATATGCAGATTTAAAGTAATGGCCATCATAAAACTGTGCACGCTAAGCTGTAAACTTACTAAAATACAGATATTACAGAATTTTGAAAAAAAAATAGTTCGATTATGTGATCTGTACATATATTCCTTAAGGAAAATAAAATTTTGAGGAAAATCAAAGATATTCACTGATGCATTTTCGAATGGAAAAATTTGGCACTTTTAGTGAACTATATATAAAACTATCTATGGGTTAACTTGAATGTAAAGGAACTGAGAAAAACAGTATTTCCTTCTTGGATTTGATGAGGCTGATATTTGTTATACAAATGATTAACAGATAATATAGAAATGAATACAGGTGTGAAATTATTACTTCAAGAATTTGACACGGAAACAGATAATTTTGAACTATTCAAAGCAGCAACAAATATGAATGTGAATATACTATATCATGAGGACTAATGAATAGTTAGAGTTATTAACCTTCCAGACTTCATCTAATTTAGATATGGACCACCCTATTCTTCTTTTACAATGTCAGTGTGAATATGTGTGATGTGACATCTATTTTCTGTTCATGTAAGTACCTGAGTGTCATTCAATGCCAGGAGATTGCATTTATAAAGACAACATCTTATTTGTCTACCATGGTAAATTGTAAAAGTGAAATGGTGGATCTAGAGAAAAAAGATTCCATTGCATTGGACTTTGGCTATAAATACGGTTATAAGGAGTTTGTTGGTGCCTAAAAATTTGTGTGTTAACACTTTGATGAGGGCTGAAAAAGAAGAATAATACCATTTCCATCCTCATTAAACAATTTATTCTATTTCATATGTAAAGCGTGTCGAAAGAACCAAAGAGAGTTGTGTACAGGGCTCTTCGAGCGATAGACGTAGCCATGATGGAGGTGGCCATTACGGTGGATCTTATGGCGCTCGACAAGAAAGTTACAGCAGCGAAAGGAGATCGTTTGGTGGCGAAGATCGCCGACGCTCGCCAAACCGAGAAAGCTACCGCAAGCCGAGCGGAATGGGCCCGCCGCGAGAGACACGGCCCACGACGCGGCCACGCGCCGTGCGCCGGTCCTTCCGCGGACGCACTATGCGGTCACGGGCGACCTTCAGAGGCGCACCGCGCTCTCGCGGTACATTTACCTCTAGGCGATACACCGAAAGAACGCTCGGTTACACCCGTGCGTTCCGATCTGTCAAGGGCCGAAGGTAATTCGATATATTGAGTACCCATTGCTTACATTTAGTTAATCATAAATAAATAAATAAAATAGAAGAACGGGAGTTAGCGTGAGGCTGAATGAAACACCACATGAATGAATGAAATTGACATCAGAATGTAGACTCACTGATTGTGACCCTTTGTAAATGCCCGGCCATAAGAAGAGATGCTCTAGAAAAAGAAATAAGAGCCCCTAAGATGGTACAGCATAATTATTTCATTATAGAATGTAGAATATCGTATTAGGAATTTAATATTATTTGATTTATTGCTTATATTGTATATATGTATAAACTAATACATATAATGATTAATCTTCAAGCAGTTCTGTCAAGTCCAAAGAAGATGCCTCTTCAACTGAAGAAGATTGGGATGCAGAGGAGAAAGAGGAAGTTGCTGAAGAAAAAAAGGAGACCAAAACTAAATCCCCAAAGGTAATAACTTGCGTATTTTACTCTTAGCATATCTCAGTGAAAATATCGTTTTGTAGCTTACACAAAACTATATTTTGTACATCAAATTATCTGTGGATATATACTCTATTCATTGGTAGGTCTTGTTTATATCAGGAATAAGAGGATTTTTAGGAAAAATACTTCTTTTGTGCAGTTTTCGTAGAACGATTTTGTTGTCTCTCAACTTTAACTTATAGCAGTAAAAAAATATACACACATACATGTGAAAGTGAAATGGTGGACAAAATATATACACATATTCGCGAATATTCAAAAAATGACATTCGTTACATCACCATATAAAGCACTATTCAGGATAACGTAAGCTAAAATACAGACGAAAATATAAAGAATTATAGCAACAAGAGTCAAGAGACTGGCAGGGTGTACTTTTTCGTGGATAACACATAAATCATTGTATTTAGAAAGAAATATAACTTGGAATTTTTTCTGAATTTTTCTGATAACTGTTGGAACCTTGTCGATCAACTGGTGCCATTTGGTCATCGACTTCGCGGACACCCTGTATATTTCACAGTAATTATTACTGTACCAAACTGAATAAAAAGTATGGTGTATAGAAACACCGTACTTTTTATCCGATTTCTATGATTATTTTTTATGGAATGGTGTTAATTTTTAATTAGGGATGATTTAGAGTGTTATAAACGTAGTATAGACAGATATAATCAGAAAGTTTGGCACTGCTAAGCTATCGGGCACTACACGTGTTATTGTAAGTCAACCATAAGAGAAAATCATATGCTGTTGTGGGATATTTTTTATATAATTTTAAGGAGTACATTTCCGTCCTACATGATATTTGTGCAACTTTAACCATAAAGATTGCACATGCGACGGAATCGTAAAAAATGAAGTAACTCCCCATTTCCCAACAACATATTGATTAAGATAGCATGATGAAATGTATACAATATACATATACCAGCTCAGGGTTCATTAAAATCCGTCGAGTAGTTTTTGTTTCTATATCAGTTTTACAGGCAGACAGGCATCTTACTGATTGCATTTTTGGCATCAGTATCGATCCCTACTTAACAGAATTAACCTCTCTACAGATTTATTTTAAGTATAGATAGATATAAGTAATAAGATTAACTATAGATACTCTCTACAGATTGATTTTAAGTATAGACAAATATAAGGTAAGTAATAAGATTAAGTATAGATAATGAAGTTTAAAAGCAAATTCTATGTGTAACAGGCTGAAGCCGACGTGTCTGATGGAGAGCAAGTAGAGGGTGGCGAAGACACAGATAAAGAACCAGATGCTGCGTCGGATACAGGTCCCCAGCGTCCGCGTCCTTACGTACATTTATCGTGCGTACATTGTAAAGAGAAATGTGCAACTTTTGCGGTAAGTTTCACTATTGATAAATGAGCAACAGCTTTTTTTCTGACATATCTTTTTATGAAAAATTATATTTCTGTTTTTATCTTTTTTTAAAATAGTACTATCTAATCGTACTATTTTAGCGTAACTACTAAGCGGCATCTGCAGAAAAAAATATTTCATACCTATGCGTAAACTAAATAGTTATATTGTGTACTATACTTCCCGAAAAAATCAAAATCTACAAAAACGCCGATTTTCTAAACTCTCGGAAATCATTCCTTGATAAATTAATTCGAACCAGTAGTTCTGGAGATTGGCGTTATTGAGAACCCTGATTAACTCTCTAAAGTAAGTAAACTAAATCTTATTGAGGCCTCAATAATAACAAGTAGGTTTTCAACTTCTTAATGAATACAAAACTATACTATAATATCTTACTTATTTACTTAAACTAAAAAGTATAAAATAAAAAAGTGGCTTCAAAAACTAATAAAAACGAAAAATTAAAAAGCATAACTATTATTGTTCATACATACTTATAGGCTACACTGATAGGTAAGAAGTCGGTGCCACTAGTTATAAACAAAATTATTCATTAACCAACGCTTACATTGTGTTTCGTCGTGTGTGTGTGTGTGTGAGGTTACCGGAATCCCAATTACGCACTTTCCCAATCTCCGAATCATCAACAATAACAATCGTCAAATTCCTAATCCCCATAAGGCCGATAACGCACTTGTAACGCCTCTTAAAGAATTCAGTTGGAAGGGAGGCAACTGGTGGGGTAGTTTCCTAAATTATTTTATTTTAATGTCCGTCTGGTAGATTAATATAAATATAAATATTAGACACGTATTTTTTCTTTTCTCACAAAATTAAATACTTTCGACGATATATTAATCTGAAATATCGTGTGACGTCACAAAGTGCTACATTTTGTAACATGACGTAACGACCGGGAACTCCTACACTTAACTCCATTTTGTCTAAGTAGTGCTGTAACTTTATACGAGAAAATAAAAAATACGTGTCTTATATTTTTTTATTATCTAACTGACGGACTAATTAGATTTTTAATTTTCATACCCTAACAACTACCCTATTCTTTAAAGGCATTGTTCTGCCTTTCGGGTATCGAAGTTTTTTCTCGCCAAGAAGTTATCCAAATTCTGAAATTGGGAAACGGGAAAGGAATAAGCCTTATTGGGGCATAGACTTTATTTGGCTCACTTATAAGTATAAGATTTCGTCAGGCATACGCAAAGCACCTGGTGTCGAGCAAGCATCGCGCGGCCATGAGCGGCGTGGCGCGGCGGCACAAGGCGCAGCTGCTGCGAATGCGCGTGGCGCAGCGCGGCGCCCAGCGCGAGCTGGAGGCGGCGGCGGGCGCGCAGCTGGCGGCGCGCACGACGTTCTGCCCGGTGTGCCGCCTCAACCACCGCACCACGCGCCACGCGCACAACCTCACCGACACGCACCGCGCCATGAAGCGCTTCCTGATGCCGTTTTGCCAGATTTGTCGCCTCACCTTCCGCTCGCCTATGATATACGAACATCATATTTGTTCTTTGGAACACCTTAAGGTTTGCTATAATAATTATGTACATTGGCTAAGTGAACAGAATACGATATATTTATGTCTATGTTATTTACAGCTATAAATATATTTTTTTATTGTAGAGGAAAGCGAGCCAATCTGCGCGTCGAGTGAGTCCTAAGGCTGAAGCTAGCGGTGACGAGGGCATGGATGTTGATTTAGACAACTTTATGACTCTTGACTCAGTGGGTGATGTAGATGGTAAGGGCTGGAAAATTTTAGATTAAAAAACTGGACACCTTTTTTCTAATAATGATAATGTAATATTTCATTGATTTTGACAGCTAACTTGACATGCAAGTCACAGCAATCATTTTTTTCTCCCTAAGTAACAAGCTTTCAAATATTGAACGTCCAATAGTGTGACACTAGCTAATTCCCTATTGGAGAAAAAACGAGAGGATCACACTAATTGCATCTGATAAGCAAAATCACAGTTTTTAACCTCATTTCGGGTGTTGACGACAGATTACTAAAGAGACCTTGGGTTCACCATTAGGAATAAAGTGTCCATCTATCTGATAAATGAACTTTTGAAAGATTAGGCATATAAACACTAGTAAAACTTCAATTCAAACGTCATTAACCACCTGATAGTGAGTAGACAATAGATATTGATCATGCCACACACATTTAGTCAAGTGTTGAGCCTATTGGCTTATAAAACGTATTTTTAATGCATATTAACAGTAATTTCAATGTTCGGTAATCTATCTATGTATATATATAAAAGAAAGTCGTGTTAGTTACACCACTTATAACTCAAGAACGGCAGAATAGATTTGGCTGAAAATTGGCAGGGAGGTAGCTTAGAGCCAGGAGACCGACATAGGATACTTTTTACCCATTTTTTTTTCTTTTTTTCGAAAATCACGAACGGGGTCGGAAAAAAATGGGATGGTACGCGTACGAAGTCGCGGGCAGAAGCTAGTATTTCAATAAATCCAATCTGCCGTATACCAATGTCAAAAATATTCCGGAGATTCGGCGGCATGTAGAATGTTCGACCGAACATTACGCATGCGAGTACCTACTTAAAACTCACAGCAACACAATAAATATACTTGTATTATTATTTATGTGCTATGAAATTATAGAGAAAATTTACAAAATTTTAATAAACAGAATGCAATGACAATACATTGCTAACGAACTACGCAAAGACGACCACTGTGTAACAATTGAGTTGTTGCAAACAATCATAAAATATACAACCATTCAACGAAGCAATTAATGTAATTGTACGCGCTAATTTTAATCCAAACGGTACACGTTCCGCCGTGGCCAAGAATTTCAGCGAGTTGATATTCGAAACTGAAAAGTTCAACCTCGGTTCCAGGCATTTGTTGTTCTTTTTAAATTATGATGTTTTATTTACATATTTCTTACAGAAGTTGAAGATGATGACTCAGGGGGCGAAAAGAAAGATGAAAGTTCTCCTAAAAAACCCAAAGTTGAAATTAACATTGGCAGTGAGCATATCAAAAAAATGGAGGTATGAAATATTATGTACACTTGCTAAGTACTAGGTACTTTCTCTAGGTGCTATGTGCGTAGAATGATGGACACATTACATTTTTATTTGTTTCATAAAAATAGGAATTATTCAAACATTGAAATTACTTACCAACTGATACATCTATTAACAAATTATTACTTAACCATGTAACCAATTCACTTTGAATTAAAATGTTAAACTAGTTACATATTTTACTTTCGCGATTTTTAAGTCAATTTCAAACTTTTTAGGTTTGGTGGTGTGAATTATGCCGTGTTTACTTGCCCCATGTTGAGGCTGGCGGCACTGAAGAAGCAGAAGCTCTGCGTCGTCATTGTCGTTTACGTATACATCTGGGGCGCTATGTCCAACATCGTGACACTCGCACTCTTCGCAAACACGCTGAAAGAATTCATCGCCAGTTACATCAGCAAAAAGGTAAGACAGTGTTGTCCTAATTAACATGCCCTCAATGTTCCTATTTATTTTCATGTGTGCATGATCACAATAGGAGTCAGTTATTTAAACTTAACAATATTTTATTTTTTAGAAGAAGAGAAGGAAACTTCTCCTGCTGAAACTGGAGATAAGACTGCACCGGTGAAGGTGGAAGATACTGAAGATCCTAAAAAGAAACTGGACAATGGTGCTGATAATTCGGCCGCATCTGGTTAGTACAGAAAATCTAAACCCACGGGAAGGGCGAAATATGAAAATGTTGTTAAATAATTGCTGTTAATACAACTGTTTCAAAAAACAAAAGATTGTTCTTAGGGTGATCCAGCTTGCATAGAAGGCTTGATTTTCGGTCAAACTAGATATATGAAAAGACTTTAAAATATATATTTTTTAATGTTTCACACTAACATTTTCACAGGGAGTGAGGATAAATTATGGGCAGATGTAGATAAAGACATTGGAGAGTTACTTCGAGAAGTAGATCCCCAAGGTAACGAAGGCAGTGACGACGAGGAAGATCTCGGGAGGTATGTAGAACAAGTCATTTCTAACTTCTTCAATGATAATCTTTATATATATAAATCTACTGTATGTGTGTATGTCATTGAACTCCTCCTAAACGGCTTGACCGATTTAAATGAATTTTTATGTACGCATTAGAGTGGCGCCTTGGATGGTTTAGATTCACAAATCAGCCCGGCAGATGGCGCTGCAGTCGGTGTCTACGTTATTTATCCTAAACGGCTGAACTAATTAGAATGAATTTTTGTTTATACATTCAAGTGAATATGCAGGACCACGTCTGTCGGGTTCGCTAGTATTAATATATTTCTATTCAATAGTAATTGTAATACATTAACACCCAGTTTCTGAAATGTTTGACCATTACATTGCAACTGTGCCATGGTGATCAAATCTCATAATTGTGGTATCGAGTGACATTAGACATGATTACACTTACTAGCTGACCAATCAGGCTGTTAGTTCTCAGTTGTTAATACTATTAAAATGTTGTCACCTCTACGTCTAAGACGCCCAGTTTTCATGCATGAGGTAACTTGCCGTTGGTATATTTCTAAACACTAGCCCTCTTATTAATAAACATAGATTAGAGTAAGAATAACTTTACTTCATGATTTAAGCTCAGAATAGTCTAATACGGTATTAATAAACAAGGAGTAACGTCGGACTAAGCTATTCCAACGTTAGTCTGGTTAGTAAATAAATAAATAAATGTTTTTTTCTTCTTTATTGACAACCGAGTTTCCTTCATTATTCCGAGGTTATTCCATGTTTATTAATAGGAATTCAATTCTGAAGTTAATACTTTGTTAGTCCGGGATTAGCTAGTCCAAGACTAACCTGTGAATAAGTTTGGAATAGGAGATTTTTATTAATAAGACCGTATGTTTAGATCTGATTGAGATTGTTTCAATGAAAGTATGTTAAATGTCATCAGCTGTGAACGAGTTTGTTTTGCGAATCGTTTTTGTTAAAAAAGTACTAGATTAATTTAAGTGAATAAAACTCAGGAGTTAATTAAACATGCAAAAAACAATTCGGAGTGGAGCTCGACGGATTGTATTTCGAATATAGAGTGATTTTCAATAGTACAAGAAGCTGGACAAATATCAAATTAAGTAAGATTATGTTTTCGCTCGATCGTTGGCTATGACGGGTTGGAATCGTGTTACAGTTTATATTTTATTTGCCTGAAGTGAAAAACGTACAAAATAAACAATTTTATGTCTAAAATAAGAATTGTTTATATTGCGCATTTATTTATAGGTTAGTTTTGGTTTTTATTGGGTTGGTACCCACGACCTGTGGCGCCCTCATTGATTTTCATTAATAGACAAACTGTACTTTCTTAAATTATTTAGACACCCCTGACAAACAGCAAAGGAAAACGTCGAGAAAAAACCTGGGCTTATAATTTATTATATGTTTGAAATCGCTGACCCGCATGGAGCAAGAGTGATGGTTAACACGTTCGAGGACAAAACGAGATTATACGTCATCGTTCGAGATTTTAATATCGCACAACGTACGATGACGTTCAAATAACATTTAAATTATACGGCAGAACGTTCATTTCCGATGAAAGTTCAAGTAAAAATCCTTTTAAATGTATCTTGTGTCACAACATATAAATTACCCAACTCTGTACTGTCACGTAGGGTAAGTTTAGAACTATTTAAAATAAGTGTCGTTGATAGTGTGCGGTTACGGTATTCACATACGCACAACGTGTTTATACGTCCCGCGCTCCTACATTCAGCGCGGCTGTGTCACTGTGTGTACTTTAATGCAAATTAATGATTTTACAGTGTGAAATTGATGTTTAATGGGTTATTGTGTGGTTTAGATGGATATAAGCGCAAAATAAGACACAAGATAAGCATGTTTGATGATTCCGACATCTCCAACGAGGCGGATCCTTACCTAGATGCATATACACGTTGACGTGATAAAACGGTTGTGTCATGATATGTTTAAAACGATATTTCTTCATGGGACACTACGTACTGATACGTCGTATAATTTTGTATAGACATGTACTGTGTCATTTTGAAAACCCGACTCAAGTGGTAGCGTCCTCGAACGTGTTAATGCTCAAACCTTATCTGTGAGAGAAGAGACCTTTAGTCAGCAGTGGCCACCTATAGGCTGTTGATACCAGTATTACTTTTTACGATTATTTAATGTAATCTGTAATCATCAATTACTAATTACTTTAAGTAGTCGTAGTTAGTAATCAGTAGTTAGATTTCAATTTGCCCAACACTACCTAGTCTATTTGTAGTACGTCATACTATTTGTTAAATAGCATACTTATTTATTTAAAAAATAAGTACAAAAAATGAAGATTAAATATATCGTCAATGAAAATGTGATTATTATTTTTGAATAAAGTTACCACTTCATTTCGGTACCGTTGTTTTTGGGTATCAAATGAAAACCGTCATATCTCGGTACCGTAATGATATCGGAATGAAAGAGATATTCTGTACGTTAGTTCACATATCCTATTTCTCTCTCCTCACAGAATCTTGTCATATTCACTTCGCACCACACTTCTCGCACCTCTCACTATTGTCAAATCTAGCTTTGAGTACAAATATCGCGTAAAGATTAAATAACGGTATAGCCTTAATATCGGTATACTTATTTTATACCGGTACCGGGTACCGTAACCTTAACCGCTTTCAGTCTCTGTAATCCTCCTAGCAATTAATATGACACTTGTCAAAGATACATATTTAACAAGTGTGATCACCATTTCAGAAAAAGGCAAATTAATTTCTTCTCGTATTGAAATTTTTAATTTTTCACAAGTTCTGTTCATCTTTTCCTCTATAAAAAAAAACTACTTTTGTTGTACCCGACAGGGTCCATAATTGTTCCTGTACTTTGTAACAACACCAACTGTTGTAAAATACATTATGGAATGCAATTGTATTGAAACCACCGGGTTTCAATTGTAACACCGAATTGTCAACAGTTATCAAAGTGAGTTTATTATTTTTTCAGGTATGATAAATTCAGGAAGAGTGATAAGAAAATTAAACCAGGTGAAAACGGAGAGACTCCTGGTGATGCTGCAGATGCTGTTAGCGAGAAAAGTAATACCGAAATAAATGCGTCTGCTTAAGAATATTATATTATAAGGATTAATACTTACTTAAATCTCAACTCTTATAACATTAGTGTCTTGACTAATTAAATATTTGGCATGACCATGTTTAATTTCTTTTCCGCGGTGACCCCTGGTTTTAATTTATGACTATTCTAAATTCGTACCAGTCAACCTATGATTGGTTAATGTTTATGATATTTGGTCCCATCTCATATAGGAAGGGTATGGTAATGGTAACACTTGATGTCTTGTTATTTCGGACCTTGGTTGTGGACCGCAACGACCTCGCGCCTGAAAAAAACATTAATTTAATTATCAATCTAGCTACTCCTGTACGTTTTCACCCGCTCTGATATTGATTATATAGATTACTAATTGTTTTTTTATGGTATAAGCCAGTAAACGACCAGACAGATCACCTGATGGTAAGCAATCGGCGTCGCCCATGGACACTCGGACCATCAGAGGTGTTACGAGTGCGTTACCCTTCAGGCCTTTTAGGGATTAGAAATTTGAGGATTATTGGGGAGCTTGGACCTCCGGTAACCTCACTCACACGACGCATGCGTCCAGTCCAACATAATAATTTATTTAGTATGTCTCACGAAAGTTACAATACGATGATGATGATATAGGGTACCGCACCGGCATAAAACGGTAGGTACACGACACGACGTCGTGCCACAGCACTGTGTACCGCCAGTCGATATTTCGTATAGCCTGCGCACACGTCCTTGTCTGGATATGGATCGCAGAGTTCTCCTTTTATTGTTACGACGATGAATTAAAAGAAACAGAAAATATTGGGTAAATTCGTATATTTCCGTGACTTAGGTATCCATCCAGACAGTCAAATGGGTTTCGACACACATATCGATACAATCATTAGAAAAGTCTCTAAATTGCGTGGATCTACAATGCGTCATTCAAAAAAAATTACGGATTCAAAAACCCTTTTTAAACACTATTGCTTTTGTGTCAGGGGCCAGTTGGAGTATGCGTTCAAATATGGAATCCATTCGTTGTGTGTAAAATGTTATTATTTTACTTAAATATTATGTGGACCCACCCAACGTTACTCCATGGCCTTTGATAGAATCAAAGAACATAGAGTAATGTTGGGCCCACCTCGTGGCTCTCCTTGTGGCTTCGGCGTGTAGTGTCTATATTATGTTTCGGTGCTGAGACTGAAATAATTTTAAGACGTCGTACCTCCAAAGATACTAACATTCGACCATAGGTGTATTTTCAACTATTGTTTCATTTAAGAAGCCCTATCTATCCAACGGTGTATCACATGTTGCTATTGAAGGGTGGGTCCAGACTCCATTACATTTGGTTCGCTTTATCCTTTGTTTAACCTTTTGAGCGCCAGGGTCACAAATACGTGACAAGCGAAAACTGTCCCTGAGCGCCAACGACACAAATATGTGACAAAAACAGCGGTACATTAAAACACGAAATAAACTATTTAAACATTACTTTAATGCCTATTTATTTATATACCTGTAAAATAGAAGGTCCAAAATTTATTTATTTCCATAAAACTAATTAAATTGCATTATAAATATTGAGAAATTTTACGTTAAAAAGAAAGAAATAAACTCTGAAAAAAGAATGTCCTCACACGCCAGTGTCATAACTGCGTGACCGCTAGTGATGTAGCGCATGTTGGATAATATCATTATTTCAAATCAAAGATCGATTCGAAACTTTCCTCTGGAATATATTATTTTAGGTATAATTTGGTACTATACTCCGTCTGTTTAGGTAGTTAACTATTTGTAAACAAACCATAAAAAGAGTTCTTTATAGTTGACATTTCCATGATTCAAAATACTTCATAAGAAAATAAAATTGTTTCCCTTTTTACGACAGTTTTCTCAATTAAATGTTGTGTTTCTGTTCCTTTTCACTTATTTCTTAGTAAATATTATATATATCTGCTTGAGGATATTTATTTAATAACATTTATTAAATAATATAATATTTCATTACAATAGACACCATAAAGAGCCTAAAATCCCAGGTATCCAAAACCCTTCCTTAAGAACGAAGCAAAATAATGTTGTCAAATTAAAGAGTACAACTAAGATGTAGCGCGACAATGAAAGTAGCGTGTATTACGTTTAGTCGGTTAATCAGGCGCCATTGACAGCTCTCTCGTCGTTTGCGCTCGCGTTCCTATTTTGTTGAATTTATCTTGTTTCTTTGTTTTGTTTTTGTTTTTGTTATTAAGTTATTTAAGTTTAGATATACATCGTTTGTAATTAATGTGTTCAAATATATTGAAGAAACTTGGCCCAAAGACACATATCCGTACAAGAAAGAAATCCGTACATCAGATTCAGAATAGTTTCTATTTAAATATGATAATGAAATACACCCATAGGCTAGGCTCTTGTACGATTTAGGCATTTGTACTTGTATGTGTGTGTATGACAAATGAACGATTTTAAAGTGAATTTAGTTAAAATTAAAACACGAGAAATATTTGAAGTAATAGTAGGTTAAGTATCTCTGTGTCACGTGGTTTTCTTTGTTTACCTTTAGTTAATTACCTAAACAGATGGACTATAGGATAAAGCAGCATTAATTTTATAAAACCAGTCTTAAAAATCATTCAATAAGCTACATAGTCAAAAATAAAATTTGGTTGGGTCGAATTTCGATATTCACTAATCCCAACTCAAGCGCATCCCTAACGCAACCCGAATTATCAGTACCCTGTACGCCATGGTCACGACTAGACGACAATATCGTGACGTCACAAGCGCGGCGACCAGAAATTAGTGAAGTGAATGAATAATATTTATGATTAATTTACTTGTGATATCGAGTTCAAGATTTATATTAAGTGACTATTATAATGAGTGGGAATTTAATGACTACGGAAGAACTTCTTCGCATATTAGAAGGAGTCTCAGATGACGAAGAATTTTCGGAAACAGAATCTTTGGACGAATTTGATTTAAAGATTTGCATTGTAGATTTTGTATAATTTTGTTCTATTATTCAAAAGATTTATTAGTATAAGACTGATTGGTAGTTGTGATAATTATATATATATATAATCGTTAATTGTTTTAATTTGTTACTTTTTATGCCAGGTTTATAGAACTTAATATTTAAAAACATGTATACATAGTACATACTGTATAACATTTTATTAAAATTTTCTATTTTTTCATAGTTTTTATTTACCTTCTTAACCTATTTCAATCATATATTTTTAAGTACCTGTTACATTCGGAATTATAAATCTAATTTAAAAAACGTGTTTCATTTATTATAAAATAATATTGTACTAGAACATCGATAAACGAGATATTACGTTGCCACATCCTTATTTCGGTAGCGAAGTAGTTATTAAAATGGCGGGCCGTCCACGCCATGGTCACAATATGAAGACAGCAGATCAAGAATAGTGTTGTACCTACAGTTATTATATTTAAATATATTGTAGTCTCATATCTGTTATTACGGTATTATACAAGTCTGTAAATAGTGTATAACTATTACTTTAATAGGAAGAAATGTAATGTTGAATTAAATTTCAATGTTATAAGGACATTATATTTCGAAATTAAAGACGAAAATGAAAATAAAATTGATTATCGATGAAGTTTTGGAATCCCTATTTTTTTCGTAGGTATTTGCGGTGAATTTGTGGCCTGGCGTTGAGGGCAAGTTCATGCGTTTTTGCTCTGGCGTTCAAAAGGTTAATAGATCATTTAAGTAATTATAACATTTTCTCCACAACGAATTGAAATAAGCTCCCATAATAATAGATGATAGTCATGAAACGATCTTTCTAACTACATAGGTACGTCAGGTGGTTATTGGTTGGTAGGTACATTTCCTATACATGTTTGCCCGTCATCCTTTGTATACAAGGGTTTCAGGTTAAGTTGACCTAAATCCTTTTACCCCCTGGCCACAGCCAAGCGCGGCGCGGATTGCGGCGCGACAAGCGGTGAGCGGGGAAAACAAATGGTAGACAACATATGAAGTATGCCACAGCTAACTGCGGCGCGAAAAGCGTCGCGCGGCATGCGGCGGCGCGGTGTGCGAGTGAAACAAATGCACTGGAGAAGTATCGAGGCGGCCACAGCTAAGCGTGTGAAATTCGCCAAGGTTTTTCCTTTTTTCATTAACTGGTTGCGTTCCAATTTTAGAGTTAATGATATCTTGAGCTAAAAACGCATTAGTCTCAAGACAATATCGTGCCACTTTTGATACGGCCATAATAAATAATACTGAGGCGCACTTGACGGAGTTGGTTACAGTAGGAATACATTTAATCAAAAACTTGCAGATGTGTGAAGAACTGAACACAATGATGAAGAAGCTGGTAGGCTGGTACCTACACAACGTGGGACCTCGTAGCATACTGCACAGCAGTCGGTCTCCAATTTGCAAAAGCTGGGGTTGGTTGGTTGGCAGTTCAAGAGAGGCGAATTCAGCTAATTTCTTTAAGAAGGCATCAATAACTGCCACTGCATTTGCAAAGATGGATTGATTGCATGAGTGATTAGGTACTTCGATTAACCGCTATCTGTCGGCATATGTGACACAATAGAAAACACATTGTGTCTCGCGTATATCTACGTTCCACATACCGCGGGTAGGTAATTAGAAATAAAAAATACATGAAAATAATTCGTATCAATTTTGTGAAGTCAGCGTCAGACAATAGCAGGGATGTTATGAATATGAAATTTCGGATACGGATATAGAAATTATTATTATACTGGATACGGTTTCGAATACGGATATTAAATTATTTCGGATTATCCGTTAGTTTCGGATAATTTCGGCTACGGATATTAAAATTTTAAGGAATTTCAAAGCAAAATACAAATAGCTAATATAATGGTTTATTTCGGATTCGGTTACGGTTACGAATATTTTTTTATATCGGATATCCGATAGTTTCGATTACGATTACGGAGCTCCCTAACACCCCTGGATAATAGTATCCGATGCTGACTGTATTTACTATTGTTGTACTGACAATACTGGAGAAATTGGTAGTGTGAGGTGACAAGAAAAATCAAACAATTTGTGATTATAGCTTACAACGGCAATAAAAATACATCTGATTACCAAGGATTCTCGTTTTAATACTTTGGGTACAGAACCCTAAAAACAGTAAACTATTTAGACACTGGTTACAAAAAGAATGTTCAGTTCGAGGGCACCACTCAGTTGTACAAGAAAAAGACATAATAGTATGTACTTGGAAAAGACTATATTTAGTTGTCAAACTCTGTTTACAATTTTGAAATGTGTAAATATTTATATTTCATTGTTAAAAACAGTTATTAATAGGCAACCACTTTATTATAAACTAAAGCTACATTTATCCAACTAATAAGAACATTTTTACATAATGTGATAAAAACCAAAGAAACCAGTCATTATTGTTATCACTGAATACAAATTATTATAATATTACTGTAGTACTAATCCAATTTTATTAGGTGCCATACTGGGACATCTCCAGTTGTACAAGTAGTATTGCAAATTCCCATCTCCAATGCCAAACTTCAAAGGCTCCAAAAACTCCTTGTTTTCCATAAGATCCAGTGCATTAAAAACATCAAAACCTGAATTCTTTGCTGTAATCAGCCCATCAAGCATTAGATCTGTCCATGGTGTCTTTGTAGATACATTATAAAATGAATATGCAGCTTTTAGTGTTTTGTGTACTGGATGATACACAACTGTAGAAGGCAGAGTATAGTAACTAACAAAATCTGTTATACTGCCATCAGAAGCTTCTACAACAAAGCTGTCAATTATGCCAGACTGGGGCAAAAACCAATGCTTAAAATCATCTTCTGAAAATATTGGAGCTAAATCAAATTTTCCCAAATAATCATTTAATAATTTAACCACCTTTTCACAATCTTGAATTTCCATTTTACGAAATCCGGCAGTCTTGGGCAAATCTGGCAGTTTGAATAATTTTAGTGTTCTCTGCATTGTCATGTTTCTAGACAAATGACTGAACTTAATATCAATGAGTTTCTTTGGATTAAGAGACCTATGCCAATAGCGGCAAGTAGCTATTGGTTTAGGTAAAACAATACCTGCAGTGTAAACACCTTGAAAAATACCAGTCAGATTGACTCTGCGTGTTATTTCCCTAATAAGAACAGGAGCAACTCTCTTGGCACGAAGCTTTTTATGCACACATAAAAAGTTTATCTCAACAACTGTTTGTACATGGTCATAAATCCTCAACTGAGCAGGAATGGCTGAAATAAAGCCCACTAATCTGCCAGACTTAACTACACGAACACCACAATGCCATTCCATTCTCCAGCCAGGTGGTTGGAGGGCCCACTTCAGAAAATCAGTTTGATAGTCAAATCTAAACATGCAGTCATCATCCTCGACATAGTTTTCATTCAAAAGTGTATACAGCTCTTTTAGTACTAAAGGTTCATTCAAATTCAAAGTGTCCCATTGGAACCCATCTGGCAAAGTATAAGGTTCAGACCTTATGTCTTCAACAGACTTAGGAGGTTCTATGGGTTCGTTAGAAATGATTTTTTCATCCATTTTTGGAACAGGTTGAGTTGACCAAAATTGATAAGACTTGTGTAGAGCTTCTTCGGTTGTTTTAGCTGGTTTTTGTTGCAGATTTAACACCTCCATAGCCATTTTCAAATCTTTCAAGGATATGTTCTGATGAGCATCACTAGAATTAGGCACATTGACTAAACCGTCGGGCAAGGTTGGAACGCCGTGGTCGCCATCCCCACCGCTACGCTTTTTCTTGTTTTTGCTCTTCTTTTTCTGGTGTTTCTCATCGTTTTCTTTGTGGTAATCACTAGATTGAGTTGCTTTGGTGTCTTCCATAACTAAACACGAGTAAATCAACTAATTTATTATTTTTACTACCTAAAATTTTATGACAACTGAGATATTCCCGTCGTGATTCTGTAATAATGGTAATTTGCTGTAGCCGAAAAAGCCTGATTTAGGGTTGCCAAGTAATCAAAGTAGGTAGAATTAGGACAGTGTAACAAATAAAGATGAAAACAAACTAGAGAGTCGAGGCGTGTCGTGGTGCAGTAATTTAACTTGCGAAATTAATTCGTCGCATGTTATATAATAATATCTATGGTCGCATGGGGCGCTGGGATCGATATAAGTTTTTTAAATTCTAAAATCTCATAATTTGTAAGTTAATAGTTAATATCCACACAATATTATTGTGTCTGTTATGTTATTACATACTTGACTTACCTTACTAATATCATAAATCTGAAAGTGAGTTTGTTTGTTTGTTCCACCTTCACGCCGTAACTACTCAACCGATTGCTTTGAATTTTTGCAGACGTAAAGTTAGAAGTCCGGATTAAATAATAGGGTAATTAAAAAATAAAGTAAAACTTGTTTCAGGGATTGTAATTAAAGTGGTTTTATATGATACACGTACTTGATTTAGAAATTGGGCACTCTGAAAAGTTGACTGACCTACTCAGTAATATTATTTATTATGGCGTGCTGTAACGGCTAAACAATTGCCTGCTTCCAAACCACATCACATTGAATGTTTAAGTAATTTTAATTATCCTTCGACAAAAGTCGAGTCAAAAGAAACATGATTGAAATATATTCGATTGAGTTTTTTTTTATAGCGCCGGTAAACGAGCAGACCACTTGATGGTAAGTAATCGGCCGCCCATGGACACCCGAAACACCAAGGTGTTACAAGTGCGTTAACGGCCTTTTGGGAATTGGGAATTCGAGGATTGTGGAGGATACGAGGATTCGGGAGACTAGGGAGGGGTGTAATTGGGCCTCCGAGTGCAGCTAGTTTTGTCACTACACTATTTAATGGGCGGGTGACGGAGTCTATGCCATTTTAGTTTTCATTTTGGCACGTGGAGTACGTACACAGTTCAATACGTCCATGCACAGTTCATCATCATCATCATCAGCCTGTATTCGTCCACTGCTGGACATAGGCCTCTCCATGCACAGCTCATTTCCTCCTTTTTCTTTCTTCATTGATGTTATGAACCACAGACTACTTAATACTACGTTTGGTTATGAACATCCAATGGAAGTATGTCATTGAGTGTTGCTATAGTTTTATTGGTTATTTTTTAACCAATCGCCGTCAATATTAAAAAGATGGATTATAAATAAATAGTCCACGTTATAGGGCACGACCATAGATATATAACACGACGTAATGCAATGATATATTCCAATGGCAACACCAACGTGTACTGTCAAAGTGTCAAGTGTCACTTGTGTCGTTTCTTTCATTTAACAATTCTTTTTACACATCTTCTGCCTGACACCGGTCAGTCTTTTCGTAATCTATCTATTTTATATAAATCTTACTATCAATAGCATTTTTTATAATCGATTTTGTATTGCTGTACATAGTGCCATCAATACTCTTGTCTATTTTTTGATTTTGTGTTTTAGTTGAAGTTGTGGTTCATCAAACATGGGGAAGGGAAATAATATGATCCCTAATGGCCATTTCCATAAGGATTGGCAACGTTTTGTGAAGACATGGTTTAATCAGCCGGCTAGACGTCATCGTAGAAAACAGAACAGGATTAAGAAGGCCAAAGCCGTTGCTCCACGTCCTGCTGCTGGACCTTTGAGACCCGTTGTCCGTTGTCCCACTATTCGCTATCATACAAAAGTGCGAGCGGGTCGTGGATTTACTCTTCGCGAAATCAGAGTGAGTTACTTTTCAACCATGTCAAGGTTTTATCACAGGACTTTTAATTGATTGAAATAATTACTTATGAATTTCAGAACTTGATACATATTGAAATGGAGGTGAATCCTACTAGACACCCCCTTGATCATCCGTCTTATTTTGCCTTATGTTTATACTACTACATTAATTATAATGAAATTTTTTTTATGTATACTTAACTACATAAGTTTTTTTATGTATACTTAACTACATAAGTAGTTATACATATAAATACCTTTTGTTTTCCTATTCATTACTGTATATTCTTCAATAATGCTTTGTCCTACAGCAGTGGACATTATTATTAAATACCACCTGCATTCATGAGGTGCTTCTATAGTTTTTCAAATATATATCATACCCATCAGTAAACCAGAATTTTATAATTTGTTTGTACACATTAATTATACATTGAATTGTCTTATGTTAGTATGTAGTATGAATTGTCTGTTAATAAGTTATTTATTTACAATTAACAACAATATATAAACAATAAAGACTAATAACTATATTTTCTAAAGTACATTGTTAAAAGCCACCCAAATAGATGAAAATGTATTTGGACATAGTACTAACACCATCAAAAATAAATACCTAGTATTTAGCTTTCCTGGCGCCTTTTCACCCACACTGGTCGTCTTCTATTGAGCTTAGCATGATGTTATGTAGCTTAAAATCTTCTTTGATAAGTGGAGTATCCAATACAAAAAGAATGATTCAATTTGGACTAGTACTTCCAGAAATTCAACTGCATTTCCCACCATAATCCAATCCTGTTGCTAATTTCAACAGGGTCCTATTTTTTATGTAACAAATAAACAGTTTTTCACTGATGAAGTAACAGTCAAAAGCTAGTTATGAATATTGACTCTTTTTGAGTGTAATCTGCCCAATAGGAAACTATGATACCAATGCACACACTTAAAAAATAACCTTTTTATCATGTTTGTAAAACCATAACATAAATCTATTATTTTTACAGGCGGCTGGCCTTAACCCTGCTTTTGCTAGAACCATTGGTATTGCAGTGGATCCTCGCAGGCGTAACAAATCTGTTGAGTCTCTGCAGGTTAATGTTCAGAGGTTAAAGGAGTACCGTGCACGACTGATCCTGTTCCCTAAGGGCAAGAAGGTAATGTTTTGTAGATAATTATAGATGGCTATCTTATATTTTTTAATGTACAGTAGGATTGTCAAATATTGACTTTAAAATGATTGTATAAACCACACTGAAAAATGTTGGTCAATCTCAAAACACATGTTATCTGCATATCTTTTGACATAAAAAGTAATTTCTTTTTGACAGTTGCAAACCTAAACAACAATATTTTATGACCCTGGTGTTGAATTAAACCATTAGTGTCTATTTCTCCTACCATTAACCAGTGGTTCGATTTCCAATGGTTTTTTTGTTGGTCTGTTTAGATTTGTTTTTAATTATAAACAAAAGTTGTTTATTTCAGGCAAACATGTACCTATACATAGTCACATTAAAACATCATAAGTGCATCATCAAGCACACATCAGACCTAATAAATATATTCATAATAGTAATAAAATGTATAAGCTATATTAATAATCAGCATAATAATGTCACACACTAAACATTATTAATAACACTGGTCAACACTGATTTTGCCACACGAACTTTGATAGCTAATTTTGTTTTATCAATCTACCCTCATCATTAAATCACAGTTTTCATTTGTCTGTTAGCCTCATATTTGTTGTGATACGGTAATACTCATAACTAGTACTACGGCGGTAAATTAACAGAAACGCTCACAAGTAAATCGTCATAAAAGTATTTGTAGTTGAATTTGAATATTTTTTGTGATTTATTAATCCTGTGAACATGTCGAGGAAGTGTAAAAATAACCCTAACTCTTTTTGTTATATCTGCGGAGAACTTACATTCAAAAAACAACGACGAAATTTTACGAATCTTGTGCTGGAGTGTTATCACCAATGTTTTGGTTTTTCTGTCGCCCATCAAGACAAATTCTGGGCCCCTCATGTCTGTTGCATAACGTGTGTGAAAAATTTAACCGACTGGAAGAAAGGTGCACGAGCTATGCCTTTTGCTGTACCCATGATATGGACTGAACAGCGAGATCACGTTTCGGATTGCTATTTTTGTCTCACTGACTTAAAAGGTATAAATTACAAGAAAAAAAAAACAGTTATCTACCCTAACGTATCTTCTGCTATAAGACCAGTCTCTCATTGTAAAAAAATGCCAGAACTAATACCAGTTGCAACAACGTCTGTTGATAACGACCATTCACAACCGTCTACTTCAAGTCGGTCTTTTGACGAGAATGATGACTTTGAGTTTGAAGGAATTGAAAAGGAGCCACATTTGATAACTCAAGGAGACCTAAATGATTTGGTTAGGGATTTAAATTTGTCAAAAAAGCAGTCGGAACTATTAGGATCTCGGCTAAAAGAATGGAATTTGCTACATCATAATACAAAAGTTAGCTATTTTCGAAACCGTGATGAACACTTCAGAACGTATTTTTCTCAGGATGGAGATTTGGTGTTTTGCAATAACATAAATGAGATCATGAAAATGTTGGACATAGATTTTGAAATCTCTCAGTGGCGTTTATTTATTGATTCTTCGAAGGCAAGTCTAAAAGCAGTTTTATTGCATAATGGAAATATGCTTCCGTCTGTTCCTGTGGCCCATGCTTCAAATATGAAAGAAACCTATGAAAATATGAAAGTTTTACTTGAAAAAATAAATTACAGTACATATTCCTTCAAAATCTGCGGTGATCTTAAAGTTGTTGCATTATTACTTGGACTTCAGCTGGGTTATACAAAATTTTGCTGTTTTTTATGTGAATGGGATAGCCGAGACAGAACTAATCACTATATAAAAAAAACATGGCCTATGCGTGCATCGTTAGTTCCTGGCCAAAAAAATGTAAAGTATTTACCCCTTGTAGAGCCAAATAATGTGCTTTTACCACCATTGCATATCAAATTAGGATTAATAAAAAATTTTGTGAAGGGAATGGATCGCAGTGGGAGTGGATTTTTGTACCTAAAAGAAAAATTCCCTAAAATAAGTGATGCAAAAATAAAAGAGGGTATTTTTGTTGGCCCTCAAATCAGGGAGTTAATAAAAGATTCAACATTTGAAGAAAAATTAAGCGGTTTAGAAAAATGTGCATGGAACGCATTTAAAAATGTTGTTGCAAATTTTTTGGGCAACCACAAGAGTGACATCTACAGAGAGTTGGTTAGCGAGCTCTTATTGTCATATCAAGCATTGGGTTGCAACATGTCACTCAAGATCCATTTTTTAGACTCGCACCTGGATTTTTTTCCTGACAATTTAGGGGCTGTCAGTGACGAGCACGGCGAGAGGTTCCACCAGGACATTTCTAGTATGGAAAAGCGGTACCAGGGAAAATGGAGCCCAAATATGTTAGCGGATTACTGCTGGACAATTAAAAGGGACCAACCAGAAGCTAAACATTCAAGAAAATCTTAAATTATTAAGTAATTTATATAAAAAAAAAAGTTTGATTTACGAGATCTGTATTTTTTCTTAATATTTTTAATTACTCAATAGAATAAAATCCTTGGCTAGCAAATTTTTTTTAACTGTTTATCTTTTCTTACAATCACCAACTAAAGTAAAAAATATCAAAAAAGTCCGTGTGGCACGAAAAAGTTTGAATTTTGTTGACCAGTGTAATTTTAAGTAAAAAAGTCTATTAAAATAATAATCTCACAAACTAAATCAGTACAGTAAACATACACAAACAACACATTTGTAAAATAAACAAGTCAAATGTAGATAATAATTTCGCAAAATATAACACAATCAATTATGAAAACACTACGCAGATTTTGATTGTCTTTACAATGCAATGTCTCAACAGCGCTCGATTTTCTTGATCATTTTTTTTGTAAAATTGTACAATTCACGCATATTTTATGACTGCACAAAATAAGACAGAATTAAAAAAACATATGACATGGGTTTAATTCCTGCTTACAAAAATTATTTGTTTAATCCACAATATAGGAGTCTGGGTGTGATTATGCATCCATGACATAGGATACCAGTCTTGTAGATTATTTATAAATTAAAATTTGTTCTAGGTATTGAAGGGAGAAGCAAATGAAGAAGAACGCAAATTGGCCACTCAGCTCCGAGGACCATTGATGCCTGTACAGCAGCCAGCTCCTAAATCTATTGCTCGTGCTATCACTGAGGAAGAGAAGGACTTCAAGGCTTACCAATACCTAAGAGGGGTAAGTTAATTAAGTGTCTGTTTGACCACCTTATAGGTAGCAATACCCAAACTTATGTGACATGGTAGTCTATACAACTTAAGTTGTTCATTCATCATCTGACACATAGTGGCTGTCCAGACATGGTAAACCAGGCCCTAAAACTTTTAAGTAGTGTACATAAATTAATACTAGTACATTTTTTTACAGGCACGGTCAATTGCTAAATTAGTTGGTATTCGTGCCAAGCGTTTGAAGGATGCTGCAGAAAACCCTGACGACGTCACTAAGGCGCCTACTGCAGTGAAAGAAACAAAACCTAAAAAGTGATTGCTAAAATAAATCGTAAAAAATAAAATTATTTTATTTTGTTCATACCCGTGCATTTAATACTCATTTTTTGTTTTATAAAATAACACAAATAAAAATGTCCCTAAATATCAGTATTGTTGGGCACGATTTAAAACTGATAAATTGACCACCAGATTCGTGTACGACGTAGGCATCTCCTAAGAAAGAATTTTGATAAATACTATCCCCAAGGGGATGGGAGTTTGTATAAATCTTCTTAGCCATTTTTTATTTAAAAAAACATTGCCGTATTAGAATTTTCTCCTGTGTTTACAAACATACAATATCACATACACATGACACCCAGACCTGGAACAACACCTGTGATCTGTGGATCACACAAAGAGTTGTTCCGGGCGAGATTGGGATTGAGGTGCGAACCTGCGACACGTTGCACGGCAGCCAGTTGCCCGGCCACCGCGCCAACCGTGCAGTTAATAAATCTAGATACATTGAATCTTTTTTAATTTATAGTCTGTAAAATGATCTTGAGACCTAGGAAACGTATGATAGTATTTATCACGGACTTCTTACGGAAACGGGTACTATGCGTAAACTATCTCTTACATAACCACTGAATTAATTTTTAAAAGTTCGATACAACAATAGTCTATAAAATAGTTTTTATCGTGTGCGTTACCCAGGCCAGACGGGCGTACCTACTTCCTATGATACTGATAGAAAACTAAAACAAACAAAAAATAAGTAAATAGTTATCTCATCATCAAGTACAAATTATATTATGCTAGAATAAGTGACTAGCTTATCTTTCCTGTTCAATAGGTACCTAATCTAAACAGAGACAGTTCTGGAATCGATGAATTATTAAGACCCCAAACACACAGCAAAAAATGTCTGATAATCGTAGAACGTATCTACGATTATCAGACATTTTTTATTCATTAAACAGTGCGTTACCCAGGCCAAATATTGTCGAAAATGGTCATTTGAATCTATATATATCTATAAAGATAACTAGCTTTTACCCGCGGCTTCGCTCGCGTCACAAAAGGATGAAAGTAGCTTATTTATATGACATATACACACAGCGCCATCTATAACAATACTTTTGTTTTCCCTCGGGAATATAACATTTTTCTGGGATAAAAAGTACCCTATTATTTAATCCAGACTTCTAACTTTACGTCTGTAAAAATTCAAGGCAATCGGTTTAGAAGTTACGGCGTGAAAGCGGAACAAACAAACAAACTCACTTTCCGATTTATAATATTAGTAAAGATTAGTTGTGCGGCTTCTGTAAATTGTTGCGCACATTTGCGCTCATACTTAGTCTTTTAATTATCGAGATTTTGTTAAAGTGTGCGTGCGTCGACGCATAGATACTATGGCGCACACATCTAAGCCGCGCGCGGTGCATTTGTATGAATAAGGCGACCAACTTTCTGAAAGTCCAATGCGGGACTTTTTGTAGATAAAGTTTAGCCGGTAGGTAGACCTACAATTACATCGGATCGAATTGCAGGAGTAGGAACGGGGTCGTTTTTAATCAGTAAGATTCTGACACTCCCTTCTGTCTCACCTAGACGGGAGAATTCATTCGATGAATTCTCCTAGGTATAATTACATAAAAACATAAAACTTATATACAAAAGTTATTTAACTATTAATAAAATCGTATTTATCTCTAGAGTGACATTTTTTAACAAGTTCAGGATTCTTATTGAGTAGGTATGTCATGAAAATCTTCGCAACTTCCCATATTAAATTTAAGTACAAGCAGAGCACGTAGTGTTTTCACTTTTAGTGACAATTTTCCGATCTTCATTTATTCGTGCTGTTGTTAGTGCGCGGATGTTAGTGTTAGTATGAAATGAAAAAAAAGAAAGAAATGGGTATGCGGGACTTGCGGGACGCATCTAACGTTTTACGGGACGGTCCCGCAGAATACGGGACGGTTGGCCGCCTGTATGAAGATAATCTACTTCCCTTTTCTTTATACTATGGCGCGACGAGGGCCCGCGCGGCAGCCGCGCTCGATGTTTGGACACAACTTGATATGTATGAGCTGAGCCTATGACACCGACTTCTAACCTATCAGTGTGGGTGTGGGTATAGATGGGTTTTTGCCTGGGCATTTAGGGACGTATTGAGTAAATGCCCAATAAACGTCCATTTACGCCCAATAAATGTCCCAAAACAGGGCAGAAATTTTTATTGTAAAATATCACGAATTATTACATCACACTGAGTTCAAATTATTTTAAAGTGTTTTTGTTTTGTATAATAAAACTATAATTTCAACTCCTAATTCATTGAACTCTTTAACTCGTCGAGTACCGGTTTTATAGACACAATTAAAGAACAATAGGTCGCGGTCACCGGTGACCGCTTGGTGTTTGACAGTTTAAATACCTTATTTCGTATTATGCTCGCCGAGATGTACGATGGGATACCTCTGACAAAACTATTTGCAAAGGCCTTGTTTATTTCTGGAGCACCAATGTCGATGGTACAATATCCACTGTGGAGACAGTTTTACGAAAAAGTGAATTTCAAATTGCCTTCTAGAAAAACTCTTGCTACAAAGTATTTAGATACGCTGTACAATGAAATATCCAAAGAATTATTCGATGATCTTAAAAAAGCCACCTTCTTACACTTGCAATGCTACGGGTGGAGCAACATTCGTAATCAAGGTGTTTTTAATTTTTATCTACTACTACGACTACAATATTATATCTCTAGTGAGTATTTAAGCAATTTTTTTTAAGGGGGGAAAATCATCGAATGGCTTCTCCCGCCTGGGTGAGGCGGGAGGGAGTGTCAGACTCTTACTGACTAAAAACCACCCCGTTCCTTCTCCTGCACGTCGAGCCGGAGCCCCGGTTACCCGTTAGGTTCTCTGCGACTCCGAATCGGCATCGGCCCTATTGAGCCCCATCTGTGGTGGTCTGATGGCTCTTTGAGGCGCGCGCGGAACGCGACGCGCCGTACGCTCGGGTCTGTTCCTGGTCGGACGGGGAGCCACCCATGCTCGCCGTCCGTAGGCCCGCGCTTACGGTGGCGGGAGAACGTTCCTTCTCCTTAGCTAGCATGACTGCTTCGCAAAAGGAGGAGACGGCATCCCAGTCCCCTTCGCTCCGCATCATGGCCTGCACTAGGCCCGGACGCGAGAGGTTGCCATCGCCGATCACTTCCCTGAGACCACGGCGGTGCTCAGCCCACGCAGGACATTCTCCCACTGTGTGTTCCACCGTGTCCTCAGGGCGGTCCTCGCAGTGATGACACCCGGGCGTTTCCTCCCGCCCCATCAGACATAGGTACCTCCAGAAACTTGCATGTCCGGTGAGGACTTGCGTCAGGTGGTAGGACGCCGTAGCGTCTCTCAAGCCACTCCTCAAAGAGGGGACTTACCGCTGCGATGGCAGCGAGCCCAGCCCTCGGTTGCGACAGTCGTTGCTGCCATTCCGCCATGAGATCGCGCCGGAGCTCATCCCGCCACGCACTTATTTGGCGGGGCAGCATGCGATACACGCGCGCGAGCACCTTCGCCTCCAGATCCCACGGCGGTAATCCGGCAAAGAGGTTCGCCGACTCCCCGGAGATCGTGCGGTATCCGCGGATCATTCGGATCGCCATGACCCTCTGTGACATGAGCAGCGTCCGAGCGGGACGCCGCAGCATTTTCGGCGCCCACACAGGGGCGCCGTAGAGGGCCATGGACCGCACGACCCCGGTGTATAACCTCCGGCAGGAGGCGTTTGGCCCCCCGAGGTTGGGGAGGATGCGCTTAAACGCAGCCCCCGCCCTCGCCAACTTTGGAAGTGCTCCACGAAGTTCCATCGACTGTCGAGGACGAGTCCCAGATACTTCATCGCCGTCTCGACACATGGCCTCGGGCTTGTGGAGCGCCACCTCGAGTCCCAACTGTCGGATTCTTTCAACGACTGTCGCAACCGCTGTCGCCATTAAATCGACACGTGCGAATTAAATCGACCAGCGTATCGTCGGCGTAGCATATTGTGCTAACGTCGTTCGGGAGAGGCGAGAGATGTCACGTGGTATTCCACAGGGTTCGGTTCTGGGGCCGCTCCTGTGGAACATCGGCTATGACTGGGTCCTCCGCATCGACCGGTCCCTAACGCGCATGATGGCGTCCACTTTGGAGCGCCCTCTGCCGAAGCCGACCTGGCCGTCCGACAGGTCCGGCCCAATATCCGTCCGGTGCGCGACGAGGCGGTTCGAAATGATTCTTTCGAAGACTTTCCCCACCTCGTCGAGCAGCACTATGGGCCGGTATGCGGACGGAGAGTCCGCAGGGCGCCCTTTCAAACAAAACAAAAATTTTGGAAATCGGTTCACAAATGGCGGAATAATGCGCGAACAAACAAAAAAATTAAAAAAATCAGCCGAACCTAGTCCTTTTTTTGAAGTCTGTAAAAACGGCTTATTATCCCAAATTTTGAGGGCGACGGCGGCGCAGGATCTAAGGCCCTGGCCACAGCTTCAAGCGGTGCGGCGCGCGGTGCGACGGGAGGCGCGGCGGGCGACGCGATTTGGATTGGTATGCCACAGCTCGACTAGTTGCGACCGCGGCGGCGTCAGCGGTGGATGTACTCAGTATTATTTATAATGGCCCTATCAAAAGTGGCACGATATTGTCTTGAGACTAATGCGTTTTTAGCTCAAGATATCATTAACTCTAAAATTGGAACGCACCCAGTAAATGAAAAACCTTGGCGAATTTCACACGCTTTATCACGAATATAGGAACTATCCAAACTATCTAATCTAACTATCAATTTCTCACTAATAAGTTTTTCGGTATCCATTTGATGCGGAGCGAAATTTTCAAAACGATTTATTCTGTTCGCGCGAACACAAATTCGTCCCCTCGCTGCCGCTGCATACGCCGCTCTGGCTGTGGCCGCCTCGATACTCCCCAGTGCATTTGTTTCACTCCCACACCGCGCCGCCCGTCGCCGCCGCATGCCGCGCGACGCTTTTCGCGCCGCAGGTTGCTCCGCAATTCGCGTCGCCGTTAGCTGTGGCATACTTCATACGTTGTCTACCATTTGTTTTCCCCGCTCACCGCTTGTCACACCGCAATTCGCGTCGCGCTTGGCTGTGGCCAGGGGGTAATGGTGTGCGTTACCCAGGCCAGATGTCGAAAATGGTCATTTGAATCATATAGATAACTAGCTTTTACCCGCGGCTTCGCTCGCGTCACAAAAGAATAAAAAGTAGCCTACCTATGTGACATATACCAATACACAGCGCCGTCTATACCAATACTTTTGTTTTTCCTCGGGAATATCAATTTTTCCGGGTTAAAAAGTACCCTATTATTTAATCCGGACTTCTAACCTTACGTCTGCAAAAATTCAAAGCAATCGGTTGAGTAGGTACGGCGTGAAGGTGGAACAAACAAACAAACTCACTTTCAGATTTATAATATTAGTAAGGATTAGTTGTGCGGCTTCTGTAATTGTTGCGCACATTTTTAAATATGTTGCGCTTATAGTTTTTTAATTATTTCACAAAAACATTTCCTGCTGGGGTAACGTTACTCCAGCCAGACCATTTTCTTTCTAATGGGAATATTTAAATAATTACTAGCTATAAAATTAGTTGTCTAGATGAAGTAAATGTTGCGCCTTGTTTTGTATTTGTTCTTTCATCCGTTGCGAAGTTATTCGAGATTTTGCTGGGGTAACGTTTTTGAGTTTGCTAGATCTTTGAAATGGTTAAGCGGATTCTTATCTTATTTGGTACATGGCTTCTTATTAATTAGTTCAAATTTGTTGTGCAATATAAAAACCAAAATAATAAATATCTTAAAAGTTATTTCATTAAATAGAAAAACACTTAAATTGGTCCCAGCACTCTCAATCTCATTTTCGACAACATCTGGCCTGGGTAACGCACACGATCTAATGCGTAAAATCAAATTTGTCGGTTATCGAAAACAGCAGCGGGGCAGCGGGGCAGCGGCGCGTGGGGGCGGGCAACGAGTGGTGCACTCCAGTCAATCGGTGCCCGTCGCGCTGCTGTCCGCAAAATTCGAAACCTTAGAAAAACCACGTGGCAGAGCGCGCAGGAGCTTACTTTCTTAAGATAAAATAAAACATCATTGTAATGTGCTTTTACAGAATATATGTAACAAATCATAAAGGAATATTGAACCAGTTACATAAAGAGACCAAGTTTACAATCCATGGTATCAATGTAAATCTGATTAAAAGAATAAGACAAGAATGAAATTGAAAGAACATAAGCCAATTAACTCTCCTTCTTGAGATACAAAAGAAATAAAAAGCTAAAGAAAAAAAAACTTAAAACAAACTTCTCAGTTAATGTAAAAAGTCTACCGAGTTTAGAATACTCTCTCAAATATAGAAATGTTGACAGTTTCTTATTTTTGTTTGCAGATTTGCACTCAAATGACAATAAGTATAATAACTTTATTTTATAATTATTTGGAAAGAGTGCAATCCACATTTTGTATCTTTTTTTTCAATTTTTATTTTTGTATTTTTTATGAGCGGGATAACAATGTAAGATGTTCAAAGCATTACAGTAAATTAACAAGAATGTTTATATGCGTTCTTGTTAATTAAATTTGGCCACTGCTGTTATGTAATTTACTCCTTTTTCGTAGCTTGCTGTTTAGCCTGGTGAGCTTGTAATACAGCAACAGCTTCATCTACTTTAGCTTTGAGTGATTCTCCATGTTCCAACATATGAAGAAGTTCAGAATTGTCAATTTCTAGAAGCATTCCTGTAATTTTTCCAGCTAAATCAGGATGCATTCGTTGAATCAAGGGGAACAAACGCTCTCCAAGCATTTGTTTTTGTTCTTGAAGGGGAGCGGCTGCTAACATGGTTGATGTTAACGGTTCTTGGCCTTGGATGTGAACTGCTGGTTGTGGAGCTGGTGGATTACGCATGTTAGCTGTGTACTTGTAACCGGCAGGCCTGCCACTCTGGGTGACCAGAGGTGCCCGAATGGAGGCTGCGGTAGCGACGCCTTGCTGACCTGTTATAGCTCTTGCTCCCAAAGACGATCGCAGAGCAGCTTGAGTAGGAGCTCTAGGTGTCGGACGGAAAGGTGCCTGCATGTTAGGATAACCCGAAGCAGCTGTCTGGGTGCTGGGACGAACTGGCGGTTGTGCAGTCCAACGTGGCGATGGTCTAATCTGGGTCATTTGCGCTGGTCCGTAGAACCTTTGCGCGGGTGGAATAGTAGGGACAAAATAACCACCAGCGCCACCTGGCTGGAATATTTGACCCATCTGCTGCATGCGCATGCTCGCCATTCTTTGCATGTATTGCGAAGTCAAATGAGCCTTCCGATCTTCTTTACGTTGAGCCAAAGCTACATACAGAGGTTTGGTTCCAACAATACGACCATTCATTTCTGTTACAGCTTTGGTAGCTTCTTCTGGAGAAGAAAAACATACAAACCCGAAACCTTTGCTTCGGCCATCCTCCAACATCACCTGAAACAATAATTATCAGGTAAGTCTAAAGCATAGTAATAAAATTCTACTAGTTTAAATATACAAATAGGTACATACAATAATTAGAATAAACTTCTCTTGACCTAGTCTCCACTTTTTAAATATTAATATTGGAAATGAGGCTTAACCACTTGAATGAACTGATAGGAGACACAATAGAAAATACGTTGTGTATCGTGTAGATCTAAATTTAGACACACGACAGGTTAAACAACTAGACCTATATGCTTTACCAGACACCATAATTAAACAAACTACAGAAAAATCAATAAATGTATATTAAATAATGATACTAGAATTAATTAACTTGCTCACCTTAGCTGAAGTAATTGTACCGAAAGGAGTGAATTCTTTGCGGAGACGTTCATCATCAATAGTATCATCGAGATTTTTGACATACAAGTTTACACCTTGATAGCGTGTCAGTCGTTCAGATTTCAACTGCTCGAACTTCCGCTTAAGCTCTTTTTGACGCTCGGCTTTCTTTTGAGCACGACCAACATAAAGAGGTTTTCCCTCCACAAGTTCTTTACCGTTTAACTCCATGCAGGCCCTTTCGGCAGCATCTGGATCTTCAAAGGCCACAAACCCAAAACCTCTTGATGATCCATCGTCCTTATACATAACTTTATGGCTCGTAATACGGCCGTATTTTTCAAACATATCTTTAAGCATTTCATCACTAAAATCTTCTCCAAAGTTTTTGACGTAGACATTGGTGAATAATTTAGCTTTTTCGCCAAGTTCCTTTTCACGTTCTTTACGTGGGATAAATCTACCAACGTAAACTTTCTTGCCATTTAAAAGCATTCCATTAACTTTTTCGATGGATTTGTTAGCTGCTTCTTCGGTTTCAAAATGAACGAAGCCATATCCTTTAGAGGCTCCAGTTTCATCTTGAGCAACTTTACAGCTTAAAATATTACCAAAGGCAGAAAAGGTGTCATACATAGCCTTGTTGTCAATGGTTTTGTCAAGATTCTTAATAAAAACATTCCCAACGCCTGATTTGCGAAGAGACGGGTCTCGTTGGGACCACATGATTCTAATAGGTCTTCCTTTGATCATATCAAAATTCATAGTGTCCAAAGCTCTTTCAGCTGTAACAAATAAAAAAGTTGTTTAATACACAGAATAGCATTTTATACTAGTAAATAATTATTTACCCTGTACTACTCAAATGAAATGAATTTTTATTTTAAATATCCTAAGTAATTAAGTCTGCATTCATGATTAACCCGTCGAACGTCCGTGTTCCTTATGATCCAACGGGTGCACATGTGACATTTGGAGAAAGAAAGAAAGAAAATGCATTTATTTGGCCATTGACACACGAAAACAAGAATCTTTACAATAGAAATAAAACAAATACAGTCAAAATAAAAACAAAACATTAATAATAGATTTTATAAAAGAGAAAGCAGCATGGGGCATTTTTTCTTATGATCCCCTGGGTGCTCATAAGGACGCTCAAGGGGTTAAGGGCACAATTTTTAACACCTTATTTCCTAAAATATTTTAATACCCGCTACTCTATTGGTTGAGTGGTTGCAATCGCGACTTGTAAGCATAGGGGTCTTGAACTTTTCTAGGGCGGGCAAATTAATATTGGGGATTTTTCAATTTAGTCAGTACTGGTATGGGATAGGTATATGGCAAAAGGCTCACCCATAATAAAATATACACAACTCCTCCTCTCACTTTTAACCCTGGCCAGTAGGCAGAAACATTTTAAGGGCTGATTTTACAATCATCAGTTAATCTTAACTGTAGAATAAATTGACATTTGATAGATTATAGTAAGGAAGAATTGCCGAATATTCAAAAGTTATTCCTCAATTAAAATTTATCTGGTGTTGAAAAAATTCTCAGTACATGGCAATAGGCTCACCCCCTATAACATTGGGACTCAACATAAATAGTGAAAAAAGGGTGTTACATTGTACAGTGGCATAATGTGCACCTCTGCCTACCCCTTCAGGAATAAAAGGCGTGATGTTATGTTATGTGGAAAAATCGGACCTAAGGTCATTTAATTTATAAGAGGTCAAAGTCCATAATCTCTGTTCTTCAAAAATCACACAGTAAAAGTCTCGACATGAGCAAACCAGTAACTACAGTATACAAGGGTTTGCTGTTTAATACAACGATGTAATGCTCTCATTAATAGATTTTAAAAGTTACGATTAAAATTATACTTCTCAATAAAAGCATTAAAAACCAAAAAATTGAAGGGGAAGGGTAGATTGGAATAGAGATTACTAGAACATTAAAACCTATACTAATCCATGATTTAAAAGGAAAGTCTTAAGAGAACTTTGGTGTGATTAACCAAGCAGCTTTGAACAGTAATAAACATCCATATTATTATTATTTGAAGTTATAAGTAAAAATTCGAAAACTGTATAATTATGATATAAAGATAAGGATGAAATCAAAAATTTTTGAGTAACCTTATCTGAATAGATAGAGAAATTATCCATCATTGGAATATGGAGTGGATACTTAGATGCTCAGAAAGGAAATGAATATACTACCAAAGTTTTATTGTACCAAACAACATGTTTCTAGTATAATAGAAAAATAATAATGTACATGTGTCAATCAATAGCGGAGTCGAATGAAATTTTTTAGGTATCTGAAATAAATGAAGGTATTAGCAGAAAAATAATAAGAAAGTACTCACCATCTGCAGGCTGCTGAAAGTTCACATACGCATAGCCGAGGGATCTACGAGTTATCATGTCGCGACAAACGCGTATTGAAAGGACCGGACCAGCGGTTGAAAATTTCTCGAACAACATGGCCTCAGTAATATCGGAGTGTAAATCCCCGACATACAAAGATGCCATAGGGTAATTAGGTGGACCAGGATTCATTTTGAAAATTTCACTGCAATGGTTTACGTCGACATTAACTTAATGTAGGCAAAGACCAACTTCACTTTCTCTTTATAATGACTATCGCATTCCTCAGACCACGTTGCACGCTTACGTACACTAACTTAAAATCAAGTGATTCCCGTTAAATTTTTGTTATTTTACTATTTTTTTGGATTTTATGAATTTTTTTGATTTTTTTTTTTATTTTACAAGAATATTTCACGAAATTCTGAGGATTGTGTGACCTACTATAGAAGGGAACACACAACCTCACGTGAACACACCTTGCTCACCAAAGGAAAGGGTGACGTTTGACGAAATGCAAGATGGCGAACGGAACCCAGCTATGAACGCATGGAGCAACTTTCTATAGTCTATGATTTGTGTAGCTGGCCCATAGACACAAGATGCAATAATAGAGGCAGATAAAGGCGGAAATAAATTACCGCAGCAAAGTGTGTCGTGGACTAGTGGCTATAGATGAGTGATTTGTCGGATAAATACTTATAATGGAAGTGCTCCATAAATACAACAAATTTTTTGGATATGACATTCGAGAAAAAAGTTCAAAAAACATTCAGTATTTACTCATAATTTATCCATCTGAAAAAACCCCCATTTCTAATCATGGCTAAAGATGGGCGTTTTGTCAGTTTAATACTCAAACAAAATAAATACTATTAAAAATGTTAATCTTTTTTTATGGAATAGCAAGCAATCGAGCAGACGGATCACCGATAGAAAGTTAATAAAATAAAATAAACACTGAGTTCACCTCAAAAAAAGAAAAGTAATTATTTATTAAAATTTAAATTCTGTGTTTTTTTCTTTAATCTTTTTTTGATATGCTGATTTAGTTTTAGTTAATTTGATGTCGTATTTATTTATTTATAATATTATGTTCTTTAAGTGTATCATTTTAAACAAATCATCAGAATACATCATTTCTAATTTGCAACTCGTGCAAAGACGCACAAAGTAGCTTTGTTACATTCTAATTCTATGCTATCTCGTGCTTTATACGCAGCAATACCAACCTTATTTTTGAAAGAAAATACGTTTTTTTTTTCAGTAAGCTCGTGCCTTAAACCCAGTATTACCAACATGATTGTTGAAAGAAAAGACGATTTTCTTTTTCAGTATACGTACATTTCGGTCTATGGAATGTATTCCCCTTTATTTATTATCTCTTTGATTTATGTATACAGTTTCACAAAAAAGAGTTTCACCTGGTGACAGCTGTAACTAATATTGACTTGGACTAAATCACCCACTTCGGCGAGGTCTCTTATACCCGCCGATAAACCAGCCAACTTTCTCATAAAGAAGCCCGTTCCCGAGAAATAAACGACAAGGGCTGACGAAGATGGCTTTGTTACGGTGCAAGGGAGGGGGCGCCGTCCCAAAGTAAACAAGAACGTTGCGGCACCTCTCCTGTGGAGCCTAATATCAAAGTGCGTGCCGCCCACGGGAATACCGCGGTGTACATCTTCCGCCTACACTACACCTCCACGGTGGAGGACATCGCAGAGTGCGTGTTCCAGAAAACCAGATACAGGGTGAGGGTGCAGTTGTTAGAGTCGATTTAATACATACCTACGGACGTATTAAATAATTTTTTAAACTATATTTTTAAAGTTCTTGAATACCTAGTTAATTATATTTTCATAAAATTCTCATACTTTCTGATATAAAATACATAAAAATTGTAGTAAAAATGGATATTTATTCAGTATTTATGACTCTTTATCCGTTAATGTCATGGTGGCCCGGAGGTTTAAGACGCCCGCTTCTCATGCATGAGGGTTTGAAACCTACCAACGGCAAGTACCAATGTGACTTTTTTCGAGCTATATGTACTTTCTAAGATTATTCTGACACCACTCACAAACGGTGAAGGAAAACATCGTGAGGAAACCTGGGCTTATAATTTCTAATTATAAGTTTGTAATCGCCAACCCGCATTGAGCAAGCATGGTGATTAATTCTCAAACCTTCTCCGTGTGAGAAGAGGCTTTGCTCAGCAGTGGATACACGATTATCTCTCTGTAGGTACCTAATATTGTCCTTCATATCCAATGCAGACCTTAGTCCGGCCCCAGTTTACAAATTGCCCATGTGTATTTTTAGCTTTACAATTTCAAGTAATGTTGGGTCTGCGTACCTTATTAAGTCTGTGAATAACATCGAAGTCATAGAGCAACACGGGCCACCGGCGGACCTTGCTCTATGCATCGCAGTAAAATTTATGTTTTAGTCTGTACGGTATGTATCTATGGGCCATAGTCTATGGCTAAAGTTACCTGAAAATAAAGTTTAAATAACTAAATATCATGAATAAACAAAACTAATTCGAACAATGTACTTCTTATTTTTAAGCTCGATAAAAAAACAACTATCGAAACCGGTTGAGTTGTAGTGTACCAGGTTGTCACATGTACGATACTAGCGACTTCATTGATTCCTTGATTCCTCATTTATTTTTTATTGTAGTGCAAAATTGCGAAATATAGGTGGCAACACTTGAATTATGGCATATATTTGGCAATACCAATACAGAAAACAGAACAGAATGCAAAAAGAAAAAAATTAAGGGATCGTATCGTGAGGAGTGAAGATTATTGAAAATTTTTATGAAGCTTTCTAATTTTCAAATTTAGTTGCTGTTGGGTAAGATATTGAATATATGCATTGTAGTTATTTGGTGAATAATATTTTTAGTTATTCAGTACCTTATTGCCGAAGTGAAAGTAGGTGTGTGTAGTGTTTACAATATTTGCTAATATGAACTGATTTCTCTTGCTTACACGTCATAAATAGTTTCAAGCAATTATTAGATATTTTTTCATTAATATTTTAACGACAATCTGATATTTTTAGAAGGTATTAGGCCTTGACTGACTATGTACTAATTATCATTAGTCTCCAAACACCGGCATCTGCATTGTCGCAGGTATTTTATAAAAAATAGTTGAGTAACGTACCTGTTTATTTGGTAATTTAGGTACCTATTTCGTGCATCGTTGTTGTAGACGATTTAAGAGTTATTAGCTGTTTCTTTGTAGTAATATTTGCTTAGTTAAATTAATTATAAACTGAATTTATCCTATTATTGCTCAGACCTTGCATAATATTTAAAATTATAATAGGCAACGCGTTTTATTTGAACACTACTTTTTACCTGCACCTATATTCAAGAGCAATATGAGCTAATAAAATTATTATATGCTTGTGTATAATAAGAAATTTCCTATATTGAAAATTTCAAACCATATGCTGGTTCAATTAATGTTGTGTAGATTAGGCTGAAGAGGTAACATTTAGAAACATATTAATTTGTGTTTATTTATTTACAACTAGCGGACCCTGTGAACTTAGCTTCACCTTAAAATGTTTATCTTACCCAAGAACCATCTAACAATAACAAACACAACAAAAAAAAATACGAAATTGGTTCTGGTATTAAATATACATATTAAATATACACAGTTTTTCATGAACTTGTTCTATTGAAATTATCATGAAATACATACAAATATAAGTGTATGTGTTTCATGCAAATATTTGAACATTTGCATGAAATGTATTGTAATGAATGAAAATTTATAGGTATTTTGTATTAAAAATATGTCGCGGAGAACCTAACGGGTAACCGGGGCTCCGGCTCGACATGCAGGAGAAGGAACGGGGTGGTTTTTAGTCAGTAAGAGTCTGACACTCCCTCCCGCCTCACCCAGGCGGGAGCAGCCATTCGATGATTTTCATCAAAATATTAATTTCAATAAACTGCATCTAAAAAACTGACTTCGACCTCCTCCTTTTGAAAATATACTACAAGCTGCCCTTAAGTGTAACAAACACTTTTCTGAAAACAGCATTTATAACGATTTAGTGACGAAAACGAAAACAGGGTGAATAGATATAGGAATGGAGTGAAAAAATATAAGAACATTTTCTAAATATATTTATATTCACCCCTCTTCTGTATCTATTCACCCCTCGAATTCTATGCACCCCGTTTTACTATTAAATACATACATATAGGGTAAACTGAAAACCTCCTTCTTTTGTTTAAGTCTGTTAAAAATATCTAATAATGTTTTATAGTAACTATGCATTTCAACTTTATTTCCAGGTAACTTACTATGGCTGACAAAGAACAAGTTATCCAAGCTCTTAGAGCAACTCTGATATCAGTTAAGGGGGCATTGACAATAAAACAATGTAACAGTAAGTACCATTATGGTTTACCACATTATTCTAAACTTATTATTTCTCAATTCACATTAATTTTGAAAATAAAGAGGGATGCCCAAAAATACCCAGAGTGGATTAAAATCCATTTATGAACAATATAATGGACCATAGGTAAGAGATCACAAATAATTATGATATTCCTTATAGCCAAAACCATAACTGGTGTGTGAATAACTGAACTAATGATAAACATGAAGCATATAGATAAGGAATTACATAACAACATAACATCACGCCTTTTATCCCCGAAGGGGTAGGCAGAGGTGCACATTATGCCACTGTACACTGTAACACCCACTTTTCACTATTTATGTTATCGAGTCCCATGTAATAGTGGGTGAGCCTATTACCATATACCGGGCACAATTCCAGACTCCGTGCTACTACTGAGATTTTTAAAAACCCTGTTATACTTTGCCCGACCCGGGAATCGAGCCCGAGACCCCTTGCCCGGCAGTCGCACTTGCGACCACTCGGCCAACGAGGCAGTCCTCATTGAAGGAATTACATATATTATATTAACGAGAATTACCAGCAAACCCCTTATCTTATCATGAAGTGATTTTTATTAAAAACCAGTATAAAGATAAACTGACTGTTAAATCTGTGGAATGAAGTGGAAACAACTTGGGATAAATTATTTACACTCGACCTTGCCACACATAAATTAATTTATTAATTTTTTTTTCCACCATTCATGTTTGGACATTGTCCTTTAGCAACCTTTTACATATTTTTTAACATTGGATTTTATACAACAGGAGACTATCGAGAACTTCAAGGAGAATGGATTCCATTTAAGAAGCTTGGTTATTCATCACTGGATAAACTGTTTCTTGATGTACCTGGTTTTAAAGTGACTCAAGCTAATGGTGAATGGTATGTTGATGCCATAGCTAGTCAAGAAACACAACATATAGCTGCTATGGTTTCACGTCAAAAGTCAAGTAAAAGAGCTCCAAAATTGAGCTATCCAGTAAGTTAATGAAAAATTATAACAATCTTTCAGATTTTGCAATGCATTTAAAATTATGTTAAGATATGATATGGGTACTTAATTAATACATATTTATCCTTTGTTAATCAGCTGTTATGAAAACAACACCTGAATATTTTTAATATCTCTATTTTAATTTTTAAAGTAAATATTTTTTTATTTTGAGCCAGTTATTACAGAAATGTTTAATTAATTGAATATGCCTATTTTAAACTATGTATGTTTCTTATATGTACAGAATCGATTTCCCAAAAAGCAAGGATCATGGCGAAAACCTTCATCTGGATATGCATCTAACTACAATAGCCAGTACTCCAATCAATATTATAGAGCTAAAAGCAGCACTCCATTTAATAATAACACTCAACATTATAAGGTACTAATCTGTTATTCCTTTAACTCGTCGAGTACCGTATTTATAGACACAATTAAAGAACAATAGGTTGCGGTCACCGGTGACTGCTTGGTGTTTGACAGTTTAAACAATTGTGTATTTTTAATTAGCAATTTTGTTCGCCACATCAAAAACAATAAAACGTTGGGCTCCCTGATGTAGTGCCAAGCTAAGAATTAATTCTTAATTAGTTATTAATTTTAATGTAATAAACTGGGCACTTTTTGATTCAAAAGTCTAATTGAAAATGTTTAAACTAACCAGTAACCTATACCTATCTAGTACCTACTCTATGACTCTTAATTTTTCGGAGTAGCCATCCATACCATTATTTTACTTTCTATGCATAACTATTGGGATATCCCAATAGTTACATTGACAGTCAATTCATATGAATTGACGCTTAAATTAATCCTATTTTGTACGTTACGAAATTGTACCTTCCAGCAGTTTAAAATCGAACTTGAAATTTAGCAATCAGAAAAACTGGCCTAATAATCTACTACGTACAATAAATAATAAGCAGCATTAACATTTTAATAATAAGATTATTTTTTTTCATAGACGAATAAATACAATTCGAGCAAGTCGAACGAAACGAAATTGACGGCGAATGTTAAACAAACAACGAAGACAGCAAATGACCATGTAGATAAAATATTAAAAAGTTCCAATTCATCGCAAAGTTTGAGAGAATCCAACAACACGCATAATGAGGAGGTGGGTATTTGAATATCTTTAAGTATAATATGGAAATGTTATCTTATTTTATGTTAATCATTATTCCTTTTTAATTACCCTCCTGAACTTCATTTTATCAGTGTCAGTCAGACAGACAAAAAAATCCTATATTTTTGTGTTCTTAAAAAAATTAAATGATTCATAATAAACAAATATTTCATAAATGTTGACTACTATCATTAATTTTTAATGTATGTTTATATGTAGTTGAAACAAGCAGTGCGATCAAACAACGATATGGATGTTAAATTATCAACTAAGGTGTCAGCATCTCAAAGACTTTCAAATTTAAGAGACCGGCTTAATACAGTGGATCTCATACCGTTGCAGTTGCCTGCTGCTAATAATGAATGTTTGGTGAGTAACAATAACAGTAACTTATTAAGTAACAAGGATTCACTGGGGTTCAAATTGTAAATGCAGTAATGTTGTAAAATTCAATAAGATATTGTCTTTATTAACTAAAATAATGACATTAATGATTTGATGTTTGAATTTCTTGATCTTGGTGTTGATGTTAAAATATTTAGAATAATTAAATAAGTATAGTTAATTGAAGTATGTTTGTTCAGGAAAGCAGTGGTCCTGTAACAAATGTTGTGCCAGCTCATAACTTAGAACCACCTCCCGATTCTACATCATCTGTTGAAAAATTAGCTTGGACTTGTAAAAAACTTGGACTTCCAGAACCTGTGTATAAAGTACATGAGTTTAAACCGAAACGGGGACCTGTAACCTTCGACTGCACTGTGAAAGTAATTATTTCCTGTACCTTACACATTCAAACATGACATCGCACTGCCTGTACTTTGAGCCTGTTCAACAATTTTTGGATAGCCTCTTCTTACCAGATAACGAATTAAAAACTTAATTTGTAAGAAATGTCTGTCACATAAGTTCATCGGCAACTTATACGAAGGAGTTGAAACATGTAAGCAGAGAACTAAAAAAGTTGATTTACATGCATACTGTAATTGTATTTTATTTTTGATCTGAATATTAAGTTCTGTTAAAGTGGATTTTTTTTAGTTTCTTCCTATAATATTTTTTTATGATTAGTCACGATACATATTTTAATGACGTTTGACGTTTACAATTGAAGTTTGACTAGATATGTGGTGGTGATAAAATCTAGTAAAAAATATCAATGTATGTTTGTCGAATCACGTTAAATCGCCTGAGGGGACTGGAATGAAATTTGGAACTTTGGACTGGATAACATATAGGATACTTTTTATCCTACGACCACGCGTAAAGAAGCTGGTACTAGAATAAATCAATTAGCGGCACAAAATTAAAATAAAATTAAATACGATTCATAAATTTTGCAAACCTAATTGAGACTCCACATACCATTTAACTGTGCAGTATTCACTGTGCAGTCGGCAGTCGAACTATACTGTATGTAATAAATATTTAAGAGGGTTCCTATACTTCCTATACAACAAACGTGATATTTTGCCGTTTTTGCTAGATATCAGGATGTTCTCATGAACCGTGATGCTGACAGTTGATTGAGTGAAACTAGATAGTAAAAATTTGGAAAGATTATGTAGATATTTCTATTGCCGCTATAACAACAAATACGAAAGTAAAATAAATAATATTAAATAAAATAATAAAATTGATGGGCTCCCATACAACAAATTTGATTTTAATGCCCTTGATTGTACGGAATTTGTCCAGTTTTTTTTTTATTTTCATATAGTGTATAGTAAAAAGTTTTGTACTGTAAGAATGTAGAATGTTTTATATAAAATAGTGTAACAATAATTCAAATCGATTACGATACGATAACTAAAGCCTTATTTTTATACCGTATGGTCTATCCGTAGGTCGGAGGATCGTATAGTGTATCCTCATATCCTGACTCGTCACCGTCCGAAGATTTAGCCAAAGAAGTCGGAGCAGTAAAGTTGCTTTCAGCTATAGAAAGTTCCGAAGCTGGTGGAAAGCCGACTTCTTCAAGTAGCAATGCTATTGTATATCTAACAGAGTTAGTGTCAGAACATGAAGCAGGACTGTGGGCCAACACAGTACCACATCTGTACAGGTGCGTTATTTACGTTTATTTACCTACTTTTGAAAAACTTTGTGAATTGTTAAAAAAATCGTTTCTATTTTTCATTATTATTTTTTTTTATTTTTGTCTTGTAGAGAAAAATATCAAGAAAACCTACCAAGCAACTGGCAAGAATTAGTTGAAAATTGCCCTAAAATAATAAAGGACAGAGTTTTTAATGGACAATTAGTGTTACTTCCTAATAAAGAGGTATGTACCAATGTAATTTTAACTTTATTAAGCTGTAAAATAATCCAATTAGGGCCGATTCTCCAACGCCAGATACCTTAATACTTGACAGTATAATAATATTTGTAATATTTGACAGTCCACTCAACACTCCTCTTTTAATGCATTAGATGTCTCAGTTGCACTTATTCAATCGCGTCATATTTCACTTTCTAAAATTCGACAACCGTAATTCAATTTTTCGCACGCAACCCTTTTTTTCTTTATTCTCTTTTAAATTTGATTGAATTATCAATTTACCTGTTTATACTTGGCACCCGAGAGTTATGGCTGGAAAAACATAGGCAACTTAACGTTTCCATATTTTATGGGCTTCATACTTTCGATTGAAATAGAATTGATATAATAGTCAAACCGGTGAAAATTAAAAAAAAATGAACCATATCCTGGATTAATATTTATTAGACGACCCAATAAGGAACATGCAATATTTTTAGTTTAGATTTTATTTTAAAGAATTTCATATAAAAAAATACTACTTACCTATTATATGTATGTTTCTTTAGGCTTATGTTTACGTATCACCTGATTTCGTAACATATAACAGGCAAAAATAGTAAATGATCACTACGATACCAGAATTCAAACCCCATTTTAATTTAAAACTATAACCAAAATTTATACATCTACTATCCTATTAGTACAAATGATTTCCAAACAAATCAAAGTTGATATATTTTTGGTAAAAAAAACTTATGGTAACAAAGTATTTTCCGGTGGTCATAATATTTAATCCCCTTTTGTTTACAGGAAGTGCCAATACCACTCTTAGAAACAACTATTTATGACGATTCCATGGATAGCGACCTACCACCTTTGCAATTTCCTGACGATGATTTTTGGAACGTATTTGTGACTGTCGCAAATTCTACACTAGAAATTTGGCTTCGAATAATTGGATCACAATACAGCGTAAGTAAAAATTAAAAATATGTAGGAAACTTTTCGTTCTATACCGTTTATACGAAGATATGGAGTTCTGTTACTGTAAGACTGGAAGAGCCATGCACGAATTGGTCAGTTCGACCGGAGTGATGCCACGGCCTCACAGACAACCGCCGTGAAACAACGCTTGCATTGTATGTCGTCGTGTTAGTAAGGTTACCGGAAGCTGAATTGCCCCCTTCTACAATCACCGAATCCGCAATCTTAAAATTCCTAATCCCAAAACGCTGGCAACGCTCTTCGAACGCTTGTGGTTTTTGGTGATCCGCCTGCACGTATGCCTTGCTCGCCTACTTATCCCTTAAAAAATATTGTGATTGTTTTTAAAGTTGACTTAAAGGAACTTAGGTAATTTAGCACCATTTTAGTATAAAACCTGGACGTTAAATCAACAGAAATGAAGTATCATTTACTGATAAGTATTTCAATCAGTGATCTGGATCACCATCAAATTTTATTTTCATAAAGTATGGGGTTATTGGAAAATAATTAAATAATTTCATTTATGTCTCCTTCAATAACAAATAATTTCGTAAGTTAGTTTAATTTATGCTATAATCAGTGTTCAGCTAAGGACTTGCGACGCGATTTTCACCCGCGCTTGCCGCAGTGGCGGCAAGTTTTATTTTCAAAACTCACGAGACCGCAGTTTTGTGCGAGGTCACGGAAGAGTCGCCGTAACGCAAATCCGCACGGTGCAACCGTAACACATAGAAATGTACTCAGCAAGCTACACGGAGCGGCGACCTGCGAAATGTACCGACCGAATTGATCGCGGCGTGTAAAGAAATGAATAAATTAGGACGGCGCTAGTCTTATAAATCTTTAATTAGCTGCTACTAGCATGGCTTGAAACTAGTGGAGTTCCTCGTCAGAGGACATAGTACGAGTTTGTTTTACGTTAAAAATCAAGAAGGTTGATTCATTGGAACCAGCCAGTTAGAGCGCCCAACGCGGTCTCGTTTCGATTCGACTAGGAACTCGACTAGTTTCGAGCCATCCTAGGGGCTTATATTCATGAGCAGCATTCCGTTACCCGCGACTGTCGCGCTGTTAGGCTAATAATTAATTTAGTATGACTCAGAAATTTTTTAAAATAAACGTAATATTTGAATGTATGGGAGTCCGTAACCTGCGACATCCAACATTCAGGAAAACGAAAGTTCATTAAGGTTTTATTTAAGGTGTTATGAGTTGCCAGAGTTGCATATTATACGGCAAATCTGTCGCCATACACCTTATTATATACAATCCTTTTAATGTTTAGCATGACCCAAATATCGAACGCCAGTCACTTAGTCGTGACTGAGGCAGAACTAAAGGCGGCGGCACCCGATGGATTGTTATGTTGTATGTGGCTGGCTTTCACTCTTATGCTTTTGAATGTATGTATGTGTGTGAAGTGGAATCTTAACCGATCGTGCCGCTATTTTGTATACATGTTTAGTTAGCATGATTAGCATGAAAGCTTGTTTTAACCAACTTCAAAAAAACGAGTTACTCAATTTGGCCTGTATGTATGTATGTATGTTTGTTCGCGGTTATCTCGCGATTGGCTGATCCAATTGCAGTTTATAAAATAATTATTTTAAATAAATATTACGAGATAATCGCGCACAAACATACATAAATGCATACATACAGGTCAACTTAGAACCTCCTTTTTTAATTTTAATATAATTACGTCCTAGTTGTTGTCACACTAGCAAGTAAAGTATAGATCTAGATCTTTCAAATGACGTACACGTCAAAACTGTGGCGTCTTAACTTTACACAATATGTTGTTATTCTTTTTCAGGATACATTCGAAACGCTGTTAATAGATATGGCAAAATATTATGAACATGGAGGATCACCTGTCGACAAATCGATGCTAATTAAAAATGCCTGGTAAGATACCTTATTGTGTATTTTTTACCGCCTTCAAAAAGAAAAAAGGAGGTTTGTGTTTGACCTGTACATGTGTAAGTACATTAGATCTTTGCCTATGAAATTGCCGGTCTCCAGTACTAATTTTATTTTAAAATCATAGATTTTTTTTCAAAAGTAGTCATTTGTTTATTGATTATTGTTATACATTTTCATCGAATTCCAATCTTTTTCGTCATCATGGATACGTTAAAAATTCGAGTAATTTATTGAATACTTTTTTTTTTTTTTTAAGGGGGGAAAATCATCGAATGACTGCTCCCGCCTGGGTGAGGCGGAAGGGAGTGTCAGACTCTTACTGACTAAAAACCACCCCGTTCCTTCTCCTGCACGTCGAGCCGGAGCCCCGGTTACCCGTTAGGTTCTCCGCGACTCCGAATCGGCATCGGCCCTATTGGGCCCCATCTGTGGTGGTCTGATGGCTCTTTGAGGCGCGCGCGGAACGCGACGCGCCGTACGCTCGGGTCTGTTTCTGGTCGGACGGGGAGCCACCCATGCTCGCCGTCCGCAGGCCCGCGCTTACGGTGGCCGGAGATCGTCCCGCGATCCCCGACGCCCGGTGTGTCCTTCGCGATGGCTGGGTCGCGAGGAGGCAGCGCTTCGCTGCCTCACGCGTCCCGCCTCCTCCTTAGCTAGCATGACTGCTTCGCAAAAGGAGGAGACGGCATCCCAGTCCCCCTCGCTCCGCATCATGGCCTGCACTAGGCCCGGACGCGAGAGGTCGCCATCGCCGATCACTTCCCTGAGGGCACGGCGGTGCTCAGCCCACGCAGGGCATTCCGCTACGGTGTGTTCCACCGTGTCCTCAGGGCGGTCCTCGCAGTGATGACACCCGGGCGTTTCCTCCCGCCCCATCAGACACAGGTACCTCCCGAAACTTCCATGTCCGGTGAGGACCTGCGTCAGGCGGTAGGTGAGGACGCCGTAGCGTCTCTCAAGCCACTCCTCAAAGAGGGGACTTACCGCTGCAATGGCAGCGAGCCCAATTTTATTGAATACTAGCTCTTACCCGCGGCTTCGCTAAAAAGTAGCCTATGCGACATATACCAATACATACAGCGCCATCTATACCAATACTTTTGTATTCCCTCGGGAATATCAAATTTTTTCGGGATAAAAAGTACCCTATTATTTAATCCAGACTACTAACTTTACGTCTGCAAAAATTCAATGCAATCGGTTTAGTAGTTACGGCGTGAAGTTGGAACAAACAAACAAACTCACTTTCCGATTTATAATATTAGTAAGGATACTGACCGTCGTGGCAGCAACGCAGCACAAGCAGCACGCAATTTCAACGACGTTTACGGAGCTAACACTACAAACCAACCACTACACCACAAACTAATACACTTTATTGGTTTGCTCGCCTCCGTTCTGGAAATTTCGACCTGAAATATGAACCTCGCGGTCGTCCGAAGTCTTTGGTCGACAATGATGAATTCAAGGCGATTGTGGAAGCGGTGCTGTTGAAAATGATAACAATGACAATCTATGGCTGAATTAGCTTAGCTTAATTAGCTTATTAGCTTTCGACGTTAGCGTCGAAACAATATTGGTCTATTTGCGTCAAATTGGCAAGGTAAAAAAGCTTGACAAATGAGTGCCCCATGAACTCAGTGATCGTCTGCGCGAAGTACGCGTAGAGGCGTGCCTTGCATTGCTTAACAGACACACTAATGAAGGAATTTTGAAGCGCATGGTTCCCTGCGATGTAAAATGGATTCTGTTTGATAACCGCAAGCGCTCAGCAAGTTGGTTGGATCCTGGTTTAGCACTTCAACAATGCTTTAAACGAAAATTTACCCATAGAAAAGTGATGGTCACTATTTGGCGGTCTAGTGCCGGTGTGATTCATCACAGCTTCTTACCAAACGGGGTGAGCATTACTGCAGTGTACATGTGTACTGTGAAAATCTGAATACAATGATGAAGAAGCTGGCACATCTCCAACCAGCATTGGTGAATCGCTCGTCTCCGCTGCTCCTGCACGACAACGCGCTAACTCGTACTGCACAGCAGACGGTCTCCAAGTTGCAAGAATTGGGTTGGACCTTGCGCCTACAGACTACCTACTAATTTTTCCAGAATAAGATTAACTTCTTGGCTTGAAAAAAATTCAATCCCCGAGAGGAAGTACAAAACGCCTTTAAAGAATTTGTTGCAGCTGATTTCGTTAAGAAAGGCATCAATAAACTGCCACTGAGTTGACAAAGATTCTTTGATTGCATGGGTGATTACTTCGATTAAGGCCAATAAAAAATACACGAATAAACATCGTTTAAATTTTTCATAAAATTCGGCAGTTTCTTTAGGTAAATTAAACCTGTATGTATGTATGTTTGTTTGTGCGCGATTATCTCGCGATTGGTTGAAGCAATTTTGATGTGGTTTTTGAGAAAAGTGTTTATAATACTTAGTAAAATAATTATTAGAGTTATGTTATGTTTGTTAATGAAATTATAAAATGTTAAATAGGCTAATCTCTTACAGGTATGCTGTTAATTTAGATGATGGCGGCTGGCAGCGTGCCAAAATTCTAGAAATAGAAGAAGACTCGGCGACTGTGTTTCTAGGTGATCATGGAGACGACGATGTCGTGTATATTCACAAAATCAAAATATTAGAACCACAGTTTAGAAAACTTCCAGCACAGGTAATAATAACCATCACACATAAAATTATTATCACTATTTGCCTGCTTTAAATGAACCAACCCATCAGAGGGCTAAACGCAGTAACGTTTCAATCTCGTAACTGACTGTAAGGGTAGTTGACCGGCTGAGGCATGCTTTTCTCTATCTCACCGTGGTGTAAAAAAAGTATAACCGTGCCATGTTCATACTTTAAAAGTGGGATTTGTATTTAAAGTATACACCTATGTCAACCTTAAAAATCGATAAAAGTTCATTATGTTATTATTTACCTAGCTTTGATTTTTAACAAAAAAAAAATACGATTACAATGTCTGGAGTTACACTATTCCAAATATCATACAATATGATTGAGTGAGAAAAAATATCCATACATTCACATCATAACTTACTATAATACTTACCAACTGGTCAATATTTATTAGGATAAGTTAATTTTTGAGCGGACAACAATAAAACTCATTCAAATTATTTATCCTATTAATAAGAAGGATGAATAATTAAAAACATAAATATTTTTTTGTTACCCTTTCACGTCAAGTGAATGCAATCAGTGCATACTCTCTACGCCAATTATTTTCAGCCAAACTTAAGCAAACTGCTAATATAACTTAAAATACGATGGACGATTGCATTGATTTTTTAAGTAGTGTGAATGTTTTTCGTCATTATGTTAAATCAACACATTTTTTCTTTACATAGTGTGTAATTATGTTACTTTTTGTTCTTACTCTTAGAGCATGATTATTACGTCCGACATAAAATTATCGATATCAGTATCTCGACCGAATACAAAATGGACAACTCGAAAATGATTCTAACTGTAGACAATAGTCTGACACCTATATGATTAATTATTATTATATTTATGGGTGGCGTACATAAATTCATAAAATTACTGTCTATCATCTAATATCTCTTTAATTTCTTTACAGTATGTAACTGTTTAAACTGTTCAAATTCAAAGAAGTTGCTACATTTAAAATTGTTAAGAATCTTAAAGAAACGTCTTTAAACTATTTTCTTGATAAAACAGGCGATCCTGTGTCGTTTGGAAGGCGCGGAAGAATTAGCGGCAAGTACGCTCGGTGCTGAGCTGGTGCGACGGCGACTGCCCGGCGAGGTGCTGGTGGCGGCGCCCGGTCCGCGCCACGATCCCACCGATCCTTCCGTCGCCGTCGTGCTCTACGACACTTCCACGCAACGCGATCTCAACCTCAACAAAGAGATTATACATGATTTCTGCATCGCTGGCGCTTTCACGATTACACAGGTTTTATTTCTGATTACAAGTTTAACCGATTGCGCCCTCGCCTTGCGCTGTAAATAGAAGAAGCGTGTTGACGGTGTGCGGGTGTGCGTTACAGAAACCGTGCGAGGTGGAGGTGGGGTGCGTGACGGAGGAGGGCCGCGTGTGGGTGTCGCGCGCGGGCGGCGCGGCGCTGGTGCAGGGCGCGCTGGCGCTGCTGACGGCGGGCCCCTACCGCCGCCCGCTGCCCGCCGCGCCGCAGGCCCCCGCGCCCAACGCCACCACGCTCTACATCGTGCGCACGCTCGCCGGCGACTGGTGCGTCGTGCTTTTATTACAACTTCTTGGTTTCATCGTTCTTGTCACGAATTTCATTAATAATTTCTTTTGTTATTAGGGTTCGCTGTACTATTATAAGTGGTCTTGACGGTGAAGGAACAGTGAGAACGCAGCTCGTAGACAGCGGCTTAATTTTGAGAGCACCTTTATCGTCTTTAGTACCATTACAGTCGTTTTCTCCCGCTCTAAACGCTTTTCCACCTCAGGTCAGTCGTTATTTTTATTTAAAAAAAAACAAATTACAACAACTGCTTGTTGTTCTGTAAGTGCATCTCAAAGTGTGTGTGTGTGTGTGCGTGCGTTTGCGTGTGAGATAGTGTGTTTGTGTGTCTGTGGGAGTGGCGAGTACAGTGCGTGTGTGCAGGCGGTGTCGGTGCGACTGGGCCCCGCGGAGCGCGCGGCGGGCGGCATGGTGCCGCGGCTGTGTGTGTGTGTCTGTGGGAGTGGCGAGTACAGTGCGTGTGTGCAGGCGGTGTCGGTGCGACTGGGCCCCGCGGAGCGCGCGGCGGGCGGCATGGTGCCGCGGCTGTGTGTGTGTGTCTGTGGGAGTGGCGAGTACAGTGCGTGTGTGCAGGCGGTGTCGGTGCGACTGGGCCCCGCGGAGCGCGCGGCGGGCGGCATGGTGCCGCGGCTGTGTGTGTGTGTCTGTGGGAGTGGCGAGTACAGTGCGTGTGTGCAGGCGGTGTCGGTGCGACTGGGCCCCGCGGAGCGCGCGGCGGGCGGCATGGTGCCGCGGCTGTGTGTGTGTGTCTGTGGGAGTGGCGAGTACAGTGCGTGTGTGCAGGCGGTGTCGGTGCGACTGGGCCCCGCGGAGCGCGCGGCGGGCGGCATGGTGCCGCGGCTGTGTGTGTGTGTCTGTGGGAGTGGCGAGTACAGTGCGTGTGTGCAGGCGGTGTCGGTGCGACTGGGCCCCGCGGAGCGCGCGGCGGGCGGCATGGTGCCGCGGCTGTGTGTGTGTGTCTGTGGGAGTGGCGAGTACAGTGCGTGTGTGCAGGCGGTGTCGGTGCGACTGGGCCCCGCGGAGCGCGCGGCGGGCGGCATGGTGCCGCGGCTGTGTGTGTGTGTCTGTGGGAGTGGCGAGTACAGTGCGTGTGTGCAGGCGGTGTCGGTGCGACTGGGCCCCGCGGAGCGCGCGGCGGGCGGCATGGTGCCGCGGCTGCGCGAGCTGTTGCTGGGTGCGCGCGTGCTGTGCCGCGCTCTGCCAGCCGCGGGGGGCGCGCCCGCTATTCCTCACGTCGAGCTATTCGTGCGCACAGGCCCACAGAACATCCTGGCATCTGTCAATAACGCCATACTCATGGAATACGATTATCTTCAACAGTAAGTGGTTTTTCTTAAGTTTAGTGATTCTTCAAAAGTCCAATGAAAGATAGACTACCTTCCTAGGAATTAATGTAGCCGACAAATTGGTGTTTACACGTTATGCAGCAACACGGTGGCCCCGGCGCTGCAGTGTTTGGACAAACAGACAATTACAATATTAATATACTAGCTTTTGCCCGCGACTTCGTCCGCGTGGAATAGTGACTTCCGGCAGATTTTTGGTTCTTCCCACATAGCTCCCGTTCTTGCGGGATTTTCGGAATGGTCGAGTTCCCGCAGAGTTTTCAGGATAAAACCTATGTTTTTTTTTTCGAGTTCCGAACTATATCTATACAATGTTTAAATTAAATTATTTTAAAGAACTTCTGCATATACTACATTTTTTGCTTTATTATCTTGTGACAGAAGAACATTATTGATTTTCGTCACAACCCGATCTTGATAACGCGACATATAACTGGCCGTGCGAAAAACAGTCTTGGCGTAAATCGATCCCCACGTGTTTGAATGTTTGCCCCTGTGATTTATTTATTGTGACTGCGATAGATAATTTAAGCGGAAATTGTATTCTTTTAAAATTGAAAGGTAAGTCGTTGGGTATCATTGGGATGCGGGGTATGAGGACTGTTTGACCAATTGCTGGACCAGTCAAAACTATTGCAACGATGACGTTATTGCGCAGAAATTTTACTTGAAGTCGGGTCCCGTTGCATAAATTTAGTGATTTGAGATTTCTTAGTAAAAATATTGGGGCGCCTATTTTTAACTTAAGAGAATGTGGGGGAAGGCCGCTTGGGTTCACGGAATTGAGGAACTCCTGTGGGTAATGAACTACATCTTCTTGATTCATCACGGTATCAATGGATGTGTAGGTTAGAATATCTCCTGGGAGTTTACTCAAAATGATATCATTTATTTCGTCAACGCTACTATTTCTTGCCGCCAATATTGCTCTTTGACACATCCGTTGATGGTCCTTGTTTTCTATTTGGCTGATGTCAGGGTATACCTTAGTTACTAATTCCTCGATGTTACCCACTTTTACTCCTAAATCGCAATCAATTTCAATTTTATTATTAGAATAAGGTTGTAATCTTTAAAGTTTTTTGTTGAAATTAAGTTATGTCAAAGACAATTTTATTCACAATGAAGTACTCTTAACCAACAACATATTTCGACCAAACAAAACCAGATACCAAAAACGGTTTTTGTGAGTTAATCTTAAAAGATAGACATATACTGCCGCGGACTTTTTTTAGATCATTAAAAGAGCTATTATTCTTTGGTACATATTTTTGTGTATCTTGAACCGTTTTCACAGCGCACGCAACGGAAGGCTTCAAAGATGAAATAATTTCCCCCGTTTTTACACATTTACCACTATATCTTTGCTCCTATTGGTCGTAGCGTGATGTTATATAGCCTATAGCCTTCCTCGATAACTGGACTATCCAACACAAAAAGAATTATTCAATTCGAACCAGTAGTTTCGGAGATTAGCGCGTTCAAACAAACAAACAAACAAACTCTTCAGCTTTATAATATTAGTATAGATTATACATACTTACATAAACTCTTCTCGTACTTAAACACACTTTATTTTGGTGAAAATATTTTATAGGTATAAAATTTTACCTGTTAGGCAAGTTCACCTTTGCAAATCTTAGTAGTTATTATTGTTGTTGTTGCGAGTCGAGTCAGATAATTATGTTTTTTTGGAATGTCTAGTGGTTTCAAAACTACGTCTTTTATTATCAAAAGTGAATGCTTCCCTATATGTTTAACACTATATAAGGTGCTCTATAATTATCAGCCACGGCTTTAATGGGAGATAGTGTTATGTTTACAGATTACAATTGTGAAGAAATTTCGTACCCCGGACCAGTTAATTACATAAAGTAATTAAGTAAACATTGACTACAATGTGCATAATGTGGTTCACAAATTACGCGCGATGCGTCGCTTAGTCAATGAAAACAATTGCTATCTCTTTCCACGTGTACTGAGAATGAAAACGGAAATCAGCTGACTAGTTCGTTCACTATCTAATCTACTAGATACTCAATAGGCAGGCTAACAAGGGTTTTAAAAGTGCAATTACTTACCAGGTATGGCATTCTTCCGAATAGCTGATGTAGGTAAATAAGATGATAAACTTCCCATCACACTTAAAATAGTTTTTTACACACTTTTACAGTTACACACTCTCTACCTACTTATCTACAAAACTGTTGCACAAGTCCACCTTCGCGTTGCACAAAAATGAAGGCACGCTTCCAAACATGTCATATCACATTACTTAATGTGTCCGTTTCACTTTTACTTTGTTTCGCGTTTGATTTAAAAGACGCCACAAGTTATTGTCTCTATCATCGTAAACTCCGGCAGTATCCCTTGTGCTCGCAAGGGGATGACACCGAAAGAGCTCTAACACTTCCTCTTCGAGTTCTGATTTGAATTTCGTCGCCTGGGAGTCATTTTTACGTAGCGTGCGCGTATCCCCGACATTGAAACTAACGTCCGGACTGGGCTACTGGCGGCCGGGCGGCGCGTGTGATGAGTTCTGCTGGCTGGGGTGTGCTGTCTCGTTCTTGAACGCCCCGTCATACGCTGTTGCCATCCTTACGATACGATACGATCCTCCGATACGCGCAATCTCATTTTCTCCCAATGCCGTAAAATTTGCAGGATTTTTTTTTTTTTAATTTTTGATTTATTTCTGTCATAAGAACCTTCTCCTAATAATAACAAATAAAACAAAAAAAGAATAAGTGAAATCGGTTCAGCCGTTCACGCGTGATGCCGCGACCAAGGGAAAACGGGATTCATTTTTATATATATATATATATAGTCGTTTAAATTGAAATAAAGAACAATGCCCAAAAATATATGGAGCAGAAACACCGAGTGCCATAAATCTTATCTTATACTTTATAATATAAAGCTGAAGAGTTTGTTTGAGCGCGCTAATCTCCGGAACTACAGGTCCGATTTGAATAATTATTTTTGTATTGGATAGTCTATTTAGCGAGGAAGCTTATAGGCTATATAAAACACCACGCTATGATCAATAGGAGTCCAGTAGAACGGGTAAAACCGCGCCAGAATCGCTAGTAATTTACGTGTGAAAAAGTACAGAATGTATAGTATATCCTAACGGGGCTGACATGTTCCTAAACGAAAAGTCCCTAAAACCATAGATAATAAAAAAAAAAAAAAAATAGTATATCCCAAATTCCCCGAAAATGTATTTCGTTTTCAACTACCGATGACGTAATCATTACCTAGATTTCGCCCTAACTGTGTTGCTTTCAGACTAGGGACCTCGGGGTTAATTTTGTAGGAAATTAGTTGCATTTTCAGATCCACACCTCCCGAGAGGAATACGTCGAGTTACAAGGCACCCTGTATAATGTTAGGTTTATTCAAAAATTACAGTCTAATCCAAATTGCAGCGTTTTATTAGAATTGAACATTCCATATTATTGAAACACTATTTTGGCCAATGTCCTATCTATACTATATAATAGATACAGCTGAAGGGCTTATTGTTTGTTTGGACGCGCTAATCTCCGGCTAAAATGGCTCCGTGAACCACTTGGGAGGATCGCAGGGACCACTAGTTGTCCTCGGACTGATCGGGTTAATTAAGAACTACCGGTCTAATCGAAATAAATGATTTGACTTTAACTTTGAAGTAATTTTGGGTCTGCAATGTCAGGATAGCAGAATAGGATAATTTGTATGAACTACCTGGTACATAATGTGCTTATCGGGTAATCATTATGAAGATAGTTAAACTGTGTTTAGTTTTTCATCTGAAGAACTTTGTTATATGTTATTTTTGTTTTAGTGGTAAGTTAAAAGAAGATGACAATAATACGACAAACCACGTGGAGGCACTACATAGGAAGAAAGAACGCATTTTCCGGAGTTTGTCGATGGCTGGCGAAGAACGCCCTTCGTCTGGCTCCGCCCTACCACCGCCGCCGCTGCCAGCGCCTGGCCAGTGCTTTGACGTGTATATTGCGATGGCTGCTAATCCCTGGAACTTCGTTGTAAGTTTTGTCGTAGAACTATTAACAAACACCGCGTAGTCAGTCTATTTAAATAAAATTGTTTCCTCACACCAGGATTTACTCCTGTGGGTGCTTTTAAAAACATACAATTTCATATACACATGATACTCAAACCCGAACGTACGTTGTCCTATGACCATCTACAAGATATGCGTAATTGCATGTGTACAATATAGGCGCCGCAGGCCTTATAGCGCAGATGATGTTAAAGCAAATATACCTACATAGCGTAGATTGTCCTTTTAACCAAAAAGTGTACCCGAAAACAACGTTTTTTAATTTCTGAGAGTATAGGTTGTGATACAACTAGTTTAAAAAAAAGATGGATATCGATTGATTCAGTACAGAGAGAATAGGCAGCTACTGTAGTGTTGGTGAATAGTGCTCAAACAAAAACATTCTCCGTGTGAGAAGAGGCCGTTGCTTAGCAATGGGCTCTGCTGATGTGATGTTCTGTTTAACAAGGCCATACCTTTTGTAACCATTGCCATTAGACTATGTAATGAATCTATCTTTATTATCTTACCAGCATATTCTAACTCTTAGAGTGTATTTATACAGGGTGTCCGATAATTATATATGTATAAACGGTATATGGCAATAGGCTCAAACCCTATTACATGGGACTCATAACATAAATAGTGAAAAGTGGGTGTTACATTGTACTTACAGTGGTATAATATGCACCTCTGCCTACCCCTTCGAGGATAAAAGGCGTGATGTTATGTGTCCGATAATTAATGGTTCGGTTAGAAATGTCTTTACCACTTATGGCCGTCCTATCCTATAAAACATTTTTTTAAAAGAATTATCAATTTTTTTACTACTATTACTTACTATCCTGATCACTATGATTAAAAACGAATGAATTGTTTTTAATTGGTTTTTTGTTGTTTTATTATTATACACTAACTGTGCTGATAGATAGAAAGTGAATAGTATGACTAGCCAATGCAGTTCTTTAAAAAATATATACGCATACTAATTTACTTTTGAAAATAATTACTTTTTAAAAACATGCAGACAATATTTTTTAAGCAAAGTTCAAACATCTTGGGTATAAAAAATAATCATGGATACATGGGTACAAAGTTACATAATTTTACAATAATGTCTGTTTCAAATACATTTTGTAATGGTACAATTTATAACTGTGTCTATCATAATTAGTGACTTATTTCTATTAATGTAGAAAAGGAGAAAATGTTATTAAATAACATAATACGTAACATGGGATCATTTTTTAAATTGAATTGTATCTCAACATTGAGAAAAAATAAAAGCAACATTTAATATTGAAAATAATTTATTTTACATAAATTTACAATATATGTTACAAGTGCTTTCCTCCCACTCTTATGCACGCCCTGCATCTACGGATAAATGCTCTTCTGAGCAGTCTTGTGTACCGTTGCTCGCTTATTTTCGATGCGGCTGCTCTGACACGACTACGTAATTCGTCCAAAAGTCGTGTCCCCAGTAAAAAAATGCGTTAGATATAAATCCGGTGAACATGGAGGCCACAAAATTGGCCCTAGACGTCGTGATGCGATATATAATAAACTAAACACCGATATATTTTGTTTTGTATTTTCTCAGGACGACCATAACTTATACTATAAGACATTTTAAGGTTATCCATTAATTACCGGACACCCTGTATATTATGTGTATTAAAAGAATTTAATCGAAGAAGTTCTCAAGCAAAATTATACAGTTTTAACATAACTTGTTTTTAACAGGTGCAACCAAATAGTACTAGACACACTCTGCAAACGATGATGTCATCTTTGCAAACAGAATGTCCAAAATTGACTGAATTAGATGCTCCCGTAAATCCAGTTAGTGGAGAACTGTATACAGTATATTACGACAAAGATGCATCATGGTATAGGTATGTACAAATTCTATCTGTATCGTAGTGCTTTAGGCTTAGGCAATAAGGTAGGTAACTAATTTTCATTTTAATAACCGTCTAGTAGATAATTTGAAAACATTTGACATGTATTTTTATTTTCTTACGGAAGGAAATACTTTTGACGATATTATGATCACTGCTCTCTTGGCATCCGTACCAGAGTGTGATTTATTCGCAGCGAAATGGAACAATGTATGTCGTGAATGTGTAAGATTTTGTGAGCAGATGAATGGCTGATGAATTAGTTTTAAGTAATTATAATTATTGTACTTTTTATACAAGCTATTACATATGTGTAAAGTAGTAAAAGAAGTCATTTTTTAACTGTATAATGTTTTGGCTTGTGCTGTAAATGCATGTGTTTATGAATAATAAATAATAAGAATGAATAAATAAAACTGATTTCAAATATCGCGGGAAGTAACTTCTAGGTACGTTTTGTAATTATTTAGAAATGACGTAGCCAGCTCCCACTCCTAAACTTTGATTCGTTTTATCTAAATATTATTTTCTTATATAACAAAATAAAAAAAAAATACGTGTCTAATATTTTTTAATTACCTAACTGACGGATTACCTAAATAGATTTTTCATTTTCATACCCCGTCATCATCCCTATGGATAAAGCTAGCAATAGTTAATAAATCTATTCTTTTTTGCAGGGTGACAATCGCTGGGACAGTTTCATCAGAAATGGTGTCTGTTTATTTCTGTGACTACGGAGATTTAGCTTTATTTGCCACTAAATCACTACGGCCTGTGCCACCCGGCGCCCCTCTAGCGCGGTCGTTACCACCGCAAGCTATAAAAGCCCGACTGTTTGGTAAGAATCAGATGTTACGCTTCTTTCATTTTAATAAACAAAGTAGCGACTGACCTCCCTAAGTTTTTCAGTTTACTTTCAGTAGTTCTATTTAGTAGCCTATTTGATATTTAGTGCAAATTATCTATATAAATAGCACGGCATACTGCTAGGGATAATAGCTAGATTCAATACCTACCTATACAATCCAATGTTCAGCATAATTGTACGGTTTCAAATTTATACCAATGGCGTCATCAACCTCGTGTGTTTTTGCCAATTATTGCCAATATTTTGAAATCACATCATTTATTTGCTAATATGGGTAAATGGGGGTTAAAGAGCCTCGGGTAACCTCACTCACACGGCGAAACAACGCAGCGTTGTTTCACGTCAGCATGGCTCTCCCACACTTAAAATGAATGCTTCGGCATGAATGGGTCGGCTCGACCGGAGTGATACCACGGCCTCACCGTTACCGGACGCCCAATTACCCTCCCCTTCCCCAATCTCCCTAATTCCTAAATCCCCAACAATCCTCAAACTCCTAATTCCCCAAAATGCCGGTAACGCACTTGCCTCTGGTGTTCCAGGTGTCCATGGGCGACGCCGATTGCTTACCATCAGGTGATCCGTCTGCTCGTTTACCGGCTTATGCTATAAAAAAAGCATGGCTCTCCCACACTTAAAACTAAGAACTATATTAATAATACATTTAAAATATATATTTTTCAATTATTTCAGATGTATGGCCATTGCATCAGGACTGGACTGTAGAAGACTGTATAAGATTCCAGGAATTGTGTGTAGAGCAACAGTTTGTAGGTATTTGTAAAGATGTTGGTAAGGACCCGTTAAATCCAAACGAACCCTTATTGACACTTGATCTTATTGACACATCTACTGATGAAGACATTTATATAAATAAACAATTAGTTACTGAAGGCAGAGCACGATTAACATCTACTTCCTAATTTAAGTTATTTATGACAAAAAGTTTCATAAAATACAAGGTGTAACAGACTACTCTTCAATAATTCACTGCAATTTTTTTATTGTGAGAGAGGTTAACAGACTGAGTAACGAAAGTAAAACACAATTATTTTAGTGCTCCACATATGCACACCTTAGTGTTTATTTTTGTACATTTTATGTATGGCGTATTTGAATATACATTGTATTATTAAAATGACGGCATAAAACTTTTACATTTTGGGCTACTCAAGAAACAATGTGTTTTCCGTGCTTTACTATCATTTGGTATCGAGTCAATGGTTATTTTAGTGAAATACACACGTCTGTACTTATTTTATAATGTCTTATATTGTTCTTCGAGACTCAGCTTCACAACTTTACGGTAAATCTATTGTTCCTTCATAAACAGTCAAATCATATTTGTATTTAACATACTGTTGGTCAGTTTCATGGACTCTACTACTCACTACCAAATAACAGAATATATAAAATAAGATTATTATGAAAATTTTGAAATTACAACATACTAAGTTACATTTTCTAGGAACTTGCAGGGATTGTGAAACTGGTCATGAGAGTATTGGGTTGCCAAGTGTGATACACAATGCAACATCATTTCTAAAATTCTGTCACGTTTTTTATATATTTTTGTTTTTGTTTTTCTTAGTTATAATAATGTTATGTTATATTATGTTTAATCCTGTATCCTCGGCTCACTAAGCACAATTTCTAAAGCATCTCAGTAAAGTTCCTGATTTTCGTTTTGATAATGTCTAATATATTTATTCTTTTATAAATATAGAGTGACATGATATAGCTTAATATATATGCTGTAATAATTAGTATTCGTTAAATTGGCTAAATAGTGATTCATATTGATGGGGATGTTCACTATGTGAATAATGTTCATTCTTGTTTAAAATAAAGTATGTACATACTAATCACTAGTGCTGTTAAGAGCTAACTAATGGTTAAATAGTTTCAACATTTTAAGACTAGTGCTCTTAAGGCGTTAAGAAGCATGACTATGTAGACAGAAAGTTTATCGTATTAAATGTTATGTTTATTAAGTGGGAAGTGAGAAGCACAGTTTATTGTGTAGCTCAAATGATTTTCAAACATATATCGTAAGCGTAAATGATTGTGGATTCGGACTATCCCTGAGAAACATACTAACCAGTATAACAATATGCTGCCTATTATTCCATTCAGTAAACGACATTGTTAGTGTCAATCGTTATTATTATTATTATGCCATACAAAAGTATTCAGCCCTTGTGGGCTCATCTCTATCATAGGCTCATATCTCATGTGTTGGAGTATCAAATAATTGTTGTACGAAACTAAAAAAGTTCAGTTGAATAGAAATTAAGAATATTTTGTTATACCTTGAAATGTTATACGATTCATTATGTTTTTGTTGGCAAGAGTGGGGCGGCGATTCGATTTGTAGACAACATATTTTAATTAGAAAGATGTAAAAATACTCCTTAAAAAGACACACCACTTTCCTTTAACTACAGTTATTATGATTGTATGCAAACAAAAGTAAGCTTATATACTTCTATGATTCCACATCGTCTTTGAAATTAGCATTCAAATATTATTTTATAGGTGTAAGTTTCAATGGCAGATTTAATTCAATAGTAGTTAGTTATTGCATGTTTCGTGAGAATCCTCTTTGTGATATCTGTAGGTATTATTTAATCCGCGAAGTAGATTTAGATAATAATAATCTCTCAATAGATTGTGTCAACATGGTTATTCAATTTTTATCTCTGTTAAGTAGTATTTATTAATAATGTAACTGTTTTTGAAAATAATACCCGCAGTAAACTATTAATAATGGAGTAGGTACATATCTGTAATTCTATACTCAAGTATATCAGATTCTAGCTTAACATTACGGCCTTAAACCGATATGCAAATAAATATTTAATCTCACATTGTGTAAATTATTTTCCAACCTTGAAAATTTTTTAATAAAAAATCATAAAAATACTTCTGAAAAGCAATTTGATAAAAAATATAATTACTGAACTAAAGAACTTTAGTTCAGTAATTATCACTTTCCAATCGCACTTTTTTATGATTTTGTTTCGGTTCCTAACTCACTTGGCGACGCTTTTGCTACTTCGCCAAGTATTTAGTGCAGGCACGAGCTGGTTTTCTTGTGTAAGTTTTTTTAAGGGATATTATCGAATGACTTCTCCCGCCTAGGTGAGGCGGGAGGTGTGCGTTACCCAGGCCAGATGTTGTCGAAAATGGTCATTTGAATCTTATAGATAATTAGTTGTGCGGCTTCTGTAATTGTTGCGCACATTTTTAAATTTGTTGCGCTTATAGTTTTTTAATTATTTCACAAAAACATTTCCTGCTGGGGTAACGTTACTCCAACCAGACCTTTTTCTTTCTAATGGGAATATTTAAATAATTACTAGCTATAAAATTAGTTGTCTAGGTGAAGTAAATGTTGTGCCTGGTTTTGTATTTGTTCTTTCATCGGTTGCGAAGTTATTCGAGATTTTGCTGGGGTAACGTTTTTGATTTTGCTAGATCTTTGAAATGGTTAAGCGGATTCTTATATTTGGTACATGGCTTCTTATTAATTAGTTTTAAATTTGTTGTGCAATAAAAAATCAAAATAATAGCTTAAAAGTTATTTCATTAAATAGAAAAACACTTAAATTGGTCCCAGCACTCTCAATAAGAGCTCTAAAGACTTACTTTAAACGTTATTTAAAAGCTTGTAACTGCCTTCAAATGTATGTGACGTTTCATTAGTATCCTGTAAGTATTGAACAAGTTATGATGATATTGAGTTCTTCACGAGCACGCTCTTGATGCGCGCGGTGTTATTTGGCCACTGGATTGGATATTTGAACTGAATGTTATGTCAGACTCATACTGGCTAAATTCTATATGACTACTAGTAGTCGTTGATACTCGAGGCCACGGATTTGGCGACCTCCGGATGCCAGAGCCCAGTAGTAAACAGGCGATAGGCCTGTGCCGTTGGCGACGTTGCCATGAGGTAAAACTAAGCCTCGATCAAATCAAGAGCCTATAAACGCTAAGCATAGGATCAAATTATAATCCTCGGTATTGTGTAAATTACCGTAGTGCTTGGCTGTGGTCTATGATATTACAGCCTTTCAAGTTTTAGGGAACCGGCTTGTTTGAGAGGCTGGAAGTCATCAGACATACGGGTGGGACGATTCATTATGTATGACACTCGACCACAACTTGTAGACATGGCCCAGAAAGAAATGAGATGAGTCTAGGTAGGTAGGTAGGTATTCAGCAAGATGTTGTCACCTATGTCACCTAAAAAGAGCATTACCATACTTCTGTTCCTTGTCTGATGCGTTACTCCGTCGAGCAACAAACACACTAAGGTAAGTCCAGGGTAGATGCCGCAGTGGGATAGATGACTTGATTTTTATTTCACTAAGTATAGTAGGAGCACTGTGAGAGATAAATTTAATTTTAAGTGTGTAACGAATCCTGTCCCCACAAACTTCTGGGCCAAGCAGATTGTGTACGGGAGGGCCCGCGTTTCATTTCGGTGAGTAAAAATCTTCCGCGGCGAGACGGCAAAAGGTGCCAAAATAAGATTTGCAAGTACTTTTATTTTAAGAGTGTATTTTTTCTCTCGCCTATAATGTCCAATGTTTTTCTATTAGTCTGCTTGCATTGAAGATATGCCTAGCCTATGTAAATTGATAGATTTTATAGTAATTAAAACTCGTTTTATGTTTTTATTCAGAAGGGCATTTATCCCCTACAAAAAGTATGCGAAGTTGCTTCGTTTTTTATTAGGATTGATGCCCCTAAGGGCAACTATCCTCAACTGTTTTCATAAGAGTTGTATTGTTGCATGAGAGCAAAATGCCTTATAAATATAAATGAAAATAGGGCGCTTTTCTACCTCAACCAAACTAAAAGCTAGGTACGCAAGGAATACCAGTAAAAAATAGAAGGAAAATAAGGAAGATTCAACATTACAACATGACAACCATTGTTTAGATTGTTTTAAAATTAATTCATCCACAAAATTTAAATATGTCTGGGTTGCGTGTGTTGAATGTCACCAGTGGCTACATTAAAATTGCACAAGATATCAGAATTATTCTACAAGATGTGGGAAATTGAAATTGCATGATTCAAGTAACAAATAATTTACAATTTAAGTACCATCTTATCCTAAGGAAAATTAAGTCTGATACCAGAGCTGTTATTTTTTTAAGATAATTGTTATTTAAGAAGACTGGAGAAGTATTAAAGTTTCTACAAGTCATTACTACCTAGTAGGTACCTACTACTAGTAGTTTATGTAATATATGTTGATTATTATTGATATAATTATGTTATCGTTAATAGATGAAAATTTTTATTTGTGATAAAATACAATAAATACTGATTATTATAATATAGTTGTTTAATTTCAGAACAAATCAAATACAATGCAAACATTGATACTTTTAACTTAGTCAAAACTAAGTCCTGAATCCTCACTAAGGGCACCTATCCTCACAACGCTTTTCATGATGAGTCTTCTATCCACCACAGTAGGCGTATATCCCATTTTTAAGAGGTCCAGGAAATTACAATTTATACAAAATCTACAGTCTATATAGATAACGATTTAGATAAAATGATACATCAAGAAATATATTAAATATTTCTCAAAGAACACAATGCTCTAAGGTTATAGATTTAGGAATTATTAAGCATTTTCGAAAAGTCTATCTAGCATCTATAATGGACTTACCCTATGAACTCAAAAATATTTTTTCAAATCCTGTTCCTGAGATTTATGAAATCAAACAAACTCTTCAGCTTTATATTACAATTATATGTCAAGGGCGATCAAGTTTGTGCCTGTGTTTTTATCGAGGTTTGAAAGACTTCGATCTGACTACTTGGAAAATTCTATGATCCTGTTTCTACTTTCTACCAATCTCGTCCATGAATGTTTTGGTCATGCCCACATAGTACTCAACTATAGTTTTCCATGTGCATACAGATACATGGTGCTATATGATTAACTTTTTGTTTTTGGTGGGTATAGTTTAATATCATTTAGACTAGTATATTATATAATTGCCCAACATGAGCCAAGACTGGCTGAGATCATGCATTTGTTATTTGTATAGCTGTTGATTTATAATAGATTAATTCAGTCTAAATCTAATACAACAATGCTATATTTTGTCTGTAGTTAATAGTTGTTCAATACTAGGCTAAGAAAAAAAACAATGTTATCCAAAATAGTTTATTTGCGAAGATCCTCACTTGATATTCCATATTTCTTTTTCAATGCATCTATTTCTTCCTGTTTCTTTTCAATATCCATACCTTTGAATGCTTTGTTAGACCTGTAATATAGCACTACTAAATACCTATTGCAGACATTAAAGCCTGACAAATGATCACATGCATTTTTTGCATCAAATATATCTTCATACACCACAAATGCTGTTCCTCTCGTTTCAGGAGTATTACCTCTGCAAAAAAAACATAATATGAAATTCAATTTTATGGAATATAATAAAAAGGGAAGGACAATATGATAATTATTACAGATTTAACGACTATAATAAAGAGAGTTTATGTATGTACCTATAAAATTGTTATATTTATAGATTGTACCTTTATTTTTACTCAAATGAAAAGCAAATTCGTAAAAATTTGATAACATTACATCATTACTAAACACAAAACTGTCTAAAGACAATCTTAGAGGGGTGTTCTATAATTGAGTACCTAGTATTTATATATATTATTAAGTATACCTACAATTGTAACAAACAAACAGTAAATACTTACACACGAATCTGTCTAATGGCTCCATATTTTCCAAATATATCATACATTTCTTCAGCTGATATTTTGTAAGGTAAATTTCTGACATACAGTATTCGGTTGACTTCTGGTGGCAAGCGAACCTAGAAAAATTATAAAAGGTCATTCGATTCTATTCACCCACGAAACCTGAGCCATACATGCATTTGGACTTTGTTAAACACAGTTCCTAGTCTTGTAGACTTTATATGCGGATTTTAATCATGTGTTATTTTTCGATGTAATCGAAAACATAAAGTATTATAATACAACGCGTGTTATTTTTTGATGTATGTACACGCACGGAACATTAAAAATTCACCGTACGCCGCGAGTCTCCGAATCCTATTCAAATATGTACTTCCAATACATTGGGAGGTAAATTTATCATCCAAATTTAAGTGGCTTATTACCGTAGATACAAATTACAAATGCCTAGGAATAAATTAATTCACAACTGAGCCATACATGCATTTTGACTTTGTTAAACACAGTTCCTGGTCTTGTAGACTTTATATGCGGATTTTAATCATGTGTTATTTTTCGATGTAATCGAAAACATAAAGTATTATAATACAACGCGTGTTATTTTTTGATGTATGTACATACACGCACGGAACATCAAAAACTCACCGTACGCCGTGAGTCTCCGAATCCTATTCAAATATGTACTTCCAACACATTGGGAGGTAAATTTATCATCCAAATTTAAGTGGCTTATTACCGTAGATACAAATTACAAATGCCTAGGAATAAATTAATTCACAACTGAGCCATACATGCATTTTGACTTTGTTAAACACAGTTCCTGGTCTTGTAGACTTTGTATGCGGAATTTAATCATGTGTTACTTTTCGATTTAAATGAAAACTTATAGTATTATAATACAAGGCGTGTTATTTTTTTGATGTATGTAAACGGAACATCAAAAATTCACCGTAAGTACACCGCGAGTCACCGAATCTATACAAATTATTTACTTCCAATACACTGGGAGGTATATTTATCATCCAAATTTAAGTGGTTTATTAACGTAGATACAAATTACAAATGATTAGGAATAAATTAATTTACACGTTTAAAAATTGTTATGCAGTGTTTGTAAATACTTACATTGGCTCGTCTTTGGAGGGCTAAAGCCATTTTCAAGAAGTGCTGATAATTTGCGTTTTTCTAAATATCACCTTATAATTTAAATTATTTAAGTATTGTTGTTGACTTTTGAATAATTAACAAAATAGTTTTTTAGACATAACCCAACTTGTCACTCAACTGCACAAATACAATTACTAACGTAACGTACAAACGAAGGGAATAAAATAAACATAAAATCGGAAATGGTACAAGCGAACGAACGAGGAACGAATGACTGATACTTTATCGTACTTGACGTGACTGACGTAATGCTGGGTCGTCACTCCTAGAATCGAGCACAGACAATAAAATCATACCGTTAGCTCCATCTAGGGTCTGGATCCGGAAACTATTGTCGGGAAAACCAGTGTTGCCAACAATTATACTAGCTCTCCACCTCACATCTCACAGGTTTACTCTGGTTCTAGAATGGGAAGTTTCGATTGGTTTGCGGCCACCTGAGGGTAACATTTTTTATTTTCTTTGTTTCTTCTGAACCACTTAACCGGTTCAGACAAAGTGATAATGATATATCGATAGATATGTCGTGAGAACCCAAGTCTTAAGGTCGGTGCACATAAACACGATACGACGTCGCACCGTGGTAATTTATGACGAGCATCCTAAAAAAATACGTCGCGACGTCGTGACGTGTCACAATATCCAGTACGATGCCGTCCATACAATGCAGGGTGAATACAATTCACCCTGCATTGTAATTGGGAATATTTCGCATTTATAATATTTCTAGGATTGCTTACCAAATTTAGTTTTGTATACATTTATTTATTTAATGTAAATTCTTATCAATAAATATATTTCAACAGTAAAAAAAGTGTTTTGTTAATTAATTAATTCTTGGAAACCGGGAAACACGAGTTTATGTGTTCCAGCCCTTAGATATTATATCGTCAACATCAACAACCTATAAGTGGCCACTGCTGATCAAAGGCCTCTTCTCGCGCCGAAAAGGTTTGAGCATTAATCACCATGGTCATCAAATACCACCTTACATTATGACATTGAAAAAAAAACCAACATGGTGACTGTCAGACGCTAAAGATTACGAGTACCTAAAAAATTTCAAATTCTTCAAGTATTGCAATATGGGTTTAAGAGAGATTAAAAAGGTCATCGAGATGATTTCAAAATGTCATGTTCATCATATCTGTAATTAAAAAAAAAATTAAGAAATATACATTTTTATTTTTATAATCTATAAAAACATTGCGTCCGCCCTTTGTTCAACGTCGATAATTATAAACCACTGAAAATTTTATAAGTAATACCACTTATAAACATTGAGCAACTACCGTTGCAGTCAAGAGTTAAGTACTGATAAACCCCGAAAAAATATGTAAAAAATTTTTATTTTATTATTCACATCTTTATGGCTGCCCTATGTCTGATCCGAAAAATAGATATACGTCTGTAGACATATTATACTATGGACACATCTATTGGCCCACCTTGTATTTTCAGTTTCGTTTTATCCTAGCTATATATTAGGTCGAGCAAAAAGTTTTTATGCGGTTTTGAACCTGGCACATTCACAATTTCATGCAATAGTCTTTTTTTAATTTTGAACACAGAATTTAAATAAACAAAAGACAATTTGGAGCCTGTTTTTTGATATCAAACAATCGAATACTAAGAAAACTTGGTTTTATTGGTTTACTTGGATTTAATTCTTGAGAAAGTGATTGATTGTAACAAACATTAGTTATTCTTAACATTAAGGTGAAGTTCTATCCATAATCTATGGATACTTCACCTGAAGTCGCCGCCAAACTGTGGCACTTATTCAGGCCGGACACAGCCAAAGAAACGTGAGTGCTCAACTTAATTTAAGTAGATCTTATTCAAATTTAAGGCACCTAGAGACTGGCGGCTTTGTTCGTAGCCAAGGAAGGCTACATTCTCAGGTCACAACTGAAAGGCAAGATCGATTCATCATGACGACCAGCTTGAGAAATCGTCACCTTACCTCCATTGAGATACAAAACCAACTTCGCGACTTCCACGGAGTATCTGTGAGCGGTCAAACTGTTCGGAGAAAGTTAAAAGAACGCGATATGGTACCACACAAGCCAGCTAATGGGCCCAAACTAACGCGAGCCCATCGAACAGCGCGCCTTCATTTCGCACGCAGTCATTTAAATTGAACACAGCACGATTGGAGCCGTGTACTCTTTTCTGATGAGTCTAAAATTGTGTTACATGGCAATGATGGAAGGAAGAAGGTCTACCGACGTAAGGGAGAGCGTTTCGCACAATGCTGCTTTGAAAGAGGATTGCTTATGGCGGTGGCTCATGGACTGTCTGGGGCGGTATATCCGCGAGCGGCAAAACTCAACTTGAGGTTGTTACAGGACCACGGCTGCCAACATTAAATGCTGAAAGGTACATTCGTGAGTGCTTAGAACCCCACGTGATACCATACGCAGACTATGTGGTCCCCTTTTTATGCATGATAATGCAAGAGCCCATGCGGCCGGCATCGTCACGGAATATCTTCGGGATGTGAACATGACAGTTATGGACTGGCCAGCCAGTTGCCCAAACATGACCCCCATTGAGCACATGTGGGACGAGCTAAAAAGACGTGTTAGGGCTCGTCAGCCAGTTATCCAGACGATACAGGAGTTGAAAACTGCCATAGAAGAGGAATGGGAGATGATCCCTCAAAATTTCATAGAGCGGTTGATAAACAATATGCCTAACCGTATGAGAGCTGTAGTAGATGCCCATGGAGGCAACACGCGTTATTAAATTAAACCTTTATTTGATAAAACATGTTTTTTATTACAAAAATCAATTGCCTCTAACAAGGCGCATATAGGATTTGTTAGACGTAGCTCCATGTCGTATGGTATTCTGAATTCAAATTTAAAACAATACGATCGAAAAAGAAGGTAAAATGTATCAGGTTTAAAACTGCATCAACAGTTTTTGTTCAATCTAGCAATCATATTTCGGTAGGGGCCATCGAAACCAAAACTCTAAGGTGGGCCAACAGATGCGTCCAGATTGTTTGTTTGATTTTGACAAATCTGCAATTATTAAATCAATGTAAGATATACATATACAATTTTATAACTACTGCAATAGTAAAGGCCCCAAATAATAAAAGGGCCCTACAGCCGTTTTGAAGCGATTTGTCAGTAACAGACATAAACATGGACAGACATGAATATAATATTCAAAAAAATAATAAACTCACAATCATTCGCATTTATAATATTAGTACGATTATAATATTATGTAAGTATTGTAGATATGTAGGTACCGAAATTGTGCAACAACAAATTCATTTTAATGCGCAACCATCAGTATGGTTTCAGCTCGCACGTTGCTTAATGATGATTCTCATCAACAACGGTAAATCTACGTGACTTTTGTATATGTAATATTATACCACAAATAACGAGAAGTAGCAAAAGTACTATTGTGACGCCACACATTGCAAGAACACCGCCTCTGAGTCGATTTTCATCTGAAAACAAAATAAATGTTTTAAGGATGATATGTATACATATAGGTACCTACCTAATAATATTTTATAAGGAACTAGCGGACCCGACAGACGTTGTCCTGTAATAATAGGTATAGATAAATAACCTAGAAACCGACTGCAGCGCCATCTGCAGGCTGATTTGTGAATCTAAACCATTCCCAGATCCCCTTGAACACACACAAATATATTTCATCAAAATCGGTCCAGTCGTTTGAGAGAAGTTCAGTGACATACACACTCACAGAAGAATTATATATATAAAGACTAGCGGACCCGATAGACGTTATCCTGTAATAATAGGTATAGATAAATAACCTAGAAACCGACTGCAGCGCCATCATAGGCGGGCTTAATGCCATCATGGGCATTTTTACTAATAGAGTCTAAAGCGTAACTGCCTGGTAGGAAGTTGGGTATCCTATGGAGGGTGAGACTAGGGTTGCCACCTTTTATTTTGGTATTTAAAGTACATTGACGATTATAGGTAAGAAAAAAAAGTACCTACACAGTACAAAAATAAAGTACAATTTATTCTTATTTCGTATTATATTTAAAAATATACTTTTTATTGCTTTTTGCAGTTTGTATAAAATTAGTATCTTTACTAAACAATTGCATCTTTACTAGAAATTGTCTAAGTGGCGCTGGGGAGTGGCGAAATCGATTCAACGTAAGTCCATAAATATCGATATCGAATTTTGCAAAAATAAAGTATTTTCGTGTACTTTATTATTCTTATAAAGTATAGAGTACAATTACCTTAAATAACGTACAATACTTTATTATAAAGTACGGGTGGCAATCCTAGGTGAGACCGTAAGTCACACTGAAACAATTGCTGAGCCTGTTTCGGTCCTGCATGGAGTATTGTTCTCATCTTTGGGACGGCTCGGTTAAATACACGTTGGACGTACTACAACACATCGAGAGGCATGCCAGAAGGCTAATTAAAGAGGATGCGCTTGTGGAGGCCCGGCTTCAAATCCTCGAACACAAGACACATTTTGGAGACTGTGCGAGAATTTGCACTACTTGATTTCCCCTAATTTTTTCCATCATCGTACCACACGACGATTGGAGCGTCAAGCTTCTTTGTACGTACTGCTAAAGGAGTGGAATTCTTTGCCAGAGTTTGTATTTCTTGAAATGTATAACCTGGGTGTCCTCAAGGCTTGAGTGAATAGGATGTTTATGGGCAGACGTGCTCCATCGTAGACCGCATCATCGCTTACCACCAGGTGTGATAGTGGCCAAACGTCGGCCCATCAAATATATAAAAAAATAACAGTTTAACGCGGTCGTGGCTGCGCGTAAGCTGTGCGACATCACCGTACCACTAGTAAAGCATTTCTCAGTATATTTACGTGAGTAACTCAAAATTTTTAGTTAATTCAGCATGTTTCACCATAGTTATAATAGAAACACGATAAGTTTAGTTTAATTAGTTAATTGAAAGTAGGTCTAGTTGTGTATTTTAAATCGCAATGTCACTACTGTACCAACGCACGGTTGCTGCGTACCCAGTAGCAGTACCTAAATCAATCCATCTGATGGTACTCTTAAGGGTAAGGGAGTAATTACCTAAATAAGAAATACGAGGTATAGGAAGTAATTATCTTTTAAGAAAATAAACAATTTTGAACAAAATAATTATGCAGTTCACCTTTTTCGTCTGTCAGTTTTCCTGTTTTCTCTGCGGTATCCAAAATAATGTTCAGTTGTGGCAAATACTGAAGCCAAAATCTGGCATCTCTTTCAGCATTATGGTAGTAAGGATAGGAATTTTTCGTATTATATCATATACGTTGGCGTCCGATGATTTGTAGGGTTGCCAGATTGATTCTTCGCCAGGTGAACTGTTACAAAAACGTTCAAAAGTTTATTGATTTACAAAAATAGGTAATTAATAAATTATTGCATCACTTTTTTCACTGACTGATTGACTGACCCAAATTGAATGAAGTTAATTAAATGTCTTCGTAAGAGAAACGAAACTCTCTTTTCTTCTTTTGTAGAGGGTCGTCGGGCTACCTGGAGCATTAATGCATCTCCTAACAGAGACACTAAATCGGATCCGTGGACTGCTCCTAAAAATAAGAAATAAACGATAAAAGTAGGTAACACCTGAACGTATGTTCATATGTATTGAGTTATAAGTAGGTGGCAAATGCGTAGCAAAATATTTATATTTATAATGTACCTACCAGTAAAATTGTACTGTTGTCCTTTTAGATCAACTCCAGCTGGTTGTGAGTATCTATAAACAAAGAGGCGCCTAACTCTCTTCGCCAAACGAGCTGCAATCAGTACGATACCCGAGTTCCATTTTGCTGCAGATTCAACTCGCCCCAGAAACTCCACATTACCAAGTCCCTCTTTTACATTTCTTGTTTTATTGTTCCAATATTCCCAACGTACGGCTTCCACTAACTGAAAATCAGTAACATTACCTATCAGAGCTATTTTTGACCAAATTCGTCATTTTAAAACACAATTGACAATAGTAGAGTTATTTTGTTAAAAAAGATTGTAGGCAATCTGGTACATTTATAATCGAACATTGGTCGATCACTGATCCCTTTTAGAAGTATGATAACTAGAGAACTATTAGTTAAAAAAGGCGACTGGGAAACGAAAATATCCCAGAACCAAAAGCAACATTATACAGGGAGATTTGTAATTGGGATGATGACAGGGTATGAAAATGAAAAATGAAAAAGTCCGTAAGTTAGGTAATGAAAAAATATTAAACACGTATTTTTTTAATTTGTCGTATAATAAAACAATCTACCTCTACTTATACATATAACCGATGCATACATATAACTTTGACTGACTGACTGACTGACTGACTGACTGACTGACTGACTGACTGACTGACATAGTGATCTATCAACGCACAGCCCAAACCGCTGGACTGATTAGGCTAAAATTTGGCATACAGATAGATGTTATGACGTAGGCATCCGCTAAGAAAGGATTTAGATAATTTCCACTCCAAGGCGGTAAAATAGGGGATGAAAGTTTGTTTGAGGCTTTGTCAGTTTTAAATCGATCGGATTGAAATTTGACATGCAGATAGATGTTATGACGTAGGCATCAGCTAAGAAAGGATTTTGATCATTTCCACCCCTAAGGGGGTAAAATAGGGGGTGAAAGTTTGTCAGTTTTACACCGATCGGGTTGAAATTCGGCGTGCAGGTGGATACTATGACGTAAATGTCCCTTTCGAAAGGTTTTTGAACATTCCCACCCCAAAGTGGGTAAGATAGGGGGTGAAAGTTAGTATGATACTTTGCCAGTTTTAAACCAATCGGGCTGAGACTGCATGCATAAAGTTACATAGGTTTCTCCTTAGAAAGGATTTTGATAAATTCCACCCCTAAGGGGATAAAATAGGGAATGAGAGTTTGTATACTTAAATCTTCTTAGCCATTGAATTTAGAATCATTGAATCTTTTTGAATTACATTCGGTAAAACGATGATTTGGGACCTGGGTAACGTATGAGAATTTTTATCACAGATGTCTCACGGGAACGGAAACTATGCGTCAATGACCCAGGACTCTCTAACTTTTAACCACTGAACTTATTTTAGAGAGATTCGGTACAACAACAGTCGATGGAATAGTTTTTATTACTCACACCTTGCGTGATCGGGCACTGTACTAGTAAGATCCCTGCGGGATTATTTCAAATCAAATCAATTTATTGAAAGTACGATAAATCATTTCAAAATTTGAAATGATTTATCATAACAAACAATACATACAATAAATCATTTCAAAATTTGAAATGATTTATTGAATGTTATTGAAATTTATGAAGTTAATGAATATTATTGGTAAATCTTATTATAGTTAAATCTTATTATAGGTAAATCTTATTTGGGAACTGAATTGATTCTGATGAATTCTGTCAGAAGTCATTAATCTACGCGGACGAAGTCGCGGGCAACGGCTAGTACTTAAATAAAACGAATCAAAGTTTATGAGTGGGGGTTAAAACGTCATTTCTACGTATAAAATGTACATAGAAGTGACGTCACGCGACATTTCAAATCAATACATCGTCGAAAGTATTCGTTTCTGTGAGAAAATAAAAAATACCTACGTGTCTAATGATTTAAAAACTAATAACAAACAAAAAGTCAAAACTAAAAAGCAAAAAAAAACTATTATTAGTACTGATAGGTTATCCACCCACTGATAGGTAAGAAGTCGATGCCATAAGTTCCATACTAAATTATTCATTAAAACCTTAATTTTTTTTTCATTTATTTATTTTTTTTAAGACATCAATGGTCCACTGTGTTAGTAACAAAATCAAAAATACGAAACATCTTTACAAAAATATGTTAGTAAGCACATTTAAACAGACAAAACAATACAGAAAACAAATACAAATTAAATACACACACGGAAAACAGACACATGCAGTATGTTGGTACTAAAACAGACATACTAAAGCACTCTCGGTGGTATATGCACTGAAATATGCCTGTCGCAGCAATTCCTAATTATGAGACAATCATGTCTCTGCGCTATCATTGCCAGGACATTGTTGGAACTAGCCCGTACTCTGCGTACGAGAGCGCCAGCTCGCTTACGCATAGTCACATGAAAGCCGTCAGTGTGCGCCTCCATGAACATTCCCGACGCGCTACAACGACGGGATAGCCCCAACACTGCCCTGAACGCATTATTATATTGGACGCGGAGTGTACTATAACAAGTTTGACTATAATCAGCCCATAAGCTGCACGAGTACAGTGAAGTACAGTACGCTTTAAAAAGCGCAACTTTTACCCCCCTCGAACATTGCGCAAACCTACGGGCGAGCATATTTGCTCTAACGGACAATGCCCTACGCTCCCTTTCCATGTCAGCATGATCCCTAAGGTCCGTGGTGAGTATATGCCCCAGATATTTAAAACTGTCAACACGAGCAAGATGGATACCATTTAACTTAACCTGTGGCACACTACTAGGACATCTCGCCCCACCGCCTCAACCATGTACTGACTCTTCTTAACATTGTATATTAAACCGTGGCCACCTGCATACTCCTCGCACGTCCGTATTAGCCATCTCAAACCACACACCGAAGCACTCAGTAGCACCATGTCGTCCGCGTAACTTAGGTTGTTGACACACACACCATCAATGTGGCAGCCGACATGCTGACTACTAAGCTCTGCTATCAGCCCGTTGATGTACAGGTTGAAGAGGGTTGGGGAAGTCAAACCACCCTACCGCACTCCGCACTCGAGTCGATATGGATCCGACATTGCTCCCGCCCACCTAACACTATTGAGCTGGTGCTCATACCAATATTGAAACATGTTAACAAATTGCAGAGGCAAATTTATGCTTTTCAGCTTGTCCCATAAAAGGTACCCTACAAGATCAAATTAATAGGTACCTAATTCACAATTTTGTGGACATTAAGTTATATCATTATGTTATGAGCTTATGGCACCAACTTCTAACCTATGAGTGGGTGGGTAACCTATCAGTACTAATAATAGTTATTTTTTGCTTTTTAGTTTTGACTTTTTGTTTGTTATTAGTTTTTGGTTTTTAGAAGTCAGTTTTTTAAATGCAGTTTTTATTTTATTATTTTATCATTTTCAGTGTAACGCTACATATACCCGTTTTGTTACTTATAAGCTACGTAGGTGCAAAGTTCTAATTAATACAAATTATACAAGCCCAAACACAAGGTAGTTACTGTATATCGTTGAGGAGTTCCCTTAACAATTACACTTCTTCATCATCCTTAATGACAGCCCCTCTCTATCTAGGTGTAAAGTTCTCATCAATACAAATTAATCAAGTCCAAACACAAGGTAGTTAATAAAAACCGCCGAGGAGTTCCTTCGACTGTCTGTCGGTTCCATCATCAGGTCGACTCTAGACCCTTATGAAATTGTAGTGTTTAAAAATCGTAATTGAAAAACATAATAGACGCATTACTCGCTTATAGAATTTTCGAAAGTTGTCCTCGTTTTCCCTAAGATCCCATCATCAGATTCTGACTTCATGGAAATGGGACCATCTCGGGAGTATACCCTTTTAAACAAAAAAGAATTTTGGAAATCGGTTCACAAATGGCGGAGTACTGCGCGAACAAACAAACAAAAAAAAACAATCAGCCGCACATAGTACCTCCTCCTTTTTTTGAAGTCGGTAACCTCAACGGTTTATAGTAACTACCTTGTGTTTGGGCTTGATTAATTTGTATTGATAAGAACTTTACATCTAGATAGAGTGTGGCTGTCATTAAGGGTCTGATGATGAAGAAGTGTAATTGTTAAGGGAACTCCTCAACGGTATACTATAACTACCTTGTGTTTGGGCTTGTATAATTTGTATTGATTAGAACTTTGCACCTATGTAGATTATAAGTAACAAAACGGGTATATGTAGCTTTACACTGAAAATGATAAAATAATAAAATAAAAACTGCGTTTAAAAACCGACTTTAAAAAACCAAAAACTAATAACTAACAAGTTCCATACAAAATTATTCATTAAAACCTTAATAGGTATCTAATTCACAATTTTTTGTACAGTTATATCATTATGATATGAGCTTATGGCACCGACTTCTAACCTATCAGTGGGTGGGTAACCTATCAGTACTAATAATAGTTATTTTTTGCTTTTTGGTTTTGACTTTTTGTTTGTTATTAGTTTTTGGTTTTTTGAAGTCGGTTTTTTAAACGCAGTTTTTATTTTAGTGTTAACTTTAAAATCCTTTTAAAGTAAAACTAATAAAAAAAAAATAAAAAGACACGCGCTTGACCTAATTTACTATTTCTAATTATCTTACTTCATTAGATTCTTTATTTATCACTTCTAATCATCAAATATACAATAATAATGTTATTTTGGACACGATCCCAAATTCATAAAATATGGGATTTTTTTTTCCATGCTTGAATCAAAAATATGCTTTTCTAACATAAAAAATATTATGACGCTTGTTGTGCATTTTTTTACAAAAAACATCTACTTTTCTTAAGCTTTTATATGAGCTACAAGTTTACATTTACAATCTCACAACTTGTAAGAGAACGTTGCTTAACAGTATCACTCATACGAGTGGGTTTCAAAGGTTGTTTGCATGCTGAGGTCAGTTTTTGGATGGGTGGCAGTTCATTATTAAACTGCCCTAACAATTTTTTCAACTTACCAGGGGTAACATTTCCGATCGATCCAAAGAGAAAAAACGAAGACTTTCGACTATTACTTTGTTTTTCGCGTAAAGGTTTCCTTGCTTCATTAATTCTTCATATTTCATAACTGTGGAAAAATTAAACGTGAAATCAGTACCACTACAAAAAATATTGGTAGGTAGGTACCTAACTTGATGAATTCAATCCATCCACACCCACCATTATTATTCAAAGCCTCGAGATCATTCGCGCCTAGAAGAACATCGAGTTGTATTTTGGTTGCTTGATTTGTCAAGCCAGACATTATTGAATTCGGCAAAAATTGTTCAGATTCTGGTAAAAAATTATCAGAAATCGGTTGCATAAATCTATTCCAGGAATCGTTCTGCAATTAGACATATAATTAAAGTAAACATGGGCATGGCCGCATAGGAACGGGCATTGATATATGTAGGTATGCAATATATATATTACCGAATATAATGACATTAATTCCGACAAAGGGCGCTCTCGCATACAATGGAGAATTTCGTGATCTGTGTCACCGTTACAGCCGAGTGCCTTTGCAATTTCACGAGACATTCGTTCAACCTGAGTAACTTCAACAACCTTTTCGCCAATTATTTTCCAAATATCAAACGGTGACATAATGATTGCTCTTCGAAATAAACCTGTACATCGATATAGAATTTATTACAATTAATATTTTTATCTATAAACAATTGAACATAGACAAAGTATAGGTAGGTCTGTGTAAAACATTCATAAAGTTTAAAATCTTAATTTTTATGTTTGTTTACTTTTATTTTCTGTTGCTTTATATATCCACCGTTGTCTTGGCAATCTAGTATTGTGATGTAAGAGAAATGAAAATAGGCGCATGCAAGAAAAATATTTAAAAACATTATTATTACCAATTATAGTGTATTCTTAATCTATTGTTATTTTATTTCGTGGAACCGGAGACGTACCAAGAGATCGTGGTGAAGTAATATGATGCAGTACACTATCAGCACCGGCGGAGTGTCCAAGTAAAGTGATTGCAGTAGGATCTCCACCAAATGCTGCAATGTTGTCACGAATCCAGAGCATTGCCAAGTATTGATCCAACAATGCAAGATTACCCCTAGCAGCTACAGTGCGCAGAGTAAAAAATGCAAGTAGGTGTAATCGATACATCACTGTGACTACCACTATCCCCTCGGCTGCTAATTCTTGGCAAGGAAGAGATACGCCACCTTTTATCCACGATTCACTGAATAATATCACAACCACTGGTAAAGTTTTACCATCTGAGCGCTACCTAGAACAATGTTGGTAAGTTAATGGTACTCAATTTAATTGGGTGTCGTTGAATTGCCATTTTTTTATTAATAAAGGTCAGTAGATAATTCAAGATGTATAATTGTATAGGAACCCCAATTGGTGTTGAATAAAAATAAACATCTAAAAAATTGTGCACAGTTTTTTCAATTGTTCCTGGTAATTAGAAAATTGCCTGTTAGTATTTTAGTAATAGTTTAGCCATCTGTTATTCAAGGAATAATGTTATAATGAAATTACTTAATTAAACTGTCAAACACTGAGCGGTCACCGGTGACCGCAACCTATTGTTCTTTAATTGTGTCTATAAATACGGTACTTGACGAGTTAAGGCCGATGAACCGAATGAATTTGAGACGTCTTACCCGAGGTGTCCATATGTTTAAATAAAGACAATCTTCGCTGTAATTGTCCTTGTCGTCGTCTCCAATATGGGGGCAATGTGGAGGTATCCTATGGGCAAAAAATGTTCGTCTCCAACCCGTGTGCCGTTCTGGAGCCTTTTATTTGAAAATAATGCATGTCAAACTCATGAAGTTATTAACAATCAACCTTCAGTATTGTAACGAATAATTAATATATTTTTAATTTTATGTTTCGTTTTACGTTATAACTAAGTGTACAATTTAACAATGTTTCGTAAACACCGTACATGTATGTTGTATGTATATAGCTAGTCAATCTTACCGAAAATCTGTATCTTCCTTTCGGGGGCGTTGCATACGGAACACCATAGTATATTTCTATTGGCGTGTTGGACCCTTCTATGTAAGCTTTTATCTGTAATTTTAAAACAACATTGATATTGAAAAAAAAACTATATAATCAAAAGTAACTATCTACGGAAACGTTGTGTAAACCAAATAAATAGAAAAAGTACTAGAGAACTAAAATAAATTAATAACTAAAACACTGAAAAAATAAAAAGAAAACACAATACCTATATTCTATAACTTTATTCAGTGCTTTAGATCCACATTTGAAAGATTTTGCTACAATATTTCTGTGACTACGAAAACTGCTACGAAAGGTCTTTCTGCGTAGCGAGTGCGTAGCACATAAGACGACAGAAACAGAGCTAGGCAGTCTCGTAGATCGTAGCCTATTTCTACGTAGCAGACTATTATTGAGTGAGAAGTTGCGAAGAATTGTATCACGAGTAATGTGAAAAATTAAACTATTTTGGCAGAAGTTTTGAAACAAATAACTCTAATTATATTATTAAATTACTCACCCCAACAATACGTCCTTGTGGGAGATTAGTCACGGGTTCTTGGGTTAAAACAATACTTAAGCCTAATGTACACCAGACTTGAATACGTAACAAATTGAACATAATGTCTTTTGAAATATTCTATCGTATGGAAAATGTAAACACTGTATTAACTTTGTACACGAGTGAGTACAAATAAATAAATGTACAGTCTAATGTGGTGATGCCTGTAGTGACGATTTCAAACTGATGTTTTGTCACAGGCTACACGGACATGGCGTGGATATGAATTAGCTATGTATGTGCCGCATTGGTAGGTACTATTGACAGAAAAGATCGTACAATGATTGTGCTCCAGCCCATGACGAGAAAACTGTAATGATGGCTGGACACTATTGTTCTAATTTCACCATGAATCCATATTGAGCATTGTCACAAAACAAAAGCCGGGTGTGGTGTGTTAAAACAGCTTATTTGTGCACTTGTTAGATAAGAAAAGTTATTATCATCTATAGCAATGGCAATCGTGCCAAATGCCGTAAGACAATAGAAATGTGAAAATTACGTTTCCCAAATTTATTACTAACAAATTGCTCTAAAATATTTTGGTGCTCAAATACTTATAAATTTTACTTCACTATTCTAAACACTAACAATATAGGTATTAAGTCCAATATCACACTTTTACAGAACTGTATGCAATGTCAAGTTTTTTTAATAATATTTTGTAGTAATAATGGATTGGTTGATTATTTGCAAAGCCTATTGTTGCGAGCATCAATCCATAGCCAAGTAGAATGGAAAACAGCTTATGCCTTGCAAGCCATTGACGTAGCCCGCCAACTGAAAATAAAGTATAGCTGTACATGCAATACTTTATAGGTATTTAATGAAATGTATTTTTGGTCGAGTACCAAGCATGACTGCCGAGTAAGAGGCCGCGGGATCGCCGGCTCGGGCAAAGCACCTATGTGGGCCGTTTAACTACCTACCCTTTCGGAAATTAAACTGTCAAACACCAAGCGGTCACCGGTGACCGCGACCTATTGTTCTTTAATTGTGTCTATAAAACCAGTACTCGACGAGTTAAATGGCGTGACATAAGTAGGTATGTAAATTCCTGAAGTTGAAAGATCATTTTTGATTTTGAATACCGGTGAGCAATGAAATCGATGAAGAACATACCGTTTCTGTTGACGTTCGCTGTAGGGAACCTCATGGAGGCTGGCTGTTTGGCATACACAAGCATGTAACGCACTCTCACTAGATCACAGTTTGTTACTACATATTGTGTCATTTGTCCGTCGCAACCTTGCTCAGTTAATAATTTACTCTTTTCATCTTCATATAAACCATCACCTAAGACAAAATATGTATATTAATATTTTATTCAAATCAAATCAGTAACTAACGCAGATCATAAAACTATAGATTGTGAAAAAAATTGAATTTCTATCAATGGAAATCACAATTTATATTAGATGGAATTATTTTACCTTCATTAGAAACTGGCTTTTGGTAATTTATTCCTTCTGGGGCATCAACAACTTCGCACAAGGCTATGCAAGACAAGTGCCCGCCAATGCAACTTGCGCCCCATCCGAATCCTCCATGACTATATGGCAAGCTTAAGTTCAACTCAGGTGACAAGTATACACCATTGCCAAGCAATGTATTCTACAAGGTAAACAATAGTTAATCAATATTTACGAAATTAGGATACGTAAGTACTCGTAGGTTGTTGCCCTCGTTGGATATTATTTATTCTACTTAATTTACCACTCAATATTTCAATTTAGTGGCAATTATACCAGTAAACTCAGCACAATTCAATAGTCCTAATGGTCCTGATATTTCGGTTAAAGCCCTCTCCAGAAGAACAACGGATTTCGCGATAAGCTCCTATGTTAAAATAAGAGTACCTATGTGAGTTTATTTGAATGGATCAGAATGAAATTTCAAAAAGGGGTAGTAGTACGTTATTGTCTGGAATAACACATAAGCCGTATATAAGCTAATTATCCCACAGGGCCGCGGGCGAAGCATAAGTATTAGATAATTTGTGAGTACCTAATATCTGATGCCTCACCTTATTTAAATGCTGTTGTAACCCAAAATTAAATATGGTGTAAAAATTTTCCAACCGATTTCCATGGTATGCATAAAATATATGATGGTTCTTAGCGAGTTCTTTCCATTTCATTTCAGCAGAGGACTTCAAGGAGCTTGATACTTGAAATATATACTGCGGCTTCGGTGCAGATATTGTCGAATGTGCGTTTGCTAAAATGGCCTCATGCTGAAAGTGAGATTTTAAACATATACCTAAAAAGTAATACTTTTTTTAAAAAGATTTTGCGAGAATCATAACAGTTAGTTGTAACATAAATAAGGTACCAATTTTTGGCAAATGTTTAATTGTCAAGGATCAATTAAAAAAAAAATTAAAGTAGCACATAGTTAATTACCTATAAAATACTCAGGTACCTATGCTAGATACTATTTTCTTATAAAGGAGAATAGCCAAAATAAAATCCAGAGTCGATTAAAATCGTTCGTAAATCATAAAATAAATAAACCTTGTAAGAGAATAGGTACGTTTTGACCCAAACTATAACCGAATGGGCTTTTTTTTGATGGGGAAAATCATCTAATGACCTGCACTTTGAGCCGGAGCCGGAGCCAGGCAACCCAATAAACCCTCCGCGGCTCCGTATCGGCATCATCTGTGGTGGTCTGATGGCTCCTTGAGGCGAGCACGGAACGCGCCCTAAGCTCGGGTCTGGTTCTGGTCGGGCGGCGAACCACCCGTGCTCGCCGTCCGCAGGCCCGTGCTTACGGTGGCCGGAGATCGTCTCTCGATCCCCGAGCGTCTCGACGGCTGGGGCGTGAGGAGATTCGAGAGCTGGACGCGAGAGATCGCCGTCGCTAATCACATCCCTGAGGACACGGCGGTGCTCAGCCCACGCAGGGCACAAATTTGGGATATACTATGTACATGTGTGTTTATAAATATGTTATGCCACACATACAGGGTGTCCCTGAAGTCGACGATCAAATGACACCAGGTGATCGGCAAGGTTCCTATAGTTATCAGAAAAATATTTAGAAAAATCTAAGTCAGATAGTTTTTAAATTACAATAACTTATCCATACGAAAAAGTACCTACACTCTGTGCCAGTCTTTTGACTCCTTTATTTATTTGCAATGCAATGCACATAAAAAACCGACTTCAAAAACAAAAATAAACGAAAAGTAAAAACTAAAAAGCAAAAAATAACTATTATTGATCATACGTACTAACATATAGCTTACACACCCACTGATAGGTGAGAAATCGGTGCCACAAGTTTTACACAAAATTATTCAATAAAACCTTAATACCTAACATTATTAAGCTGTTTACAATTTTATTGTGGGTTATACCTGTGACCATTACCTAAGATACGTATATTTTGTTATGGGTTTGTGGCACCGACTTCTAACCTACTTATCAGTGGGTGTGTAAGCTATATGTATGTACGAATGACCAATAATAGTTATTTTTTGCTGTTTAGTTTTTACTTTTCGTTTATTTTTGTTTTTGAAGTCGGTTTTTTAAACGCAGTTTTTTTTTATTTTATACTTTTTAGTTTCGTACTAGAATATATTATATTATGTACAATCCACATCGGTGCAAAGTTTTCATCAATACATATTATTCAAACTCAAACACCAGGTAGCTACTGTTAACCATTGTTCTCTTAGCTATCATACTACTTCATTATTGGACATTTAGTGACAACCACACCACACCTAGATGTAAAGTTCTCATTAATACAAATTAATCAAACTCAAACACAAGATAGCTACTGGTAACCGTTGAAGAGTTCCCTTAACTATCGTACTACTTCATCATCAGACCCTTATTGGCCTTAATCACATAACACCTAGGTATAAAGTCCTCATCAATACAAATTAATCAAACCCAAACACAAGATAACTACTGTTAACCGCTGAGGAGTTCCCTCAACTATGGTACTACTTCATCATCAGACCCTTATTGGCAATCACATACCACCTAGGTATAAAGTCCTCATCAATACAAATTAATCAAACCCAAACACAATGTAGCTACTGTTAACCGATGACGAGTTCCCTCAACTATGGTAGTACTTCATCATCAGACCCTTATTGGCAATCACATACCACCTAGGTATAAAGTCCTCTTCAATTCAAATTAATCAAACCCAAACACAATGTAGCTACTGTTAACCGTTGAGGAGTTCCATCGACTCCATCATCAGATCAGCTCCACACCGTTATCCGATTATAGTGGTTTTAAATACTTAACGAAAAAATTAACACATGCACTAGTCGCTCCTATAATTTTTAAAAGTTCCCCTCGGTTTCCCTGGGATTCCGTCATCAGATCTTAATTTCATGACAATGTGACCAAATGACAAACTTACCCTTTCAAACATAAAAGAATTTTTGAAATTGTTCCAGGCGTCTTCGAGTAATCGAGTAACAAACATAATAAAAGAAAAAAAAACATACAGTCGAATTGAGAACCTCCTCCGTTTTTTTTGAAGTCGGTTGAAAAAGTAGAAAACTTGGATATTCATTCAAAAAATTTAAGGTCTAGTCGACTACGCACCCCGGAACTGCTTGTGGTAAATGGATCAAGTCCTAAATCCTTGCATAATCTATTAAAATCCTTACTCACTCGCAATATATAAGAATTCTGTCTATAATTTGAGGAAGAAGTTAGGACAGCAATTGGTGGATTAAATTGAATCGATTTTTTCGAAACACTAAATAACAGCTTATGGAAGAGGTCTGAGCAATCGATTTCAGTATTTAGAATCTGGGCAAAATAAGTGCAATTCGCTATTCGCCGGCGATTTAAAGTGGGTGCAGATAATGATACCTTTTGCATAGTTTTGTATAATTTGCCGATCGATACGGTATCTTCAGACGAAAACAAAGAATGCTGATAAATATTTTTTGGATGCTCTCAATGCGGTCTATTTACTTGTCATAGCAGGGGTTCCAGATTTGGAAAGCAAATTCAAGATGGCTTCTGACAAATGTGGAGTATAGGATCTTAAGTGTTTTAGCCCTCCTGAAACAGCCCCCGAGCCTTTGTACAAAACCCAGTGCTTTAGAGGCTATCGCCACCATTTGCTCAATGTGAGTATTAAATAGAAGTTTTGAGTCATGGTGAACGCCCAGATCCTGTACTCCAAGGCTACTAGATAATATTTGACCCTTTAAGCTACAGGTAGTCGGAAATGGAACACGCTTCCTGCTAAACGTTACGACAGAGCATTTAGCGGGGCTTAAATCTAACTTGTTGGACTGACAGTAATCAGTCAGACAGTTCAGGTCAGACTGAAGTGACAGCATATCATTAGTTGATTATATGGAGGTAAATATCTTCTCAACATCGACAAAAAAAAGAAGTTTGGAATTATGGAAACAAGTGTCTATGTCATTGACGAATATTACAAACAGTAATGGTCCCATTAAGGATCCCTGGGGCACCCCACTGGGAATTGAAACCCAGTTTGAAACATAATTACTGAAACTACAGCTTGCGATCTATTCTCTAAATAAGAGCAGAATCAACGATGAAGGTCCCCTCTAATACCATTCAAGAGTAGTTTAATTTTTAGGATGTCATGATCGATTCTATCAAAACATTTGCTGTAGTCCGTGTAAATCACATCTACCTGCTCACTATTGTCTATTCTCTCAGACTATCTGACTAGATAGTCATATAAAACTAATAGACTCGAAACCGTAGACCTACCAGAAAAATCTCGTGCTAGGATGAACTGAACGTCCAGTCCAGTTTCCTTACTATTTAAAAATCACTCTCCGCTTGTGTTGTGCTCGTGATGCACAAACTTGTTCCTTTGTGCTTGCCGAAGAATACTGCGAACGAAATCATGAGTAGACCGATGATGCGGTTTAATAAGAGACCCTTGCTGATTTCCAACATTTTTAGCAACACGATGATGGCATGTCGCCTGCATAGTGTTACCTAGTGCATACTAGGTAACACTATGCCACTATACTAGTTCCACTATGCTAGTTCGCCAAAAATCAACATGCTTTCCCAAACTACAGCAGTTAGCTCAGATTTAATGATTCAATCATACTGAAGCACTATTCAGAATAACGTAGGCAGAAATAAAGACGAAATTAAGAATTGTAGTAATAAGAGTCAAAAGAGTGGCACAGAGTGTACTTTCTCGTGGATAACACATAAGTCATTGTAATTTAAAAACTATCTGACTTAGATTTTTTTTATATTTTTCTGATAACTGCAGGAACCTTGCCGATCACCTGGTGCCATTTGATCGTTGACTTCAGGGACACCCTGTACATTACTTTAATCGATTCTGGGTCTTTTCTCCTCGATTCTTGCTCCATACATTTTTGGGTATTGTCTTTTATTTAAAATATTTGAAAAACAAGCTTTTATTATCAGTACCATGGTGACCAGTAAGCATTAATGATAATGGCATGGCATTTGTGGTAATCAGTGTACTGTAACTCAATCGGTTAAATATCTGCTCCAAAATTTACCTACTTGTGAGATTGCACTTCACACACACATCAATTCATACATACGTAGGTTCATACATACCTAAATAATTATATACATTCATCCATTCATCCATTCATCCATCCATCCATCCATCCATAGGAATTCAATACATATGTAATTGCAAGTTACAAAATAAAAACGTGTAATACTTAATAAATGTAACATCATCTTACCACTTCTGCAGGTATGGTTTTCAAAGAAGGCTCCTTTAATCTTACTAGCACATAAAACAACAAATCAATGATGTCGCTGATATTTGATAAATTATCCAAGTTATCCAACTGCTGTAAGACTAAATCCAAAGCCGGTACATCCGTTATTACACTGAGCTGAAATTACATGTGTGGTGCATAAGTGTGGGAGAGCCATGTTTCGGCACGAATGGGCCGGCTCGACCGGAGTGATACCACGGCCTCACAGAAAACCGACGTGAAACAACGCTTGCGTTGTGTTTCGTCATGTAAGTGAGGTTACCGGAGGCCCAATAATTCCTAGTCTCCCGAATCCCCGAATTCTCCACAATCCTCAAATTCCCAAAAGGCTGGTAACGCACTTGTAACGCCTTAGTGTTTCGGGTGTCCATGGGCGGTGCCGATTGCTTACCATCAGGTGTACGTCGGCTCGTTTACCAGCTTAGGCTATAAAAAAAACATATTACACTAGCAACTCTCGGGCATATTCTGTTGTTCGGTTCGCGGTTCGTTCGGCATTGATCGTAGCATGATGTATGCGTGCCTATAGCATTCCTCGATAAGTGGACTATCGAACACAAAAATAATTATACAATTAGAATCAGTAAATAAATAACCATCAAGAACACCGGGGCTTTAATTTCACAACCAGCAACCCTACTACACCAATAATACAAATTCATAATCTTTAGGTAAGTAGGTACTTTCTAACTATCTCGTTAACAACAGTGGGTAGATAAAAGCAAAAAAATTATTAAGAATAACATTAGCTTACTAATTCATCCATATCCTTGACTCCATTTTTCAAGAAAGCTGGCGGAAATGGCCGCAGGCAGCTTTCATATCTAAAACTAAAAGCTGCTGCTACAAATAGACTCCATTTTATATCTGCAGCTTTGAAATCCTTCTCCAGTACTAATCTGAAATAAGGTCACAACCTCGTGTTACAGTAGTTTCAATTATAATTAGATAGGTACACTGTTTATAAAAATTAAAAATATACCTACCTAACTGATAGTTTATTTTACGTTTCTTAAAATAAACAATATCTACATATAAGTTACAAAAGTAAAGTAGTCTATACTTCTTAGAATGTTTTTAAACGGGATAGAAGGAAGTAGAATAATAGGTACGTCTCATATACAAAAAGTATAATTCTCGTTATCATAATAAACTTTGTGCACCACATAAAATATAATATATAAAGTAACCTTAAATGAACAGCTTTCTTCTCTAGGGAATCTAATTTTGCTTGATTATGATCTGACAGCGTTTCAGATGCAGATGCCAAATTACAGTTCGTCGCTGTATCGGATAGCGCTTCGGGCTCACCGTCCATGATTTTATATGGTCTCTTAGAATATATGGAAAAATATTATATATTAGTCATAATTTTGAATTCTTTCAAATAAAGTTGCACATTTTATTTCATTATGTAAGTCCTTGGAGGTACTTGTCAAACTCGTAAAACAATAGACGAATAATTATGCGGCCAGCTATTTAGTAAGTAAGTAGGTAGGTGTGTACGTTTATTTATTTAGAGTTACCAACATTTCATTACACAACTACAGTAAAAATAAAACATTTATTTATCAAAGAGAAATCAGCCTAAGTGTAACCAAACAATTACAGGTATAACTACAACATTCACTGACGCAAATAAGTATGTGTATATAAAAAAGTTCTTGATTACTATCTTAAAATCGAATTTTAACATTAAATATCAAATAATATCAAGTTCCTATGTGGACTGAATAATACGCATTACACATTAGAACGGAATCGACCAAGTGAGTCTAAGTGAACATCTGTGGTAGGTATTGAGGTAGGTGGTGAGTGTGCACCAAGTAGAATTTTACATTCTACGACGCGGCGTGTACAAGGGGTGATCTGTTTACGAGCATAGATATCTTAAGGAACTCTTTAAACTGTCAAACACCAAGCGGTCACCGGTGACCGCGACCTATTGTTCTTTAATTGTGTCTATAAAACCGGTACTCGACGAGTTAATTCACCTTACTCAGTCTATATAAACATAAACTTATACATAAAGATACAGTCGGGGAGTTCCCTGCGATCAGATAAAAAGACCATCTTGAATTGTGACAATTTGTTCAAAAAGAAGATTTTTTGTATATCTTATTCTCCTTGCGTAACAAATGCCACAAGAACATCTTATGAATGCGTTCTAATTAAAGGGAATGTACTGCATAATGTGACCACCATACCACACTACAATAATTTAAGATACTTCTTACAAGACTGTTATACAGCATAATTTTTAGCCCAACACCGAGAAAGACTTTGCAGTTTCTTATTACAAAGCTCAACATCTGGGAAGATCTTTTTATAACGCTTTCCAGGTGAGGGTAGGAAAGTCAACCTTTTAATAAACCAAACTACGAGGTCCCTTATTTGGTCCCACGGAATATAGAATACAAATATTCTGTGTTTGGTCCACTGCGTACGGCTTGAATTTTGTCACTTCCTATGAAATAACATAACATAACATCACGCCTTTTATCCCCGAAGGAGTAGGCAGAGGTGCACATTTTGTCTTTGATGCGGCGGTCCGGTCGAGCGTTGCTCATATCTAAGAGAGTCATAGCGATCCGATTAATCCACGGATATCGCACGATCTCCGGGGAGGCGACGAACCGCCATGCGCCATTACCGCCGCTGGAGGCGAAGGTGCACGCGCGCGTGTTTTATTTGCGCGCGGAGGCACGTCGCCGGGGCGAAACTCTGATGCCGCGCCTGATTAGTCCGTGGCGGGATGACCTCCGGCGCAATCTCATAGCGGAATGACAGCAATGACTGTCGCAACCGAGGACTGGGATCGCTTTCATTGCAGCGGCAAGTCCCCTCTTTGAGGAGTGGCTTGAGAGACGCCACGGCGTCCTAACCTACCGCCTGACTCAGGTGCTTACCGTTCCTGTTTCGGATTGGGCGGGAGGAAACGCCCGGGTGTCATCACTGCGAGGACCGCCCGGAGGACACGGTGGGGCATATGGTGGCAGTGTGCCCTGCGTGGGCTGAGCACCGCCATGTCCTCAGGGATGTGATCGGCGACGGTGAGCTCTCGCGTCCAGCTCAGACTATGGTACGGAGCGAGGGGGACTGGATTGCCGTCTCCTCCTTCTGCGAAGCAGTCATGCTAGCCAACGAACCTCCTCACGCCCCGGCCGTTTCGAGAAACACTCTGCGCGTCGGGTATTGTGAGACAATCTCCGGCCACCGTAAGCTCGAGCCTGCGGACGGCGAGAACGGGTGGTTCACCGCCCGACCAGAAACAAACCCGAGCGTACGGCGTGTCTCGTTCCGCACACGCCTCAAAGAGCCATCAGACCGGAGCTCCGACTCGAAGTGCAGAAATAGGTGGTGGTTTTTAGTCAGTAAGAGTCTGACACTCCCTCTCGCCTTACCCAGGCGAGAGAAGTCTTTGGATGATATTCCCCCTTCAAAAAAAAAGCCAATCCGTAGATTAGAAAATTACCTAAAGTTATTGGTAATCAAAGACAAAGTTAAAGTCAAAACATTTATTTCAATTATCCATAATTTGGTTAACCATTTCAACATGTTTGTAAGATACTTATATAGTTTATCGTCAACACGCGTTCGAAAAGTGCGCAAGTCAACCACGCAACGAAACTAAAACCAAAGTATTTAATTGGATATTTATCCGATAAATTGCCTATCTATTATTACTATTACTTTAGCAAGTTTTAATATTTATTATTTTTATGGAGTTTCAAGTACTATTTTTAGATGACTGGACAAAGAACGAGAGGTGCCATCTGGTGAGTAAAAATACGGTAGGCCTAGGTAGGCCTCATTCAGTCCACGTCAATATTAGTTCCAAGCTTTCACCGCATCAAACTCTTTTTTGCCAAGCTGTACATCGACGGCTATTTTCGACATGCAAAATTATAGATACTATTTCTGGTATTCTCCAATTTGTCTCAATAATATCATTCTAACTTGTAATAATTTCGTTGCTCTGGCTAAATAGAAATAAAAAGGAAATCGAAATAGTATAAAAAATCCTACAAATCGACTAAATAAAATATTTCTATCATTTAATGGCAACATTTATATGTGACGTTTTTATATGTGGTGATTGCACTGGAAAATGGCGTTTGTGTTGTATTGAAGAGCTGTAAACATACGTATTACTTTGTTCTTTTACTGACGTTTTCGTTGTGAGTTTGAATAACATTAGATTTTAAAGTAGTGATAATTATAACGTGGACTAATGAGTTTACTGACCGATGTCTGCCGTGGCTCCCACTATCCCCGGTTGGTGATCATTTCGATACTGTTTTACGAGTAAATCCTGGCATACCTGTATTAAATTGTATTAGAATACTAATTAAGAATGACACTTAAAGAACTGTGATTAGTTTTAACAATTTAATATTTTCTTGAAGAAACGTAATCCGTCAAAATTTATCGACCTATTTTCATTTTGACATTGCACCGCGTGACGCGTTGTTACTCAAGTTAGAAATGGAAATTTAGGATCAACGCATTTCCAATGAATTCATAATTTGCATACAAAGCACTTTTGAATATAACTGATTATAAGTAAAGTTTTAATTAAGTTTATTGTTAAGACAGGTATTGAGAACATTGCTGACTATCTTAACATGTTTTTCAATAAAATATAATTTTGAGCAATGCATAATTTCAGAATATTAAGTGCTGCGCTGAATATATAGATGATATTTCATTATATAAAGTAGTTGTTTAGACATCGATTTCTATTTATTAGTTTTTTTGTTTTGATACACAATTGGGTTAAATTGTATTTACTATTCAGAATTCATATTATGACCTTGATCTAAACTATCGTTAATAATAGTTTCACCTTTTAAAATATTTATTTTCTATCCTTAGAGTGAAATTTACTACTATTATACCTAGTTGAAACTAATTCTATAAGATAGTTGACGCATTTATACACTATATTTATTTACACTATAATTTTGGATAATATAATAAAACCTGATAATGAAATACAACCTTATAGATAAGAGTTTGTTATTATTTATATAAACAGATTAAACAATTCGTCTTTCTAATTTGCTAATCAATACCATTTTTTTCTTGTTTCATATATTTAAATATCCTGTTTGTCCTTCAGTTCTAGTTATCATAAGTTGTATTAACTTTAGTTGTTTGAAAGTTTCACAAAATATTGGTAGAATTAATAAAGCTTTAAAATCAAAATAATTTTTGTTTTTGCAATTTGAATTATATTATATATTGAAAAAGAAAATAATAAAATTAGGTTAATGAAATAACTAGATATAAAAGTAACTTTTTTAAAAACTATAATAATAAATGTAAAAATAATTTATTAATACCTATTATAATTTAATATTTAATTTCAATAAAATACCTCCTTGGAGCAAAACCTTAAACAACTGCTATTTTTATAGGGGCTGACCCAGCAAAGGATATACAAAAACGCCGTGCTGGCAGTGTTGGGTGAGTTTCTAGATGTTATGCTAGAATAAAGGTTAAACATTCATAAACATTACTCATTGACTTAACTGCAATGACAAAACTTACATATCTTATACACTCTGTTTAGAAATCATCATTGCCACAAACTTTCTTTTTATGAGTTTTTGAGATTTTACTAACTTTTTTTATATAATATACTGTTTTCTGTGCATTTCTTCCACATTTTTTACTGCTTTGTGCCCAGAACCTTAAACTGAACTTAAAAACACAAACTATTACTAAGGAATTGGGCTACAGAAGGTTTCTCAAGTATGGCAGTAAATATTAAAATAGGAAGGAATTAGTGTTAATTCCTTTCAATCAAAAATAGTTATGCTATATAATTCAATTTAAATAACAATTACCCAGCTGTACTACAATAATCTTAGTTAGCCATAATGATAAATCATTTTGTTATTAGTCTTAACTCATTTACGAATAGTTATTAATCTGTCAAACACCAAGCGGTCACCGGTGACCGCGACCTATTGTTCTTTAATTGTGTCTATAAAACCGGTACTCGACGAGTTAATTTATTGTACTTGTTCAAAAGTGCTTTGTGAATCATGTTTTATGAATTTAATTATATTACGGAATGTTGTTTCTTTGTATTGTTTCCTCATCTTTGGACTACAGTTCCTATATTTTACAATTTTATATCAGGTTAATTTAAATTTAATTTCCTTGTCCACTTACAAACAAAATTTGTTTATATTACACTAACATTTATTTCGCACAGTATTCACCGAAATATTAAAAAACCTTGTTTATAGGTCAGATGAAGACGACGCAAGTGGTGGGAAATATACAAGGATGGAGGAGGACAACATTCAGGACAAGGAGAGATTCGCAAGGTTAATTTGTTTTATTATCTACTTTATTTGTTTTGTTGATTTAGTGGCCCATTTGTGTAATGTTTAATTTTCTGTTGTTCCAAAAGATTTATTATGGCTGTATAGTCACTAGGTGATATTTATGTTCAACAGTGGATGTCTTGTCACTGAGATGACAATGACGATGGATCTTTGTATTTTTAATTGTGTTTTATGTTGGTAATCACTGCCAATAGATGAATAAATAAGTAAATAAGTGCGGGAGAGCTATGCTTTGGCACGAGTGGGCCGGCTCGACCAGAGTAATACACGGCCTCACAGGAAACCGACGAGAAACAACGCTTGCGTTGTGTTTCGTCGTGTGAGTGAGGTTAGCGGAGGCCCAATTACCCCCCGCCCCCTTCCCAGTATCCCCAATTCCCGAATCCTTCACAATCCTCAAGTTCCCAATTTCCAATAGGCCGGTAACGCACTTGTAACGCCTCGGTGTTTCAGGTGTCCATGGCCGGCGCCGATTGCTTACCATCAGGTGATCCGTCAGCTCGTTTACCGGCTTATTTCATTAAAAAAAAATTTACACTTGAATAAAACAGAAGAAAGCTGGGTTTTTTATTTTTAACTTTTAAAGTATTACCAAACTCAAAGTGTTATTTACACCTTACAAAACTACGTACCTATTGTGTTTTAAAGCTTTTTGCGTCGACTAAATACAATGAATAGCTTGTCTAAACAGTTTGCGTGTATAGTAAGTAATTGAATACAAATCTTTTCATCAAGGTTATGATTTTCCCGTAACTAACTACAACTCATTACTAGGCTACTATGTGATGATTGAAAACGTGTCTTATCACGCGACAAGTGCGCGCTCTTTCTCTTGAACTTATTATTATAAATAATCAATATTGTTACTTTGCGATAGATGTACGTATCGTACATTGAATGAGTTTGTAAACTGGGTCTTATTTCAAGATTTGATTTAAATTTCATCAATATGTAAAAAAGTACACCATGATATAATTGTTCGTACAATATGTAAAATGGACAAGTAATATTCGTGGTGGCGAAGGAAGCGCAGTCGTAACTCGCTTTTCTGCTTGCTAGAAGTCAAACACTCAATCATCAAACTGAAATAAAGAAACAATTAGTTGGCAATTAACAGTTATTTCCTGTGGAGAAACTTGGCCTATTGTTTGATTGCTTGCAAATACAGTAAAACCCGCTTAAGACGATTTCGCAGGGACCTTACCAAAAACGCGTCTTAAGCGAGAAAGCGTATTATGCGGGATAGGGAAAATAAAAAAGTACTACTTATTATGATGTAATATGTTCTAATTTTTGTAATTATACATTTATAAATTACGTTAAATACGTAGTGTAATTAAAATTACAATTTTTAAAATAATCACTTATTTTGGTTTGACAAAAAGATTTTGATGCATTAGTAATTAAAATATTTTCAACATAATTCAACTTTTGCAGTGCGTCTTCGCTTTGATCCATAGAAGCTACATAGCGTCTTAAATCATAAACAGCTGATAATGCCTGGGCGTTTGACAAAACCGGAGTTGACTCATCTTCGTCTTCATCATTATCACTTAGGGCTTCGTTTTGTGTGTTGTTCACATTCTCAATAAGATCTTCAATTGATTGAATTTCGTACGGTGCTACATTGTCATCAATAGAAGAGTATCCAGGAAAACCCTGCAGTATCTCGGGTTCTTCTTCTTCCAACACGACGTCAACCACGTTGTTCTCTCGCTGCTCGGCGTGTATTAAACGGGATGACGAATCGTATTAAGCGTTAAGAAATGTATGAAAATATATTTTAAGTTGCAGGGACCGACGTAAAATGGCGTATTATGCGAGAAATCGTATTAAGCGTGATCGTCTTAACGCATTCAGTGCCCATGACGCGTCTGTGCGTTTTGTGACACGACGCTATGTGCCCGGGACTCAAATATGCGTTCTATTCATTTGACCCTTTTTTTACCTGCTGCCCGTCGACGCGTCCGAGGGTCTATTGTTTCGAAACCCATATTTACACATATGTACTTCCTTATCTGATTTCTTTGATAAAGGTCGTTACACACTTTGTACGAATTATAAAAAAAACTTATTCTACTACTACCAATGCAATTATCAATAATTTTGTTCAGCCGTTTCGAAATATAAATATACATAGAACAATTGAAAAAAGAAATATCCACGTAAGACTACGATCACCTTTGGTGGTATTTTTTTCAATGTTATCTCGATCATCTCTTTTTTTTCCAAGAAACCTAAAATTTCACATAACACATACATACGCACAATAGAATCACATTAGTTTGCTGATAACGGCAATACAATGCACGGCGGTGCCTTTGAAGATTTTAAATACCATATCCACCAGGCGCTATAGCTAACTATCGAAATGTTTTAGGATAAACCTATACGAGATAATAAGTACCTTACTAAATATCTATGGTGAAAGACTATAATTTATATATACTGGCATCGCGTCGTGACATACGTTTAAAAATCCAACATCAACCTCCTGTTTTTGAAGTTGGTTAATTAGTATACTAAATCCATCCCCTAAATGTAACAGAAGTTTTTCTGAAAACCGCATCAAAATCGGTTCAACCAATCGCGAGATAATCGCGTACAAACAAACATACAGGTCAAACTGAGAACCTCATTTTTTTTAAGTCGGTTAAAATACAACAATGTTCTAAATATAAACCTACTTACCAACTATAGAATTATTACGTTCATCCTTAGTTTATATTTAGATAAATTTTTCAATTTCACTACATAAAATAAATAATCTTATGGATTATAAATTCCATTACAGTGTGTCATGACCCTAACTTTTATCTACAGATACATAATATTCTATCGTATTTTCGTAAGTATATAACAAACGCACAGACGCGTCACGGGCACTCGCCGAGAGTCGAACGGACGCATATATGAGTTTCGGGCACACGGTGGGAGCCGTAAGAACGCGTATATGAGTTTCCGGCACACGAAAAGGGCAAACATTGAACGCAATAGTGCGTGCGGGGCACTGTAGGATGTCTTATAATTCGGGCACTGGAGAAAATCCACTGGGCAATGAATGCGTTAAACGGGTTCTACTGTATTACTGTTACCCAAGATATTAAACCAAGTATAAATTTATTACCTTGCTCTTTTAAACTCTTTTGCCACCTTTTCATCTCTCATAGAACCTTTGTAATAACTTATACTGATTACTGAAACAGTGTCATTCTTCAATTGAGTTGAATCTCCTAGTTTTTACATCTATTTTTTACGTACATACATAGCTGTATCTTATTTTTAGGTAGGTACGTATTAGTAATTCACTAACAGTTACCTATTTTATTTGCAGCCGCGAGAACCATTGTGAAATTGAACGTCGCCGAAGAAACAAGATGACGGCATACATTACGGAACTATCGGATATGGTTCCAACATGCTCCGCCCTAGCGCGCAAGCCAGACAAACTAACCATACTGCGTATGGCAGTAGCCCATATGAAAGCCTTAAGAGGTACTTAAGTAACAATATTATCAATATCCAGACGGCGATAATCTTTCAAGCTTTCTTAGACAAGTTTATTAGATAATTGTTATTTCATAAAATGTGTATACTCAGTACAAAATGTAGGCTACTGCCTATACACATGAATTTTCAACAATTAGAAGGCAGACGATTTTTAACCAATTTGTATGTTACAGGCACTGGCAACACTTCGACAGATGGTACTTACAAACCGTCGTTTTTAACTGATCAAGAACTGAAGCACTTGATTCTGGAAGCAGCTGATGGATTTTTATTCGTTGTCAGTTGCGACACTGGACGTATTATTTACGTCAGTGATAGTATAGCTCCAGTATTGAACTACTCTCAGGTAACTATCAGCAATGTAATGGAGTGATTACATACAGGGTGCAGACTAAACGCTTTCGAAACACGTCGACAGGTGATGGTAAAAAACAAGATTTATTTTTGTAAACGTAAGGAATTAAATGTTTCTTTTATGTAATAATAGTTCTAATCGACTGGTCAAAGCCGATGTTGCATAATAACACGAAAACAAAAACGATAAAAATTTTAGTAACAATTTCGTTTTGTCAGCGTTTCGGGAGCTTTCCGTTTACATGTAAAACGCATTTTTTATCAAATTCCTGCAATTTTCTTATGAATGATACCAATACAACCTATTTTATTTTAGGGTGAGTGGTATTCTTCTTGCTTATATGATCAAGTACATCCTGACGATGTAGAAAAAGTTAGAGAACAGTTAAGCACTCAAGAACCGCAGAACACAGGTCGCATATTAGATCTTAAGACGGGAACAGTGAAGAAAGAAGGTCATCAATGTAAGTGAACTTTACATTTGCATAGAAAGTAGATAATTCGCGTCTATTTTATGTATATAAATATCATTGCAGCGTCTATGCGTCAAGTGATGGGCTCCCGTCGAGGTTTCATATGTCGTATGCGTGTCGGAGGTTCTGCGGAAGGCGCTCACCTAGGAAGACTGCGTGCACGCAACTCGTTAGGTCCTTCGCATGACGGTCATAATTATGCCGTTGTCCATTGCACTGGATATATAAAAAATTGGCCACCTACAGGTAACATGTATACCAGTGAAAGAGTTTTCTTATATATCTATATAGGTATTTTAACTAACTGTAATTCATAAACCATAAACTATAATTCATAACCATGAGTAGTAATTGCACAGAATTATCATGTCAATGTTAAAAAAGTAAAATTATTATTTTGAAGTGAAATATTGATGAACTGTCAATATTACTGTGATCATGGACACACACGCATTATTACCTACTGCTACTTTAATATCAGGTTATTTAAAGTACCTAAAACATTTACTATGAGTTCTTTGACTAAATGAAGTATTAAGAAACATAGTTTTATGTATGTTGGGACATCAGATCTGTTTCCAGGTATGCAGATGGATCGCCCTATTCAGGAAGAACTTGACACGTCTCATTGTTGCTTAGTTGCTATTGGAAGATTGCAGGTAACGAGTATTTCAATCTTCTTATAGAAAACGAGTAGAAAATGAAATGTTAAAATTAAATCAACTTTTTATTCTGGCAGGTGACATCTACACCAAATTCTTCAGAGAACAGTTTATGTAGTGGAGGAGTAGAGTTTGTGTCGCGGCATTCAGTGGACGGCCGCTTCACGTTCGCAGACCAGCGTGCAACGCAGGTGGTTGGGTACGCGCCTGCCGATCTACTGGGGAAACTATGCTACGAATTCTATCATCCCGAGGACCAACAACATATGAGAGATAACTTTGACCAAGGTAACCTTTATACACTTCATCTACTTATGTCACTTTATTTTCTATCTGTACAATGTAAGCTAATCTATTGTGTTTTTTCTTCTCAGTATTAAAACTTAAAGGACAAATTATATCGCTCATGTACCGGTTTCGCACGAAAAACAGAGAGTGGGTTTGGTTAAGAACTTCTGCCTTCGCCTTTTTGAATCCTTATAATGACGATGTCGAGTACATTGTTTGCACAAACATGTTGGCTAAGTAAGTAGGAACATTTTTCGTAAAGTTTAAAATTAAAAACATATAGTATATAAAATTGTTTTAACCAACATAAATTATTTTATTATTAGCCGGTCATTAGGTAGTACTACTGGAGAACCTGCTCCGGAAGAAAACTACGACTACCATTTACGGCATCGTGACGTGTACCAAGCTCAAGCTCCGAATCTCCATCAGCAACACCACGCTCCACCGCCAGGTATTTTAATGAAAATTATTGATTGTGTTAATTAATTTAGAATTTTGTAAATTTTTTTCATGGAAGTGTTTTCAGTCTGAAATTAGACATTGCAATGACACTCTAATACTATGTGTGTTATTAGTGACATTGATGTTTGATGTGAAATGTGAAGTGAGCGGAGGCGGCGGAGTGACGGCGCGGTCGCCGGGCGAGGCGGGCGTGGCGCCGGGCGCGCCGGCCGCGCCGCCGTACGCGCCGCACTACACGCCCGACTACTCGCCGCACCGCCCCGCCAACACGCCGCCGCACACCACCTGGACCACGCTGCGCACCGTACGTACCGGCTCTACATGCATTATCTATGATGATAGTTGATTCTTTAGCATTTTATCCGATTAGCCAATTACTAATAATTACCTCAACAATTTCCATAAGTGCCTAAAAATAAGTGTTGCGAAAAAATAAATATAGTGGTATTGGATGCATATTTTACAATAAATGGATACATGCAGAGCGGTGGCGCCGGCGGCGAAAGCTACGCGTACAGCAGCGAGGCCGGCGGCGGCGCGGGCGCGGCGGACGCGTCGCCGGCGCGCTCGCCGCCCGCGCCCGCCTACCTGCCGCCCGCCGCGCACTACCACCACAACCACCACCCACACCCCTCACACGGTCAGTTACAACTAAATTCTGCCTATTACTTTTTATTTCAGCAAACTAAGCTTATTTTAATATTAGAATAGAAAGCTGAAGAGTTTGATTGTTCGAACGCGCTAATGTCCGGAACTACTGGTTCGAATTGATTGTTTTAGTTAAATTGTCAAAATGTTCTGTCAAAAGGTAGTGTATATTGATCTCGGTCGAAGTAAGTATGGTGTGTTGCAGGCATGTGGTCGTGGCAGGGCGGCGCGGCCGGGCCGGCGGGGACGGGCGCGGCCGAGGGCGCGCATGCGCCGCACGAGCTTACCGACATGCTGCAGATATTGGACCAGAGCGGGACTGCTACCTTTGAAGATCTAAACATAAATATGTTCAATTCGAACTTTGAGTAATGCTAGTTGTAAAAATGTGTACCTAATTTAACTTGTGAATTTAAGAACTGAGAATATTTCGCTTCCAGCAATGGTGTTTATAAAGAGAAATGACGTTGTACGTTACATGTGTACACTCGTTTATATCATGAAAAATTGGTTTAATAATTGATCATGGATAATATTTCGATTTCACAGTTATAGATTCAGGTCAATTTTCTAAAAAACTGATAATAGATAAATCTCACAACATTATAAAATAGAACACAAACGACACTGTTAAGTACGTTTGATGGATGGTTGTAGACATAAAATAAAACAACAAAAGTCTTTCTTGAACTGAATTTTACTACTATTTATCGAAATATTAAATTTTGTGTGATGATGATTCTGCATAGTCGTTGGATTGAATATTACGTTAGCAAGAAAACATTTAAGTGATTTTTTTGTAAATAGTATTATCTGGCAGCTACCAAAGTTACTTGAACATAATGTAGAATACTTAATCGACTATACAGAATTAACTCAACATATCTTTTACTTACGATTTTCATGAAATCATGTGTTCATATGAATCATCATGAATCATATATTGAAATGTACACACATGATTTTCGTTCGAATGGTGCAACTATCAAGAATAAGCTTAATTAAAGTAGTTGTTTTGTATTAATTTTATACATAATAATTATGTTGGTTTTAAGTTATAATTAAGACTCATTTAGAAAATAGGAATACAAATAAGTATTACTTTATAGTTATAAAAATCTTTCGGTTGTAGTAACTTTAATCACCATTCCACTACACTACATACGTAAAATTCAACTACATGCTAATTGGGGCACTCTAAGGTCGCCTTTAAATTATCCGTAAACAGCCGCGTGACAGCGCGACGGCCGCGCTGCTTAGGCTAGTTTTAGAGGCATGCTGACCGTCGGCGCTGACAGTCGAAACTTATAAAAACTTTTATAAAGCGTTTTAGAATCTTGTACGTCGGTCAACGCTGACGGATAAAGCTACGGTTTGGTCGTCGTCTGTTAAACTACGCGCCGAACTATGAGCGCTGACGGTCAGCGTGAGACTAAAATCAGCCTTCATCATCCTTCATTAGCCTTCTTTAATACAATTGAATGACGCATGGTTGTAGCGCGGCGATCGCGCGTCGTACGTTGCGCAATTAATTTGAAGGCAAGCGAAGAGGAGCATAATGAATTAGAAATTGTAACGTAATACTCAACATACATCATATGTTTGCCAATCACTATTTTGTTTCTGCTACGAAACCAAAGACATGCGTGCGCCGTGAAGCCTTACGTCGAATGGTTTTGCTAGTTTTATTATTAGGTAGATGCGTCATTTTATTTGGAACTTTACTTTGAATGACAGCATGTCTAAGTCTGGTTCTGTTTACTATACATACTGAATACTACCTGGTAAAAATTAAACAAGAGTTATGGAGCCACCATTGTGATGTATTTTAATCGATTTCTCTCAATTCAAACTTTTTAACATTACCCTTTAGGTTCAACTTAAAAATTATACATTGTGTATAACTGTGACTGTGTACTGCATACCTTGGAATCTATTCTTTTAATTTTTCTAATTTGTTTGGAAAATGAGAGGACACTGCTTTGAACTTAATTGTTTTATATTTAAAACAACATGATTAAAATTCTTTACAGTTATTGCTTCATAATTCATTTCTAAAAGATAATAAGTAGAATACATTATTGCAGAATTACGATTTCCATTAATTATAAATTTCTTTTAATAAAGTTTTTACCTAATTTAAGATAATAATGGATTATATTTTTATGTAAGTAATGCATTTACGGTCGTATTTTCGTCGTAAATAAATCTTTATTACTTTAAATTGGTTGAATAGGTATACTTGAATTTTTTAAAATGAATTTTTCATTAAATATTAACGATATGAACATTAATTGGTTGTTTTTATATTATCCTTTGTGCGACTAGGTGTAAAACTAGACAACGCTTTGTCCATCTGTGGACATCGGACAGTGGCGTAACTTGCCTTGGCGGGGCCCCGTTAAAAATTGGTTTGGGGGCATTTTTTTACAAAAACTACTAATAACTTTTGTCAAAACCGGAAAACTTTCCAGGGAAAGGAAAGCCAGCAATGACCACCCAAATCTCTGAAAAAAATTTATCCGTCCATGCGCCAAACATCCTGTACAGATGGGCGATTTTCCAGAAACTCAAAATGGACGACCACTATTTATAAATTTTTTGGATAAATAATTAATCGAATAAAAATACTCAGTAAAGTAGAAGTAACTACTCAAAATATTCTTATGGGAAGTCTCAAGTCAGCGCTGACTTCATTTCGCTGTACTGACTTCAAATCAATTTACATTGGTGTTTTGGAGTTAGCGTTGACTTGACTTGCATTGTTTCGAAGTCAGCTTTACTGACCCTGTGTAAATCTGCCTTTAATGAGATAGGGATTGTGAAATGTATTTAAGCTGCAACAAATTTCAAATATGTGTATGTTGGAAGGTGAATAGCTTATCAAGTCGTAAATCGGAGCATCGGACATTTTAATGAGTTACCGGGGCTCCGGTTTGGAGCAGGAGTAGGAACGGGGTGGATCTTAGTTAGTAAGAGTCCGATACTCCCTCTCGCTTCACCAAACGTGAAAGAAGGTCATTGGATAATTTACCCCCTTAAACAGATGATAAAATAACCCCATACCCAGACAACAAAAAAGTATACGGAAATGTCACCAAGGCGACAGGTGTCAGTGTCACAACTACTGTCTACGATGTATACGAGCTGTCACTGCTTTGTGTCAAATATGTCAATATTACAATTAATTAATTATTGTAAAATACTGAAGTCGGCGACAATCTTTATCTACTAATAAAAATTTAAAACTAATTAATCGTATGAAGCTGTTCGATTTAATTTTAGGTGTTCGTATGATCTACTTAAAGGATTAGAATCGTGAAACAGCCTTAAGAAACATGGCTAGACTGGGAAAAACTGCACAAGAGTTCATTCAAGATTCGTTTTCACCTATCATCGCTGTTCTGTGTAGCCCAAAAGTTGAAAATGTCGTATCTAAGAATAATTTATCTTTTACTGAGTTGTTGCAACCGTTCGCTACTATGGATTGGGAAGGTATAACTAAATTCTTGTGTTACTAAAGCTATGTATAGAATGGTGTTTTGCTTTTGATGAATTTTACTTAATTGAACTACTTTCAGTGTTTTTAGATAACAACAAAATCTAATAATAAACATTAAACTTTCCTCTTCCACAAAAACCTACATGTATAAAGAGTTCTATCTATCATTATCACACCCATATCTGGTTACAAACAGACGCCTGTGCTGCAGACACAGATAAAAACAAAATGATGACCATATCCAGTCAAATCAATCAGTTTATGACCACTTTACATAAATATCAAACAAACAACCATAATATCCTCTATACAATTATGAAATACGAAATGGTTAAAGAAAATACCCACATAATAAATTTCAAGGATTGAGTGATTGAGGATACATTTTTGGAGAAATAAAAATTAAAAAAATATTAATAATAATAATAATAATAATAAGCCCGCAGGGCACCTTGAGGCGAGGTGACGGGCATTAGCGATCCCGCGGGCTACCATCATCCCGAGTGCTCCAGGGAGAAGTCACCGTTCCTTCTTCTCCGGCTTGCCTTAATTGGCTGGCTGGAGTGAACGATGACAAGGAACAGGTCTCCCACCTCTGGCTTGCCTTCATTGGCCGTCCAGAGTGGAGTCGCGAGAGCAGTGATCCTGCTCGGAGGGTAAGAAACTATTCGTAAGTCGCGAGTGGGCCAGGGATGCAGGAGGCTTCGGCTGGAGCAGATGATCTGAGTAGAAAGCGGTGGTAGTTTCTTAACCCTTCAGCCACTCACATTCTCGTTGCCCCTTTGTTGCTATATCTAGCAGCCATTCCCGGGGCCCGGTCGGTGAGTTGGCGAGTCTCCGCCTGCCATTTTTACGTGTAATAATTACATTGTTTCGGCAGGTGCCATAGTCATCCATAGTTCCCAATTTTCCAGTCCACAGCAACCCATCCATAGCCCTATCTTTTTTTTTTCCATTATCCTCAATAGTTTTACACTAACCGGAGACTGTCCTTGGGTGCATTTCCATAGTGCATACAGGGACAGTCGCCGGTTTGTGTCTCCATTACATTTATATTAAAGTTGTCTAAAGGGCCTCTGCGCAGTTGGCTTCGGCCCCTCGCATGCCTTCCAAATGACCGGGACCCTGTGGTCCCGTGAATGGTAAAGACACACATAATAATAATAATCTTTATTGTACACCTTAAATTAATAGAATATACATGTAATGTTATAATAAAGAATAGTAGGGTACAAAGGCGGCCTTATCACTAAAAGCGATCTCTACCAGGCAACCTTTGGGTGAATGGAGTACTATTGTATGAAAGTGGAGGTTGTTCTAGGTGTACTCAGGTATCTACTTATAAATTATATATACAAGTAAAATATATATTCTCTAAATAAAATAATATATATTTACATACAACATATATAATATATACCTAAAACTATATATATACATGCATAAATACATAAATAAAATATAGTATGAACAATGAATAGACAACAGTAAAGAAAAAACAAAGAGAGAAAAGAAATAGTAATGGTAAATTACAACGTGGAGAGATAATGCTTTTTCACGAGTGCTTTGAATGCAACAAGTGACTCTGCTTGTCTTATAGAAAGTGGCAGAGCATTCCACAGTCGAACAGCTCGAACTGTAAAAGATCTGTCAAATGATCTGCTCGCATGCTGGGGCATTTCAAGCTTCATGTCCTCCGATGACCGTACTGGTCTAGAATGTGTGTCATGGAAGAACTGGAAACGTTCTTTGAGATAATGAGGGGTAGTAGGATTGAACAGCGTACTGTAGAGTAAAGATAAGATATGAGTATCCCGGCGAAGGCGGATCGGCAGCCACTTAAGCTTAGCACGATATTCGGAAATGTGGTCATATTTGCGTAAACCAAATATAAACCTTATACTGAAATTTTGGAGTCGCTCAAGTTTGTCCAACTGCACTTCGGTGAGATCCGGATAGCTAATTAATGTAAACATTAAATGGCAATTGAAAGTTTTATAATGTTTCAGGGCAATTCAAAGATTCAAGTGGTAATACATGTTCTATAAAGAATTGGAAATTAATTATAAGAGATGTGAACTGGAAGCCACTACAGCCTACAGAGGCAAGAAGACAGTTAAATAATGCCGTGCTACATAACTATCATGACAAAATTGTATCCCTTGAAATAGGTAGGTATTGTAGTGTTCCACATTATATATAATTATATGTTATGATGAATATATTGTGTTATGATTATTTTTTAAATATTGAAACCAGTGTAGAGAAGTAATGCAAGTGCCCAAAAGCCATTCCTTTACTTTGTTTTATCTACCAACTGTGTATTAATTATTCTGGCTTACTTTAAATACAATGAAAAAAAAATGTATTGCTAATGTATATAAGTAATGTGTTTTAATAGTGGCAACATATTATTGCAGATGGGCGAAAATTTGATATTCCCCAATCAACACACTGGTTTGATGCCTGGAGAGAAACATATTTGGAAGTACAATTTCCTTCAGACCATGAATTCACAAAACACTTCATATCTTGTATTATAGTTGGAACAACATTAGATGATAATATAATAGATACTTTTAATAGCTTAAACCAGCAATATGCTATGTTACAAAATGTGGCTCCTCCAAAATTACCCAAGTGGTTCAACAATAGTGTGTTAAAGTCTTATCTTCTTCTTCATGATGTATCTGCAGTGCCTAAAGAAAAGTAAGAATCATTTTCAATAAAATGTAATATTCTTTTGTGTATACTTTTGCACAATTTATTATATTTTTTACAGAGGAGATGCTGCATTTGAAACTCTGAAGCAAACATTTGGAGCAACCAACTGCTTTATGTTACCAATTAATTCTAAAAGTACATTAGATCAGAATGTGCCAACTGATTTGTGGGCTCAATTTGTAAAAAGGTCTTCTCAAGGAAATGTAAGTAGTTACCATTAACTTCTCTTTTTTATTACTATGCTTAACCATATATTTACCAAAGTGTTTATATATGATTAATATACTTAATTTCCAGAATGAGATGTCAACATCACTAACAAACCTACCCACTACACCGGCTGAACCTCAACCAACATTCCCCATAACTGTAACAAACATTCAAGGTTTATATCAATTTGTTTTATCAATATATAAATACTGAACATAACATAAATAGTGAAAAGTGGCTGTTACATTGTACAGTGGCATAATGTACACCCTCCCTATTCCCTTCGGGGATAAAAGGTGTGATGTTATGTTATGTTTTATCATTCATGCACAATTGTGCCATTAGTTTATAAAGGTGTGTTTCTATTGTTTTTAAATCACTCTTACCTGTTTTCCAGATGAGAACAGTGCAGCAATGTCAGCAATGAATGCAGACACTTCTCATCCTCTAACAACTACAGAAACTGATGTTTATGATAATGCAAATAGCTTGCAGGTTGTAAGATGTGCTTATCGTGAATTATAATATTTGATAAGTCAAATAAATTATTTATTACTTGAAGAGAAACTGTGATCTTTGATTTTGTATCACAGTGTTTTTTTCCAGAGTAGAATTGAATAAATAGATACTCGTCTAGATAATTTTTATGAAGTAAAAAAATGTAGCTTATTAACGGTGATTAATACATAACTTTTCATTAATGTTTCAGACCCATTCCTTCTCTGGTAGTTCGGAAAGTATGAATGTAGCTGGCAAAGGTCTGGATTACTCAACAGAAGTTCATGGTACAGCTTTGAATTCAAATGATATTGAGGGTATCAAAAAATTTCTGCAAGAATATGCTTCAAAAGCATTGTTGCCTTATATGGAAAAGCAAATATCGCAGCTATCTGAAGTTGTAAGTTATATTTGGTTTTAGTTTTTTACTCCCACTTTCTCAAAAGCTTATTAAATTAATTAAAACTAACACATGTCAGACGCCATGGTTATCAAATCAAACAACTTATACTATTTGCCTATTCTTAGCATGGCCTGGAATCGAGAAATTGCCACCACTCTCGACCAATAAGAAATCAGTTAGTACTCAACTGTTTATACTATTGAAATACCTACCGTAAAATGGGGTGAATAGAAATCGCGGGGTGAATAGAAACAAACTTGGGAATTTGATTAAGTTGTCTCTGGTGGGTCTATGGGCTATCAGAGAATATTTATTTCCACTATTTATTACACGGCAACATTTTGCCTTTATGCTGGCTACACACAATTTTACGTCAAGTGTAATGACATGAAGAAAAAAGCGGTTAAAGTGAACGTGTGCGTACAAGTGATTTTAGGCTGCGTAAAACTTTTTATTAAACGTAAGTTTTTCAGTCTTATCTCCTAGCGAATTTGTGTGTTTCATTAGTTAAGTTGATTATCTTTTACGAATAGAAAAGTGAGTGTCAATATTCAAATGTATCTTTCTTATTTCAAGTAAAATCAGGATGCTATTACTTTTCCTTGAATTCGAGGTGAATGGATACGAGTGAGGAGTGAATAGAAACGCCTTTAGGGTGAATAGATACGCAGAAAGAGGTGAATAGATACGAGTGAGGGGTTAATAGCAACGGGACAGGGGTTAAAAGAAACATGATTTTTAGGGTTGTCAATCGGCTGTCACTTAAAAAAATAATCATATTAATTAGTAGACAATCGCTAACTATATTTAAATATTTATTTTTTTGGCTGTCATCTGTTACCGTTATCCGTTTTACTAAAATGCTGAACAAATTTTAATGAAATTTGATACAAAGCTTGAACTCAAATTAAGGACATCTGGTTCTTTTTTAATATACGGCTGCCGATAAGCGATAAAATAGTTTAAATTGTTCAATTATGTTATTACTAGTTTTTGCCTGTTACTTGTTTGCAAAAGTGTCGTTTACCATGTATACGTACGAAACCGAAGTCAGATAAAATGTAGCCTGTGCTGTGTGTGTGTGCGCGAGGGTGTGTGTGTGAGTATGAGTAAGTGTGTGTGTGTGTATGTGTGTGTGTGTGTGTGTGTGTAAGTGTGTGTGTAAGTGTGTAAGTGTGTGTGTGTGTATGTGTGTGTGTGTGTGATGTGTGTGCTGTGTGTGCCTGTGTCCTGTGAGTGTGTGTGTGTGTGTGTGTGTGCGCGCGCGCGTGTGTGTGTGTGTTTGTGTGATTTATGTTTATTGTTCAGTAAATACTTGATATTTATTTTATACAGGTACACAACATTGCGCTGCACTCATCATGCCAAGAATTTATAAACCCGATCCTCGAGGTAAGCGGTATAAAAAATACCCTAAAGAACTTATTGAAGAAGCTGTTCGGGAATACAACAAAAATAGTGATTCCTTAACTTGCATTGCCAAAAAATTTGAAATTGACAAGTCTGTCCTTTATAGGCATACTATTAAAAATTTAAAATCACAAGGGGGGCAGACAGTGCTGTCAAAAGAGGTGGAATTGTCATTCATTAAATATATTAATGTCTGTGCTGAATGGGGCTATCCCCTAGAGCAGTATGATTTAAGAATACTAGTCAAAAATTATTTGGATAAATTGGGTATTACTGAAAAACGATTTAAAGATAATTTGCCTGGGCCGGATTTTTCAAGAAGTTTCTTAAAAAGGCATTGTGATAAAATATCGGAACGAGTTTCGCAGAATATTAAAAGAAACCGAGCTGCCGTCTCTTCTGAAATTATAGAGGCGTATTTTGAACAATTGAAAATATCGATTGCTGGAGTTCCAGCCAGCAATATCATTAATTACGATGAAACAAATTTGGCGGACGATCCTGGCCGAAAAAAAATTATCACCAAAAGAGGTACAAAATATCCAGAAAGGGTGATGAATCATTCCAAAGCTGCAGTATCAATTATGATGGCCGGTACGGCTGCAGGAGAAATGTTACCCCCATATGTAGTTTACAAGGCCCAAAATTTGTTCGATACGTGGACAAAATCTGGTCCAAAAGGATCTCGGTTTAATAGAAGCCAATCTGGCTGGTTTGATTTAAACATTTTTGAAGATTGGGTGACCTCTATGATTCTACCGTTTTTTGAAAATAGGCCTGGTAAAAAATGTTTAATAGGCGATAATTTATCCTCCCACCTTTCGATTGATTTAATAAGAAAATGTCAGGAAAAGGACATACATTTTATATTTTTACCAGCCAACTCCACACATTTGACGCAACCGCTGGATGTTGCTTTCTTTAGGCCAATGAAGATAGCATGGCGAAACATAATATTACACTGGAAAAAAACTGATGGTAGGAATCAAGCATCGATTCCGAAAGGTTGTTTTCCCAAATTATTAAATAAACTAATGGACGCTCTAAAAGAAAATGGTCCAGCTAATATTATATCTGGCTTTAGGAAAACAGGGATATATCCTTTTAATCCTTCTGAAGTTTTGAAAAAATTGCCTAATTGGATCGGTGAAATTAAAGAAACCGAAACTGTTGATGAGACAGTATTAAATTTCTTAAAAGATATGCGATACGGGACTGGTAATATAGTTGAACCAAAAAAAAAGAAAAAGTTACAAGTTCAAGCAGGAAAAAGTGTGTTATGTTCAAGCGACGAGGACTATGTTGAGACTGACCGAGAATACGTGTCTTGTTCAGACCTAAAAGAAAAGAAGAAAAAGCAAAAAGAAATTAAAATAACAGACAAAGTCGGCAAAGGGAAGGGTAAAGGAAAAAAATCAAAAACCAATAAAGAAAGTGATTTCAAAGAAAACGATCCACCGAAACCTGAAAATCAACTTGATGAAGCAGTTCCAAGTTGTTCCTATGGAACAGATCCACCTGATCAAGAAAGCGCAAGTTGTTCGTATATTAACAATATAATCATTGAAAAAGCAGATACACCTAAGAAAGAACTTGCAAGTTATTCGTATAACATCAGTCCTTGCAATATAAATACTATGCCTGTAATTTTTGAAGACGATTTGGATTATGTAGGACACGAAACTGTTGTAAGGACCGATGAAGTTGAAGATTGTGAGAAGAAATCAAAAAAGATTAAAATTCTTTCTAATACCCTAGTAAGCAAATCTGAATTAAAGAAAATTTTAACAAATAAAACTGCAAGCACTTCTAGACGTCCCAGTTACTACAAGAATGACGATGATATTTTAAAAGATCTGATGGAATTAGATTAGAGGGTAATAATAACTATAGGCCGACCATTTAACTCGCGTATAGCCTGCGCGATACGCGAGTTAAACGGTCGGCCTATAGTACGCCATTATTTGATTTCCAAAACTTAACTCTAATGTGATTTTTATTATTTACTAGTGCCCGGTTTCCGAAAGGCCGATCAATGCTAAAATCAACTAACTAGGTGTCAAATCTCTTGTGAAGTCATCTGATTGGTTGTTGATAATTCAGTCAACCAATCAGATGACTTGACAAGAGATATAGATAATTGATTTTAACATTGATCGGCCTTTCGGAAACCGGGTGGAAGTATGTCTAACTCATTTTGTGATTCGTTGTGATGCGAACTTGATCTCAATCTAAGAAACATATAGATCCTAAGATATTTTGCCAAATAAGTAGTTTTTTTCGTAAAATTTTTATTGTTTATGTTGGAATTTGAAGTTGTTTTATTTTTAAATATCTTTAAACTTGTTTACTTTGTTCTAAGATAAACTAAACTAAACTTGTTCTTAGGTTTCCTAAGATAATAATACCTATATAACACATCTTTGAACGCACCTGCCTACATACCACAACACACCCACACCTCACCACAATACACTACACACACATCTGCAAAATAACTTCAACACTCTCACTCATACCAATAGGTATATTCTCTTATACACACTGTACTTACCTACTACAACAACTTAGGTAGGTACTTATAATAAAAATAAGTTTTGACAGCCCTAGCGTTTTATTTCTATTCACCCCTCTCTCGTATCTTTTGACCCCAGTTTCCAGGTAAATAGAAACGGGCCACATTTTCCTAAATAACAACTAATTAACGTATTTTTACATAATTTAAGCATTATTATTTGGCAAATTACAACGCGACTTACAATTAAAACATGTTTTATAACAACATGGATCAAAAAATTGTAAGAAAATCGGCTTGAAACATAAAAGTTGTGTCTATTCACCCCATTTTACGGTATTTAATGTTAAAATAAGTATTTTTTTTAATGTTGCCCCACACTAGGATTTTCTCTTGTGTCGTGGGTGCGTTTACAAACATACAATATCACATACACATGACATCCGTTTCCGTAACGCAATTTATGGATCACACAAAGAATTGCTCCGTGCGGAAATCTAACCCGCTATACGTTGTGCGTCAGCCGGTTGCCCATCCACCGCGCCATCCGTGCAGTCGTGAGAATGTTAGGTAATAAAGATGTTGAATTTAGTTCAATTGAAATTTTTACATGATACTATTACCACTACAACTCTAGTATCTTAAAGTATCACACGTCAATACATAGCTTTCTTAAATGAAACAAAGTATATTCACGCTCCTAGCAACTTAACTGTCACCTGCCAAGGCATTTAACTGTTGACTAGGGCAAGCGCGTTTACAAGTACATACAGTCTGAAGTGTGTGTTTGTTGCTATCTGAATTTAGGTTTAATCAGCCTTTCAGAAACCCAGTGTTATTGGTATAACACAACTCTTTTAATTTATATCTCTAGGCATCTCATTTTGATTTAAGTATTAAATAATAATTGAACAACTAGTCAATAAGCATCATATTGCAAACTTACAGGTTGCAAACAGGAAAGGTGTGAGTAGATCATTGCTATCAGCCACAAAGCGGTGGTTTGGCACTGGAAAGGCAGGAAGTACTACAGGCAACAGTGCTGTTATGTAAGTTACTGTAAGATTAGACATTATGTAGATACTGAAAACAATAAAGTTATAATGTTGAAATACTTGTAGATATACAAGTGACTGCCCAGAATTACAACTACGGCGATTAGGTGACCTGTGGTTCTTATGTCGGCAATGGCAACGAGCTTTTGACGCCTATCACACGGCAAAAAGAGAGTTCTATGCAGACAGTGCGTGGCTTTGTTACGCCGGCGCCCTCGAGATGGCGGCCATCAGCGCGTTCATGGCTGGAGATTCAAACCGCAAAACACATGGCTATATGGAAGAGAGTATAGTTACTTATCTTAACACCTGTAGGTAAGTATAAACATTATTCTTCTTATTTCAGGATTTAATTTAGAATTTCAATATTGGCTATAAAATTCAAATACATTGTATAAATAATTTCAAAATATTTTATTAATTTAATAAAAAAACGTTATAGGATGGTCCAGTATGCAGTAAGGGCGACTTTGCTATCCGTGCTATGCCTAAGTGGGTCAGGATTACACGGAGAGGCTGCTAAACAATTGATACGTATGACGTCAGAGGACAGTGATTTGCGCAGTGCCATGCTTCTTGAACAAGCAGCACTGTGTTTCTTATCCGGCCCGGCTTCTAAAGGCATGTGTAGAAAGTACGCTTTCCATATGGTGTTGGCAGGCCACAGATTTTCAAAAGCTGGACAAAAGAAGCATGCATACCGATGTTACAAACAAGCTTACCAGGTGCGATTATTGTGAACGATAAAGTAAATCGAATTATGACGAGTGCGGTCCGTGAACGTGTCGTGTTACGTCAGGTGTACGAGAGCAGCGGCTGGCGGCTGGCGACGGACCACGTGCAGTTCGCGCTGGGCCGCCTGGCGGCCGCGCTGCGTCTGCCGCGCGACGCGCTGCGCTGGCTGGCCGCGCCGCTCGCGCCCGCCGGCCACCAGCCGCCGCGCCAGCAGGACGCCTTCCTGCGCGAGTACATGCTCGCGCACCAGGTGGGTGCTCACGTCATTACGCTACATTTTACGAGTCTAACTATGATACTGATAATCATTTAGTAATGTAAATATGAGCCCATACCTAACAGCGGTTTTAATACGTGTACAGCAATGGGTGGAGAGCAGCCCAGAGCCCCGACAGGTACTGGAGACGCTGCCACTGCCGCTGGCGCTGGTGCGCGAGACGCGCGTGGTATGCGTGGGCCCGGCGCCGCTGGGCGCCCCGGGCCGGCGCCCAGCCACGTCGCTGAGTTTGGCGCCCACAGTGGAGGATGAAGGCCCCACCGCCCCTGCCACCTGGCGTACCCTCGAGGAAATGCTCCTACAAGTAGCGCAAAGCTCAGTGCCTATGATATTCAAACCCACCGTGGACCTTTACACTGATTCCACCGACTGCGAACCGCTTGTGCCTCAAGGAGGTTTGTAATTTAATCTCGTAGGTAATTAATGTGAAGAATGATATTATTCTTGACTTTACTAGACTTTAAATTTTATTATTTTCATACATAAACCCACCTGATTCAGCTTATTAGTATAAACCGTGTTATGACTTATAATTAATCAACATTCTAATGAAACCTCTCAAAAAAATTGTCTAATTAATATAATAAGTAATCGCTTAATGGTGCTTAGGTAGGTTTGTAAGAACCTTGTTTAAATTACTTTTCAATAAATCACTAAATGCACCATTATTCTCTTTTCAGAACCGATCCAGATCTCAGTTACTTTGTGGAATCCATTAAAGATTTCCTTAGTTTTAAAAGATGTAGAATTATTGTGGCGATTTGTAGTGACGAGTGATGACTCTACAACTGACCCTGAAGAAGAACTGAGCAACGAACAAGCTGTGTCGGCCGGGCAAGCTTTAGAGAGTAATGTCATAGTAAGCCAGAAAATAAAATCTGTGCTTCTGGAAGGAGATTGTAAAAAAGTATTAATTTTTACTGTCACCCCACTTAGAGTGGGCCGTATTAGTATTCACGGGTTGGCTTACAAGTAAGTGTGTGTTACGTATTTATCTTCAATCTGTCTAGATAATGTTTGTACCTCATCTGCCTAACAAAGTTTCAAATGATGAACAATTAAATACGTTATTTAATTGGGATCAAGTGTCTTACCATACACAAAATAGATTTTCCCAATAATAATTTGATTGATATTATTAGTCTGAGAGCAGTAGTTGCGCTTGCGCCTGCGACTACTTAACGAGTTACTTCTTTGTTCATATTATTATAATATGTTTATTTATAGACTTATCAATACTGGGGAAGGCAGTACTGAAAATGGCAACAACGTTGTAATATCAGGGAAAGTTAATCTAGTGTCTGATGGAAAGAGTCTTGATAAACGGTTACAAATTACTGTCATACCAGAAGCTCCTTGTTTACAGGCAAGTATTTTTAGTTAAACGGTATTTCTTTCAATAACTATTGGTTAGCAACTATTGGTATTTCACTAACAAAACGATAAAAAATTTACATGAATACGCCTATGTACCTATATGATACAGGACTAAACTAGTGTGGGCGACAATGATTTTAAAATGTTCGTAATAACGATGCTTGTATACTTTATGATAATAATGTTTCGTATTTTAGATGACGTTTTCAGAAATTAGTTCTGATATAATAAGTGGTGAAATGAGAACTGTTGATGTAGAGTTCACAAACGTGGGTCCCGTCGATATGAACGATCTCTTCATTGCTGTATCCCATCCTGATTGCGTCAATCTCATCACTGGCGATGAGGAGGATGATTTTAAAGTTTTGTATGATGAAAAGTACCGTGAACTACCGACATATTCAGGTAAATTATAATACCTAAATTATAATAATAATAAACTTTTCTTAAATTTCGTAAACAATGTTTTTATGTGCCAAAGCAACTGCTCTTTTCCGCACATGGATTTTCCCGTAACCCTTTTTCCATTTCTTGAACGTTTTCTGTGGTCTTTTATATTATACTGGGTCCCAGCTGAGGGTTATTTAAAGCAGAAGATGTCTTGCGGAACTTCTACACCCACGATCTAATCAAATTAACATTCGGTCTGTCGTTTGATCGCCGAATATTATAATGGGCACAAAACTGTCAGCGGGCAAAAATGTTGTCCTGTAAGAATCACCACTCGTAAATAACGTCTCCTTTGGGTAGGTTCGCACGGTGCTGCCCCAACCTCAAATCCGGAATCATGGTACATCGTATGACACTATTTCAAAAACATTAATCTGCAACCGGAGTCTCCGTATGAGAATAATATATTGTTTGTAGACGAGCGTGCAGCGCGCGCGGGCAGTTGGCGCGCGGCGGCGGCGCGGCACGTGCGCGCGGTGCGCGGCGGGCTGGCGCGCGGGCTGGCGCGCGGGCTGGCGGCGCGCGCGCGCCTGCAGCTGCGGCCGCGCGCGCCCTGCGCCGCGCTGCACCTGCTGGCCTACTACAGCACGGGTCTGCGCGCGCGACCCTACCGACTGCTCAGACATGTCTTCCGCTTCAAAGTGCTCGTGAGTACCGCATGCTACGTATTTATACGACTTCGATTGCTCGATTTGATCCGATGATGAGTCGATACTTTCTCTTACAGGAAGCTGTGGAGTTAGCGGTCACCCCGCGACGTAGTCTGCGAAATGTCGATGGAGAGGTTGTCGAAAATATGAGCCTCGCCGTTGAAGTCAAAAATATTTTTAACGAAAAGGGCGAGGATTTAACCGTAGAAGTGCTAGAAGCGTCACTATTGAGCCGACAGTGGCGTTTAACTGGGCTCGTTGCGGCCCGGGGCGCAGCCGATCCGCTAACTTCGCGCGAGAAACTGCACTTCGTACTCCGAGCACGGCGAATACTGTTAGAACTCCCGGAAGAGAAAGTCGAATATACCTGCGTCAAAATCAATGAGAACCACCCAGATGCTGTGGCTAATATTAATGAACCTCCATACTCTAAGTTTGTGGTTGATGGCCAACACTCGTACATTGATGCACCTGATGCAGCTTTAGCCCAAGAAATGTCTGGGAAGAGAACGGGATTGATACAATCTATGTTTGTTCTTAGGTGGAAAGTACATGAAAAAATCAATGGCAAGACTGCAGTCGGTCAACATTGCTTGTGGTTGGATTGTTTCACTAAAGCTATATCTCGAGAAAAGGAATATATTCCTGGAGAAGTTCCAATGCCGCTTGACGAATACGATAGCAAACTAGATGTACGCGATACTAACAAAAATAAAAAAGACAATGTTGTGATATTTAGATTGGAACATTCCAATTACATTAACCATAATTTTAATGAGATGAAGCTATGCTTGGTTCCAATTACTTTGAATCTTGTCAACTGCTACGGAATTCCTGTTAAAGTATTTATTGATATGACGAAACAAAAAAATAGGTAATCATTAAATTACACTTTATTATTTTATCCATTTATCAATACCTTACTTCTTGATCCAAGAATAAAATTAAAATGTTTCAGAGAGTTGTCTGGAGAGTTGGGATGGGCTGGTGCGCTCAGTTACGGAAACGACGTGGAAGCTAAAGAACTGGGTGTAAGCGTCAATCTAGATAAGTTTGAGTCTAAAAAAGTACAAGTACGAGGAGTTTGTGCTGCCCCAGGAACATATTTAGTTGGTTCTGCCTTCTCCATCTCCACTACAGGGGAAGACATAAATCTCAATGTTTCAAATATCTCTAACAATACATCTTTATTAGTAGTTGAACAAGTCGCTTAAATGTAAATCTACGGTTTCTGATATTTTCTTAGGTGCTGTTTACTTTAGCTGATAATTAATTTAGAGTTCTAGCTTTGATTATTTATTTAATGTGTTATCCTCTAAAATCGTAACTATATAAAAATATGTGTATGTAATTACTTGTAAATATTTACGAAAGCAATAATTATGGAAATGTTAAATACTTTGACTTCGTAAAAACCACGTCAAGAATAAAATGTTTTACCATTATCTAAATTTCTTTTAAAACATTACGAAAATTTAAAGATTTTAGAGATATGCCTGTTTATACTATGTACATACTAGACATACACAGTTTTCTAAGGTTAAAAAAATTACCATTCGTTAAAATATACCCTCACGTCTTTGAGAAAAAGAATACTTAGATATTGGTATCTCAAACTGTATTTATTTATTATAGTGCAAAGTATTCAAAAATGTTATTTTTTATATACTTACGCAAGTTAATATTATCGTGCTAATGGTAACCGTTTTAAGTATTTAAGTTATCCTTGTATTATTATTTTTTTCTAAAAAATAAAATTAATCAAGTTCAATGCCATTGAATATGTTTTTCACTGATTCATGGATCGACAAATACAAAACCCGTTTATATATATATAGGTAAATGACGTAATAGTTGCGTGAAATAGGTAGTGTAGATATGTATTTTATTGATATAAAAATTTTAATCTCACTCAACACATTTTATAGTTTAGTTCAACGACTATGCAAAGTAACTGCTTTATATAAATCTATAAACATGGTGCTAGCTTATATTTTACGTAAGAAGAATCATATTATTTTGTTATTATGTGGTAAGTTTATTTTCATTTTATAAATTCCGTAATAATAATCAAATATTGAGTCACACATAATTCTGCATAATTTCAAAATACTTGATGTTATTGAGAATTACCGAAAATTTAATACCCAATGATAATTATTCAACCCGGAATTAAAGTTGATAAAAGAGGCCTGAGCCTGAGAGTAAGTAAACTATTTGTTTCCCGCGTGGAAGTTGAATATACAACAAACTTTTCACCCCTATTTCGTCCTTCATAAGGAAAATTTCCAAAAATCCTATAAAATATACTATCTATTTATTTGTTTTGTGGCAATAACCGAAAATCTGAAATACAAAACTTGGACGGACTTTCATAAAACAATCCTCACCTATTTTGGCTTTTATTTAAATCTCTTTCATAATGTTAATACGAAGTGAATATACCTACAGTCTGTCTATTTAATGATGTAATTATGTGAGGTCGCCACTGTTGTGCACACAGCAACCCCTACAGTACGAATAAAATAATATTGATACTCGAGAACAATAAAAAAGTATCACTGTTCCATAAAAAATGTCTCAATGAGACTCCTCTATACTTATTTCTACTCATTGATGAAACTCTCTTGTGAGTCTTTCTGTACATATTTAAATTTGATTCTTATATATATTTTAAAGAAAATGTCTTATTGAAATGAAAAGCAATATTTGTTTTTGTGGGACTGCTATTTTTACAAGTGGCGAATAAAATCGCTCGATTGCAATAAAATGTTCATGAACATTTATTTCATTAATATTAAGCATGTATAAAATTTGAGATAAGCAGAACATTTTTAGGGATCAAACTAGGACAGAGATTTGGACCAAAATGAAACGCATTTTGTAAGTGGCGCTAGTATGTAGTAAGTGTATGTAAGTGTATGTATGTATTTTAAAATACATGGAAAAAAAAGAGATTTATAAAAGCACGAACGAGTGGCAATCTTTCTAGTCAGTAAAAGTGAAAGATGCCGTTACCCATATTACTAAATATATTTTATTTCTAAAATGTTGGAGATTTCTCCTTCTCGGGGTTGACCTGGTGAAAATGGGCACCGCGTCCCGCGACCCGCAGGAAAAACAATGCTCATAGCCCCCTTCTAAATTAGTTTCTAAATCTCCTTCTTCCTCTTCTGCTGACTACTTGACTAATGACACTGTCTGTGTGTGGTTCTGAATTTTGTGTGGGTGTAGCTTGTATGCCAGTTGTGGATTGCAAGCTATGTGTGATGTATTTCTAAATATATTTATATATCAAAATATTTTATATATAAATATATTTAGAAATAATTAGTATTTCACTTGATCAATACGCTGATTCCGTTTCATAATAATTAAATTTGTAGAACATAATGATGAGATAATAATGGTGAAAGGTCATAATGATGATATTTTTATTGGAAAATTTTCATTTATCAAAGTTTAAATTAAAATTATTGAATTATGATAATAATTTAGTAGATTATCAATTACTATATGACTAATTGCTGAACAGTCAGTAATTTTAACGTCCTTGTTATGCAGCATAATTTATATAGAATGCAATTTTTGTGCCATAGTGCCACGTCTAAACTAGATATTTCTGGACAAAAGAAACAACCTACTAATAATACGGATTTAGTTATTTTTGTAACCTTTAAAGTTTTATTTTTATTCCAATAATAATTATAAAAAGTATTTTATGAAAAATATGCTTTAATTATAATTATGTCAATAGTGAATAGTGAACTACGAGTAATATAGTGTAGTAGTTCAGACCATTATTAAACTTCGTTTGGTTGTGAATATAAAAATACGTGGCAACATTGGTAATTATAATGATGCTGGTAGTACTGGTAGGGTAGGTAGTAATTTTGTAAAGTAGTGGATAGGTGGGCGTCCATCTTGAAATTTTACTGGGTTTGAGCCGGTTTAGTTCTAATAAAAGTGTATTTTGTAGCTTGGAGTTCATATTAATCGTTAGATTTCAAGAAGTTTTATGTATGCCGAAACTATTTATTGTTTAAAATAGGATTAACTGCAGTTATGTTTTAGGTATGAACGTCTGCTAAAACATTTAATCGTTTGACGAGTAATGGCGTGCGTTTTTCTCTTTGAAGACACTTTCATATTTTATTCTATGTCGTCAGATCCTATGAATAGTAACAAATAACTCGTGTGTTCTATATTTGTGTAAATGTCTTCAATATTGAAAAACGTGCTTCAATAATTTTGTTAGTTGGACAGTAATCGTAGCTGGATGTCGTTTTTAGGTTATACATCACAATACTTTAATTGAATAGTGACTTGTAATCATAACCGCCTATGATTCGATTCGTCTGGTCGAATCATTATGCATGAACACATTGCAATTAACTGGAGTTCTTCACCGACATGAATGTTTGAAAGTGACGTAGAAAATATTTATTCGCAGTATCATTATTCAAGACATACGCGATTTCCGGAAAGACTATCGCAGATAAAAGCTTAAATTGGCGAAGGCATATGACGATGGCAGTACCAAGTAGAGCGAGGGTATATGCCGATGTCAACTCACAACGTCCGAGAGAATACTGGGACTATGAAAGCTATGTGGTTGACTGGGGCAACCAGGAAGACTACCAGTTGGTGCGTAAGCTTGGGCGTGGAAAATACAGTGAAGTGTTCGAGGCAATAAATATTACAAATAACGAGAAGTGTGTAGTTAAAATATTGAAGGTGAGTCGCAATATTACTTACTAAAGCCATAGAAGCCTTGTTCATCATTGTTTACATTATATGCATAATCTAATGAAGATGCCCTACTATGCTCTTCCTAAGAAATTATAGTGTTATCTAATTACAACATTTTATTTCAGCCTGTTAAAAAGAAGAAGATAAAAAGAGAAATAAAAATATTAGAAAACTTAAGAGGAGGCACAAATATAATTACTTTACAAGCTGTAGTCAAAGATCCTGTTTCTCGTACTCCAGCACTCATTTTTGAACATGTCAACAACACTGATTTTAAACAGCTGTATCAAACACTGTCAGATTATGATATAAGGTAAAACCATAATTTTTTTGATTACTTTGTTTAAAAACACTAAATGGTTAATTAAAAATACTACATGAATACCAAATTCAAGTTATATAATTTTAGCACTAATGTTTACTTTGTTACAGATATTATTTGTATGAACTGCTGAAGGCATTAGATTATTGCCACAGTATGGGCATCATGCATAGAGATGTGAAGCCACACAATGTGATGATCGACCATGATCACAGAAAGTTGCGTCTTATTGACTGGGGATTAGCTGAGTTCTACCACCCTGGTCAAGACTATAATGTTCGAGTGGCTTCTAGATATTTTAAGGTATCCACATTTTCATTATTTTAATTTAATTGCATACATTTGTTCAAATATGTTGTCAATTAAATGACTACTTAATGGTTGACCAGTTGTTATCATTAATCACCATCAATTTAATATAATAAAATTGAAACTATATTTATACTGATGTGGTATTTTAATATTTTGTAGGGTCCAGAGCTCTTGGTGGATTATCAAATGTATGATTATTCTTTGGACATGTGGTCACTAGGATGCATGTTAGCATCAATGATTTTCCGCAAAGAGCCATTTTTCCATGGCCATGACAATTATGATCAGCTTGTGCGTATTGCTAAAGTGCTGGGCACTGAAGAGCTATTTGAATATTTGGATAAATATCATATAGAATTGGATCCTCGGTTTAATGATATACTTGGCAGGTATGTAGTCATGTCTATTTGCTTTTAGGTAATGTGTGTTGGTATCATAATTATACTTATTGATATTTTTCTTCAAGGCATTCTCGTAAACGATGGGAGCGTTTTGTCCACTCTGAAAATCAACACTTGGTATCTCCTGAAGCATTAGATTTTCTAGATCGCCTTCTACGCTATGATCATTATGAGAGATATACTGCTCGTGAGGCAATGGATCATCCTTACTTCTGTAAGTTTTTTACTTTTATTTTGACATACTTACTATATTATAGGAAATTTTGTTGATGTTTATAATGTTGCTGTAAATTGTGTACTTCATATTAAGAGGCAGTATATTTGTTACACCATTTTGTTACAAAGGCATTCCACCAGTCTATAAACTTGAATGTAGTTGTTTTTGTGTATCCATTTAAACTAAACATAACATAACATCACGCCTTTTATCCCCGTAGGGGTAGGCAGAGGTGTACATTATACCACAGTACAATGTAACACCCACTTTTCACTATTTATATTATGAGTCCCATGTAATAGGGGGTGACCCTATTGCCATATACCGGGCACAATTCCAGACTCCGTGCTACTACTGAGAATTTTTAAAAACCCTGTAATACATTGTCCGAACCGGGAATCGAACCCGAGACCCCTTGCCCGGCAGTCACACTTGTGACCACTCGGCCAATGAGGCAGTCATTTAAACTATTTAAGTAAAATGAAAGTTAACTACTTAATTATTAACACAAAACACATTATTTGAATTTAATAACTTGCTGCAAATAGCTGTTTACAATCTTTACTACACACATTGTACTTATATCTTTTTTTCAGATCCAATTGTGAAGGAGCAAGGACGAATGGTTTCTTCCAATTCTCCAACTCCTAATGCATTGCAAGGACCAATAAGTACTACAGAATAATTGTTAAAAAGAGATGATAAATTCTCTTTATAATGTATTGATATGATATACTTGTACAAGATTCCGGAAGAAAACACTGTAAAAATAACACCAACAAGAGGCCACTGATGGTGTAAATACATGCACAGGGACAGTGAAGGACACCAATTCTGTTTAACAAACACTGATGTAATTCCAATGCTTGATAAATGGAATAATTTGGAAAGACAATATAATTTAGTGTTTAATATTAGTAAATCTGGTTTATTCATTGTTTTAAAGTGTTTTTATCTCGGTATAAACTGCTGACATACATTTGTGAAAGTGCTCGTGTACTCAAGCTGAGTAGGTATTTTGTGGTGGGAGGGGTTCAAATTGTCAAAGTAAAATCTGGAACATCCATTTTTATATGAAATTCGATAGTAATTAATTATTGAAAATGAGAAAATGCATCGAGTTTCATTGCACTTGATCTTTTGCATTTATTAACCTATGGTATTGATATTGTAATTACTTGTATAATATATTGGTAACACCTGCATACCATTTGCAAATACTGGTTAGCAGCTTTTCGTTGGTACTCTTACTTATTAAAATTTTGTATTTATGTAATAGAAGTAAAATGTAGATATGTGTGATATAAATACAAAATTTTAAGATGATTAATTAATCGTTTTCTTTTATTACGTATTTTATAAAAGAAACCAGCTAATTCTAACATTAATAGATATTGTCGGATTTAAACATTGTTTTCTATTAGTATATTTTTAATAAGTTATGTTAGCTGTCCTCATAAATATTATAAATAGAAAATCAAATCGTATCTTCAATTGGAAGGTGAGCCTCATTGAGTATAATTTATTTTATAGTGTGATAACTCCAAGTTGTTGCATAAAATTTTCTGAATAAACAATACTAACTTTGCCTGGAAATGTTTTGGATTATTTATGGTCAAAGATCAAAAACATCACATCCTCATAGATTAGTTATTTCGGCGGTGTTAAAGCTAGAAAAAATGTAATCAATGAGATCCCGGATTTATAAAAATGTTAGCAATAGAAAAGTCTTTTCTGCTCCTATGAGCTGAGTGCTTAACTGAGTATATGGTATCTGTTGCACTACAATCTACATAAAGCATATGATGGCTAATAGCCTGCATTGAATAGATCAACTACTTAATCGAGTGCTAAATGACTTAAAATAAAAATGGAGCAACATAAATAGTATCTATGTTGCAGTTTCTGTGCTTATTGATCAAAAATTGGGATTACACTAAATTGTAACAAAATTTATTGCTGTCTGAGAGTTTTCAGAGTTCACATTTTTTCAAGTATTGATGATGTGGTGCATACAGTATGCACTGTTTGATTAGCAGAGTTAAGTTCAACTTGAATGACTTTAGTAAAAACCAGTTTTCATATACCTTATTATACCTTAGTGTAAACAGATCTTTTGATATAAAAATTAATTGAGAAATGCTTAGGCTGCCCATGAATGATGATATGATGAATGATGCTTCTTTCGTGTCATTTGTAGTTTTAGGAAACCGTCAATATTGTGTATCACCCTATTATTATTTGAAAGCAATATAAGTATAATTTATGTTTTTCTTATTTGGAGTTAAAGAATTTTGTTATTATAAAATCACGAAAAATCGGCTGCTTCTATTATGTGGACATTAATCTCTAGATGGCGCTGTTCTAAACTGTGAATGGACACACCTACAATATTTATGTAATGGTAGGTATAGGTATGTATTTTAACTAAATTTGGATTTTATTTATACAAACAATGTGATCAATGTCATATTTATTTGGATTTATTTATTATACAGCTAACAAAAGAATGTTCTAGGTAGTTCCAAAAATTAATTTCTTCTGCGATTATCCAATTATGGCTTAAATAGCTCACAAACAACGTAAATTTTTAAAATATGGACGTTAATATAATATAAAAAATTGATTACCTAAATTATAGGTAGGTATTTGGTTACCTAGTTGTTGATAACTTGATAGAGCTCGGAAATTTGGAAGTGGGAGTTTCGATTCTTTGGTTGGTCTCCAGATTTATCAATAGATTTTTGTGGGTCACACCAATTACTGAGAGCCTTCGAAATAAATTCTCTCTAATACAATATTGTTTTTTAAACTTTGCTCCACACTAGGATTTTCTCCTGTGTCGTGGGTGCGTTGTATGTTTGTAAATACAATTTCACATACACATGACGCCCAGACCAGAAACAACAATTTGTGGCTGTTTCGTGCAGGAATTGTGCACCGCACCAACTATGTAGTCAAAGTTTGAAATTGCGAACAGCAGTACGACAACAATAGACTCCTCATGGGACTCGTTAGATCTGGGGGCACGGCAGTGCCCTCGCCAAGTCGAGCGCGAAGCAAACCCTGCCGTACTCTCCTTGACTGGAACTATTTCGCTGCATTTTCAGACCCCTAATTGAGAACCTCTTGATAAGACTAGAACGCAGAAATTTTTATCATCCAGTAAGCTACAATCATATCATCCTTATAATCCGAAATTTTAAGTCTGTAGGTCATTTAGTTTCAAAGTTATGCGACAGCAAAGTTTCGCATTTATGACACACTCATTCACTCATGATGATAAAATAGAACTGGTACTTCACGTAAACTCAGATAGCTGAAATTTGGAACAGTGTACAGAGTTAGTTTTTTTTTTATTATAAGGAGGGAAAAATCATCGAATGACTTCTCTCGCCTGGGTGAAGCGGGAGGGAGTGTCAGACTCTTACTGACTAAAAACCACCCCTTTCCTGCACTGCAGGACTACTCCTGCACTTCGTGCCGGAGCTCCAGTAACCCGTTAGGTTCACCGCGGAGAGTTATTGTTTAATGGCCACATAAAGGGAGAACTATAAAAACTAGGATAATCGGAGATCTGGAGTACCTGGTGACCTTGGTTAGAAACCACAAGAGCCCAACCAAACTATTAGGGACTGACATGTTACTGCCTTTACAAAAAATATTCAACTTGGTGGGCCGCTTCATTTGATGCCAAAAATCAAAGGTCTGAATGGCCTGAAATCCGATGAAAAACTATCAGCAGGTCTCAGCTGTTTTAAAGATATGGTAGTGCCCCCTTCTACGATTTGTACATTAAAATCTGACTGTCATTGCAAACTTTTCCCAGAATAATTTGCCCAAGTTTCTACAAAAAGATGTGAAATCCAACCAAAAACATTCTGTAAAAAAACTAGCCAGGTTTCGATGCAGCCCCTCGTTCATCTCTAAAAAGTAATGAGATCTAGGCAAAGTCGTGCCAAGTCTAAGGTTCCATTTTTTTATGGTATAAGCCGTAAACGAGCAGGCGGAACCCCTGATGGTAAGCAATCAGCGTTGCCTATGTAGGCACCTGGAACACCAGAGGCGTTATAAGTGCGTTACCATCCTTTCTCACGACGAAATACAATGCAAGCGTTGCTTCACGTCGGTTTTCTGCGAGGCCGTGGTATCGCTCCGGTCGAGCCGGCCCATTCGTGCCGAAGCAAGGCTCTCCCACACTTGAAAGTTACACAAATGTGCAAAAGACTGCACGGTTGGTGCGGTGGCTGGGCAACTGGCTGCCGTGCAACGTGTCGCGGGTTCGATTCCCGCACGGAACAACACATTGTGTGATCCACAAATTGTTGTTTCGGGTCTGGGTGTCATGTGTATGTGAACTTGTATGTTTGTAAACGCACCCACGACACAGGAGATAATCCTAGTGTGGGGCAACGTTTTAATTAAAAAAAAAACCCGGTGACACCTTTGCACCAATCTGTCGCTAGAACCGCTGCTTGGCTGTTTATGCAATCAATTTTTTCCTAGTGGCAACTTTCCATCTTCAATGGGTAGCGGTACAACGGCCAAGTCACACAACATTAAATATAATAATAAAGAAATCGCAGTAAAGAACCTTAGACTTGCCGTGGCAAGTCGTGCTTTCGTCTTCATTTTATTGCTTTTTACAGATAAACGAGCAGCTCCATCGAGACTTGGCTAGTTTCTTACAGACTGTTTTTGGTAAATATTACAAATACAAAAGTATCCAACTATACTATATCCACGTAGTTTCACCTCCACACTAGGAATAAAATAATACAAAATTATGTTATGATAAAAATATATTAGACCTTATACATAAAATAATCATCACACTAATTTAAATCAACTTTGATATAATGTTACCAAGTACATCACATTCACACATTAAATATTCTTTAACTATTCTGCACTTAAAGCTTTTTGTAATTGATTTGGTAATTTATGTATATTCATTTCTGAATGGTTCCTGCTGCAACCATAACAAAGATATTTATTGATTAGTGGGAAAACTGAAGTGTTGTTATTATTTTCCAGACGATGTATGATATCAGGCGTCTTTTCGAAAGTTGGATAAGACTGATTATTTTCAAGGGAAACCATTCTCGAAACATTTGTTGCTTCAAATGCTGATAGTTTCATGTTTTTTACATCAAGATCACTCTGAAAAAAAAAACTTCTTTTGAAAATATACATTTTTTTTAACATTTATTCTCATCTCATAGACCTCAACAATTTTACTGAATAATTTGCTATATGTATCATTTATTTTATTATATTATGGTCTGTCCACACTATCTGTGTACAAATGCAAATGTTTCTTACCTCACATATTAAGCATTTCTCATGTGTATTAGATTCCTTCTGGTCTCCAATTTTATCAGCTGTTTTGCAAACTGTAGATATTGTGGCTTGAAAGTTATCTTGAAGTTCAGATACAAATGAAGAGATTACTGACTGTAAGCTATTACTTTTGATATGACTGTCATTTACTGGAGTCAACTGCTTTATTGAGATATAGTGATTCAATTCTTCATTGCTGATGTCTTTTATGGGTCTTATGATTTTCACTTTGTCATCGCGATTATCGCAAAATCCCTAAAAAGTATAAATTCATTTTTTATTATTATTAAAATTGTTGCAAATTTATAATAAAACTACCTAAGTACATAATTCTTACAGTTCTTAACCAGTTATGATAATGCTCCCATTGTAGTATTGGTGAGTAAGCATATTTATACCATTATTATTATGATCATGTTAACATAAATACAAGCTCGCACTAGGCTTGCTATATAGAATCTGATAACTAAATTTCATTACTTAACAGGTAAACCAATTATAAATGACTGAGAATTTTTGAGCATTAGTTGCATTGAAGCATTTGAATGAGTCACTTTGAGCAAAAATGCACTTATCATTCTCTAATCTATGACCACAGAATAATAACATATTTTCTTAGAGCCCATTTTTCAATTATCAGTTATGTCTTAACTGTAGAATAAAATTGACATATGACAGTTTTTAGTATGGAAGAATTGTAAAATATTGAAAGTTATTCCTTAGTTTAAATTCATCTGGCATTGGAAAAATTGGCCCTTAGCTTAGTATAAATTACTTTTTCAGAGCCTGTTTCAATTTCAGTTTAGGTTTTTGTTATTGTAACTGATGGATAATTTTATATTTTACACAAGGAAACATACTTACAATGTCATATTGAACTTGTGATCCTCTGCCAATAGCCAAATTAGATAATAAGTTAACTGCTAAAGTGTTTGTAGTTTCTGCTGTGAAAATAACACTGCAGTTCAATTTCTTTGCAAACTCAACTAAGAGATTGCGTTTAATTTTGAGTAAAAAATCATTAGCTGCTGATGAGGGCATGCTGTTCATCATATCCTTAAAGACTTGCCTTTCATTTTCTTCACTAAAATCTTGTAAAGTGTTTGCTTGAGGTAATTCATAATTAGAATTCATATACACAGCAAGGTGTACCACATAAACATCAAAATTATACTTCTCACATTGTTTGATTAGAGATTCTGCCAAGCATCTGCAATCATCATCTGGAATGAAAGAGAAGTATAAATAAGTATAGGGTACACCCTATTATAATTACTATAAATACCAACAAAACAATATGTATTATGTTATTATTATTCTGTCTTGATTTTAAATACTCTTACACTTTTTATTATGTGTGGATGTATTTGAAAATCTCCAAAAATTATAAGACTTTTAATGTAACTTTTAGTGATGCATACTGAATTAATTAATATAATTTTCAGCTTAATTGCATCACTGTTGGATGAGGAAATCAGTTTCCTTCAATGTTTGCTCTAATGGGGCTTGTAACTAGACGAGTTTCCTCGTCAGTACGTCAGTAAGACAAAAACCATAATAATTAAGTTGCTGAATTCAAACATTGTAAAATGAAAGATGATGCTGATGTCGTGTATTGAAAAAGTACCAGTTCTTAAAATCTTACCATATAAATGTATAAAGAATGGAGTTATCCGTAGTTTTTTAGTGTTTTCTAAAGATATAGCATGATGGACTAAATCTAACAAAACTGTAGAGCCCACACCCCCTGAGAGTCCAATCATTACATTTTCATTCGGAGTTAACACCTTATTTTTTCCTAGACATGCACGGAACTTATGATTAGTGTTTAACATAAAACAATTATCACAATAATAATCCTTTTTTCTCAAAATCACAGTCTTAGGAGAATCACATTTTTTGCAATTCATGTTTTTAAATGTTATAACAATATGTCATAATACGATTTCTTTGCTAAGCACAACCAAAGAGTATAATAAGTATATAGGAGCACAACACAACGTGCTATCTGCTAATGACAGTACTCACTTCAATCACGAATAACAAATTGACATTGACAATGACATAACAAATAAATGTTCAGTGTTGTAACCATTAAAAAGTTAATTTATTAATGGAAATGTATTGTTGTGGTATGGGAATAAATAATGATAGAACTTTAGTCGGTAACATTAAACCATTGCTAATAAGCAGACTCTTTTTTTTTTTTTTTTTTTAAGGGGGGAAAATCATCGAATGACTGCTCCCGCCTGGGTGAGGCGGAAGGGAGTGTCAGACTCTTACTGACTAAAAACCACCCCGTTCCTTCTCCTGCACGTCGAGCCGGAGCCCCGGTTACCCGTTAGGTTCTCCGCGACAATAAGCAGACTCTAACATGATTCTAACCGAGTTACCGTTCTTAATAAAAGTCATGAAAAGTATCAGATTGTACCCGTGTGATTACGATTAAACTTCGTAACGAAATACTAATAGTAAAGATTTAATAATTATTAATAAATACTTTTCTCCAATGTTATTATTATCGGAAAATACGTCTACATGGATTTCTAGTGTGAATCCTTGCTAAACTTGAAAATTAATAATTTTTTTTCCCCGAGGTTTTTTTTTCATTCTGAGTAGAAGCGTTTTATTGCACGCAAAGGTGTGCTAGTCTTGAACTTCCCGGTGAAGGCTTGGCGGTTTTTATATAATTATGAGTTACTAGCTAGAAAAGAGTATAAGTTTAGGGGTACCAGGGGAACTCGCTACTCCCGCACGGTGTCACCTGCTCCTGTTGATTGTAGCGTTGTTGTAAGCCTGTCTGGAATTTTTCTCGACAGATAAGAATATCCGACACAAAACGATTTTTCTAAATCGAAGCACTATAGCTTCTTGAGATTAGCGCATTCTTAGTGGCAAACTCCGTTTCGCCACCAGATGGCTTCGTTTTACGTAACATTCCGTTTGGTGACTGATTAAAATTGATATTCTTTGCTATAAACCTCACGGACCCCAAGATCTTCCTAACGAATGCCAAACCGTGGAAATCGGCTCGTGCGTCATCCCGACTTATTTTTATATAGTAGATTAAAGTATATAATACTTATGTATAATATGGGTTTAGCAAATTTTGAACACTGAAAGTCGCAGAACTAACTTTCAATATTCGTGGGGATTATCAAATTGCTGAAGTTAACAATTTAAATAATGAAAGAAAAAAAGCAATGATTTACTGAAGTGAATTGTAATTAATTTATCAACAATAATTTAACAAAAAACATTTAAGATAGCGGTATAATTCCAGGTTTATACTATTCGATTTTACTAGGTAGAATTGTAGTCATCATCACAACAGGTAAAACTAGTCTTCTGGGGTTTTAGTTTATGCATAAATTCAAACAGATTTTTTTAAAAAGGCACATTTATTCCATCAGTTCAATTTTAAATTTCTGTGTCTTTTCAAGTTTTACACTTTATTAAAAGCTGCAATATCCACGCTTTGAACCTGTAAAAAAAATTGTTTCTTAAAAAGATATTTTAACATAACACAAAAAATGTAATATTTTTGACAAATAACCATTGAACTTACAAAGTCTTCAATTTTCTCAATCTCTTCAGTTAACCAATCAATGGAAACTTTGTCATCCTCAACAACGCAAGATATTTGTAGCTTGTGGATTCCATATGCCAGTGGTACAAGTTTAGCTGCTCCCCACAAAAGACCGTCAGTGGCAATATCTCTTACAGCTTTCTCCATAGCAGCCATATCAGTTTCATCATCCCATGGTTTTACATCTAATATGATATTAGATTTGGCAATAAGAACTGGCTCTGAAATAATAATAGACACAATTAGATGTCAGTTCTACTAAGTAATAAATGCACTCAAGATAATTGTTTCCAAACATATTTTGTTTTAATTTATCACTACTAACTTTTAGCTTTTTTGGCATTGTATGCTGCAAGACGTTCCTCTCTTATTCTTGCAGCTTCTGCACTCTCTTCTTCATCATCAGAGCCAAAAAGGTCAACTCCATCATCATCATCGTCATCTTGTGCTTTAGCTGGTGCTGCTGGGGTAGGTGCTGGTGCCTGAGAGAAATATTTAGGGTTATAGTTTATCTAAATCATATTGACATAAATTTTTCATATTTTTTTTTCTGTTAATTAACTTACTTTGGCAGGTTGAGTTTTAGCACCACCTGTTGATTCCAGTGTTTCAACTCGAGCCTGAAGGCTAATGACAAGGTTGCGCAAATCATTGATAGCCTTCTTCAGATCACTGTTTTCTTTCTCTAGACTGTTGACTTTGGTAGTCAACTCTGTGTTAGGAACTCCTGCTAAGGTGGCGACACTGTCCATCTGTAATTTTAAATATCTTCTAATTTAATTTATACATATAAGGTTTTGCTATTTTATGCAGGTTTTTAAGCACAAATACATAGCTACACATGTACAGCTATAAATAACTACTTGAACTGAAATTATTTGAGGAAATAAACTCAAAATAAAAACACATCAACTTTCGAGTAAAAAATGTGTGAATTTTAATCAAATATAGTTTACTCACACATTCTAATGATTCTTTGATATGTTGTCTAGCTTTAGCAACTTCGCTGGCCAAAGAAGATCGAGCTACTGAAAGTGGAGTAGCTTGGACCTACAAAGTTTTAACATAATAATATTTTATACTGGTTTCGGTGGTACAATGATATAAAAAATTAGATATTACATTTGATATTTTTCTGAACTACTTGATATTCATATACACACCTTTGACAAAGACTCATAGTAATTTCTTTCAGCATCACCATAGATGTTTTTGTCCAACCAAACTTTTTCATGTACTAAGTTCGACATTCTGAAAACATAACATTATTATTATTTTTGTAAGTTACCTTTAATTCACATTAAATATTGTAGGATGACAATATTTCGAACGAGTTTCATATACCTAGGATTTTTAAGATTGAAAACTTTAAAATGGCTGTGGATTTTAACATTCTGTATTATTCATAAAATACAAAAAATTAAAATAAATAAAAAATACGATAATTTTAACTTAGGGTTCTTCGTAATGCCAAAAACTAATGGACGCAGGTTATGAGTTTTTCATGGCAATTAGGTTCAACGAATAATATTACGAGCACTTTCACATGAGTAATTAATAAATATTTTATTTATTTCTATATATCTAACGTGACAGCTAAGAGATATTGAAAAGGTTATATAAATTCTCGTTGGCAGATTGAGGCGGCAGATGAAAGTTTCAAAATTCGACAACATTTTTAGGTTATAATAGTCTGCAATACTTTAAAACATGAAAGAGTAATGACAAAAACTTACTTGTTGATATGTTACAACAATTAAGGTCCAAATATATTAAATATTTCACAAAACTGATGAATCAGAATCTGAAGTTATCAACAGATGTAAAAACCGCACTCGACGGCTTTTTGGTGGGCACGGAAAGAAAGAGATAGAAAATGAAACGAAAACGATTTCTTGACCTTAGTGTTTCAACCAATCAAAACAAAGCAAGTTGGTTCTACGACACGTCACACGCCGACGTTTCATACCATGTTGACGTTTACAAAGTATTTTTTAATAGGCAACACTTTAAAATTGTTTTTGTAAAGTTTCAGACCAAACCCGTTTTCAACGTCCTTGAGTTCAAAGTTAAAAACAAATAATTAAAAAATAGTTTTTTTCTGACCAATAAATACTTTTTCTGAATTTAAAACTTAACACTAAGGGCACACGGCACGTTTTACGTTTTATTTTTTTATGGTACAAGCCGATAAACGAGCAGACCTGATGGTAAAGGAGGCCATACACGCTAGGTTTTGCATAATGGTTTTAGCCGTGCATCGGTGCTCGGTTATGTTTGTCGGTTTTGCATGCACAGTTATAACCATCATGCATAACCTAGCGTGTACGGCCTCCTTAAGCAATCGACACAGCCCGTGGATGCCCAAAACACCAAAGGCGTTACAACTGTGTTGCCGGCCTTTTGGGGGGTTAGGATTTTGAGGATAGTTCATCATCATCATCATCAACAGCCGGAAGACGTCCACTGCTGGACAAAGGCCTCCCCCTTAGCCCTCCACGTCGAACGACAACTCGCCACCCGCATCCACCGGCTCCCCGCAACTCTGGCGATGTCGTCGGTCCACCTAGCGGGAGGTCTGCCCACGCTTCGTCTTCCGGTCCGTGGTCTCCACTCAAGGACTTTCCTGGCCCATCTGCCGTCAGTCCTTCGAGCGACGTGGCCTGCCCATTGCCACTTCAGTCTGCAGATTTTGCGAGCTATGTCGGTAACTCTTGTTCTTTGGCGAATCTCCATATTTCGGACTTTGTCGCGCAAAGAAACCCCGAGCATATGTGGCCTATATATTGAACTGACCTGTTAGTAATATTCTTGCAAAATGTGAAGTACGTACTGTGTAAATCCTTTTTGAGTTTAACTCGGACATACAGACAAACAAACAAAAATTCTAAAAACCAATTTTTTGGCTTCGATATGTATTGTAGATTACGCCTCAAGCATTTTTTTAGAACAATATTCAATGTACAGTTTTCACTTTCCTACGATTTTATTATATGTGTGGATTTTATATGTTATTGTAGGAGATACCGTGTTTATTCTAACTGTGGGAGGCCAAGTTTTAAAGATTTACAGTAGTTTAGTATTTTTTATCTTCAGTCAGAGTCAGTTCAGACTGACTTACTGATTGATTCATCATCGCCGAGCGCGAACTATCAATGCTACAAATATGAAATTCAGACTCTAGGAGAGTCTGAAATTTGACTTTGTTATGTAGGCACCTAGTAAAATAGGAGGAGTTGAGGAAAAAATCCATCCCTAAGGGCTAAGGGGTTCAAATAGGGTGGGTTTGATAGTTTCTATGAAAGTCCGTCATTATGAAAGTAAAATGAAAAACGTTTTGTATTTAGGTTAGTGATTTAAAATACAAAACTTTGTTAATTATAACCAGAGAAGAAGAACAAAACGACTATTCTATACGGTAATTATAATAAATATGGATTTCAGGATATTTTTTAATTTTTAACACTTGAAAATTTGTTGTATAATTAACTTCCACGCTTGCAAAGCCGCCGGAAACAGCCAGTTAATAATGACGAAGAATTAGATAATGTAGGGTACCTTCTTAGTCGATCTAATAGCGAGTCTCTCCGTATGAAATGATAAATGGTTGGTACTCAATTTTTCCTACCCTTTCTGAGATTAAATTGGGTGATGTTATGTATTTTGAATTCTGAGCACGGCGATAACATGTAGAAATTAAATTGAATTAACATAGTAGTGATTAAATTTAAAAGTAACTGAAGTAGAGGTGTTCAGACTAATAAATTATAGCCACTGTAATAAAACCATTGATTTATAGTTTAAAATTAGTGACTTGTAAGATCAACTCAATTTGATACAAATAATAATATTAAATTAACGTATTTTAAATGATTTCATGATGTTATTTATAACAGCATGGTATTATATCGAACTTTCGTAAAATGGTACTGCATCTACCCTGTCCAACGTAATGTGTTACACACCTGTTTTGTGTAGCTTTCACCGCTCATTTAAACAATTCTTGGAAGTTAAATAAGTATCCGTGGTCTTGTGTAGGTCGCTACACTGTTCGAGATCCAAATTAAGATTCTATCACTTAATACTTATGAACAACATCATGTACATACATTTAAGTAAATTGTTAATTAATTAATTCAAATAGATTATGAAAGCAGCTACTTTATCTTAGTAAGTAATGTTCCTGATGTTGAAAAAAGTTTTTCTTTCTTATGTAAAATATATTCCTTCGTAATGTTGTGCTGGATGCAATTCGCTTCAATGGAATCGGCCAGTGGGCCGATCTAGAAGTCTAGTCATTCGGAGAGATCAGACCATATTCAGTAGACATCTTTTGGCTGATATTATGATGATGAACATAAAATGGCAATAAACTATTATTAATCTATTAAGATCAGTTATTATTGAGTTGGTTCCAATTAAGTATTGTATTTGACTAGGTAATTGGAAGAAAGTACTCAATTTTTGCGTTGGCATGAGCGCTACACTAACTTGGGTTAAGGATTGGCTACAGTGGTAGTAGGCAACAATATTTTAAGAAAAATAAATATTTATTTTCCAGACGATGTAGTAATTGCTTCATGTCAGTGACATTGATGTTTAAAGTATCCAACATGTCCACCCGAGTAGGTATGTACTTCAGTATCGGTTTGTGAAATCAGAGCATTGGGTTACTTCATTTCGCTTACAATACTTGACAATACTACGTTGTGTGCCTGTACATTTGTACAACAAATTGGAGTTTATAGTAAATTAATCGTCTAAGAGCAAGTAAACGTTTTTTTTTAAATCAACACTCATATAGTATATTAAAGTAATAAGGCTAGGTAAAGGTAACATTTTCACATTTTGTGTTGTATACTGGTCACTACTCGTACATAAAAAAATAGTCGGTTATTTATGAGGTATTTCATTATTGCTTAGGCCCAGTCCTTCGCTTCTAAAGGGTCAGTAAGGCAATGTAACCAGATTATCCATGAGCGTTATACTGATTGCTTACCAACAGGTGATCTGGGACAAGTGCCCCAGGGGCAGACATGGGTCTGTTATTACAATAGCTACAAAATTGTAAAACATTGATTTAGTGAAATCATGAAATCAATGTTATACAAAACAATGTCATAAAAATGTCGTTTGCCCCTATCTCACAAGCAATGAGTTGAATTTGTACGGAACCATTCTTGTGCTTAGAGTAACATATGTATATTATGTGTGTAGGTGTGTTTGTGAGATGCAGAAATATCACGCACACTGAATTCGAGAGGGTCGATCAAAATATAAATTGATGATGACGTTATCGGGAGCTACGGTTAAATTGATCGCAAAGATAAAAGATATAAGATAGACTGGTAAATGTAAGTTGTTTAGTTACTACATTTTATGGTCAATTAGGGTGTAGTAAACAACAGGAAATTCAGTTGTAGCCTGCGCCACATAGGGAAAGATGGCGGGAGATCGTATATAAATATACTAGACAATATAAAATTGAAAATTTCAGTGTCTTTACAAACGTTTTTACTGAATAAACCTTTTGAAAATTCAGAATCCGTTTATACTTAGCAAACATTTAATTCAGTTAGGCTTTTCGTTGTAATTTAGTCATTTGCGACTACTTATTTGCTGAGAATGAGTGAGTGAGAGGGAGCTAAAATTATTGTGGAGTAGAACGACCTAATTAATTAATATTACATCGTGACTTAATCCCTACAGGGTAGATAGTTGTACAAATCTATACTAATATTATAAAGAGGAAAGATTTGTATTTTTGTATGTTTGTAATGAATAAACTCAAAAACTACTGAACCGATTGCAATAATTTTTTCACCATTTGAAAGCTGCATTATTCAGAAGTAACATAGGCTATATAATATCACGCTAGGTCATATAGTTGTGGAGCAGTAACCAAAAATGTTTTAAAAACGGGTGAAAAGTATCGTTTCTGAGGCCTTCCGTGGCGTGCGCTGAGCATATAGTTAAAGTTATACAAAAATGTTCTATAGATGAATTGTTTATCTTAACATTATTTTTTAAAAAGTCCGCGAGAGCATATGTCTACCTTTTATAGTTTACCCATAACAATCGTTTTAATGAATGGTTCAATCCTTATAAAAGTTTGCTCTAGATAACTTTTGAATTGTTCAATCGGTTACATCGACAACGGAGGGCAGGTCGCTAAAAAAAACTGAGAATAAATATAAATAAAACGTAAAACTATGTAAAAAATCTTAAGTCCCCCCGTGCGAAGCCGGGACGGGCCGCTAGTCAAATATAAAATCACTATTCGCCAGTTATTTTTAGTATTTTTAGTTACTTTATGAGTTCTATGTAATAAGAGGCGTACATTGCCATATACCAGGCACTAATCTAGTCTCTGTGCGCATATACTCAATACCTTGCTCTAGATCAACGAGACAGTTACAGGAAAATTTTAAAACCACTGAAAACTTGGAAGCCGTATCCTACAACTACGACTATTATACAGGTACTGATATAAGTGATATATATCTCAATTTCGGGTCCTATTGTTAAATAAGTTATTGGATTATATTAGAATTGAATTGAATGGAAATAGAATGACAATCATGTGGTGATTCATGAAGTCTCTGAGCAAAAGAGAAAATTGGTACTGGACTTTTCTTTAATGTAATTTTACAAGCTACGACCAATAAGAGCAAAGCGGTAGCTAGTTTTAATATAAAATATTGGAATCAAATATTAGTCATGAAGAAATGGCAGGGAAGTTAATTTACGCGATGTCGTTATGATGATTTCATCAATTTCAAGAATTTGTTATTGGAACCTCTTTACCCCCTTCCTGATGAGTGTTGGATCTGATATTGTTTACACATTTAGCCTTGATGACCATACAATAATACGACTATTTTTGTTCACAATATATATATTTGGAATTTAATAACAAAATAGTAGGTAAGTGAATTGCATGTGTAGTAGTAATACTGATGCTGAATGCATTTTTCTTTTTTATTTATTTACATCAAGAAAACACTGTGCCTAATATGTTTCGTTATTGGCTTGCAGTTTATTTTTCCTTTTCCAATGTAGTACAAAATGTTTATTGTGTATACTTTTGTACCGACCGGGGTTTATGCAATCCGAAGGCTCAATTATATGAATATCACACAAACCAGTGAGTAAGCTCGACACTCAGTCGATATATCGTCGCAGGAAAGTTCAATACAAGGGAAGTTGCGTAAAGTTAGGCAATCATAACGTTCGTTGTAGGTCTCAGATTTTGTAACGGCTGTAACCGACGTCGCCGTGTTCGAGGCGGGTCGCGAGTCGTCGAGACGCGGCGGCCTTCCTAGCCCGAGGCGGTGCTGCCGCAGCCTCGGCGCTGCATCCACTCTGCGGTTACCACTTTCCGACTGTCTTACTAAAGGTAAAAAAAACATAAAAATTTTGGTAATAAGTATTCTTGGACTTATTACCCAAATCGGTAATTGTATCGATATAAAATTCGAAGTGAAGTTCTCTCAAGTAGCCACCCTGGGCAACGTCCTCGAGTAGGAGGGCCAGCAGGCACGGAAGATAAATTCGTCGTTTTGGTGCGTGCGAGAGCGCGGCGCGGGCGGTGCGGGGAGGCGCGGGGGCGGCGGCGCCGGCGTGCGGAGGCTGCTGCGCTCAGAGCACCTGCGCCCGCGCTCCGTAGCGCCGCTCGCCGTGTGCTCGAGTACCCGCGCCCGCGCACCGGCCCGCGCCGTACAGCGTCGTGACGCCGCCCACGGTATGTGAAACGCCGGTGGCGCGTCGGGGTCGGGCGGCAGCGCGTCCGCCACTGCGCTGCGCTGCTTGCTGGCGCAGTTGGTTGCGCCGCCCGGCCGGTTTTGTAATTTCGCCTGGCAGGCCGTGACGTCACGAGACTAGTTTGACGCGCGTGCGTGACGGTCTGCGCCAGGACGCTCACGCCGCTGCCGCCCCCGACCTTAGTACCAGTGCAATGACGTGCCCGCTTGTCTCCTTACTTAGGATTACTAGTGAAAATTACAGTGAACTTATATTAATAACATTTGATTCAAGGGTTTTTCAAGAACTCATCAATGCCCAGTTGTTTGTTTTGATATTTTGCATTTTCCATATTCGATTTAATCAAATGCTAGTTGAGTTTATGACTCAAAGCATACTTACTTAATTAAAATGTTTTCTATACTTGTGTCTATAACATAAACGTGTGTGCTGTTCGTATACTATACGCTAGCGTACAGTCATGACCGATTCACTTGTACGTGTGAGTAAATTATGTGCGCTTATGTCTTGTAACGACGTGTTCGGCGAGCTTCATCTGTCTATGTGTGTGCGCGCACACTTTGACGTCCCGGCTCAGCGGCAGAGCCTTTTTGTAATTTTATTTTTCCTCCTTCAGTTCAGCGATGTAGGTAATGCTCCTACCAAGTAAATCTTCCGAATGGACAAAGTAATGTTAAAAATTAGTTACGATCTATCTGTTTATATTGTTCAAACTGACTCCTTTAGTCATCATTTTAGATTTCAAACATTAGAAGAAACTAGAGTATCTCTGTAAGAAGTATCTCCGTCTGGTAAGATGACTAAAATATAATTGAAACCTAATCCCTCATCGATATCGTAGTAACGCGTAAATGTTCGGTTTTATAATAAAATATGTGGCATCATAGTAAAAACATTTATTGTAAACTTACCAATAATAAAAAGAAAAGCTTTTTAATTAAGTAACTATACGAATAAGGATATATTTATTGGACACTGATGTGTAAAGCAGTCATGAAACATATGAGAATTTCATAGGTACTTTAAACTTTATGCAAATGTAATTTAAAAGTCACCTATCATAAAGAGACAAAGAGCTAAGTTTTATATCGTGAAAAATTCCTTAATGCACACTCGTACATACATACTATATAGAAGGCTGGTGTTGGTCACTTTCACGCTTATGTGTTGCACATAACTTCGTCTCCCTCACACTCTCGAGCCTCAGCCTCCGTAGCAATGCACCGAGCACTCAGTATCCCTCTCAGTACAGCTTCTGAACCAATACGAGTGTTTTTGTCTTTTTATAAAATGAGAACGATAGCTAGGTTTTGTGTATTCGGCTGTTCTGTAAATCGTGTGATCCTGCCTGCGTATATATTTCTGTTTTCATCATTTTGTTACTAATTTTAATAATTTAAATGCCTTGTGTGAATCTAATAAAGGCACTTAGTACCACGAAACCAGAAAATTACTGCTGGTGTAATCTTTAGCGTAACTGATTTGTTTGTAAATAATTGTTTACTGACGAGTTTGACAACCACGTGGATACAATAGTTACCAGTTTGTACCGTTCGGTGGTGCGTCTCGTTTCGTACGGCGCCGGCCGGAGCAGGGGGCTGCTGAACAAGTTCGGGCGCTTCTCGCCGATCAGGTGCCACTTGATACTCGTTCTTTTCTAACTGGATTTGAATCAGCTGTTACTGCTTGCCCTTGGTGTGTTAGATACTCTTTGTAGCGAACCTACTTCGTTTACGTTTTCTACTACACTTGACTAATTCATTTACCATGCCCATCTTTTTATACCGTACAGTTTTATGTACCTGGTCGGATTAAACTGACCCTTACGATCTAATGTTTGAGACAAGCGGGTTCCTTTCACTGGTAGTTAGGATACGTTTCATGGCTATCACAGATTTCACGAAAAGATTGTTTTTCAGAAATTGAAGTCAGGGGAGTCAAGTGTTGAGCGGGGTGCTCCAGTTCGGAGCCTCCGCCCTCACGAAGACGTCGCCTACCGTGTCGAGGTACGGCGGTATGTCCGCGTCGGCGTCGCCGTGCGAGGAGCGCGCGCGCTCCCCCCGGGCCGGCGCGTCGCCCTCGTCTGCACCCCGGTCGCCCGCGCCTGCACACGCTGTGCTCGCCACTATGACCCCGGTGCAGCCTGCGCACGACTACTACCCGCACAAAGTAGAGATGGACTCCGATGATGGCTACCCCCCGGAGGCGCACTCTTACCGCCATTCGCCGCACGAACTGGCAGCATACGCTACAGATAGCAAAGTGCCCGTGCAGCCTGATGTCTACGACCAAGGAATGGAGTCCATGGACGAGAAGACCCCAATAGATTTAATATATGAAGATGAGAAGCAAACCGTGATATACACAACAACCCCAGACCAGAAGCGCGTAGAGATGATAAGCGGCCAGCTGGATGATGGTCAGCTGGTCAGTAGCGGTGGTCAGCTGGTGGATGGGGGAGTATCGGTGGTGGTCGGCGCACCCGGCCAGCCCACCGTGCTTGTACTGGCTGACCACGTCGTCGACGAGCTCGGACAAGTCATCACTATACCCAGGTATGGCACCATGTTGTATGTATTGTACACAACATTTCAAAACTTTATTTTATTAATTTATATGCTATAGTTCGTGAACCAATATAAATAAAACTGATTGTCTACATAAATGAATCAAAATCGCTACAGTCATTTTTGACTTTTGAGTAACGGATAATAATAAACTACCACAAAATCGTTGATTCTTTATCCTATATGAGGATAATTATAATACCTACTAGCAAATATCCAAATGATCATTTCCATACACATATATCGTATTTTATAGCTTCGCATTTATTAGATGATATGGAAATATCACGCAGCCACTGTTACCAGGTGTCGTTGATAGTGGGAAATTCCACTGGAGTCGAATATAGAAATTCCGTCAACGTGTAAATTTGTATGAATAGATGTAATATATAGTTGTGATAATCATCATCAAAATATCTTTAATATAAAATAAATACTTTGTTTGTATCCCGTTGTAAAACAATGATAATAGTGTATTTAATTAATGATTGCCACTTTACAAGGTTCGTACGTGTGTATCTGACGAGCATGCGCCGTGCGGTCAGAATGAGACCTCATTATGATTAATTCATTAAAACGTTAGCACTCGATCGTGAAGATTTGGGTAGTTAGAAACAATTGATTGTTTGTATTAGTGAGTGTTGTGTAGCTGGAAGAATGAGGTGTTTGTGTCGGAGGTCCAGTGTCGAGTTCTCCAGTGTAACGGTTGTGCGCGTTAGGAGCGGCGCGTGTGGGCGGAGCGACGCGCTCACCTTGAACTTGCCGCGAGAGCCGCGTCCGCGCCGTGCGCCCGCGCCGCCCAGCCACACTGCGGACCACGACACACCACATCGAGATGCTGCGATCTCGCCAATTGCCATTGTATCGACACTAACTTCTCATTATAATGATGATACAAGCTAATCTCAGCCTTCAGTGCTGGATGGAGTACCTCGTCTTAATATATTAATATTTGCACGGCAAAGTCAAAGGTTAAGTTAAGATCGTCACGTTCGCTGAACGGATTTCATCTAATGCGGGGTCGTTGTGTTTGTCTGGTTGTACCATAACTAGGAATTTTAGTGCTATCAATCTTAACTAACACAAATCGAGTTTTCTTATTTTATTGGTTTAGTTGAATTACAATTTTCTAAAAGATATAAATGATCTTATATTTGTGAGCTCGTTGGGATACCTTAATATTGGTTTGCCACGCAACACAAATTATAAGGCAGTAAGTGTTATATATTTTATAAAAGAGTAATCAATTTTCTCCATGAAACAGTAGTTAAAGAATCGTACTAATTTAATTTTACTGTTGATTAACGAAATCATGATTGTGAAGTGCACGAATGCAATAAAGTAACGCGAACAATACTGAATCTTTTGTTGTGTTTGTCTAGAGAGTTTAACTCGCGGTGGCGTTATTAAACAACACAGTAACCGAGTTGAACGTAACCGTCGCAAAAAGCGTCCGCCATGTGGTTGCATGTCATTCATATCGCATGACGTTCGTCTACATCGCGGCGCATGTAGTAAAATTAGTTACGTCTGTTTGCTGGCCAGACAAGTTCCTACGCGACACCTGTATATTAGTTTAGTACAATGCAGTTATAATACGCGGACGCGCCGTAGCGACGTAATTCGTAAATTGCATACAATTTACCTAAAAAAATCAACGTCTATTTTATTACATGTCATGGTGATCATTGAAAATCACAAATAATGTATACGTATTATATTGCGCATCCAATAAATATGACATCAATCCATAACATTATTTTAGTTTTAGATCAAAAAGGACGCGAATTCATTTTTAAATCAACTTTACAAAGTTATACCAGTTACGTAAGCCTTGATTCTGAACGCTTACGGAACGTTGAAGCCGAGCTACGTCACTATTTCAACACTATAAGGCATTCGAGCGGCTGTCCGTAGTCCGTAACTGTCTCCCAACTAAAATCACTTACCATAATCAACTCTTCTACGAGCTAATCTATAAATTATAGATATGTTATCTCTCTCCACAACCTGTTCTCGGAATATATTAAGAGAATGGACTTAAAAATAGGAGGGAATCTATTTCATGAGATATCGTGCGTGAGAATGGCATATGGAATTGACCACAAATTATTTTTATTTTTGTTTTCGAATGAACACTAATGTGGATACACCTTGAAGTAGTTTTTTTAATGAACCAAATGACGTCATTGTTCTTGGTTGATATGAAATAATAAGAACGTAAGTTTAATAATCGTGGGGCTTTTTGATAGGTCATCGTTGGATTATTATTTATAATATATACTTATCCCATTTTGTATCGAATTTCTGAAATATATATCGAATTTCAATCTTTGTATTGCACGTGTATATAGTTTCGAGAGTTTTAACGCTGATAAGGGAATTTAAAACTGGAGAGCTCTTAGTAAAAATGAATAAATAAGCTCGATATGGATTGGTAAGTGATAAAAACTCGGCTGAATCGTTTAGGATGGAGCGAGAGGCTGCGAGCCTCACCCGCCGCGCCTCCAAGACTTTAATGATGACTTTTTGTTGCATCACGGTACACGCCAAAGGCGGTGCGCGTTTCTTTTATATATCCATATGAGAATTTTTCTTTGCGTTCCCATCAGGAGTTATTTTAAACGAATACGCAATTTTTTGAGCTTAAGAATCGTTGTGAAAATAAATAAATATCATTTAAGTACTGAATAAAAAATTAGGGACCAGTTCAAAAGACATGATAGAAATGTACGAAAGGTATAATTTCTAGGAAAGGCATAACTCTGATGAAATCATTTCAGGACGTGTAATATTCCTAAATAAAAGGCTTGGTTATTAGAATCGCCTCCTCTTATACTTTGGCGCAGGTTGCAAGGCGACAGGCTGCGTCCCCCGCGTCCCTCCACAGCCTTATTTTATTGCCTCGCTCGCGCTCGTTGCGGCGAGCCCTCGAGATGAGCTTACCATCGCTCGGGTTCTCGCCCCAATCGTTATTTAATGTAATTATTTGGCCGGTAAACTGCTTTTTTTGGAAATCATAACAGTTATGTACACTTTTTATCGGGCGGCTTCGGCTTTAGCTGGTTCCATATAAGTTGCCATATCGCGTGCATCACAATACGGCTTAAATTGTAAATGTAATTTGTTTTTAAGTTTTAACAGTTAATTAAGGATATAAAAATTTACTCATATCAAGATTGCTTACAAGTGCAGTCACCATTTTTATGTCACTATTTTCCTAATAAGAGTTGCTGTGGGATTATTGGGGCAACTAGTACGACCACTAGTAATAATCATAAAATTTAAAATAATTAATAATTTAACATATACTTCAGTATTCGGCGAGACTTTTGTAAGTAATATGTACATTCGTTAGTTAAATTATCGCACATTGTACTATCAATGTTGGCTACTAGAGAAGTCAATAAACCTGTGAAAGCGCAAGATATTAAAAGCTCTTAGTAAAAGACATCAACGAGCGCACCATCAGTGTGCTCCCGTGGCGTAGCGCGTTCGAGGAGTCGACGAGGCGATTCGTAGCACTTCGATGATAACTGAATTATGTATATTATTTTTAAATATAAATATAAATGAATTGTACAGTCCTTGTGTATGAAAGATTGTTTGTTGTTTTATATTACTTCTTATGCCGTTGAAGGTCACCTGAAAATAAATCCATTTCAATTTTTTTGTTAATACGTACAAAGCTGTTTATGTTACAACAACGCAGAAATAACACTCTCGGTTTGTCCACCTCATACTGAATAGTCACTGTTTAAACTCAAAGTTCAGTGTGTCCTTTAAAAATTAACGATCATCCTTTCTACCTGATGCCGCTGTCCGAGTGCAAATAAAAAACGGTTTCCCCGCGTAAAGGGTTCACTTCCCATCACATGGAGGTTGAAGGTACCCGAACACACACGCGAACATCAATACACCCACATTGACACGTTGCTATGTAACTTTAGGCACCGACGAGCCGGCGCGTCCGACAGAAATCTCAACGGGGGATAAAATTTCTTTCGAACTAAAGAACATTGTGGATCGATTGATCGAAAATATTTATAACTCTTATGTCGTGTATTCGACGTGTTTGTATCTCAGACTACATCGAGTAATGCCGTCACTCGCATTATAATGTATTTGTTACTAAAGAGGATAAAAAGTAAAAAATAAGCTATAATAATATGTAGTTTACATTTTGTGACCAAACATTTATTTAATTTATTGACTTTATGATTGATTATTTATGATTAAAAATATAATACATGTCATTTTTACTGTAAACATATTAAAGTCAATGTTTTTCGAAAGGGAAATAACATATATCCACACCCAGAAGTAGATAAATATTTCATTCTTTTTTTGTGACCGCAGCTACACAACAGCGAATCCATTATAGGATTTTATTATCTCACATCAAGGTTCGGAATCGAACATCAGAGGAGTGTAGGGGCACAATGATAAATAAAAACGAATTCTACGGCACTTGTTTTTAGGGTTGAAGATAAACCGTCGTCTCGGAAGGGAAGTTATATATTCATAGAGATACGCAACTTTTTTTTGGGATAGGGGATTCCTTTGTGGTTAGCCTCTTAGTCGGTCGCGGCCACATTCAGTCCCGTTGTTTACTCTTTGTCCACAGTGATTGTACCGATAATTAAACGCGATCTTATTCAAGACTGATCAATTAATACTAAAGTCGTTTTTAAATACATTCAATTTAAAGGCCGTTGTTTATTTTTATCGAAACTAATTTAAAACCAGTTTGTTTGTGACAATCTCACTTTAGCATCTGAAGAGATTATAGTCATTTATGTGGACGCTGTGATAAAACAGGAATTGAACTTACTATACGATGGTTTTAGCTTTTATGTTCGAAACTATAATCATTCTATGAGTTTCATAAAGGATCTGCTTGAAATACTTTTGTAAAAGGATACTTCTATTATTTTAGTCAACAGGTATGGTATCCATAAAGCGATGTTCGTTATTATTTTTGCTCAGTCATGATTTAGGTACGCTAAGGCTATAGGGGGCCTCCTGTCGCGGCAACAAAATACGTAGTTGGCTCGATCGATCGATCAATGTATTATAATTTTATTTAACATCAACATTCTCAGAAATTACGAGAAGCAGCTCGCCCTGTTAATTAGAATGTTTCTGTAAATTGCTGCGCGACTTTTCTGTTTCATTGTGTTTGTAAGTCAACATTGTAGTGTAAGATCACTTGATACTATTCTTTCACGACGTTTGATGTAATCGTTAATAGCTGAAGTCTTTGTTAAGTCTTATGTTATGTTACGTACTATGGACGTAGAAATGAGATACATAACAATGATAAAAACGGATAAAATTAAACCAATAGTCTAATTGTTTCGTCAATAAATCGAATGTTTTGTTTTTAATTCTTTCCCAAGACCACTTAACTATTTCAAAATCATTAACCAACTTTGCATAGATACGTATCTATAATCATTGAGTCGTAAAATCGGAGAAACTGTTTATTCATCACATTGACATCGCATGTACGCACACAATGAAACATTGTGGATGAGTGCGTGGAGCTTGCGCATGTGTTGTAGCTTATTAGTGTGACAAGGACAGAGCATGCTATTGATCTGTGTGACAGAGAGAAACGGACGTCAACAAGGCTAGCTTTGCCTTATAAGTATATGAATGTACGTTTTTATTAACTTGATTCGTTATACGGCTTGCCATTATAATAATATATGGGTACATATAATCACAATTCGGACCAATTTTAAGATTACCGTCTTATAAAAAATATGAAAAATAAAAAAGCTGATATTTTTTGGTTGTCGTTTTTAATAAAACATCATAAAAATGTTTTGAGATAAAATCGTGTTTTTCAGTATTGTAATTAAAGAGACTGGACGAGATTCTTTGTGGTCGAGTGAATATTTATTGCAACTCAATATAGTATATACATATAGCTCAATATAGTATGTAAATAAATAATTTGTAACCTCTTACTCATCTTCTTGAAATTCGTCCCCCAGGATATATTTGATGACGTCATCATTTCGTTAATAAAGAACTGCTCGAGCTAATCATTCTTTGTTTTAATGAAGCAATCATTTTGTTTCCTCTTTGTTTCTGTTGATGTATAGTAGTGATTCTAAACCGTACTATAATTACATAATTTCACTATATCCGTTCTATGATTTCATTTAGACCTGTTATTGATTTATTTTATGGTTCCTTCAGCCGTAGACTGAGTATTTTTTATATATCAAAACACACGTCAAGCATTCTATGACTAGTACTTTCAGGATTATCAAATAAGGTACCTACCTATTTACTATAGTCACACTGAGATCGCTATTTTACTCTTAATATGAACTAAAATATCTCAAAAGTTACCTTTGTAAATATAGGTAATAAACCCGAAATATGTCTAGGTAGGTGTCATCACCGTAATAATAACTTTTGTTTGAATTTCGTCACGCTTCGTCCCGTGGTATTTCGGAAGCTAATGTCAAAACCATACATTTTGATTAGCGGTCATGAAATGACCACAAACATCGAAAAGCACTCGTCTAGACACCACGCTGGTTTAATTTTGACAGAAATATTATTTTGTTGGTCGAGGCGACGCAAGTGTATCAGCCGAGCAAGGAGCCTCGGGGTCGATTGCCAAAAGCATTTGGGACGGTTTTAGATTTTTGAAAAAATCTTAGTAGTTTGCCTAGTGTGTGTGTAATGGGCTTACATCCCAAAACTGATATCGTAACAGTTGATAAATAGGTGTTAAATTTAATATACGGCTTATGCGTCTCTGCTTACCCCTTATAAGGGAATAAAAGACATTAGGGTAATATTTTAGTAATCTGCAAAAGAACATTGATATTACGGAGTATAACAAACACCGTTTAAGATTTCATTAACGCGCTGTTATGAGGCCAATGTTCTACAGTAGACGGTTATGGACCGACATGACATCACTCCACACTATTACATATATATATAGATATCTAGAACTAACACTATGCCCTGATTAGAATCTAGAAATTGTATAAAATTAATTGTGGCTATGACGGGAGCTTTGTATACTAGAATGTCATTTGACAAGTTGTTATAAGTATTAATTCATCAATACAAATGTGTGTAAAAATCAAGAAGACTGGGGTACACACCGTGTAAAGCAGTACAAAACAAACATACTTTCGCATTTATAATATTAGTAAGAAATAAAAGTAATTTCAGTCCGTTACCTTATTCCATTTGTCATACTTCCTAACCATATTTGGAAATAACTTTGAGTTTTAAAATAAGTTCCCATGGTCTTACAGGGGTCACGAATTGTAGCTGATGTAATAGTAGGAACATTAAGAGCAGTTGGAATTTATTTCTTTATTGAAAATTGACATTGAATATTAACATATCGATTTAAATTATTTCGTAAGTTGTAACAGCACCTTGAAACTATGCTCTGGATGGTATTATTTCGATGATTCACGTGAAATACCACAAATGGGTTCTATCATTAATAAAGTCGTTGAGTAATCATCGGTCCAAACAATTTAATAACAAATCAAATCATCATTTCTACAAATTGTATCTTTCTTTTGACTGTCTTCTGTCTTCAGTCTTCAGTGGTCGCAAATGTGATTGCGGAACTAAAGTTCTCTTGTTTTCCATTTTCCGCATCGAGAAAAAGTTATCTAGGAATGTACGAATTATACAAATCTTTGTCAGCGCATAGAGGGTTCCTTGCATGACTAATATGACTATACCTATGCCTTCCAAAGTATTATATATGACCATAGGACTCTGTACATTGTGCCACTGTCTACTCTTTTAGAAAATATGAAGTGTGATGTTAAGATTATGTTTATCTTTCTGTAGGTAAATCATTTTTAGTGTCGGACCTTAAACAAAAATACTTAGAATTGCCATTCAATTCAATTTGAATGAATGATTTTAAAGAAAATATAAAGTTTCGCTGACTTATTGCTTCCATAAATAACTTAGTGTACCGACATTGTTTTCGATTTATTAAGAGAATCAAAGATTAACTGTAGATCATTAAGATTGTTATAAATCAAACGTTGAAGACAAATTAAATTAAATTTTTGTAATGCGTTGAAGTTGTATCTTGACGCCTTTTGTTTTAATGTAAATGCGTATAATATGTGTGTAATTATGTTTATTTAAATAAAGGTAAGTATTAATTTCAATTAAACATTAACCTTACCTTTTGTTTACATGTACCTGGTAATAATTTTTAAGAATACACGATTTAAATAAATAAATCATTATACGTTCCTCTTTAACTATGCTTATTTTTTTTTCTATATCTACATAATATTTAAGTAACATGTCACACTTGGGTTTGACGACACTGTCCCACGACATAAGAACACAGTTACACAATACGAAACCAATAAAAATAAAATAACACGGTCAAACAAGCATCTCGGAGGGAAACGCTCATAAGCGTAAATTGTGCTTATCTGACAACGATAGCAGTAAGTACGTAATAACTGTTAATTAGGAAAGTGCAGTATAAGTCTATTCAATGATTTATACACGTATATTACCAATTTGTACATCCGCATCGTAAAAGCCATTGTATCAACAATTTTGACCTCTCTCATACTTTATGTACAATGAAGAGCCAGTAAGGGCCACTCGGGACCATTGTGCACATAAATATTGGTGAGAAATGTTTGAAAACGTTACTCGTGTAGTATAAACTTAAAGAATGAGATAAGTAAACGAATATTTCAATGATATGTTGCGACTTGAAGTACTTGAGTAGCAAAATTTAGTGACGCTATAAAACTGGACATGCTGTTAAATAAATCATTTCAATCATTACGTTTCATGTGTTTTGCAAAAGTTCAGGAAATATACTTCAACGGTCATCGTGTAAAGTTTTTCGAATATAAAATTCAGGGTCTTAATAACTGTTAGTAAATACGACATGTTAAAACAGAATTAAGAGATTACACAATCACATGTGCAAACAACCATGTCTGATGATTTTCAAGTTGTATTATTTAATAGAGAGTATTATTGGCTGTATGTTGGGATATTCTAAACTATTTCCATTTCCTGTAGCACGTGTTATGCTAAATTTAAGCTGTAAATTGATGTTAATGCAATGCATTCCTGATACCGATTCATAATTATTGCGTTTGTATCTATTTTACAATTCCCGTGGACAGCTAACATAAACTATGCGTTATCTGTGTAATTGGAACTCGATAAAGGCGGCAAAATATATGTAAATTGTTGGCACAGGTTAAATATAGGGGTAGATGACTTCAACAACGTCAACAGTTTAGATTCCACCTGGAATGTACACAACGCTAACCAAATATTTGATAACGACTTATTTGAGATGCCAGATTTTCATAATAATGCCATAAATGTTGGGTCTTTAATAAATGATAAATGACAAGTAACAATAATTTGTATGTCAAGCGTCTTTTGAGATATGATCACTTTCTTGGAAAGCCCTGAGGTCGTTATGAATTTTACAAGTTAATATTAAACAAATTTTGGAAATAATGCAATCAATTTCTCCTGTCTTGGCAAACGTGCATGCAAGAATTATTGATTGTTAAACGAGATTGTTAAACGTAGCAATCCAAGGTATAGCAATGAACCTTATCTAACGTAAGCGTAGGCGATTGTATATGTAATTATATCTAAATATGAACTAATGGATACCGTGGTCGTGCAGCGGTCAATTTAATAGTTGATCGATGTCTGCTAATTGTATACAGTAGGAATATTTTTATGAAACCAAATATAGCTTGGGTAGATGTTTACGTACGTACGTATGTATATGTTTTACGAATACGTTAATCGATATACAATCATGAAAAACAGTGTACCTTGGAAGTTAAATAAATTTATATAGATGGGTAATGCAATTCTCCAAGAGTAGTGACAGTAGAGAACTAAACTAAATGAAAAACATTAAACACAAAAATATTCTGATCTTAAATTAAGTTATAGGCTATAGCGTGCATGCCTAGCAAGCAATGAAAGTAACATATTTCTTAGAACACGGTCACGGTCGAAATAAAGCTGTAACTCATTCTAGACTCGATCGACATATCGATCGAAACCTACATAGAATCGAATTAGTCAAAGTAAATATTGAACAGATTCATTGTAGTATGTTGGATGTGAGGTAGGAGTTGAGGTTGTACATTCTCTCTGGTAGCTTGGCCTCGAGACCAGGGTGTATGGCCGGGGTCCGAACTCACGATGACATTGTGGCAAGGACCGAGGCAAGGGCGCGCCTCTCACTCGCCTTCCTACGTCACACGAATGTTTTTCGGATGCCAAAGTAATTATTAAAGTAATCGATATTGCTGGGCCCGAGAAGAATTAATGAGTTTTAAGTGTATTTTTTATTTAATGGTGAGTTCCATTTTCATGTAAGTAAACATAGTTAATCATACGCTGTCACGCTGGGGTTGGCATGCGCGAGGTTCTGGAGACCGTTCAAATATTTTTGTCTTATTTATGCATCTTAAGTTTAAGCATTAGATAAAATTTAGCAATTAAGTAATTTACACACCAACAGATTTCTCCGATAGAGTTTAAGTAATGATTAATTGCTTACAGTATCAAAAAGTATTTACATTAATAATAGCATTACTACATTACAAATGTTACTCGCTACATTCCATACGTCGACGTCTTTCGTATACATTTTATTTAATGTTTACTTATAAAAGACAGTATCATTTCTCAGTTGCTCGGAAAATTATAAAACTAAATGCATTTTGTTAAAAGAACAACTAACTATGGCATAAAGTACGTACAGAGTATATTTTATGCAATAAATTAGTGATTGTGCGGTAGCCATGCCCGTCGTTAGTTTACATCATTTTATAAGTGTATTGTTTTTGTATTTCATATTCTTTGTTATTTTTTTTAACAATAATCTTATTATTGTACGTTTAATTGTTAAATAAATTACAGAGTTTTTAAGACCGTCAATGCGAAAGAATTTTAAGTTTTTGTCGGCTACCTACTTGGTAAAGATAAAGTTTATCTTTTAAATTAAATGCAATCTATGGATGGACGTTGTGTTGGATCATTAAGCGAATACTTGGAGTACATTAAAAAAAGAAAGCTTCAAGGAGCAATATGGAAGGTTTTTTGTGTGGCGCAGTGGGTTCCGTACGCGCCAGCCACGCACATACAAGGAGTTGCGAGCCACCACGTCCGCTGCGCCGCGATGTAAATGATCCCCTTGAATAATGTATCCCTTTCCCGGCCGTCCTGGCCATCCCGACCGTCTCTCTCCTACCACCACCACAGCCTTATAGAGTCACTCGACAATCAACCGTTACGTCTAACTGCTCTCCTTCTATGTCACCTTATAATGAAACGAACAAATAGTTCGCGTGATTACAATAGCCACTTTTGGTTTTTAAAAATCTATGAAATAACGTTCGTTAAGTTTGTTCTTAACTAGAATTTTCTCTACTTTAACTATAGTGTTGGTTTGGAGGTTATCTACGTTATGGTGTCACATATAAAGTAACTCAAAGTAAAGTATTACTTCTCTAGTTGTATTTTATGAGCTAAGTGCAAAGTGTTATTACGTAGGTGCAATAATTTAACGTTACGTCGCAGTCGTCTTCCGTCGCGAGTTCATGGCCTTCGTGTGACTTCAAATGTTTGCATTGTACGTTCATCTCTCGAAACCGCTTAGTTAAACTTGGTTCCGGTTTACGACTCAATGAAAATTACTCGAGCTACCAGCTGTTAGGATTCATTTAAATACATTATGGTAACGTGATTCGAATTTTTATTGTCATTAGTATTTTTTGCCGAAGGTTCAAACGACATACCGCGCGCTGTTCTTAACGTTACAAAGATTAATGCTTTCCTAAAATACAAACCTTAATTAGTGATTGAATAAAGTCTTAATCACAACGTTTTGAATATTTTTTGTAGGATTAATTTAGGGTGTTTAGTAATTTCGGAATAGCACTTTGTAAAAGCTAACGTAAATAGGGTTTATGTGGACTTTATACATATATGTATTTAATTCTAGTTAATATTTTAATGACAATATATGTTATTATGAAACTGAACAAATAAAACCGTCTATGATCTCAGCGAGTCGCTATTTAGTGTAGGTTCGCACTGACTCATTTTTGGTTACGGAAAACGAATACGTTATTTAACTGCAGCGAACGAGCACAATAACATTATGATAATGATAGGAAGAACTCAACGAATTTACTTGATCTACGCAAAACACGAAGTAATTTAATTGTCTCACAAAAACTTGAAAATTCGTGATGGTTAATGTTGTTGTAGTTTATAATAAAATACAAAAAATGTTCAAAGTTAATAAATGTTGGAATTGAATTGAAATGACGCATGTGGTTGCCCTTAGAATAGCATCTGGCATGTCTAGAATTAAGAGGCGACATGCCCTAGGAGCGGGCCAGAATACCACCGGTGTCGTATTAGATACAGCCGAGACATTGTATTTAGATTAGAATACAAATGATTGTGTACTCTATTGTCAATTTCATTGATACGAAAATTGCAGAGTTCTGTGTTAAGCAAGGCGCGCGAGCGGGTCACGACTGAGGCGCACGCGCGTTCGTGACCTTGCCGCGCGCGCCTCGCAGAGGTCACACTCTTGTGTTGATGCGCTTGCGCACCACACCACGCTATCCATATTTTCAAGCGCATCTTGTAACTGCGGGCAATTCTAAGGACATGGTCGTGTTAGACCTCAAATTGAGATTGCAAATTATTACAGACAAGTGAGGTCTAAAACATACGGTTTGAATACAAAGCTTTTGTTTCTCTTTGTGAAGTTTATGGAAATGTGTCTACCATTTTACAAAGTAAGATTAACGTGATTATATTTATAATGCGTTATAATTCTTGCGTCCTAACGGTCACTATAATTACGGCACCTTATTGACACTTAAGTGGTTTCAATTAATTTTCTTTACAAGTTCCGGGTCGTTTAGGTACTTAGGTCTTAAATTGTTAGTAGCTATATTTATTACCGATATCGTAAGAATAGTGCTACTGATATTTAGCTCGCATTATAAGAAATTATAGCTGTACTTGCAATACCGAAGTGACTGACATATTTACGCGAATAATAGGAGAAAAGGCTCTGCGGAGGAATGAGAAATGCCGCCATAACAGGGCTTTGCGCACTTTCTCCAGCCGAGGCTCTCTCTCGGCGAGTTGGTACACCCTTTACAGTGTACAGTTAGTGAGGGCTTTATAAACAATAATCAATTAATTCAATTGCTTGTATCATTCATTACTTTAATGCGTGGCTTCGGATAACATCAGGTTATAATACTCACAAGGAAGAACACGCGACAAAAAGATTTTTCCACGTTTGCGTTTACCAAGTATAAATAAAGATTTATATATTTAAATAGTTTTTTATGTGCTGAGTGAATCATAGACGACTTGCTAACGTGATTGTTGTCAGTTAGGAATAAAAGTACCGTAGCACTTATGACTAATTTCTGACGACACAATATCTTAGAAAAAGTAAGTAGAAAAATAAATATCATAGTATTAAATATCGTTGTTAACAAATTATTACAAATTACTAAATTGATTGCGGATGTGTGTCATTAGCGGTGGATGTCATCTTTCTAAATAAGAAGCCGAGTGACAATTTTGCAATGACTAAGTGCGGTGCGAAACAAATTAAGTGGAAGGAAGTTACGTTAGTACATGTAGGCACGTTACGTGACATTCTTAGAGGAAGTCGCACCGCATTCAGGCGAGCTGCTGCTCTAAACTTAATTATACCATAACGTTGGCAACCAACCACCACACTCTTAACATTTACGAGGATTCATCTATTAAACTTGGCAACATCGATGGGGTATGTGGCTTAATAGACGAAGTTAACAGCCTATCTCGATTGGTCGATGTGGGTTTTTGACAGAAATTCAATAGAACCATAATTATTAATATCAAAAATCACGTTTTTAATTTCTGCCGTAAATTTGTTTAAGTTTCATTAGTCGGGAATAGATTCGTTTTAGACTTTTTATTCATTTTATGAAAAGGAATTATTTAAAAAAATCCTCGTAGATAGTACACAACTGCTGGGCTTGAAGTCTCTCTAATATCACGCCACTGAGTTCGATCTTCTATTCTTCGTATTCTTCCACTGCCGGTTGCCGGTTACTTCATCTAGTTAATGAGTGTGATACAGTACATTAATCTAAGCATCTTAACTGCAGAGAACATCAACTGCATCGTCCTCTGCGACTTCGACTTTCGGTTCGGCTCTGCGACAAATGTACGTCAGCAACCCATTTTTTTTCTCAATTATTTTATTGGGCTTATGATCCAAGTTTTTATTTCTTGTAGGTACAAAGGAATAGGTCCTTAATTGATATTTTACTGTCATATCAAACTACTATTTTAGGATACTGTAAATCACGATACATAATAAAACAATTTCACATCAACAAAAGCAATAAAATAACACATTTGTGTTATAGACTTAGGTATATTCAAGCCTTGAACTTTACATATATAAAATCGAGTGGCGAACAGACTATTATTATTTGTGATATTTATTGTAATATTTTACATACACTTAATATGCAATTTTAAGTAAATGCGAACGAAAATAATGTTAGATCCGTATCCTAATAGATACTTAAAAACATTTGACGTCAGGTGTACGTTTAGAAAATTTACGTTAATTGAATTCGAAGCTTCGAATTCGAATAATCACAAATTTGTAATGTCGTACACATTGACCATAATTACAATTTGCGATAGATGACTCAGCTAAGCTAAACTAAGCAAGAATGCGATGTACAAATAAATTTATAATTACATAATGAATATATAATGTAAGAAAGTACAAGTACCTACCTATATTGTATGGCAATAATGTTTCAGACAGAGATAAAGCTTAAGTAAAAACTGTGAAACATAAATATATGTCGAAATACTTTTGCAAATGAGTTTTGTAAATCATGAAAGAAAAGCGCTCACCGTTACTGCCTTAGTTGGTCAAAAGTTGTAATGAATGCCACAAATGGTATTGGTCCGAGGCACGTCCACAGCTTGCACACGCTAATGTTCCTCATTAAATACTGGAACATCAATTTGTATCTGCACCACGTAGAGGAACACCGAAGCCATACATTTTTATTGCGCTGTACCATCGTAACATTTGCAGGCACCGATTTAAAAGAATATCATTTTATCTGATGCTATTCGCATAAACGTATTTTATGCAAATTCGTTCGTTATTATTCTTGATTAATGATTAACTCCATGACTTCTGCAAATTGTCAAGAGTTCAAGGACACGAACGTCATGAATTGGCTGTAGAGGAGCCGTTAAAACAAACATACGATTATGTCTAGCCACTGATAGAGGCTTAAAAAAGATAATTTGGTACAATTAAAATAATTTCCATGATGTTTGATGCACGAATGTAAGTCGAGTCGATTGGATGTATTCTAACAAGCAACAGGTTTCGATACGATAATAAAGTCGATAATTTTTCTGATGCACCCCACGAGATGCGAGTATTCCGGTTAGTTCCGTTAAGTCTTCAACTAAAGTGGAATGTCCACTTATTACTTTCCGTTGATATAAAATGAATGGTCCGCCCTTTAGTTAAGCTTGCACAGGCCTTTAAATACGCAATTTTACACATATTTTCTATAGGATCCGGAGAGAAATTGATTAATGAAGTTTATGGAATACAAATAGGCCTAAAATACTAAAAACATAAGATTAACTTGTGCTTACAATGATCATTATTCTTTATCACAGAACGTCAACTTTTCGGCGATTGTGTGACTGACTGACAATGAGCTAGAGAGACTATTATTGAATACTCAATAAACGTTTCAATATTCAAACTGACATTCCTACGGAGTATTCGCGTTCATAAGCTACGATACACACTAACGAAGCAATTTTCGTTTGTTTTGTAACAATAACACAATTGTTTTGACGTGGAAACAAAGGAAGTATAACTAAATGCGGAATACGATTGTCTTGTGTTTAGTAACCATAAGTAATTAATATAATTGTAATCCGACGCGACGTATATTTAGTCGTTTTTGCAGTCAATTCCCATAACAATATATTAGCACCACACAAAATAACTAATTAAGCGGGCGCTGCGGGAGGCGTTTTTATGTTCCCAATGCCTGAGTATTATTGAGGCTAGTTAAAGGTTTATGTCAATAATATATTGAATTCGGCTAATGTTTATGGCTCTGCGTTTAAGTTATAATTTACATTTTAAAACGTTGTTCAGCCATTCGTAACTGACCTTTGTGTGAAAAAGGTTTTCTGTCACGAGGATATCAGTTCTGTTTTCGAAAATTGAACTTGACGTCTCATATACATATAATTTTTTCCTCATATTTGACCCTGAATCTTATTTGAAAATATTAATTATTTTGTTGTTAAAATAATTTATGAATCTATAATTTATGCGGTATACCCAAGGTCGTGGGTTCAAACCTCACTCGATAAGTTTTTTGGAATTTCCTTATTAAATAATTGTATCCATAATTTATGCCTTACTTCATATTTAGTTTTTGCAAATAACTTGTGGTTTTTTAATAAAGCTTTTTAACACGATCAGATCAGTGCCTACATAATATACGTGAGCAACTGTTAAATGAAATGAACCCGAAAATTGGTTTACATTACAGTGATTTGGTAGCTTTATCTTTAAACGTACGCATGAACTTGTAGCTTGTACTTGAGGGTATCTAAACTAATAGAAGTTTTAATGATATTTGACCTTTGCCAAGTGTCTGTTTATTGACATGTTTTGCAATAAACAAATAAACTTATCTGCTATTTCCGACGCTCTGTGGGAATTTCAACTCGATGCAGCGCAATGGCAGTAGCTGATGGAGATTAGAGTCGCAGTAGTCGCCACGAATGACGGCCGACGTCATTTAACTACACCCTTTTAAGCTGAACTCACTCCCAGTAAGCAGATAAAATTTATTTTTAACTTCATACATAGATGTTAAGCCAACAGGTTTCACATTTATACCTGATCAACATACATGGAGTCGCAATATAAATACGTTAAGCTAAATCATTTTGCAAGTGAAAGTAGCTTTGTTGGAATTCAATAAATAGGTCTATTAAACTTTATCTTGATTGTACTTTATAACTGATAGTCGTATTTAGTTTCTACGTTCGTTGGTCCGCATATAGTTTTTAGGTTACAGACACATATGTACAAATATCTCTACATCTTGCTTGACCTAAGTTTGATCGATCACGTCCGTCATGTTGATAATTTACAGGCTTCACTTATTGAAAGCAAAAAACGTAGGTAGTTAATGTGTACACTTAGGTACCTCGTCATTGTATTTTTCAATGTTTGGTTGTTTTAACACGACTTTTTGTGGAAAAGCAAAGAAACGTTAAAAAAGATTTATTAGGTTTGCAAACTTTATAAATAAACCTGGTATTTTTTTAGTCATCGAAAGGTTTATGATTATGTAGGTATATCTGTTGAAAAGGGCAACGCGATAACAAATAATGGTCGGTGGAGAGCTCGACAGACTTTTAATATAAAGGCTGTCTTATAAATAAATGAGTAATCAGTGTATATTAAATTAAACTGATAGTTGATAGCTCGAACAAAAAGATCTTTACCGTTAATGTGTGCGGTGGATCATGAAAACTACATGACTGTGCTCCGCTGTGACTGTCATACTAAGTTTGTCTTCTGGTGAAACGATTTAAAAAACCACAATCCCAATTAACGACCAAGTTTTCTATTTAGGAAGCGCTATAAATCACTTTACATGCGCAATACACTCAGGAAGTTATATGATTTAAGTTTAAGCGTTTAATATGATGGTGTCGATGAACTGTAAAACGATACAGCGAAGTGCTTCATCATCTGTGTACAGGATGAACTTAAATTAAAATTATTGAACATTTTTCGACAGCTTACGGCCAATTGTTTATAATAAAATCCTAGACTTAACATATTTCTTCCAACAAGTGTTTAGTTAGGTTATTATTAATCGTAAGTTTAGTTTAGTGTAAACTATAACAATATCTTTATAAGGCAAGATATTAGAAACTCTATGTTAATTGCATTACAACAGGTAGTCTGTCTGTACGTACAAACTATAAAACACTTAAAATGTTTGCGAATCTACCAGGAAAAATATGACTAGCCTTAGACTTTCCTTATCATGCAGGAAGTTCTAAACTTTTTGTAACGCTACCTTATTTTATTCAACATCTGTAAAAGGTTTTTGTAACTTAATATTTCATGACTAAAACGACTACAATCTTTTAAATTGTTTGATGTCCTTAGATCTGACCATGGCAGAGCTTCTCTCAATTATTTTTTTATTGATACGACTTTTTATGTCTTAGAGCTGTACCTTTATTACAATGAAAAAATAAAGGTTTGGTTTCAAGAAATAAATAACATTATAAACTGCTTGTGATTTTAGTAGTATTATTTTAAGACTGGTGTAGTACTATTTAATTAATGTTAACCTGTAGTAATATTTTCTCTTATTCTTTTAATCCCAGTCGACGCTTAGATGTTGAGATTTGATCTAAGAATTACCATAATAGGATAAGGTAGCTTTATTGATTGAATGCGTTTTTATCTGATCGGTCGCAAGAAGCGTATATGTACGCTGCGTCTTTATAAGGATAATGGATTCTAGCAAAATCTTGTCATTTCCTTAGCATAATGAACAATATTAAGAGGCCCGCTAAGTGTAATTGGGGCTTGAAGCAGCAAAGTGCTCGGTTTATGCGGCCGCATAATTACGTATAATAGGCGACTTTTGCAACGCACGGGCATTCTGAATGTTTAACTCCCCTGAGACAGAAGTTTTGAAACACTGGCTAATTATAAGTTATAAGGTGAATATTACACGATTAACTTAAATGTAGCCTTTGTGTTTACCGGGTCCGTTAAAAAATATTTAATTGATTTTTTCGGTATCCAATAATCCTATGCAAATTGAGGCAATATTGCAAATTATACCTACATTATTTTAGCGACGACTATTTTTATATTTTTTGTTATATTCGTTGTATGAACTAAGTTTACTTATATGCTCTTTTATATGGAACTAGCAGGTACTATCGAATTTTCTGTTTTTCTGTTCGGCAATGACCTTAAAGTCACTTATCTCAATAGTTAAACCATAATAATATCTAAATGGATATTAAGATATAAATCCCTGTAGCCATTAAATAAATATGTCAAAAAGAAAAAGAAGGTTTGTTGGTGGTTGAAACTGATAAAGATATTCTGAATTTCTCAAAATATTAAGTTAATTAAATGTCTAACAAAGGAATGATAAAGATAAGTTACGTGCTGTCCTGATCAGCGTATACAAAATAACTCAATCATATATATGTTATTGAATTATACTGATAGTAAACAGAATACTATTTTTCTATAGTTACATCTAAATATAGTTGTAGTATACCTATAGTTGTCCGCATTAGGAAGTGGTCAAGTGCCAAGATGAAACAATGGTTTATCATACAACGTAAATCGTTTTAAGGCCGTAGTCTATAGGTATTTGTGCTACTCATTTGCCTGTTAAGGAAATAATTATACCGTATTGCTATCTCAATAATAGACATACACCGTTGACGCGGAATTTATTCGACACTTGAATGCTATAATTATCACTCTCCTCGCTGTGTAGAGATAATTTAAAGATGTTAACTGCCTACCAACAATACTTTACGACTATTCTAAGAGTACCCGGAGATTAAATATGAAGTCTGTTCCAACATACTGTTTAGGTTGATTAAACTTGTGAAGAATGTTTGTTGATATGAGCAGGGAGTGATGATATTCTGGGAAGATTTCTCTTCGCAACCATAACGACCTGCTCAAGATTAATGCGACTAACTATTGCTTGTATGAAAGTGCACGCTGGTATTCGTGCACGCTGTAGGTAGATGCGCTATTGACTGATTGCCAGATTGGCAAAAAAGCGTAGCTCCATCAAGAATGAAGACACCGGTTCCGTTGGGCTCCGGCTCTCGTGATAATTAATTTTGTCGCCTTTTTCGGATCATTGTTTTTGCTCGCATATTGTATCGAGGCCGGTACTAATCGGGACACAATTACGTAGAACCACGTCAGTATTTCATACATTTCGTTAAGTTCCAGTAACATAAATCGAACTATGCGACTCTAGAATTAATGGGTGTACGTGTATTCCTCGAAATATTCATAGAGGCTGAGTAACATCGCCCTCCCTATTATGGACACTTGTTGCACGCTGATCAGAAAAAAAGTTGAATATGGATGTGCTTTAAACTGAGAATCAATTGCAGGCATCTTGTAATCTACTCTATCGGTAATATGCTAATAAATAGATATTATTTCTATAATTTCAGTACTTATAAGTAAGAAATAAGGAACAAAAAACTGGGATGTGAGTAAATAGTTTTGAAGTGCTGAAGTCTGATTAGAAAGATCGCCATAAATTGATTCTGAAAACGTTGAATGAGGCCGAGTACAACCAAAGAGGTTTAACGAGATGGTCCGTCAGTGCATTCGTTTTTGTTCCTGCAGATAGCATTTTATTTAAAACAATAGTGGACGTGGTCAGCATATTTACGGCGGCGACCGCGACAGACTTGTCTTACTCCGCCAATCAATGGCCGATTTAACAATCCTTGTGGGTTTTATTTTTATATACTCGAAGCATATATATCCCCCAGAATAATTTAGTACCTAGGCATTTACCCAATAAGCGATGAAACTGAGCCGCTGATTGACTGATACAGTCATTAGATAAAAAGTAAAGGCATTTTACTCATTAGGCCCTTTTTGTGCAGTTGTTACAGAGAATTTAAAGGCATGTTAGCTGGCTATAATAATAATGGATGCTGCTCCCAACTGACATATATTAGGATTAGTTTTATACTTTAATACGTTTACTAGTTGTGTTCTTTTAGATACTAAGTTCTTTTAAGATCGTATGATAATAAATAGACAATTTCATTGATTAAGAACTTGGATATATTTTTACAATACATGTAGACATATAGATACACATTAAAAGTCTAAAATATAACCCAAATAGATAAAAATCGAAAAAGTATTTAGTAAAATACAAAAAGTATATTAGGAACCAAACCTCGATTTTAAAGATCGATAAAAGTATAAAATATTTGTAACATCACTTACGTATTAAAATGATAATGACATTTAAATAATCAACCATTTATTTTAAATCTTGAAAATAAACTAAATTCCGAGGTCGAGGTCTTTTTCTCCTTCCACTGTTGATGCCGTTTTTTACATAAAAAAAGAAAAAGTTTCCCCGGAGTCATCATAGATGTCTCTTGTGTGCACCGACCGCTGTAGTTCTCATATTCGGACACAGATGGCGCTACATACACCGTTTCGAACATTTATAAATATATAACCGATTATCTGTTTTAATTATATATTGGCGATTTGTGTTGTAAAACATATTTCTGTGATAAAAAAATGTTTAATATGATTTAAGATAAAAAATATATTGATTTATAATGCAGACATCCAAGTCTACACAACAACCTTTGCATGATTAAGTTTATAGGTTATTTTTTAAAGGCGTGTTGTAAATTTAAATTTATAGATTTAAAATGACTCGTAATTCGGAAGGGTCTCCGTTCAAATTGCTAAGAGCTTTTGGCATCGTATTTTAAAATAATTAAAAGTAGTGTTTAACTACATTTAATTATTAAAATGTAGTTAAACACTACATTTAAGTATAAAAGCTTGAATAGTAAGGATATACATACTAGGAATTTGACACCAATATTATCAGAATTTAACATATAATTGTAAATAGGTTTTATTGTTTCGGTACGCCTGTCGACCGCACTTAAGCACAATAAGATAGGTTTTACCGGAATACTGTAGAATAGAACCTTTTGAATTATTTATTAAATCAGTATCTACAGAAACCTATTAAGTATGCTTAATTCGTATGTAATAGTTCAAGATATTATTAGAATATTAAATTGCACCGGAAACTGTATAATTGGCGTCTATTATAACTTTATAAGCGAGTAACTGCGATACTTTATCGTAATCACAAGTACACGGCGCACACAGCCGAGGCCCGAGACTGCCGACACCTGAGCCCGACGCAAATTGAAAATGCACAATGTGTCTATCGGACCCAAGCGTGCTTTACGTTTTCTTAGCAGTTATCATATCCATCGCGTTATTGACCTTAATCTTAACAATTTATGGTCATTCAGTACGCACTACCATAAACGTTTTATTGACAGTCGTTATTTGAACCCGTGGCTAAGACGGTTTTATAGCAATTCGCTGTTCGTATTTTATTAACGCCACTGGCAGTGACGCAGTCCCTTCGGTTCATGCATATTCAGTACACTCCAAATGTGTCTCGGGTTCCGCAAAAATGTTCGCGAAAGCACTTCAAACCAATTAAATTACATAACATACAAACTTAATTTATGCACGGTTAACATTGCAATTCTTGTTGACGCAAGTAATAAAAAAATGTCCACGTTTTTGCAATACCAAAAAACAAAAAAGTAAAAAGAGACTTTAGGTGCCAGTGTTAAGACAAACAAAGGGCGGTGTTACAAATCTGTTACGATTCGATCCAATGAATCTTATTGCGAAATATATGTTGATATACTTTCCGCAGATAACAGAATATTTTTCGTTATGTCTTCGATCGCCGTAAAAAGCGCCAATATGACGGTTGTTTTAGTGCCTCCTGCAACATTGTCGATATTTTAAGTTCCAACCGAGAGTATCATGTTTCACGTGTTGTGTTTAATAGTTTATATTTTTACGTCTTTGGTATTTCCTTATTCAATAAAGAGAACGTAAATTTCATTTGTGTAAGTACGTACGTGAACACCTGTACAGTGAAGTAGTAAGTACCTACACGCGTAGCTATGTACCTTCATATATGAATCTTAAAGGTAGTGGTCAGCGCCGGGGACGCAACAGTAATAATACATCGTCGAGATCGCCAGTACAGTCACGTTTCCATTGTTCGTGGGCGGCAGATAAAAAGTTCACAGAGAACTAATAATTAGTTTCAGGATCGAGAGTGAGCTCGCGAAACAAGAAGCTTAATTAGCACTCATAAAATAACTCGCAAGGGCAGAGCCAATAATAAGGGGCTGCTCCCTACTGCGCACCGGTGCCCGATGGCACTGTAATTTCGGTACAATCGAAATTATTGTGACGACGAGATATAGGCGTATTGTAGTATTACAGCCACTACTTGTGATATAAATAGGTTATTATCTGTCTGTTAATAATACTTTAATTACTGGTGTCACAGAATTGAGTATAGAACAAAAAGATATTTGAATTAAGAATAAGAATAATTTATTTGTAATTCTCTTACAATGTGTTTTTTTTATTAAAGGTAAATTATGATAGACTATATTCGCTCAAGATTAATGCGACTAACTAACATCACAACTTCAAAGAGAAGGTACTTGCTAGTTTATTAAATTATTCACTAGATCACACTCGGAGGCTTGCTAGCACTACTTTAAATACTTGAAATATTCTTTGTGTTCAAAACAACTTGAAGGAGGCATTAACTTGTAGGCATGTCAGTTGATGACTATCGGTCCTGTACACGAGTTTAGCTCCAATTGTATGACATTGTGGGAGGTGCCATTTGTAATGTCGAGCAAAGTGCAAGCGCGGGCGCATGTCGCGTATCAAGCAGATCGGTGTAGTGATAGGTCACAACGAGCACGCGACAGTCGCTCGACTACGGCGCTATGCTCGAGCACCGTTCCGCCCTTCGCGTTAATTTATTCCGAGCATAAATCTTTGAAGATCGAGTGCTGCAAGTTGTCACCATTCGTCACCGTTGTACGGTCATAGACTGAAAAACGAACGTGATTCGGTTATTACAAAGCGCTAAACGAACCACTTGGACGACTCATTAAATTAATTTATTCTATTCGATAGTGATTCGATACGATTGCAAGTAAGCCGTTGAGCCATGTTTGATTGATATGGTTCGTGGGGATGATAGCTTTTTGAATCACCGAATATCTAGGGTACAGCGAACTGTTTTGTTATCAGATGATATCTTTTTCAGTTGATTATAATTATGCAAATTGGTAAATGTTATAGAAATCCTAAGTTTCGATGAGCGGTGCATGTTTGAGTCCGCCCGGAATAATTGCGTGACTAAATCCCAAGACGTAGGTTCTGTATCAAGCTCGCAATTCATTCATGTCGACGCGGCTCTGTAATTAATGAGACAATATATTAGAAACGAATTCGTTTTGGATCGATAACTAATGTTAAAATATATCTTTAAGTTTTCTAAAGATTGTATGCAATGAGTGAATTAAACGACACCATAAGTAACGGCTGACAACTTTTGAGAACAATTTGAATAATGAAGGTACGTTGTTACTTGCACAGCTACAACTAAAACGTTAAATAACGTGTTCGCTTACAAGTTAAAATGGCGGATGTTTGGATTTGATTGGATTTATTGATGAATATAAAAGTTTATTCGTCATCTTATTGACAGTTATCTATTTTATTTGCTTGATATTTAATCGATCTGACTAATCTGTTATGTTAATTTTTTGAAGAATTGTAGCTTAACATATCCTTATAAAACATCAATTTATAAATACTATAATTATTTGAGATATCTATTCGAAACTAATATTTTATTTATTTGAGCTACCATTTTCTAGTTAATACCAAAGCAATTACTAAATCATAGAATAGGTTAGGTTAGAATAGGTTTCCGAGTGTTAGTATGTGAGGTTAGTTAGATGCATCAACCACCATGGGTCATATTTTACGGCCAGCACTAACTACCGCAGAGGTTTCCGTGAGTCGTGGTCTCCATGATAAGCGGCTTGACCGTGCGGCGCCGCGCCGGGTCACTATAAATATTGCTGTGTTGAGTCCCGTTTAAATTCCCTATTGATTGAGCATGCACCTCATTAATACTTTAGTACTTATAATATTCATTTTAATATATTCATCTACTTTGAACTATCCCAAGATCCGTTAAATCTTGTCTCTTTGGTGTAACCAAGCGCACACTGCTTAATTGGAACATAATAGACTTTGTGTGGTAAGGTAATATCGATGCTAATTATGGCGCAGTATATGCCTACAACTCAAATTACTTCTCCAGAAGTTTTATCACTCTCTCACGATCGGGCTTTTCTAACGGCTATCACAATTTTTTTAATTAGCTTCCAAAATAGAGCCCTCATAAATTTTATAGCAACATCGAGGTGTAATGTAGAGTCGGGCGCACGCAGCAGCCTGCGCCCGCGTCGCCGCCGGCGTTCATTTGGGTATCACAGTTTTACGATAGCATTTATGATTGATTAATCAGTGATCCCGAAGTTGATCGCTTCCGCACTTATTCTTCTGATTGCAAAACATTTCGTCTGTGTCTAGGAGTGACTGTAATTTGTCTGTTTATGAGCGCGATGATAAAATTACTGCCTGCGGATATTGACATCGTAAAATTAAAATTGTCGTTTGATCAGATGTTATTCACCGATTTGATGCGAGATTGTTTAGTAAAGGCATCTATCGTGTAGGTACTGCGGGGGGCGGGAGCTATGTGTTGATACTCGTTACTTCAAATAAGGCCAAACGCTATTGTTCTGCTATTGTGTCTCATAAACGGCAAATCGAGTTTTCGTTACGTAAGATTAATGGCTCGTATTTACATTACATTTGTTACTCGAAAATTGACTTATAATTCAACTTTGTTCCACTTTTGAGTCGTTTACTAGTCCGATTCATTTAGATTGTTCTTGCTTACTTTACGATATTAACTTTCGTAATGCGACTGTCATACGTGGAAGTAAGTCATAAATAATTGAGTTCAAACATAGCTTTTGAGATAAGTATCTACTCCATGGAGTATAGGTCGGAGTATTATAACTCTTATGCTTTGTGCTTTCGAATGAGTGACGGCTACCGAACAACATACGCGGACGAGATAACGAAAGCTAACTCATCTCTGTTGGCTTAGCTTCAACCTTATCAGCTAGGAGTAGTTGTTGATCAGGGTCAACCGAAGTGTATACTTTTAAACGCGCAAAATATTAACTTAAATTGTAACGAGAGTTTGCAGTAACGGCACCTATCACTATCACAGAATTTTTATGTTTAACGATAAACACTAAAAAGTTGTAAAAACGGCAGGTCTCGTCAGTGTAGCATAATGTGCTCGTTTTCTAAGAAAACTTAGATGTTTGATAAGCGGTAAATGTTAGGCATCATAAGATGTACCCTCTACAATTTTCTTTGACCCTGTGTATGGTATCTTCTGAGGACAAAAATTATACAGTAGAGAATACGTTGGTATCAGTCGGGAATCTGACCGTATAATATTGCAATAGCCATTACGGACACACCGTAGCATCTTCAAGTGCCTCGTAAACGCGCTACACGGCTACTAGAAATGTAATTTAGCGGTACTGAGAAAGAAACGATGGCTATCTTCAGATGAATGAAGCAGTGTTAGTGCACCGTCACACTTTTTTTACTGGTTAAGGTGTTCTGGAAACTTATCTCTCAATCACTTGCCGTAACTGTATGTTATAAACTTATTTTTCAGATCTGCCCGCCTTGTTCTCGCTCCATAAAACTTTCGCAACTTGCACATACGATATACGCAATGCGAACGCGCAAGCTACCTATACGACTATACATATAAATATTATTGTTACCTGGCTCTTATTTATCGAAGAGTTCTTAAGAGTTTATTTCAACCATTTTTAAATATTTTGGTACTTCCAAATTCCATGCGAACCGAATAACATAACGTTGATTTCGATTTTATGCATAAGGACTTTTTTGTGGTAACTTATTGTCGTTACCTATGAACTAAAACATGTCTCTATGTTTATGATCATATTAAAGGATTTTATATGTTTATAGACACAAAAAACAATGCCATACACGTTATAAACATTGGCACACAAACAACGAGCAACACACGACAAAAACACTATCGATACTTTAATTTTATTTTAATTGGTTCGGGCGAGAGTGACATTCGAGGCTGTCAGATTTAAGTCGTGTTCAAGGTGATAGTCTCTCTCGCGTCGAACTAAAATGGCGACCGAGTTGGCATTTAAATGCCATGCATTTTTAAATTCATTCGACGTACGCAATTAACAATTCGAGTTCGATTACTTTGTCATAAACGTGCGCGTGTTTATCGACGTCGCCCGTTAGGAAGCTGTTTAAGAATTCAAGGCACTGTTAGTGTGGAAATTATCTATATGATTTCTGTGAATATCCAAAACATTAGCAACAAAGTTTACGAGGAAGATATTAGTCTTTTGCATTCTTTGTACATAGTAAAGACTGCATAACTAGTGTACTTACGTCCGGCGACGTAGCGACGGGCAGTGCAATAAAATAGGATCAATATAACATTTATGTTCAGTTGGATACTCGCCTACAAATAATTCTGCTTTACACTTTATTAATCTTGAATATTGTATATGCGTTGAACTAGCTTAATTATGATTATTACGAGTGATTTAGAGCTTGTATAAGTGCCTGTATTAAGTAAATATTGTCTGATTTTATAGTACATTTTAGTCACGAAATAGTATTTTACATCTTATCTAAGTCCTTTATGTATCCCAATGTATCAAACGATTGCATTGTACCATTTAATTTTATTCCATCTGAACGCTTGTTGATAATAACCGTATAATGTGGGTTGTTCGCGTATAACTTAACGCAAGTACTTACATGGCTAACTATATACCTAAGCCGAGTCATACAAACTTAGACTATGTACGTACTTTGACTCTATGAGTAGAAGTTGTTGCACCTCCTCGTGTTGAAGCAATAATCTACATCTTTAATTTTGCTTCAATGCATAACTAAAATCTATTTTTGAATATAATTTTAAATGTATCGTGGATAATTTTACCCTTAACGTTTAAATAATGCAGCTTCTTATTAAAAAAAGATTTCATTTAGCTTTTATCAATTCAAAAAAATCTTGTTGTAAGTTAAAATATTTTCTTATACCAATGAGTTTGTAAAAGCGCGATTGCACAGGACGGGGTTTTAAATTAAATAGTGTTAGGTAATGGGATTAAGGAAAGATTCAGTTTCTCGAAAATTTTCAATCGTTTAATTCCTATTATATAGGATTCATGAAAAAAACATAACATGAATGATCATCTCTGCGTACTCCTTCGTGAATCGACAACACGGTTAGTGCGGTGGCTGGGCAATTGGCTGCTACGCAACGTGTCGCGGGTACAATTCCCGCATGAAGCACCTTTTTGTGTGATCCACAAATTGTTGTTCTGGGTCTGGGTGTCATGTGTATGTGAACTTGTATGTTTGTAAACGCACCCACGACGGACAGGAGAAAATCCTAATGTGGGGCAACGTATTTTTATAAAAAAAGAAAAAGAATCAAAAGGCGATTTGTTATTTGCTTTGGTTACAAGATAACTTTTGAAAATATTATGTTATTTTCCTCTATATTATTACATTTAGTAGACTTGTATCTTGAATACTTATGATTAATCTACGAGTAATAAATAGTGAGTTAATTAACGTTAATGATACCAACGTTGGAACCTTATTATGGGTTACTGTAAGTCCATACTTATTATTTTAAAGTTGGTTACTTGGTCTATACTTCTTGGAACTATCACGGTTTTTTAAATTAGTATTTATGGGTGGTTTTCTGTTATCATATTATTTGTTAGCCTCTGCTTAGTAGTTTCTATTCATTAAAAAAATAAATATTATATAAAAATTGGTTTTGTTATTTTGTTGTGGAAGCTCGTAATCACTCGCGGATTCTGCATTCGTATGACGCTGCAATAATTATGCTAAGTCTGTTTATCATTGGTGTCTGACTCACTACACTGTTTCCTTTTATAGTAAACGCAATTTATTTAGTATTTTACAAATTCACATGGCGCCGAACAGCCGACATTAATAGTACTAACATATAACATTGGCATGGCCGATACATTAGTAAGCGCTTATTCGCGGTTATAAGTAGGCATCGAATGCAATTTAACACTGAAAGAGGATGGCCGCGACACATCCCGTCCTCGCCGACAATCAATTATCCACAATCCATAATCACGAACAATTAATTTTTTCTCGACGCAGTTAATAGGACTACGCTTTCGTCGGTTATTTTCTCGATAAGGGTCAAATTGATCCGCCCGCGGCCTATGTGAACAAAACAAGCAATTTACGGCAGTCGATACATTACGGCTGGTATTATTATTCTACCACTGTTACATTGTTACTGCGGGTATCTTGTAGTTAAAACAGTATGCGTTTTCATGGTCTTTTAATGCTTAATAGTGGTTCGGCAGCGGGGATTCAGCCGCGCTAATCTTGTCAGAGAGCTAGTTAGTACCTGTAGCCTGGATATTGAATAATTTCTCCATAAACAGCAGCGAACAATACACAGACTGTGACCGTTTGACCCGGTTGTGGTACTCCTCCAGAGAACATAGAGCGTCACGTGTGCACAAAGGGGGTCTTTTTTGATAAATCGTTGAAAAGAAACAAAGGGCGCATAAATTTATCGTCGGCTGGTGGCTTATCATGATCACGTCGACTTTCTCCGAGTGTCGATACAGCCGGCGTGCGGCGTGCGGTGTATAGCAGCATCACACACGACGCCCCGCCCTGCGCCTCGCCTGCTGCGCCCGCGCATGCAGACAGAAAGCTCCATTGATCACAGGGTAGCTAAACTACCACGCCATGTAACTGCAGTTATTTGAACTTTACCTTTAATCCCAGCCTTTAGTAATCAAGGCAGATTGATAGTCGTATACTAAAACTTTGCGGTCTAAGGTCGACGAAAGGTCGGTTTTCTTGTTCGATTTGTGTGTTCAAATAAGAATAGACGCGGTAAAAGCTAAAATGAATTCTTATTAGTATTTAAGTTTTGAATTCTGTGTTAGTTCGTTATAGATTTTCATGTCCAGTAAAAATAAGTTATCTTTTAAACGTCACCATTTCAAAAGGAAAATGTCATGAATCGAAATCGTAGACAGAAATTTACCTCATAAACATGAGTCCAGTACCTACAACGGTAAACATACTCGTAGCTGCGTATCTTTTTTATTGTATTGCAAAAGATAGCAACTGGCCATTGATAGCGATTTCAAATGTTTACCTGCGAAAGGAAGATAAATGACCGTTTGCTTAATTTAAAGGGGTGTCCCACTCCCAAGTTCGTCTTCACAATCATTCAAAAGAAAAGTATTCTTTCAAATTGTAAAGGGTTGTTTTTTATTGGGGAGACAATGTCCAGACAAAACATTCGATGACCACCGATGACCAGTACCGTGAATGACCAGTGTGGGAAGCTACGTTTATTTCTCTGTGAAAGCTTGACCCCTTCTTTGTGTCACCTATTATAGATGAAGTTACAAAAGCAAAGGGTCAGTCGAAGTATGAATACTGGGTACCTACTGTGATTGTTTATTTTTTGCACGGCTTAAAACGGTTAACTGAATTAATAAGAGATAAAAAAATGCTGTCCGAACTTCCCATGCATGTATTTTTCCACCTATAATTACGTGAACTCGGCATGGACTCCTCGAGATATTTTCGTGCGCACGACGTGAAGGGCTTACACAAGAACTGTTCAGGCGTTTCGGAGAACAGCAATGTGATAAATCGGACCCTCCAATTATTATTGCATTCGGTACGCGAAAGTACTGACTATACTTATGGCGGTTATTGACCAAATCGGTACATGTTCTCGTTACGCCAATCACATACTTGATATGTACTGGTCGGTCATTTGACTACTGGCAATATTACACGTTTCTTAAATCGTATAAAAACCTATTACTTACAATAATATCGCACCGTGGATGCGCTAAGTTTCATATATTTTAACAGTTATAACTATTATCGCTCGTAAATAATGACATGCTACATGCTACATTCTATTCATGTTCGATGGATTGTGTAATGTATTAAAAGATTAAAAACTAAATAAAATATTGACAAAACAATAAAAAGTTATTAAACTTTTATTTAAACAAGCAATTATTGTTTATAAACTTCTAAAACTATTATATCCAATTGGAATTACTTAAGCGGAGTTGTACAGACAAGTCATTCATACAAAAGTCTGGTTCGACAGAGAGTCTATTAAGAATGATATCGGGCGGGCCATTAGCGATCTAGTTGACTAGTTAGTGTTATTTGGCTACTTATAAAACGAACATGACACATTATCTGTGGCAATCCATCTCGGCCGTGTGTGCTCCTCTAATTCTCTTATTTGCCGGTTGTGAGTGGGCGCGCCGCGTGCCGCCGCCGCCGCCGCCTGCCCGGTACACACTACTCATAAATATAAGGCATAATTTTGTAATTATGTAAAACGGTAAAAAAACCAAGTCTAAATCGTTTGCTATCTGTAACGCAATATAAATTAATGGCCGTTATAATAAAATTCGTAGACGGCAAATGTTTGAAGCATTTTCGGTTCCAATCAATTGATGTAAGTGTTCTACTTTTATCATTTAATTAAAATTAGACGAAATATATTTAGCTCGTTAGAAGTAATTATGACTTGAGATAGCATGGCTGTAGTCACAATGTTGTAAACACTAATCACGTTAAATTAGTCGCTGAGTATTCACGAATGTAAAATCTTATTGAATAAAATCAGAGCACTCATTAATCATATTATTAATGGAATATTAAATGTGGATGAACTTCCAACGTATTTGTAAAATATTATTACTTTTAATTTTATACAACAACATTCTCTTAACGACATTCTGGTTCATAAAAATTCGAGGTTTTGTTTTAAATCGAGAAAATGTATGCATAGTAGCAATAGTATCATAATAAAGCCGGAAGGAGACATTCCAAAGAACCAAGGACTTGTTGTAAGCGGCGGACGATAAGTGTAGATCTTTTATTGTTTTGTAATGATAATGGCGAGTTGGGGCCGCCCCAATGTCGGCAAACGTGGCTTAGGTATTTGCATTCCTAGAGTTGGGAGTTTGTACAGTGGCGCTATAGTGGACGTAATTAAAGTATCGCGCCGAGCGCCGCACCACCGCCGCGCGCCGCCGTCTGGTGACTTCCGCGTGCGGACCCTCCACGCCTCTTGATCTCGGCTTCACTCAAATTTGACTTCTAATTACTCCGCCACTGCCGACATTTTATGTTTCCTTAGGCCATAACTTTAATTAATTCTTACATCGCCCGAGCTTTTCTCACGCTGTATTAGCGTAATTAAATATACTTTTAATGTTTCTTCTATTCAATTACTTTACATTATACTTCATAATTTGATTTGTTTCGTATCTTCATATTCGACGCGATTTTTATGTAATATCTACTCTAAATTGCATAATGTGGTCTAGTTCATTTATTTTTAAGCTTGATATAAAGTATAATAAATTTAGAACTCTTAAAATATCTTAATTTCCCCTTCTCTCATAGTTTAATGATGTGCTACGAAAATGCTACGCTGTCGCTGCGTAGCGAAATTATCGACTACGCAATCTCGTAGCAACGGAAAGCGTGTGGACGTGCTAAAAGCACTTCAATATTTCAAAAAATATTTTGTATACCTTTGATTACCTCGTTGGTGACTGCCGAGCAAGGAGTCTCGGGTGGTTCGATTCCCGGGTCGGGCAAAGTATAACTGGTTTTTTAATTCTCAGTAGTAGCACGGAGTCTGTAACTGTTCCCGGTATATGGAGATAGGCTGACCCCCTATTACATGGGATTCATAACATAAATAGTGAAAAGTGGGTATTACATTGTATAGTGGCATAATGTGCACCTCTGCCTACCCCTTCGGAGATAATAGGTGTGATATGTTAATTTGTATATTTTTAAATCAAGATTTGACAATTCATGATGAATATACGTATCTTTCGAAAAGATAAGCAGGTGCGATTAATTATTTTTTGTGACTCATTCTTAATTAGTATGGTATCGAAAATGGTATTATTGACCATTATTAAAACTAATTAGAACTTTATACCAATTCAATTTGATCCTGTTGTGGTTATGATGCAAGACTTGAAAATAATACTAACAGTTCCAAACATGATGAAAAATAATTCTAATATCTTGCTTACAAACTAGAAATTGTTTAGTAGTTTTGTTAACTTCCTTCCTGTAGACGTGCATTCCATTAGGTCTATAAAAAAGAAAGCTCTTGTGTCACTTAAATGAGTTAAGATTTTATTATCGACTGTCATTTAAGTGACCGACCTCGATACCTAGCCTCGTAGATACCTATCGCGTAGCTCGTTGAACTCTAATGTATGGAGATTAGACCCATCGGTTATTAATTTTGCCCATTTCATTTTTGTAGATTATAAAATATATTAATAAATTACTTCAATAGCTGATATTAGTTCAAATGAATCTGTCAGTCGCGAATGTGAGACTTAACATCTTGTGTTAACGGTTTCGCTGTGTAAGACATTACAAATGAAGGCCGGTAGTACAAAAGGTCCTGCTCAAACAATCGGCAACCCTTTATCATCAAACAAAGAGGAAGAGCTGCGATGTCACCCTTCTCCGAGCGGGTCGAGTGAGCGCTCGGCACCGGGTGGCGTGTGGGGCGAGCGGCCGGCGACGCAGCAGTAGCGAGCGACGCCGCACCCGGACCGCACCGCCGTCGATCGCGCACTGAACCATTTGCGCACTGTCCGACGCGAACCTGTTCCAAAATCGAACCCTAACCGACGCAGTCCGTGGGGCAGGGTGGACCGGACACTGTATTGTGCACAAGTGACCCCTATTGGACGAGTGTGACAACTGACCGGTACCTGACCGCGTCATGCAAAACGCCCTCGGACGTTGATGCGGGGTTGCCCAGCTGCCCCCTCGCCGACCAGTTCTCAACTTGTTCCACAGGTATTTTCGATTATTGTCGTGACCTGTTCTTCTTGACCATTGCTCAAGCAACGTATTGAATCATTATGATAACATCGTGAGCCGTAACGTACCGATGAACGATATCACTCGTAAATAATTGCTACTTATTTGACACTTTATTTCCCGCAACCTGCTACTGAATGTGTAACGTGTACCGGCTCTTTCGATTTGATCTGATCAATGCGTTCATTTGTTTTATGAGATAATGTCGTTTTAATTTTGATTCAATCTCAAACATTGCATAGAATTTAAATTATGATAAAACCGGCTCTAATGCAAAGTATGCCTAATTATGTAATGTTAACTACACTAATTAGTTAATTTCAATGATACATCAATCACCACTTGACTTTTGTAACATGTATCTACTACCTATATATTGAATAATTGCTAAATAATTCAATACAAACACAGTGCATACAATGACAATGAATTGGTGATTTTTGTTTCATAACATTATTGACAAGTCGGAAACTTAGGTACGAGTTGGGCTATAAAACAAAACGGGAATGGTTAAAATGCTATATTTCAATGTATTAAAGGAGACCTGATATCTCATTAAGAAGTTATAAGGATATGACTATTCAAATCTCAAGGCCAAAAATTACAAACAAAATTATTGCGTGGAAACCTTAAAATCTAAAATTAGAATTCGCTTGATTTGTATTGTTTTGGTCTTTTGGAACATCTAACAGTATTAATTAATAAGTGACAAAAGTTCCAACTTTGGACATTAAGTTTTGGTCTTTTATTAAACGTATTTTGTGTATGCCTAGTAATAAAATTAGAATTATTCATTTTTTTTTCGCAGTTCTGCTGCAAGCTGCAACAGACTTTCATGATTAAAATAACTTTAATGTTGAAGATTAACAATTTGTTAATCATTCAAACAACTATTTAGGACGTCGTTTTACAATGAATATTTGTACCTAATTATACGAAAGTTCCTTTAAAAGTTTGTTTTATTTTGTTTTGTAGTATGCATTTCTTACATTTAACTTTTGATCAAAATTGCGGGTAAACTGTTTTTGCAAGGCTGCCTTATAATTGTGTATGATTAGTTAGATTGCTGTGTTGGTAGTAACAAAAACACGCGTATCCATTTAGTAGTGACGCATAATTCGAAATATATTCTGATTCTCGGTTATAGCAGATAATTAGGTGGTAATATCTCGGCAACACTTCCGCGTCGCGCTCGCCCCGCGCTCGCCGCTCCGCGCTCGTCAACAGATTTATAGCGAGTTTGACCGTGAGACCTCAAGCGTAGCCGTTTTTTGCTTAATGCGTTATTTATTAAAATTTGATTATAAAACAACCGAAGTTAATTTTTATAAGTTGGACTCGTGTCAAATCTTAGAATATAATACATAAATATCGTCAAGTATTGGGTGCTTAATGAATATGTATGTGCAATGTTAATATATTTGTTTATTCATAATAAGAGACCTCAATATAGCTAATTACGATATCAGATGTGAATAAGGATGAAGGTTGACCATAAATGTAATTGCTAACGCTAGGCTCGTAGTTATAGCTATGTAGTTTTTATCAGTAATAAAATTAATTAAGCTCGAGTTTTTTGTAAGGTATAACAAGACTGCTCGTAATTAAATTCTTCCATTACATACGTACATAGGAAGACAATTTACTAACGAATACGTTTGTCGATATTCGGTCTCAGTGCCTTACAGTCGAATACGAATGCTGCGTATTAGTGTTGCTAAGCAGTTGATGTTTTAACGTTAAAATGTCACGTAATATTATTACAAAGACCAAAAGAGCCGCTAAAGAGCCTGATGCCTCGAGTGGTGCCATGTACCACGACATACATTAGAATAGTATTTTCGAATATCAAATATTGGTTTTGGCGGCGGTCGTTGTGCAAACAATTAATGTTTATTTCTCTAAAAACATCGGCGCGCGACCGCTCACATTTTTGTTTAGATAATAATTGATTTTTTATTTACTCCTTGAGTGTTGCCGCACGAAGACAACGGCAAATAGCGTTAGGCACATTTTCTCACGGAACGCGGATAAGCCGTATCACTACCCGCGCCCGTTATACTTTTCTTGCGAAAAGCTCTCGGAGCGAATATTGCGTGCAGCGTGCGACGGCCGGCCCGCGGACGCCGCGCCGCGCCCGACGCGGTGACCGGGCGCGCTCGTGTGTCACACGTCAGATCAAATACACGAGATAAAACTAAAACTAATGTACACTCTACTCAAAGCTTTTCACAATCACCGGTGAGGGCAATAAATAAAGCTTCGCCGAAGAACGGGAGCAATTAATATGGGCGCGCCCGACTCGCGTGAAAGTAGCAGACGCAGACCACATGTGTGGACCGTGGACGAGACGCCCGCGCCTGCGCAGACGCGCGACCGTGTATACTGTCAATATTATAGGTGCGCAAACGACACACACGGATGTGTAGGTGGAGCTCAATTGCATCTTGAGATATATCATATTTGTTACACTATGTTAATCCGCTCATAGAATACATTGTATGCCTGTGGAGGTGTTATAATTCTGACATTTGAGAAATAAACTACATACTTTAAGTTTCTCCGATACACAAAGTCGTAATATTTTCCAAATACAGAAACTGTCCAGTAGATATGCAAAATAATTATCTGTTAGAAGGATTGGTGACCTTTCCTTGTCATATCTTAAGCTACTCTGACGCGAGCTTAAGCTCGATATCCGCTCAAGGAGTATATTTATATAAGTATTGCCTTAAAAGAAAGTGCGTTATGCAAGAATGAAATACGTTTTGAGTAATGTGTAGGTATAATTAAGGCGAGTGCAAATGTTCTCCTACGTAAGTTCCAATGAACTAAATGTTGTAAAGTTCCGTGGACAGATAAGCAGCTGATAGCTCTCTGATCACAGTCCATATTAGCATATATGGAAGCTATAACTACACGTCGAGGCCGTAAACCCGAGATGGAAGTATAAGTACCCAGTATACACATTGAAAGCATTTATCTTTCTAAATTGCGACTAATAAAGAATAAATCATAAACTGGTATCATAATAACAGAGTCTGCTGCAGTAAAACATAAACGGCTCATAGGTGTACAATTACTTCCACATCCAATTACTTTGTTGTGCTGATATTCGGCTGACCTACATTCAAAACATTTTGCGATAGTGCCTCCTACGCATATGAGCGACATGTCGATATTGGTGTATCGGTGATTTCAATATGGCTACGTGGAGCAACAGTGTAGCCCCGGCCGAGTGTATGCTAATAGGTGCCGCGGGCCGCGGGCGAGCAGCGAGCACGGCAGGGCGCGTCGCACTATGTATGTAGCACTGTACACATGGTATGCAATTACCATTTTATTAGTTGCTTAGCTGCCTCCACTTCACTTCACGGAATTTCACTAATATGTAGGTGGTTGAATCTGCAGGGATAAACAATCATTAAAAAGTGAACATCTTTTGAACTTTATGTTACTTATATATAAAAACTTCATTGCTTTGTAAAGAATTACAAGAAAATGTAAAAGAAAATGTAAAATATCTGTACCTGTGCATATGCAAGTAAAAAGATCTCGTAGCTTAGATATGCTCGAAGTTTTCCAGTTACTCAAAATTTATAGATAACATCAATGTGTTTAATAAAGATCATAACAGTTTACAACACTGCGCCTTCCTCAATGTCAGTTCAGATAGGACTTTGTGTAAATGTCACATATTATACACATAAACTGGGGGTGCTTAATTACGTGGCTGTCCATTGTATCCCAACATAGCGTGAAGTTTTTGTGTTTATTTAGCGTGTTCCCGAGAATCCCACGCGCGCTGTGTAAGTTTTTCTAGGTATGACGCGTGAGTGCAGCGCGGAATGCGGCCCACAAGACTGTGCTCTCTCGGGCGCATTCAAGGGTAGGCAAGAATCAAATGTTCTTCATTGGTCTTTAGAAACTGTCTATAAAGTGGAATGATGTTTACACATGTCATTACGTACTAAGAAAATAGTAACAATTAAATATTTTTTATTTAGATGATAAGTACGGAGTTTTGCGATAACGTACTATTTTCACGGTCAGTCGGATCCGATGGTTAGCAATGTCTCGCAGGCTGATACATACGTAAAGAACGCGGCGTGGCTACGGGCTACGCGCCGTAGATCATAATCGGACGAGTATTTATTGGTGCGCGCTTTCTAAAGCCCTGCGCCTGCGTCGTCCCGCGCCGGTAAAGCTGTATACTCACGAATGTCATGTGACACGCGATATTCCGTCCAGTGTATTTTATTGCAACTTTGGATCGTCAACATTAGCGGCGTCTAAATGTGAATAAGCCCGAGTGGCAGGTGAACATTTGGATTTATTACGAACTTCCTTTTAAGTAAACGTTCGCTGGCAGTTACTGTTGGACATTAGTCATTTATCGATCGTAATTAAAAATAATTGACTAGTGAGTACCATGGGTTGCAGGTAGAGTTAGTTTTATTATCTTGTGTTGAGTAACTATACAAACCGAAATAAGAAACTATAAACATCGTATACCTAATCATTTGAATGAATGTCGTTGCCATGGTGATAGCTGTAGTTTTTCACACAAGAAGTCATTTGTAACAATTAATTTTAAAGTAATAGATAATTTTAATGTTGTAAAGGTAGGTATGATGCGGCTTTTATAACGGAACTTTAAAATTTATTGCTTTCTTTTACTTAACGACTTTCAATCTCTTAAGATTCGACATGTCGGCTCTAAATGCGGGACATCTAAACATTATTGTCTGCTGGAAAGGTTATATTTTACAAAATGATTTAAACACTCAAAATGTATTTAGTTAAGTTATTTATCGTTAAAAGACATGAGTATGAAATGCGAAATAAATACAATACTATGATATATTACATTCTGTACGATTTTATTGTTAGATGGATGCCAAGCTACGTCACTATAAAGTCGGTGCGGCAGGCTAGAGAACAACTTAATTAAAAAGTAATTAACGGATTATTTGTTACAATTAGTAGGTAGTGTTTGAAATGTGACACTTGCGATTTATTTGTAATATGCATGTTAATGTGCCGAAAGAATTCGTGTAGTGCGACTCGATTATCGCAAAATATTAGCAAGAAATTCTAAGTACGATTAAATTAATCAAAACACCGTCAATTTGTATTCAACTTTATAACATTAGTACACAACTAATAATAATCGTATTATTAGCAATCACGGTGTATTTACGAACAATGTTATTGCCAGTCCATCAAAATACCCCGCGCAAGTAATCTTGACACTTGCGTTTTAAATAATTCACATATATTCAAAGTGACATTGACTCCATGGTTGATACCAAATCACTTTTTGTACTGTATTCTAAACTATAACAAAAACTTATTTTTTTGTAAATATCTATGATATACATATACCGGAAAATTACTACATATGTATTTAATTAATAAAATTATACAACTTTTGGCAGTTAAAACGATTAATAGGTAATGAATCTCATAAGGAAAATATTGTTTGAACTTTATACCATGGAATAATTATAGTACCTTTTTTATTTGAATTGCTTGTTGTTGGTATTAAAACATTTAATTACCAATATCTGGAATACAAACTGAATGAAAATTATTGTTGTTTAGAATAGAAGTAAGCAAAAATATCAAGACGTCTGGAGCGCGGTATATGAGAGCTCGGTGGTCGCAGGGCGGCTCTGGGGTTGTAGTGCGGTACCTGCCGAGAGCGTGTGAAGTCCGGCGCAGGCAGGGGGTGCACGCCACAATGGAATATTCAAATGCGCTCCTGGACGTGGCTCGCATGAATGTGCATTACCCTATGACCATATTATTTTTAACATGCAAAGATAATGGCTCATCGGGGCGATTCTTAATTTTTTGTCGCTTTCTTATACGCTACCCTTTATTAGGGCCCGCAACGCTTTAGGGTTTTTGTGCAACCGGCGAATGTAGTCATTAAAGCGAATATAATTAATTATTTACTCGCACCGTTTAAATATCTTTAAGCTTTGAATGACGGAGTTCGTAAACTGAGAACGCTAACTTTGTGAACGATTTATTGAAATTCCGACAAGTACGTACGAAATGTATCAATAATAAATCATAGGAACTCACGTTAACAAAAATGGCCAAATGCCAGTCATAACGCGGAGATATTAATAAGGATAACAAGATTTTTTACTTAAACGAATACGTTAGACGATTATATCCGCTAACACTGATTAATTATCACAGTTTGCGGTCTTTAACTTCTGCGTGTTATTAATTCCACGGCGCTAGATAAAGTTCAAATGCGGTAAACAACAATAATGAATTAAACATTGTCCCGTCGGTCGACAACCGGTACTTATGACACTTTACCCTGTAATTTGGCAATCAGTTGTGTGCCCACTGGCTGCGCACCGAGCTATTGTACGCTGCGCCACGCTGACATCAAGAGCCTGTAATTTTGTGGTTACTCGCAGGTGTTTATTGCATTATAGCGAGACGTGAGATTAAGTGAATCTAATAAACTCCACAGGACACGTCGGTTAGGCTTTCCGAATGTCGTATCTCCTTCCAAATTAACCATTAATTTGTGTTTACCAAGAATATTTTATTCATAAGCGGTCATCCTGATGGCAGATGAACTCTTGAACTTTAATTAAATAAAATCGCGGCGCTATATAACTATAACTATTATTCAAGTTTATTGTGCATACTTGTGACAAAACTCACATAAGCTTATCTCATAAAGAAAAAACGTATTAATTTATTCTGTTACTTTTATAAGGCCATCTCGCATATAAATAGTCTTCGGTGATTTCACACGGTGAGCTGTGCACTGACCATTGTCTCCCCTATCATTAAAAAGAAAATTGCGAACCGCGCCATTGTTGTATCTTCAACCCTTTCTTCGGCCTGTGTCCATGAGCGTTACGGCGGGCCGGGGTAATATCTCACAGTTTTGACAATCCGCTGATGGGGAGACACTCATTGTTTCGCAGCATCCGAGGGTCCCGCGGTGAATTTATGCTCGCCTGTCATAACAGAATGAATTTACGCATTGTGAATCAATACAGTGATTTCATCAATAGACAGCTTTTGTTTCTGGGTGTCGAGCTTACGTAATGTATTAGGATATGTCAGTAAACAGTGTCTTGTAAGTGGATACTTTTAGTTGAGACAATGGCTACTCATTTATATTGTGCCAATATTTTATGATAAAAAATACAACTATATAGTCTCGGTCAATAGTAAAGACTACTATGCAAGCATTATGTAGATACGCTTATAGACTAGACCATCTGTATCAATAAAAAATCTAGTCGTTGGTAATTTTATTATTATTGTATGAATAATGCAAGTAACATTTTAATGCCACAAAATGCCATGATTTATTTTTATAGATATTTGTAAAATAAAATAATGCGACAATAATCCGTTCCCAATAGGTACGTTCTAGACTTCCAATACATTACCTATTTTCCATATATGGTCATAATATTATTATATCGTTTGTTTTTTTAGGTGGAAAAATTGGTGACGGAATATTCAGTCATTAATGTATGCATATCATAAAAGTTGAAATCAATTAACGGGCTTATTAATGACTCGAACGTGTAATGTGAAGAGTGTGAGTTATTGAGTTACCTTATTGTAGATACCTAAGAAGGTGTAAAATTGTGAACATCTATCTATTGATCTATACAACGTGATAGCGATGTGACTCAATATTTTCGGTAAATAAATTATCTGCTAGTACATACGAACATAAATTAATTGGTCAAAGGGTTACATTGAAATGTGTGGATGCAATTTATATTGCGTGTTGCAAGTTCGCCTCTACAATTCTTGTTTACACTCAATACTGTAATTTCATAATTCAAGCGTTTAAAAATGCATAGCTTTTCGTGAGCGTACGCAAAAAAGCGCAGCGGCTCGCTGGAACGGCGATTACGGCCCTTAAAATAACATCGTACGTTTAAGTTAATGACAGGCACACCGACAAAATGCACTTATAATTGCTTATACAAAGAGTTTTGGTGAAAAATTATCATGTATATGGTATTGCAGCGAGGATCCCACGGGGAAGAGGAAAGCTTTTGTTTCTACTGAACATCGCCTTGGAATCGAAAATTCACAAGTACTGCTTCACGTACAAACAATATTGCAAGATATTAGACTGAGGCGAGACCAAACCCGTAATAGAGTACCTACGTTTGTGTTGAAATAATGTATCAGATTAACAGATTCCAATCGCGCACGAGTACTAATGTTAATTAATTTATTTACACTGCATTAATAAATAAACATATATATATATATATATATATATATCTGTTATGAGCCAAGGGCGCCCTCTGTTTTGCCACATTAAATACCAATGTGACACTTGACTGCAGTGCTCACTAGATTTGTAGTCACGAGAAATATCAATTAGAACTGTTAATTGATCTTAAAACATGCGTTACTTATCCATTTATAAACAATCGCTTGAAGTTTAGATATTACTGTTGTATAGCGAGACGCGTAAACTGATGAAACTTGTTATTGGATTGAGAAACGAATTTCGTGTAAAAAATAAAATCTAATAGGAAATTAAATATTCAATTCTAATCTCGTTGTAAAGGACTCTGACCAATCTTATAAGAAGATTTGAGTTAGATTTCAGATAGAAATTAAACATTAGATAGTAAAGTTGGTATCTTGATAATTTTCATATAATTTTACTATGATAACTAGGAACCCTAAACTTCAACACAGCTTTGGGTTAATTTCAAAAGTTACATGCAATCACATCTTTATTACTCCGAAGGATTTCTTATGCAGGGTTTCGACAATGAGAATAAATTCAATTTGGGTGTGGCTTCATTAGTTAGTACCTGGCAGTAATTAAAGAAATGTCAACTGAGCAATCTAGTTAAATTTTCCTAATTATAAAGCGACCAATAATTTAACACAAGATTAACATCAAGGTGTTTGAGAATTAGCAAAATAGCCGGCGGATAACAGTAATTAATTATATGAAGAATTAGAATGTTGACAGCTACAGATACAGGTGTCCATAAACAACGCTTAAAATTTAGCCATTATGTAATGTCACACAGATATTTAATGTTTGAAACATTGCATAAGCAATTAGCAGCTCCTAGTCGTGGACATACATCAGTAACAGTAGCTGTAGGTAGCGGCTCCGGCGATAAATTCCCGCAACTAGTCGGTGGTTACTAGCCAATAATCGACGTTGCATATTTGCATAATTGTGCCCGCTAAGTGTCTGTATCTACATAAAATTGCGTCTTTTTCATGACTCCTATATATTTAAACATGATGAAAATCGCTTCGATCAAAATATTTCCTCCGAACCGCGTGCCTCTTAATTAATATTTATTTTTGAATAAATTTCGACGACGATCTTCTTATAATGACGGAATGATTTTGATAATATCATTAGTCATTATATCTACATGTTATTATGTTCAACATGTATCGTTAAACTTTATAAAGTATTTCTGTGAATATCAAATAACAGATTCGAATCTAATTAATTATTATATGTCCATTTGATACTCAACGAAGTCTTCTGCGAAGCAAGCGAGCCCTGGCTTACTAATAGCTTCTTTTATTGCTTTCATTGAACCATGAATGACGAACTAATTAGAGTGTCGGAAGTTGGCAGTAACGTTAAATTGTAATTAATACTATCAATATAATAATAATAAACTAGAATAGAAATAAATTTAAAAGGGCCTTAAGTTTCAACTTTAATGCTAAAATGTTTCATGTTTTCATTCCTCGCGCATATTGATTATAGCGTTAATGTAATGTAAGCAGGGTGCGGATGAATATATTACTAATTTATGTAACTGAATTGAGATGTTAAGTAGAGTACAATTCATACTCTTTGGAGGTGCAAATGTATAATAAATTAATGGAAGGCAGTTACGAATAAATACTCAGCTATTTAAGAAGTTATTAAAACTATCGAGAAAACCTAAAATTTACGATCTCAACTAAATGCAACGTATAGTTATGCGGCATTATTAGTAATAGTTTATGTGTTCAATGACATCATGACACGACATGCGGTAAACGAGAACGGAAGATAGAAAAAAAAGTGTAACAGAAAACAATTTTATTACAGAGACATTTCCGTTCGGCTCGATCGGAGATAATTTTTAATCTTGAGACCTGAACACAGCTAATCTAATTAGATTCCAACTAGTGGAACTAGTCGATAAAAACGGTTATGAAGTTGGAATGGACGCCGCTACCGAGCGACAATTACGTGTGGATATCTGATTGCAAGGGAACTCGGCTTGTATTATTTTATACTAAAACAAGTACACAAATATCGCTTATTAAGCCTTGTTAAAGTCAATTGTTGATTTGTACCTAATGGACAACAATAACACGCTGCCTTAGAATATTAAAGTTTCAGAATATTCTGTTGCATTGTGGCTGAATTATTAAATAATGTTTAACAACCATTTTGTTTGTTACTTATTTCGACAAATGGAATTATACAAACTAGGCACATAGATATACTCAGTAATAAATGTTTTGTTTGAAGATTATTTGTGACACATTGCAACTAGGTATTTGTTAAATGTTTACGCAGTACAAGTAATGGATACAGTCACTGGATAGTACCTAGCACAAATGTCCGTTTGCGCTTGCGCTACACTAATGATAAATGATTCAGGGGATTGCGTTTCCTTAAGTACCTTTTGCATTTAGGTCCACTTCAAGGCTTTTGAGAACAGACATAATTCTCTTGTCGCTATTAGTTGAACTAATAACTGTTACAAATATAACTAAACATATTTGTAAACAGACATCACTAACAGTCCCTAGTTTCGCAGAAATTCTTGTGTGGTGATAATACAGTGGTTGAAGTTAACTTTTTGCACTAGTGTCGTTACATGGAGACCTATATTTATCTGTGTTTGAAGCATATGTAATTCTTGTGAACCTAATAATACTCTATATAATTTGTGTTGGCATAATTGCATTGTGAAATGGTATGATAGTGTAGTGGTGCGTCGCACGGTCGCGCCCGAGGGCGACTCGGACGGATAACGGAGCGCGGCCCGTGAGGCTGATTTATAGTGGACATCCACCGAACCTATCCGATTTGCATTTAGATAGCGCAGCGGCGCGGGCGGCGGGCGGGGCGGGGCTGGCTCACAGCGAACACGCCGTTTTACTCTATCGCACGTAAATTAACTATAAAATTATCTTTTTGCAAAAAAACGATAGCAGCTATTCATCCCACTAATAAGATTTAAACGTACGCCATCCATGCTCTATCATCAAGCTTCGTTCCTTTAATGGCTGAGTTAATGATGTTCAAATTTCCTTAGAAAGTTAGAGAAAAGTGGTTTGAACTAGATGGGAAATATTTCTACAGCGGATCTTGATTTAATTAATAGAGTAACACCTTAATACTTTTAAGGTCGAGATTCATTTAAGGATTGTTGATGTACGACAACACGGAGTAAACGAACTGAAATAATATGATCTCAGATAATAATGTTTTTTTTTGTCTGGAATATAATCACATTTGGCTAGCACATTCCTCGAGGGTCGTTACGTAGTAGTGGCGGAAGGCTGACGATGACGGCTAGGTTATTCAGATTGCTCGTAAATTATCTACCTCCGCAATTAGTAGGCGCCGATTTGGCGCATTATATGTTTCCTTTTCAAACTAGCAAATATCGATTATATTGAACAGCCACCGACTTTATCACTTAATAGTTTTCTTAATAAGCGTAATCAAACGTTTACCTAGGTTTGTCTGTTTGTAGTAATTTACTTAGATTTACTCATATTGTAACTACTAAACTAAATGTCTAAATTACTTTATTGAACTATATGTTTAATTAACTAAAAAAAGTAATTGTCAGCAGGACAATCAAAATAAAACACTAAAAAAATGATGAAACCTAAATAATGGAAGAACATTGATAAAATATCTTCTATTCCACATTGTGTTAAATAAATACAATTGAAACATTACCTGCTATATACATACCAGAAATATATTTCTAATTTACACGCTACTTTATAAAATGCAAATCATTTTCTATAGGTTTATATACGCGTATTAATCGAAACTCGGCGTATAAAATATGGTGTCAGTGGACGTTGCTAAATGTTTTACAAAATGGAAATCGCAATTCAGACGGCTCGCATGTGTGGCACGCAGCTTATTGCAAATTTTCTTCGTGAGAGCATTTAATCTTTCCGTCAAACAGATGTTATCCACTGCAACAAACCCAGCCACTCGGACACTTAAAAGGAAGAAGCATACGCCCCTAATTGCGATATATCCCCGAGTATCTTCTACAATATGTAAATAGGCGTCGGAGGTAATTAAAAGCTTATCTCGCGCCCTGCCATCGTGCTTCGCTGATTGCTTCGTAAAATGATTGACATGCTATTTTAACAGTGTACCGATAATGAAAACGTTCCTGCACAGTTTAATTCATACTTTATTTATTGTTGACAATTACTATTTGCACAGGATAATTGATCGCGTTCTCACAATTGTCAGCCTGCTGACGAGTTGTTTGCGATTTTTTAAAAGCTGCGTAGCCGCGAGGCGCCTGGGCCGCCGCCTGCCCGGTGTCCACGCACCGCCACTTACAACGACTACACAACTTTTTATTATTTGTGGCACTTTTTTCGTACAGAATTCTCGATAAATTATCTTAATACGACAAATATTTACATTCGTTTTACAAAGCTTATTGACTTGTCTATCTATAGGCACAGGTATTTCTTAATCGTTTTCAATACGATTTTTTAGGCAGAGCCAGTGGTTCGAACGGTTTTACGTATTAACTGCTAAATGGCGGTATTTACGTAGCGGTCCCGGTGGACGTACCGAGCTAAGAATGGAATTTGTAAATAACTTAAGTGTCTGCTAGTATAGTAAGACATCAATAATAATCGTGTTTTATCTGTTATAGCTGACTAATAGTTGCTCAATTGTTGGGGGCCTTAATAACCTCGGCAGTTCATCTGAGTAAAACAATGCGATAACAAATCTAAATGCATTAAATCAACATTGCCATATTTCCGTGGGCAGTGTCGCAGAACTTGTAGATCTTTGGGGAATAATGGCTTCGCGGTTTAATTATAGTCGCAGGAGTATAACATAATCGAGCATAAATCACGTTATATAGATACCTGCCAACCACAACCTGTTTCAATTGGCACGGCACAATGCGCGCTGCGTATTGTGCGCCTGCGCGAACCGCGCTCCTAATTTATACCTTCATGGTGATTTAACGACAGCAGCCGAATCTATCCAAGAATACATATCAAAGTTTTTACTATTGCAGCTTTAAAGAATAAAATTCATTTGGAGTGTCATTTATAGGTTTTTTATTCGTATAGTTCGCATCAAGAAATTTATAGATATGGTCTCTTTGTTCGGTTGCTCGTTCGGTGAGTATCACGTTTAGCACACAATCGAGAGCATTAACATTTCCATTGAAACGTGCAGACTTTAATCAGCCGATACAAGTCGCTCAGCCCAAACATGACTAACTGACACAACGGCGGAATGAGCTTCACTTCACAATATTATCCTTCATTTGTTTTTCGAGATATCAACACACGTACCCCGCTTACTTATTGCTTTACGAAACCATTTAAGTTATTGGTTTACACAATTTATATTGTTTACAGATTTATACTAGCCGTAGTTCTGATTTATAATAAAGGCTATACAAGCTATTAAGTAACGCCTTCTCGATGAACATGGACCACACACGGCATTCAAATTAGAAAAGTCAGACAAAACGGAAACGAGGCATTTATTTTGGGTTTAGAGAGGAGCGGGCGCCGCGGGCGTTCCTTCTTTCTAAGCTCGTAACTCTTTTAATAAGACACTTTACGCGAGCTTAACTAGAGCTTAATGCGTGCAACTTCGATTGTATATATCATTTTGATTTGTAGTAAAACCGAAACATTATACGTCCCATCTCGACCGGTAAGGAGATTAGTGATATATTTTTATGTGGTCACTAGTGGTTGAAACTATTCTTAATTTGCTTTTTTATAATTCTCAGATAACATAATAATATTTACCTCGTACGCTTGTTAAAGGGAATTTTATTTATTGTTAAAAGGTTGTTAATAATCGTTTTAAAGTGATCGATGATAAGTGCTTCGTTCACTTTTTGTTATGTTTAGTGGTGCAGTAATTGCGAACATATTCTTATGAGTCGCAGACAGGCGCAGGCGACCTTCAATGCCGTCTCTATTTCCGCACTTCCCCTCAATGTTAAATGACACAAATTGTCTCCTACATGAACGCTGTGTGCAGGTATTTTGTTTTTTTTTTGTATTCTACTAGCTAGGTCATATTTGTAATTTAGAGTAGTAAACCTAGTGTTTATGAGCGTAATATAACCGAATTAATTAGGTAAAAACTAGTATAATGTATAAATACAATACAAAAGTTTTGTCCAAGTAGCTCTTAGTGTGGTCACCTGGATATGTTGTGATTTTTTAACGGACTTCAAAAATCGTAGTTTATAATGCAGTCATCTCAAAAGTTTTTCAATTCGAACAATTATTCTCCTTTGTAAATGAAGCGTGTATTGATCGTGATGTCTGTGACGGCTCGCGCGGCCGGCCGCCGAGTATCGCAGCGACCGCGCGACAGCGCGACCGAGCACGCACAATACAAAGCACACTTCTTATAATCGCGAGTTAACGTCGCATTCAACCGCTGCGTCAACCTACTCAGCGTTGTCACTCAACGGTCACTCAACGGTTTCAAAAAGAATTGTGAATAACAATTATATGTGCTCTGAATTTAATTTTATTTCATGCCAAATGTCAGATTTTGATTAAAATGCTACGTGTACGTCTATAAAGACGTGTGAAATACGGTCAACGATATTTATAATTAAAGTGTATTCTTGTTATTAGTAAAGATATAAGAAATAACGGTCTATGTCTATGAATAGAACGTAAACAATGAAACAAACTTCACAATACAATGTGTATTTATGACATTGCCCAATAAAGAGTATTCCTAACAAAGGAAGATATTGAATGCATCAATACTACCCCTTTCATTTACAGGTAGTCGTTGATTTAAATCGAGATATGAATCCAAACACTCCTTATGACAACTCATACATTCCTAAATTGTAAACATTTATGTAGATCGCAGTCTATTGTTGCTTACTTAGGGCCGGTAATTGTAAGCTTCAGCGCGTAATTATAGAGAAACGTTAAATTTTCAGACTTGAATGCTACTAGTTACGCAGACAGGAGACATGACTTATTTAGTGCCCATGTTGCGTTTCCATCTTTAATCTGCGTGGGCGCATATTTCTGAGAAAACATTTCTTGTTGACCGTACATAATGCTGCCAAGAAAACAGAAGTAATAATGTTGGCCATACTTGTACGGTGAAGAACTCCGTAAATGAATCATCGCATATGCGTTCCTCGTCAGGCCGCAAAAAGAGGTTTGTCGAAAATGCTCCTCGTTTAGTTTTGCTCGGCGTGGCTGCGTTCGCGCTCACTGCTCCCTGTACTCATCCCTTATTTATTTATACTGGTATGAAGAATGTACATTTTTTGTGCTGCCATAACAGTGTGCGTCCAGCGCTGCACTGCCCACAATCCAAGCCAGCGAATTCTTTAATTGACAAAATGCAGCGAAGTTGCATTCCACCGCGAATCGTTAGCTTTAATGTGGGAATACAAAATGGATTATTAATGACACAGCCCTATAAGTGTACTAGTATGACGTTTGGATCTTTATGGTAATCCGAAGTCATTATGTTAATACCTAAAGTACCTACTGTTACGAATAATCTGAATGTAACTAGGAGTCACATGGATTACGTGTGACATAAGAATTTGATATCCTAATTGGCCAACTTTCGGTATTAACTAAGTAGTTGACCATTTTTGTACACTGCATGATTATTAATCTGAGTCAAGCTTTTCAAAAATGTTTTCAAGAAGCAAGATTTAATTAAAACAGTACACATGTTCATATACATGATATACGAGAAGGCACTACTTAAGATGTAATTTACGGGCTAATGAAAAGTAATCGTTTCAATCATCAGTTTCTATCACGTCTCGGTTCGCGTTTGTAATGAGTCGTTAGTTGCGATAGGTACTAGTTTCTCTTATCATCGATGATAAAACATGCGTAGATTTGAGCCGCACCCTGCACTTTCCCTTGAAGGTAGGTAGGTACTGCACCTGCCGGGTGAGCGAGGTGAAGCCGCGCGGCTTGTTCCGTCCGCCACGCATGATTCAATATATCTGCACTGCGACAACTACCTTTATGGATATATATCTACGTGAGGTTAGTGCTCATGAGACAGGTTAAATAGATCTACGTGAAAGTTTGCATCGCATGCAGGGGATTAAGAATATGTAGCGACATTTATTAAAGGATAAATTGGAATGATGTGTGTCGACCACTTAAAAACCTCTACAAATATGTAGATTACGTTGCATTTAATCAGGAAAATCTATGAAGTAATAGTTTTGTAATATTGGTTTTATGATTTTAATTAAGAGGTTGATAATTAAAGCCACGAGCAGCGAGAGCCAACAACCGGAGAGGATAAGCTCGGCAGGCGGGCGCACGCAACCCTACGAGACATGCGTGCCGCTCCGTTACGACACCTACACCAAATTTTTCCACATGCCCGAGCAGCAGATAAGCGGCGAGCGACGCCAACGTGTTATTTATTAACGAACCGAATGATCGATAGTTGGACGCGTCACCGGACGTGGACGTGGACGAGCGCCGCCTTTCGAAACTCGCCGCCGCCGACTGATCGTTTCGCTGTATACGCTGTACACCTCCGATAAATCCATCCCGCAATGTCTCCGACGCGACCGAGCACGAAATTCATATTCTTAGAGACAACTTCATACCCGAGCTTTCATTCAAGCGCGTCTTTGGAAATACAGTCTCGACTTTTCTGATTGACAGAGTAAACGATCCAGGTAACGTCCCAGAAGATTGTAAGAAGATGTCGAAGTGTACTTACCTCCACGGATTTTGTAAGTCGTCTCAGAAACGTCGTGCTTGCAATATCCGTATCGAATGCATTGTTTGCGTTACCAAGGCTTCTCCAACCCTTTGCCGAAGTCATCCGTTCCGCTCTAGCATACGTTGCGTCGTCGTGACAGCTGTGCGCAATACTTTCTAATCGCTTCATTGAATTGTTCATTGCATACCTACTCAACACCAAACAAATACACAAGGAGTAGGCAACTTGCGAAACTTAAATGGCTCGAACAATTGACAGCTAGAAAAGAGTAATCAATTAATTATTTATAGCGATACCAGTTAAACGTAGCTTTGTCAAAGTGGTTGCATAACGCTAAGTTTCGAATGCTTCCAGATTATGGGCAACTGCATTACTTGTAATGTAAACAAACTCGTATGTTTACATATATTGAATCGAGGCAAACGTGATAGGAAACGATCGGAAATTCGAGGTTCGGCTGCACAGGGCAGGTTAGACCAGTCCCGGTGGCCTCGCAAGGACCCCAGCAAACCTGTTAGATTCGTTGCACGATTTTTACGTGCGCACCTACCGGAATCTCATTCACGTGGTGCAGCCGCGCCGCTCCGCCCGGCCCCCTGCGATACCGCCTGCCAGTTAACTCGTCAAATGACTCACGCTTCGGCTGGTTAAATGCCAGAAGCTGGCTTTTCCAGTTCTCTGATCCAATTCGCACATTCTATTCTTGCTTGGCACTAACGCGACATTCTGTAACCTGGGCTAGCTCATTGATTGGATAATCATGGACTAGCACGATAATGACTTCATACATTCTTTAGAATAATCATTTTTACAAGATGCTGTTGATGCTGTCAAAAATTCTAACTACAGGCTGCAGTTTATGTATAGAGTGACCTCGGCAGTGACCACGGCAGTGACCTCGCCAAGTTGAGGGCGAATATTATTAAAAAAAGTAGGAGCTGAAGTTGTAGTAAAATTTTTTGACTGTGGTGGAACTGCGGTTGGAAGCAGGACCCGTCGTGACGTCCGTCAACGTCTATTTAGAGTAGTGAGGGTAGCGTTTAGGAAAGTGGGCGTACATAAGTATGTCACATTTTACACAACAAATGCCACGATATATTAACACACCAGGAACAGGAATCAGGTAGAACTACGATCCGGTCAAACCCGTCCGACGCGTGCTTCCAACATTTTTTATTTATTTGTCTGCATCGTCGGATACCGCTGAGCGTGACGTCAGACGACCTAAACTGGTTAGCGAGGGAGCAGGGATTTGCCTCGTATCCTTCCGGTTCTGCGAGTGGTTCAGACCTGTTCTACATCAGGTTGCGCGGCACCAGGCGACCCGACCGCGTGACGTATGAGTACTACGGCGAACTTGCATAAACTCATCCGAATTAGACAACGTCCTGCCTATTTTCGAAGCTCATTCTAATAGTAGCCATTTCACTCTCGCACCCGACACTAGCTATGCTGAGTCACGCTCTGTGTGCGCAACAATTAGCAAACGTAGCGTCACATTATGCGATAACCGCAGTGGGTACCATCAAAGGTCAGTATCCGTACCAAAATGGTCACGCCTAATAACTGGTTCGTAATTTGTAGTCGACTCATTCGTAAAATACAGTGGTTTTGTATACCTGTATTTTACGCTATGTTTACTCGATTTACTCTATACCTATACTACGGCCTGAATGAAGACAAATAGTGTGTTATCTTTAACGGCAAATTTCGTGTTCGATATCAATGTACAGGTGTTTTATATTATTTTTTGTTGTTGCAGGAGACGTAAAGAGGTGATGGAGGTGAGCGGTGAGTCGTGGCGCGCGTACTACTCCAGCGCGGAGCACCCGCTGAGCGCCGCCACGTCCGCGGTGCTGGGCGCCGTGGCGGACGACGGCCAGGGCCAGCCCATCGAGTATTACAAGCTGCCGCCGCTCGGACAGGACACGCACCTCAACCTGCACAAAGACGCCAAACTTGTCGATGTCTGGCCGTGAGTCCTGAATATATGTTTGCTTACCTTTGACTTGTATTGTTAATTGGCTCTAGCGTGTTTACACATTACCATTTAACTAACGGTTGCTTACCAATATAAGCATATAGCAGTTAGGTGTTGCTCATTAAATCTGAAATACGACTTTGCAAAACATTAATTTATTACAAATAGTGTTAGATATACAAATACCTCAGTATGTAAGTATCATTTGAAACGCGCATTGAGCATAATTAATCATTTAAAATATAAACGTATGAATAACGTATGGAGCGATAATCGAATATGCAAATCTAATTCTAAAAATCGATACCTAACAATCAAGTGGAGTCAGAAAATGATCGCGGAAAATCAATCGTCGATTCTCACGGCCGTACATCAAATTGAACGTTCGTGTATCGGAGCAATTATCATTATAATCGCCGAATATCGTGGCGCAGTGAATACGGAATGAATTCGCGTAAAATTTATATGTAAACTATGATAATATGCAATCTTTGTGTAGTGGCGTTTTTGTGCACATTGATGTACGGGCGGGGCCGGGGGTTGTGTGTGTTGCTCCAGTCTCACGGACGAGTACACTGAGACAAGACGCCGCGTGGCTTCCGGCCCCACCGAAAGGTGTAAGAATAACAAATAATAAAAATGTTAATGTTCCACTCAATAAATCATGAGAGCTCATTTGAATACCTATAGCAGGATTAACGAAATAGCAGTTCGCAACTCGCAACCCCCCCTCACCTCCCGGTCGACCGTCTGTCTCTCTATATCATTTCGAAATTTACATATTTTTGCTATTTGACTTCGTTTTGCAAAAGAAACATGTGTTTTATTATAAATATTTTGAGATTGAAGAGTTATGATTTATGAAACTATTCTGCTCATAAATAATTTATTTAAATAGAAGAAAATATTTTTAAATATTATGTAGTTAAGTTACTAATTAGTGAGTTCTTTTAGCAAATAAAAATACAATATCAATGACATATTCACATTTTCTTACTACTTACGTACATAAATTACAAGAATAATAAAAATTAACTGACACAATTTTTGAAATCTTCTAAATGCTTATGAATAAAGTCGGTGCATTCAACGAATTCCCATAGAAACACGACCCCGATCAAATTATGCTCGCTCTTTGAAAGAGGTTGTTAACAGCATCCTTTGAATAGCGACGCAAAAATGAGCAAACGCCGTGTCATTCTTAATACAAGGAGTGCATAATGTTAACTTGACCCTATACAGACCATTTAAACTTTTATGAATGTTTTATTATGTTCCATAAACACTAGTTGAATGAGAAACTAGTTTTGAATCCGTGAAAATGTTAATTTTTGAATTAAATTCTGTTGTCAACAAAATTAACTCAACGTTAACTACGCGTATAACTTGTACAAGTGTAAATTCTTTAGCGTTTTGTTATGTACGAGTAGGTGTTTCACATAGGAATAGTGAACTGTCGAAGTGGTAAAAGCCTCCCACGTGTCACCACACACGACGACGTGGCCGAGGGTCTGCCGGTGCACAGCCTCACGCTCCCGGCTGCCGAGACTGTGCTCCAGAATGTGACAGTCGGGCCTCTATTCCGCCCGTCATGCTCGTCACTGTTTACGGGAGTGCATAAATACAAATAATGACAATAGACGGATGTGGCTGGAAGCGGCTCACATTGACAAGGACGCCCAGGACTTGTCTCGAGTCATTGTCGGCACGCGTCCCACGCGCTCGGTTCAACGCGCGCCACTATTGCTCATTCATACATTCAAAATTATAACGAATGCTCTCAGTCGCCCGCACCCATACGCGCGTTCTGTCTCCGAATGCGTTTGTATGCTAATAGTTCAGCGCCAGTGCATCGTCAGGTTTCAAGCACACTATTTGTTGTCTAAATCGCTCGTATTATTTGAATTGAATGCTCGATACATGTAGAAGTAAACTAGTTCCGTCTGTATTCCTTCGAGATTCGTTGACGTAGGCGTGAAATCGTTTCGTAAACGCATTGCGTAGTGCGCGGGCGCAGCTAAGTAAAACTAAAGTCTAAGCACAGGACTACGCGGATGTTACGGGTATTAAATGGAAACGGCGGCTATAACCATTAATAGTTGTCGGAGGCTGTCGAATGCTAACGCTAAGATTAGCATAGAAACGCGCGGCGGGATGCCTCTGGGGAGGGCCTCGCCCTCTTGACCCTGTCACTGTTCGCACTTGCTGTACTAACGGGAAGTCGGTTTCTCCACACTAATGTACCTAACTTATTTTACGAGCTAATGATAGAAATTATCTTCGTATTTAATTACTATGTAGGTAAACGGATAATATTTTGTAAGTAGTTAACATTAAAATACTCGTCATATTGCCATTTTACGTATTTAAGGGGTTTTTAATAGTTTTAAAATGAAAAGTAAATTAATTGTATAGTAAGTAAAGTAAGCAGTGAATAATGTAATTTAGCAAGCGAGCTGAGCACATGTGTCGTTATGTCGCGGTGGTTTAACAAAAACTCAGGGAGTTGGAACCGTGTGACCCATTTAGGACTAGAACCGGTTTCTTCTTGAAGATACGTCGTTATTGTTGAAGGCACAGTAGTTAATACCATTCAATCCCCCTGGATATAACGGACCCTCTCATGAGGATAATGCATAAAAAGATGGTAACTTCGTTGTCCCTGATAGTCTCGGCCATCACGTAGCGAAAAATGAAAACCGGGACTGACCATTCTTTCTTGACCATTCTTCAACATGCGAATATTTTATAGTACATATTACATTGGAACAGCTGCGCAAAGAATTCGTTAGAACTGTAGACTGTAGGCATGCCAAAAGTACAGCTGTTTATTATTACTATTTTGTTAGTCGGTTACTGTGGGCAGATAAAATTAATTACCATTTAGGGAATAAAGTACGGAGAAATTAATGGACAGAGACAGTTATTTGTAATCACACGCCCGATTTAATGACTTAGACAAATGGCGAAATCGTTTTCAATTAAAGTTTTTGATAATGTATTAGTTCCGTGAGAAAAGCAGCAATAAACCTACATTTAGTCGAATGATATATTCAAATAGAATGAAATTACGTTGGTCGTATCCGCTGCAAGCGCCTCCTTCGTCTCGTTTATCGTTCGGTAGATTGTAATCTATTCGTCAAACGATGGATAAACTGTCGCCGCCTCAGATTTTGTTACAGATAGAGCTCGCTGCGCATGTGTTAGCTTATTAAGTTATTATCTCAGGTTCCGTGGAGCTACATTAGGGTTTTCAGAATAAATGTTGCAGATAACGACGTTGCCATATTAGGAATATGAGTTATTTCTATAATATTCCAGAATAGGTAGTGAAGAAACGTAGTTCATGGACTACTTCAACTATGAGGTATTAATAAAAATCTTAAGCATTAACAGCATTTATAATTTGATTCCGATATTAGAATTTTCAAAAATATTTATTCCGATTATAAATTAAAAAAAGACTCGCGAAAGATGCCCTTTGTATCTTGTAAGAGGTATTTCGATAAACGCATTGAATGCATGTATGAGTTCGGAAGAGGGTCCTTGCACCCTAAGTATCGTATTGTCGAGATCTCATCATGTGTGAAAGGGTGTTAAGTAAACATTGCAAATAATTATAATGGCAATTGCATCCGAGCGACGAACCGATTCAGCTTTGATAAGAAAATTTATATTTGCATGTAAAATGTAGCACACTGCTAGAGATGGTGATCATTCCTACCTTTTATTACAGTCACTGTTATGTTAATCACAAGCAACATGACACTGATATCAGATTAACAGTTTGGGAAATCTATTCCGCTACCTGATAGACTTTGAGAAATATACACAACAGTGACGAGGGATTTGCTGGCCGGGTATGGGGTTGTTGTAAACATAGAACACTTGTAAACATAGAATTTCCTAAAAAACTTATTTGTAAACTAAGAAACTATGAGTTGTTTAATTCGATTAGTGTCTCTAAGAAACTAAGTATACCTGAAGATACATACTTGTTTTTACACGTGTCAAGTTGTTTTAGTACTTACCATGTGTAGTCCAGACATACATCTGGCATGGTGCCCGTATTTTGTAGCAATCGTTCTTTTTAAAACCATAATAAATAAATAAGGGCTATAACAGAACTGGTAAAAAGTTGAAGCAATGTAAGGATAGATATCTATACTTTTCCGGGTGCAAATTGCTTTAGAATCAAGGAGTAATTGAGTACTTTGTCAGTATATACTTAATTTTCATTTTATTCAAATATCAGATAAGAATGCGAGACTTTCGTAAGAAGCTCGGTACTTGATAGTGGCAGCACCCACATCGCTCGAAGCGTCAGCTGTCAACGGAGCGCGCTTTGTCCCGTTTGTACAACCGTCAACAATAAGCGACAAGCAAACACCGTATTGTGCCCCGCACATATGAATAACGATATCTACGCGACGCCGCCGGCATACCGACCTCGGATTAATACCAATAATTTAATTTGCATGCATCGCAAAAAAAGCTGGAGGGATAAACGTTCACGACATCAAAATACCACAGTACCGACTATAACTGCGTTTAATTCTCTTGATATTACAAATTCGTTTCACTTTTCGCATGTCGCGTTGTTCGTTACTCACACTGCGGAAATTTGGCGAAACAAACAGAAATATTTTATACGGCTCAGCTTTATCTTATCGAATGAGCGATTTCACACTCGTCGCGTTTCTCTTACAAATCGCGTGCATAAATCGTGAAGAATGAGCAAAGCGAGAATTGCAATCGGACACGGGCGAGGAGCGTCCGGAGCTCGGCGCGCGGGAGGTCGCGCGTCCCGACCAATTCGGACGCATGAAATAGTGCCGCGAGACTCTCTTATCTAAAATAAACATCTGAGCGCCGGTGAAACATGTCTTCAATTATCATAAATCGGCGCACACTGACAACGGCCGACGAAAGCCGCGCCCCGCGCTGCTCGCCGCTCGAGGTGCGCGCTTACATGCAAACAAATCAAATCACTCCCATGTAAATGAACTTGCAAACGTTATTACACGTAAACCGTCCTACTTGTGACGTTTGTGGTAAATGTGTATTGTTTTATATTTATGTTAGAGCACCTGGCCACCTATATATTTTAGTGTTTTGGTATCGTTGTCAGAACCCATCTGTCATGTGTCATTTCATTTGATAGCTTTTTGATATTCAATTTGTGTATGACCCCCACTTCATGTGATGAACGTTTGATTCATTAGTTACATTATTATTTTATGCTTCTAATATGTCATAATGCCGTCTACTATTTTACCGTACATAAAGCAACAATTTGTTTTCAATGTGTGTAAACTAATCGATTGAATGCTAAAATTCGAATATATCTTGTTTCTTGTAATAACATGGGATATTCTTGAATTATAGGTTGACCCCGATCTTTCAAGTAGTGTTTAGATATTATTGTCCTCATTGTCCTGCAACGGATGTTGGTGCTTCTTATGTATCGGATCTAATCGGCTACCGTTTCTCTTTTTTATTCACGTAGCAATCAAGATTGTGGTCCTAAAAAAGAAATATACGTTATAGTGACCCGTAAGTAATGTAAGAACATACTTAAAGATAAAACTGACCATATCCCATCAGAGATATTTAGTTGCATTCACTCATTTTCGTAGAACTTTACACTAATTAAGGTGCTACGAAGTTCTACGAATTTCGTAGCGTTTCGTAGTACGCAATAAGAGCAGTGTAATTAATGTTTTTTTAGACCAATTTATTTATCGGTTGGCACCGAATTTTAAGAATTAATTGCAATTATTAAAATACAGATGTCGATACTTTTAGATTATATGTATCTGAACCACGATAAATGGTGGTTCAGAAATTATAGAAATGGAAGATACGTTTTTTCATGCATAATGTTACGTTGCACCTCATTGGTTTCCCATTATTTCATGGTTATTATATTAACGCAGTGATTTTTTTATTATTCCTTTATTATTTTCAATTCTATTAGTATTATTAACTCATGACATTTTGACTATCTAATAGGTCTTGAAGTACAAGTGCTACTGAAATGACTTGATGTTATGATTTAGGTATCTCGATCAGAGTACTGTCAACAGTCAGTTAACAACTATCGTGAGACAGTAAATTGACTAAAAATCTCGGGTTACTCACCCACGATTTTTAGTTAAGATGCTGACTCATTTACTAAATCTTCGGATGAGTTGACAATATTACCAAGGACTGTTATACATTTCGTGTTAAAAGGATTGCAATTGCACAGAATTTAAAGTTATTTAAAATATTTAGCAAGTGGCTTTCCCACAATAAGATCATTAAATAAATGGTAAAAAATTAGTTAACTTTTAACTATATTACAAATTAATGGAGTATAATGTTAATGATATTTATATGCAGTTTATAGGGAAATTTTCAATTAGTTAAATTGCATATTGTTTTCAAAATATCCAAAAACCTTGAATTTTCTATAAAATAACAAAAATGACAAGTTAGAATTTCATAATGTATGTCTCACACAGTGTACTTATTTCTCTCAAATTCTCCAGTAAAATCTGTATAATCCAAACAATCCATGGATGTGAGATTATTTCTATGTATGATGTATGTACTGATTCAACTGTCAAACACCAAGCGGTCACCGGTGACCGCAACCTATTGTGCTTTAATTGTGTCTATAAATACGGTATTCGACGAGTTAATAGGTTTAACAATTAATTTATTTTCGACTGAATTAGGGGATATGTTATCCCCTAATGTAATTATTACAGACAGGCGGAAAATAATATACTCGCAGATTTTTATCACTTGATGTACTTTCAGAATCGAAAAGTAGACGGCAGCACTGTAGCTATTTACATTATACAACAAACGCTTGTATATGAATGTACTTCATAAAATATTAATTTACAATATTTTATAATACTTGATAAAAATATTAAATTGGCTTAATATTTAAATTTCAACCTTAAACTTGAAACCTATTACAAGCAATGTGGACAAAATACCAGAAATGATATGAAAACTGGTATCAAACATATTATTCAATAACTAAATACAGAGTCTCGTGATAAAGTGTTAAATAATGTCAACTATTTTATATTATACAGTTTGAAAGTAGGCTTCTATCTCAAATACCATATTAGGATTGAGCAGAACATTGAGGCCAGATATCTGTAAAATAACTTTATCTAGGATTAGATATTTACTAAGAAATATAAAGTAAGCCTTGCAATAATGTAAATAATATTGCAAACTGCAACAAGTATGATAATTTTATTTGTATTTTGATTGCTAGGAAAATACCATGTGACAATTTGACAGTGTGTAACACCTAGAGCGAGAATGATAGTATGACGAGTTCGCGCGCGCATGGCGAGGTCGGGCGGACTCGAAGTGCGCGCGCGCACCGTCGCCAATCACGGGTGTCTCCCCTCCGCAGGGCCGGCGGAGCGCTGAAGGCGGCCAATGGCGCGCACGGGGCGGAGCTGGCGGAGCTCTCGGGACTGCTGCACGCGGGGCTCGTGAAGCGCGAGCCTGAGGACCTCAGCCGCAAGGTGGTCGACGAGCCCGAGCACGCGCTCAAGCCGCCGCGACACAAGGTGCGTCACACGTCCGCACGCCGCCGCCGCGCGCGCACGCACTCACACACTTACTGTACCGGTCACTCATGTATTATTTATCGCGATTGTCGAACGATGCGCCGAGCACCGCGCTCGAGACGCACTAGCCGCGCCCGCCCGCGCCCAGCTCGGCCGGCCAGTGCTGCCCGCCCAGTGCATGCCGACCTCGGCGACTGTCAAGGACCATTACACATTTTCGGGATTACCCTCATTGATAAACGTGAACGTGAAACAATCAATCGACATTAGTGTACGTGAAGCTGTGAACTGTGCTTTGACGCGGCATGTACGCGTCGACATTGCGGAGCGGACAATTGTCGTGGGAGAGCGCGTGTAACAGGCGCGTGTGTCCGCAGGTGGCGGTGGGTGAACCTGGTGAAGCGGCCTCGCCGTCTCCGGCGCCGTCGCGGGCCTCCTCGGCCGGCTCGCTGCTGCCAGACGCCGCCATGTACGCAGCCCAGATGTTCGCGCCGCCAGGCACACCCAGTCCCACCCCCTATGGCGACCAGTACTCGCGCCAACCGGCTACCTTTGCTGGCGAGCCCTACTACAGAGAATACTTCGTTGGCGAGGGTTATCAGCAAAGGGCTGCACCACCTTATGCTGATGCGGAGCCGGCATCCGCATCCGCCTTTAGTGATCGATACGCCACCCCTCGCTATCACAGCAAGAGTGTTATCGCAGCCGCTGGGCTCACAGTGGACCTGCCCTCACCAGATAGCGGCATAGGAGCTGACGCAGTGACTCCTCGGGACCACGCGTCCGCTGTTCAGCAGGTCGGTGCACGACACGGGCGCGGGCGGGCGGGCTTCTCACACATACACACACATACAACAACAACACTACACAACAATGTATCGATGTATTTACAGATCGCTGCGATGTTACAGTCGTAGGGCTCATTCATGCATTTCTCACTCCTTTGAGATACATGCTGTGAGGATTCACAACATGTTTCTTAGTGGCTTCACATTGAACATTTCACTTCATACTGTATGAGAATTTGGATCTTCACTTTTCACTTCAAATGTTATGTCTAGGTACATTTATACATTTTCTTAAAAGTATCGCGACTGGAACCTAAGTAATGTCAAAGTTGCAAACCCATTTGTTTGGAGTGGTAGTTTGTACCAACAAACATCGAAGCCCACCCGCGCTCTTCAGTATTGTCTTATCTTTGCAAGTATTCCTTATTTATGATAAGTTAGGTGTCATATATAAGTCAACACTTTCAAGTCAGGAATTGTGTTATTGTTTAGTCATAGATGTTGATGATGAGATCATCATTCTGTTTGACAAAATAACTGTTCAAATTTAAATTTAAATGTTCTACATACATTTACTTTTTGTCTGATGTCTGAAAATTGAATTTCGATATTTCGATGAATGATGCCCAAATTATCGACCATACAACATACTTTGAAAACGTAGGTACATTCATAGATAGATAGGTAAACATACCACTTGCCAACTAGACTCGTGTCAATATTAGTATCTCTACCGATTCCTATTAGAATAGCAGCGGTGAATAATTAGCTAATAGATAATCTAAGTATAATAGCAGAGTCTACTAATTATAAGTGCGTCGCCGTAGAGGTACAGACAATAGAGTCGACGCCACGCGAGACCTTCAACTAACACAATTGCGAACACTTTGCATTTGACTTGAAATTTATGAGTTTACATATTAAAATAACAAATTGACATGATCGGTAATCTGGTTGAGCTAAGTGGTTTTGAAGGACTTGGCAGTTCCTAGGGTGTGGCGATCACGAGCATGGAAACTACCTATTTACCACCCAACTGGTCTAGATTGTACATTCATTATTTAGTCTTTTGTTAGCTCGATGTAAAAGAAACGAGTCCGGTACTAAATAAGTTATGGCTGACACCTCGCTACCGAACATTGTTTCCAACTTGTCGACTTGTCCATCGACTTCTAACACAAATGTTACATTCCTTTAGTACTAGATGTAGGTGTTTTCTGAATAAATAGTTAAGACCTTACAAGTTATCAATGTTCGAAACTCAACATTTTCACGACATAACTGTAATTATTTTCAATGTTGTCAGCACAAGTAGTGACGATGACGTAACTACAATGATATTTTAATGTGTAACCATTACCATAAATTAGTTGCCAATTAGATTTAATTTATGGGAGATTGCGACATTAAATATCTCATTACATATTTTGTTTCCACTAAAATCCAGAGATGGTACGTATGTACCTACATATATGTATATCGATATTTCAAAAAACAAATGACAATATATTGACTATGTTGAAAAATAAAGGAAATTATTAAAAAATATATTCTTAATATTAGTACCACAGTGCCAATCTAATAAGATATGCAAATAAGAATGTGTTAAATGTCGTAAAGATGTTGGGTTTTATGTTACGTTGGAAACGTTTTTCTTGGTAAATATTATTTCTATGGGCAGTTAGGTACCTACGGGGATATTGTTTATTTGGTGTGATTATAATGTGTGTATGTCCGTGCAGTCATTCGACTACACGGTGATATGCCAGCAGCCGGGAGTGGGTGAGGACGGTCGAGGGACTCCATCAGCGCATCACTCACCCGCGCAGGCGCCGCGCACCAGGCCCTGGCATGACTTCGGGAGACAAAATGACGCTGACAAGATACAAATCGCTAAACTGTGAGTACTCTCTGAACTATGCATGTTTGAGACTGCATCGGGCAGTAACATCGACCTGTGTTGATGTCAGTTTGCAAACGCGTTCGAAAGGCACAGGAATGTAAAACCAAAGCACATATAAAGTAATACAGCATTCATTCATACCCAACCGCAGCAATGTCATTTTTTATACACAGCATCGAAAACAGGCTGCCGTTTGATACGAGTTCGCCATATTAACATTTTATTATTTTTACCTAAAACCTCTTTAAGCTTCTGAGTTAATTACGAATTTATTATGTAAAGTGATTCAAAATTAAATATGTATAATTCACGTGTCTAATTTTGGCAATTATGATTAGTAGTTCCCACCGCAGTTGCCATTGACAGCGATACATTGATAAAAAACTCACGTAGTTACACGAATATCCTATATTTTTTATATAAAAAACCTTAATTTAAAGTTTTTTCCAAAAATAGAATTAAAATAACAGTCGAATGTACGACCAATGTTTTAACTTAGTCCCATCAAAATTCTTATTACATTTCCCAATATCATTAACATCGTGATTCGTATCGATTTGGTAAAAATATTGTTCAGTTGTTCGTTACAATTAAACACCATGGTTACTGACAAACAAACAACTCGCCTCCGGTATAAACAAGTAGAGTAAACAGTCAATTCATTTTGATCAAACCTTTTTTGTAAAGTACGTAATTTGCTGGTACGAGAGTGGTCCAAACGAAAATATTGACGAAGCACTTTGCACCTCCTCGCACGACGGCTATAATGTGGCCCTTTCTAGGAAACGTTGAGTTTTGTTGTAACGAACACACGCGTAGAGGACACAATGTTACTGTCTCGAAAATGCATAAACAATATCTTAGTCTCGTACCTAATTCGTGTTCATTATTAACTTTGAGTACCTTTATGTATGTTATTTCAATGAGTTATCAAAAATATTCAGAATAATAATATCTTTATTTATATTCTAATAAGCGTAATTAGATTCCAAATTAGATTCCAATTGAATTTCTATTTAATTATAACAAGTTATTTATACGCTAAAGTAACTTGAAGTGGTAACAATCAATTTCACTCAATTAAATCCGTTCGAACAAAAGACATCAACGACAGCAGAAATATGTTTGCACTTTGAATTTAAACAACGGTTTTTTTTTCAAAATCAAGACATTTACTCCAAGTTTACAATTATTATTTTCAGTCTTTTTATAAAGAGCTTTTATTTTATTTTTTTTGTATTCTACACATGAATCTTACATTTTCGGTGTCTCAACAACTTAAGGCATATTTTAAGTTTTAGTTCCTGTCGCGATTTGTTTTTCGTCGTATTGTGTTTTTTTCCGTGAACCTTAGATAATAAAAAAGTTGCGGTTTGCGGTTGTCAAGCCACAAGAAATCTCATTCTGTGTTCATTGATATGTATTGAAAATTGATAAATAAAATGTGATAATATTTAATAATAATATTTAACAATTTGCGGTTTTGCATGCCTATATGCTAATCTCATAACGAATATACTTACAATAGGGATGATATAGTTATTATTTTTTAATTTAATTTCAATTTTTCACTCATACATTAATTAGACTCAGCATGACGTCACGTCATATTACATTTTATTATAACGTAGCAAGCCCTTAAAACAATCATATTTTATTTTAATTGTTATATAACATTTGTGAGTATATGACTGATTGAATGAATGTACGTTTAATTTACATACTCTATCATCATCCCTATTTAACTCGTCGAGTACCGGTTTTATAGACACAATTAAAGAACAATAGGTCGCGGTCACCGGTGACCGCTTGGTGTTTGACAGATTAATAAATCTTAGTAAATTTCCACCATACATAATATGCAAACTCACATTATTTATTTGTCAATAAAATGAACATTAAAATGACTTCAATTATTCATCAGTTAATTATCTAATCAGTAATGATATCATTATCGTTTGATCTCTGTCTAAAAACTGTGCGAGCGCGTATCGGATCAAACACGCTGTATTAGTGTGGGAATCCATTATACATTATAATTATACATGTATGAATTGACTAATGATTTTCCTTCGTATTTTAAACATATTTCCTTATTCAAAGTGCTACGATGTAGGCAATAAAATATTCGAAATTTAATTTTTAGTAGAATGTTAGCAAGAATTAAATTGACCTTATCATTGTCACAATGCAGCGTATCTTTCGGGGAGAAATATACCTATAGGTAATGTTACCAGTACTGCCTACATTATTATTGTATTTGGTATGCAAGTATGAAAATAAAGACTGACTTAGTATAGAGACAGTAGCTCTTGTTACACTGATGACTGTTACAATGAAACCATATCTCTTGAAACTATTGAACAGATTGTTAAAATTAAAGTACAGTATCTGACATTTTCAGCTTAGAAACTATTGAACAGAACAGTAGCCAAACAATGGCTGACAATGGTTGTCTCTATACTGAATCAATGTTTATTTTTGTACCTGGATACTAAATAACATTGCAGACTGTACATGACTTAAACACAGTTTCTATGACACAAGTACGAGTACCAGTAAAACCTGGCGTCTTCAAACAATCAATTAAGCTTACAACCGGCACCGCCTGTGTTCCTCTCTGTCGTTGTTAAGTTGTTACCGGAATAGTTCTTTAAGAGGTGCTAACTTACATTTCGTGATCTCTGAATACAACCAGTAAAAGCAGGTGTGAATTAGTAATTTCCTAACTGACAAGTTAATTTTACTTGAAGGGTTTTTCTTAATTAGTTCCCTCGAATATGTACTGTACTGTACCCATGTAAGGACTATTTTTGTTTGGAGTTCCATTTTCCAAGTTCATTGTTCCGAAACCATACAATGTAGTGAAATATGAGTAAATGTCCTATAGCAATAATACTTAAGACGCATTCCAGACTTGTTTGGTACAACATAAAGTTCAGAATTGAATGAATACTTAGTTATGTCAGATAGATATTTTTATTAAACAATGTACGAAATAATAATAAATAATGTCTAACATTTCAAAATACCATTCCTTAATAGTTTATTGATAGATATCATTGCTTGAAATGTGATTTTAATTGTTTTAGCGATTATGTTAATTAGTGAAATTGATAAAACATATTACTATAAATGTAAATATTGTAACTTATTTACCTACTTCTAAAAATATTATCCATGATACATACGAGTATGATGATACTCATAATCTAAATTCGTAATATCTGGATCGATCAACGTTTTCAACAGAAACTCAATAGAAGTAATCTTTATACTAATAAAAATATGTTTGACCAAGAAATGTTTGATTGACTGCCTCGTTGGCCGAGTAGTCGCAAGTGCGAATCGCAGGCAAGGGGTCTTCGGGTTCGATTACCGGGTCGGACAAACTATTATTGGGTTTTTAAATTCTCAGTAATAGTACGGGGTCTGGGATTGTGTCCGGTATGTGGCAATAGGCTCACCCCTATTAAATGGGACTCATAACATAAATAGTGAAACATGGGTGATACATTGTACAGTGGCATTAAGTGCCGTAATGTGCACCTCTGCCTACCCCTCTGGTGATAAAAAGGCGTGATGTTATGTTATGTTTAATTGAGATGTATGTTATTAAATTAGACGGTTACTCTAACTTTTTCCTATATCCTTACATTCAGTAAAAGTTCAACGATTTCTCGTGAAAATCGTCACTGTTAATAGTTTTGTTTATCGAACTAAATTGGTATATTATAATATGTACGAACGTGTGTTCGTACCACACAGTTATCAAAGGAAGTTCCTATCTATAAGTGTTATTCGCACAACTACCTACGTACGTTCGTTCTCATTTGTACAATGACTCAATGAGTAAAAGTTGATACATTTAATTAAGATTGTTCACTTTATAATTTGAATGCCTTGGGTAGGTCCAAAGACACAAAGTTAAACTTCAATTACTTTTAAAACTATTTTATTGTATTTTATAATCGAGTAAAATATAGTATCTCTAAGATTAGTGTTAAAAAACGATGAACTAGAATGTAATACTTAAATATTTAAAAATCTATAATTAATCTATTCCACAACATCTGGTTGAGTAACAATAGCTAAACTGAGAGATATTTTGATACATTTTCTATGAAAAAGTACGTCTAATTAACTATCAGATACACTAACAGAAACATAATCAGACATTGTGAAACGAGCCTTAAGTTTCAATAATCGCGCCATGATCGATTCTGTGCAAGAGTTAAATCGAGTGTATTTATGAGTAAGTCTGAAAGCTGTATTACGTTGTATTTTGGTTTTACATTGCGCAACGGTGCTCTGGTTACCTCCTAGACTAGGACTCCTCGCCTACGAGTAGTCGGCAACTTGTTCTCCATCGTCGGTACAATTTGCGCGGGATGATAAACTGCCGATATTAAATGGGTTTCTTCAATTTTACAACAAGGGTATTCCCACATGGATAAACAATCGCCGTAGTTCGTAGTCACAGGTTTTACCCAACTCGTTTCCAAAGTGTAGTAAATTATTTGAGGTTTTAAAATTATAGACACCTTTTATTAAATTGATGTACAACTGTTGTTAAATGCATTTCCCTTCAATACACCGAATACATTTATCATACATTACACTATTAGAACAAGAATCAGTTTATCACATACACGGGGAAAGACCGAAACAACCCTATAGAGGTACAGCAGGTTGTAACAATGCAACGTTGTGATGTTTTATTAAAGAAATATTTTATATACTGGTGTATCTGTTTTTCTTGTGTTAGTTGTTCTTGTTAAGACAACAATTGTCTCAATGCGAATTAAGTACCTGTTAATGTTCAGCAGAATAATAAAATACATTTATTTACACGCTACCTAATTGGACAAAAAGCAACAGACGTAAGTACACATAGTTTACCATTTCTGTCTCATTAAATGTTCTTTTAATTTTATTTAAGTTAGTGACGAAGTAATTGTTTTCATATTCACATCGTTTATCGAACCACATTCTAAATGAAGTAAATTATAAATATTCAATGCAATTAAACAATTACAAAAAATTACCAATTTTTGAGTAATTTAATTCATTTTCAAACAACTTAACTTAAAAAAAGTATAAATAGATTCATTCGTAACTAAATTGTACGATTTAAGTTCCAATACAAACATCGGAATACCGTCGAAATGAAATCGTTGGAAAAAACATCGCGTCGCCAGCGGAAGCACTCGTCGACATGATAAGTGCATTAGCATTATTATCTCGATAATTACTTGCTTGCATTTGGCCCAAATAGCGCGGTCGCTTCTACCGTCTTAAATTACCTCCGATGTCGATACGCGGTCGCTTCTCGCTCGCCGCGTCGCCGCGCGCCCGATTACCAGCCCTCGCCAGCGGCCATCGCGTCAGTAATTCTAACGCCCTCACAAATGTTTGGTCTATTACTTACCGGTCAGTTAACTACACCAATACCTTTCCACGTATCAAACAGACGCATTATTTACCTCTCGAATTTTCAACGCAGGAATGAGTTTTTAAAAGGTATAGTAACTTAATCAAGCGAAGTGTGTATTTGATTATCACTTCAAAAGGCACTAGCTCACATATTTATCTGTATCACAGAATTAATTAACGAACTGATAAATAATAACATAACGACTTTTTGTCTTTAATTTATGTCTATAAATATGTATTTCCATTTTATGTTTGATAAAGGTTAATGCGCATAATTTAATGAAAAGTGCCGTTATTTTTAATATGGTTCTCAATGTTACAAGTTCATTACCGGGACTTATAAATGTGAAGAGCGATATCGCTGCAATGCTTCAGGATTGCGGCGTACACGCGATCCTAACATCTGTCCGCTTTAAGCCAAATGAATGTATACTTTAAACGGCATTCCTCTACCTCTGTTATAAGTACTGAAACTACGTTTCATTCCGTTTGCTCGATCACTAAGAGCTGTTCTCGATCTACTTATCAATTTTATTGTCTCATGAACTGTTCTTTACAGCCGAACCGTACTAGAGTAGTATTACACTTTAGCATTAAGTTGCAATTATTACGTTTCGTTCGCCAAATGCGTGTTTGTTGCAATTCCTACGAATGAGTTAGGAAAACTTCCATGAATCGTTTGCAGCGATGGTAGCAGTAAATAATAGTAGTTTGACTATGATGATATGGTTGCGTGGTGCGTGTGTCGGGCGTCAGCCGCAGCCGGCAATCAGCGTGGCGCCATTACGCTGGCTAAGCGTTCTCATTAAGCAGCCGCATGCATGATGCTCCTGCAACACCGAGCCACCGCACACTGCAACGTGCTATCTCTAGAGCACTGCTCACCGCCCCTAGAATTAAAAGATGATATCTTTTAATTCCAAAGATGCTACGAGCATACCTACCTACTTGATCAAATTTTACAATTAGTCGGAATGTAGTAAATTAATGAAAGCGTTTATTTTATTAGAATCACAAATTGGTTTTGTGGGTTAATTTTTGGAATTTGTGAGCCTTCAAAAATGTGTGTCCTCAATTTCTTCAAAATACGATGGTGTTCAAACAGATAAAATTGAACACCAGTTTTAACAATTATTTATATGGGAAACAAGACTAGTAGTCTACGTACGATAATTAAGAAATATCCGTATAAGTACATAGACACTTGCATATTTTATCCCTCGGTCTCATGTCGAAGAAAAAAGGGTAAGAAATGTTAATGATCGCTAACGAGTCATTTTTACGGGTTTTTAATACCAGCAGCGTCGCCCTGCTGCGAATTCTCTTGGTTTCATGTGACGCATGTTGTCAGGAATTTCACAGTTTACTTCAAAATAGACTAAGCTTTTTCATCTCTACGAACTGGACTTTTTTGTTTATGTTGCACATACTATGTATGTATGCTATAGTTTTGTTTATCGCTTCATTTTTATATTGAATTTGTTCTCATAAAAGTTATCATGTCCACCATATCAGTTTTATTTATCGTAACTTCTTTTAGAGTGATTTCTGAAATGGTGTTGATTTTTACTTGAAACGAAATACAAAAAATGACTGTTCAATAAATGGTCTTTTTCCATAAGCGTATGTAGTTATAGAGGGTTCGTCTTTATGCGCATCTAATTTGGGCCGCAGCGCTCGAAGACTCTGCGGGACGCGAGCCTGTGCGTCTCTTATCGCGGCATGCGTTTTTATTGCGAGCACTTTGTTGTCGCTACGTTCCAAGACTTTTTGCGCACTCATCAATTTCCGCGCCTCTCCGATTGATTTATTCATGAAAGGCAAGGCTCTTGTCTCCACTCAGGAAGTGTCTTTTTTTGGCTGCTTCACCACTGAAATTTGTAATGAAGCTCATTCGAAAACAATGTGTTATTTATTACTGAATACAAAGAATTCATGTACCCATACAACCTGCATGTTATACAGCTACATCTATCGTGGTCGTCATTGTCTTTCGTCCATTTGTATTTATTGATCGGGAAGTATTGCAAAATTATAATCTCGCTGGTAGTACGAACAGTCCATCAAGTGTAAGTAAACAAAGGATAAGGGTAGTTGAAATGACAATACAAAGCAACATTGCAAATGTAAATTGTGTTCGGAATCACTTAGAGAGCATCAGATAGGCGAGCGCCCGCGCCGCCGCGACCGATCCGTCAATGTCGGCCTGCGTTTGCATTACACGGCTTTTATCTTCACAAGCTCGGTTCAAATCGCAAACATCAGCGGGGCTGTTTACCAAATTGTTTTCAATAAGCTTAAGTAATGGTGTAACTGTAGAACTAAATCGACCCAAACTGCTTTATCCGCATTCCTTGGACAGATTTAAAGGATTAAACGTTTCATAACGATTTATTACTTTTTATCATGTTACATAAGTTAAGTCTGTGCCACAATAGAGTACTCTGATAATGACTAGTTAGTTTGGTGGTGCAGTTTGTGAGCGCGAGAGTCGCGCGTGGGCGCATCGAGATCAGCGCGGTGACAAGCAGGCGGGCGCGGGCGCGGGCCGTGGCGTGCGAGCCGAGCGCTGGTGTCGCTAACGAGCCGCGGCACGCGATCACCGCTAAATTAGCGGGGTTTTCCTTCCGTCGGTCCAGCAGTCAGGAAATCGCGAGAAAACACAGTTTTTCATTGCGTACTACGAACTAGATCTGCGCCTTTATGTAACGACGCCGCTGACAAGCTGTACCGGCCGTGCAATTAAGATTTCCACTTTTTGCACACTTTTATTGCTTTACTTCATGGAAACTTTATTGTCGAGAACGTGTATCCGTAGATAAGTATCTCAAAGAAGAAATCGCACTTTTTCTAAATGTTTCAGAAACCAGCTCTTATTGTGCATTTTATGTTCCAACAAACATTAAGGACTGGTCGCCTACTGCGCTACTCCGCAATACACAAGTTTTTGTGTGTTTATCTTAAATCTTGAGCCCGCAGGTGTCGTACATGTCATAGCAACTCGTCGTTTCTCAGTGATGATATAAACAATTTGCTTGTTTGTGCCAGGTTTTCCCCGTATGGCTTCAAGTATCACCTGGAAACAGCGAGCAGCAGTTCGCAGAGACGTGAAGATGACCGGATCACATACATCAACAAAGGCCAGTTCTACGGCATCACGCTCGAGTATGTTCACGATCCTGACAAACCACTCAAGAACCAAACAGTCAAGGTGAGTCTTTTAATAGAATTAAACGAATACTGGACATTCTCAGTTAAAAAAGTCAATGGAATTATCGACGCTAACGGTTAAGTGGCCGGATGTTTACTTGTAGTAGACCTTAGAAAGCTGTGGCAGTGGTCACTGGACGTACTTGCATAGGGAATCGTAAAATACTCCGCGCCGCGGCATCAAACCGTGCCGCAGTCGCGACGCGACGCCCGCCGTCCGGCTCCGCGAACATCTTAATTAATAACTCCTGGCGCTACTGTTCAAATAAAACATTTTATATTATTGCTCCTATCTTGAAACTTAATCAACACAGGTACATATTACACATTTTATAATCGAAATGTAACAAGGGACATCAATACGTTTGGTAGGCAGGGAACGATCACGTAAAATCCTTAGGTAATTGTCAGTATTCCTCCCTATCTACAGTTACCTCGCGAGTTTCATCTGATAACAGTATGCACGTGTTATTCGCTCGGCTGCAAAGAACACAATTAACAATCGAAATTAATGTTCTCATATTCCATAAATTCAGTACCCTACGATGAAGTAAACTGAACACCAAAAGTTTGCTTTTTATGTAACTTAATGAACAAGTAGATTTACGTAATAGTGGGCAATATGTTGCAAGATAATTTGAGTTTAACAAGGGCTACTGTAAGTAAGTGGTGGTAAGTAGATAAGTGGGAGCGGCCGGACTTGCTCCGTCGGGAGCGCGACCGCAGGCGTCTCGGCTCGGTTTCACCCTGTTCGCCTGCTCGCCTGCTCCCTACTAGCCTTTGGCTCACCTTCAAGTATTCACTTTCATCATATTTCTTTCTCCAGCTACTCGAATTACCAAACATGCAAAAACAACTCGTATTTATTTATACTTGTGAACAAACTGGTGAAAAACGAATAAGTGACTATCAATCGTTCCGGTGCTTAACATAATTCTCGATAGGCAGGTTTTACATTTACTAAATGAAAAACACGATTTTTTATACCCATAGACGACTGGTTGAATATTTAAAAGAGACAAATATCAGGGCCAATATTTGGTTTTAAGCTTTGATAAATAATATAATTGATTATATTAGTAATCGATACGTTATAGTTTTTGTTTCCGAAATGATGTTAATGTTCATCATTCAAACGTATTTTCTTTGTAGCTGAGAGATGATCTTGTAATCAGTGTAACATACAATAAATAATTGTCTTTGTTAGAGTATAATTCAATATATAATGACAGCAACAATGCTATGACTAAATTACCATTTAACTCGTGAGAAGTTGTGCTTAGACAAAAGATTAACCGCAACAATTAGACACGCGGCGCGTGGTGTCATGTCGACGCGCCGTGGAAATCGGAAATCCCATCATTATTGTTTCCTGACACTTCCCTGAAACACATCGTGATGAATTGGTACTCACCGAGAGAAGGTTGACACAATAAAATTGCACCATAATACACGTTAACTATGTAATCTTGATAAACCAGAAATTCCACATTTGGTAATCTGGTTAATCTGGTTTAGATAATTGAAGTTGGTTTTTTGTATTGTTTTGATTTTAATGTTATTGTTTGTACTGGTTATAAAACGGGACGTTACTCATACTACAGTAAGGTATCGTAGACGAGCCATACTTACGTAATATACTTTTTATTCATACATTTTCCTTTTTTTGACAGCGCCTAACATATTCAAACACGTTTTATCTGTATTCAATGGGCTTAGATCGGAATAATCAGAGATACAATGCGACATACGTTTGAAGTTATTATTAAGGCAGTAAGTGGGCCGCGAGTCCGGCCGCGGCCCGGCCGTATCGCATTCAATACGGACTCAGATAGGTGTACAGAGCTTATCTCGCCGCAATCGAGTCCGCATTGTATAGCCCCGCCCGATAATTAAGACGACGCTTTTGACATTCGCCATATAGGAATACAATGACCGCCCCGGGAGTCCATGCCTCCGTTCGGATAATATCGCTCCCTTTAAACAATAACCATACTGCATTATGATAAAACAATTTCAATGCGGCAAACATCGTGTTTTCTTAACGAGAATTCTTTCGTGTTTCCAAAAAGAAAACAAAACACTGAAGAATTTCATGTTGTTTGAGGCTCGGACGCTTATGAAACTATGGCATGTGCAGACGAATTAGCTTAATTTAGAGAAACTCGTGAGAACTCTTCCTTTACAGTATTTTTCTATCATTTTTAGTTTCATGGCGTATTTTATACAAATAAAGAATTTAATGGCTACATTTAAATCCAAACAGCACAAAATTGATAACCATGCCTACACTATATCTACGAAACAATTTTATCGTGTTATCAACCGTAACTAAAAAGTATAATCCACACGCGATGCGAATTCAATATGTTTTGCGTGCCAAAAAGCGGTTAAGAGATTGTAAGAAATTTTGGTAAACAGAGAGATTTGGGTGCGAGTGTAGCCGGCCGGTGCCGGGGTGTGCGTGGCGGGATTGTAATTACGGCTGGCACGCCCCTGATTCGGCGGAGCTTTGCTTTCGTCCGCGATACCATCGCCTTATGGCTTTCCACAGGCGAACACACGAGACAACACGAATTCCAGATTTTGCACCTAATTAAACATCGCACAAAATACACTATTGACTCGATCTGCTCTTAATATTGGAAGCGTTCACACGCCACGGCTGTAACATTTACATAAACATATAATGACAAATATCACTTTAAAATGTTATCTCAAGACGTTAGCTAAGTTCAATAGATTGAAATATCGTTCCGCAAAAATAGTTTACGTACAAAAAATATTATGAAAAGAGCTCAATCAATCACAGTACGTAGCGGCAATTAATCATCCGGCTAGTAAGACGGAGACGTTGTTTGTTATTCTGCGCCATTGCAAGGGTTGTGTCGCGGCGCCCTACATCGTCCTAGCAAATATGTTAAGAAGTATTTTAATAACACCCGCCATCATTAATCATATACTATATTAAAAATAATAAAGATTACTCATCTTCCTCACATTCTCGTGATAAGTCTAAAATATTGTATAAACAGAATATTTATTTTCCAGAAAATAATAAATAATGATGAAGGTAATTACACAATTCACGTGCAATTGTTTCATTGCACCACAATGCATATGTTAGATAGCTGCTAAATAACTTCCGTTCGATCTGAGTATTGTGAGCTACGATTAAGCCATGTGTTGCGTGTCCAAAGCGCTTCTACTCATTCAGAGCATTTTTTACTCGGCTTTTTATCGGCGGACTGACATCATTGTGTTCACTTTCGTAGCAACGGAAACTCGCGTAACGAGACGTGTCGTTGTTTATTTTCTTTTTATAATATTTTGCGACTTTAATGATTGCTCCCGTTTGCCTTTTTAAGGCAATCGTTAATGATGCCTTTTACACTGAACATATTACGCTTGATGAGGGATTATAACGGTTCGCATTCTGAGCGCGCGGTTCCTACCGGCGCGCACCTTTCGGCTGACTGCATCGATACAGACAAGTGAAGGGCTGTCATACGAGACTGACTGAATATTTCTCACAGGGGGCACTCGCCTGTAATGAAATTTCCGTACTCAAATTCGCGAGAAAGGTTTCACAATGTTGTGTACAAAAAATGTATGCAAAATTTGCATTCGCTCTGTCGTGAGTTGCAAGTTGGCAATCTCGGTCGTAATCAATCACGTGTTGAGATGTCTCAATTTAGCTTGCACCCTCATCTCACGAGTTCGGCGCGGCGAGAGGCACACCCCGCGCCGCTCTTAGCCCTGTCGAATCAGAAAAACGCTAATGATTATAAATTGCAGAATTATACAGCAGAAAGCTCTTAGTAACGGCATTTCTTTAAATCTTTAAATTACATGCGATAGACATTCTTTATCAAATTAAAATTACCAATTTTTTATCACAAATAATGCTTGCTTGGTGGATATTCCATGTTTATTTTGTTATTTTTATCAGACTCCACAAATTTTATTACTATAAATTTCATCGCCCCAGCGTAAAATAAAAATGTTTTTCATTACCTACACATAAGTATGTGGGATATATCAATATGGTTATTTATCAACAGAGCGGTCTTCTCTCAAGTTAATGTACTTTTTCTGCTGGTTCTTATTTTTTCAAGAATAATTTATGGGATTTTAATGCACCTAATTGCTTTTTTCGCCTTTTTTATTTCTCGCACTAATAAAAATTTCGGTTATTCCATTTTAAGATAAAAACTGATAATTGCGTTGTCTGCAAAGGAACAGTCCCGTTAACGGCAGAAATTCAATTAATGTGTGCAATTTATTGAATACTATTCAGTAAAAAAATTAACTACAATGCATTACTTACATTAATTTGTGTTAATTCTCGGCTGTCGAAGGATTAAAGATAAAGTCAGAGAGCCATGTTCACCACGTGGTAAATATGGGTGTGCAGTAAACGTATAACATTAATTATACACATGTAGAATAACGACACATATTTTGTATCCGAGCAAACAATAAAAAAGCGCCGCAAAGTAAGCATACGCCTGTAGTATGTCCACGGTGCGGCGAGTGCGCGCGCGCCGCTCGACCGAGCGTGAATTTTCCACGTTTGGTTTCAGGTTCGCATAACGCCACTCGATAACTATTACACTTTCGAAATATTACGTATTATTCGATAATATGTTTGTACGTAACTGCTGAAACTACGTAACTAGTCGTAATTAGCCCTGTAACAATGTGTGCATGTATAATAGAGCGCTTTCTTCGAACTGCTAATAAATAATCATGCTAGCAATTAATTTAAGAATATCAATGTAATGACAACTCCGTAAATAAAAGAAATGACAGATGTAATATACATTCAAATAATACAATATATTACATCAAACAACGAATTACTTCTACTAAGAATTTCCTCCAAAGAAATCTAGTTATCACTACATAGAGATTGCTTCCCGGTATATGTATAAGGGATTTTTCTTTCAATGTAACTTTCACAAGCAAATACTTGTGTGACAGTAAAGCTAGTCGTAAGTAGTGTTACGTAATCCGGTGTCCGTCATTGTTTCGATATTGGTGGTGTCACGGCGCAGGCGTATTTAGCGTCAATCCTTGATACCATCGCCGGCTGACAGCAGCTAGCCGCCCGTAATCAGCAACATTAGGGTGATATAAGATGGGATTATGCAATATCAAAGTGACTCAAAGCTTAACCCAACTGTTGTCAACGACACTTTCCGTGTGTGGATTTTAAAACAAAAAAGTATTGGTTATGTAAATCGACTACCTAATGTTTGTATTTACCTATGATTTCTTTCCACTCATTATTATATTAACAGTTATTTTAAAACCATTTGAAATATACAACAAGTACATTTGTAAGATATTTCACAAAGAAACATTGCCATAAGTATGATTTGAACAAAAGCTCTTCTCTCAGGTCGACTTAATAACTGATTAGCTCCACCGTTAGTGCAAGAAGAGTTGCTTTATGATTGAAAGCTGGCTTCAGCGCGGTAGGTACAGCAAGTTAAGCCGCATCACGCCTCGTCTGGAGCCCTGCACATTACAATCTGACATTTCCTTTCGACATTTAAGCAGATTAGTGTTACAACGCGGCTTCGGATGTTAATCCGACGCTCGACGTGTCGCGGGAATTGCTCCGATTTAATCGAGATTTAGCGGTCAGCGCACACTGCGCAACGCCACTATTAGAGCTATCAATACATTCTGTAACCATCTATTTGCAACAGCTACTTCTATTACGCTGCAAATGTAAATGGGCGTTTTAATTTCAAAAAGTATACAGACATGAATCTGTCATTACAGAAATTAGCTATTGCTTTACGAATAAGCTGTTCTCACGCGATCACGATAATATCACGTTCATATAGATATATTGCAGCTAATACAGTCTTATGTGGTTAATATTCAATTATAGTTAGTAGGTGGTAGTAGTACAGCGGATGTGCGGGAACACTGGGCAATTTGTCCGGCGGCGGAAGCTGCACATCTCTAGTAATCTCCCGTAGCTCGCGGCGCGCTGCGGACGCCGGGCGCCGCCCTGCCAATACATGCACACGCCAGCGACATCATACGCCTTTAATATGCCCCTCTAATACTTAAAGCGTTTTCACTGCATGAGTATCATACTTAATTTGAATATTCCAGAGCTTTTCTACAATGTCTATCGATAAGTAATTGCGAAGCCTATCTTTCCATCTCAGATTAAGATTAGAAAGCACAGTATAAAGTCCTACATGAATATTCTTCTAGTTAGCGCCTACGAGGGTCGTTGGAATAAAAGTCCGAGAAAAGGAAATACCTGTACTGTTATCGCTTTGTTTACGGGACAAAAATGGTCATTGATATATTTCACCTGATGTGAAATAAATACCGACACGTAGGCAACTGCGCGGCAGTTACACCCACAGTTTCGCTCAGAATTTATGTCGAAACCGACATTCACTGCGGAGAACATTCACAGCAAATAACCTAGGCGTTAAAACAACTAGCACAGACAACTAGCGCACTTAACAAACAGACGTATCCGTATCAGATATAGCCTATCGAGACGGCAGGACATTACTTCTGCGCTATCGATAAAGCTCAACGGTGAGCGAAATAGTTTTGCCACGCAGTGAACATAAATAATTGTCATAAAATAGATAGGAGCTGATGGATGGGCGCCGCGCCCGGCCGGCCGACTAACGAGGAAGCATTCGTGACGAGCAAGAACCCACCACTGCACTGCACTGGGTTGTGCTCGTTATGCGCATGCGCACCCACTCGCGGATTTACGTATCTAATGGCAAATATGCAAGGGAGCTGACGAGGCAGTGACGACTTCTCCTAACACCGTTCCCCTAGTTGTACGCTTATGCACAAAAACGTAACTCAAGATTAAATCTGAAGTAATTGTTACGTTAACGATGCTATTAACCTACGATTTATAGACAAAAATAAGACAGGTGTAGGGTCGGAGAGTAGCTCTTATGCCGACAACAACAACAGCATCAATGAGAAATAGGCGTCGATATAGGAATAAAGTGAATACATGTTCGGGCGCTATACTTAATTAGATCATTTATCTCGCCGCCAACCGAGATCAGGCTAGTCGTTTGATAATATGAGATAACTGAAACATAAGCATGCATATTTTGTATTTGTAGATCCTTATTGTTCTAAATGATACTTTCCTATTTAGATAGAACTACAGGTACGAGCGTGTGTTTTTATAAAAATTGAGCATTACATTATAACTAGTATCTTCTGTTAATAAATAATTATTTGACTAACAATAAAATATTATACATAAGGAAATGTATTAATGCTTAAATATTAAAACACAACACAATTCAAATAGATTTTAAAAAATACATTTATTAGTGTATTGGCTATTCACGACAAGATTTATGAAGTCGATAGCAGCCACGTGAACAGTTGGGATTGCGTGTATCTGTATGTGATATAAATATGCAATCGGTTATTTATTCAAATAGAGTGACGAAATTAATGCAGAGTGCTTGTCGGAGCGTAATCGCATCGACGGCCGACACTTGGGCACAACAATCTCTGGCGTGTGTCACACACGGCGAGAGAAAGCGTGCTTAATCAGATAACTCAGATTGTCAACCGAGCTCCTGAAATCGGGTCGAATGTCGATACACTCGATTAATTAATTGACGGTCCGAAAACTTGGAAGTAACTGGTCCACGAAGCCAAAACTGTCGATGCTCTTGTGAAACTCGTGTGTTGCATTCGATACAAATACAACATACCTGTGTATAACACAATTTAAGGCAATATTAAGCCTTATTTCATACAAATGTATGTACAATGTTTAAATAAAACGTGTAGAATGAAGTAATAACATCGATGTCTCAGCTCATATTCTATTATATTCTATTATACCTAAAGATCATTATAATAATTAATTTATGGCGGATATGAATACCGGTCCAAATACTCTAATCTATTTAAAATAAATTAATAAATATATTTTATCTACGAAATAGTCGATTGTTATCTGAATTTAAATGTGTTTTAGTTGTGAGTCGTTTGCTAGTAAAATATTATTTACAGTTATGTTTGGGACGTGATATAAGTTTGTGGTACAACACATAATTCTGTCATTTCGGATTAAAAATCCAATTAACGGTTGGAACAAGCGCTGGGCCCACGCAACTCGCTCGCCGCCCTACACGGCCGGCCGTCAACGTGACGGAACCATCCGATCATTCGACTCGCTGTCCAAATAGTAAATTATTATATCTAATAAATAACTTTTAACCTAATCATGAAATATTTTTGTCAATATTAATATTTTTTGTAATTCAACAGCAGTGTCTCGGTTAAATAGATACCTAATCAAATAAAAGTAACATACCTATGTAAATTAAAATCCCTACATATTTTTTTTAAATATTATGTAATTTTAAACTAAATATTTTAATAGTATGTTAGTTTTTCCTCACATAAAATATACGTAGTCGTATAAATATACCTACACTTCTTGTATCAAAGTAAATACTTGAACCATATTGGGGATGTAAATCGTACAGAGATAAGAATAGAATAGAAAGAGATAGAAGAAAATATTGTGTATGTAGGTACTTATCTATTCTCTAATATGTCATAATAAGTTACAATTTACCGTTGTGTTCGGTAGTTGTGCATATATATGTTAATTTGTTATACTTCATTATTTTTTTAAATATTACTCAAATATCGAACTACTTAATTTATTACAAACTTAACACATATTTTGTAATAATTATAATAAGCAGAGATCTGATATACATCTTTATATTTGATAACACTATATAATATCAATCGTAACATACATTAAAAAAAGCTATCTCATAAACACACAAACGAGAAATAAATTAATAAATTAAAGCTATCTAATCTTGAATTAAATAACATACATCTACATTACATTCCAATCCCACGAAACTTCTTAAACGAAGTGAATTAACATACAAGCAGCGATTAGTTAAATCTTAATGCAATTGTTGCCGGTCTTATGGTTTTCGCAATAAGCTCCACAAACTTGTACCTACATAATGTCAAATTAAAGTCGTTAATGAAATCAAAATAAAGCCTGTCCCTGATAAATTGTGCGGTAAGTCAAACAATTATGATTGCCAGTTATTACAATGTATCTTTGTCATGCAACAATAGCCAACATTGTTCAGTACCAATTGCGACCAGAAAATAGGCACTAAATTACGTAAACCGTTACTAGTCCGAGTCTAAATTAGTTAGCAAGTGTTTATGAATCATTAGTTCCAATACAATAAACAAAAGTGGTCAGTTAAGTCGGCGATTATCTACAACACATAAATAAACAGTAAACATAAAGAACAATAAAAATAAAACAGTGGTATAAACTGCACGTTTAACTCGTTATGTTAACCTCCGATTCGAAGTCATCGACGCTATATATTAGCTAATTCAAGTTTACAGTTAACATTATGTATTTCGTCAAATGTTTTCTGGCACGCGGAATTCTAATAAAGTAGTAAATGTTTATATTTATTTATTATAAGCGATGAGACGATTCGTAGAGGCGGTGTAAACCGTTACAATTTTATACATGGGCTATCTAATAGTATGCACGGTTCCGTTGGGTTTACGCGTCGCGCCCGATCTCCGGAGAAAGCCTGTGTCCCCCTTATAGACTCGCTGAACTATTCGCCGACACAAATTACTCGTAAATTTACCGATTTACAGTAAAATAGTGTTTTTATTGCCGCTGGCAACACTGTAACCGCGAGTCCTTGCTGTATTTAATTGCAATGCAAGCGTAATTGCCGTGTGCAGACGCCGAATACTTCATCTTATTTAGCTTATCTTTTCCTATGCATATTCATGATTTGATAATAACGTCTAAGTCACAGTTAAGTTGTAAATAGGTATTAGAGCCAGGGACGGTTATAGAGTCACTTCTTTAAGTACTATAGTTAATAGGGAGGAAGGGTGCGTCTATGAGATTATACACATACGCTATCGCTTGTCGTATGATACATCAAAAAAAAACTCGAAGCATTTTCATTTTTAAATCTCAATTTTGAATCAATTTAATAGATATATACCGACCTTGTTGAGGCATTTTTCCGAATATTTATAGATACATACGTAACTACACATTATAATACTAATTGTGTAATTAAGAGATACCTATGTCTAAGATAAAATAATATGTATGATGAATTTCGAAGACAACGGCTCAAGGAGGAAGGAAGGAGCAGCGCAGTTGGGCATGATGTCTCGTCGCGGCGATCCATCAATCCGAGGCGACGCTCGGAGGTGCTTTCTCGTCGTTAGCCCTATAAGGCACGGTCGGTACCACGCCTCGCACAAGCCACTTCTTTTGCACTTCATTTTCTAACACGTCGATAGAAATCGTCTTAACAGCATATTTCACTTTTTCATCTGAACGGAAACGGTCCAAAGGTTTCACGTTACTTTTTAAAAGTACTTAAATGCGTATGAAATTAAGATACTCGCCGTAACGACGTAATCACGCTCGTTTAACGTAATAGCTGAGAAGTGCACGTCGGTAATCGCGTTTTGCGTATTCGCGAAATGCTCACGGCGCTTCGTCTGTACTTTCGCCATTAAAAGTTGGCAATAAATAAACTAGAGGCATAGCTGCCCGATGTCAGGTGTTTCTAATGGCCACCCTGTGTGTTAATTTATATACCGTCTTATTTACAGAGGATATTACTTATTTAAGCAGTTACACTTTGCAGATTTATTGTGCAACTTGAATCGTACTTACTTTGTATTAACAACATATCATTTATTTGTTTCAGAGTGTAGTAATGTTAATGTTCAGAGAAGAAAAATCACCTGAAGATGAAATTAAAGCGTGGCAGTTCTGGCACGGCAGACAACACTCAGTGAAACAGAGGATATTAGACGCTGGTGAGTAACGTTTCATTGTTACAGACGTTTATATAATACTAATCAACGGAGTCTAATCTTGCGTGAGTTGATAAGTGAGTATTTATGTAATTATCAAACTAAGATAATTTGAAGAACAATGACTCTTAAGTTTTTGCTAAATATACACTATGTAGTAGCGCATACAAGGGTTTAAGACACGATACCCGAGCAAAAACAGAGTCGTGCTCGAGGCGACACAGAAACATGGCGGAGAGGTTGCGTGTGGTGGCGGGCGGTGGCGGCCGGCACGCAGCACCTAATTACCGTGCTGCAGGCAGATACCGCGGAGACGCACCCGCGCACCCCGCCGCACCACCATTATATCTCGTTAGGACATTTGCATAAATAACGCGCACGACGGCCACGGCCCACACCGACCGGTGAACCTATCAATCGCTGCGACTAAAAATAAACACCTCTGGCGCCGCACCACCGCACCGCGCCGCCTAGCAGGCCTAGCCAGCCGCGTCACTCGCCCGGCCTGGACGCAGGCCGATCTGCTCACGGCTTTATATTACGCTACCTGTAATGACACATTCCGACATTAACCAGATTATAGATATAAAACTAAATGTGAAGTTTCCCCGACGCAACGACACAGGCAAATGAAACTATGTAATAAAGATATCTGACACGATGAGCTCTATGAGGCCGAGTAACAGGAAATCGTTAAAATTCGTGAGAAATCTCTTAGAAACACCTGCTTGTTTTGTCGCTGTCATTTTGATAGGCATAAACTGGGAGGTTGAGAGACGTAGTTTGGCTACCACAAAATACGCGTGTCGAATATCCACAAAAAGGTAAGACGTACAGGCAATCTTACAATATAGTCGCGCGCGGACATAATTACAGCGATGATATCGGGGAGCGTGCTCATTAGCATGTTAATTGCACGGTGGACCTCGGCCTGCGCCAGCACAGTGCTTTGCCTTAGAAAATTATTGTTTTTGATAACTTTACAAAGTTGCGATATTCATATCTTTGCAATATCAATACATTGGTAGAGTCTTAAATTAGTAATGCAAATCAATTAAGTACGGTGGTTATATACATTATTGCTGAGTGAGTTAAATAATACATGGCTCTTATTTAATTGATGTTATACGTTAACCGATTAGTTAGGGAGTTACGTCATCAATGGAACGCTTACTTATTAATCGTTTGCCTCGAAGTAAACAGCGCTGATATATGACACTTTACACATTCTAACATTACTTAAATGAGGCCTGTAGCATTTGTAATGAGTGACGCCGCGGCCACAACCACTGCCTATAAATTAAATCTCAAGGAAAATAAAAACATGGAAGCCATTAATTCGCGCGGTCGAGTCAAGTTTAATGTCAAGGTTTTTTAGCTTATCTCGATGTTAGTTAAGTTTTATTTTTTTCATTTGTTGACGTTATTACATAGAATGAATTAATGTCTAAACACAAAGGAATTTTGTATTTTATGTCTCAAAAGACTCAGTTAATGTATTTGTTTTTAGTTTTATTATATCCGTAAGTTCGGGTCAGCCTCGGGGACTTATTAGTTTGGTGCTTGGATACAAAATGTATTTGGATTCTGTAGGGGTAATAGGAGGATGAAACAGACAGGTTATGTTAGGGAGGTAGGGAAGTAGTGCACCAGTGCACCATGAATGTATGCGACGAACTTGGGAGCAGCGTCAAGGGCGACACCGGACACCTGTGCGCAGGCGTGTGAAAGCGCGGCGGGGCAAGGGGTGCGGCGGGGGTCGCAACGCACTGCGCGCCCGCACAATGCCTTCTCCGATTACTTACATGTCTTCGTATATCGCGTGTCCACGTCCAGCGCAGCTTCTTTGCCTCCACACTTATTTCTTTTGACAGTTTTCTTCCGAACCACGCCTCACTGATTCGACAGATTATTCTTCAGTAAGTCGATGTTTTGACGATATTAAGGAATATCCGTTTGTAATTTCATACATCGATGGTCATAATCATAACAGACAATTTAGTTTCTTATTAACATATTATTATACCGTATTCGGATATATTTTCCTACCCATTTGTGAGAAACATATAACATCAATTTAATATTAAAATAGTCAATTAAATAAAAGTAAACCGTATGTTTGAGTAAAACTGTTAGGCTACTAATCAAAGTCCTGTCTATTATACATAAGTGTAAATGCTACATATGTATAATAAATGTATGTGTTAAACAAACAGTGATTCAAACAAATCTGAACGCACATGGGTAGTTTTTATGTGGGCGGATTTATTAGCACAAAGCAGGATGTTGCGTGGACTCGTAAATTTGTAAGAGGCTGTTAAAACAATAAGGTTGTCGGAGGGCGGCGTCCCCCGGCGGCTCATAAACACGTCAGCGGCGACGTCGCCTGCGCCCGCACAGATCGCCGCCCGAGCGCCCGACTGATAGCCCCAGCCCACGCGCCTTAGCAGCGCGCCCAGCCAGGCTCATGTGCGCTCAGACCAGCAAACACCCGCGCAAACAAAACCCAATATTGCCAGAACCTATTTATGCTTGCCTATGTGCACAGATTATTATATTTTCCTTTATTTTGTAAAATTTCGTTTGAAAATACTTCTGGGATATCGAATATAATTAATCTAGTTCATGCGCAATTAGTGCGAAATGCAAATCTGCTAATTATTGCCCATAAACCTAAATCTAGGAAGGGCAGAAATGGAAACGTTGCAGTCGTCAATAAATTGATCCTATCATGTGATTATTCACGCCCAGCAAATAAATTTCCGTCCTCGATGACGTATTGTGCGTTGATATCTTAATCGAAATCTCCGCCGCCATTACTGCAGTTACCCGAAGACAAGATTAATGACAATTTGTTGTTTTGTTACAGACACGAAAAATAGCATCGGCTTGGCGGGCTGCATCGAGGAGGTGGCGCACAACGCCATCGCCGTCTACTGGAACCCGCTCGAAAGTGCTGCCAAGGTACCGTCTCTTACTAAAGCACTACTCACACACATCTACATAACAAAGCGTATAAATTTAGATCTGACGCAGTGTATATACAAATACTAATAGGCTAATGTGTCTTCCTGACAGTGAAACTGCACGCCGAATGACGATTCAGCTCACTATGCAAAAATATGTGCATATTTAAAGTATATTCGCAACCCCGCATGGAGATCATTATAAACAAAATTAAAACATAGATTATGATTTTATTGGCCTTATTATAGTGTAATTAAATATAGTCCTGCAACCTTATTTGGTCGAATGACTGTACCAAATGAAACAAAAAGCGCGTGGGGCGCGCAGCGCGGCGGCGAGCGTGTAACGGCAGCAGACTGCAGCGTTCCACTGTGAACACTCATTATATTGTTGAATAATAAACAACACTCTATGTTTTTAATTGCTTACATAAAATTATACAGTATCTACTACCGGCGGCACAAAAACGTATACTTCATTGATAATGTTATGTATGTACATAGCCTTTTAAATATTCATCAAACAATTAAAAGTCCGCGTGAAATAGCCTCAATTCTACGACAGTATGCTAATGTTAGTCAAGGGAGCTATTAACGTTTAACGATTTCTACATAGAATCACTATTTCGATACTTCGACCATAAAGTTGAAAACTGCTGCTAAAAAATAACCTTGCTGAATTAAAAGCGTTTCAAATAGGATTAAAGTTTTTTTCATTGATTAATATTATTGACATAAATAGCTTTGGATGTAGCTGCGGCTACTGGTCTGTTATCAATATCCATAATTATTTATTGTTAACCGGTAAACCGTGGCGGATGCGAGTTGTTTGCGACAGTTAATATGGTTATAGAGAGCCGTCGTGACGGTGTCGGCGGCAAGTAAAAACGCGAGAGAGTCATTTGCATAGACCGCGGTAATGAGTAGCGTCCAGCCCGCGATCCGCCCTCCGCTGCCACTCGCTAAGCTAAACACGCCCTACGCGACACATACAGCGGTGCAGCGGTCACTGTAACTACACACTGCAACAGTTTCATTCAATAGCTATTACCCACACACTTTTATGATGTTCATTTTATGGGTGCTACTTTCTAAGGACTTGTCATATTAATCATGTGTGTTACTTCAAAATCTTAATTCATATATTTTTTTTACAGATTAATATTGCAGTGCAATGCCTCAGTACAGATTTTAGCAGTCAGAAAGGAGTAAAGGTTAGTCATCATACAAGTACCCTGAACGTAGTACTAAAGATATAAATCTGTGGACTTAATTAATAGATAAATCACTATTGTTACAATGCTTGATTATTTTAATGTATGTAAATGGTTACGTCGATGAAAATAAATAAAGCTGTTTACATATTGCTCTTGAGTCGAGGAAAACGGTAATTGACTTCTATAATGCCAATCATAAATAATTTTAAACTTAATATCATTGGTTTGTTCACTGAATACTTGCTCTTCGTTCGAGCTAAATATGTCTGCAGGTAGCATTTAATGGGCGTGGGAAATCGAAGACGAGTCAGCAGTAACGTCTACAATTAATGTAATTTATTTTATTTTGTATTGCAAAATGTTAATTAAACTTACCACATTGAAAGTATGTAAATGAATGTTACGATACGTGGACGTCAAGACTTGAGGTCGGTAACCGCGTTGTCGCCGGAGACGCCACGATAACCATGGAAGCGAGGCACGGGCATGGGCGGCGCAAGCGACAGCCGGACCGCGGCGACTTTACTCAGATCATTTTGATTATCAATACCACGATAGCATCTGTTTCACAACGTGCTCACCGTTGTCTGCCATTTCTTACAACAAATTAGTCGTCTGCGACTGATCACCCATTGCTTGATCCGCTCTAAGCGTGGGTCTCGAGCCGCGCCTGTCCACCGCCTGATACGAAACCTGTCCGCTATCAGCCTCTCAATTACCTATCCAATGCGCAGTGACGCCGCCGCAACACCGACCTCGAACCAACGCAATTAAGACGTTTTAACGCGATTCGATTCAGACACGTGCATATTTTTTCCTTATTCGTAAATTTATCGCAATTATCCCTTATGAACGTTTATTAAACTGTTTTTTTTGTTATCATTCTAAGATAAGTGTAGACTTCAAGCGTGAAATTGCTTGACTCAAATATAGTCGATTTGTTTATATGACTATGTATGAGATCATATAGATACCAAATAGCGTGAGAGACGTTGCGTCTTCGATTAATTGGTCAATTAGACCTAACCTTCTTTCTAACTCCACATTTGGCTAATTTTTGTGCAAAAATGGAAAAAGATAATTTTGTAATTAGAAACAAATATTCGAAAGTGCGTAGACGAATGATCAAAACTTAATATGTTTCTTGCTTCATTACAGGGTTTACCGCTACACATACAAATAGACACCTTTGAAGACCCACGAGACCAACAAGTTTATCACAGAGGCTACTGTCAAATAAAAGTGTTCTGTGATAAGGTAAGATGCAAAACAATACAACAACAAGTTAAATCTGTGTCATAAATTATTAAAATAATCAGCTTACAATAATGTAATTGTATTACTTTAAAATTGAAGGGTGCGGAAAGGAAAACAAGAGACGAGGAGAGAAGAGCGGCGAAACGAAAAATGTCAGCCACGAATAGAAAGAAACTGGACGAGATCTACCACCCGGTGACGGAGCGCAGCGAGTTCTACTCCATGGCGGACCTAGGCAAGCCACCCGTGCTGTTCAGTCCGGCTGAGGACATCGACAAGCTGGCGGGCATGGACATCCAAGGGTTCTACGGGCACGATGACTCTGCCCTGGCCGAGGCTCATCTCAAGGGTGCCTCGCCTTTCCTCCTACACGCCGCCAAACCGCAGGCACCCGCTCTCAAATTCCATAACCACTTCCCACCCGATGCACCAGGGTAAGTACCCCAAGGTTTTTCTTCAAACTATTCTTCACAAATAATCAATGTATCTAATTGTAAAACTTCGCAATAAAATTAAACCGACTTACACGCTAAGTAGGTATTGTGGAACAAATCACTATATTCTAAAGCTATTTATTGATATTATCGTATTTATTCATATGTAATTTACGTTTATGATAATATATGGACAGAATAGGTCGTGGAATAATATAAATAGGAATTTAGATGAACATTAATGAATGCCATACATACATATGACAAAGGTCTAACGGCTACGATCTCTTCTATATAATCGGTATTCTAATATCAATTCTTTTTTTGCTTCAACTTTTTAATTGATTTTATGATCTGCATTGCTAACTTACTTATCGATTTTTATTTATAATAGTTTTATGAATGTTATTTGCTATTTTATGACCAAGTTGAGATCACACACATACCTACATATTAATTAGTACGATTTTATATACTTATGTTAATTCAACTTAAGGGGTTAAAGTAAGGGTCAAGTATTATAATATGTATATTATCTTTTATAGTAATATTGTAGAGAAAATTCTATACTACTTATAAAAAAATCATAAGTTTTCATTTTCAAAATTAAATACAATCGCAAATTAACAAGGATTTACCATATAGCAAGGATTAAATATGGATATTATGATGTTTTACAGTTATCGAGAGGTCGGAGGTCTGTCCCCGTATAGCGACCGCAAAGACTCGCTGGAGCTAGAGGGCGTGCTGGGCAAGCGGCCGCGCGTGAGCACACCGCCGCTGAGCGAGCGCGTCATGCTGTACGTGCGCCAGGACACCGAGGATGTGTACACCGCACTGCACGTCGTGCCGCCTACCACGCAGGGCCTGCTGCATGCGGTCAGTACCCCACGCACCCAACATTCATACTATATTGCTGGCCTGCACCTCGAGACGTCACACCCAGACTTTGGGCTGGTGACGTCTCCAGGTGCACGTCTAACCGTGCTGTAGCACGGGAATAACCTTGGTGATGTCAGCTAACCACAGAACACGAGCGAGCGAGATGGTCTCCGTTGCTTTCTCGGTTTCTCGTCGTTCGTCAATGATAATTTATACTATATGTGAAATAAACGCAAGAAATCGAGACGCTTCGTCGGTGTGCGGGCGCCGGTCCGCTTGCCGGCCGGGCCGCCGCCCGCCGCTGTAACCGATTGGACGCTTTATAACCCCGTCTAATAAACACACGATCATCATAACCGCATGTTGTAATTAACATCCGCACGGCCGGCCGCCGCGCGCCGCACCGGACCTCCGGCGGGTCCTCGCGCGTATTGTCCTCAGTCACAAACCACTAGACCGGTTACTGAACTTTCGGTTCCGTTAGACGAGACGTCTCGGTTCTAAATGGCGAAAGGCCTATTTGTAACTCTTTTGTTTTTTGCTTATTTTCAGATTGAGAATAAGTACAAAATTTCAAGTTCGGCAATTAATAATCTTTATCGAAAGAACAAGAAAGGGTAAGTGGTTTTCATTGGCCTTAAACAAATCTGACAGCGTAAACGCACCGGCCGCCTCGCGTTAATGCAGCATCGCTTGTCCCGAGGGCGCGCCACTAACTGATAACTACGCAAAGCTTACAATATGAACACCCCTATAACTGTCTAATGAGCTTCATAATAGGTGCCAGTCACGTAATCGCCTCCCCTGGTCCGAAATGACACCTTAATCTGGATCCGAGCCCGAGCTACTTTACTGGCAACCACTCGCACCTAATTAATGTTAATGAGCACATTATTACCTTAATAATTGAAATTTAATGTTTGTTTTTATATTAAACCTACTTTGGTTAATTTGAGTCCAAGTCCAACCAATTAATTTGCACGTGTTTTATTTTCAAATAGCCGAAATTCCGCTGTGCAGAGGACTTCGAGTGCATATACTGATGAAAGTTTAATTACAGGATTACGGCCAAAATTGATGATGAAATGCTGGCATATTACTGCAACGAGGATCTGTTCCTGCTGGAGGTGCGACCGGCGGTGGCGGCCGAGGACGAGCGGCTGTACGACATCACGTTCGTGGAGCTGCCGCTCGACCCGTAGCGGCGCGCGTCGTCTCGCTGGACTTTATCTCGCCGCCCTCCATCGCCCTCCGGACGGCAGTTTTTACTATAAGCATTCCCGATTTACACTCTATACGTGAAAAATCTTTATGGGATAAGGTTGTATCAAAAGTGTCGATCTCAGGTTGAAATTTACTCATAAGCGATTCACTCTCTATTTTGTTTGAAACGGAATGTTACAGAATGTTTTGGTTATCGTTGTAAGCTAAGCGATCGAGTCGAGACCGTTGTGTAAATATCTATTTTAGTGCCTTATGACATTACGTCGTGATTCGATTGCCCGGTGATGGCGAACTAAATTTTTGATGTTTGATTAGCAGAAAACATAATGTTTCGTTAATTTAATGTATTTTATTGTAAATGACGATTATATGTTGCTGAATATGAACGCGTGTGCCATTCACTCGGTTATCATAGGTATGTAGTTAACATTTCAACAGGTACCTTTTATTCTTGCCATGATGATAAAGTAATAAATTCTTGTCACAAACTTATACGTAGGTATAATATATATCTACACTGAGAAAAGCATCAAGTGCCTTCGTCATAATAATTAATGTAATAATAGCATAATGTAAGTGAGTTAAGTCAAATTAAATGCCATCCACTTTGTTAAGTTTTGTAAGCCTAAGTTTGCTTTATAAGCTCGCTCAATTCTTACAATTAGTGAAGTTGATATTAGTTTTAGGTCCATACATGCGGACATTGCTTCCACTCAGTGACAAAGGTCCTTTCGATAATATATCAAAAACATATTAATTATGAAGAAGTAATAAAATGCCCGGATGTTTACATAAATTTTGTTCATTGCCACGTTTCAATCAGCGTGGTGAGATATAATCGGAAGCAATGGCGCAAATTACAATTTTATGCGACAGAGCCGAGGTTCCGTGTTATGTTGGATGTATAATAGTCATAAAAACATAGTCACAAAATCGTCCATCCGAACAACATTAATATCATCATCGATGGGAGTGGTATGTGTATTACTTTAAGATTTTTATTAATAATACAATTGTTATAATAAACGAATTTCGATACGTAGGTTATCGGGCCATGACAACAATTTAGTTTATCAAGTATTTTATGTCCAAGACTTATTTATATTATAAGATGAAGATTTCGTGCCGGATAGGACCATATTTTCTGTAGCGACTTAAGTTTTTTGTTCTTCAATCTCCCTATATCAAACACATAATTCGACATCAGAAAATACATATTGACCTAATTAATCATTTGTAAAGAGTAAAGCGTATATTATTGTTAAGTTATTTCCACCGATTATTCAAAATTGAGAACAAGGTTCTGTGTCAGTGTATGCGCGGACGCCGGCGTGTCGCCGCCCAGCGCGAGCGCGCGCCCAGCGGCCGCGGAGTAGTGCGGACGGTTCGAATAACTGCCATATTATGACATAATTTAGAGTACTTAATGTTCTTAGACGTAGATTCTTTAACATAATGTTAGTTCTTTTTACTGTGTCTCATGTGACTTGCAGGTAGGCATCGAATTTTAATTAAGATATAGTTCATATTTTATACATATTATATTATGTAACGTGTTGTTTTTGTTTCATTCAACTCTAGCTGCGATTGCGTTGTGACTAGTTCTGACCTTCGCATTTCTATAATCTTCCATTTTTTGGCTTTCGTACACTTGTTATATTTTCACAACTTTAACTTTCTTTAATGTTATGTTTTGGTTACAAACCCGTTGCTCAATGTCCGGCGCCACTCCGAGGGCGGGACTCTAACAGCATTATGTTATACTCATACTTATGCAAGTAATTATATTTATTTATATACTTATTAATATAAATTGTGCAGCTTTAATGTTTACTTACAATGATGTTAGCTCGTGATTCAGAATCTCGTCATAAGTCACAAACGTCAGTAGCAATAATACAGTGTAGTAGTTAAAATGTCAGCGCCCGCGGTGAGTCGCCACGCGCAGCCTTCTCCGGCAAGGTTGTGCAATGTATAATCAGAGTTTTACTATAAAAGTTGTATAATTATATGAAAGCGGTGGTTGACCACGATTGGATTGAAATTATATATAATATAAATGTTGGGAGAGGCGCTGCGGTGGCGACACGGCGCGGGCGCAAGGCTTGCGGAGATATTAGTCACACTAGTTAAAACACAACCCGAAAGTGGTAGCACATTTTCGTTATTAAATTGTACTGTACTTAAGGTTTAATTGAATAGATGTTACGTTATTCTTTTATATGAATATTTGTAAGTTGTCATAAAAATATTATTAATATAATTATTTTTATCAAAGTTTATAATCTAAATAAAAATGTTTTTCTTGAAAACATCACTTTGGTTTCAATATCATTTATGTTTATAAATGTATCCCTAAACTATTGTGTGCCTTATGTCTGAAATATGACATATATAAGAAATTGTTTAAAAAATCACATAATACTAGCCCGCTAAAAATTAAACAACATTGCAACTTCATAGTTACTTTTAATTGATCTTATTACTTTACGTTAACAATTGTTAGTTTTAATATTCTGTACATTTAAAAGCTTCAAAGTTCACGAAAGCGTCAAGACAAAGACTTGAAGTAAGACTAGATGCTATAATTATCTGTAAACTACAGTTAGTCAATTTATTTGGTATGCAGGTAATAAAATAAAGAATGATTCAAACTTCAATGCAGAGACAGTAGCCATTGCATGCAGAATCAATCTTCATCTTCTTACCTATCTACAAAATAGTTTGGCTGACTGTACGTGTAATTATATATTATAACCTGACAATTATAGCAGTAGATATTAATAAAATAGCGTTTCTAGCTCCTTATTTACTTAGCAGTTTTTTTTCTTTAATATGACTTACATTTCCAAATATTATAGCATGAAGTTAAGAAACGCTTGTAGGCTTAAAACAGAATGCACAGACATGAAAAGCAAGCGAGAGTAAAGTTTAGAGAAACATCTAATCTGAAGATCAGTCAAATATTTGTAACTTTTACAATCAAATCAGAACTGTATTCTTCGAAGGACACACTCCATGATATTGTTTCTATTTCATTGGTGAAGAAGGGTTGGAAACTCAAGTTATAATGTAAAGCGTCTCCCAACATTCCACCAGGCACTTAGTGTGAATACGAAAAAACCCATTGTATATTCCTTATGTTACAAATAAACATTTTACGAATGAACAATACAAATCACTGCTAAACTAATTAATAAATAGCAAACTATGTTTATAGCTTCTATAACAAATTACAAAATTAATTCCGTAATCAAACAAACATATTTATGTTGCTAATATATCCGTTCCTTTCCTACAGAAGCTTGATTATAAAAGTCTAGAACGTTAATACAATAATTGCTTAATATTTTTAATAAAATCACGTCCACTTAAATAACAACTACGAATGATTACTGCTATACGAGCCAAACGTATTTCTATACAAGTCGAAGCCTAGCTTTATTACGAAATATCATATCTTCTATCTAAAAAGTATAACTATCGTAACCCATCAAGTATAACTTTATTAAAATACATATATCGGTTAAAATAATAATCTAAATTATGTAAATAGTAATAAAAAAGTACACGATGTTACTAAAAACCAAGTAAATTATTGTAATATTGTATTTTCCTACTAGCAGCGGGACACTATATAATTTACTACAGCTATAATCATAAATTATTCGTACGTATATTTGCGTCACAAAGCCACAAAGTTAATGGCTCTACGTTATTGATAGTTATTTCATCTCCCACGCCATTATTACCCTTTAGCGTAAAACTTTGTTTATTGAAATTGATCGATAATTGCTAACACTTTCACATTCCAAAACAAAATAAATATTTTACTTTCTATAATGGCACATTAAATGCGATGCATTCTGCTTAATTGTCCAAATTAATGTTGAAACATTTGAAGTAACTCGTAGTACTGTTACTTGCACTCCAAGCGCACTGAGATGATATGACGCTGGCCTCCTGTACTCCTTAGATTTGTATTTTGAACCGTTCCCCCTCGGAGCAGTTCTGGAATGATTGCTATTGAATAAGTGGAGAGCTCTGACTGTCACTGAAGTCAAGGGTGTAGTACATATCGGTGGTGTCCAGAGTGTTGGAAGGTGGGGGGAAGGGGGCTGAAGCAGGAGGAGCGCGCTTGTCTTGCAGCCAGTGGTGCGGCGGGCCTGGCTCCGTGACCCGAGACAGGCGAGACAACAGCCGGGAGTAAGTCTTGTTCACTCGGCAATGGCAGGCCGTCACCTAAGATACAAATCAAACTTATCAATGCATAGCAGATGTCTGTGGGAGCGTTACGCTACGACACGCACCTTTTCTTTGCAACGCTCCAATTAGCAACTCGTAATCCTGTGCAATCATTTCATAATAGCACTCTAGCATAATGATTACAGTATGCAATGATTTTAATCAGTGTGTAGTTAAAACATCGAAAATCAAAGCAACTATGGTTGAAGATCTTTGGAAAACTGTATCGTAGCAAAGCGCTACGAATCTAGGAATCTCGTAGCACCCGTGGCTCGTAGCCCGAACCCTCATATTGAATATTCGTATATAGGTACCCAAATTTTTTTTTAATATTTTCTTTAATTACATCAATTGTATATGACATTGTATGACAAGTTCCAGCTTCAACTAAAAGATAAAACTAGTGACACTGTAGTCCTAAGTGAACTGAACACGTTAAGATTGTTCATGAAACCTTTACGATTCTCGATTAGTAGTAATTAATACTAATTATTGACAAATCACTTTAGGTAAAAGTCACTTTAATACTTGCCTACTTAATATTGCTGGCAGAAGTAAATTATTAAAGAATAGGTAACTTTTATACATAAAAATGTACTTACAACAACTCCAACAATAGCAATAGCAGCTCCAAGTGTACCGGCGGCAATGTACACATTATGCAGTCTATCGTGGTACAATCCCAATGGCATCCGCACCTCACGAACAGAGCCTCCTCCACTGTTCTCAAGCCTTCCTCTACGGGGCTCTACATCCATACCACCCTCGCTCCCGACCACTGATTCCAGTATAAAGTCCTCTGTAACGTAAAGCGAAAAGTAAATGTATATGACAGTGAAATGTACAATTATATAACTTATGGCGCCGACTTCTAACCTCAGTGGTTGGGTAACCTAAGTACCTTTTTCTTTTTAGTTTTGACTTCTTGTTTGTTTTTAGTTTTTGTTTTTTTTTATATCCGTGCATCGTGTGAGTAAAGTAAGGAACTTAATAAGAAATGCTGAGCCGATTAACAGATGACAATAGATGATTTGCGTAGGCAAATGCTACGAAATATCTTATTCCTTAAAAATTATTCATTTTAATATTATTTTTGACATATTTTATTTTGCCTTATTCCCAGTATAGTGATCAGCTACACGATTGCCGAGCTAAAAGTTTAGGGTAAGAGTTCTATCAAAGAAATATTGTGTTTTTTAAAGCACGGAGTCCTGAACAGTGCAGAACAGTATGGTATTGTGACAAAAGCATGACTTTATGGTAAAGTTCAATTATTTTTGTCGATATATTATTATCGGTGTTGACCGTAGGCTATGCGAATAATGTAAAAAAAATAAAAACGGTGATTGGAAGACCGCAATGAAACGCCTACGCAAGTGCTACGAAATTGCTACGAAATATTTATTTTATGTTTTTTTTTTTTGCAAGAAACTTAATAATTAATTATGATTATGATTTAGATAAATTTTGTTATAACATAGAGAAGTTACGTCGTTATTACCTTCACAAAGTTTTCCTGTATAGCCGGGCCGACAAGAGCAGTAGAAAGACTCAATCCCACTCCAACATGTTCCGCCATGTGCACAGGGGTTGTTGTCACAAGCCTGGAAATGTAATCAGATTTTTCAAATTAAGGTGGACTTAATAGCGATCAGTAATGCTACAAAAACATAGATATTTGGAACTACGGGTCTCTGACGTATTATATCAACTACCAACTACTAGCTTCTGCCAGCGGCTTTTCCCGTGGAGTAAAAAGTAACCTATATGTTATTTCAGACCATAATCTACCCTTATTCCAAATTTTAACGCAATCCTTTCAGCAGTTTTGATGTAAAAGAGTAACAAACACACACAATAAAGGCATAAAGGCATTATTGTTCATACAATAATAATATTATTATTATTAACTACGTAATAGTATGAAGTTAAAGATTTCACTTACAGATCTGGTGGGGATATGACACTCATCGCCGACAAATCCGAGAGGACACTCGCAGGCGTAACTATTGCCGCGGTCCAGGCAGATCCGATGAGAAGGGCACGGACTTGGGGAGCAGAGGTCCACCTGCCAAATATAATTCAAATGTCAGTTTATTTCTCACCACAAATGCAATAAATACTATAATACTAATAATATCTCAAGACAAGAGCTCGACTAAGATACGTAATACCTGTATTGTGAATCAGTCTTTATTTATTTGTCATTTGTAAACTGTTGTACGACGAAATTGGTAAACTTGATAGAAATGAATTTACCAAAGCCATAGATTTGAGTGTGCTTACCTACCCACAATACTTTATATCCTACCTTACAAAATGTCGGACAAGTGTTAGATAGCTAGTATATGTCGACTTGGTAACGTGAAGGTTAGAATAATCTTTCCTTAAATTAAGTCTACATATGAAAAGGGATCTTAATCCAATCATTAAGAATTTAATACTTTTGCTGTACGTAACAATTTTTGAAGCCTTTTCAATTCTACGAAAGGAATACTGTTTTGTGTTATCCCTTATCATCAAAAAGGTACAATAATGTAGGTACCCAAGTCAAACCACATGCATGTCAAAGTAGAATTCATACGGAGTTATCAGAAAATCTGCTTTATATTCAGTTCATTGATTTTCAAAAACGTTTCTGACTGATATACGTTTTTGGATCTTAACGATGTTTGAACATGAACGGCAAGACGTTGTCTCGTATGCAATCTATTGTGATATTGCATATCACTAGTACTAAGGAATATCATTTTTATATAAATAAATCGTTTTAACATTAGTAAAGCGATTGAGGAGACGGATATTCTTGAGATTAAATTCTATAATCAGAAAAAGCAATTTAAAAGCTGATATAATTCCCAACAAAGCTTCTTTTTCGTAAAGTAAATTTTCGTCGATTTCATTCCTTGCAATTCTACTAATCTTGGATTATATCACAGTAATCTTATTAACATGAACAGAGCGTCCGTAGGTCAGTCACCGACAGACAAGAAATTAAGAATAACAATGACAACAAAGATGCATGCTGAATATTAATCTTTTGTTGATAAATCAGAACTTTTGTGTTCTAATAATCATTAGGACTTCCGTGAAGTATTATTGTAAATAAGCCAAAAGACAAATAAATATATCCAATTCTCTGATGAGTTCTGATTAGTACAAAGGGATAATCACTTCGAAGAAATCCCCAAAGGCTTAACAAGCTTCCCTAATTTATCATGAAAGAGATTCAACCACGGAGTGCTCTCATTTGATTACAGTTAATGTACTGTGTGTAGTTACTGTCATCAGATGAATAATTGTGATGGAAATTTAAGAATTTAGTAATGTAAATTCTACAATTGAATAAAAACTAGATTTTTTGAATATGTGTATTTAAGAAATCCCATTTTTGTTTGTGAAAAACTGAAATAAAATAAAAATATTGTTCGCTAAATTGGTCACAGACGGCGATATCACCTCATTATCATTTAGTATTAGTATGAGAATAGCGTAAACTGACCTTGAGCTGACACGTGTTGCCGGTGTAGCCGCGACCACACGAACACGCGAATCCGCCGACGCGGTCGGTGCAGGTGCCCCCGTTGGCACATGGAGACGACTCACATTCGTTGTACTCCATTTCACAGCGTTCACCCGTATATCCTACACCAAGGAGTTTGTATTGTATAGATGGATCATTTTTTGGAACTGTTTCTTCAGTTCAGTCTAGTTGAAATGTCAGGAATATGCAAATTTTGACATTAATTCCCTTTAATCAGGCGTGGATTATTGCGGGTACTATCATAAACATATAACCTAAAGTTCGAGTTTCTTCGACTTTATATAACGACGCAACTTACCATAACTTAGCCGTATTATCTCATTATGCACATTTCGTAAATTATACCTATTTGACTCAAGCACCCATAAGTAAGAAAATGGTTCTTTTACATCTCAATCAAGACCGAGACTCTCATCTACAAAATCAAATGTTTCATTTAAATAACTGAATTCGTAAGTCGCATGATGGTACAGTTTAAGATAAATCTTGTAGCTCATTTCTTAGAAGAGTGTATAACAAATATTTATCTTTTAAGGAAAATATATAAGAAGAGACGGGAGAGAGGAAAAGCTCGCAACTTCCTTATGACAAGGCCCAATCTGTCCCGAGGGATATTTACTTGCAACCCGCAATGAAATGTTCCTTCACTAGAAAAATACTCTTGATTAATTCACTCCGATTTATTTAGCGTAGTAAAAAGCTTATTTGTGTATTCCAGAAGTTAATACATATTTTTCACATTAAATTAATAGTCCAAACGGAACACATTTGAATTACAAATTCTCAAACATTATACTGCTTTTTGAGTGTTGATTAAATTTGATTTATTTATTTAGATATGTTTGTAATGTATCTGAGCGAATGTTTATCGTAAATATGTTCATCATTATGTTAATTGATTCACAACATCCCATCTGTATATTTAATTAATAAAGCGGTAATGTGCTATTAGCCCCGAGGTGCAAAGTGGTGAATGTTCAATTATTACTTAGTATTAAATATTCACTGTGAGACATGATCAGTATTATGTTTGATATGTATTATACTTTTATTAAAATGAATGAATTTATTTGTACGTAAATCTTTATAGTAACTACCTGCAAAGTTTTCATGTGATTGATGTATAATTATTCTATTAATATTTTCATTTCATTGAAATGTAGCCTATGCGAGCACGCAACATTTTTTATTCTTCGCAAGTTCGCAACTAAACACCTTTTCTACAATAACGGGTCGATACAGTTAAAATGGGTTTCTTCTATTGTGTTGTAAATTTTATCTAAACCTAGTTTTAAACGAAGCCTTCAGAGTTAACAATGAGTGGAGAAACCGCATGAGACCGCACAAGGGAGCGGGTGTGGGCAACCTTCCAACTTAAGTCCAATAAATCAGTGCGCAAATTTGCTGTACAGAGCCCACATACAAGTTTCGACCATTATTAAACTGACCTAGCTCTAAAGCTTCATTTGTCCTTCAACTAAGCTTTAGCCTTCACACAAAAATATAATGAATTAAATTACGAGTTCGTGCCGTGACATGCATAATGAAATTAATTTAGTTACGAGTATATGCATTGATATATTGTAACATTCCTTTAATGGATTGCTCTTCTGCTATAATCACTGTACTAACGTGTAGTTATTTGCTTTCAATATCTGAAATCTATCTAAAAGTCTTTTATAATAGAATCAACTGAAATTAACCCCACCATAGAGTTTCTATGAACATATGTATATGTAGCTATAACCTAACCCAAAATAAACGAAAATATTTTTACATATCGGGACCGCGCAGGTCGGGGGACCGACGACAGATGCTGTTATTTGTTTAGTTCGCTTGACTGGTATAATATACTCCACGGAATTCTTTTACGACGACAATATTATTGAAAAAGAAATAATGTGACAAAACCATATTAAAGTCGATATTTGATGTAATAGAAGTTAACTAAACTGTTTGTTCTAATAATGCAATTATTAAATCAAAAATCAAATGGCAATAGGCTCACCCCCTATTACATGGGACTCATAACATAAATATTGAAAAGTGGGTGTTACATTGTAGAGTGGCATAATGTGAACCTCTACCCCTTCGGGAATAAAAGGCGTGATGTTAAGTTATGTTAAGTCAGTCAAAATGCCTACGCGGTGCAATGGATATTGACTAGCTCTATAATTGAGCCAATCCAACGCAGGCTCTTTGTGATTGTCATGATGTTTATCTACAAATTGATTGATACGTACATTACCAGCAGTGTGTACTTATTGACAATAATACTGCGGGCTACAATTGTTAGTAAGATAAACCTAAGATAAGCGACCTATAAACCGAGTGGGCGCAGCCACCAATAGATCACTGAAAACTAGAATAAAGCTGCAAACGATGTGTTTACAGCTCATTCTATACTAATTAACTCACCCGTGATTAATGATGTTAAGAGCCTCAAAAGTGTAATTTATCTGAACGTAAAATTGGGTGAAATAAATCCTCGCCTAAGGAAAATAATTGCAGGCACAGAGCCATTTAGGAGCAATAGCGAGGTGGGTATGAATAACGATTCGAGTATAAATGACGCAACTAATTTGAGGAAATGGTCCGTCATTAGATCCGTATTGTTCCGGACGTAGTCACGCGCCGTACTCTCACGATGTGACGTTTTAAATATGACAAACGCTAATAGCCACTTCGTCGCACTTGTGAAGCGAGATGATGATATCAAATTAAATTACAAAGAGATATAATGACGTATTGTGTCTACTTAAATATTTTTAATTAATTCACACCATCTAGTTGTTTTACCAGCATTTCAGCTTTACATTATCACAGACATGCGATTCTGTAATTTGTACTCATCATGACCTTTCATTTCGAAGGTATGTTGGGTAGTGGAGTAGTAAACCTTTCTCTAAATTCTTTTGTTCCTTACTTATTTACCTTACACAGTGGCGCACATAGTATTCAAACTAATAGAAAGGAGACACCTTGTACTATATTTCGTATGTAATAGTATAAAATAAAGGTAAGAAAATAAATATGAATGTATTTCTCACCAGGTTGACAGAAACAGCGATAATCTTGTCCCTCGACGTCGTTATCAGTTTGCTCGATACAGATACCCTTCACGCAAGGATTGGACATACAGGCGCCTCCGGATATAGAAAGCTCGCAGTGCGCGCCAGTCCAGCCGTCTGCGCACGCGCAGTGAAAAGTTGTCGACCCATTCATCGCCATACTCATACAGGAGCCACCATTCAAACATGGCGATGAGTAGCACGGGTCCCGCTCACATTTTCTGCCAGTAAAACCTGTAGATACGAACACCGTGTAAATATTTCTATGCATAGATGAAATATCAAAACATGCTAATTATTTGTTAACTAGGTACTCCGGTTTCGTTACACAAACGAAGACTTTCGGAAAAGTACAAATTGTTTCTCTGATTCAAAGTACAAATATCAAATTCCGTAACAAAAGTTACGCAATCCCTGCTTTTGTGTTAAAATGTTCAACAAAGAATAAAAAGTTTCATTCTGATTAGCTTATTCAAATTAAATCTGAAATGAAAATAATGAGGGGAAAGCTTTGCGAGCCATGTTGTGGTTTTACCCATGTTGAACAATACGTTACGTGGGGTTTTTTTTTTTTTTTTTTTTTTAAGGGGGGAAAATCATCGAATGACTGCTCCCGCCTGGGTGAGGCGGAAGGGAGTGTCAGACTCTTACTGACTAAAAACCACCCCGTTCCTTCTCCTGCACGTCGAGCCGGAGCCCCGGTTACCCGTTAGGTTCTCCGCGACTTCGAATCGGCATCGGCCCTATTGGGCCCCATCTGTGGTGGTCTGATGGCTCTTTGAGGCGTTCGCGGAACGCGACGCGCCGTACGCTCGGATGTTACGTGGGGTACTGTGCAAAATAAATGTATCTGGACATACCTACAAGCTGTATTTATTGTATGGACGAACATTACTGGGCGCATAGTTACGTGACGCCGCGCGCCATGCGGTCACCAGATTGCGTCACATCGGTGCTCAATTCACCAAAAACAAAATTTATTTTCAGTATCGTTATTAAATTATTTTTATCAGCTTTTACCGAGTGGGTAGCTAAATGTCACTCATTTGCCCTCCGGCGCTACTAATCTAAAGTCTCTCCTTTCACCATTTAGAAGGTCAAATTGAAACTTTTTGTTTCGTTAGAAAGATCAATAAAAGTCGTCAGATATTTAAACATCTCCATCGGCACGATACAATGAGGTACATCACAAATCCTATAGAGACCGTGCATGGAGTCTCACAATCAGAACACAATCTCCCGCGTCCTATACTTTCGAACATCTCCCCATACACCGCCAGCTTTGGACGGCTCTATTTACGGGTCATCTAGATAGTCGGTTACTCCTTATTCCATTTTCGTATTATATAAGTCCGAAATGGAATCCTCGCGAATGAATGAATGAAATCGACTGAGAAAAGAGCTTACCATTGCCAGCCAAAGAGATTCATTATTGAAAAGATTTATCTTTTGTAATCTCAATGACAACAAATAAATCAATATATTTTCAGGCTGATGCTTAATAAGATGATAATATTGAAATATTTAACGGTTGTTATTTATATTGCGAGATTTTATAAATAAACTGTAATAAAAATATCACATAACGTGACTAGCACAATATGCACATTATATATACCATAAGGACAGAGACAACGGTAGTTGGCGCCGTTGAGAGGTTGTGTGAGGTCGACACAGATGCCGTTATTGAGACACGGTGACGGATTGCAGGCGTCCCGCTCCTCACAGTGCGGGCCCACGTACCCTGGACAGCACTGACACTCGTACCCTTCCTACAAACACATCACTTCGATTATACTGTCACCTGCACAACCCTTATCACGACTTCTTCAATATATTACATACCATTGAAACGTTAGTGTAACACACACCCTTCCCCGAGCAGTCTTCAGACTCGCCGCAGTTGTCCGACTTCACGGTTACTTTTAGTCGCACACATTGAGACTTCCAATTTTCAGACACAACTAAAACAATCAAGTATGAGTTAGAAGTAGTATTTCCGAGGTACGTATACATTGTCTAACAATAAACACGAAAAGATATCAAATAGCACGCGTGAATGAGTTTTCACACTGCTTACTTCGGCACGCAATACATTATACGCCGGGAATTCCGCACATATCTATTGTGCGATCGTAGAATAAAACCGTCGTCGTTTACGTTTTTTCCTCGCACTTCCTTCCATCTTCCGGTCTATAATAAACATATCTTAACAATTTCATCGCTATACGTTTTAAAAGCATCTACTGCTCACGCTATTTTCAAATGGAACGAAGTTATAACTTTTCCTTGATTTTAATGGAAAAGTAAAGTGAGAGAAAGTGAAGTGACATGAGATGAAGTATATTATTTACCTATCAGTAAATTTACTCCTTCTGTAAGATCCTTGTCGTAGAGCGTGAAAAGTTTTGCTCCACGCTCGTCTAGTGGAGTGATGTCCAGTAACATTCCGTCAGAGACATCGCAATGCTCATGGCCCTGCCGTGTCACTTGGTACACGGCTGGCTGCAGCAGTGTACGATGTACCCTGGAAAATCAATCGCTGTTACGATACGATAAACTGGTACGGGTCACCGCTTAACTCTGCCAGCGACGATATAGGTCATACAGATTTACAGTTTTATAAAAATAACTGACCTTTCCCCATCACCATGAGAAGCATTCGTTTCAGAAGTGCCGTTCTTGGCGTCGACTTGACCGAAGGTGTCGAGTAGTAAGGAGTCCGCGATGCGGACGATAAGGATGTCTCCGCTCTGTATGTCGGCAGATCCCTCCCACGACACGATGACCGGGGGGCACTCCTCTTCGGGCGCACCCGGCGCGGCTCCCCCGCCACCGCTCCCTGCGCACTCCTCCGCCATCCGCACCACAAAGTCACACACACATTAATTAATTATCAAGTCAACCTCTGTGAATACTAATTCAAACAGGCTGCCATATTATTTAGTGTACGTTTCAGTATGCATAAGCGACGAACTGCAGCTTTCAATTACAGCTTATAATGTGTGACATTAATTAAGACTTAACAAGATGACAGTCGGCATGTGCCGGTACAAAATATACCACAGTAGAATATTCGTCAGAGACCGAGGTCAGTAATGTTGACATTGTCAAGCTCTAACGAAGAACTATGTGCCACGACAACGGGGAAATATGTATAATCTCCTAACTTTCATGCATGAGTTAATCTAGTGAACGAATAAAATATGATTGCCGTGTTTAAACAGGAACAAAGACAATTCCATTATAGTTAGGAGACTGTTTCATCGTCACCGAGACACAACAATCCAATCGTACATAAATAATGGATTAGACGTTTTCCTTAACAGAAGTAATGAATAGAGTTCAACCACTGGAGCAAAAAAGCTTTTTTCCTTATTTCTCCTTCAGTAAGACGATTTATGGTTTATGTATTTGACCTCGGCATGCTCGCTGTCACGATCAAAGTTGTGCGAACAAGAATATTATACTCTGAAATAAGGGAGCGAGCGGAAGAAAAGACATTGTATAAATTGCCAATGGAGATTAAGTTTAGTACATTCATGACTCGCAACTTATTTATAGCCGATACTGTTTCAAACTTCATAGCACCATTACGTGCATAATGTGTCTTTCAATAAACTTGCGATGGCGATATAATGAAATAGAATACACTGAACTACGTGTCCTTAATAGATTTAGTTTATTGTACTTACTTCGTTTGTTTGGGCAACCTGTGTTTACAAAAACTTAATTCTCCTTACAAGAGCGGTCAATGTTATGTTGTGCGAATTTAACTAACACTTCATGAGTAAAATTAACCTTTACGGTGAAGCATACCATTGTACAAATATGACATTTGACTCCAATTATGTAATTGAAACACGTCAAACAGTATGTGTGTCATAATTTATTAATATGTAACCTACTGTGCAGGTAGGCCACTTACTGGAATTGTTGACAAACACTTACACCCAACGACAGACTCGAGCATAAAACAAAAGAACGTAACAGGCTCAACGGTACGGGAATTCTAGCGCAATGTTTCTCATTGAGATAATACACTTCTAGGCCCAAGGGATCATGGCAACAGTAAAAAATGTAAGACCTACTTACTATGTATGAATTCCAAGAGATTGTGAATAAGTCTTTCCCTGGAAAATGTAGCGCGAAATATAAGTGCTAGGTCGGTATGAATTACGGTCTGCTACATCATCACCTTTATACCTTCTTTGTTTTATTATCATAACCATGCTAAACGCAAATAATCTAGAATATACATATATTGGAAGAGGAACTATCTACTTCACTACACTACTACTGAAGTTGTTAATTATTTTATAAGAGTTCCACTGAAATACTCGCCTTATTTTAAGAATTGTACAGAGATTCAAAGTTACACGACGCACCAAATTATATGGTAAGAACACTTGCTTTAAAAACAAAATGACCTGCCGATTCTGACAATAGGTACTTAGGATCCAAAGAATGCTTTATCCAATCTAGGAAAACCCAAACAATCATCCTAATCTGCTTGCTTCCTAAACTAATCGCAATTAGAAAATAAAAGACAATGTAACTAACTGCTTCAATGTAGTCAAACGCTCGGCAAGGTAACTTTAAACGGATAGTTATGGATGGGTAACGATTAGTCAGTTTCCGGCTACCCTCAGGTAGCTTACCTACTCGTGTTACTTTTGTATCACCATTTTCCAAGCGGCTGAATGTTCAATCTCCCAACAAATTGGTACATTATTTAATGATATTCATTGGAATATGCTAGCGACGATGGTTAATGCTAATCCCAATATGAATATAAACAACAATATATCGTGTCGTATGGCAATGAACGAAAATATTATGGCAAACCCCTCTTTTATAGAAGATGCCCATAGTCCAACAAGGACTCGGCACAAGTTGTTAATGATGATGTAGCCTATGAACGAACACGTTTATTTCAAAGAGAAATAAAGTTAGTGATCGAAAAATAAAAAAGCGTACTTATTAAAAGTGTCTTCAAGAAACTCTTGATCGATCTCACAATCAATCAGCCTATTTTCTACAAAAATACGCATTGTATTTTCCCTAAGTATAAAAGCACTTTGGATACTTGACTCAAAGTAAGATTAGTGAGGTCGTTGCGTCCGATGCTTCAAGTGGATAGATTAGCCCGGATGACACTCAATTAATATGAAAGGTAATAGGAACCCGGCTGCCAAGAAGAGGTAAACTACTTGTAACTAAATAACCTCTCTGAACCGGCTAAATGTTATAGAATTTTCTCAGTTTAGATAGAATTTTCCTCAAAGTTAGATACAACGTCTAAAAAAATGAGAATAAAATGTACGTTAAATATGTAGATGCCTACCTACTGTTTGATTCCCATAATATTGCCTGTGATTTCGTACACGCATAAAAATCTCGTGTTTTCCTATTACCGTGGGAATTTTGGGACATCCTTCTTAGCGATCCCCTATTCTTCCCACGGGAACTATATGCCAAATTACACCTTTCTACGACCGATAGTTTCGAGAGAGCGATCACTCACTCAGTCAATTCCACCTTTTTAGGTTTTTTTTGTTCAAGATACCTACTTCAAATCAGTGTAAATACAAGCTAATTCTTCTCTCTACACTCCATGTCCAAATTAACCTTTCCCAAATCTGTCTCTGTTCATAATGTGCTTTAAAATGGCTTGAAAGGGTACTTGAAAACATCTCACGTTTCATTAATGTAGAAATTACGAATAATAAATGGAAAATGGAAAAACAAATGGACTCGACTAATTTCTAAGCGCGACACCCTAACATGGCGTTGTAGACTTTTTTAAACGAATTAAAAATCAGAATGTTAATAGCATTTAGCCGGTCGTGCGTGCGTGTAGTTCGCGACTCCGTGTGACGGATTTATTAACTTGCGACACAATCAGAATACACGATATTTCCATAAATAAACTTTGTACTACTTCAACATCAGTACTAACATATACATGGTGGCGCTTATTTTATCACATTAAATTGAAAAGGGGCCTATGAGTCGATTCTGTTGTAATAATCAGGCCCGCCGGCTCAGGCTAGCTATTCGAGCGCAATATCGCGCTTACGGTGGCCAGAGTTTTCGACAACGCGAACCGTCGAAAATGATAGAGCATACTCGATAGCTTTCGAGTCACTCTCGAACTTAAATCGAGGATGCTCGAGTAACTCTGGAAATTGATCGAGGATGTTCGATAGATTTCGAGTAACTCTCGAAAGTGATCGAGGCGCTCGATGGTTTTCAAGATCGCTCGATGGTTTTCGAGTAACTCTTGAAAATAATCGAGAGCACTCGATAGATTTCGTAGTTTTCTTGGATTTCTTAAAAGTGTTCGAGGGCGAAATAACTTTAGAATATTAATATAACATAACAAAACATCACGCCTTTTATCCCCGAAGGGGAGGCAGGCGGAGGTGCACATTATGCCACTGTACAATGTAACACCCACTTTTCACTATTTAGATATGTTATGAGTCCCATGTTAGTGTAATAGGGGGTGAGCCTAGTGCCATATACCGGGCACAATTCCAAAAAAAACCAGTAATACTTCGCCCGACCCGGGAATAGAATATTCTATAGGATATGGCTATAACTATAGTCTAGGTATACGTAATACCGATGGTGTTAAGATTCTTTGTCCAAAATCATAGCTCGACATTGAATCGTAACAAATCTACTGTCTGCTAAATAACAAACAGAATACATTCCACGGCAGGCGCAGTAGCAGTCCACTGGGACTCTCATACAACAGTGATCGTCTCAGCCTGATAGTGATACGAATACACAAAGAGGTCAGCTCTCTGGAGTATCATAATAAGAAAATGAACACCGTCTGACAACCGCTAGTTAATAAATACTAACGAATATAGACTACAATATCCAAAGGGGCTGCTGTCTACGAAACTGAATGACAAAGGGATTGTCGTCGTTGTGAAACTAGATAATGAACTACGATATTATGTTTCTAGTTCATTTAGGTAAAACATTTTATCATAATGTTGTAGACATTGTTTGTATGAACTGTTTTCCTAATTAGAATATTTGACTCAATGTAGAAGTACATAAAGGCTCGTGTTAATGGCTACATACTTACAGTGACCGGCAGATTGAGTTCATGTGTCTCGTTGCCGCGCCAGAGGCGTGACTCCCGAGGCAGCACGGGCAGATCGCAATCTATCGCCCCCAGCCGCTCTTGTAGGCGCGCTGGTGAATGCGCCGCGCCGAGTGCACTAGAACTAGTGTTTAACTTTTGCCTTCTTGCACTTTTCACTACCTCCTTTGTGCTTGTGTACACTTTAGTAGTTGAATGGCGCGCGGTAGCCGGGCTCTCCGTCGCCACGAACGCTTTTGTTGTTTTTAAGCTATTCTTTGTAGTTGAAGATGCAGCAGTCGAGGCCACTGTAGTCACTAATGGTTTCGTGAAAAGCTTTTTAAGTGGTGAAGTCATTGGGCCTTGAGAAGTGGATACTGTTTTAATCTCGTCTTGAGAAGATAAAGTGTGGTCACAGTAACAAGCGGCGGCTAATGACAAGATTAGCGCAGTGGCCATTAACAAAGAGTGTGGTGTCGTTCTGTGACTGGCCATGGTGCTTTGTTTCATATTTCTTACTGTTGTTTACAGTTTATCGAACTTAATTTCTATTCTAAATGTATTTGGCACAACCACTGTATTTGTAGCTCGTGATTTGTCAGGGAGACCTGATGGGACAAGAGCAGAATATTATTTTTGTACAAAATAACTTGTAAGTATACAAATACAAAATGTACTTTTAACCCGTCATGTGTCTAAACGTGGATCCACGCGAGACACAATGTATTTAATATTGTGTCTCATATACAGGCATTCAAGCGGTTAATAAAAATCGAAACAACGGGAAAAGATATGTTATTGTGTCTAAAATGAACAGTTGGCCAAAACGTGGTGCTTATTATAAGCACTCGTATAATAAGCTACGGTCGGTGCAAAGAAAATTCAAAATCAACGATTTTAACCTTTATTATACCCAAATATACGTACGTACTAAGCATCAAAGAGAAGATGTTCCTTTAAATTTTTTTTAGCCTCACAGTATAACAACGTTAAGAACCCTCCCATTGTCTATGTTTTAAAAATAAACCTGAACGTCTTATTGTGAGACACCTCTTGATGGAAACATCTATAATTGGACAACCTTTAAAGCCCTTTGGCTGAGTGGCGACCCTCTTCAAAAACGAGTGCAGCCCTCAGATGAACTTAAGATAGCTCATTTAGAATCACAAAGGGTTCTATCATTAACTACCAACATAAATTGTTATGATTCAGTAAAACAATAAAATTGGACTGTATCTTAAGGTCGAAATAATAAACTTTTCAACTCAATTTCTTTGCTTTGTTTAAATCTACTTGAAACTTGTACAACTTAAGCTAATATTTCTGTAGAAAACCATGCCTAAGTGAAATTAAGATAATCTAAAGTTAACCTCCAACGTGAGAACAAAAAAGACTGAACGATAAATAAATACAACTATTCTGAAATAACCTTCAATAAAATTTTCAGTTGATTTGAACAATTTATACTTACGTAAGAACGCAGAAATGATAAAAATATCAATATGTGGGTGAAAACAAATGCTTCCACAACAAATTCACGAAAAAGATAAACAGTTCAATCTTAATGTTACATTTCCACAACATTCAAATATAATAATTTCGACCAACGTCCCGGTTTATTCAGTAAATAAATCCTTCCTTACAATTAAACCAAAACGTGATAAATTCGCATACATTAAGTTGAGCAAATATCAAAACAAATCAAGCTCTGATTAATTTATGTGTGGAATGAAACAATGTTTTGGCAGGGCGGCAGCGTAGCACAGGGCGGGCGACGCAACCGGCCGCAGCCTCCGCGACACTGAGGGCGGCCGAGGCGCCCCGCCACCCTGCCACCCCGCCGCCCGCACCCTTGCACCCCTCTCGCGCACCCTCACACGCCTGTATCATTACTTCATTTTACTCCACGCCTGTATTTTCAACGATTTCCTTAGCGTTAGAAAACTCGAAGCGTGAGTCTTTTGAGTTTTCTCGGTTCAGCATTTTTATTCGTAATTTAGCAGTGAACATGTTTTTGAGGACTGCTCGAAATGAAGTTTGTTTTAAAAGCAACGGTTTAAGTTTAAAGCAAGTACATACATATATGTAAATAAGTACGGCGCCGGAGACGTCTCGTCGTAGTGCGGGTGATATAGCATCGGCGGTGGAACACAGACAGCATAGCACCGGTCGCGTTGTAAACACCGAGCCGAAGCCTCCCACGCTCCCGTGCTACCTGCTCTCAATATTTATTGCGTTTACATTTCATTGGAACATTCCAATATCGTGACCCAATATCATAGGGCACAACGAAAATATTTTTTCCTCAACCAATTTCGTTACAATGAGTGGAGGTGTAAACCTTTTATCAAATCCCCCGCTTTATTCAAAAAATGTATTAAAACACCTACCTATTCACAAGGAACACGAAAAAGGATACGATGAAAAAGAACTCATAAAACTGCCACGGTGATTTAATGGTCAGTAATATTCAAAAGAAAAAGAAGTTTGTAAAATCCAAGGATCCCTAATACATTTTTTCCACAACGCCGCCCGTACAACTCGATTAGTTAATGCATCAATCTAATTATGCTTGCTTATCATAACGATACAGAGGGATTGCGTTTTAGAAATGTAAATGTCTGTATTCTAGAGTCAGTTCGTGTCATAGAAGTTAATTAGTCATTAAGTAGATTGGTATGCTAATCAAAACAGGAAATTGCGTCCATTTCTGATATCCGGCGCAGTTTAATGAAGCGAACTGTAGTTGTTGCTCTAAAAACAACTACGAACCTTCGAATACTCTTGGAGCTTAATGGATTAAAATAAAGATTAAAGTTCAAGTAGTATTTTATCTTCACGCACATAAACCGTGCTCAGATAATATTATAATTAGTCATTCATGCATATTAAATTGTAGTCATCAATTATTCCACTCGCAATTTGCTGACGATGATGTAATCATGTTCTAATGTTAGGTATATAGTAATTCATCTAATTGCAAACAGCAAACATGGGTATTTATATCCTCCTAATAAAACAGATAACATTTACTATTTTGATATTATAATTTATTCAATATCATAAAACCTAATTAAATACTTAATGTTGAACGTATGTTATTAGTCGCCACGGTATTACTAGATTTCATGTAAATTATAAGCTGCCTTAAATCCCTTGTGAATATCATTAGGTTTAAATGGCGTGGTTTCTTTCGGTGCGAGTCGGTGTATTCATGTAACGCGTGGGTAATTAGGCGTGAGGTAACGTATTACACATATCCTATACCCAAATCTGGTCTAAATCCTGTCGCTAATTAACTGTCAACTGGAAAATCGCACAATTTATTATTTACCTGCTCCAAAAAGGAAAATCTTACCTAATTTATGTTTGTAACCGAAATTTGCTGAACGAAGTTATTTTTAATGGGAAAAATCGTTGGCTCTGAAATAAAGAGCCTTCGAATTTTCCACCGTTTATGAAATAAGTTGGTGAATTTGTACGCAACCAGCTTTTTATTATAAAATCGGGGTATTACTTAATCTGATAAACGGTACTTCAGAAAGAATTTCATTTTAATCTATGAAATATAAATAACTTTTGAACAGTGTCTATTTTAATCATTTTGATAAAGAACGTTCGTGTTTATAAAATATCTACATAACTATTATTATACTTGTAAATAGGATCGTTAAGCTCACAATAAATACTTAAATTGAAACGCCAGCGCCAATAGACAATTTATAACTAAAGTCATGGCATCTAAATCTATTCTCGCTGGCCTGATATTGAAGGGTAATTAACAGTGCAGGCTAACTATACCAGCAGGCTGTAGCGCTATATTATAGGTATAGCTTGCTTATCATTCTGCGCAAGTTAAGTGGGACACAATTAAATGTAGGAGAAAATTGTAAGGGTTATTTGAAACAAAGCAATTATACTAATTGCTTACTTAAATGAAATAAGTTTACAGCGTCAATTCAGTAATAACAGCCTCTCAGGAGGTTTAGGGTTTTATCCTTGGAAGAAATAAAAAATGTTTTGTAACTTTTATGATATCAATTCCTAGTATTTGACGACATAGGAGTGAGAATATGGGTTAACTACATTTAGACCAGATAATGATGTTACTGTTGAAAAATGAAAAAATACTTATTTATCTTTTCTGGGATAGTGGCAGGTTTGATGATGATAAATGTGCGAGTCAATAAAAGTACCTAAGAATATACATATTAATTTAATAAAATGAAAATAAATGTACAAACTAACAAAATCTTAACAGTCACTGCAGTAAACTTTATTATTGAGTATATTTTAACTATACAACAGCCGAAGCCAAAAACATAAAAGCTGGGCAGAATTTAATACCATTTGGTCGATTTTCGCAAGACGATGGTTTGTACGACTTCATTTTTCTCCCTTAACCCGCTCTATCGACGAAGTCCGGGGCGGAAACATTGCGTCATTGGATTTTCCTCTGAGGAAATTTTCACCTTTACAATTTTCCGGGATTAAAATTATGCTCATTTCATAATAACGACGACGGTCTCTTTTGATATTTGAAAGTTGTGTCAACATACATAGATAACAGACTTAGGTAGTCACATAAAAGTAAGCAATGAATTAATTTTCATTGGGCAACTACGCGCTGTTATTAATGTCTGTGTCCAAACTTAATGAAACCTAGGCGTAAGCTTTTAGTATTTAGTTTTTGTAGTGTTACGTAATAAGTAGTGAAGCGAGAGCACTGGGGCTGGGCCCAGCCGTGGCTCGGCGGCCTCGGGACGGCTGGCGGCGCGCCAACGCTCTGACGTGTGTGACTGACTACCCTTATCTTCAGTCGGATCCACCTCCGACATGGTTCGCTTCACTTTCAGTAAGCGACGCACAACGTGACGATATTTACCGGAGCTGCGATCTATTATTACAACTGCTATTAATCATTGCCTCTGCTAAAGTGATTAGTGAAACTATCGCATCCATGAATAGGGTAGACTATAAGTTTTCTAGATATCTGAGTATACCTTATGTAGGATATTAATTTCATGATATAAATATGAGTATTGATATTTTTTTTTAAATCTGCTTATTTGTAATATGTTATTATATCGAGGGGTAACGGGCTATTTGGTTTAAGCGACATTTTGGGCGATATTGAGTTATATATATATTCGGAATCAGCGAATTTTTCTCCGTCGAATGATGCCGGTTTCATTAAAATCGGAGCACTTTTTTGGCGTTTCAAACAATTCTATTTTCATGTTGTTTCCAAAGTGGCAGTGTATTAAACGACATGGATTTCGCATTTTTTATTAAATTATGTACTTGAACCATACCATCATATTAATAACCGAGACATAAACCAGTCACCCTATCTCTAATTATTAAGTCAACATGAGTTAAAGCGTTTTTCTTGTTTCTAATTTTTATTAACAAGTAACTTGAATCATTTTGACTTCCCACTAATCACACGGTGTGATGTCGCTTAAAACATTTGTCCGTCATCCAAATGCGTCATGGTACGTCTCTTAAACATTTCTAGCTGCCTCTATTTTCCACGCAGGGTGCTACTTAAACCAAATAGTTGTTTTCGTTCAGATATTTTGTTTAGTCATAAACCATTTAACCCTCCTTTTTTTTTAAATGCATGTCGTTTTATACAGACGATAACATTGATAATGAATATTAAAACATTTTTCCAGTATTCATAGAAATACGAGTCGGTCTTTCAATCACTAAGTTTTAATATGGTACATTTGAATCATGTCATATGATACCATATTTATTTCATCGCCCTGGTGTTAAAAATCGTTATCATCCAACTGGACTATCGTGCGCTGGCGCTTCAGTCAATCCAGAGTCCGCCGAAGACAGACGGGATGCGCGCACACCGCCAGTGTGTACGTAAAACGCTCATCGAAATTTAATCCTAAGTACTTTAATTTGTCGCGGAGAACCTAACGGGTAACCGGGGCTCCGGCTCGACGTGCAGGAGAAGGAACGGAGTGGTTTTTAGTCAGTAAGAGTCTGACACTCCCTTCCGCCTCACTCAGGCGGGAGCAGTCATTCGATGATTTTCCCCCCTTAAAAAAAATAAAATAAAAAAAAGTACTTTAATTTCAAGATAAACCTCGCGGTCGTTCGAAGACTTTGGCGACAATGACAATTTACCTCTAAAGGCTATTGTGGAGGCTGATGACATACAATCTACGGCTGATTTAGCAGCAGCTTTCGACGTTAGCGTCAAAACAATATTGGTCCATTTGCGTCAAATTGGCAAGGCAAAAAGCTTGACAAGTGGGTGTCCCACAAACTAAATGATCAACAGAGCTAAGTATGCATCGAGCAGTGGGGGACTGGGATGCCGTCTCCTCCTTTTGCGAAGCAGTTATGCTAGCTAAGGAGGAGGCGGGACACGTGAGCCAGCGAAGCGCTCCTCGCAACCCAGCCATCGCGAGGGACACACCTGGCGTCGGGGATCGCGGGACGATCTCCGGCCACCGTAAGCGCGGGCCTGCGGACGGTGAGCATGGGTGGCTCCCCATCCGACCAGAAACAGACCCGAGCGTACGGCGCGTCGCGTTCCGCGCGGTCCTCAAAGAGTCATCAGACCACCACAGATGGGGCCCAACAGGGCCGATGCCGATTCGGAGTCGCGGAGAACCTAACGGGTAACCGGAGCTCCGGCTCGACTGCAGGAGAAGAAACGGGGTGATTTTTAGTCAGTAAGAGACTGACACTCTTTCCCGCCTCACCCAGGCGGGAGCAGTGATACGATGATTTTCCACCATTAAAAAAAAAATGCATCGAGCAGTGCCTTGCACTGCACTGCTCAATATACACAGAAATGAAGGAATTTTGATTTGCATTGTCACCTCCGATGAAAAATTAATTCTGTTTGATAACCACACGCGTTTAGCATGTTGGTTGAATCCTAGTTCAGCACCTAAACAATGCCCTAAACGAAAACTTACCCCTAGAAAAGTGATGGTCACTGATGGTCTAGCGCTCGCGCTATTCTGATTCATCACAGATTCTTACCAAACGGAGTGAGCATTACTACGGATGTGTAGTGTGAAGAACTAAACACAATGATGGAGAAGCTGACACATCTCCAACCAGCACTGGTCAATCGCTAATCTCCATTGCTCCTGCATTACAACGCGCGACCTAAAGCTGCACAACAGACGGCCTCCACGTTACAAGAACTGGGGTTAGAAGCTCTCCGACATCCACCCTACTCACCAGTCACCAGACTACTTCTTTTTCCAGAATTTGGATAACTTCTTGGCGGGACGAAATTGAATAACCGAGAGGCAGTACAAAATGCATTTGAAGAATTTGTTGCTACCCGTCTAGCTGATTGAAGAAGGGCATCAATAAACTGCCACCGCGTTGGCAACGATGCATTGATTGCATGGGTGATTACGTTGATTATACAAATAAAAAATACACGAAAAAATCGTTTAAATTTTTTCATACAAAACGGCAATTTTAGTAATTGACCCATTAATTTAATTGATTTTGCTGAATAAATATAATCGATATTCCTATTGAAACTGTAATTATTACTCTAAGTAAATACTTTGATATTGTGTTGTGTTTATTTATTCAATGTAAGCGTCTGAGATTTTCGGTGATTGCGATATATCCAGGTTGTTTTATCAGCCATTAATCGCCTTAGATGTAAATAAACATAAACATTAAACGTTATAATTTCAATGTTATATGTCACATAAGTAAATTAGCCTGTCACTCATTTTAGTCTAAATTGGTTGTTAAGATAAATAGCTTGCTTCTATTAATTTTGGGTGTCGTCACTTCATATTTTTTAGCTTACTCTGTAAATAGAGTGCATTGTCGCTTAATTTTTTTCCCTTGTAGCCAATTGTAGTTATGAAGTCACTTAAATCGTTTTTCCTGACTCTAAAAAAGGGCAGATTGTATTAAGCGACATTTATCTTTGTAATTAAAGGTCCGCTTTATTTAGAATTAGCATCAGCAACTAGATAATTTAATTTAAATTTCAATGCAATTTACCCCGTTCAAATAACTGCAGAAACGTTTTTGTTACGAATTTTTTTTCGAAATTTCAAACTTTAAAAGGCTCTCCTGTAAAGTTGCAAAAATGTCGCTTAAACCAAATAGCCCGTTACCCCTCGATATTAAGTACGTAAGTAGAGGTATATGTTGGCTAATTTATGCCTAACCTATTTTAAAATTGTAAACTATCGTAAATCTATTCCCAGAATTTTGTTTTGTTACCTTACCTATAAGTTACTTCGATGTTTAACTTATATCAACATAAAACCTAAAAACATTATTGATACATAAATCTTGCAAATCCACAAACATACTGTAAATCGCATGTAATAAAATATAGGTCGAGCTTACAAAGCGGGATCGAATCCATATCTAGTAGGTACCTAAGGTACCTCAACGAATATTTAACTCGTCGAGTACCGGTTTTATAGACACAATTAAAGAACAATAGGTCGCGGTCACCGGTGACCGCTTGGTGTTTGACAGTTTAAAACTGAAATCTCAAAAGCACATTATTTTTCTTGATCAAAATACAACTTGGACTTATCCCGTCTTTTGAAAGCTTAACAACCTCCTACCTACGTGTAAAGAAATCGGTCTATGCGTCAGTCAGGCGGTAACTTGATACTTTCTTTAATAAGTCTGTCATAGCTATAAATAACAGTGAAAGCTTTGCGACACTAATGCACTGTCAAACATATTATTATAGGTAGGTTGATCTGTCTGTTACGTTAAAGGAATTTAAACACATATCACGCCTAGCGACTTGTAATCCCCACATTACAGCTGACTAATGTTCTTCAATAGAAAAGGGTCATCACGATGACCGGTGTACATCATAGAACCTACGGCGTATCTGTGTGCGTGAGACGCGTCCTAGATGTCCAACGAAATCGGGGTCATTGTACAGATTGTGGGATTGAAAATTGTAAATGTTTTACCAATAGGTGGGTACTGTATATTCTTGTACAGATATTTGATATCTAGGTTTTTAATTGAACTAGAAGTATCACTACGCCTGTTCTTTCTCGAAACAGTGGGCAGAGGTGTTAATTACATAATCTACAAGGTAGATATGTAACTAAGTACCTCTAGGTAAGAATAGAGGTAGGGTTACTCCTACGTATATTTTTTGTCTAGACGTATTATAAAAGGACAAATCTATTAATATTAACCTACGCAAATGTTGTTCTAATTTTGTAGTTCTAGTCTAGACTAGCACTACAAAATTCCAACATAATACATACATAATTTAATATCACGCCTTTTATTTATCCCCAAAGGGGTAGGTAGAGATGCACATTACGCCACACGCCTTTCACTATTTATGTTATGAGTATAATTATTATTACCTATGTAATAGTAGGTGAGCCTATTGCCATATACTTACTGGGCACAATTCCAGACTCCGTGCTACTATTGAGAATTTTTTAATTTGAGTTTTAAAAAACTAAGTAATCGAAAATTAAAAAAATAACAATAATACTTTACCTGACCCGGGAATCCAACCCGAGACTCCTTGCCCAGCAATCGCACTTGCAACCACTCGGCCAACGAGCCAGCCTACAAAATTCCAACTACCTAAGTACATAATATAACTAACTTCAACTAAAACCTTAACCTTATTTGTGGGTTGAATACGTCTATATAGGTACACTACTGAACATTGGTAAAGCCCTGGGCTTTTAGTTAGTTAACACAATATATTGTCAAAAATAATATTTCATATTGTGTATATTGCAGCTCAGATGGTTCGCTCTCGATAAACTGTTAAAAGTAATGGTACCTACCTAGCTGCCTCATATCTCTGCTCTAACAACAAAATATTAATGTTTCGATTTTGTACACTTAGCCACCCAAACGTAACCTTTTTCGAATATAACAATCAACAAACAAACCCGTGGTAGTCAGATCGAATCTGGACCACAGAGAAAGATAGTAAATTAGTATATTAAATACTGGATTATGGATCTCTTCTATATAAGAGGGTTTCATTTGTTTACGACACCTGCGAAAAGAGTACCTCATCACCCATGATGAGAAATATATTCTAGTCTGACTGATCACGGAAGATACGTACAATAGAACATGACTGTGAACTCATTGCCTTGTTCCCAACGTGCAAGGTCATTTGTGTAAGCAATAGCAACTGGTCGTTTTGTTATCGATTACCGATAACTAGCCACCGTACCCACCTTATGATCGCCACAAACATGCACGTACCCATAGGGAAAAGGAGATCTCTACTTAGCTAATGGAACCTAAGTAGATACCTATATATTTTAGTACTTACTAGAGACACTTAGATAATTACGTAACATCTCGCACTCGTATCTAGGGATAAGTAATTGCTATGAAAATATGAAAGCAGTCATTTAACGAGTCATATCAGTAGTAAAGACGTAAGTACTTAACGTCAAGTTCGTACGTAGCTAGACTGACAAAGGCAGATATTTACGAATAAGATAGGTAGGTACTAGGTACCAAATAAGGTAGGCACTTTGATCATTACATATTGGAACTCTCTCAGCGCTTTCGTAATCAGGGCGACTCGATAAACAGGAGGTTTTTTTGTTTTCGTTCAGTCTTGTTTATCATTATTTATACTTATAAATAAACAATCACCTAGCATTCGGCAGATTTTGTTACTGTTAGAATTTGGACAAGTTTGGTGAAAAAATCTAGAGCTTGTCATAATGGAAGTTGATAAAGGTATTAATAAAAATCTTAATTACGGTCATATGCCCATTTATTAGCTGCACTTAACATACATATTTCAAATCCATATTGCCAATGATATCGCTTAAAAAATTAGATAAACCATATTATAATACTATTTGCAATTATTTACTTAGATATATTCTTCTCGCGCCACAGCCACACTATAGGTAGCAAAAAGTTCTCTATGCCCGAGGATAAACATACATGTTAAGTACTTCAAAAAGTAGTAATTTTGTCTAATGAACTGTTTAATTTGTGGCTAAATATACATAAAAAAGTACACAAGTACTATATGAAGTTTGGAAATTACTTTGAAATCAGTAGATTCGATAAATACTTAACTTGGTTAACAACACTAGAAGTATAGAATAAGAAATACAATGCATTTCAAATTGCTAATTCAAACAACTATAAATAATTTGACAACTATAAAATAATATTTTGATCCAACAAAAATATTGAAACTGTATGTTGAATACAAATATTCATTTCACTAATCCTAATAATAGCTACACAGTATTATTCCTATATTTTCTACAAAAACTTTAAAATTGCAAACAGTCCTCTTTGAAAATAGTCAATATTTCTCTACATAGCCTCGACTTCGTTCTTCGGCACCGGTACGTTCACAGGTGGCACATCCTTGATATAGTTCTGCAACAAAAAACATGCAATTTAGGGTAAAATGATTATAGAAAAAGGATTTAAGAAGTAATTGTATTAGCAGTTCTTGTAAGAAAATATTCCAATTGCCCCAAAATCCAAATTCCCAAAAAACTATAATATTATATAAGCCCCTATACTTCCCCAACAATTTGCTCAACCCGGAAATCAAACCTAGACCTCTCGGGAGTCGCACTTGCGTTCACTATAACAATGAGGCAGCACCTTATTTCCTCTTCAAGGAAAAGGTAACAAGACCTCTGTCATGAAGTGTTACAAAGCCATAATTTCATTTAAGTATATTGATAACTTATAACCGACCTCTTGCATACTGAGTTGACCATAGGCAGAATAAGTTTCGTGCGTAGGTAGCGGTGCCATCTTGTCCGGGTGACAACGCAGGCGATGCGAGCGCAACGTTGATGCGTACGAGAACCGTTCGTCGCACCATTTGCACGAGAGTGGTTTGTCGCCCGTGTGTGTGTACATGTGCACCTGATGGTAATAGTTAAACATAATAAATTAGTCATTTTAAAATTTAAATAAATGACATAACACAACAGTATAAAAGGATTCACGACAAGGTAATCTACTACTTAACAATTTTTTATTAACAACACCCAGCCCATTCCTTACCTTCAAAGTCTGTCTTCTCTTGAACGCCTTGTTGCAGTAGGAGCACACATGCCTACATTTGTCTTCGTGTACTAACAGATGTTTGCGCAGTGTGCGCCGACTATTCAGCACTCGCCTACAAATGTAGCATTCATACGACGTGTCTTCATGAGTATCCAAATGCGTCTTCAGGTTCGAATAAGTCTTAAATCTGTTGTAAAAAGCACATGGTTTGTCATAAATTGCTAAGTACTAGCTACAGTAAGTCATAAAAATATTGGCAATGGAAGAAAATTGTACAAATAAATGTTCTTATCACACAAAATTGCGTCTTTCCAAAAGTCGGTGTATATTAAATCGCCCGGTACTGTGAGACATTGTTGTTGTTCATAAAGTTCAATTTTGCTTGCGATAGTAATTAAAAGGAAGCAAATTATACTAACGATTTAGAGCATTTCCTGCAAACGAAAGGCTTGTCGTCGCTGTGTATAGCGCGGTGCTGGCGCAGCTCTCCATTAGTCCCGCACGCGTACCCGCACAGGTCGCAGACGTAGCCCTTGATCTTGTCGTGCACCACGCGCTTGTGAGACGCTGCCGACGAACGAGTCGTAAACCTAAAAAAATGTTTGTCACATTCATTAGCGTCTTTATATTGCGTAACTCAGTTTGTCAAATTAATTTAATTTATATTCATAAAATCATAAGGTATTGACATGATTTCACACTTCATACTAAGTTTTGCCTAAAGTGTGTTTAATAAATTATGTTTTAATTTGAATCTGTACATTATGGTAGAACTTACTTCATGTTGCATATATCACATCGGTATATTTTCCGCTCCTCTATAGGTATGTGAGATCTTTCGTGAGATTTCAATGCTTCCTTTGAATAGAATATTTTTTCACATGATGCACAACAGAACTTCCTCTCTGATTTAGGTATGTGTCGCATCTTATGTTTATTTAAGGCAGCTAATGTTTTTGTTACACGTGGGCATTTATCACAGCTGTTAAAAAGAAAAACATGTCATATTAAGATATAATGTCTACAATATTAGTTGATTTTTGTAATATGATAATGGTCAGTAGGCACTTACGATAGTAAATTGGGGTTCCTGTGGTCTTGTACGTGCTTGTACATAACAGACTTAGATTTAAGTGTGATACCACAGATACAAGTCACTATTGGCGACACTTTATGTGCCACTTCAGAGTGCTCTTTCAGTCTATACCAGCTCGCAAACTCCTGTTCACAATGAGAACACAAAAATCTGCAAAAAATATAATTATTTGTCATCCCATAATTATTGTATTAAAAATATAATTACATTAGTAGGTTAATAATTACCTTATAAAGTCTTTCACATTCAAACTATCATATTTTAAATTCTTTTTTCCTTCTTCATCATCAGTTTCGTCTGAATTCTTTCTTACTTTCCTACTTTCTATTTTATGGTCTGATACATGTTTGTAAAGCACACTTTTCGATTTGACTGCAAAACCACAGAGGCAGTACACATATGGTTCATGGTTATGCTCATTTAGAAAATGTACTCGTAACCCGCTCCATGTTTTTGATTTCTCTCCACACAACTCACACTGCAATCTAGAAGTAATATTTTATTAAAACTAGGAAAATTTTTAATATAACACAGTTATATTACTTTCTCATCTGAAGATCAGTATGAATGAATTTAAATGGAACAAATAAGTTTATAAATTCTTACTTTACAAAATCCTTCACTTTTAAACAAGGCTTTTTAAGAACATTATTGAACTCTTCTGTCTCTTTTTCTGTCATTTCTTTTCTTTTTTTGCGATGTCGTTTGACTGGTTTCAATGATGCTATAGCAATATCATCAAGATAATCATCTTCATCATCATTGTGTATGTCTACTTCATCATCACCACTTTGTCTGTCTGGGAAGATATCAATCATAGATAGTGATGCATCATTGTTCAATGCACCTGTAAGTTTAACTAATATTAGCACAGCCGTATTTACTATAATTTATTAATTTAATTTATTGTTACATCAATAAGTAACTATTCTTGTATATGAAAGAAATTTTAAGGAAATGATGTTATTATGTTACTTACATACAATATCTTCAGCAGATACTTCATCTTTAACCTGCAAGGACAAACTTATTGGTTTATACTTTACACAACAAACATTTAATTTTACAATAGATGTTGACTAAAAAGTTTGACTTTATCTTTCACCTCAGCTTCATCAACCTAATCAAATTTGACCAGCAGTGGCCAGTCGACCAGTCTTGGCCTGTTGATCTGATGCAGTTTGATTATCAGAACAACAACTAAAATAAAATAACATGTTATTCGCCATGGGGGTCACCAGTAAGCACCAGTGTTAGCAGAGGAATTGCCTTCAACAGTTTTCTATTGCCAGTCAAAGCATTAATTGATTTGTATTTCCTTATCCTTACAAATATTAAGTCGTAACACACAGTCCACATGTGTTTGATAGCAAGGCATCTGCTGCGATATGAAATAAGACAATTAAACATTCATAAAAATCTTTGACATACCTCAGATTTTATATGGATGTTGAATTCAATAGGGGCCTGAGGGCATTCAAGCTTGATGTCATCCACATTTCCATCATGCATCTTTTTTAATGTATCCTGTGCTTTTATGCATTCCAAAATAAATAATTCAATGGACTGCATTTTGACTTCACAGTTCATACAAATTTTTGTTGGCAAAACATCATTTTCATATATCTAAAAAGGTATAAATTGTTGTTTTACACAATGCATAAGATAGAGAGACAACACAAGTAGACCAAGTAGAAAGCTAATTTGTTTTAAAATAAGGTTTTGTTTAACATTAATGTATTTATTCATTGCAGTGTTTAAGTGATAAAACCGAAACAAATAATTTATTCAATGTAATATCATCGAGTAAAATTTAAAAGGTAATGTAGCAATAAATAGTATCTAATGCAATTTGAATTTGTTTACTTATTGAAATTACACTAGAAGCTATACATACGATTATTTGAATAAAATCTTGCAACAATTTCAGAATATTTTTATTATTTTCGTCCAGTAGGTCTTTCAGAAACCCATCTTTCTTAGCACATAATCTACACAAATCTTTCATGTTCGAAGCCATATTGACAAGAAACCTGGGAGAATACTAGAATAGAGTCCAAATATGAGAGAAATCAGTTTATCAGCTTGTGTACGAACTACATTTTAAAAATTAAACAAATCATTATTTATTTTACAGCCATCATAGGCAAAACACCATCAAATAATAGAGAATATAGTTTTATTTTTAAAACACGCCAATGTGAACCAAAGCACAAACCACAGATTGCAAAATGCAAATACCAACCATAGACTAAGCCCATAATTTGATGCAAAATAAAAGCTAAACTTGATCTTGAATTCTTGATTCTTCACCCTTGTATTGGTCCATTGGATTCTTGGTAAATTAACGAACAGCACATTCGCTGGTTGATTATTACTATTTACTACTTGGGAGAACATGGTCATATTTTCAGAGCTAAAAGATTGTGTATAAAAAAGAAAAGGTTGTCCAAAAATCTTAAAAACATAGGTGTACTCTACATACTTCTATAAAATCTACAATTTTTTTGTTGGAATTAAATTTTATCATTACCTAAAATATTTAAATAAAGATTAATTTTATCTCTTTTTAATAAAGATATAAAAATATAATATTATTCTTTTGCGTTTTTGAATTTCGAATTTCTAAAACTTTCATTCACTTTCAACCAAGTTCCATTCATTCGTTCGTTCCTAATAAGTTTGTGATTGTGAATTGTGATGCTACATATACATACATTATAGTAATTTATTTTTTGGACGTTAGAATGTGTTTGTCAATGTCGAGTGTTTATTGATATTATACAAAAATATGTTAAATGGCAGGAATTATTAATTAGTCACATAATATGAAATACGAAAATAGTTTTGTGTAGTCGATAATCAGTTTTATTATGTACGCAAATAGTTCCAAACTGCTTCAAGATGATGTAGTGCTTTGCATCTACCATGGAAAAACAGTGAAAAACTTCAGATAATTCAACTACTACAATGGATGTGCATCCCGAATATGTCGAAACAGCTAAATCTATCCTATCTTTCGACAATCGAAGTTACTTCAAAGCTGAGGATAGTGGATACCACACGTCGTTTACACCGGAGCATTCAGGATTATCGAGTGGATTTCTTGATCAATCAGTCGTAACAACAACAGGTTTTATTGATGAAATACAAGTGGATTATGTTAGCCCGGAAACTACTTACAGGTACAACCAATTAAAACCTCGAAATGACAATTCAGAAACTCCACCGCCAAGGCGGGCTGTCAAGCGACCCTATTCGAGTGTCGAATCTGCAAAACAGACAATACCAACTCCCACAACATGGATTGCAGGGAAAATTCAGAGTTTAGAAGTGAGTGAAGATAAAGAGAATTCTACTATATCCTTACCATCAGACGTCTCTCATAGTAGTGGGAACACAAGATTCATTTATAGATTAAACATATGTGAACAAAAGTTTTCATATCCTATAACACCCATCAAGAGGAACTGTAAACTAAGTCCTTGTAGAAAATCCGGCAGAAAGCTAGACTTTGTAATACATTCCTTGTCATGTGATAAGCATGAGCTAGAGCCAGTACCTAAAGAAGTATCACAAACTAAAATAGGAAATACACAACCTATTCTAGCCAGACCTGACCAAAAAATAGATATATTAGGATTGTTAAACCAGAAATGTGCCATACCTCCATTAAAAAATATTTTTAAATACCTGAGTAATGATGATATTTGCACCTTCTGTTCTGTGAGTAGTACATGGAATGACATTTGGAACTTGCACAACAGTGATCAGAAGAAGCAAGAGATACGTAAGCATTTGAAAAATGCTAAAGAAAATCAAGAAAATTGTGCAAAACATGTCATTACTAAAAACAGAGCAACTAAGGTTTTTGATGGTTGCCTTAGACAAATTCACAATGAGCTTCATGAGTATCCTATGAATAGTACTCCACTTAGTCCGCAGTATTCGCCAAGAACGAATCGGTTCAGGAAATTCATCAAGGTATATTTTGTTTTTAAAAATGCTAATTATTATTCTCTGATGCAATATTTTTTTTATAGATCCTACATAGTCCTATTAGAATGTCTTCCAGTAAACTTAAATAAACAGTAAGTGTTATATGTAAAGAACTATACTTTACACCTGCAAACATTGACTCGAGGCAGGAATTTCATTACTACATGTAAAATTTTTACTTTCTGTTTCAGTCTGCATCTCTGGATTCTCGCTTGCAGCTCTCGTGTGTAAGGTGTTCCCATCCAGCAAAAGTGACTGAGGAACCCACTGGTGAAGAGTGGGTCGAGTGCACAAATACTGCTTGCTCCTACCAATTCTGCAGATCGTGCAACTGCAGTAGGCATCCAGGTAAGAGCTGTAATCAGTACGACTTAAATGCACCGAGCCCCTCTAAAAGAAAGAAATGTGATTATGCTGTTGGTACAAGAAAGAGCAGAAAGAACTTACGTAGACTTCTGTGATCTGTTGTAAACAACTTGGTTTTAAACTAGTGTTTTTTTATTATTATTATTTGTATATGACATTCCATAATTTGAAATTGTTAAAAAGTAAAGAAATTAGAATTAATTTGATTGATCAATTGAAATTATTTCGTACTTTTTATACTTGAGATTAAGGGGATAGTACCCATGTCTGATTTTGTGCCATTTTTATCACTTTATTGAATTTATTGTTCAACACAAAGTCAGTAGAAAGTCTGTTTGGCAGTTTTAAATAAGGTTCTGTTAACTAAGGATTTCTACGGGTTTGCTCATTTTATATCCACAATGTGTTTGTGGATCAAGATCTAAATAATTGCTCTCAGCAACTTATTACAGGCAGTCTAATGTTTTCTGAATCAAAGTAAGTACCTCACTTTCTTATTGTTTTTGCTAAATACATCAATTTTAAATTAGCTGATGTAAGTAGAATAGTGTCTATCATGTAGTGTTCCATAGTTCTTGGGAAAATATCAATTGTAAGCAAATTATAGCCATTAATATACAAGCTAAATTTAAAAGTAAATAGGTAGAACACAAAATCAGAGTTTGTTGTCGAAACTAAGACTGCCTGGAAAAGTTTTCGTTAGATTTTATTCAAGGAATAAAGTCCACTTTTAACATTTAAATAATAATTACTCAAAAGTAAGACTGTTTTTAAATACATCACTACTCCTAATTAGTTATAATTATTTCTCTAACTGTATAAAACTCTAAACATGTACTGGATAGTATTTTTTACACATATGTGTCTTATAATCGAGGTGAAATTGAAATGTGTTATAGATAAATAGTATTTGAATACAATTCCCAGTTAAAGCAAGTAAATTAAAATTATACAATTTTTTCTAAATTCGTTGTAAATAAACCACACCTTCGTTGGCTAAATTCAGTTTTAATGTCAAAGATTTGTAGGAAAAGTATTAAAAGTTCGTACCTAATTCATAAAATAGACAATAAATACATCAACAATTATTTGATGAAAAAAGAAATTGGAGAAATTATTGTATAATTCCAATTTTACCTGAAATTTCAAAAGACATTTTAAATGTTATAAAATCCTCCCTAGTCTTTTAATATAAGCATGTCATCCATGTATTATCACCAGTGATCGGAAAAAGGTGAGCTAATTTACCTAATCTTCAAGGAACAAAAAGTGGAGACTTCCTTACTACAACAATTTTTTCGGAAAAGTTCCGGTTCCAGTTTCGGGATATTTATATATTACATTTAATATAATTGTTATTAATACAGAAAACAATTGATTTCGTTTCGTGATTTTATTTCTTACATTTAACACAAAACCAAACAAAATTAAAACTTTTATTGTTTTCAACAATAAATATTTTAAGATGTAAAAAAGAGCATAAAATAAAATTATTCAACACCAAAATTAACATTCTGTATTAATAACAATTATATTAAATATAATATATGAATATCCCGAAACTGGAACCGGAACTTTCCCGAAAAAATGTTGTACTAAGGAAGTTTCCACTTTTTGTTTTTGTTCCTTGAAGATTAGGTAAATTAGCTCACCTTTTTCCGATCACTGATTATCACATATCAATGTAAAACATCGAAGTTTATGTTTAACTTTGCGAAAAATTACTAACATGTAATGTATTCATTAAATGGTGAAAAACAAAGGATTTTGTATGTTCACTTACCGCCTTGCCAGTGCCTTAGTAGAGTCGAAGTCTCATTTAAGTTCTAAGTCTTACTCGAATCAAATGACATTAATTTGGTACAAGCCAATGTTCTACTTACTAACTCACGGGCCACTAGGCATAGTCAGAAGGGGTTACATTAAATTGGAAGTCTTAAAATTATGTTTCTCCACACTGAAGTAATTCACCACCTACCACCACTATACCGCCTCTGGCTGTGGCAAGTGGCTCTAATGTTTCTTTAGTCTTTACCTTTATGTCAACTAGTGTCGTAGTGATGTTATTTCTATAGTAACGTGAACAAACTTCTTAATTTATAAGATAAGTAGTTATTAAGTGTGTGTAGCTTTTAATTGCTTTGTAAATAATGTAGTGTGCTGAACATTGAAGTACGCCTGCTGAAAGTTAAACATTCAAAAGTCGAATTCAAATGTTTGTTTATGAAGGGACCCATGTTTTAAGTTTAGTGTAGCTGTTTATACCTTTTCCCCCACAAAGGAGCAAGGTATAAAGGGACCAAGTGTGCACAATTTAATTTTATTATCAACAATTCGTAATACTCAAGATTTAATTTTAAAATGTTGACGATCTGTGTCAATAGATACTGATTTATTCGAATTAATAATTTTAAATTCAAAAATTCATGACATGTATTAGTAGTATTCTTTTTTATTCTGTAAATATATTACAATTTATGTATTTGATTGGTAATAAAAAACGTTTTAAACCCAATTATCTTTACTTACTGCATCCATGGAACTACACACATAGCTACATTTCTTTCCTATTGTCATAAATAAAACAAAGTTTTGTGAAACTTATTTATTATACAGTTAAAATTAATATTTACAAATACATAGTACTTAATAGTCATAGAGTTTTGCGGCAGTAATCCACCGAAGTTGGTCGCTTTAAGTATTTCTGATTTTAAACCATTAAAATGATTTAACACTATAGGTAGGTATATTAAAACAGATTAAGGCACGTCTTTTATTTGATAATAATTTAAATAATAAATAACGGTCTATGGTAAATTGTAGGCGATGGACGATCGTTACGAAAAATATAAAATATCGTCTTGACTAAGCCCGGTGGTACGCTAACTTTGCACATTCCTTCTTAAAGACGTTTTCAGCCGAGCCCCATCACGAACTTTGGTATTTGATACGCCACTTGAGGTATTTGCATTATCATAGACATTCTGAAAAAGTACAAATATGATGTGTTAGAAACCAAACATTGAATATGTTTTTGTTTCGTTGGTATACGTCATGTGCGACTTATAGACCATCATCCCCGGATCCCCGGGCTATGCAGTGTTTCGAGTATCGATTTCGAAATTATTTATTACTAGCTTTTACCAGCGGCTTCGCTCGCGTCACAAAAGGATAAAAGTAGCCTATGTGACATATACCAATACACACAGTGCCATCTATACCAATACTTTTGTTTTTCCTCGAGAATATAAAAATTTTCCGGGTTAAAAAGTACCCTATTATTTAATCCGGACTTCTAACTTTACGTCTGCAAAAATTCAAAGCAATCGGTTTAGTAGTTACGGCGTGAAAGTGGAACAAACAAACAAACTCACTTTCCGATTTATAATATTAGTAAGGATAAGGATTAACGCATTCACTGCCCAGTGGATTTTCTCCAGTGCCCGAATTATAAGACATACTACAGTGCCCCGCACGCACTATTGCGTTCAATGTTTGCCCTTTTCGTGTGCCGGAAACTCATATACGCGTTCTTACGGCTCCCACCGTGTGCCCGAAACTCATATATGCGTCCGTTCGACTCTCGGCGAGTGCCCGTGACGCGTCTGTGCGTTTGTTATATACTTACGAAAATACGATAGAATATTATGTATCTGTTGATAAAAGTTAGGGTCATGACACACTGTAATGGAATTTATAATCCATAAGATTATTTATTGTATGTAGTGAAATTGAAAAATTTATCTAAATATAAACTAAGGATGAACGTAATAATTCTATAGTTGGTAAGTAGGTTTATATTTAGAACATTGTTGTATTTTAACCGACTTAAAAAAATGAGGTTCTCAGTTTGACCTGTATGTTTGTTTGTACGCGATTATCTCGCGATTGGTTGAACCGATTTTGATGCGGTTTTCAGAAAAACTTCTGTTACATTTAGGGGATGGATTTAGTATACTAATTAACCAACTTCAAAAACAGGAGGTTGATGTTGGATTTTTAAACGTATGTCACGACGCGATGCCAGTATATATAAATTATAGTCTTTCACCATAGATATTTAGTAAGGTACTTATTATCTCGTATAGGTTTATCCTAAAACATTTCGATAGTTGGCTATAGCGCCTGGTGGATATGGTATTTAAAATCTTCTAAGGCACCGCCGTGCATTGTATTGCCGTTATCAGCAAACTAATGTGATTCTATTGTGCGTATGTATGTGTTATGTGAAATTTTAGGTTTCTTGGAAAAAAAAGAGATGATCGAGATAACATTGAAAAAAAATACCACCAAAGGTGATCGTAGTCTTACGTGAATATTTCTTTTTTCAATTGTTCTAAGTACATTTATATTTCGAAACAGCTGAACAAAATTATTGATTATTGCATTGGTAGTAGAAGAATAAGTTTTTTTTATAATTCGTACAAAGTGTGTAATGACCTTTATCAAAGAAATCAGATAAGGAAGTACATATGTATAAATATGGGTTTCGAAACAATAGACCCTCGGACGCGTCGACGGGCAGCAGGTAAAAAAAGGGTCAAATGAATAGAACGCATATTTGAGTCCCGGGCACATAGCGTCGTGTCACAAAACGCACAGACGCGTCATGGGCACTGAATGCGTTAAATATATTTATTAAAAAAAAAAAAAACATTGCCCCACACTAGGATTGTGTCCTGTATTGTGGGTGCGTTTACACATACAAGTTCACATACATATGACACCCAGACCCGGAACAACAATCTGTGGAGCACACAAAGTGTTGTTCCTTGCGAGAATCGAACCCGCGATACGTTCCGTGGCAGCCAGTTGCCCAGCCACCGCGCCAACCCGCAACCGTGCAGTCAATTCACATACATACTTGTATATACTCGTGTAAAACGAAGTCTAGAATTATGCTCTATGCGAATATATAACAAGAAACGAGACTGGTCATCTCCTTTACATGGGATTGCCGTAGTCGTACAGTATTGCTCCAAAAACCAACAGTTACGAAGATTGTTTTAGTATTTCCACCACCATTGCCAATTTAAAAGTAACTACCGTTGTTTTTTACCAGTGTTTGCTAGAAAAATTGCTACAAATTAATATTTACAATATTTACATTTTACTAACCTTAGTACTCTGCTGCAAACTTATGGCTAACTCCACCACCAGTTATACTTGTTGTACAGAAGGAACGTCTCTGTATTTAAGAAAACATATTTACAATACAACTAAATTAGGAGTTGTGGGTCCCTTTAACATGCACTATACAGTCGGGCCAATTTCACTAGTCAACTATTTGACTATACTATACTAAAATACTAACTACTACTATACTAAAATCAGACACAATAGAAACTGGTTTATAAAAGTTAAACTATCAAAAACTGTGAAATCGGCCGTCATTGTATCATATTCTAAAAGTGATTCAAGTAGTGTAAGTGGCCAAAACGCCCAAAGTTTACATAAACATACCATTTTCAATTTTCGGTACTTCACATGAAAAGGGTCACAAAAAAGTAGGTCTATTATTTATAAAGGAAGTTGTACCTGTGCAAAAGCAAGTCAAGTGACAGTAGGTAGTTATTGGAATGCGGCTGCTTTATCGTTCTCATATACCGCTATGTTCTACTTAAAAAGTAAGTCGACAAATGGTCGACGTTTATGACCCAACCGAAGTCTGAATATCTCAAGCTTACCGGCCAATATTTGCATAATTTGGCATTGCAATAACTTATGTTGGTGAGTATTTCAATATTTTATAAACAATGTAGAATTTATACGTGTTTGTAAAATTAAAACTGCCAATACGCCTAAAGCGTATACCTAAATAGTGCTTATGTACCAGTGCACCGTAGGTAACCTAATTAAAAATGTATAATTAATTACTTTAATTAGCATAATATGTTTAAAAAAATAATATATTTGATTTAGTTACTCAATTGATATTATTATCGTCAGCCATCCACTGATGGACATAGTTAAAAAGTTAAAAATTCTACCCTCAAACCGCTACTGTTTGTTAAACTGGTTAAGTACTTGGACCAAAGACTTCCTAGTCTCAGAATCTGAGCCATGTGAATTTTCTCTATGATCCACATCGATATTTACAAGGCGTAAGTACAAAGCAGTTGGTTAAGTTGCAAGTAAATAACTCACGAGACAGACAGGCCATTGTAGAGCCAAGCGCGCCAGGTCTGCGGTGTGGGGGCAGCACCGTCGATGCGGGCTTCTATCAGACCGCACAGTGCGCGGCGGTCGTGCGACCGACCCGACCGCGCGTCGCACACCAGGCGCTTGCGACATTCACCGTCGCATGTACCACGACGGGGACTGTTCTTCCAATAATGCCTGAAAAATTATTCGGTTCGTATTGGAACTATTTGGAACATTTTTTCCTAATCAAGAAAACTTTGGCCTAAGCAGTATTAGATATGATTTAATAAGCATAAGTAGAAGTCAGTTACAAATCAACAATTACTTGTAATATAAGTTAAAAACATCTTCTTTGGTAGTCATTTCGTCAATGAACTTGTCCCAGTCCTGAGGCCTCAGCGCTGGCATCATGTATGCAGATCGAGCTGAGTACAGCTTGTACCAGATCGGGTAGCCGAATAGATTAGCCTCCTTCAAGTTCATAATCCAAGTCTCATGATCGACCACTTGCTGAAAAATGTATTCAGGTTAGTTAATAACAGTACATATTTTTATTTATTTACATATTCCCTTACTACTGAATTTTCTGGTTTTTAGAATTGGTACTTAGATACTTTGGCCTAAAAATAGAACCAGCATAACAACAAGGCAATCCAGTACAGTCGGGGAGCTATTAAAATAGACCTAAATGTTTAAGTAAGTAGTAAATTGATAGTCACCCGAGTCGTAGCTTCATGGTCACCATCTACATAATATATTCGATAACCTAAATTCAAGTCGTAGTACGGTGTAACAGAGGGTCCAACGTACGCAATACTTGTGGCTCTACCTGTAAACATCAAAAAGGATATTTCATAAAGCTTGTAAGTACTTACATAATGTCATCCGAAATGTTTAATATTTCTAAATAACATTTATGCAGCTCAATCAACTTACCAAGGTCATTCGGATCATAAAAAACTTCAAATTCATCGAAATGTGTATGTCCGAAAAATTGGGCCGTTATCGTTGATTCGTATCGGTTTACAATGGCATAGTAATTACGGCTCCATACTTTCAAACAGTCGGAGTGGCCTGGTGGTATGTGCCCAATAATGTGGACCTTTTCACCACTGAACTCTGCAGATTGCAGTTCATAGATCAACCACTGAAGTTCGGTCGCTGGATCTGTGCTGTTCATTAACAGCCACCTGAAAATTAATAAGAATTATTAGAAAAACAAAGTAGTAAGTGTTTTGGGCAAACTCGGTCGTATAATTGCAGATTTTACTCACCAGTTTTTATTATTGCAGTAGTTCATATTAAGCGATATGATACGGAAGCCTGGTCGTACAAGCACCGAGTAGAAGGCACCACGGCGCACAGTGTGGGAGACTCCGGCAGGCAACCAGCGACGCCATTGTGCGTCCAGCTCATCATACAACCACGCGATATTCAGTTCCGAAGAAGCTATGTACGGTGGCGGGAAACTGGAAGTAAAGTAAGTAGGTTTAAAGTTTCTATTAAAGTTGCTACTAAAGTTTCTATAAAAGTGCAAAGTTCTTAGAAGACTGAACTTCTATTTCCACTATTTTCTACACAATACACTGCCACGTTGGAGACTGCATAGAATTCTAAAACTACTATTCACAGAACAAAACAATAAAATTATACAATCGTGATTTGTGCTGAATGACAGGTATTTCCGTCCACTAGGCAATATTATGTATGATTAACAAGTTGATTTCTATAATAACGGAATATACATCCGCATTAACTGTGTCGCACATGTTGATAACATACTCTTGATGGAGGTTGACTCTATAATTAAAATGACCCCGGACAGTCGTTAATTGCGTCTTATGTGGTGCTGTACCTGTTCACAGGAGATGACTCATGGTTTCCAAGGGCCGGGAATATGGGCACACCGGGGAACATATCCGACATTTGTGCAACAGTTTCTTGGAGAACTTTCAAATTTTCTTCTTTGGTTTGGTTCCATACATCGTGAGGCGGTAGATCTCCAGTCCATAAAATGTAGTCGATATCCTGGAACACAACACGAAGTGAATCAGTAGGATTCATTTGTTATGAATCATGAAAGTGTTAAAAGGTCAAAAACCTGATTTTCACCCTAATCCGGTCGTTTAAAAACTTGTTATTTAATCAAAACTGTAGGACAATTTTGTCGACAGACAAAGGAGTCGAAGGGGTCATTATTTTTCGGTAAGCAGATAGGTACATAATATGTAGGTATACAGATCCTAAATATGAACTAAGGTTCATGCATGATACATACAGTGTGAGTGTCAGCTATGTGTTTCAACATGTGGTCGATGGTTCGTTTTGGTGTGTCACACTTGCGGTAGTCTCCCCAGCGACCGGCACCTCCGCCTGGAGTCAGTGCTGGACCGCTTGATGCACGACAGCATAGGGGCTCGTTGCACTCGGCATTAGCACCTGGAATTTAAAAGAACAAAGTTGATTAACAACCTTAAGAAACAAGAAAAGGTTAATATTGAACAATTCAATGGACTGAAAACGGTTTACTGTTTTGTTAAGATTCTGAGTTTTCGATAGATACATAAGACCAATTCTAATAAAATCTTACCTTCAGCGTAATACGGATCAAAATGAGTATCAGAAATCTGCAGAACTTTGAAAGTCGGAGCTTTTTCGACAGGAGCTTCTAGTGATCGTATCGCAGGTTTCGGCACAGGTGGAAATGCTACTTCCCACTCGTGGTACGGATTATAAACGTCGCCACACGCATCTCCAATAACAAAGCTGCAAATCTCGTCTGGTCCTATCGTAATACGCTTTAATACGTAAACTACTTCACTCTGAAACGAGATAAACGTGAGATCAATAACAGTACTATAGTGAAGAGCAGGTCATCTTATTGATAGACTTCACGCGTGTATGCTCACTTACCCCGAACAATCTCGTGATGCCTTCGCACACGCGAGCTGATTGAATCTTTAGTGAAACACAGAATTGATAGATCATCTTGTTAATCTCATCTTTGCTTTTACCGAGTCTTATGTAATGCTGTAGTAATCCCGCGCCTGCTTTGCACGCTGTGCATGACACCTTAGACATAACGGAGTGCTCTACTTCGTAATAAACTTGTTTTAGATTGAGAAGTTTAAGAGCCTTTTCCACAAAAACGGGAAGGTTGCTGCTCTTATCGCTGTCCCAGAGGAGACGAGAATAATTTCTTTTTAACGCTGTCATGTGGGCTAAAAGTTCAGTCTCATTAGCAGATGGCGGTAAAGTGTGATTATAATTAGAAGGAAGGAAGAATGGTTCCTCGTTGCGTGGTGTCAGTGTCCAATTCCAGTCATCGTTAGGTGGCATCCATTTTATAACTGGTCGATAATTTCTTCCTTGCTGTTGTAAAAATATTGGGCTACCTGCAATTAGAAATGTTGTTTCAGTAATTGTGACCTACTTAAGTTATGTTGCCTGCAGCGTAAGGTTAAAATCGTACCTGAAGTCATCATCAAACAGGAAAGAGTCGCGATCCATTGTAAGAGCCATCGTATCCTTATAATCATAACTGAGGAACGTGGAAGAAGAGAAGTATCTGTAACAATGAAAACGTTACGTCAATTGAAAATACATAATACACAATTACACAGTACAGCCTGTTCATGATGGTGAAATAAGGACAATATTTACGTCTGTTTTTCGGTAAACGTTTCAATTAAAGTATTTTTTTCATTGTAGTTTTAGTTTTATGTCTACGATAAAAATATATCTTGTCGGTCGGCCTCGATGAGGTTTAGCTGGTAATCGATAGGCCAATTTCGTTTGATTTTCTTTGAAACCAACGCATTTTGTAGTTGCAGATAAAACACCATACTTATGCCTATATTATGGCTTTAAACATTTGTAAGAAGATTAGTTAGAAAATACTTAATAGGTATGTATGGAATTTAAATTGTTACGGAATAACTTGATTATAAATATTTCAATGGGCGACATTTGAAGTCTCGTAGTTTTAATATGACGTTATATAATAATTACGAACGATCTGGATCACGCCTCAGTTTTCCATTTATGTAACTAAGTACCCATAATCACGTATTATTATGATACACAGCATAAATAAATATTGTGCAACAGTACAAGCTCTGGCGCCAGTTCATTATATTTGCATAGTAGGTCTGTAAGTAGGAACATTGAATTAATATACTTAAGATTTATAGACATACACTACTTTCATTGCAACAACGCGTATTAACTTTAAAAGTAGGTACTTATTGAGCACTATAATCATAATCATAAACAATAATACCTAGAGTAATTAAAATATCTATTAAAATGTCGAGATTATAATGTTAAACATGCCATAAAATTACACTATTTTTTATGAACGTGGTCATTGATACATTACGAACTTAAACGAGAAATCGATTTGGTGTGATTCAATTTACTCTATTTTAAACTCAAATCATGAAGTATCATGGTTTAGTTTGCTACGATAGACATTGAAGTAAGACAGAGTTTGTGATTGAATTAAATGTAATAGTTTCAGTTTTTGATTCAAATTTTAACCCACATACAACCACATAGATAGTTATTTCGGTATTTCAAATATGTAAAATATGCTTTAAAATAACACAGAGGTTGCAATTAAACTGAATGCAATATTGTTTCAGTCTGCATTGCACACGTGCGTGGACCCACATGCAGGCACATAAATATTTAAGCGACTATGTAACAGATAATAAAATGTTTACATAAAAAAATAAAGTCATTGTTCTGTCTGAACAGTATCTCAAAGTGCTAAGGTTAAGCTAGGTATAGATAATGACAAAGCGAACAGCTCACATACATATAACGTGAAAGTCATAAAAGCGCTCTCTCTTTCTCAGTATACACGATATCCTCTGTATCTACTTCTCCATAAAGGTCCGTTATTCTAAAAATTTAGTGGTAAATTACTTGTAAATAACTTAATTAAAGTTTCTATAGAAAACTTTCCAATCAAAATCTTTCCAAAGTCATTGAAATAAAAGAAAATTTCGTAAAGGGTTTAATTACTGTCATACATTTTTGAAGAAACGAATAAAACGTCACCTACGTTTCATAGGAAATTGTTAATCATTAGGTATGTTTTAAATCATACTATTACATACTTATTCGTGGTTGCTATAATATGTTTCAAATTACAAGAAGCGAAATATTTTTTCCAAATGTCCTTTGTACGTTGTAACTTGCATGTGCAGTTGTCACAATCACGAATTTCACATTGCTGGTATGACACTGTTTCACAGTGACCTGTTATACCCGCGTAGCTTTTTATAACCATTTCGAGAAAAAAGTTTCACTTTTAAAATTTCGCAAAAACTGTTGCTAACTTTTACATTTCTTTTGGGTATGTATACCTAAATAAATGCAGATTTATTTAAGGCAAACGTTTAAAATTTGCTTTCAAAATTAGTCACTTTGAATAACAAACTATTAAGTAAGTGTTATGTACCTATTACAAAAAAAGTATGTTGTAAGTTGGCACAACTAATGTAAATATTATTTTACTCTAAATAGAATAAATAAATAATCGTTAAAATGAATTTATAGAATATAATGAGGGTCAAAGGCACATGTAATATGGTCGTAATAATTTATTTAAGGATTATCATTTCTATAAATTCTGCCTCAGCAAGCATGACGTGAATGTTTTATGAGTCAGCGGATTTTACAGACGGCAGTCGGCAGTTTGTATACGGACGTTGAGGTCGCCACTTTCTCTGCGCTTCATTGACTTTGTTGGAAAGTGACGGTCGTACGTATCGCACGATGCGTTTGCTCGACTATCATAACTCCTCAGCACAATGCAATTGCTCAATACATTATTGTTATACCAATCAGCTACACACATCTTTACACGGTTACATATTGTTATACCTACTGAGGTCATGAAGCTTTGCAGCTTTTGAATTTTCGATGATACTACGACGGTGTACCTACACGTCTTAGTGATAGGATTTGCCTGTATAAAACTTATCACATGGCACGGTAGTCAAGCAAAACAGTAAAAAGTCTCTGTGGTACTACTTTTTCTTAAAACCATTTTGGGAATGTTTTTAGTATTTTATGCTTCATTGCGTTAACGCAGTTGTTATTCGTAATGCAAACTATGCCACGAGTACTTGCGTATCCTACAAGTTTTATATCATTGCGTCTGCGCTTCATTCATTGTAGGTTAACGTGCTTGAGGTTAACCATCTAAAACACTTTTCACTTGTAAATTCTTTGCATTTCAGTTTAACAAAGCAATGCATTTCACATAGGAACGTTCATTTGTGTGAGCCGGAGATGATCACTATCATGTTTGAGCACGCTACGCCAGCTGCTACCTGCCTTACTAAGCAATTGTTGACATGCAATATTCTATAGCAGATACTTCACTCTTTTATTTGGTTTAGAACCAACTCAATTTTAATAACTAGTTCATATTCTGCAGAACTCAATGTGTCTCTTCTCATTGGCTAGGGTTAAGGACTACCAGTCTCTCAAATATACCTGTATGTGACACACTTACCTAGTTAACATTAACTCCAATATACTCTATTTTGATAATTCTGCAGATTTTTCACCAGGTTTAATATTAATTAGTGCAGATACTAGATAGTATGATTGTTTATGTAAACAAACATCATTATATTTACTTATTTATTCATTAATGGTTTGAGAGATTGTATACAATGAAACTAAACATATTTACTTTCATTTATTAGATAGATATGCATGAAATATAAACATAATTCGTACTTTTTTATCTTACGCTAGCTAATCAAGGTAGGTATTCAAAGTACCGATTTCATAAGTTATAATTCTCATTATTTACAAAAAGACGTTTGAAAGTTAAGTAGGGTTGGAAGTAGGTACCTACTTAATCAAATAACCCACATTAGTTATGGCTTGTAGCCACATTAGTTAAAGTTCAAATCATTTTGCCGTAGACTTAATGAGTGGGTACTTGTACTTTATATATCCTCGATCTCGATTTTATGATCAAGTAACATTGACCGCGGCCAGTCAGTGTTACGAGAGTTCCATATAGATCCAGTGATGTCTGTAGATATTTCAGGGTAAACAAATAAAGTTCACAGGCAATCGCTGGATGCAAGACGCTTCCAAGCGGCCCATCTGGAACTCAATTGATGAGGCCCTAAGGCCCTAAGGCCGTTCAGCAGTAAACATCTTGTGACTGATATGATGATTTAATGTTACTGTGTTTACAGGTTACGGAATAAATGTTCTTTTACAAACAAAACACACGAAATTATCCATTATGTTTTCGGCAAAGGTACTCACGTAACTGTTTGACGAGGAACTCCACTAGTTTCAAGCCATGCTAGAGCCATTCAAAAGGACTTTTAGTTACTGCTCATGAATATGTCTTAGTATGTCATGACTTCATGAGTCATGTCATGAGTCATGACAATCAAATGTTTTGGCAAAAAATGAATATCTGGTTATATTATTAAATATTAATTAAAATTTAATCGTAACTGTATAATAAAAATATGCACTTGTGTAAGTTTTCTCTCCACGAATGGCAGTTAAATCAAGGATTATTCATCCAGGCCACTTTCTTTCGAATGCTTTGAGCCGGGTATACCGTACAGTGTCCACTTTCACTGCCCACATTGCGTGATCTCCCTTTATGACTACTTATTATTTGAATATTCGTGAGATTACCTAATAAACAACACCGGGCCTTTGTAATTTTTTCTTTAACATACTAATCAAACACAGAACCCGACCGCATATAGCAAGATGTTAAAAATCAAAATGAAGTTTATATCATCGTAGCTTAAAATATATAATATTCATAATCTAACGATTACATTCAAATATGTAATGTGAATGTATTCAAACTAGATAAACTATTACTATTTACTTTTACTACTTACAGAATTACAGATATAACATGTCATTATCATTTAAGTAATGATATTATGAAAGTTACTTCATGCGTATGTTGACGTAGGTACTTGCTTACAATGTATGTAAATGTAGGAACTAGGAAGAATTTAATTCAATCTGTTGAATCATAACACTTATGAACACAACATTTAAAAGATAACTCGAGTGAAATTATGAAATGAAAAGAAATTTTCTACTTCATTCTAGATTCCAAAACAGGTCTAGTTTACTAGTTTATGCTTGGCTATTAAACCTGTACCTACGTAGTCTTTCTGCAAAAATGGCAGGCGCAGGGAGGGGCACCAGAGTGTCCGTTTCTAGTCTCAATACTACCTCTACACTGTTACTGTCGCGGACGGAACATTGGACTTGCATAACCCATTGCCTTCCGCAGGGTTTTAATTATACCTAATACATGTACGTTACGAAACACTCATTCATTAACCCCCCACGGATGTATTACAATCTCATGTCTAATGCATATCGTATCAATTACTGATCGTCTTCTTTCCTTGTTGGCAGAGTAAGTAGGTGGGATAATTGTTACACCACTACGCGCCACTTCGTAAAGCATTGTTGACCAAGACCGCATGTACCAATCGTAAACAGTGAACTATAAGGTTTTTAATAGATTAATAGTTTCGCTTGACCGTACATTTGGAGTAGCTATTCAATTGTTATTGTTAAACACCTGTTGGTGTTTACACCGTGGGATATGATGAAGAACCATTTTGATGTAAAGTTGGTGAAAATGCTAAATGAAAAAAGACCTAATGTTGACTGACGCAGCTTATCACTTTAGTAATTGACGAGTAGTCGAGAACTAAATGTATAAATACTATCATTATGGCATTATCCATGCTAAAATTAAATGTAAATTCACTTAAAACCAAAAGTTTTGCAATATGATGGGCAAACAAACTTGCAACTTCTTATGTAAGAGAAGATCCAAGGACGCAGATTTCAAGAAATTATGTTTTTGTCATAAACAAGTCATTGGTTAAGAAAACTGCCAAGCTTTAGAGTATACGACAGACGGCAGAATAACGACTGTTTTCTCCTGTAACCTCTTTCTGCCAAAACCCTGTGATGGACATGAAATGTCGAGGTTTTACTTGATCTAGGTCATATTTTGCTTGTTTTAACAAGTTTTTATGTGTTGTCAAACTAAACAGGTTTTTTTGTGTTTTTGGCTATTTTATAAACATCCGAGGTTATTTACCTATCCTAATGAAATGTTATTTCTAATCAGAATTCCAAAAACTTTTTGGCTTATTTCAATGTCATCTTGTAATGTATCAGGTACTTATTAAGGTAGTCAAATATAATCAACTTGTTCAAGCACCTTTTAACCGTTTTATTTCGCCCCCAATTATTAGGAAAAAGTGGGTTTCACGTTTAATATATGTAGGGCACCTCTCTACGTACCATTTTAGGGCCTAATGCTACGTGTTTTTTTCCTTCAAATGGTGCAAGAAGAAGAAAGTAAAACATATGCATATGTATAGCTGCAGCAGTCGCTATTTATACACACATTTCCACTAATTGTATTTAGAGGGCATTCTGCATTACCAATCTTTACTCAATCAACGAGGCCGAGCCAACGAGGTCGCAAGGAGACTTGTTTCAAATATTTAGGTACATATCAACCTACTAAATAAATGCGTCGCCTAAGTACCTACTATGTACTTATTAGGTAATCTATTGCGTTTGACATCTATTCGCCTGAATCGCCTGCAATTATTAAGGCACAATAAACTTCGTATTTTCAATATGCGATACAAACTCTATTGCCAGATTGCTTGTACTTGGTATCAAATACTTATTTCTAATAATAAACAAGTACCTACGAGCAAAGATGTCAGGCTCACCAAACAAGATTACTTATTTTTTCAGGAATAAAAATATGCCATGGAATAGTTTTAATAACGGGAAAATTAAATCAATTTTCAGTTCATGTAAGAATTACGTCTGACGGCAAATATAACCGGATGTTTCAATAACAATTTCTAACATTTCAAATTAAATAATTATCAACAATAATGCATCAAAATCGTATCTAATTTGTTCCTGAGGAAATAAGTAATGTCCGGCAAGGTTGGGCTCTCCCTATACGGGTGCATTATGCAACAGCATTCTATTCCGGATCATAAAATTAAATTATATAAAACACAATGGAGCCATGCCTTATGATATTACTTGAACGTAGCGACTTCTTTACACAGCTTGGTTTACGTGTTCGGGACTAGTGCCAAGCTTTCTCGATAAGCTTTCTCTAAATTGCTCCCTCGCATCTTGTGGTTTACGTCTACTGTAATGATATTTTTTTATGAATCATAATTTTATTTACTCTTGACTGTGTGACTTTAACTTATCTCTGCATGTGTTTATCGTAGTCAAAACTTTCATTTTATTATAATTATTTTGGAAATATTATTACTACAACGCCTATGGATTGGTATGGATATAATACATTTGCGAAAACCGTCAAATACATCATCACTTTCGCCGAACACTATCGCGAATTCATGCATTTAAAAATGATGCAAATGCGTGGCTGTGTCACGAGCCACGACCGTCACCACTTCACCAGCCGTCATCGATGCAATAGCTCCTTTCTTGTTTCGTCAAATAAGTCAGTGCTGCACTAACGTTACTGAATACTAACCTCTATTACTTTAAATGAGAACTAATTAATTTGCATTTTATACAAAGTCAATTAACATTAGTAGGATGTAATGTCGTCAAATATTTTCAATGAGTAAATAGCTGTCTATTTATTTACGTCGGTTGTAATATATCAAATGGAAATTCTAGATTTTCATAATTTAATTTACCTATTACCCAATCGTACGTTACCTATTCTGAATTGTATTATGAAATACACGAGCCGATAAAATCTCAAACATTGTTGTCGTACGAACAATTGCACATTTTACTTTCTGGAGAGCGTTCACACGCGGTCCCGGCTGGCATCCAGAATCCCTTTGTAAAAACTTTCGTTTGGTTCATCGAACTTACTTTCACCTATTGTAAGCACATGCTCTCATCGGAATGCACTTCAATTATATTTGTTAGCACGTCCCACGTATTAGATATAATACCTATTGTAAGTTATGTATTAGATATTAGTGCTTCTCGCTGGAAATGGAAATTAGCTTTCATTTCAAGACCGTCCAATCATTTTACATGTCTATAAAATCTACGATCACACATGTATGTGGGAATTAATGCAGTAATAGATGTTTATGTAAAGAGCGACAGATCCAGACATTTAACGATGAAGTAAAACAAATGGTCGAAACTGCTTTCATTGGCAAAATTCTCTTAATTCTTGGCACGCATCTCTTCGTTGAAATGATGACTTTACTTTCATTCTTAAATTCATTAACGTGAAACGGTAGTTAAGATACAACGTAATAAAGACCATGTAAAATGTAAATTAAGTGGAGTTGAGCGTCTACTGGTCGAGGTTGAGGGCGCGACGTGGTTATTGCTCAGATTTTTCTCATTTGCCATTCAGTGTCCGTGTCGCGCTGCCCAAGCTATCTATAGTGAAGTATAAATAGTGTTAGTAGCCGGCCTGGACGCCGGAAAACGTGTACGCATGTCTAAACAATCTGATTAATCCTAATATCTTGGTGTGTCTTATGAAAAAAGCTTGTAAGAAGGACATAAAACTGTTTATAATTTGAATTTTGGCTTGCAGGTGAGTACTGAGTACAAATTACCTCTTTTCCAAAAAATGCCAAAACATGACAGCAAAATACATGTATACAATAATAAATATAACCTATATCTACTTTGTTTTTAAAGATTAAAGATGAAATAGCTAGAAAATTACAAACACATCATAAATTGCACATTTAAGTATCCTTATTATTTACACTATTAAAAGCAAAGAAAACACATACATACCTTCAATTATTCGCTGTCAGATAAGTAAATTTATTAATTAAGTATTTGCTTTTAAATAATTATGCTAAACACTATTCTCCCGTATCCAGTGCAGTATAAACGTTACTTAATATTTTTATTTATTTTTTGTCAAAAATTGTGTACATTTGTAACCGTTCATATCGACAAAATAACAAAACCTGACGTTATTAAACGATTGAGTTAATAAAGCACTTGTGAAAATCAGACGACAATTGACTCCACTGCCAGTCGTATGACGATTCCGATAAAAAGACTGACCTCTTGTGTCGATTAGACCCGACAAGCCATGTGATTACGCGGGCGCTGTCTTACGCTACAAATAGACAGATAAGGTCTATTTGTCGTATCAAAACAATTATTGTTTTCGAGCTATCGACCTTCTTAAGTAAGACAAATTCGGTGATAAGATTTTCTTGACCCCAATAAGTAAGTTTACTTTGAATTTGTATATTTTATTATTTTTATTGAACAAAATTTGACATTTTTATTGAGATAAAAAAGATAGACTGCCTCGTTGGCCGAGTGGTCGCAATTGCGACTGCCGAGCAAGGGGTCTCGGGTTCGATTCCCGGGTCGGGCAAAGTATTACTGGGTTTTTAAAAAATTCTCAGTAGTAGCACGGAGTCTGGAACTGTGCCCGGTATATGGCAATAGGCTCACCCCCTATTACATGGGACTCATAACATAAATAGTGAAAAGTGGGTGTTACATTGTACAGTGGTATAATGTGCACCTCTGCCTACCCCTTTGAGGATAAAAGGCGTGATGTTATGTTATGTTATAAAAAAGATAAAAAGGGTTATTGGAAATTAACCATGGATAGGTAACTAGGTTATTGTAGTTTTGCTTGTTTGTAACTTTATAGTACCTAAATACTTTACCCCAGGGCGGGGGGCAGTGTCTAATTTATAGGTGCCTACCTACATGGTAGGGAGAAATGTTCTTTCACCTCAAAAGCTAAGCGCCTTGTGAAGATTTCATCATTTTGTCATCAGAAAAGTGTCAGTTGTTTGCGTGTGGTATATATAACGTATATATGTTATTTATAATTAACTTATTTATAATCAAATCAGTTATCATTCTGATGAATCACAGTGCAATGAAAATTGAATATTAATTTAGTAGGTACTTAGCTTATTTAATGACCATTTATCAAAAGTTCATTGGCATTGTCCGTTGCGGTTGTAACATTTAAGTTTCATACAAGTTTGAGTACCTAATGAATGTTTCAAAAATAAAAAATATTTTCGCCGAAAATTTATAAAATCGGAACCGTTATTTAAATCCTTAGGAACCGATTACGTACATAAGTTCTTTATAACGATAAAAATAGGAATCTAACTACTAAAACAAGTACAGTTGACGTAGTCTGTATGATATCTGGGTCAAATAATATACCGTAACTCTTTGATCTAATATTTCATGGCCCACTAAAACGATTTACTCATTTGTGCGACATTTATTTGGGGAGTGACGACCCATGTACTTCGATACGAATTTTTTAAGAAAATTGATGATGTTGTTTAATAAAAAGTCGTGAAGGAAACCTTAGGAAGGTTGGACGTGTCCCAGGTGACCCACAGACACAAGACGGTCGCAGTAGGCGTTGGAAACCAGGCTAGTGTTACACGTCGCCTGATGCTATGCTAGTCGCACGATGCTCACGTGTTTTGCGTACGATATATGTTTTAAATTACCATAAGTTTCATCGGTTAGCACAATTTTAATTGTACTCTTGTAATTTGCCACAAGATTCGATATCAAACAGAAACTTATTAATAAATAGTTACTCTATTATTAACATTCGTATATCATCCACCTACACGAGTACACGTAAATAAATGGACATGATGTTTTAGACGGCTATTACAATGGAAATGTATTGTACCACTTAGCATAGGTATTGTTTAAGTTAATAGTCAAAGTAGTCAAGCGTTAAAATTATATTATAAAATTCGTCATCTTTGTAGCTAAGTACCTACCTGTGTTTATACATAAAATGCTTACACGTTTAATTTTAAAGACCTCATATAATTTTATCAAATATTTAACTCCATTTTTTGTTTGTAGTTGGAGCAAAACAATGGAATGTGTTGCATTTTGTTGCCTTTTTGCTACAAAGTTTTTATAGTTAATATTACTCATGATAACTACAAAATGTAGGTACCCAATATACAACTTAACTAATAAACTAAGTATGGTCACTCGCTTTGTTTTCACGAAATATAAAGAATGAGTGCAATTAATGCACACATCTACCTAAAATGATGTTAATCCACATAGACATTTGACAATTTCATAAATGAATTCATGAAATCAATCATCAATTCCATTAAACCATGGACATTGAAATTGACATCCATTTTAAAAAAGAAAATAAACGGCTTAAGTGCTTGATTATCTGGCTATCTACCTCTACAAAGAAGTTCTCCTACTTTAATTAATATAAATGAGGTACTTAACTATAAAAATATTACAATAGCGTGGATTTGTTTTCAATCTAATAGTAGGTATAAATTATTGCTTAAATTCAATTTGCTAACTATTTTATCAAGGTACTTTACTAATTTCGGTCATAGCTCTGTTCAGATACCTACGTATTATGATACGTAGCGCGTAGGTAGGTAGGTACACATATCCATGCTATGTAGTTTAATATGCTAGTGTCTGTTAAGTAGTTATGGCATTATAAAAATAAGTATAACGCACATGCACCTCTGACTATAATTTAGAGTATTAAAAAGCATAACTTTTGTTAAATGAGAAGCCTTAGTACGAGTTTATTTTACGTTTAAAGAAATTGAAACGAGACCGCGTTCGGCGCTCTGATTGGTTGGTACATTGGCGCCGGCCAATCAGAGTGCCGAACGCGTACTCGTTTCGATTACTTTAAACGAAAACAAACTCGTACTAAGCCCTCAGTTCGGTTATCTATCACAAATTGATATCTCGACATTCCGCTCGAGGTAGGTACCATGTACAAAATAATGTTACATGTATATTGGTGCAATGTTTACAGTAATCTCCTGTACCGTATTGTGTTCATGATTACGATGGAAGCTACTAGTAGTTCTTGTTTTGCTTCTCTTACAATCTATGTTTATTAACGAAATGTTGCTAGCATGCCAGAGAGCCATGAACTTCTAACCCTGAGTATTAGATAATCACTCGATACTACGGTGCGTAAGTAAGTACTTCATATAAATCAATAAACGATAAAGCCGTGATTCTTACGTAAATAATATTGAATGGAAATTGCGGATATAATTTATTAGACAGTAAAATTTATAAACATAGCTACAACATAATTGGAAATTAGTAAACGCGTAAAATTTTTCATTAGTATCGAAGTAGTAAATGATTGTAGGTTTTATTGTGCCTACTTAGGTATTATTAAACTATAATTTAATTATTATGATTACACAGCTTAATAATTAACATTGTAGAGAAGTTGTTTCTGACTTAGTTATTACGATGGCGACACATCGAGTTTCTTACAGCCAATAAGCTGGTTAAGTTGACATTTGTTTTTAGTTTCTCAACCTTGTGATTAGGAATATGGTATGAACTGTGTACAAAAGTTCCCAAAATAAAAGAAATATATGGTATTCATTTTAGTTCGTAGAGGTTTTTTAATGCTCTCTACTCTCATTTACTTAATGTACAATAGTTTTATGGTACTACTTACATAAAATGCTGCTAAAGTGGAACACCCTCAAAAAACCACGCTTTGAATTTGTCCAATTATTAAAATGAACACAATAGCAAAACTTAAGAACGAGCAAGAAATCAGATGATCTGTTTGACTCTACAGCGGTTATGCAGTCGTTACGACAGAGATTATAAAGTTCAGTAGGTGACAACATGCGAAATCTTTCTTGAATATTCACTTGTCTCAACTTTAAGTTGATCCTACAAAACATTCGTCATCATTTTAGTTGTTTGGGGATTTGGGCAAAGTGGTATTATTTATTTTGACTCATTTAAATTCCTTGTAAGCAGAAGTTTACTTAGGAAGTATTTGCGTGAAATCATTTAATGAATAGGTATAAACCTATAAACACAACTGTTATTCCCCGTAGCAAACCTAGTGTTCAACACTTCGAAATTTTATGTTAAACGAGTAATTAGAATTTTAGGAAACAGTAAATCTAATAATTATCCGTTCCGTAGACCATACCAATCTAGAAAAAAGTTCATCAATGGAAATGAAATAAGACGTTCCACATTTCCTATTTCTAAATATTTTTGCTATAACTACATTTTCATGATTTATTATTTAGATACCTATCATTTCATAAGGAAAATTAGATCAGTTTTCCTCCATATTAACAGGAATTTCGCTACGAATAATAATTGTGTTCGTTTAGTATTTTAAATTACTGTGCCAAGTGTGAAGCAATAGGCTCCTCCTGATTTTTTACAATGTGAGACTTAGGTTTCACAATGTTAGTCTGAGTTACTGACACATATTTTGACCTATTTTATATATAAAATGGGTCAATACAGGTATCTGTTAAACTAACAACAACTTTAACATTTTGAAAAAGACCTGTCCTGTTTACAGTAGAGAAGTTCTTGAAAAGATAATAGTAACAGTGAAAATTAACGCTACGTCTCTACAAGCGCGTTTGTTTGGGAAAATAATTGCATGTCGTGTGAAGTTAGACAAGTTAGAATAAAAATGATGGATCAACAATCACACAGGACAATGGAAGCAGAGTAATAACGATCGTTACAACAATCGTTCTTATATTCAGACTCTAACTAAACAATATCTAGATTCCTAGACCATTAATCCATTAAACAATAAGAATAGTAGGTACCTCCACAGTAATGGCTTGTTTTTATGTGACATTAAGCCCTGCGACGGAAGCACCTACAGCAATTAGTTAAACACGCAACTAGGGAATTTATTCTTTCACAGAACATCCGACGGTGTACGATTGTGAAAATAATAATTATAGGTTGTATGTACCTACACCTACAAAGTTGTTGTAGAGGTAGATTAGATATTGTTTTATAAATCACTTCGTACTACTTACTTTGCATCGAAGCTTTGTTTGATAACGTTCTTTGTTTCTTATCAAGGACTCGCATGCATGCTGCGGTAGACTTCTTTGTTTGTATTTTACAGTGGTATTTATTAGCCCTTTATTTATATTTACATTGTTGCTTACAATTTATGCATCAATGATCATTAATGCTGTTTGTATCCCCTCCCCTGCAAAGATTAACACTATTATTTTGCCACATTACGTTAGCTATGCTATGAATTACAAATGGCCATCAGTATTCAATGGAACTAGCTACTAAGAACTAGCTACTAAGAAACTTCTAACTAAGAAAATTGAAAATCACACCTCAGGGAGTTCGGGAGACACACACACACACTGAGACAAATGAGGCAGTTAGATATTTGATGACAAATAAGTATAAGGTTGCTACAGTAATAAAATTAACACGTTGTTTCCGGCTGCTAAATCTTGAGCCGATTAGATACTAGGCCGTAACACAATAACACAATTTTACGATACCATCACTGACGAATACAAGTGTTTCATTGAGGCATGACCCAACGCCCAACGGGCGATTGAGCTTGCTGACCATGTACTTATTATGCAAGAGGTAAATAGTGGTTTTGTGACATCTCTTTTTAACCGACATCAGCCGCATTGTTTCCCGATTGTTTGCTATGATTTTTATAAATATTTTCCTAGAAGAAACTTTTTCTGAATCACCGTCCAGCCGTTCACGCTTAAGGACGAGGGTGAAAAGACCAAGAAAAATCAGGGAAAATTACTTTATGTGCAAAAGTCCCTTCTAATGGATAGAATTTTACCTTATTGGTTAATTTAATGGTAAGTAGATTCTAAAAATAAATCAGGCTTAAGCCGCTTTTCTATTTATATTTATAACACAGACGTATGCGATTCATTCAGAGGGCTTCTTACGCAGGTTGAAAACCTGTGTCTACTTTTCTAATAACGGCAGTTACAGAACGTTTGTCGTTCTATGCATAGCTAGGATTCTATAGTCGAATCAATAACCGTTATTTATAATTAACTAGCGACCCGCCCCGGCTTCGCACGGGTGCAATATGCATTTATTATACATACAAACCTTCCTTAAGAATCACTCTATCTATTAAAAAAAACCGCGTCAAAATCCGTTGCGTAGTTTTAAAGATCTAAGCATACATACGGACATACAGCGAAAGCGACTTTGTTTTATACTATGTATTGATTTTGCCATATAGGTACCTAAATAGGTTAATTAGGTAGATCCTCTATTAATTACCTACTATTATCGTTATTTCCTCACTAGCTCTTTTCGATTTTATTGTTCGAAGTAAAATTAACCATAGATATTGAAGAGTTGTTTTTTTTTCAAAGAAAGTATCTACATATGTATGAATATAGGAGTCATATCCGGCACAGTGAATGTTTAAGTTTCGATATCAGTCAGTTGAGTCAGTGTTTACCTACACTACTGAATAACAATAAAAATAACACATATTGAAATTGATACGGCTATTTATATTCTACAGGGGGACAAGCAAAACGTTCCATATCACTTATTAATTCTGAACACACTGAGAATCGCCGTTAACCTCCTTTGGCTGGCCAGAAAGAAAGTCAGTTGCAATCACAGTTTGATTTCGATAGCATGATTCGCCAAAATGTTAAATGACGTTGTTTCAAACAGGTATATTAAAACTAATTATTTTTATATTTTATGCAACACTAATAACTATTTAGACAAATCTGTAAAGCAAGTAACTATGTAAAAAAAATATTCCGAACCTCAGAATTCTGAAAAAATATTACTTTCGAACAGGTTGCAAAATTTTATTTTTATATATAATTGTTATCTGAACACGTAAAAATATACCAAGTCAGAAGACTCATTACCATCCAAGTAAAAAAAAATTGTTTCTGTCTTTCATTCATCTTACTGACTTTTACGCTTGCATAAGACTGATGTAAAGAGACTGTTTACTCGAGAAAGTCACACTGTAAGCGATCATAAACAGTGCTACATAACTGGATTCACCACAGCATCAACATTTGCAAAGTTTAGATACAATTGAGTGCAAATAATGTAGGCACGGTACTAAAAGACGATTTTCTGCACGCAACTACAACTAAAAAGACGTTTATATAGGACGTTTATATTTTTTTATACTTGACACAAGTACCTAAATTGTTCTTAGTTCCGCTCTCTCCAAAAACAAATATCAGTTCCTTCCGGTATATTTAGGTACACAAAGCACCGCTAATTAGTTGCAGCGCTACACATCGACACAACTGTCATTTACACAGTGTACATGTGTGCGTAATTTCATATAACTGTATATAAAAATATTCGTCCACCACGTTCACATTGGTATTTTCATTCTTGTGTCGGTATACGTATTTTTATAATTTAATGCATAGGTAAGGTTAAAACTATTTACAATCATTGATATGACCCGACATTTTCACTGTCATTATTGTAGTGCTCGTGGTCGATTGGTTAATGAGCACGCTTTTATCGTCTTTCAAGGATCAATGATGTGGGTTCTATTCCAGCTAAAAGTTAATTTTATTTTACCTTGTTATTTTTCTTATTTTTTTTTTTTGTTTTTTGTCATAAAATATAAATATCAGGCTATAAAAGAAGCAAATGAGTTGGTAAATAAAACAATACTATTTTTTATTACAATTAATTTATTTATTATACAAATATGTTGTTTTATATTCAATATTTATATCTAATAATTAATTATATACCACATGTTAAGTTTAAAGTTCTTTAAATCATAATTAATAGATATGACAATAAACCTCATAGTCGAATCGGGAAATATCATGCGGTACAGCGGTAATACGATGGCAGCAACATTTTTTATTAAGTAGGTAATAAACAAATATACAACATTCTTGTTTTGTAATTTAATAATATAATGTATTATTAAATTACAGTTTTACAGTAATAAACAAGTAAAACATGTAAAAAATTACACTGTCAACATAATATTTCTTGAAATGGGCGACTTTTTGTCGTTTGAACTTCCATTAATTATCTATTTTACGACGGTTGTTATAAGGTTCAATATTCAGTGGGCTGTATGATAGTAAAAAGAATGTGACGAATGCTATGGAACGATTTTAACTTTCATGACCTTTAGAATCAGGGAAACTTTAAATTAATTGAAGATGGGCGTAAATATAATATGTCAATCAAGTTCGAAAGCAGTTAAATAAATTTGTTAATGAAAAATTAAAGTGAAGTGAATAAACATGTTGAATAGAAAGAAATTATGACAATTTCTAACCACAAAACAATAACATCACTTCACCGTATGTTCTAGACAGCATTTTAATATTCTTAAAAAAATTAAACATTATTTTATGTTAATTTTAATAAAGGCAGAGTTTGACAGGCTCAATAATTGATTCCGAAATCAATACAATCACTGATCCTACAAGGCAGAAGGTTGCAATTCGTATACCTTTCTTCACAATATTTTACGCCCATCCTTATCCGACTTGAAAGTCTTTTCGTCGCTCAATATGATTACACTGTTAGCCCAATCAAAATTAATAAAGTCCTTAGCAAATTCTTAGCGCTTTTGCTGGTGAACCACACATAACAATATTTTCTTCTCTGGCTTCCTGCACCTTAAACCAGAATGCAGGTGTCTCCGTACAGTTTGTATTAAAACATTCAGTGCTGTCGCTGTAGTGCGGGTTGGCAGGAACGGATCAGCCATGTGCCTGGCTACGATGTCGTAGTGCCGAGCCGATGAATTTGCCTTTGGTTTAGGCCCACGTCGACGATGTTTAACGTCACCGGTCTCCGCATATCTGTGCACCCATAACTGCATGGATCTCCTCTGTTGATACCAAACAAATAAGTATTTAAAATACCAGGAAATACTTTACAGGAATTAAAGTTACTTAAAAATAATAATAAATATAAGTAAACACAATGTTAGAATAATAATTTATAATTAAGTAGTGGCGTAAGGAATAAAAATCCCTAACCAGATATGTTTTAAAGAAACACTCCTAACAAAAACAAGTCAAGTTACAATACAATTAATAATAAATTATTAATATATCTTTATAATATTGAACTTCATAATAAGTTGCAATAATTATTTTATTCTAGTGCAAAAATTGATAGGTGTGTCGAGTTACAAAATGAAATAAATATTATTTAGAATATCAACGTAGTATCTTATTTACTCACCGATATCATTAAACGCCTTGCTATTTCAGTTATTGTTAGTTATGTTTTGCTCATGCAAAACAATGGTTTCAGCCTTTTTAAATGTTGATAGGTGTTGGAACATCTTGTAAAAATAAAAATAACTTTGCACACGAATATAAGTAGTGTAGCAATAAACTATGAAATCCTCATAAATTGACAACTAAGAACGCAATTATTTTGTAAGTCGGGTGATTTGAAAAACATGTTTTAAATAGTCGGTAGTTACTTCATAAGCGTGTAAAATAAAATGACTCGAGATTTCTATGGTCGCCACAAACATTGCAAATATACTCAGGTATCGAACCATTAAGAAATCACAGTTAATTACTTTTTTACTGTTTTTATCTTATTTAAGTTGGTTGAAATGCATGAAGCAAATGAGATTATTCTAAATAATAAATAACTAGAACTAAAATATAAATAAAAGATATTATAGGTATAAATAAATCTAAAGTATTTACTATTAAAATTAACATAAGATTTAGAACAATAGGAAAGGAAAAAAAAGAAAAGATTTAATTGTTTCTAATTTCAAATTATTTGATAAATTAATTCTAAAACAACATGTGAATGTTGGAATCGATCCGGCGGCACTTTACTTGACAATTGGAGGCGATAACCATTGCGCCAAGCGCGCTGTAGATGAGATCATCGAAATATTTTATATCATTCAGTAACATAAAATTACAATGAGAAAGCACTATATTTATATGGGTATTGTATAGCTCGATCGTTCATTATTTTGATTTCGATTTATTCAAAGTTTGTTATGAGTAATTTTATCTTTACCCTCGTTTTTATTTAAACTTTACTAAATTATTGCGTATACCGACACAAAAATTTTTTAAATACCAAGATGTGTGTGATAGACGAATGTTTCTATACATATCTATTGATATGAAATTACCCACACATGTATATTGTGTAAATGATAGTTGTGTCGATGTGTAGCGCCGCTAACTAATTAGCGGTGCTTTGTGTACAATGTCTAGTATTAGATCCAATGTAGATAATATGTTATATTTATTACCTATTTCACTTAAAATACTCCTTTTCTAATGTCCATTGTCCTTATCCTAAATAAAACCACGAGTGACAACTACATAATTGTTTGATATATTACAACTTTACAACAGTTAGTAACCTATATTTTATGTTTATTTCGTATGTGTGTTTGTGCCTTTATTTACATATGACCATATAAACATATGTTTGCTTGCATTGGTAACGTACACGAGGAAAAATAACTAATTAAATACTAGTTAAGTACCTACAATAACAAAACTACACAGTTTATCGAACTTTATCGAAGAAGCTAATACTAAACAATATGCAAGTACCTACCTATAAGGCAATTGTTGACATGTGTGTTTGTAAATAAAAATAAGCTTGTACCTACCCATGGAAAAAACTACGTCAGAGAGAACATTTAAGCAATTTATAAAAAATATTTATGCGGTATAAGTGGGTACTAAGTAAATCAGAGCAGTAGCAAAAATCGTAACCAATAAGCGAACAAAATAACAGTCCGCGTCTTCGTAACTCGATGTCGTTTTGGTGGGAAGTAGCACATCTGACTTTCTGACCTACACACGGTATTGTGGTGTTTTTAAATTACTGAACAATTTAGAGCATCTAATATTTATTCAATAGATATTCCACCTTGTTTGAAAGTAAACACATTGTTCATACTTTTTATAACTGTGTGAAAGTTGCTGTAAACTTGGTAAATAAATTGGCAAAGAAGTGTTTTGTATCAAACTCACCGTAACTGAAAGAGAAGTGGTCAGTCCCTCACATGAAGTCTGTCCAAAGGCGAAGCAAATACGTGCTGATCAGTGAGCGAACAACATTTCACTCGTTTTCGTGTTGAACAAATAAAAACGTCACATTCACATACTAATTAATTTTCGAGAGAAACTGCGCGACGTACGGTATAACGCGCATACGGATAGCTGTGTGACAGAGCACTGAGTTGCTTGTCGGAGCCGCAACACGTCCGAGCGAACGAGGCGAGGAGGTGGGCGAGTGACCACAACCGCACGCGGCGCGCGCAGTGAGAGTTGTGCCTTCCTCCAGTTGCGTGTCGCAGGCACCACGACGAGCGTCGAAGGCCGCGGCTGCATCCGCGAGATGCTGCACATGCACCCGTGTCTCGCCAGCACCGCGCTACTGGGCCCGCTTCGCGGTCGCGCCACTAGCTACTATTTACGGAACAAGCGCGGTATACAATACTTACTTACAATAAATATTTTAGCAGTCATCCAACATGCGTATAAAACTTTCATACTAATTATTTTGATTTATTCATGCCAGTTTACTGTCTAATCTACCTCTGAAGTACATTAAAAACATTTCTGGGTCACCACTCAGTTTTAGGTAACGAGGTAAATCATCAGTAACTTCTCGTCAGATAATTTTTAAAATGAACCCATATCCAACGTTCACTTTTACATCCTATCAACACTAGGATAAGATCAGTTAGTTCTAAGTTTCTGGTCTTTATAAAACGGTGTCATGCAATACATAGATGCTTTATAAAAACTTATCCTAACTAAGTAGTTCGTTTCGGATTTGGAAAATGGAAATACATACCTAGCTAACGCTACCTATGGTTACCTAAATTATAAAGAATAAATATATTGAATTTCTCCATTACACGACAGTTATGATGAGTAAAAGCCTTCTTATACTACGACGGTACCTTTAATTGAGTCCCAGTGTTTCCACTACCGTTAAATAATTATGTGGAGAACAGATGTTCGTTCAGTTGCACGTAGCACGTGTCACTCTTGAGCGAGCACGGACCTTGGCCGCTGGTATACCATTCGACATCAACCCTATTATTTCATCCCTCTCTACCGGCCATGCAGCTGTATTATTAATCCCTTTCGCACACTGGTACGATGTACGGGGTGCTGGTGTTGGTGTAAGGTTGTTAGACGTTGTCACCGGCAACGGTAGTCCGATACACGGCACGCGGCTGCATAGCGACCTGACGTGTTCAATAACTTCCACTCGACAATGTTTTAAGTTAATAGTTAAATAAATTTAATTGTGTTTTAATTACAACATGAGCTGCATCACTTCAAGTAAGTGTTAGTTTACATTTTATCGTTATAAATACTTTTTTGTTAACAATATACATACGTATCAGCTGAATGGATAGACGAAGAATTGAAGTGGACTGTGAATGATGTTGAAACACTAGTTTGACCTAGAAATTGTTCTTGACCTACGTTTGTCGTTAGATTTGTTAGAAGTACATATTAGGTAGGTTTGAGACAGAGAAAAAAGGTCGATTTGCATCTTATCAATTACTCAACATAGAATCAAGTAACATCTAATCAGAAGATATCAAAATCAAAGAAATTTTTTTCATTAAAATTTATTCTGTACGGGATAATATCGATGCGCAATTGTTTTAAAAAATGCGGAACGATTCAGTATTTAAAAATACCGCTCTATCGTTTAAGTATTTTTCACTGTTCTCAGATGCTTTTGTGTTATTTTATGTGAACTTGTAACTTAGGTAATATTAAAATATGATTAATGATTAAATTAGTGCGTAAATGTCCGCAAATCTACCCGTAAACAATTCAGGCCTTATTTAATAAATATGTAAGAACTAAGGATTTGCGAAGTGTCGGCTATTCAGTGAATTTAATAAAAAATAGGTACTAAATTCTACGCAAATTAGACACGGTTGGAACGGGTAATGTAATAAATGTAGGTACATAACTACATTTCTTCAGTTATGTAACATCAGAGCGTGTACAGATATTTCAAAATGCACAGCAATATCAAGAAAAAAAACATGTCGCATGAACTATTGGAGAAAAGAGTTTGTAGAGCATGTATTTCTGCGATACATGCGATATATACCTCTACATACTACATACACATACATGTACTAATTACAATTAAAAATAATTATTAATAAAACTGTCAAACACCAAGCGGTCACCGGTGACCGCGACCTATTGTTCTTTAATTGTGTCTATAAAACCGGTACTCGACGAGTTAAATTGCAAATTAATCTTAAGAAATGCAATTTTAGTTTAGCAAAGAGTACTACACTACTACAAACTTAATCGACGAAACCATATAAGATGAAACCTGTCTACATAAAATTTCCAAACATTTTTAACAAGACTTAGTAAAAAGTATCATGTTAATGTTAAATACAATGTAATGAATATCATTTACACGCTTAATTGCCTGGTATACTGTTACTTTAGTAGGTACGATCAAATTGTTACGAACCCTATTTAAAACACCCCTTATTTAATGGTTAAGTAAGTCTTCTTCGCAGTTACTGCATTTGCCCTATAGAATATTTAAAATTTTAATTCAAGTGTGGAAGAGCCATGCTTGCTGCACGAATGGGCCGGCTCGACCGGAGTGATACCACGGCCTCACAGAATACTGACGTGAAGCAACGCTAGCGTTGTGTTTTGTCGTGTGAGTGAGATTACAGGAGGCTCAATTACCTACGTATCCCCAATTCCTGAATGATCCTCAAACTCCTAATCCCCAAAAGGCCGGTAACGCGTTTGTAATGCCTCCGGTGTTCCAGGTGTCCATGGGCGACGCCGATTGCTTACCATCAGGTGATCCGTTTGATCGTTTACCGGCTTTATACCTACCGTAAAAAAAATAATTTAAATACGCTACTAGTCAAATGTAACGATTGATGTAAAAGGTTTTAGTGAAGTCCTAAAATGTAAAGAAAAGTATTTTTTCAAACGATATTTCTAACGCATTTTGGCACGCCACCTTGCATGATCTATGAAATCACAAACTATGATATTCCTAAGTCTGTTTTAAATGTTGTGTCTTGATAGATGGTTTCCTTTTAGTTGTGCTCTATTTTTTATAAAAATACTTCAGCAAGTACCTAATTATATTAATATTATGAAGCTCGGTACCTATCCAGTTACAATATTTAGTAGATACACGCACAAGTAGAACGATAAGGTAATAAACATGTTTCTTTTGTTTCAGGTTTCAAATAATGCCTTTATATAAAAGTTATGACAAACAAATTCTTTATAGGACATAATGACATTAACGGGGAGTTTTGATGACTCCATAACAACTGATAACTTTGAAAGATCGATCAATTTGGACTCGCTATATTGTTCTCATCTTTGGAAGAATAGTAATTTACGTACTACAATAATTACTGCACCGCCTAAGGATAGGAATGTCATAACATACTGTTACACATGTAAAGGCAAAATAAGAAAATATGAATTGAAATCACCAAGAAACTTCACGCCTCATAATCATTCCACTCCTAACAAAGACATTACAATAGAAAAAGATGAAACGTTCGGAAACGTACAACAAGATGAAACAAACTTAAGCCAACCCGTTTGTTCATATAACAATAACATCTCAAGAGACATAGAGTCAGACCACACAAATGTGGAAAATAAACTACGCATTCCTTCCATTTCTCAACATATTGATTCCAGCTTTAGACAAAAATTTACTTCCTATGAAATGGCTTCTAATGACACAAGTCGACGGAGACTGAGAAAAAACCTACGAGGTTTTGGATGTATAGTTAATTTTGCTTCGGCTGATAGTCCTGTGAAAAAGAGAACTCAAATACAAGCCTGCTCAATAAGTGTGATGATTGTAGCTATTGTAATTATAAGTTTTATTTTGGTCAATTTTACTAATCCTAATTTAAAAGGTATGACCAACAAGATTAGTACAACCGTAGTGCCAACAAAAAATAGAGATATCAATGTAACAGCTTCGACTAATACTAACGTTAATATGGAGCTGCCAACAGAGTCAGATAATTCAAGTACAGAAGAATATTTTACTACTACCCAGCCAGCTAATAATTTTACTATGGAGAATTCTTCAATAATTAGTGTAATATCAAAAATTCGTAAAAATATTAGAACATATCCAAAATTTATAAGTAAAACCAACGAAAGTGAAAGACCTAAAGACGTCAATAATCGTGACCTATCCCAAAGATTCTGCTCGTGCCAAAAAAATGAAATCTGCATGTTGGATGAAAACAGTGGCACTTCCGTCTGTAGAAAACCAATAGATAACGATGACCCGACAGGTATGTGACATGGGATCATTAACCAACAAAAAAGTTATACCTTGAGCTACTATTTATGAGTTTAAATACCCATACAATGTAACTTAATGCTCGTGTACGTTCTACTCGCAGAGACCATCCACTAAATTTCAAATTTTGATAATAGTAATTATACATTTGCAACTTTAGGTATAATTTATTAGTCTGTAATAAAGTCGAAAATATTTTAAGCAAGTCGTTTTGGGATTTAGAATAAAATTATGTTGTTGTCTACTATCTTATATATCTACTTAGGTATGTAATCTTCTAATTCTCCAGGTTGCGGAGGGTTGTGTGCTCTAGAGACAGAAGCTTGTCAACTAGTAGATAAAGTACGAGGAGTGCGCGTGTGCCGCTTGTTGACGCTAGTGACGTGTTCACCAGATGAATGGCGATGTCGCAATGGCCTCTGCGTAGCAGCGGAAGCTCGGTGTGATGGTTCTATTCAATGTTATGACCGATCTGATGAAACTTACTGTGGTAAGACGGTATTACATATTGCATTGTTTTGTCTAGTCAACATACACCTACATGAGCTATAAAGATTTACAATACTGACTTACCTCAACAGAATGTGATCTGACGAAACAGTTTCGCTGCGGTCACTCCATATCTTGTTTCTCACATACAAAATTATGCGACGGAGTTATTGATTGCTGGGATGGGTACGATGAAGTCAACTGCACAACTGGTAAGATTTGTAACTGATTATAACTATTGTTAATATGATAGGTACACAAATAAAAATTAACAAACAATAGACTCTCATTATTTACTTAAAACAGTCATTATAGTTATTTTTAGGCTTATCACTTCCAGAAACATAAACGGGGTGGGAATTCTTTTGAATTCACTTATTATTCACTTTACAGAATGCCCTACGGACCAGTTTACTTGCACTGATGGTCAATGTATTTCGAGTTCAAGATTTTGTGATGGCCTAGCTGATTGTGCTGACGGTAGTGATGAACCTGATGGATGTGGCGGCAACTGTGGTGCTCATGAAATTCGTTGTAAGAATCACCGCTGCGTACCGCGCGCTGTACGATGCGATGGTACGGACAATTGTGGAGACCTCACTGATGAAATGCATTGTCCGAAATAATAATATAGTGAATAGGCACACTAAAGAAATTGAATTACGTAGTATGTAGGTATTTCAGATACAGACAATTAATTCGCCAGGTAAATGAGGATTTTTAATAAATGATTTTCGTAAAAACTGTAATTTTAATTTAACTTCCGGAGGTTCCTAAATCCTGACGTAAATTTAACGCCAGATAAATTTTAAGTGGTAAGTAAGTATCTATAACTTTAAAGGTAAATGTCTTCTGTTTACAAATAACATAAACTTAAATAAAATAAATACTAATAACTATTACTAAATATACTTAAGTATACAACTTAAGATATTAAACTTACTTTGAATAGTAAATATTTGACAATTCTTCCATTAAAATCGGCCCTAAACTTAAATACTACCGACTACTACTTAGATATGTCAGTCACAAGTAATATATATTTTTTTTACAATAATAGAACGAATGTCTGCCTCGTTGGCCGAGTGGTCGCAATTGCGATTTTTTTTTTGCGATTTAATTTGCGATTGCCGGGTAAGGGGTCTCGGGTTCGATTCTCGGGTCGGGCAAAGTATTACTGGGTTTTTAAAAAAATCTCAGTGGTAGCACGGAGTCTGGAACTGTGCCCGGGATATGGCAATAGGCTCACCCCCTATTACATGGGACTCATAACATATATAGTGAAAAGTGGGTGTTACATTGTACAGTGGTGTAATGTGCACCTCTGCCTACCCCTTCGAGGATAAAAGGCGTGATGTTATGTTATGTTAGAACGAATGTCAAAAATCGGCAACATTAAAAAATATTTGAATGGAAGTGGCGTAGGTACGCATACGTAGTGGAAATTAATTAGATACGTTTACGTAGGTAGGTATCTAATTAATTTCCACTCAGGTAGTAGTACCTAACAGGTAGGTACCTAATTATTAGATTCAGCCGTTAAACCATACGGTTGATCTGCTTGATCTACTCATTCACATAAACCGGGGAACCAGGTCACCAGGTGCGCCATACAGAGGATATCATGATATTCCGATAACCATGTCAAAAAGAATTGGCGCCTATTCTGTCTCACCTCTTTAAATCTAGGTTTAAGTCACAATATAAATACTGTTCTAACAAATAAGAGGTTATCTAACAATTAAGATTCTCTTACCAACAATTTGACACTTTCGTGAGACATACTAAATTAATTATTACGTTTTTCGGATTTCGGCAGGCAGCGCGACAGTCGCTGCGTCCCGGGTCGCAAAATGCTGCTTATGTTATGAACATCAACATCTAGCATGGCTTGAACTAGTTGAGTTCCTCGTCAAATAATTATGTGAGTAAGCCGAAAAATATAACAATTAATTAGGGTCTAACAGAAGTAGAACAATAAAGTAATGGTAGGTAGGTATACTTAAGCAGGTATGGTACATTTACATCAGATTTCTTTCTTAGACTGGGCTTATTGCGATTTGAATAAAAAAGGCATACCTACCTACGACTACATATCAAGCTATGCAAAATCAGAATGACCTGTCTGTGAATTTGTGATGAAGTGATTTTGTATAGCTTTAGCTCGAAGACGTTTACCTACCCGTGACGTACCTTTACTTTCTGATTGATATTTTAGTAGTTAATTTTATCATTTTCGTAAACCGTACATAAACGTCAGCCAACAGTAAAGGGGCCTACCGTGTCGCGGAGAACCTGACGGGTTACCGGGGCTTCGGCTCGACGTGCAGGAGAAGGAACAGTGGTTTTTAGTCAGTAAGAATCTGACACTCCCTCCGGCCTCACCCAGGCGGGAGTAGTCATTCGATGATTTTTCCTCCTTAAAAAAAGGGGCCTACCATATTTTTGCTCAACAGATGGCGCTAGCGTGAGCCTCCCGTTCTTTGTCCAATAGGGAATTGCCAGTGTTACAACATTGGACGTTCACTATTTGACAGCTACTGTGATTGGACAAATGCTGTTAGCATTAAGTCCTCCTTAGCGGAATTGTGTAAAACTTAAATAAATAAAAGACAAACATTATTTCCTACATTTACGCTATCTGGTCAGCAAAAGAACGGTAGCCCCAATTATTTCCCACGCGCTTACAGCTTGTCTATTTAATCATAAAAATAAATGGACTCCAGACTCCAGTCGTTCACATAGCAACCTCTACAGTACGACTAAACGACGACGACGTACGACGTAATATTGATACTAGCGCATTATTTCGAGGACGCTCGAAAACGATCGAGGACTCTCGATAGATTTCGAGGACGTTCGAAAACAATCGAGGAAGCTCGAAAACGATCGAGGACTCTCGATAGATTTTGAGGACGCTCGAAAACAATCGAGGATGCTCGAAAACGATCGAGGACGCCCTATAGATTTCGAGGACGCTCGAAAACAATCGAGGACGCTCGATTGATTTCGAGGACGCTCGAAAACGATCGAGAACTCTCGATAGATTTCGAGGACGCTCGATTGATTTCGAGGACGCTCGATAGATTTCGAGGACGCTCGAAAACGATCGAGAACTCTCGATAGATTTCGAGGACGCTCGAAAACAATCGAGGACGCTCGATTGATTTCGAGGACGCTCGAAAACGATCGAGGACTCTCGATAGATTTCGAGGACGCTCGATAGATTTCGAGGACGCTCGATAGATTTCGAGGACGCTCGAAAACGATCGAGGACGCTCGAAAACGATCGAGGACTCTCGATAGATTTCGAGGACGCTCGAAAACAATCGAGAACGCTCGAAAACGATCGAGGACTCTCGATAGATTTCGAGGACTCTCGATAGATTTCGAGGACGCTCGAAAACAATCGAGGATGCTCGAAAACGATCGACGACTCTCGATAGATTTCGAGGACGCTCGAAAACAATCGAGGACGCTCGAAAACAATCGAGGACGCTCGAAAACGATCGAGGATGCTCGATAGATTTCGAGGACGCTCGACAGATTTCGAGTTTAAGAATTGAAGAATACCAATTGTTCACATACTGCAATTAATTTTTTTAATGGTCGAGACACGGAATCGAATAGCCAACCTCCGAGGTTACGGGCAAGTACCATCCCACTGAGCCATTGAGCCATTGGGGTACCCCAATGGCTCAATGGCTAGTAAATTGGATCAATTAAGTAAAATTAAGTAAAATGAAAATCAATGGGTAGTAAATTGGAAGTGCTTATCAGAGCCATTTGAGATTTTGATATTTCACTGATTGCCTGATTGGAGTGAACAAGTATAAATCAATGATTTCTGTTTCTGTTAATATTTAAAATTAATATAATCAAATAATCATGTATGTATAATGTATAAAGTACTTTAGGCTGTAGGTAAAGGTAAAAGCGAAAAAAAAATATCAAAGAAAAGATGTTTACTAGGTTTACTAGTTGAAATTTGAAAGATTTTTTTTTTCCGAAGTCTCTATTGTGGAGGCCCCCGCTTGAGGAGGCCCCGGGATTTTCGCCCCGGTTGCCCCCCCCCCCCCCTAAATCCGGCTTCAGAGCCGGATAGACTCAGGTCTATGAAAATAATGATTGCCTTATTGGTCGAGTGGTCGCAAGTGCGACTGCCGGGTCGGGCAAACTATTATTGGGTTTTTAAAAAATATCTTAGTAGTACTACGGAGTCTGGAATTGTGCCCGGTATATAGCAAGGCTCACGCCCTATTACATGGGACTCATAACTTAAATAGTGAGAAGTGGGTGTTACATTGTACAGTGGCATAATGTGCACCTCTGCCTACCCCTTCGGGGATAAAAGGTGTGATGTTATGTATGTCTATGAAAATATGTCAAACATATCTAAACGGACTACTTGTCTTTTTATTCATCATTATCTGTCACACTGTTGCCGCCTTAGGTGTTTTATCCCTAAATTTAGGGGCAAGTCAAACAAAAATTATAATGAAATTAAAGCTTTGAAATTACAATGAAATGAAATTGTAGCTGGTATCATTATTTACACACACAGCGACATTTCTGCACAGAAGTGGCGGGCGAACGTTCCCTTGAGCGGTGCACTACTTACTATAAACAAATTTCCATATTCAAATCAGTGAACACCTGTTCTGTTTAGAACAAGCCGTATGCAAGAAGTTTTTGCATTGTAACGCCTCTTCATTGTGACTCTTCAGATTAAATTAATATAATAATATTAGATAATTTATAAATGAAGAGCATTAACAAATAGTACTGCATTTTATATTTTGTTATTATTAATTTATTATGTTTGATTAACTATTATTTTTTAGGGGCATTTTTGAAGCAATTTGACTTAGATTTAGGGATAACTATTTTTGAGAGTTGGTAACACTGATCTGTTAGTCTATGGATGGCTTTCATTTTGCTCCCCCTCGCACTCGCATTACTTGCATTTTGCTATTCGCTCGCTCTCGCTATACTAATCGTCAACGTCATTCCATTCGTCTCGTGTCTCTGACTGACTTCTAACTTTGACTGATTAGGTATTTTAGTGATCTGTGGTTTCGTTTTCGTATTCGTCTCGCTGTGTGAGTGTTTGCGTCTCGCTTCTTTTACTTTCTATTATTTTGTTTAATTGATTGAAATAATTAAGCCTAAATCTAGTTTTTCGGTATTCGGAATTTTAATCAGTAAAGATGGCTGATAGTGATGATGAATACGATCGCAAAAGGCGTGATAAATTCCGTGGTGAACGCGGCACCGCTGAAGGAAGCAGTTATCGAAGTAGTGACCGACGCGAAGAAAGAAGTCGTGGCCGGGAAGACTGGTCTGAGAGGTAATTCTATGTTCAACAGGACGAATCGACCAGTTGATCATCCTTTGACTTCATATTATTGAATTTGCTTCCAGATCCCAACCTCAATCCTTCGAACCTCCAAAAATTCCTGTCCAAGTTCCTAAACCTACAAAACGCTCCGTTGCTATTATTATGAGGTAAAATTACACCCAGATGATGGTTTATTTATAACTAAAGCGTTATATTATTATGAGGGTCCTCTTTTATTATATAATATCTAAAATATATATATTTGTCTATTAACCTGCTCTCAAACAATGTTTGCTGGCAAAGATTATATTGACCCATATTATGTCAAAATGTTCACATGTTGTTTGCTACACTCTGACCAAAATGTTAGTTTACCCAATAAATAATTACCTATTAGACCTCAAATTTTGTTTCATATTGAAGTAGAAGTTTCTGGAATTTTCACTTAATGCCTGTCTAAACATAATTATAAACAAGTAGTAAAATGTATTTTTTGCCTGGAAGATCTCGTGGAGGTCGCTCTGGTCCTGACTACAGGGACTACCGTGGAGGAGCCAGTGCCAGCCGAGGGTACTCACCAGTCAGAGGAGAAGGTCCACCTACCAAACGTATTAGACCTGATTGGCCTATTGATGACAGAAGATATGGGGGTATGCCACATGACTCTTATGGGTATGGTTGGCCTCATGATCATTTTGGTCCTCATCTGGCCCATCAAGGTTATGGGCAACCTATGGCACCCGTCCCAGCCAGGTAACATAAAGTTTATGAATTGATTTTTAGTACTTTACGTCTTACATTTTAAATTTTTTATAATACTTAAATAAATATACTGTCTGGTTTACAGGGATGCAGTCATGCCCTTAGGAGCAACAGATGGCCCTCCCACGATGATGTCTTTCAAGGCATTTCTTGCAGCTCAAGATGATTCCATAACAGTGGATGATGCCATCCAGAAGTACAATGAATACAAGCTCGAGTTTAGGAGACAACAACTTAATGAGTTTTTCGTTGCTCATAAAGATGAGGAATGGTATGCACAATGCAATTTTATTTAATATACTCATCTAGAAGCTACTTAAAATCTTGGGGGGACAAAATTTTTTGCATGGTTAAAATTAAATGGGGCTTTAGAATACCATCTGTAACTTGAAGAATCAATTACTTGCTCTTTGTATAATTTGCTGGTTATCGAGAAATTCTAAGCATGCATTGTAAAAATAAAGTAAAAATTAAGACCTAAACAAAAAAAGTAGATCCCAGTTATGCTTAGAATTTTTCAATGATGCTATGCAAATGTTAACAATTACCTTTTTTCCTACAGTCTTCAGTGTATTCGCGTGGATTGCTGGACATCATTAAGAAAATTTAATCAAACTTTATGCAAATGATTAAATGCTGTGTGTAGCTAGTATATTTCGCGTTGACCAGTAGCGCGCAATGCTACAGGTTTCGTTTCTGTTAGGGGTAGGGTAATATATTCCACATGTGTGGAACAGGTGAGATTATGAGATTTTTTAAATATATGTATACTAAGCAATTTTAGTTTTCTGTGACATGATGTTCAACCAGTCTGGATTTGTTACAAAAGGTTGTTTATTTCTTTATGTATGTAGTTTACTGAAAGACCGATTTTTAATATCTATTTTTGTAATGCATCCCAATTTGTGAATTCTCTTATAACGGCTGATATTGTGTTTTTATTTGGATTCTGTTTTTCACACATTGTGTTTCATTTTCACTTATTATTTATTATTATTTCTTAGTTTACAACACAACTGCATTAAAAATATTGTAGTTTTTTAATTTGCTGTAAGCAGTGTTCAATTTACTGTTTAAATAAAAATCGGTCCATTATTTGATTTCTTTAGAGTGTTTTAATCTTTAAATTAATTTGACACTCATGTTATTATTTTGTTTGTTAGGTTCAAGATCAAATATCACCCTGAAGAGTCCATAAAACGCAAGGAAGAGCAACTTGGGGCATTAAAGGTAAGTTAACATTAGTGGAATACATCCAATTCCTCTTCCATAATCTGTAGAATAAAATAACAACTTGTGTAATTTCCTACATTAAAATATTCCAGAATCGACTCAATGTGTTTCTTGAGCTATTGGAGAAAGGAGAACTGGATAAAGTGTCAGTAGACATTGACAAGTCTGACAAATTGATCAGGCTTCTGGACACCGTAGTCATCAAGCTAGAAGGTGGCACTGAAGAAGATTTAAAAGAGCTGGATGAACCTCCACCACAGGAAAATGCCACTTCAAATGATAAAGCAGGTAATGTGTGTAATTCTTTGAAAAACAATCTCTTTCAAATGCTAAAGAAAAAATATTAACCTGATATTGTTTTTCTAGACAAAACTGATTCTGACAAGCCAGTTGTTATAGATGTTGATGATGTAAAGGTTAAAGAAGAGAAGGAAGAAGACAAGGTTTGTATAATTTTTTATTAAAACTAAACTAACTTTTATTAACACTGAATTCTTTCATCTAATAAATCAGCTTTTCGCTACACATCAAAGTGGCTTTAATAAAATAATCACTACTATAGCACATAAGGTTTCATGTTTAATTCTATGGTTACTGGCGTTAATAATTCTATGGGCGAATGTCAGATATATTCTGAACACTATCTCTTCAGAAGCTTTTGCGTGAACAAATAACAACCATCCGCATTCTATCAACCTAACAAACATTAAATAATATCAAGTAGGATATACGATATTTGACGTTATAAACAGAAAGAAGAGAAAAAAGCGCCCGAGTCTCCGAAACCAACAGCGCCATTGACCATGGAGATTGATCCTCATTTACGTCAACTACAGGAGCAGGCGAAACTGTTCTCTCGCTTCAACTCTACAGGAACTGAACCTGAGCAGGAGGAAGTGAAGGAAAAGGAACCTCGTAAGTGTCCAATTGTATTATATTTGCATAATTTATTAGGTGACGTTTTATTTTCAATGAAGTACTACATCATATCTTTCCACAGCACCACCAGGCTCATCATCCAGTTCTTCGTCATCTAGTTCATCGTCGTCCAGTTCAGAAGATGAGGGCGAATCTACCACTCGTCGGAAGTCGAAGTCTAAGTCCAAGACTCCTGATAAGTCTCCCAAACAACAGGAAAAGGCTAAATCCAAGTCACCTAGTGTAGAGAAAATGGTTACAAATAACATTGAAAATGATAAGGATAAGGAAAAAAGTGGAGATGAGAAAGCGGAGTCCATCAGTGATGTTGTTATGGAGAAAAAAGAGTGTCGGGCTCTGCATAAAACAACTTCCATTTTCTTAAGGAATTTGGCGCCTACCATCACCAAGGCTGAAGTGGAAGCTGTAAGTATAATCATATCTTATTAATCCCAAACTGTAACCTGTGATGGTTTGTCGCTTATCAAGATCTTGTTATCAATAACAGAATGATAATGTTTACAGATAAACAAGTTAGATTTGACATACTTTACTAAAGTTTTCTATATGAACTTAGAAATTGAAATAAGAATGTAATGAATTGAATTCGTTTCTAGATGTGCAAGCGTTACGGCGGCTTCCTTCGTGTGGCTCTGGCTGATCCTTTACCGGAGCGTCGCTGGTTCCGTCGAGGATGGGTTACCTTCCGCCGCGATGTCAATATCAAAGATATCTGCTGGAATCTTAATAACATCAGAGTAAGTTTAAATTAAAGCTTCTTCTACCTAGTCGTAAAATAGCTCAGATTAGCAAGAAAAACACTAGAACTGCTTAAAATTTTAAATTACTATGACATTTTTTATTTACAGCTTCGCGAGTGCGAATTGGGTGCTATAGTCAACCGTGACCTGCAACGTCGTATCCGCCCAGTGTCTGGCATCACCCTAGAGCGGCCAGTGTTACGCGCTGATGCTAGGTTGGCCGCGAGACTCGCACATCTCTTGGATACGCGCTCGAAACTGTGGCTAGAAAACTCCGATGAACAAACTAACGACGACCAAGGAAACCGTAACGAGGTACAGAATTAAACTATGTATATTTTACTTTATCATATTGTTTTTTTGTTTGACATATTTTTATATTTTTGTTTTTCCCTCAGACCTTTAGCCTAAATTCAAAGAACCCAGTACTCCATAAAATAACGGAGCATTTAATAGAAGAAGCTTCAACGGAAGAAGAAGAGTTACTAGGTCTCGAAGCGTCATCAGAAACTGCCGTTTCCGAACAACCTGACCCGGAGCTCATTCGAGTTTTAGATCGTCTTGTACTTTACTTACGTATCGTACACTCCGTGGATTACTACAACCATTGCGAATACCCTTATGAAGATGAAATGCCTAACCGCTGCGGTATTATGCACGCAAGGTCCGGACCTCCTGCTAATAAGGTAAATAATAATACATACAAGGTGTAGTTTTGAAACCGTGTCATTTCTCGGGGGCATGTCACAGAAGTCATAAAGGTTCAATGTAAGAGAAAATTTCGGGCCAATAGTTAAAAATACGGCTAATCGTTTAAGTTCGACAATATTTCAGAATAAGGGACAGCAATGTTTCTTATCGAAGTTTTATGGAATTAGGAATAATATAAGTTACGTGTTTGAGTTTGTGTGTGTTAAGCCGCGTTATAAAGCTAGTTACAAGACCGCGGCGTGTAGTTCGCACTTACGGATCTCCGTAATTTCAGAAAAATGAAAAATATTAACCTACAATTTTTTTGACTGAATCAGAATCGGTAGCCGAGATACCTCCTAAAAAATGACGCGAGTTTAAAACAACACCTTGTATAGCCGCATTTTATTAAGTGTCTGTAACAGTAGTAAATAATGCCAAAATGTTTATTGCAGCCAACCCAACAAGAAATACAAGACTATGTGAAGACATTTGAAGGTAAAATGTCTGCATTCTTACAAGATGTTAAACCACTGTCTGACGAGGAGTTGCAGAAACTTGGAATCAAGGTATACAATGAAAATATTTGTATCTTCTTATTAACTTACATTCCAATGGATTACAGTATCTTATTTGTGATTCTTATTTCAACAGGATACTGATGCTGAAGTAGAAAAGTTTATTCTTGCCAATACCCAAGAGTTAGCGAAAGACAAGTGGCTGTGTCCTCTCAGTGGCAAGAAGTTCAAAGGACCTGATTTCATTAGAAAACACATCTTCAACAAACATGGTGAAAAGGTAAAAAAAATGCGAACTTGATAATTTGGTCTACCTAATTGTGTCTGGATTTTAAAATATACAATTATTTCTATTTACTGTTTCTTCTGGGAGTAATCAGTAGGCTTACTCTTGAATCCAATTCCGATCGACCGACAGTGGTATTGTAAAATTTCGTACTCTTGAGTTGCAACACTACCACCCATTGCATCCGTATTGCGTGGATATTGAATGAACTAAATGGTAGGTATTGAGTTAGGCTTTATATTCCGTACTCTGAGTGCTATTTTAACAGCTACGATAGGGGTTGTAAAGTGTTGACATTGAATAATTATTGAGATTTTATTGGGTTGAAATTGCATTGACATTGATTGGTTTCAAGAGTAAACACTTTCATTTAGCTGGTTTTTATGTTGATTTTGTAGAGTATTTGCTAAAATAAATTCCATTTGTTAGGTGGAGGAGGTGCGGCGCGAGGTGGCGTACTTCAACTCGTACGTGCGCGACGTGCGGCGGCCGCAGCAGCCCGAGCCGGCCGCGCGCGCCCAGCCGCCGCCCGCGCACCCGCCGCCGCCGCAACCGTCAGTCACTGCACATGCTGCTTTAACTACACTACCCTACACTCATGGACCTTATATAAAAACGATAGTCTTATCTGTCTAACTCAGTCAAAATGCATAGCTTTTGCGTATAGAGACTATCATGGCCTTTAGCAGAGTTAACTGCTACGATCAAAAGAGACAGTTGTGGAATTTCCCTTAAGAAGGGGCCGTGTTTTTTTTTCTTTTAAGAGCTGTGGTATTTGTCAGCCACTGAATAATTGGGTAGTATACTCTAAATATTCAAAACCCTTATTGATTACTAAATTCCCTGCTAAGTGTGAAAATAATGACAGATTCTCCTCTTAAAGGGAAACCTTAGTTCAGTAACATGGTCTTTTGTATTCATGTACATAACTGTAAAAGGACTAGCCTTCATAACGCAGTGAACCCTAATATAGAGAACCAGAGACCACTAACTTTCTGAATAAAACATTGTACGGTTTCACAACCGCACATTTTTTTTTGTTTACGCGGCAACCTACTTTAGGCTAAAGTCGCGCGTACAATTTAGCGTAATAAAACCACGTGATTAACGAATTAAAATATAGTCAACTTATAACTTGGTAGCTATCAACAACTGAGAGAAATAATCGCCTTTCATTCATATTGTAATTTGATTGCAATAAACTAACTACTTAGTGCAACTGGGTGAAACTTGTTTCTCTACACTACATCAACTTCATCTTCACTACAAATCAATGTACGGAGTTAACTACTACAACTCGTACAAACATAATGCACTGGACAGTTGGGCTCTATCAGATCTGGTCTCCTCAGCAGGTACGCTGGTGGTCCGGGCGGTCCCGGCGGCCCCGGTGGCGGCCCCGCTGCGGCACGTGGCTGGGGCTGGGGCGGGTGGGCTCCTCCTACAGCGTATGCACCAAGACATCCACGCTTCTCTAGACCAAGGTAACGTAACCACCCATCATAAACTTGCTTTGATTTCATTAATTCCTTATGCGGCTTTTACACACGAAAACTATAGATATGCATGTATTTTGAACACAACATTCATGTAAGAAATGGTCATTTAAAACACGAACTAGAAGAAATTCGTTTGTCAAAGCTGTGTCATTCCATTTCATGAACAAATCATAAAATACACTAGTAGTAACAGTAATATTTGGATCTTACTAATGTAATAATTTTAATGCATAGACTTGCATAGTTCTCGTAGTTGTATTTTCATGGCTCGACTGGTTCAAGAAGTGGAATAAGAATTATAATACTTTTGCATCTTGCTTTTATGGGTATACTTTTGTGGAAACCACATAATTTTATGTTTTGTTTAATTCCATGCATGAAACTACAAAACTATGAAAATACAGACGACAAAACGCGAAAAAACATGCCCGTTTTTAAGAAAATATTTATTTGTTATTAAAATAGGAAAAAAAGAGCGCCAATTAAAAAAAATCATTCAGTCGATAATAATAATGTATGACTTAATTTTTTGGTAATAATTGAACTCATTAAAACATTTTAATAAAAAGTATTTCAAATCAGAATGAAGTGCGTTTAAATGACCACCGAAAAAACAATGCAGATTTAAATTCATGATGCATAGATGCAGTGTAACGATTCACAGTCTAGAATTGTAATAGGACATATTAGATCATTGGCAGACACGATTTACCAATAACAATAGCATTTCTGTCTACTATTGACTTAGATATGTGCACTGAATTGTATTTAAATCTTTCGACAACGTTTTACCTTTGATTCAAAAAGATTGGCATGAAATACATGGTCTGTAGGTATCTATACTAATATTATAAAGAGGAAAGATTTGTATTTTTGTATGTTTGTAATGAATAAACTCAAAAACTACTGAACCGATTGCAATAATTTTTTCACCATTCGAAAGCTGCATTATTCAGAAGTAACATAGGCTATATAATATCACGCTAGGTCCTATAGTTGTGGAGCAGTAACCAAAAATGTTTTACAAACGGGGGAAAAGTATCGTTTCTGAGGCCTTCCGTGGCGTGCGCTGAGCATATAGTTAAAGTTATACAAAAATGTTCTATAGATGAATTGTTTATCTTAACATTATTTTTAAAAAAGTCCGCGAGAGCATATGTCTACCTTTTATAGTTTACCCATAACAATCGTTTTAATGAATGGTTCAATCCTTATAAAAGTTTGCTCTAGATTACTTTTGAATTGTTCAGTTGGTTACCTTAAGACGCGACATCGACAACGGAGGGCAGGTCGCTAAAAAAAAACTGAGAATAAATATAAATAAAACGTAAAACTATGTAAAAAATCTTAAGTCCCCCCGTGCGAAGCCGGGACGGGCCGCTAGTACTCTATATTTTGACGTAACATTTAAATTCTTTCAATCTTTGTGCTTTTACATCTATCTCCACTTCGTTAGAATTAGGTACTCTTCACATAGAAAAATACTTACATCCGTGTGTAACAGGATTTTCAAGCAATTGTAAACCTAATTGCGAATATTACTTAGAAGACAACATCATATTTCTTACGAGATACGAAGTTAGTCATAAAAACATTGCTTGCAAACTTTATATCTAGTTCTTAGTATAACTAGTATAACTATGTGGGTACGAAAAGGTGCTAGGTACGCATTAGCTCATCACTGCGAGGATCGTCCGGAGGACACGGTGGAGCATACGGTGGCGGTGTGTCCTGCGTGGACTGAGCACCGCCGTGTCCTCAGAAATGTGATCGGCGACGGCGACCTCTCGCGTCCGGCTCTGGTTCAGACCATGGTACGGAGCGAGGGGGACTGGGATGCCGTCTCCTCCTTCTGCGAAGCAGTCATGCTAGCTAAGGAGGAGGCGGAGCGCGTGAGGGAACGAACCTCCTCACGACCCGGCCGTCGCGAGAGACACTCCGGGCGTCGGGGATCGCGAGACGATCTCCGGCCACCGTAAGCACGGGCCTGCGGACGGCGAGCATGGGTGACTCGCCGCCCGACCAGAACCAGGCCCGAGCGTACGGCGCGTCGCGTTCCGCGCGCGCCTCAAGGAGCCATCAGACCACCACAGATGGGGCCTAACAAGGCTGATGCCGATACGGAGCCGCGGAAGACTTAACGGGTTGCCGGGGCTCCGGCTCGAAGTGCAGGAGTAGGAACGGGGTGGTTTTTAGTCAGTAAGAGTCTGACACTCCCTCCCGCCTCACCCAGGCGGGAGAAGTCATTGGATGATTTTCCCCCCTCAAAAAAAAAAAAAAAAGGTACGCATTAGCTCTAAATATTTCAACTTATCATGAAGGAAAAATTATTATATTATTGGCTTTAACTAAATATGATTGAGCTGCTGCGCCGTTAGCGGTATGACACTATTCGGCGGTCGGAATATCGTTCCTATATTACTTATTATGAAATACAATGTTGCATCATTATTTAATACATGAAAATGTGTTTTCCTATGATACATTTAAAATAGCTGGCTATAATGAGAATTGCAAATAAACCAATCTACAATAACCATAAATATCTTAAAGTTACATAAATAAAGTTATCTTGTTTACGGTTCGGCAGGATTATAAATTGTAAAATGAAATCTCTTGCAATAATTAGGTGAAAGTAGGATTTCGGTGGAAGCATTAACTAACTTATATCGTTTGTAAATAAAACACTGAAACAAATTGAATAATTTATTTTTTGCATGATTTTAACACTTCAATTTAATTCTTGCCTTTATTGCTTCATTATTAATATGGTTATGGTTTCATCTGGGTGTTTGCATCTTTTTATCTTAATTCATTACTAAGGCATACTCGAAGCGTCAATGTGAAATGGAACACAGCAAATTCACCCTTATCCCTGCAAAGTAATACACATGTTCTTTATGAGAAGTCAATGTTTGCATTAATTTATTCAGATAAAGGTTAATTTGCTTTGCGACACTTTGACAACGGCTTTGGCTCTGCGCTAGTATGAATTAACTCAAGCTAACTATTCATTATGGCTTTGCCTTTAAATTATTCGCTTACAGCGTTTGTGATGTACATTTTCTAAGTTGTAAGAAATAATTTACAGGGAAAATGTGGACCGGTCCCGGCCTATTATTGCGTACAACGATCTCGACTTCCCGGACAGTGGTGACATATTCTAAACATGCATGTAAATGACATTATATACTACAAGTTTGTAGATTTTTATTGTTATCATAAGCATTCCGTTATGCCCAGTCATTTCAGTTAGATAAACTGATACACATGTATAATATTTACAGTTATCCTTTTTAAATTTGTATAAATTTCCTAAATTATTTTTATCGAGAACATTATTATGTACTTGACTTTTAATAAGGCATGTTTCGTAAATGTCATTATATTTTATGCAATGTTAACTGGAACTATTTTAGATGTAGGTATAATGAAGTCGGTGGTTGTAAATTCGTCGCATCCACTAAAAATATGTGGAAACTCGTAGAGGGGAACAGGTAGAAGTTGTTATAAATTGGCCACAAATCCTGAATTTATGTAATTTTTGCCAAAAGTAGTAGTAGCAAAAAAAGTTATCCTTGACTTTTAACATTTCAATGAATAATTGAAATGTACTAGGGCGTTTTAATTTTTAACTGAACTGAAATCTACTTCTTCTCTCGTTTTCTTTAAACACCTCTTATTTATAAACACATACTTGTATATATTACACCTTTTTAATTATAAATGTTGTATCGATATTTTAATTTCTGTATTATATAATATTATTTTGTTCTTATCATGGTTTGATTTTTTTTACTACCTATGTCGCGTGAAATGTCGCGGAGAACCTAACGGGTTACCGGGGCTCCGGTTCGAAGCGCAGGAGAAGGAACGGGGTGGTTTTTAGTCAGTAAGAGTCTGACACTCCCTCCGGCCTCAGGCGGGAGCAGTTATTCGATGATTTTACCCATTAAAAAAATCCTTACAAAATAAGGCCCAAAACGAAACAAGATTATGGAAAATGACAAAAATAGGAATTGTGACGAATTTATACATTTTTGTGGCGAATTTACAACAACCGTTAACATCTATGCAAATAAATGAAAATGTTAGAAATAAATAACAATAAAAGATTGTAAAAATAATTTTATCGACACATAAAAATCCTTTTTATTCCTTATTGTATCTAACAATAACCTTTTAAAAGGATACATTTTATATGTTTACCATATTGTCTTCTACCATGGTATGTATTGTATTTTTTTAATAAACTGTCCGATCGACATACGACATACTTTTATTCTAACTCCTTTATACACACCTCTATCAAAATTCGTTTCCTGGGAAGCTGAGATTTAAAAGTAAATTAATTATTTCTTGAGTAGTTTCTAGCAGTGTGATTTGATTTGAGTAGTAAATATTAGTGTTTGTGAGTGCAGTTATTGTTGTGTGCTGGGTGAGTGGCCACTAACGTAGCTAATGTGGTTGATTGTTAAAGGGGCGGCGCCGATTTTCGTCCGGTGATACACTACCGCGACTTGGACGCCCCACGTGAACCCGACGAGTTCATATAACGAGGGCCCTAACAACGCCGACTAAACAAGAATACAGTCACAAAAGCACTTTATTTTTATTTAGTTAGTTTTTATGACACGTTTTTAATAATCGTTGTAAATAATTTCATGTCTATTTCAAGTACGTGGTACGGTTATTTTAGATTTAAGTCGAATCTATGGAAAACTTAAGTTGTTTATGTGTATTGACGAATACATTCATATTTTCAGTAATTGATATTTTATTTGATATGTAACATAGAATGTCCTTAACAAACATCATCTAAGCATTATTTATAACACAAAAATGCTAAATGATTCGACCAAGATTATAAATATGCGGTAGAAATTGCAAGAATCCTATTCATTTACTGATTCTATAAAAAATAATAAACATTAAGAAGTAATAATAAGTGATGGACAGTTACTGACAACAGTCATATTATAGAAGTACAATCACAGATAGCCTGCCTGTTTAACATTATGCATTGGAATTGAACCGTATGTGATGTCATACGCCGCGGACACGGAATTAGCATCATGGAGTTCTTTCTAATAGCATTGAAAACCATTCGTTGTTATTATGACCTTTCTGTACGGTTCTTCGAAATTAGGAGCAAACAGGAAAATATTTACAATTTTACGTGAGATATAAACACGAACAAAATGGTTACTTAAACTTTAATCGTCCTATAAATATTACAGTAGCTGCGTCCTCTATAAGGTAAATTATTATTTACAAAAGCCTCGACCTCTGAAATCACCTTGGGCATACATTAGGCTGGAACAGTATTGCAATATTCTTAATATATTCCTAGGAATAATCACACAAGTACTTAAACATTCTATCATATTTCCATTATGTCTTAGCTGAGTAAAAGAAATAAATTAAGCCATAAGAGGACAACCCATTACGTGGCTGGTATTTGTATATTCCGTGTAATTCAATGTCGAGTGCACGACTTGCTCCTTATGTATGGATGCTGGTACAAATATAGTAAGTAAAACATACATGTGCAGAATTTGTGGTGAGAATGAGAACATCCATGCGACGCATCACCCGGATGTGTGCAGGATGCACGCTTGCGGTCACACGACAAGCGTCGCGAGTTCTACCTTCACCGCTCCTTGACAGCCCTCGCTTACGTCATTTAGATTTATAGGCCCTGTCGAGTTCTATTTAGATGCTTTATCGACAACTAAATCATTATCATAATTTGGTTTGACTCACAACTAAAATATCAATTTAGCTGCAGAATAACATGGATCACTCACCGCAAACCCGGACAAACGTAAATAAGGGTTGAGGTACATTGACGTTGGTAAGTACTAATAAATCAAATAATACTACAATACTGGATACGATTCCAGACTCCGTGCTATTTACTGAAAATTTCGGAAAACAACAAAACTGCCTTACCCCAAGTTTCAAACGCGTGAACAACTTTTGTTGGCAGTGTGACCGACGAAATGAGACTAAATTTTATTAAGGTAACTGAATCAAACGCATTTAAGACAAGTAACCAAACTTGGTACCCCTAAGATATTTAGCCGGTACCAAAGTGAAATAATTTAATTTTGCATGGCCATGGACAAAGCCCATGTTAAATTTCCTCGTAACCCACCTATTGGGAACCCTTGTTTTCATACCTAACTTGGAGTAACTAGACGCTGATTGAGTTTTCGATATGGTAACCGTCGTAAGTTTAGGACGGGCTTTCGGGAGTATTTAAACGTTAAGCCCTAAAGTTAAGCGGACTTTAGGGAGTATTAAACAAGTGGCCCTAAAGTTTAATAGATACTATAACTATAACCATACCTATTATTGGAGCAAGTATAACAACTTACACATAGGACCCGCTTAGTTTCCGTGGTGCTTGGCGACTGGGCTTCTCCCAATTGTACAGTCTCTTTTTGTGCCTTTAGGCTTAATTCATTCTGTCTCCTGCAGTAATTCACCGAGAGAAGTGGAGACTATTCTGATTCATTTCATTGTGTTTTTTTTATTATTTTTTTAAAAACGTGGTAGCCAAGACATTTATTCATGTCCCTGGGACGCGACGGACTTCAGTATTCCGGTGTTTTCATGGTTGTATCTACAGTAAATCCTGGGTTACAGGAGTTGCAGCGGTTTTGAGAGGTTGTGGCGGGCTTGTCTCAAATAAGAAAGTAACTTCCCTGCCGCCTAGTTTCAAAGGAAACCCAATGACTTGCAAGAAAATATACCATACGTACTATAGAAGTATCTACAAAAAGTTAAAATAAGACTTGATTTGCAAACCCAATAAAAGAAGCATTTTAAAAGCCACCAATTTGAACTCATTAAAAGGTAATAAGTAATAAGGCTGTAAATATAGGTACCTATGTGATATGTACGTAGTCTAATTGCCCTTTGTTTAAGTAATAAGCTCAAGTTTAGTAGGAAACACTTACATTAATTTTATTTTGTCGGTTAGTTACATTAGGTGTCATCACTGTAACAAACAGCAGTATGGATGCCCCCTTAGAAACTAAACTAATACCTACCTACAGAATCTTTACTTGCTGCAGGAATACATAGATAACCTGTTTTTGAGGGGTCAAGCTATCTAAGTATAATAACATAAAAAGACATCTAATCTATTTACGCGTGGGTAGCTGGCACCTAGCTATAGCTACATAAATATAAGGTTGTCACTTTTTTCAACTTGAACTTGAGCGAGTGGCTATGCGACAATTTGAATAAACCGATGACTTAAGAAAATGAGTAACCACATCAATGACAGAAGCAGCTGTTGTTACCTACTTACTTATTTACATTGTTTACCACCTAATTAGTATCTTCCTCACATCGTATCGCAAACTTACCTATCTATATCGATACCTATGTAGGTACATACAATAATAAAAATATCAGGACATCAATTGAATGTACCCACGTACGTATGAGATTATGTCAGCGTGTTTTCCCGCTTACCTGCTATCCTTCGTTTTTGGATGACATTAAGATTGAATGACTAATAGGCATAATTTTATTTTTAACTAAGAAATAATAATATACATTATTGATACGAAACTGACATTGTTATAAGTACTATGAACGCTAGCTATGTATCAATGTACTATACGCTTTAGTGCAAGGGAAACAATACTCACTGCCTACGCTAATACAGCCCGTGATTCGCGGTAATACCAACAGGTTTTTTGCTATAATACGCCGGCGTCTATTTGTGTATCGCTTTATAAAAGCAAGCAGCTGCGGAACAAAAACATAGTGAGTGAGAAGCTTCACAATGATGGAGCTCACCTGTGCCTTCGTACTGTTATCGGCGAGCTTAGTGTGTGCCACCCCCTACGGATATGGGGTCAAGGGTGGAGCGTCCGCAAGAGGTAGGTGCTGTTTATTTACTTAGTGCAGAGTGATGTGATCGACTTATTTTCATAGATATTCAATTTATATAATTTATGAAAAATTTGCCTAAGCATAAGATATTTTGATAACATGATATTAGAATTTTGTTAATTCTTTATTAGATATTGACCGTGATATATCTATCAGAGTCATAAATAAGTCCTAAACTTAAAATAATACTATGATATTTTATCCAAATTCATATTTACTTTCATTTATAGGATTTACGTGATTATAAAATCGCGATAGGTAATAATTTGGTATTAATATTATGTGCATAATATAATAACCTGTTATCATCTCTCTTTTGTTTATTTTAAGATAATCAATATTTGCAGTCATAGTAACTCAAAGTAATTGTGCAATTGTGTTGTGATTGATTCTTACTAAATAATTTTGAACAATCAACAAACAATGTTAGTTGAATAGTGCCTAGATACCTAACATTAGTATTTTGTTTCAGCGGACTCTAGTGCTGTCGCTGGAGCCTTTGGTATACCGGTTCCAGTGCCATTAGGAGGTAGCTATTCAGGAAGTTTTTCTAAATCGGCTTCATCCAGTTCATCCTCCTCGAGTTCTAGTTCAAGTTCAAGCTCCAGCTCATTTACCTATAGTGGCTCCGGAGCTGGTGGTTTTGGATTAAATGGCGGAGTTCACGGGGGTGGAGATTGCTCGTCTGGTCACTGTCAGACTGCTGGCAATAATAACATACAAGCGCCACACGGGTCTGCTGCTCATGGTTACAATGCTGCTAATGCAGCGGCCGCAGCAGGGGCGGGGGCTATATCAGGATTAGGATGCCAAGGACTAAGCTGCCACGACACTGAAAAATGTGCATCAGGGGAATGTAAACCACAATCAGAATCTGGAACTGGAATAGATACCAACAAATGCTCATCAGGTCAATGTAGTCCTACTGCAGGACATTCATCTCCATCGGGATACGACTCTAATGACATACATGTTGTCAAAGGTGCAAATTCGAATTCTGCTAACAACAACAAAGATCATTCTTCTAGTATTGATAAAACGGCAATAGCTTCTAACAGCGCTGGTTCAGATTGTTCTCAGGGAAAGTGTGGTGCATCAGGTCCTTCAAGTCCAGCGTCTAGTTACTATGATCATGGTTCAGAAAATTCGAACCAAGGATTGAGTACATCTAACACACAAGGCACAACTAGTGCAGATCTTGGCATTAATACACATTACCAGAAACCATCTACATCTTTAGAAACACCTAAATTAGGTGAAAAGTGTACTGCTGAAAATTGCAATGTTGAACCAGGAAATCCAAGTCACGAAAGTTCGCCATCCAGTTACAATGTGCCAATTCATGGGTCATACAACCAACCTGAAACTAATCCCTCTTGTAATGGTGGTAGTTGTCATAACCAACCAAAGAATACACAAGCTACCTCATATGGAAATTCATTATCTACGAACATAAACCAACAGCATGGGCTCCATACCGACAATTATGTGACACCAGGCCCATCGTCTTTAAACAGTCCCAGCTCAACTAACTGCGGAGGATCAAGTTGTTTTGGAAAACCAGATAGTCAGGTAGCAACCGGCCCTTCATTTTCTCTAACTCCTACTATCTCTAATTTCGGGCAATCACCATCGAACGCTCCGGCTCTAATTGGGACAACCTGCAAGACGCCAAATTGTAATCCTCATTCATCAACTCCTGCTTTTACGTCAGGATCTAATGTAGCACCTGGACATATTGGGCATGGCAAACCATCTGAAATAAAACCATCAAATGACAAAGATAAACTTCCGGCATATACAGGGGGTTTCGGTGGTCCAGCCGGTATATTAAATCCTAATGAGTTTAATGCTCCTTCACCAGTAACCAACCCAAGCCACGGTCATGCTAGTACAGGCCATGATGGAAAACCATTGGGAAGTATTTCGACTGGCTGCAATTCACCCAGTTGCTCTTCCACTTCTGGATCTAATATACCGACAGGTAGTTATACTCATCAACCTACCGAAAAATTGCCAACATATACAGGTGGATTCGGTGGTCCCGCTGGAATGCTGAAACCTACTAATACTAATTCCAATTACGCCCACCCTGGGAGTTCGTCATATAATACACCACAACCGGGTAACATTGGCGTAGTAGGTTGTAAAACAGGAGCTTGTGGTGGTTATTCACCTACTGCAAGTGCACCTACAGCAAGTGATTCTGGATCAATAGCACCGTCTGGATATTTTGGCACAACGAAACCGGTCACTGGTGTAAGTGCGCCTAGCGAGAAACTACCTTCTTACACTGGCGGCTTTGGTGGTCCCACTGGAACACTGAAACCTACTAATACTAATTTAAATTATGCTCACCCTGGGAGTTCGTCGTACAATACACCACAACCGGGTAACATTGGCTTAGTAGGTTGTAAAACAGGCGCTTGTGGTGGATATTCACCTACTGCAGGTGCTGCAAGTGCACCCACTGTAAGTGTATCTGGATCAACAGCACCGTCTGGATATTTTGACACAACAAAACCGGTCCCTGGTGTAAGTACGCCTAGCGAGAAACTACCTTCTTACACTGGCGGGTTTGGTGGTCCTGAGGGAGTATTTAGTCCTAATAAACACGACTCTCATGTAACTGGACCTAGTGGCCCTTATACCCCTACAGGTTCTTACAATATTCCGATCTCTGGTGGTATTAGTGGAGGTTGTACAACACCAAACTGTTATCCTTCTGGGGCAAGTACTGCTGCAGCTAATGCCCAAACTGAAGCATTTGGAGTCACAAAACCAAGTTTTGGTTCGCATCCCTCAAGTGGAACATCCCCTTCTATTCATACAAGCGGTTACGATAAACCTTCTGGAGCACATGGATCTGATGGAATTACCTCTCCTGCATCCACAGCGAGCTACACACACTCACCATCTTCTTCTGGTCACTCGTCTGATTGTAAAACTGGAAACTGTGTCATTTATCCCGACAGCGGTTCGTCGGCTGATTCAAATGTGCACCCCGGATCATTCAGTTTAACCAAACCTAATACAGATGTAAACCCTACTGGTCCATCACAACCCCAACATATGGGTGGATTCAGTGGGCCTTTTGGTTCAACAAAGCCTAATGAACACAATTACGTGACCCCTTCAACTGCTAGCTGTAAAACACCTAACTGCGTAAATTTACCCACAGCTGGTGGTAGTGTGATATCTGGAGCTAATGCTCAGTCTGGAGCTAACGCTCAATCTGGACTTAATGCTCAATTTGGAGTCGCTGGTATTAAACCGATTCATGAAACTGATGAAAAGCCAATTTACACGGGTGGTTTTGGGGGAGCACCTGGTTTATTAAAACCTAGTGAATTTAAGGTGCCAGCTGTTAATCCTATACTTAATATTAATAAACCAGTAGTAAGTACCTCACCTTCTGCTTGTTCTTCTGGAAATTGCAACCCTCACGCTACCCACACCTCTGTTGCACCTTCTCACAGCGGTGCTTCAAACGGAGCTCATGCTACAGCAGCAGCAGCTGCTGATGCTCACGCCGTTGTATATACTGGAGGGTTTGGAGGCCCACCTGGTGTTCTTCAACCATATGACGATGGGAAAATTGGACCGTTACCCACCACTGGAGGACACTTATCTCTAACGAGTGGCTCACACGGAGATTCTCACAATGCTAACGTTAACCCACCGCTCGGTATAAGTTCCGGAGGTTACAATGCCCCAACGAGTGCTACAGGAACTCAAGGAGCTCACAGAAATACAGGTGCGCATGGTGGTATCGTTGCCGGCTCTACGACATTTGCGGGAGCTGCGGCAGGTGCTTCAGCTGGTGCATATGGACATAATACGCATGGATCATATAGTAATGGAGGAAATGTCAAGGGCGGCAGTCCGTGCAGCGGCGGCTGCGGTGGATCAGGTTCGGCGTCACCTCATGGTGGTGCCTCTTTTGACTTCAATCTTGGACAACATGGTTTTCCTAAATTCGGTTTCACTGATGCATTGAGTGGAGCTGGAAGCGTCGCGGGTGCGACAGCCAAAAGTCTGGCTAACGCTTTCGGAGTGGGAGGCAGCTTTGCTGGCAGCTCTGCAAGCGCACATTCTTCTTCTGGTGCCTACACTAAAGGAGGTGAGAAACTTCAACTTTTATCCTTACATTACTTACTAACTTGCCTTGTTATCAGGCTTTGACATTAGGCAACTTTCATGGGTTACGTATGTACCTAATGGACACTTTGATAAATTATGTTTTTGTAATTTGCAGCACGATTTAATCAAGTTCTAAATATGCAAACCCAATTTCGATGAAAAGAGGAGATTTCCCATTCGATTGATTTTTTGTTTATAAAATATCTTCACATTATTTGTAGCCACGAAAGGAAATAGATCCACTACAATATTTTACACACACCAATTAAAGAATCCCAAGCATACCCTATTGCTAAATAATTTCTTTTAATTTGTTCCAGGTTATGGAAAACGATAAATGGCGAATTATTTACTTAGTATTTTTATGAAAACGAAGACTTATTTAATGTAACTTTTATTATATTATAAGTACGATAGTTTATAAATGTTGTGATAACAATGTGATAAATATAAACGGAACTTTGTCTCAACTTGAATTAATTATTTAGTTGATTATTCAGAAGTGCCTTATTTTTGTATGTAAACATAAAACGATCTAAATCAATGCGGAAATAATATAGGTACGTAACGTAGTGAGACAAAAAACGAGAATCATTAAAGCATTATGTTAAAAGCAAATAAAAAAATAAAACCTACTTAAATTGTTTTATTTCTACTTACACAATTACACCTTTATCTCAGTAATCTTCAAAAATCTTCAATGAAAATCTAATTTGGAAAGAAATTAAATATTGGTAATCTTACCTAAACCTACCTAATCCACTCAATGCTAATCCATATAAAAGTCTACATTTTGTAACTGATTTATTGGGAACACTTTTTTGTGTTTTTCATATTCTAAAGCTGGTTCTAAACGGAAACTAGTCTAGACATGTTTTAGACACAATAAATATTGAAACAACTCTTGAGAGTATTGTCCTGTCGACTAAACATTACATCATTCGTAAACACATCAAAAAATAACGCTTATTTAAAAATAAATAGACCAGCAAAATAGTTTGATAATTTAATTCATTAGGAAGTGAAGATTTACAAGATCAGATAATAATATCTAGCATAAATTATGCGTGAATAACAAAAGCTTCGTGTCTAGCGACTCCCAGTTCGTTAACAGACAAAAGGCAAATTCTTAATATTGTTTTAAAATTAATTGTATTGATGTAATCATTAGACTGTTAGGGAGATATTACGTCATTCTCTGATCCTTCCCACGAACATTTTATAAAAGTTTCATTCTTAAACGACAACTACAGTGTATGTAAGTATGTATAAAAGTATGTATCTACTTCTTCATGTTTAACACGCTATATGGATCGCTAACGAGGTATACCACAAACTTTTTGCTCTCCGTACAACTTTTAGATTCGTTTTTAAATATCAATATGTATTTATTTTTTGAGACAGGATTTTGGTATGTCTACAATTACGAAAAAAAGTTTACAACAAATAAAAAACTTATTGGCATTGATTTTAGATTGAATATCCGCTCACAAAGTCGGACTGAACTCGTAAAATTTATATAGATAAGTTTTACTACAAGTTCAGAACACATTAGGTACTTAATAAGCCGCCATCAACTGTCATACAAACAGCAATCATAATGCACACTTTAATGTAAATACATTGTCAGAAATAAGATAAAATGTGTAATTATTTTATATGCTATCATTATACACTTTGAAACAAGGGAACTACGATGATTGCAATTACGCGCAGCCTTCTAAGGAGATAAACGGAGGACTCATCTTGTTCGGATCATAAATCACTAGTGCCGTGTCATATATGTTTGCTGATATAATCATCCTTCTCTCATCCATTGTTCATGACTAGTTCACGGATACTGTGCAAATAAATTATTCATAAACGTTCGACATAAACTTATCATCACCACCTACTTGTCAATCTCATTAGTATAGAAAATTAATTAATTTAAAGGCGTTTTTATTGTGGTTTAATTACCTTTGTGATCATCTTTTGTTGATGAAGGTACTAGGTAGGGTACTTTTTTAGTATGTAGTGACTTAATATATTTGGTAGGTTTTCCCCAAATAAAGGAATTGTATTTTTATCTGTGCCAAAATTTCAAGCGATGATATCGGTTCCTTTCTTCTCTGTTTTCGCCAGCTGTCAGCTCGCATATTATGCAACATACCATCATCACCTGGAATATCTCCACTGGTAAACAAAGCTATCAGAAAGGAATTTTATGAAGGGATTCAATAATCTTCATGTCTTTAAGCGACTGAGGGTCGCAGGTGGATCACCCAAAAATGGCTGATTGTAGTTTTTAGGACATTACGTTCAACGTTCTAAGGGGGACTTTCATATTATGAGGCAGTGACCTCATAACATGAAAGTCCCACGATGTCTGTGTGTACCCATGAACCTACAATTGCCTACGTAATTCTTTGTACTGCAACTTGTCGTCCTTCTAATTAGAATTATTTCAATAGTATAGAATGAATTAGGAATGCAGTCAATGTTATGCGACAGTAGGCGTGTCTGATTTCTTTAATGAATTTCATTTAGCTTTTATAAATTGTAGGTATATTAAAAGTTCGGATATAAAATGGTACCTATGTACAGTACAGGCACTACCTATAGTTCACATGCATACTTATTTTTATCTCTAGTGGGAAGAAAACTTCTTTTCGATATCTAAATTATCACCTGATACCAGTAAATATGTATGTATGTACGTATGCATGTATGCATGTATGTATATTGTATTGTACTCGTGTGTAGGTATATATATTACTATTATATTTATTTATGTTCATTTTTGAAATATGTTAGTATAATCTTCTATTTTCTCAATTAAATCGTTGCCTGCTTCTTGCTCCTACCATTCACTCTTCTCTGCATCACCCAAAGGTCAGACTGGGAGAAAATGCCTGCGGCATTAAGTACACATTGTGCATGAAGCGTTAATAAATAAATAAATAAAGGTGAATAACCGATCGGCATTTTATTGCAATTTTCAAAATCTGAAATCCTCATAGTACCTACCTACCTAATCTAGGCACATTCATAGTACTGTAACAATATTTTAGTAGACATTCAGTCTCACTCAACTATCCGTAAAAAATATATTTTTTGTAACATTTGCGTAGCGATGTCTGTCTGTACTGAGAACACACCTACTTGAGTAGCCGGCATGCGTGACGCTCTGACCCTGATTAGCAAGAAAAAAATTCTATATAACACCTACCACAATAATGGTAGAGATATTCAATTTACACATTGGACGTGATTTTGATACAGAATGAAAAAAAGCGTTATCTCACCATGCACTGCATAATATAGGTACCTACATATCAACCTTGCAGAACATACACATAACATCACGCCTTTTGTCACCGAAGGGGTAGGCAGAGGTCCATATTACGGCACCTAATGCCACTGTACCATGTAACACCCACTTTTCACTATTTCATGTTATGAGTCCCAATGGGGGTGAGCCTATGGCCATATACCTACCGGGCACAATTCCAGACTCCGTGCTACCACAGATTTTTTTAAAAACCCATTAATACTTTGCCCGACCCGGGAATCGAACCCGAGACCCTTTGCCTGGCAGTCGCGCTTGCGACCATTAGGCCAAGGAGGCAAGGAGGTAGAAAATACTAAACGTAAAGTCAAGGTGATACAAGCTTTAATTTCAGAAAATTAATTAATGATAACACAAATTACAATAACTATAATTTTGATACAATAACAATACTATTCCAGCTGTCGTTCGACGTAAAGGACTAAGGGGGAGGCATTTATCCAGCAGTGGCTCCTCTTCCAGCTGTTGATGATGATGATGATCTTCCTATTCTAAGGTTCCAAATTCGCTTATCTCGATACCTAAATATTTTTTATTCCTTAGTGCGTCAACAAATCCGGCTCACGGAAAATTGGCAAATTACTTTAAATGGATAATATATCTTCACATAATCACATTCACGTGTTTTGTGGTTAGACCACTTTAGAACAATTAAAAACCAAACAGTATTAATTTTGTGATGTTTAAGATTATCTACGGATAGATTCATAGGACGTAGTAGGACGATCTTCGAGTAACCCGATACCAGCGAATTCTCTAGATACTTTGTAGCATTGCTGTCTTTGAATTACAAAGTATCTTACTTGATTTTACTTGTGTATCTATTTCACTACACACTTCTAGGAACATGAATAGGATAGCAATATCCGTAAAATAAACGTTTAAGTGATTCTAGTGGTTTCCGAGAACCGAGATGTGTTAAAATCTCTGATATTACTAACTAAGGTTACAAAGAAATGTGCTAAAGTAGGTACTGTTACAAACCCTGTGGTTTGTTTGCTTCATAGATCGATATAAAGTAAACTACACTACATTATGATGAAAGGTAAAAAAATGTTTACGAGGTATAAAAAGATATGCTGTCGCATTTCATATTATAACCATAATTACTTAAGTACATTAATTCGTTGAGCGTCGGATACAGTTTCATAATCCGTGGTACTTAAACTAACATTTACATACATACATAACTTCACGCCTGTCTCTCATGGGGGTAGGCAGAGACTAAGCCAATTACTACGATTCTTACATACCTCTTTCGCTTCATCAACAGTCATCAATCTTTTCGTGCATGCTCGTCGGTTAAGGGTACTTTTAATTTGGCCCTTCTTCAATATATCACCAATCTCGCCAATCTGGTCACTAACTAACATTTATAATTAGATATTTAAATGTGAGTTCATGGAATTATAATACAAACCGAAAGCAAGGAAAATTCATTCATAATAATAAACCCCTGCATTGAAATCAATAAACAATTTGCATGTTATCGTGTAGTATATTTTGTACTTCTCCGAATAACATTAAAATAGTGCCATACGACTTGTAAATCCCGTAGTTCAATGTTCTTGGGGTTTAGAATAATTTTAGTCCTAAACGATGCGGAGTTCCACAGAACGTGATCAAAATATCCGGCTTCGAAAAATAACTGGTAATGTTTTAAGTGTATAGTAATTAGATGAGTGACTCACTCGGTATTTCAGCACGTCGTCATCAAAAAGTGAATTGTTTAGGAGCAAGGTTGAAAGGAACATATTGAGAAAAGGTCTATGTTAATTTATATACAGAACTATAGTACTAGAACCGACAGGCCACCTGCAGCATTCCTATAACAAACCGATTTAAGCGAATACCTTCACTGGAACGCTCGCTTCATATAGTTCGTCGTTCCACACCCACTTGATATCGACTAAGGTTGGTCAGGGCCGTATCCTGTCATACAACATTACATCCGTAAAAGGTACTGTATGTATCAGTGAATAAACATTACGCATCCATTGCGTGAATAATTTTTTACAGCATTCATTACACTTTTTATAACATTCACTTATGATGTTTACCTATGCAAAAAATGCGGCGCTACTACATTTCTTATGTTACAAACATGTTTAGCTTATAAATACTCGATAATATTGATATCTTACAATATGAATAATAAATAATGTATTTGAAAGGTATGATAATCTTGCAAAACATAAATTGTATTGTTTAAAATCAGTAACGTAGCACACACTTCGTAGTAGTTAGGTACTGCATATTATGCTAAAATGCTAAATCATTTAATCTAGGTTTTTGTTCTGCTTACATTGAATTTTAATTTTTTGAAACGAGATTAGTAAACATTACATTTTCTTCCTATAAATAATATCTATTTGATTTGAGCTTCAAACCAAAACCACAGAGGAGTTTGGACAAAAAAAATGATCAGATCAATGATCTTATACCTCTATGCTTATAATTCGACTATGAATAGTTCAATGAATCATAAAAAAACGAGAATTTACAAAATTAAACTTCTATTGTGTAGTTCGTAAGACTTTTTAAAACTTGTGTATGGAATGGCTAACGACTTTTTTGCTGTGAGCCACATCATCGTGTGCGTTATGGTATATTTACTTAAAAATAATAACAATGTAAGAACTGTTGAATAATAATACCGGACTCATCATCATAGCCAGTCACCTTGTGTCACCGAACAATGACCGCTAGCTTTTTATTAATAATCTGTGCGATATGGATGTCTCTATGAAACAAATTTAAAAAAAGAAATAGAAGACGCATAGTCGACCATGAAATTGGCGTTATTAAGATTGAACTTCATTGGCAGATATTGTCATTATTTTTTGTTATTTAATTAACATAAATCATCTGACAAGAAATGATAGACTTAATCAAAAAATGTTATTTCATTTAACTAATATAATTAAAATTTCTACTTAATGAAATCTATTTTATTCCTTGTCAATATGAATAAATATGAAACGTGATGTTTCACTGTTTTTGCTGCGTTATAGGCGTGATATTTTGTTTTTTTTACGTTTAGAAAAAAGTTATCCACCAAACTATATGTGAAGCATTCCTGATTACTCTTTGCCAGTTATGAAATACCAGTAATGATTCCGCAAATCTATTTTTTTCTAACTCGAGGTCCGAGGAGGAAGAAACCATCTGTGGTCGAAACTAGTTTTAAGTGTGGGAGAGCTATGCTTCGGCCAGAATGGGTCGGCTCGACTGAAGGGATACCACGGCCCTATAGAAAACTAACGTAAAGCAACGCTTGCGTCATGTTTCGTCATGTGAGTAAGGTAACCAGAGGACCAATTACCCCCTCCCCCCCTCCCTTCCTTCTCCAATCTCTCCAATCCATGAATCCTCAAACTCCTAATCCCCACAAGGCCGGTAACGCATTTGTAACGCCTCTAGCGTTCCAAGTGTCCATGGGCAACGCCGATTGCTTACCATCAGGTGATCCGTCTGCTGGTTTACCGGCTTATTCCCATTAAAAAGTTTTTCTCAGTATTTTCACGTGAGTAACCCGCGATTTTTAGTTAATCTAGACCTTATTAATTTGACAGACTTATGCAGGACATTTCATTCTTATAAAAGGGCAACTATTCAATCGAGCAGTACTTACTATACGTATGATAAAGTTTATTACAACAAAAACGGGAATATGACCCCTACACAAGTAATCAATATCTTTCGTTACATGCAAGTTAAAGGACATGATGGCATGGTATATAAATGTACCGTTTAATTCACAATAATGGTACTGACACAAAGGACTTATGCAGCATATTATATTATATGTGAAGGACTGCTTATTATTCCTTTCAAGACGGCCATAGCATTAACCTGGCGCTATGTGCGTAAACGTTTATACCGCATTGCAATATTTACAAATACATAAGTAGATACAAAACGGTTTAACCGTAAAATGACTGCATAGTAAAAGCCTATGAATAAGGTATCTCGTTTCTATTGAAATAAACTTAAGTAAAACCTACTACATGAAGTGTACGTTTTAGCATTATGAGTCTACAGTGTTTTGCCTGCAAACTATAAATTTTTCTATCAAATAAAGTGAATAAGAAAAATCTGTTAGCTTCGAATGTATGTACGTTAATATCATCAAACGCTACTTAATTTAGGATTACCTTACAAAAATAGGTAAATGCAGTTCCTAAAACTAAAATAACTTACAGAACACACCAAAAACTGACTAGACAACCCTAACAACGTACTTAGTTGTCAAAGAGCACTGATTGAATCATAGATCAGATATCTAACTAATTAATTACAAAGATCAATTTATATAATGCTCCTTTAGAAGAAGACGATTCCTATGTATATAATTACATACATACGTATGTACATTTACATACAAACACCTACAGACCTACCCAACCTGTGTAAAAAACTGAAGAAGATAAGATCACTCAATTATTAACAAGCGTAGCAACTGACAAAAAAAGATTAAACTAAACTTTAACATTGTTTACGTAAGGCGGTATTTAGAATGTCAATTTTTATTAGATAAAATGTACTTTATTCAAATATTTACTGCATAAATTCAATCTTGCCACCTTTAGGGGTAGTCATTAATAATACCTTTAACTGTGCGTGTTTGTGACTGTTTCCTACATTCGAAATAATCCATATACCAATCGAAATGTATACTCTCAGGCTCTCCGAACTAAAAGCTATCTAGAAATATCGGGAATGGTCGTCTATTTATACGATCTTCACATACGGCATACATATTTTCATGACACACAGAACACGCATTTAATTCCCCGAATTGAATGAACATACAAACCTATCTACACGTGTTTCTAACTACACTGCACATAGTGTCATCTCATACTTGCTTAATTTTCACCAGTTGCGTAATGCCATAAAAAACAACCTCGGTATCTAATAAAATAGGTAAGACTGCAATATTCTTCTCAGAAATAGTTACATGTTCCCGAAAATCGCAGGTAAAGGTAAGTCTGCTGATTACTATTATAACAAACCCTTACTATAAATACAAATTAAGATAAACATTTGTTTCTGAACGAAACTAACAAGAACAGGAAATTCATATTTAACATACAACACTATCTTTAACATACGGAACTATAAGTCACTAAATCTGAACTCTGTTTAGCTTCCTCATTCAAGAGTACTTGTAAGGTATCCATCAACAATGTATTGTATAATGCCGTCACGATTATTGTAATCTAGTTTAAGTATTCTATAAACTCTATATAACATAAAACCATAAACTTGATCTATTAGAAAAAGAAGATTATTGCGGCTGTTTTATTTTTGTAATACACCAATAAATGACTATTTTTGGAGACCTCTGTAGGAAAAATAAAGTTATTTATTTCTAAGGAACTTAGTTATCAGCCTAGACTGTCCTATTTCTGAACTAAGGTCGCTTTTCATACGAAGACGCTTGCTCGGCGGAATAGAGTTTCCAATCCACATACTCAAGAAAACATTACCAAACAATTGATACTCAGACTACGCATTGAACTGAAGATCAATGAAGCATTAAAAGTACATTTAGCATATTTTTTGTAAGTTTAAAAAAATACAAAAAAAAAGAATTGATAATGAATTTCCTCGCATCATGGATATACCCAATTAATTGTGTGCAAAAAACCTTGTGGTAACATACATTAGTATCAATCAATAGCCTTTTAATGTAACAAAGATATAATAAGGTCCATGTTAATGGTTTCGAACTTACAAAAAATAGTTAGTACCTAAATATTATATTGAAATTTTCCTGTTTTTACGTGATAAAATTACAAAAATGCAATAAATAAGGAAAAGGTTTGTTGAAGTAAGGCATCACTTATGCATCATTATCTGTGTTGCAATGGTGATTTCAGTATGCCTACTATGTACAATGCTACACACTAAAAAACCTAAAAATACTAACTAAATCTAAATTTAAAAATCTAATACCTACTCGACCTCCTAGCAAGCACTTTATCCGTAACTCACGCGAGCAACTACAGAACTATCGACACAACTTTATTTTCACGCTTTATATGCAATCCAAGGTGAGTTGCATATAAGCAATTAAAGAAAAATATCAATAATCTGACTCAATATTTCTTAACCAACTGAAGTGCACCGCAGGAATACATTATGACGAAACAGAATATACACTAGGCAAATATTAGTTTTTGCCTTTAATATTAGAAATTACAAAAGAAGTCATCGTAATAGGCAGAAGCTTAATCTATGTCAACAATAACACGACCTCACACGGCGCCGGTCGCGAAACTCGGCGCAGGCGCAGGTCAGCCCGCTTTCCCTGCACAATCATTGAACTTTAAGCTGGGCAGATCTAAAGATAAGATTAATAACTGCGAATTAATCAAATATGTTTCAATTTATTAAAGAAACACAATAAATGAAGCTGTCACAATGCGGTTAATAGGGATGTGAATAATTATTTCACTTTTACACAATCGTTACTCATGAAACTACTGTTATTTAATTAGGTGTTCTAACTGTTCTGTAATATTAAATTACCATAGCGCCTGTCAAGTGTTTGCTGTTCACAGTACTCATAACGATTGAATGAATCGGGCAAACTGCAGGCGCTTGGAGCGCAACACGACCTCGCTACAAAACGTTGACGATTACGATAATTCAAATAATTGGAGTACGCAAATAGCAAACCGCCGGAAATTATGAATAAGTCATTGGGTACATGGACAGGGACAGTCGTGAGGTGCGACCGTGTAAACATCCTTATCTATTCCATTTGAAGTCTGTATTGGATGTGGTTGAGCAACGTTTCGCAAAACGCTTCTGTGGTCGACAATACCATGACAAGCGGCGAAGACAAACACCTACCTTGTTATCTTATGAATAATGCCGATTATGTTGAGTAAACACACGCACACGCGACTCAGTGCATTTTTCACGAATCTTTATCGTATACAGTGTGTGTGAATTTTTTGAATTGAGTTTTTTATATTATTATGGTTTTTTGAAAGAACTGTGTCGATATAAAGTAAGCTAAGTATACATTTCTATTTTTTTATTCACTTTCGTACGTATTATCTCTAGATGGTCTTAGTATTGTATTTACCACATCAAATCCCAACCAAGTCATTATTTTGTGATCTTTGTAACCAATACCGTGGCCTGAATAATATTAATGAAATTTGCGTGGACAAAAAAATTTCCATCCTTTATTTAAAGAATAAGTAACAATAGTCCAAATAAATGTTATTTCAGCACTTTCTTACAAAAAGGATAATTATTTCTATCGATAATTGCTAAAACGCCAATTCTGCCTGCAGGTTTGCGTGCGGTAACTACAAATATACTCGAATTAAGACCTCTGAAGCTTAAATTATGCGTAAGTTTCACCCATTAATAAAACTTCCTATAAAGTTCATTATTACATAATTACGAAATGTCTATTGTTGTTTTCCGTGAACACACGCAGAATGATTTAGTTACAACCTGTGCGTGTGGCCGGCGGGCGGCGGCGCACGAGTCACCTAGATGTCCCGCCTATTGTCCACGCCGCGTCCACCGCTGGGTGAGCCGTCATTACCTCACACTTTCAATACTGGGTTACGAGAATTTTACTTCAAGGTCCTCGTTTAGGAGCAAATAGAGGAGGTATAAATGGAAAGACGAGCAACAATAGCTCACAGTTGGAGTTCAACAACTCGATCGAAAATGTATGCGTACATCTGTTTTGTAATGTGCTTCTTCGTCGGTACGTGCAGTGAAATTAATGAACTGTCAATACTTTTCTTTTAGTTGTTAGAAATCTAACGGTGACTTCTTTTTTTATAGGTAGCAGCATAGCCGACTACCCGCAAAGAGAAGCGTCCTACTACTCTGCCCCAAACAACCCATATTCAGTGGGGGTCAACCATAACTCAATTCAGGAACCATCTCAGCGACTTTTCTGGGGAAATACAGGCAGCAATCAAGTCGGAGGAACTGGACTATGGGCTACATTGACTAACAAGTTCCCGTTCCTGGGAAATATGTTCGGGCGTATGGAACTGCCTGCACAGTACGGTGTGCCCAGTCAGTACGACGTGTCTCAACAGTACGGAGTTCCATCCAGGTTCCAGCCTCAATACTACTCTGGCCAGCAGCAGTTCTATCAGCAAGTACCTCAACAGTTCCCGCAACAATTCCATCAGCAATTCCCTCAACAGTTTCCTCAGCAAATCGGACAGCGATTCGTGCCATCAGCTCGCGACGTAGGAATAACTGACGATGCAGTGATAGTGACACCTCCGTTTGTGCCACCAGTGCAGCCCCCGCAGTTCCCAGCGCCAGCTCCTGCACCAGCGCCAGCACCTGTGCCAGTGCCTGCACCCCAGCCCTCACCGGACCAGGGGTACACGTATGACAGGCCCCAGTACAGGTTGGAACTGCCCCACAAATAAACCGATGCACTTTACTAACTGACTGACCGTAGACGCTAAGTAAATTTAGTCATTGCACTTTTTTGTTTAATTTACTGTCTGTGTTTTCTTTCGGTAAATATTTCATATTTGCCCATGTGTGAAGAACAACGTGTACTTGCCAAATATTTTAATTATAAGTGCGACGCCTTGTCAGCTGCTTAAGTAAGATCTTCAAACAAAACTTGGTTAAAGATCATTAAACTCGGTCCAGTTCAGTTTTACGGGTCAAATCTAACAACTACGTACAAAATCATGCTACTTCAATAATATACAGTTAGTATTAAAAATGTGTCACAGAAAGACATGGGTAGCGTATATTACAAGATTTTTGGAAATCACAATTAACAAATGAGATTGTCAAAACACTAATTCGCAGTGTTAAGAATTTTGGCCTTCCATCCAAGCCAAGCTCCATTAGTATTCAATTGTCAAATGTCCTCTCGATCAAGTGTCTGATTGAATTTCTCTGTAACAATTATGTAAACAATCTAGTTTAAGCGATTCGACTACGGGTTTTATAATACTTCACTATCAATTGTAATGTGCTCTCTGAAAATTGAATGACACGAATTTTGTAAATGCAATAAAATTATTTAAATGATTTTATTTTTTTATTTACAACTTAAACCATCCTGAAACATGAATATAATATAAATTATTCCTATTTATTGCACATTGAAAAACCTTAAACAATAGTATACCGAAGTAACAAAGTAGGTACAATATTGGTAAACAATTTGTCATTTGTTATGAAAGACGTAGATAAATAGATAGTGTCCCATTATACAATTTGGTATTTACAACAATTGCGTAAGCTATAAGTTTAATACAGGTTTTGTTACTCATTTCTAATCTTCCATAAGTCCATAATATCTAAATAATATAGAGCCCCTTTTATCTAAAGATAAAACATTGTTAATCAACCTTTACGACTATGTTTCCTTTATTGTAAGATTTGATAGTAACTAATTAGCTTCAAGATATTATAGTCATTTAATCTAGTACATCTGGGCCTGTCTCAAAAAGTTCATTTATTGATCTAAATCATTACGTTATCTTTCTACAGTTGTGTAATTTTAAATAATAAAATACGAGTAGGATTACAAATAGGATAACTTCAAAGGTCGTGAACTTGACTGTATTAGTTACTAGATTTACAACATAAGTCGACATAAGTCCCTTTACCGATCTATGATTTATTGACATTAAAATATCTTGCAATGACAACAAATATTTCCTATCTCATGAGTTATGTGATCTTAGGACAAAGATATGACCCCACCTTCTTAATTCTTCTCGAATACTTGAGAGAAACATGTTCGATTGTTCAACCAAGAAACCTATATTAGAGGTACAGTCTACGCGTAAAGGCTGATAAGAATTTTGTATGAAATTATCATACGTTGACTCATGAGATTTTAAATTTCAAAGTTTACTTTGACAATTTTCTCTTCTTACTTAGCCACAAGGAACTACCAATGCCTAATTGTCAAATAAATACTTCTGTAACGAATCTTCCCATTACATTAAGGAAACTCCTGCTCCTCCGACTGACATAAATAGCATTCATAACAATTCTATACTCATTCTACTGTACAATGTAACACCGACTTTTCACAATTTATAAGTCCCATGTAATAGGGGGTGAACCTATTGCCATATCGGGCACATTTCCAGACTCCATGTTACTATTAAGAATTTTCGAAAAAACCCAGTAATACTTTGCCCCATCCGGGAATCGAATCCGACACCCCTTGGCCGGGAGTCGCACTTGCTGGTAGCAAGTGCGACTCTCGGTCAACGAAGCAGTCAAAGTTCAAACATTTACCTAAGACTTTTAAATAAACCTGTACCTACAGCTTACGCAATGTTTCAATAAACGAGAGGAACTAATATTTAGTTGACTGAAGCTGTCTGGTCGTAGTAGCCTTGTCCATTGCTGTCCAGACCCACGGATGTGCTGGCGACCACTGACTTTCCCAACACCGGTCCATACTGACGCCGCGTCATACCAGAGCTGAAAGGAGTATATCAAAATAATCACCTATGTTCGTAGGAGTTCCTGTACAAAATGTTATAAAAAACAGGTTTTAGTGTATATTCTGATATGTAAGGTTGTTCTATGAGATTGGCAGCCAATGAGCAAACAGGTGGCTTACTCTTGAATCCAATTCCGATCAATCGATATTGGTATTGTGAATTTCTTGAGTTGCAAAATTAGCGCCCATTGCATCCGTATTGCGTGAATATTTAATGAACTAAATAGTACTGAGTTCGGCTTTATATTCCGCACTCTGAATGCTATTTTAACAGCTACGGTAGGGGTTGTATAGTTTTGACATTTAATCATTATTGAAATTTTATTGGATTGAAATTGTGTTGATATTGAGATTGGTTTCGAGAGTAAGCGCCCAGATGACCCGTTACCCATGGACATCTGCGACTTCAGATATGGCTACAAGTAAGCGCCCTTTTAAAACAGAGTACCTATAATCTTTTGTTTCGTTTAAGTGCAAAAAACTAATGTTTCCTTTACAAGTACACCTTTCTTGTTCTTTTGCTAAGTTGTCAAAATTTCCATGGAAAGTATGAATTTTCTTTTTATTAAACAAAAGTGCCAAATTTCAATGAATTTAGCTCGATCGCATTCTGGCCCACTGGTTTTTGGTACCACCGCGATCGATTTATCTTTAATCTTTCGAATTAAAAATTATAAAATACCCTAGCAGAACCAACATCTACTAGGTTCTACTCCGCCAGATCTTCTTAGTTTTAAAAGCAATAGAATTGATTTTCTACTTATTTATGTATGTAGGTACATTTAACTTTCAGAAGAAACCACATTGTGAAAACGTTGGTATCTGCACGCTAGCCCTTTGCGAATATTTAAAATTGCTATGAATATTTCATTGAATTCTATAAACATACAATGAGACCGATTTTAATAATGTAAGCAGACAGAGACGCGTATTTCCTTTTACAGTCAACTGCAAGAATGGAATCGTCATTCATTGTGAAAATAAGGCTTCATGATGTCTAGTTTGGTACAGAGATGTTTTATTGCACCATAACCATAAAACGCCTATGAGTTGAAAAACTATATTATATGTATATCTATCATGAAGATTATGGCAATCCCTCTTATGTAGATAAATTCCATAGTCCAGCAAAAGAAATACTAATTTAACGCCTTGCACTACTTGGGAGTCGAACGAAATACCTTGTTGATTGACAGCGCTTGTTACCACTCTGCAGATGGCCAATAAAACATTACTAAAGTAAATCTAACCACGTTCACAATAATTCAGTGCAGCAATGAAAAAAGTTATTTTACGAATTCGTAGTAATCTCGTAGCAGCTAACAGTGCGCACAACGCGTTGATGTCTTTTGTATGCAGTTTTGTAAACATAATTATTAGTTATGAATTTTCTTGACTATGAATATTCGGACTGTCGTCAACTATGAATGTCGATAATAAGCACAAAATGTGACATTAAATAAGCACTAACCTACCTAAGTATTTAAATCCTGGAAGGGGTAAGCACTAAGCAGAGGCACATATTCAATATAGGTAATACCTACCTACTTTTTCCAGTCGTGATAAGTATGTGATAATAGAAGGCTTATTGCTTCTTTAGTTCCATTCTTTTTCGACTATTTTTGACCCAGGAATCGAACCTGAGATCCCATGTCTAGTAGTCGCACTTGTGGCTATTCAATCAGTAAGTTACTTAAAGATAAATAAATGATATTAATAAAAATGAAATTGCTTTAAACATTTATTAAGCTGTGTATTAATAATTATTAATTACAATAAATAGGAAAGAATCTTCCGGCAGTTGCACAGCGTGTGCGCAGGCGCAGAGCGCGGCGGGCGTGCAACTGGTGGAAAATACGCGTTCAGGATGGATGGGCCGACACCATGAAGTTAGTCTAGTTACTCACTGCCGCCAACTAATGCCTAGGAACACACAAAATAAACAAGTTACTCTCTAGTTACAATTACAATTGCTACAATGTCTAATTAAGTTACTGTTAATTTAAATGAATTTATTATAACACATTTTGTATGGAAAATACGTTAAATTATGCGTTATTTTTAGAATAAAAGAAACTTAATCAGACATGCAACAGGCCGTAATTACATAGAATTTAATAGTAAGTATGTGCAACGAAGCATGTAAAAATCTTGGATGCTTTCGGGAGGTATAGGACAGACAGTTCTCAAAATATTGCCCAAGGTAACCTGAAATGAAACCTGAACTTGCCCAAGTTTCACGTGAAATGAAAAATCGATATTAGTTCTTTAATTAATATTAGTTTTAATTAATTTGATGTATGTACTTGATATATTATAAAGCTGAAGCGGTTTTTTGTTTAACGCTACATAATCGCCAGAACTTATTACACTGCTGGTTCGAATTGCATATTATTTAATACACAAAAATACTTTTGCACTGAATACTCCATTTAAAGCTATATATTATATGGGCTTATAAAACATCACGCTACGCAATAGGAGCCGAGCAGTGGGTTATCTTTGCGGCACTTATTGTTCAGAAACTGTACCTTGAACCTCTCTCTCAGGGAAATTGTACTGATGTTAAGTTTAAGTGTGGGAGAGCCATGCTTCGGCACGAATGGGCCGGCTCGACCGAAGTGATACCACGGCCTCACATAAAATCGACGTGAAGCAACGCTTGCGTTGTGTTTCATCGTGTGAGTGAGGTTACCGGAGGCCCAATTACTCTCCCCTTCCCCAATCTCCCCAATTCCTAAATGCCCAACGATCCTCAAACTCCTAATCCCCAAAAGGCCGGTAACGGACTTGTAACGCCTCTGGTGTTCCAGGTGTCCATGGGCGACACCGATTGCTTACCATCAGGTGATCCGTCTCCTCGTTTAGGTACCGGCTTATGCCATAAAAAAAAATGTAATATTTGTTGGTAAGAAATAATTGTTTTAAGTCATTAATGGTTATACCTTAGCAGGGCAGGGTTAGAAGCGCCGTATTGTTGTGAAGGAAGATTCCAGCCGCCACTGCGAGCATTCGCATTCGCTTCAGCGTGTGCGTTACCTCCATCTGAAACATTCAAGAAGAGTATATTAGTACTTATACATATAGTAAGAACCAACCAGCCTACCGAGCGTGTAAAACCTAGTGCTTCTTTCAATTATACCAAATATCAAGTATAACATAATAACGTCACGCGTTTCAATCCCTGAAGGGATAGGCATAGCTGGTAGAGGTGTACAAAACATAGTCGCTATCCGCCGTCTGTCTGTCCCTATATATGCTTAGGTCTTTAAAACTACGAAACGGATTTTGATGCGGTTTTTTTAACATATAGAGTGATTCTTAAGGATAGTTTATATGTATAATACATGCATATTGCACCCGTGCGAAGCCGGGGCGGGTCGCTAGTATATATATATTATTACGGCTACTTTTCATAAACTATGCTTTGCTCCGTGTAATAAGGGATGAGCCTATTACCATACAAATGTCTTAGTACGTAGTACTTTGAATCGTACTGAAATACTCTTGGCAATCGCATTAACGACCACTTCACCAACGAGTCAGTCTAAAATTAAGTATAAAACAGAACTGTCTACTTACAAATACATCAGTCACCTACTAATAGCAGAGCAGAGCGACACAGAATCTTGTTATGGAAAGGGGAACAAGCACAAACGGATAAACAAAACCAGTTTAAACCGTCCTACAAATAAGTAGAGATCAATCAAAAAATTATGTGGGCTACAATAAGTATTAAACATTTTATGGGCGAACGGTAACTAGCAACTACTCTACTTATACTTGGGCTACTTATTCTGGACCCGTGAATGATGTTTATCGATCAGTTTTTGTGCGTGTGCCACTTGACCGATGCCAAGCTGTCGCTGAGAATTCCGACACCGTTAGACGAACGGCGCCGTCGACGTCTGCGCAGTCTCAACAGATTTACTCTACACTTTCATACAAGCTTATTTTTTTTATTTATTTATTACCATTTCATGTACACCATACAGAAGACAATATTACAAAGGACAACCAATTATGACAAGCATGAGGTACATAGGTACTGATAGAAATGAACTTCGGAAGAAATTAAGTGATAAATATATTTTAAGTAAATTCTAGATAGCCCTTTGGGTGTTAAACCATGTTAAATGTTGGGTGTATCTACAGGTTAAACTGTCAACATAGTAACGTTACCTCTAAGACAAATGTTTGAGAAAATGTTGAAGTCAGTTATAAAGTTTGACACATACACATTTAACTCACTCTAAAGCCATCAACAAACTAAATTACACCTTGCTAAGAATCCATCTTCATTTGTATGAAAAGTCGAACGGTGTGAATGCCCTAAGCTTAACACGTACCCGTTCTACATTCAACGACAATTATGTACCGTGTAACTACAGTACACTATGTATTGCCGTGCATACCAAGTCTAATAGTGCAGTCGGTGCATAACAATAGGCTGAATATCGACAACTGACCCGCGTTGATATTTGGTTTTACGTTAAGTTAATCTATGCCTTATCGGATTTCACAAATCGATGTTATAGTTGCTGTTGGTAATAGTTTTTGCATGGGTAAAATAATATGTAAAATATGTTTATTCCATGTTACAATGGGTGTTTTTAAAATAGATATACAGATTACAGATTGCAAGAGAATTTTAAAAACTTGTCTCTACTTAAGAGTAAAGGTGCGTTTACATATAAACATTTAATTTATACGGAACGGTTCACTACTAACAATGTGTTTATCAGAATTTAATTAAAAGTTCAACTTTTAATAAACAGTGTTATCTTAATTTGCATTCATGAATAAAACGTGCAAGGAAAATCCGTGACGTCACAATTACGGATACGCTAGCGTTGCGGTCTTCAATTTCGTGATTAACTTTATGATTTAACAATAAATCACAATTACTAGAAATACGTGACTAAGAAATATATGCTATGCAAAATTCAAGGATCGGAATTGAATGCGTTTAAGTGTAAAATCAAACCAATCATACGTTTATTTTGTTTACGATTACTTCTTTAAAGATCTTTATGTACATTTAATGTGTCGACCTTCACTTTAAATAGGTATTCATGTAAAACCTTCACTGGAAGTAAACATTGTATATTTTCTTAATAATATCCGATTGTTCAAGAACAAGTACGTAACTAACTATGACTGATGTAATAGTTCTAGGTTACCTAAAGTTGGTTAAGAACTATTGTTGTTTCTGACATTGCCGCATCCATTAAACATGTACTTTATTAATAAGTTAAGTACTGACATTAATTCGCTACTTTATTTGCGTTTTAAAATCCTATGCTAAATGTTTTTTATATGTATATATTTGATGGGCCGACGATTGACCACTATCTACCACTATTTGGTGGTAAGCGATGATGCGGCCTACGATGGAGCACGCCTGCCCATGAAGGCCTTGAACACACCCAGGTTATTCAGGAAACACAGACTTTAGCAAAGAGTTGTTTTTCGGTTACATTTTAATATTTTATTCCCTTAGTTTTTCAAGTACTCAAACTCAAACTCAAAAGCATTTATTTCAATTAAATCATAATTTGGTACTTTTGAAACGTCAACTGCAAGGACTGAACTGCCAGAACTGCAAGTAATTTTATGTTTAATTACCTTTTCTAATTTTTTATCAATTTTAGCGCACAAAACAAAAAAACTACTACTACTGCTTTGCTAAAGGCCATCCGTATGTTGTTTTTCTATATAATTTTAATGTACACACAGTTATCAGTTGCGATTTTATTCTATGTAAAGATTTATTAGTGTATGTAACCTTGGTGTACTGTTGTTCTGTGATAAAGCGACGTAACTTTTGTTATTTGCATCTCTTATTTTACAGAATTCGTCACGTATTTTCTCGTATTTTGCAGAAGTCTCAAGAGATGTGTATGTATGTGACATACTACTTGTATCTAAGCACTTCAAACAACCACTCAAGATGAGAACAAGTCTTGCACTTGAACACTTAATAGCTCTATAGATAACCACTTCAGATTTGAATAGGCTACTGAATTGAATGGTTTGATAACTACTTTTACTAGAAGACATTATCAGAACTTCCTTTTTATTCTAAATATGCCATTTGGACCACTTCCGCCCGTTCTTCTTTAAAATTAGAATACTGTAGTTACATACCTTATTATCATATTGGTGTTTGATATCTAATCATATTTTAATTGTTTATAAATGTAAAATGTATGGGTATGCAGTTTTAATACCAACTAAAACTATTGTGCGTTAGTTACCAACAATGAACCGATGCAGGCATCAGCACCTTTTCTCTGTAATCTTTCATATGCATCACACGAACACCTTCACTCATTACAATGCAGGCCATGTCTGCAAATTAATTTTATGACCGTGATCTAATTTAAAAACGTGTTCACAAATTTAACACATGCAGCACCGTGGGAAAATACGTCATGTAGCTATTTGTAAAACTGTATCATTATTAAATTGATCTACATTTACTGACTCATTGGCTGAGTGGTCGTTAGGGCAACTGCCGGGCAAGTGGTCTCGGGTCCGATTCCCGAGTCTGGCTAAGTACTATTGGGTTTTTAAAACAAATTTCAGCAGTGGCACAGTGACTGGAATTGTGGTGTGTGGCAATAGGCTCACTCCCTATTACATGGGGCTCATAACATAAATAGTGAAAAGTGGGTGTTACATTGTAGGCAGTGGCATTAAGTGCCACAATGTGCAACTCTGCCTACACCTTCGGGAATAAAAAAAGGCGTGAGGTAAAAAAGTCCTCCTCCTCGGTCTTTAAGTGATGAGTAACAGTTATGTTAATCTACATTTAACCCTAGTATATTATGTGACCAACTAATGAGAGTAGGCATTAGCATCCTCTAAACTTTCGGTGACCTTAGGAGGAGTAGGAACAGGGTGGTTTTTAGTTAGTAATAATCTGACACTCCCTCTCAGGCGGGAGAAGCCATTGGATGATTCTCCCCCCTCAAAAACGCGTGGCGATTTTGGAAAACCCCTTAATTAGTTCTTTTTAGGGCTTTGTTTATCAATGGAAGTATTCTAGCTGATGCCAACCTGCATGATGCCTGATTTGAAACATAACTGTGATCTAATTTTTAAACGAGTGTGATATTAAATGTACATGCTACACGCGGTTCTAGTTTATTTTATTATGGGTTAAATTGCGTTGCTTGTTCAAGTCGAGCGCTATTCCAGCTGCAAATTACTCTTGCGTATTTACTATTGTTGAAAGCCTTATAGCTGTGAGTGACCTAGTAAGTGCTCCTAGAGACTGGAATGCTGTGTAAATATGTGTAAGTCAAACGTTAGAATTGGTATTCTGTGTAAACTTTTTGTGCTAATATTAATATTGTACATTTTAATATTTGTAATTTTGAAACTAATTATTGGTTTAAAATTGTTTTAACGCTTTTGTTTGATTTGTCTGATAGACATATCAAACAAAATTAAAAGAAAATAATTCTACTCAAATCAAATGTCTGATGATATTTATATGTTATTGAAGTATTGTAATAAATATACTCACAGGATTCAGCGTTGGCGTTAGCAGTGGCATCAGCACTGTAAGGGTAGGGCTGCAGCGACCGGCGCAGGCGACGCAGCGGCACATGTGCAGACTCATGACCCTCAGCGTCTATGGTGTAGTACGCGCGAGGAACATAGTACTGTCCTTCTGGAATGTGCACAATGCACATATATGTCACTCGTGCTCATGCTAGCAAATTCTTTATACATACAAGGTAGTTGGAAGATACAATGAAACAATACTTGTATTGTCCTGTCAGAATATAAGAAGCATAATGTATGAAATGGTATGGTAATATTTTAGTCAGTCAGTTCAGTCTTACTAATTTAATAACTTTATTATAAAAAAAGAAACGAGTACCTACTCAATAACAATTAAACGTGGTTATAAATGGATATTAAAAGCCCCAAGCAACACCGGAGTCGAAACGTCCAATAGTTTTCTTATCAACACGGTTTCAATATCTAACTAAAAGATTTGCAAAATCTTAAACCTTGGTTACCTTAATTAACAATTAGCTAAAGGAAAAATATAATCATGTATCGGATAACCAGGAAGCCATTCACCTTAAAACTGAGATCATCACTAATCACCGTAGTTAAATGTTCGAGGCGTTTGCTTTTTAAACATGACCTCAGCAAATCGTGACCGGCAGGATTTGATCATAGGTACATCATTACTCATAATCGTGGAATATTATGTAAAAAATATGATGTTCTAATAGCTCGAAGTAAGTAACATATTAAAAAAAGTTTAATTGAACTGCGAAGTACCAATGTATGTTACTAGTAGATATTGCTTACCTAATGTAATTCGATATGCATATCGCGAATTGATATCTAGCACCAATACATGACGATTGCACAAATGCTGAACACAATAAAGATTTTTTCTGTTTACCTAAGTAAGAAAGAATATATATAAAATAGTTTTTATATGATACTTAATACGAATTTGATAGACACGGATGAATATTTAAACTCATTATATCAAATTACATTCGTATGAAAGGTAATAAAACTTTTAGCAATGCACGAGCACAGCTCGCTATATTACATGTGTTATAGAGAAAAACGTACATAATAATATATGGAAAGCAAGCAAGGTATGTAAGTACCTAGTTACTGGTTTCAAGACTTGTACCTAATAAACTATCGAGTATTCAATGGCATCATCACATACCTAAGTTTCTTCTGGTATTTTAAAATACAACTCTAATTATGAACATTACATGGTCTTGATTATCATGTTGATGAATGAGGGGTCCATCTCTGATATCTAATAATTATGTTTTACTTATAAGTTAACTTGTATCCTCCAGGATGTAAGTACATTGGAATGCACCATATCAATGCAATATGATCGCTGAAAAAGCGATTACTGAACATAGTACCTACTGACGATAGCGTTAACGGTTTATCTAATAATTCTTTAACTAGTTAAGTACCTAGGTACTTATTTATATTTTTAAGTATGAAAAGAGTTCTTCACCTGCCAATCAGTGATGATTTCAGAAATGATCGACCCTGCTGATTCACAAAGACAACACATGAATCACCAAGGTAAATCCAATTACTGGCAAGATCACTGATCTCCCTCCGAAACTGATCGGAAATTACACAAAATGACACTTAGAAAAGTAAATTGCCAGTCAGCTCGGACGCTGGGGCGGTAAAAACTGGGGGGCACTAACCTGCGAGGGCCACGGCAAACACTGCCGCCAAGATGAACAAAGTAAGCTTATGCATTTTGTACGTGCACACTGTACAGACGTCGAACAACAACTGGCTTCACCGTACTCGCTCACACACCTATAAGGCTTATATATCGCGACAGTGGCAACGTCTCAGCGGAAACTCACGCGCATCTTGATGCACGGCCCGCAATAACGGTCATCGCCGGCAAAAACCTATCATCAAATTGAATGGGAACCAAAAAATAGCAATTCGTATCGACAAAAACATGAGTTTCGAAATGAAAGTAAAAATTAGTTAGGTTAAGAGTATAGCAGTTTCCAAAAGTCCTCATGTTTAAAAAAAAATAATAGGTACCTAGTTCTAGTGGCCTGCCCCTATCTAGACCCATAAAATTAACTCGTGTGTGTCACCATCTCGATATTTTTGCTAAAAAAAACATGTTTTTAAAAAACAGTCTTAGGTTCGACAGTCCTCTCAGATCGTCTGGTCAGATTTGAATCCTTGGTTTGTCCAACCGGCACCATACCACAGAATAAGGAACATTCTAAACCGTGTGACCTGGATAATTTGCATAATGTTTAAGAAAGATGTTCCTCAATTTTAAACTAGTTGATTGTCGCGGATGTTTGAAAGTTAATTAGATTACTAATTGGCACCTACACACAATACAGGTTGTAGAGTAGGCACCTAATAAAACTTTCGTATGACATGATCGCGCTATTTTAACGGAACTGTTATCAACGACTATTCAAGGTATTACTGGGTTTTAAAAAAAATCTCAGTCGGAGTTGGAGTCTGGAATTGTGCCTGGCATATAGCAATCGGCTCATCCCCTCCCCACATGGGACTCATAACATAAATAGTGAAAAGTGGGTGTTACGTTGTACTCACAAGTGGCATTATGCCGTATGTGCATGTCCTACCGCTTCAGGGATAAAAAGGCGTGATGTTATATTGTGTGCGATAAGATAGATAGATAACAATGTAGATATAAGCTAATTTATTCTTAGCTTTGAACTTATTCCTAAGCTTCCAAAGCTGTCATTTTTTCAGTTCCAGTTCAAAACGACTTAAACTCCAACAGCTTGCAGTTACCTATCGTTCTATCACAGCGTTAATGTTTTTTGATGTTTCTTAGAATTTAATTGTGTCGTCCCAATTTTCTAGTGTAGGTTACCTAGGCTAGGTACCTACAGAATCTAGACCAGACAGTATTCTATCGACTTTTTCGTGACCTCATAAACTAAAATTGTCATTCGGCAAAAGCAATGCAGTGCTATGGCTACTCACACAGTTAGAGTAGTTAACAGTGAAATGTAACGAGATTTATTGCTCAAGGTACATTACATGTTCCGGAGATTGTGGCCTAGTAAAGATGTTTATGAGTTTGTGTGTATGGTCAATCCCAAAACTCGATTATAGCATATATGAATGATGAAAAGAAAATAAATGAGAGGGGATCCTTGGCTATGCAGTTCAAATTAAACTTGTAGGATGTTAGACTTACCTATACAAAACATTTTAGCTCACCTTAAATCAAAAATGAATAAATGCATTATTATTTCTACCTTAATTAAAAGCTCTAGGCAGTAATTCCCCTTCGTATGGTGATTTAGGCATAGCATAGTTTTTTTTATTAAGTTATAATAATATGTGTACCTATGTATAATAATTTTGTGAAAATATAAGGTACAATGGGGTTGACATATCGATGTGGATAAAAACCCCTTACTAAATAAAGATTTAAAAAAAACATATATGGCCCGTAAAGACGGTAAGAGACTGCCACACTTTCACATCAAACTAAATTTTTCGAAACAAGTTACAGATAAATCTGCAAAAATAAAAGCTTTAAGGAATTACTGAATAGCATCACAGTCTACAGTTTTAAATATTTAATCTGAAGAAAAATAAATATAGGATTGTGTCTAGTTGGTGACAATAGGCCCTCCTCTAAGTATTTAATTACGTACTACCCTTTTTTTGAGGGGGAAAATGCACTAATTACTTCTCCCACCCGGGTGAGGCGAGAGGGAGTATCAGACTCTTACTGTCTAAAAAAACCACCCCGTTCCTACTTCTGCATTTCGAGCCAGAACCCCGGCAACCCGTTAAGTCCTCCGCGGCTCCGTACAGGCATCAGTCCTATTGGTCCCCATCTCTGGTGGTCTGATGACTCTTTGAGGCGCGCGCGGAACGCGACGCGCCATACGCTCGGGTCTGGACGGCGAGCTACCCTTGCTCGCCGTCCGCAGGCCTTAGTCCTAGGGGGACCTAGTCCTCCTCGCTCCGTACCATGGCCAAAATCAGAGCCGGACGCGAGAGGTCGCCGTCGTACAACGCTGTGAGTACCTAAACGGGGCATAACTAAGAAAAAGTGGATGTTGACACCTCTACCTGCCCCTTCAGAGAACAGAAGGCGTAATGTACAAGCAAGGATTTTCCGAGGCCAATCTTGATATTTACAACATTGTCAACAAATCTCATATGTGTTACATAATGTCATTTATACGAATGGTTTTTACGAGACAAGTAATAAAATATGAAATGTTCACGTCTCAATGTTATAGTATTGTTATCTTACGACATTACCTCTATTATCTACCGAACAATTGTTTACAGGTAGGAATCAATTAGCCACGGTAAGTACAGTCAGAGGCGAAGGAAGAAGAAAAAGTTATTGAAAAAAGATGTCTACTCACTACCTATGTACCTACTTGGGTACTTTGGTACAAACGTCCTACATGCCAGTCAAATAAATCAATTCCATGGCTAGTTAAACGCTAACATGTAACACACTACCTATTTATTGTATGTTAATAGTCAAAAAATATCAAAAAATGGATTCGATTGATGCCATTCGAGTAAATGCAAATCTCCTAGACACACATCAATTTAACCTGGCACAAAAAACATGGGAAATATGGCCACTTTTCTAAGTTCTATTTTTATAAGTGGCGAAACAATAAATATTCATTATTATCTATCGAACGGTCGGCACCTTAGTAAATTCCTAATATCGTAACCGTACTAAACTGTTCGTAAATCATCACCATCATAACATCACGCCTTTTTATCCCCGAAGGGGTAGGCAGAGGTGCACATTTCGGCACTTAATGCCACTGTACAATGTAACACCCACTTTTCACTATTTATGTTATGAGTCCCATGTAACAGGGGGTGAGCCTATTGCCATATAGGTACCGAGCACATTTCCAGACTCCGTGCTATTACCGAGGTTTTTAAAAACCCAGTATTACTTTGCCCGACCCGAGAACCCCTTGCCCGGCAGTCGCACTTGCGACCACTCGGCCAACGAAGCAGTCAGTTCGTAAATCACATTATTAGATAATTTTAATGTAGTGGACTTAACATGTAAACTCCTACTTACGATCCATAAACATTTACATTGAAGTACACTACAGGTAAGTATTACCTGCAATTTTAATTAAAGTATCAATAAAATTATCAATTTACAAGATTTTTATGATTGTCAGTTAGCACTTATTGTTACTTGCATTGTAATACATAAATAATACCAGTTATTACATCTTGTCCTATTTAAAGATTGGAAAATAAAGGTAAAGGACAGAAGTCTGCCGTCTGTGGTCGGTACTACCACTAGTTTAGAACATGGTCGGAACCTTAGAGCGGATAATATTGTAGAGGTACAGTTGACTCATAATCAAAAATTAAAAGTTCACAAATGAATAAAGGAAGGAGCGAGTGAAGCCCAACACAAGTATTGTATAATAACTTACTGGGACTGCCATAACGTTAGACAGATATTGTAATTCTTGAGATAATAAACAATTTGAATTTAAAAAAAATAAATAGCAGGTTTGTTTAGGGATTTTATTTATTTAGTCCATAATTTGGCTTATATGCTCATGCAAGTACGTACGTAATGTGGATTATTTTAGATTAACGTTAGTCTTGGACATTATGGGTTTTTAAATAAAAAATCCACAATTAAATATCAAACATAATTTCTTACAAAAATTTATTTGAAATAAAAATAACATCAAGCTTTTAAAATTGACAATTCTCATGAAAATTATATAATAATTTATGAGCACAATTTCACATTAGGAAGAATAATTTCATTATTTCTTTAGTTCACATTAAAGTATAACAATAATCACGGATTCAATCTCAAAGTGTAACGCAAACAAGACAAAACCTTCATTCCAAATGCAATGAATACATAATTGTGTACAAAGAATAAGTGATACAATACACATGCTGGACAGCATCAGCACCTGATTACATACTTACAGCGAGACAGAGAAGAGAATCATCCATTAAAAACATAGAAACTGCTAAATTATATTAAAAGTATACTGTAAATATAAAAATATAATTTAAAAAGTAAACTCGTATTGGAATCCATCTTAATACAACATAAAATAATTTCTTTTAAATATTGAAATGCAAAATAAAAATGGAATTTTCATCATTTAATGTGTATGAACACACAGTACTTCAATATTCTTATCAATATATTCATATAAACAACAGTTTAACCTAGACTTCATTTTTTACACTTTAGGAGATATTTTTACAACCCTGTATCCACTATACTTTTAATGACGATAATTATGTTGCACAGTCTAAATTAATGTTTCGTAAAAGAAGATACAATATAACTACGATAAAGTCTTGTCACATACGTGCTTGATACCTATACATTAACATCAATAAACATCGACATCGATTACGAGAGTATCAGAGTCCGTTACGGGTCTCACAATACAAAAGAACTGCTTTGTGCTATAACATTGATATCTAGAGGGAGACAGAAGAGTCAGCAAGAAGTAACTAAAGTGTAGTAGTGGAAAGACTCAGTTACGACGGGATGACGACAACCTAACGATACAGTTAATGTCAAAGTATTGAATAAGTGAGCGTGCTTCACTTCGCCTTAGCGGTCTGTCGCTGCCGCAGCGTCTTGTTCGTGTTCTGGTCAACTTCGGGCAGGTCGGACTCCTCGACCGGGGCTTTCTTTACTGTTGACGAAAATTAAAACAATTAACATTACCATCCTAAAAACTAAAACTACACATGAAATGCATATTTTAAAACAAAAATGTACCTTTTTCCTTCTTGGGCTTTTCTTTTTTCTCTTTCTTGGGCTTAGCTTGCGCCTGCTGGCGACTCTCTTGCCTTTGCTTAATGGCTTCGGAGATGAAGTTGAACATCAGGTAAACCTGCACATAAACATTGATTCTTTAGTCACCCATTATTCACATGTCAGTACCAATAAATCTGTGTACTTTATGTACTGACAATACACATAAAACACATTTTATGAAGGTCAAGTAATACATAACCATTACAGACAATAATACAATTGTAATAAGACACTATAGTTACCTGGAAGGAGACTAGAACAGAGAGAGCAGCGACGCGGATGACGAGCGGCGCGGCACCAGCGAGACCGAAGTAGAATGTCAGCACACCAAGTACCAGCGAGCACAGGCGGACAGTCACGAATACGGAGCCGTTGATCAGGCTGAACACTGAAATAAAATCATTCGATAAATATTGAGCAAACTTTTAAATAATGCCTTCAATTTAACTTGTGCTGATATATTTTCTGAAAGATGCGCTAGCGGTCGACACATGTTATGACGTACGGGACTCTAACTGGCCAGCTCTAATTAACCAACCAATCAGAGGGCTAATAAAATATATAAAATTATGATGGTGTAAAACTGTATTGAAATGTAATAATAAATAAAAAAACCTTTGTAAATTAAGTTTACGACCACTCGAAACACTATAATAATATACTTAGATATGTAAAGAAAATTGTTGTAAAATTCTATTTGTAACTTACCTTTGTCTAACCAGTCTTCACGTTCTCCCCTGAGGATGGTGTTCAATCGGTAGCTGTGAGCAACAAATTCGGCCAGAGAGTGCAGAACGACCAAGCAGACACCAACGCGCTGGAACCTGGACAAATAATTAAAATATTTCGTAAATATACTTTAATCTTGATCGTGGTGGCTCGTTTAAGACGCTTCTCATGCATGAGGGTGCGGGTTCGAAACCTACCAACGGCAAGTACCGACGTAACTTGAGTTATATGTACTTTATAAGATTATTTAGGCACCACTGACAAACGGTGAAGGAAAACATCGTGAGGAAACCTAGACTTATAATTTATAATTGCAAATTTGCATTGAGCAAGTGTGGTGATTAATGCTCAAAACTTCTCTGGCTTTGCTCAGCAGTGGCCATTTATAGGCTGTTGACGTATGTATGTATGTATGTATGATGTATACATTGATCTAGCAGTACAAAAACTTGTACAAATAAATTCCAAGGTTAACTGTATGAATATAATATAATAATAAATTATGTGTAGGTACTCTTATCAGCAATATAGTTATTAATTTCTATTTCTGCATATACATACTATATTTCTGTAATTTTTCCCATAGTCGCTATGAATAAATTAACATTTCAATTATTCACACATCTCAATAAAACTTACACAATTTGATACTTTGCTTGACTGTAGGTATAATTTGCTTATCAGAATCATAATAAAAGTCATAAGTGTTAACTGCTGACGAAAATAAAATATGCTATGTAATGAAATGGTCAGTACTACTGGATGCATTATGCAATATCACTTCTACCATTAGCTTTGTTTGCAATACCAGGATAAAAAGAAGCCTATATAATAATTATTATTATGTTATACTTGGCACATCTATGAATCACCATTTAGACTAGACCAATTAACAGATACATTCTTACAAATTGTGAGTTTATCCTAAATTAATATACGCTCACTATGAAAGCATTTCAAGATTTTCTAGATTGAGACAGGAGTTAATGTACTAACTGTAGATAACATGGATTACTTTGCTAAAGCATGATAATATTACGATAAACAACATCCACTCTATCAATTATTTTTGTATCAAGTAGCTGTTGTCAAGATAACATTTCTTGAATTGATGATATTCCTTATCTTATAAGTAAAATGATGCTTTACTTCACATGTGGTCTACTGTGGCCTTAGTACGAGTTTATTGTAACATAACACAACGCCTTTTATCTTCGAAGTGTTAGGCATTTTAATTTTTTTTAAGGGCGGAAAATCATCAAATGGCTGCTCCCGCCTGGGTGAGGCGGGAGGGAGTGTCAGACTCTTACTGACTAAAAACCACCCCGTTCCTTCTCCTGCACTTCGAGCCGGAGCCCCGGTTACCTGTTAGGTTCTCCGCGACAAGTGTTAGGCATAGGTGCACATTATGCCTCTGTACAATGTAACACCCACTTTTCACTATTTATGTTACGAGTCCCCTGTAATACAGAGTGCGCCTATTGCCATATAGCGGGCATGAATTCAGACTCCGTGTTACTACTGATAATTTAAAAAAATCAAAGTAATACTTTGCCCGACCCGGAATCAAACCCGAGACCCTTTGCCCGACAGTTGCGACTACTCAGCCAACAAGGCAACGAGTTTATTTTACGTCGAAAGTAATCGATACGAGTACGTGTTCGGTCCTCTGAGGCCTTAGTACGAGTTTGATTAACGTTTAAAGTATTCGAAACGAGTACGCGTTCGGCAATCTGATTGGTCGGCGCAAATTAACCAACCAATCAGAGGCCTTAGTACGAGTTTCATTTACGTTTAAAGTATTCGTAACGAGTACGCGTTCGGCACTGTGATTGGGTGGCGCCAATGAACCAACCAATCAGAGCGCCGAACGCGTACTCGTTACGATTACTTTAAACGTAAATCAAACTCGTACTAAGGCCTCTGAGCGCCGGACGCCGTCTCGTTTCGATTACTTTAAACCAAAAAGAAACATGTACTAAGCCCTCTGATTGCCCGGCTCCAATGAACCAACCAATCACAGGGCTTAGTACGAGTTTGCTTAACGTTAAAGGTAATCGATACGAGTACCCGTTCGGCGCGTTCTAAATTCGCATTAATTCATTCATTTTCACTGTAAATTAGTATAATGTCTCTCTTGTATCAAAATTCCTATTAAATTACATATTTCACCACATACTGAAGTAGATATTATTAATTAATTCAATATGTATAGTGTTTAATGTACATTAGCTATATATAATTCTAATCTCCATGATTACCACTAATTGGCTTTTTGTTGCATGTCACATTCTTTTTAATCAAATTGTTTAGCTGTTGGTTTTCCAAGTTCTAAATATTAAAGTTATAAAAATAAAATAGATACATATTAGAATCAATAAAATAGAACAAATTAATCACACTGCATTCAAATGCAATCATATTGTAAATAAAAATCAACAATAAGAAATACTTACTTGAAGCCATAAGCCAATGCCACAAACGCGAAAGCAGCAGCAGCGTGCCTGATGCGACCAATCCATTCGTCTTTCTTGATGCGCTGGAAGTACAGTTCAGGGACAGTGTGGATCCAGTAAGCAGCTTGGACAATCCACCAGAGCTTCAGCAAAAAGCTCATTGGGTGGCTGGGGTAACCTGTCAGAAAACAATGAGATTCTAATTAGAAAAAATAAATTACAATTATTATATATCATCATCATCATAGCCAAAGTCCAGTTATTTCTTTAAGTTAGATTACTGTATTATTTGTCCTAAATACTTTAGTGCTAAACTGTTTACATTGGAGAAAGTTTGCCTTTAAAGTATGCTAATCAAATCATTCCATTTTCAAGTGTAAACTTAACCTTCTTTTTACTTGATTTGCTTATTACTCATTTAGGCAATATTTAAATCATCATTGACAGATTATTTAAATCATCATAGATAAAATCCAATACCTTAATTTATTCAAAGTATTATTTACAAGGAAGTTTTAGTTTTCCACTTAACATAATAATAGATGAATAATTAAATAGGCTTAGAATTTTCTACAGCCTTATTTTCAAAGTACTCTAAATAATGAGGAATATTTATTGAAAAATTTGTGTGTTCTAGAAGCAATTATCATGATTACCATTAAAAATCAATAAAAATAAATAATTACCATCCCACAACTGTGAAATATTGAAGATAAATCCTTCACGGATGATAGCATCTCCACCCCAAATAAGGGTCACAAGGTGGAACACAACCAGCTGACCCGATTCATTCAGGGCACTCAGTCTTGATTTGGACAGATGAAACTTCTTTGATATTTTCTACAAACAAAAACAGCAATGTTACTTACTACACATACAGGTGTAGTGTGTCACCTCAACAAATATCTACAGTTATGATATTTACTGACTCAAACATATGTTGCAACTGTGTCACACTTACATCCAAGAAATACTCCTGGAGGATGGCATGCATTACAATGCACACCAACGAGTAAAAGAATACTGCACAGGCGTCTTTCCATCCTGCTTCGTAGAAGAATGGTTCTCCTTTTGGTGCTTCTCTGGTGGGCTCAACTCCACTGACATTGTGGTGTAGGCTGATGAATAAGCTCGCTATCGGACTTGTCGACTGCAATATTAATACAACAGCTGTGTCACAAATAGTTTTTCACGGAAAAAATTATGTGGAAACCTGATTTTCCGAAGCGTATAGCTTACGTGGCATGCTTGTCACTCACCTGTACCATCAACCCAACCAAAAACACCATCACCACACACGAAACTATATCAGCATGATTCTGAATCACAAATTCATGACTAAAAATAGGTGGGTTCTTGTTAGATTTTCTTCCAATTGCAGGTTTAACACCCATTTTTCCCGGCGGTAACCTGTCTGAAATTAATCCGATATTAAAACAATACTGAAAGTATCGTGCAATTTATAAATTAAATACGAATTAGGTAATAGATTCCTATTAAAAAACGATTAAAATATCGTACCTCAGCACAGACGGAGCGAATTATACCCGAATAATAATATTTCTGACAGGAATCCAATCGACGTGACACTTTCACTTGCTACGCGGTGAAACGTCAACGTCGTTTGTTGATTACGGAAATACGACGGTTGTTGTGTTGGCACTTGAGAACATCAAATATTGGTCTTTGTTGTTATTTGCTACGACTTTTGCACATCAATGAAATTTAATAATCAGCAATTTAAAATTAACATTAAATAACATGCCAGTCTTATTAATTAATATTCTTACTTGCAGAATAAATTATAAGAGTAGATCTCTTTTAGCGGAAATGATAAACCATAGACTTAACTTTTATTTTTAAATATTTAGAGCAATACATAGCAAAACAGAAATTATTCTAAGCATAAACAATAAAGAGTTCCATTCATCATTCAACATAACGCATGCGAAACATACTATTTATATAAGTAAACAGTACTATTGGATAGAATCCATAAAAAAAACATTGCTTTATGTGATTGTGATAACTTATATGAATCAGTTAGAATTTATTGTTAATATAGATGTGGATTTCAATTTTTTAAATTGGACGGTACTTTATCTTGTAATTTATCATTGGTGTTTGTGTAGTTTTCACCACCTCGACAACCAAGTAAGAAATCTCGGAACCGAGGACTCTCAGTCTATTATTACTATTTACTGCACCTGTGCATTCCGTTGTATTAAATAGACTCACCTATATTACATGGAACTCATAATTAGAGAAAAGTAACCGATTTATGTATCAAGTGCATATCTGTCTACCTGTGCGAATGGAATAAGCGTAATGCTATGTTATATTACAACTACACATAATGATGGTCTAATATATCGCAGTCAATATGATATATTAGATAACTATAGATCATAGTCGGGTCAGGGTAGTCCGAAAGTTCGACGGGCGAAAGACGACGGAAGACGACCTCGTACCTGTCGAGTACGAGGGTGCGGGGTCGAAGAAACCTTTCAAACGAAATTCAAATTGTAATTTTGAAATCGCCAATCAGCCTTGAGCAAGCGTGGTGATTAATGATTTTACCTTTTCTGTGTGAGAAGTCTTTGCTTAGCGATAAATAGTGAGGCTGACGATAAGACGATGATGATGGAACAGAACTCACAGAAGACAGCTTGCTAAACTTCATTTATGAGTTTGAAAATAAATGATACACCATAACTACGACAATAACTTTTATTGTAAATTCCACATGTTATCAACATGACAAAATTTTATAATTTTTAATTTAATAGATAATTTGATTACATGAATAACGATATCTCATGAAATACTGTCTAATATAGTAATTTCTATCAATTTATTCTTATTGTCTACATAATTCTGATAACATAATCTCTAATACAAAATAGTCGATAGCCAATCAATATAATAAAAAGAATTAAAAGAAAATAATCTTAAAATAGAATCTCATATATTCATCTCCCTAAATAAATTATAAAAGTGATCCTAGTAAAATAAATTAACACCATTATTTTCACAAAGAGAAACAGTCAGTCCACAGCCACTCAGTGTTGTTGTAATGCTGTACTTATGTGTTATATAAAGTTAGTTACATTGTGATAGCACGCTGAATACATCTATGATGTAACATTAAAAATATATTTATTTAATGTGTCTGTGGTAACTGATATAAAGCCATTAAATCACACAGTGTATTGAAATGGAAAGCCTCGAACTTCAACCTCTTTAATGAATGTCATGAAAGATAATAATAATAATTTTCCCTAAAACTAAAATGGCAGATTAATAATCAGTTTTCCTTTCAACTTTTACATATAATCTACAATCACTTCTAATACTTTCGGACATCAATATAAACAATTTAAAAATAATTTCGAGAATAAATCCTAGTGCACCGTTTAGCAAATATAACTTGTCTACTAGAGATTACAAAATAACGACATCTAGAAGAAGCATACACTTATACGCATAACTTTATGCACCATTGCAACATTTAATTTGATAAATAAATAAAATAAATAGCAAGGGCCTATGTACACAGTACACGCGTAATTTGTGAACAGAGAAGGGCATAACAGAAGAGTGCTACACACATACACAATAAGCACACAATAAGCTCACCAAAATTATTTAAAATGAATCTAAAAACCTTAAAGCCATTCTGACACGACTTTAAAGGCACATAAAATGTGTACACAGGACCTTTTTAGTTTATCTAAATTACACAGACCAAGCACATTAGTCTGCGATTAGATAAGCATACCCCCAGAAAACAACAGATGTATATTTTAGCTATAAATTGTGTTATATAACATTTTCGGAGTCGATTTCTCCTTGTTCTACTGTCATGTACATGCCTTCTTCCTCGTAGGTAGACTCGTGCTTCGCTAGGATACGGAGCAATGGACGCAGCTTCATCCACCATTGCTGCTTCGGTATTCTCTGACTGAAATAATAGAATGGTAAATTATGAACTGATTCGAACTAGGTTGGTATTGAATTTTAAAGTCAGTCGGTAGAGAGAGGTAGTTAAAGACGAAGAACGTAGTTAAGGAACGACATAAATTAAATATACATTTAATGCACCGATTTGTGAAATCTAATTTAACAAATATCATATTTATAAGCACAATGTAGGCGCAATCTTGCATAAAATTATTGCTTACGTTGTTTTAGATGAATATCAGTAATAATTGTTCTGCCAGTTTTGCCTTGCTTATACATATTTATGAAAAGCAATAAATATTTCATATTATGATAAATACATTTAAAACTTTTATTACTTACGCGAAGTTAGTCTGCGCCTTCAAGTCCTCAAGAGGAGAGAATTTGTACTGTCTTTTAACGATGCCCAGCAGACAGGCGGAGTCGGGAGTGTTAGCCGGTCCCTTCTGGATGGTCTCGACCAACCAGTGCAGACACTTGGCAGCCATTTTAGTTCCCATGTTACGATCGAAAGGTGTTGGAGATCCGCCTTGTTGCATGTGACCTTTGGACAAGAAAAAATATTATTTCATAGAACAACATAACATAACATAACATCACGCCTTTTATCCCCGAAGGGGTAGGCAGAGGTGTACATTACGGCACTTAATGCCACTGTACAATGTAACACCCACTTTTCACTATTGTATGTTATGAGTCCCATGTAATAGGGGGTGAGCCTATTGCCATATACCGGGCACAATTCCAGACTCCGTCTACTACTGAGATTTTTTGAAAAAACCCAGTAATATTTTGCTCGACCCGGGAATCGAACCCGAGACCCCTTGCCCGGCAGTCGCAATTGCGACCACTCGCCCAACGAGGCAGTTCATAGAACGTGGCATAAAAATATGCAAATATACGTTGAAAAAATAGTAATTAAGAAAGGAAAGTATTATTCCAGAGATAGGTCAAATGTGAAAACTGGAACTTTTAGTTCAGAAAGTATATTCAGTTACTTTTATTTCTATTTAATGTATCAACAAATTGTAAAACATATCGGCTGGACCAAAAGGTTTTATGAAACCAAAACCAAACATATATACTATAGGGAAATACAAGTCCTGAAGCCAAGGTAGCTGCTATAGAATTATTATAATAGTCAATCTAAGCGAAGGATACACTAGGGGACAAATGTCTTACGACTGTCACCAGCGACGTTGGGTGGAGTAGAGCGACTTTGTCAGACTTTGGTATGAATAAGCGCGCGTTGTTGCCTTATAATATGTCGGGCGAAATCGGTAGGCTTCACTTGACATGTCGCCGATACATGTCGTGTGACGTTTGTTCCCTAGGTCATCCTTGGCTTAATACCACTCACCAAGCACATTCATCCTAGCAGTAAACAGTCCTTTGCCCTCCTCAGAATACAGACGGTAAATAAAGTCTGTATTGTAGTTATCATTAGCCTTCTCATTACGCAGGATGAGACCGCGTTGAATACCGCCTGTCATCTTAGAAGCCATGTGGTACACATCCTGCTGCAAGTCCTTGATGGAGAACTTTTCTTCGTAGATATACGCAGCGTCTGCGCCACCAGCCAAGCCTGACGAGTGATAAAATATATTTTACAAACTGAAAATGGTTTTATATTAAATTTGAGGTAGCATTTTCGTGTTCAACAGATTATGGAATTCACGTTGCTTGAGGTTCCTAGAAATTCTTTTTGTCCCATTGAACGTGATTGGTCACGTTGGACAAACAGGCCCTCATGCTACATTAGCTCTATCTGGTGTGTGCAATAACGTCAACCCTAATTATTACTACTTATCTTCATCATAAATGTTTAATTACCTGCTAAAGTAGACAAGTAGCCGCAGTACCCTCCCATGGTCTCAATGACAAACACACGGCGTTTAGTTCCCTGAGGAGAAAATATATTCACTTATATTTCCTTGCAGCGTTAAATTGTTAACTACTCACTTTGCCCACGACATGCAAAATTTCTTCTACGAGAACTGGACATATTTTTCCCGTCAACATGTAGTATTAGTTCAATTGTATAGTTAAGAGTAGGAGAACCTTTCTTCGGCACGAATGGGCCGGCTCGACCTGAGTGATACCACGGCCTCACAGAAGACCGACGTGAAACAACGCTTGTGTTGTGGTTCGTCGTGTGAGTGAGATTACCGGAGGTCCAATTACCCCCCCCTCCCCCTCCTTTCACAATCCCTGAATCCCCAACAAGCTTGAGGATTGCCCTAATCCCAAAAGGCCGGTAACGCACTTTTAACGCCTCTGGTGTTCCAGGTGTCCATGGGCGACGCCGATTGCTTACCGGTTTATGCCATAAAAAAGAAATCCGAAAGAAATCTATCTCAGTCAAATTATACCCTGATCCATTTAGCAGCTTTGTAGTGAATAAGTATCAAATATTGTATCTATATTTATTTCCATTTATAAGTACAAACTCTATGTACAAATTAGCTCACCTGAGCGGACTGCCGGATACGGTCGCAGATCTCAGTGATCTCGTTGAGCGCAGTGTCGGATCCCAGAGAGAAGTCAGTTCCGGGAACATTGTTACTGATGGTAGACGGGATCACCACCAATGGGATGCAGAACTCGGGGAACTGGGCACGACCCTCGTAGATCTCCAGGGCGGCTTGGTAAGCCTAAAAAGTATTAGATATAGCTCTGTAATTCATTATGTGTATGATTTAAGTATACTGTCTTACAGGAGTAGATTGGAAAATTATCGCAGGTTTTTGCCCGTAACATTCAACAACTCGTTCATAATGTTTAAGGAAGCCATACACGCTAGGTTTTGCATGATGGTTTTAGCCGTGGATGCATAACCGACAGGCAAGCCCTAGCGTTTATGTGACTAAACTGTACAGTTATCGGTGCATCGGTGCTCGGTTATGCTTGTCGGTTTGCAAATTTATAACCATCATGCATAACCTAGCGTGTATGGCCTCCTTAGCGCATTCAGATTTTAAACAAAAATACCGATTATGGTAACTGTACTTATATTTATTAAATACAATGATTTTACCTCGAATCCACCAATGATGAGAAGTCCTTGAATATTGAACTGTTTGATGCGAGCAGCTATTTCCGCCTTCTTGTCGCCAGGCAGGGTACGTTTAGTGCCAAGGAAGGCTCCTCCCTGAGCCACCCAACCGGTCACATCAGACCTAGATTACAAATAACATTGTGATTTTAATGCAAATATTTAAGTATATAGTTGTATTGTTAAAATAAAGTAAATAAGAGGGATGTTTAAACCTTCATCCTTCTTTTTTTAATAAATAAAGGTAAATAATATCTATTTTGCAACTACTGATTTCATAGTAATTGCAAAATCTCATAGTAGTTGAAATAAGTACTGATTTCATAGTAGTCTCATAGTAGTTGAAATAAGTACTGATTTCATAGTAGTTGCAAAATCTATGGGACAACTAGTACTTTTAATTTGTCCAGTACACATTGCCTACCCGCCTCGAGAATAAAAAGGCGTAATGTTATGAATTATGATTATGGTAAGTCACGCACAAATACTGAAACGTTACTCAATTTTAAGTGGCACTTAAGTATTTTTTTTATGGGATAAGCCGGTAAACGAGCATACGGATCACCTGATGGTAAGCAATCAGCGTCGCCCATGGATACCTGAACGCCAGAGGCATTACAAGTGCGTTACCCTCCTTTTGGGGATTAGGTATTGAGGATGGTTGGAGATTCAGGGATTGGAGAGATTGGGGAAGGGGATGTAATTGGGCCTCCGGTAATCTTACTCACATGACGAAACACAACGCAAGCGTTGCTTCACGTCTGTTTAATGTGAGGCCGTGGTACGACAGAGATGGCACGACATTGAAATAAAACTTCAAAATGAGTAGCATTTCAGTATTCGGACGTCATTGTAATGGATAATTATTACCTAATTACTATTAAGTATGTTTATAGATCTCATAATCAACCAATCTCTTAGCTTAAAATAACCCTTGTTTAAACTAATAAATAAGTTCAAATTACCATTCCATATTAACGATGTTCCCACTGATGAAGCCCTCGATACCGTCATGGATGCCGAGCACGGTGTCGCCGCGGTAGATACAGTTACGTACGAAGGACCGCACCGCCGCGTTCATACCACACGCAGGCGCGCCTACGTGCATTACGGCTAGGGTCAAACCTTCCTGTAAGGAAAACAATGATTCATTTACTAGTTACTTTCGCGCGGTTTCGGTAGCGTGATATTTTATATCCTATAGCCATCCTCGATAAATGGGCTATCCAACGCAGAAAGAATTTTTCAAATCGGACCAGTAGTTTCGGAGATTAGCGTTTTCAAACAAAAAAACAAAAAAATCTCTCCAGCTTTATAATATTTTAGATAAAATTTACTGTTTTATACATAGTATTAGTTGAAAGTTGAAATAAATAGTGCATCTATACTTATATATAAAAAAATGAAACCCGTTTCCCGTTGTCACGCCATAACTTGAGAACGGCTAGACCGATTTGGCTGATCTTTTTTTGTTGTCTTTGTTATTGTCAGGAGAAGGTTCTTATGACAGAAAAAAATCCTGAAAATCCTACGGGAACGGGAGAAAACGGGATTGCGCGTACGAAGTCGAAGAAGCTATTTTTCAATAACGATTCGGCATATTTTTCTTTATTTTCAGGAGATTTTAGTCCACATAATAGATATGTGTATAAAGTAAACTATAATGCCACGGTTGGCGTGGTTGCTGGGCAACTGTCTGCCACGCAACGTAATGCGGGTTCGATTCCCGCACGGAACAACTCTTTGTGTGATCCACCAATTGTAAACGCAACCATGACACAGGAAAAATTCCTAGTGAGGGGCAACGTTAAAAAAAAGTAAATATAATAAATCCCAATATTATAAGTAGAACTCCCACTTGTTTATGGCACACACAATACCTATTTTTTGGAATTGCAGTATATGGTCACTTAATCATACTTACAGCAGGTTTGCCAGACGCATCGAAAGCTTCCTTGGGTGGCTTCAAACGGGTCAACATTTTGTATGTCTCCAAGTTGCGTGCAAAGCTGCGCCCGCGCAGTTGCACCGCTAGATCCCAGTTTTTGTCAGCCATAGCCTAAAAAGAATATTTTTATACTATACTTAATAGGAAGAGCATATAGCTGTACATAAGAAATGTAATAACTGCTGGCCTGCAACCTAATTGGTCACTTCTAATCAAGCATCACTTAAGGTATCACTAAACAAAATTACTATTTTAGAAAATCCTCATGTAAGTACATATACATATAATGTAACTAGCTCTTGACCTCTGGCTAACCATTCGGCGATGCTATTTTATAATTTAAATTTCAATAAATAATGTATTTTACCTGAGCGACAGCCTTAGTACGACGCACACACTCCATGAGCGGTAGGCGCACGGCTTGGTTGCCGTCCAGCGACACCACGCAAGGCTCCGTGTCAGGGGTGGCTTCCATCAGAGCCATTACCGCTTCAGCACCCATACGGCAACCCTAAAACGAAATAAATATATCAGAAGATTTGTTTTAGAACTACAGAAAATTCAACAATCTGTAAATAGCTACAGAACTAATATATGAGGCATGAGCAGAGCATTACTGATATTTATAGCCAATCATAACATAACATCACGCCTTTTTATCCCCGAACGGGTAGGCAGATGTGCACATTACGTCACTTAATGCCACTGTACAATGTAACACCCACTTTTCACTATTAATGTTATGAATCCCATGTAATAGGGGGTGAGCCTATTGCCATATATCGGGCACAATTCCGAACTCCGTGGTACTACTGAGATTTTTTAAAAACCCAGTAATACTTTGCTCGACCCGGGAATCGAACCCGAGACCTCTTGCCCGGCAGTCGCACTCGGTCAACGACGCAATCATGTCATACCATAGAATTATCTCTATTCTAGCTTACAGTCTTCTAGATATAATAACTATTTACTTTTACTAATAGGTACAATATGTTCATTTTTTCATTCGTATTCAGTAAGTACTTACTATACAATTTCCATACCTACATGGCGACAAGCATGTGATGATGTGATATCATGTATCAAGCACAAGGCTGAATGTAACAGTTGAATAGTTTTAGAAATACAATTTATCTTCATATAACATTGAGCATACAATATACAAAGTCATTTAAGTACAACAGAATTAAATAAATAGGCAGGTAAGTTGCAAGTTATAAAAAGAAGACATATTTCATAAATATAACGATCACAGGTAATCTTATTGAATATAGTTTCTCATCAAACGGTTACATGAGTTACATTACAATAATTTATTTATTTATTGAATATAGGCACTGATAAATTAGTATGACTTTCCTACACTAATTTATTTTCGACGCTAGCTTATCGTCAAGTTTATGGAAAAAATCTTATGTAGAGGAGGCATGCCAGGTAATACCTTATTGGAACAAAATTAACAAAAATGATGATAGGTAGTACTCACCAGGATCCTATCAAAGGCCGAGGGAGATCCTCCACGCTGTACATGACCCAGCACAGTGATACGCGTGTCCTGCTGCAGATTCTCCACGACAACATTCTTCACCAGCTCCGCAGTGATAGGCTTACCTTCGCGGTCAATGGCACCCTCCGCTACTATGATAATGTTCAAACGCTGCCCAGATTTCCTTTCCTACATCATCAAAAAACCATTAATAAAACTCCATTTGAAAATAGAATACAAAGCCAAAACATATAACACTTAAAAGTATAGGTATTTACTAATCACAAACACACAAAGAAATAAAGCAATTTAAAAAGTTAAGCATGCATGATACTCTATGATTAGGTATTTAAGAAGTAAGAACATAATGAATGCGAGTAGGTAAGTGAAGGAGTTCTAAATGTGCCATATATCGAAGAACATAGAAGCTGATAGCTGATAGATAAATAAAATATTACAAATAGCCGAAGCACCTCCTTAATCAAAAGTTAATTGAAATAAATTACTTTTACAGTCACTGTAAGTGGCTATAATCAATGTCGATTAGTCAGTTTGAATTAATCAAGAACCTACAGATGAATAGTAAAGCTGCAAGAAAATAAATATTAAATTTAAATTGCTTTTACTGTTGCAATGAATTAAATGACAATAACTCATTCAACCTCTATTTTACAGTGTATTATTACCTCATTGTTTTGTCATACCTATTTTACAATGTTGTATTGCTAAAATGTTAGTGTACTGACAAGATTTGATGTAGTCAAATTACTTTTGACCTCTGGTTGATCTTGTACAATCATTCACCGTTGTGAACATAGTTACATCATGTCCGTTTTAGTAGTGTAATAATGACGCAAATATACTTCTCAGAATATTTTCATCTAATACATCCATTCCATACTATATTATTTTGCATAAACATTTTAAAAAGCTTATTAAGAGCATTGTGTGTTATCATTCTACAGTGCTGCTCAATTAAGCCTGCATACCTGAGCCAATCTTTTGCAAAGCTTTTCGACCCAATTATTGGGAACAGGGTCCTCGGGAATGAATACTTGATCTGCCTCGCTCGCCAGAGCGGCCACTAATGCCAGATAACTGCAACAACCAGTGCCCGAAATGGTTCATGCAAATGCTCCCAAGTTATACTCAACAAATGATGGAAATTATGAAGTATCTTTTGGAATTTTAAATTTATTTGCCAATGGATCTGCCAATTCATATTGATGAATGATAAGACCTTCATGATATAAAGTGATCCTGCTCCCGTAGAAAAATAAATTAAGTCCTTGCCTCAGCTATTTTTGCACACAATTTTTTATCCCAATTGTTGGGCGCTGGGTCTTCGCAAATAAAACTATAAGTAGCGTCCGTACATAGTGCCGTGTAAACTGCAAGAAAACTAAAGGGATATTTGAATTATAGGAAAAAAAGTTAATGTAATGTTGTCGAGGACATTCTAATTGATGTGCGGAAAGGACTGAAAGATGAAGCCACAGCTTGCCTGTTCTAATTTATCACAAAGTTTATCTCTCCAGTCAACAGATGGTGGAGCTTCTGGGATAAACACAAAATCCGCTTCAGATGCCAAAGAAGTGACCACAGCAAGGTATCTAGTGAATAAACAACCATTAGAATATTGTAACGTGATATGAAATTGGCACACATCCATTAGATCTGGTATAACTGTTGAGACAATAAGCATTCACCTGTGATCCAATGATATAAAAATATAAGTTTATTCTGAGTACATGACACAGTCAATTCAGTAGTAGTAGAAGAACATTGAAAAGAATTAAAAGAACATCTTACCCACAATGTCTGCCCATGACTTCCATAATAAATGTTCTCTGATGGGAGTATGCAGTGCTTACAATAGCATCAATAGCTTCAATGATGCGGTGCAAGGCTGAGTCTGTGCCTATTGTCATGTCTGTACCACAGAAGTCATTGTCAATGGAACCCACCTAAAACATAAGGAAACTATTTTGTCATCCACCAGCCAGATATCATTTTATCTATTCTAATTTCTTCTACACTGTGTAATCCATCATTAAGGTAGGTAATAAAAACATAGTTACAAATTCATCAAGATTAGATATTCACCATTCCAGCAATGTGCAAGTACTTGTATTTCTCTCTCTGGTCTTTGGTAATCTTATTGTTTGCAAGTAATTCATCAAGCAGGCTTGACCATTCTTCACGGAACAAATTGGCACCAGTCAAGGAACCATCACCACCAATTACAACTAAATTGGTGATACCACGAGTTACTAAGTTGTAGGCAGCTTTAAGACGACCTTCTCGTTTTCTAAACAAAATAATTAACAATTTCAATAAAATATAATAACTAATGATTATTTTATTTTATTAAAATATATATTAAACTGTCAAACACCAAGCGGTCACCGGTGACCGCAACCTATTGTTCTTTAATTGTGTCTATAAATACGGTACTTGACAAGTTAAAATATATATAATACATTAAAATATAGATTAATTAATAAAGCTATTGCCTATTTTCTTAAAAAATATGTGAATAAAATACTAATTAATTGTATGTTAATATTGAAATAAACAATAATAACAATGATATTAGTAAGTAAATAAATAAAACCTACATGAACTCCATGCATCGAGCTGATCCAATAATAGTGCCACCTTTATGAATTATGGAACTGACAGAAGACCAGTTTGCCTCCTCAATGTTATCACCTCCGTCGACCATCCCTTGATATCCTTCACGAATAAAGTATACCTTGCAACCAAGGTAAATACCCATTCGCACTACTGAACGCACTGCAGCGTTCATACCCTGGGAGTCACCGCCGCTGGTGAACACAGCCAGGCCCTTCCCCTTGTGGGAACCGCGCCCAATAAATCTCTGGGTCGTAGCAGCTTCCATCGTTTATATTAATTTTATAATTTATCCCGACACCTACAAAATAATAATAAAGTCGTTTTTACTGATATTACATAACACAACACATGTATTTTATCACTATTCGTATCTTATCACTTCACTAAATATACAATGCTTTTTACCGGTAGCAAAATTATAATGTACATACTGAAAAAAAATTATTAAAATCACAAAATTCAAAATCTGAACTTCACCAAGGTGACCTTTGAATGACATGACAAGCAAATGTCATTGCTATTGCTATGGATGGAGATGTTGAGATTTTAAAGAGAGATGCAACCAAGACGATAAATCTTACATGAATATAATCTAAATTAATTAAATGTTCTGAGAAAATAAATTTATTAAAATTTTAAGTAAGTAACATAATGTTATTAATTTACGCCGAGTACACCACTTCATGGACGTGTGTAAAGGTAAGATAGTTCGATTTTATCATTAAAATAAATGTTTAGAAATCGGTCTTGGTTTAGAATTTGTATTTCAGCACGAAAATCATACAGTAATATTTTGGGGACCATAATTCACTACGACTGGGTAAAAAACTTATTATAAATAATAAAACACTTAAAAAATTTAAATAATAAGTATGATTTTTCATCATTATCACAAATCGCCTAAATATGTATTAATCGATTACGAGTTCATCAAACTAAGTCGCACTCTATTTTCTATCTCCCACAGAGCTTGGAATGGAGAACAGATTACCTACAAAAATACCTACAGCATTTACAGGAAGAAAAGAAAAATAATACAAAACGTTTTTGTAAAAGTGCATAAATCTGAGTTGTTATTGTTAGCACAGTGTAAAGTGTTTGTTTTCGATCAAAACAAGTACGAGATTAGTCTTCTACGTTATTCAATAAACAGGGACTCGTATTTGGGACATTTATGAATTGTGATCAATTTTACAGTGTATTCCGTCATCTTCATTCCATCACAAATCTAGCAAACGTACAAAACAATACAAGTAACAACATGTCTGCGGAATCGGATATGGAATATTCGGACAACGATGGAGACGACTATGATTACTATGGAGAACAAGATGACTGTGACATGGAGGCTGTGGACCGAACTAAATCGGACCCTGAGTATTTCTTATACACTTGTTTAAGAGTTGAAGAAGTGGAGAAGTTGTTAAATGAGTCTATAGAGTTGCTCAGTAATAGCCTTCAGATCACACCTTCACTGGCCAAGGTTTGTCTTCCGATGTTGTTGTTGATAGTAAATGTTGATAAAATCATTGTGTATCGTTCTAATTACGGTTCTAACTTGATGTGATTGTAGGTAACTCTCCATGCATATGAGTGGAATGCTCAAGAGATTATAAATAAGTATAAGGAGAATGCAAATGAGGTATTGGTGTATAGTCGTGTCAAGTCGCGTTCGCCAGTTCTCCAGGCGAGCACGAGCCGCTCCAGTTGTGCTGTGTGTGCCAACACACCTCCTATGCACAAATACAGTGCCCTGGCTTGTGGGCATTACTTTTGCAATGACTGCTGGGCTATGCACTTTGAAGTACAAATTATGCAAGGTAATGGGACCTAATTTTTGTTCTTCCAATGCATTTGTAAGTGTCAGTTTTCTTATATAGAATTAGATTATATAAAAATAAGAATGATAATGTAATACAATCATTTCTAGTCGGTAGATGTAGTAAAAATTGTACTTGAACTATTATGCCATCTTCCAGACTATGTGTGTGCCACAAAATAATTGGCCATTGTATTTACAAAAGGTTGTGTTTTTATACAACTACCTGACTATGCAACTATAAAATCTACCAATAAGAAGCCCAACATTTTTTGTCTCTGCTCTCTTTCTTTTTTTGTAATCTAAGGATCAATTTATATGTTTGTAGTTCAGTGAAATGTCTATGATTGTGGTATTTGCTACCTGATGTTCCTTTTGCAATATTAATCATTTTCCGTCAATCTATAGATTGATAAAATTGAAACATACAAAAAGAAGTGGTTGTAGGAAAATACATTTAGTGAAACACAGTGATAATATTATTTCACTTTTTACATGATGACACACATCAATCAGTTATTAAAAGTACTTAAACTTAAACTTTGTCCTTCAAGGAAAAGCAAAATAAGTTTTGTTACACAAAAATGCCAACCAATGTAAAATAATGAATCATCTTATGTTTCAGGAGTTTCAAATACTATTACCTGTATGGCTCAAGATTGTGAACTTAGAGCTCCGGAAGACTTTGTATTGTCCCATGTTACCAAGCCAATGTTGCGGGAACGATACCAGCAGTTTATGTTTAAGGATCATGTGAAATCACACCCAGAACTTAGATTTTGTCCTGGCCCTAATTGTCAGGTTGGTATATTTACTAAAAACATAGTAACACATAGTTTAGAACCTCCATCTGATAGTATTGACTCAATTGTACTGTGCATGGGTGCATTTAGTCCTCTTCAAGAGTTAAAGCGTCGTGGGGGCCGGAAGGTTTATGACGCCCGCTTCCCATAATTAATGCTCTCTCCATGTGAGAAGAGGCTTTGCTCAGCAGTGGGAATTAATAGGCTGTCGATGATGATGATGATTATGATGAATTAAAAGCATCTGTATTAACCAAAAAATATATTATTAAAGTATATTTTACTCAAGTTCTTGTTGAATCTGTTTCACAATCCTTATTTAATTTTTGATTATAGTCACTTATCTAGCCCTAGTTTTGAAAAATGTCGCGTCACGGTCCGCGCGTGCCTCAAGGAGCCATCAGACCACCACAGCTAAGACCCAACAGGGCTGATGCTAATACGGAGCCGCGGAAGACTTAATGTGTTGCCGGAGCTCCGGCTCGAAGTGCAAGAGTAGGAACGGGGTGATTTTTAGTCAGTAAGAGTCTGACACTCCCTCTCACCTCACCCGGGCGGGAGAAGCCATTGGATGATTTTCCCCTCTAAAAAAAAGTATTAAAAAATTTAATGTCTTTTAACAATTTTTTTTAAATTTATTCTAGTGGATATTTCGTGCATGGACTCGCGAAGGCGCCCGTCGTGTGGAATGTCAGGGGTGTGAGTTATTAACATGCTTTTCATGTGGAGCTCCACATCATGCACCAACCGACTGCCCGACTATTCGCCGCTGGTTAACAAAATGTGCTGATGATTCTGAAACTGCAAACTATATTAGTGCACATACTAAGGTATGACAAAATATTAATAATAGGACTATAATCCTTATCTACTTGTAAGTTGATAAGAAAGTTGTAAATTGTTTGTCTTTTCAGTAATATAGATAAATTCTTTATAACAGAAATATTTATGTATTTTAATCATGTCAATTTTTATTACAGGACTGTCCTAAGTGTCAGATTTGTATAGAAAAAAATGGGGGCTGCAATCATATGCAATGTGGCGCATGTAGACACGATTTCTGCTGGGTGTGTTTGGGAGACTGGAAATCGCATGGTTCTGAGTATTATGAATGTAGTCGTTATAAGGAGGACCCCAACATGTCCTCTGATAGCCAACATGCTCAAGTAAGCAATTGCAATAAGGTTCTGAACATATCTTCATCTTAAACATTCTTTTAAGGAATCGTAATATGCTCGTCACTCATTTATGCATCTCTTATTTTTAGGCTAGAGAAGCTTTAAAGAAGTATTTGCATTACTATGAAAGATGGGAAAATCATGCTCGATCTCTTAAATTGGAAGAACAAACTTTAGCTAGTTTGAAAAGTCGCATCAATCAAAAGGTTAGCTTAGTATTCAATTACATTGTTTGTAAGCAAACTTATTAGAATACCGTTTATAAACAAATTCAATTTGTTTTAAAACATACTGTCTGTTTAGGTAATGGCTGGAGAAGGTACTTGGATTGATTGGCAATATCTTTGGGATTCTGCCAAGTTATTAAAGCGCTGTCGATACACTTTGCAATATACATATCCATACGCCTATTACATGGAAAATGGGCCGCGCAAAGAATTATTTGAATATCAGCAAGTAAGTATAGCTGAACTTTCAACTAAAATAAACCTTTTTAAAGTGTTCTCGATGACTTATAGGCTTCGAGTTTGTTTTCCGATTGAATGCAGTAATGTTTCGATCTTGTTAAACTTAAAACACAGACATATCAATATTGGTGTTATAATTAGTGTGTGTAATAATGTTTCAGGCACAGTTGGAGGCTGAAATTGAAAATTTATCTTGGAAAGTAGAAAGGGCAGAAACGACTGATAGAGGTGACCTAGAGAACCAAATGGACATTGCCGAAAAAAGACGTACCACATTATTAAAAGATTTTTTGGAATTCCATACCACTACCGCATCTAGCAGCAAAGTATAAATATCTTCAAGATTTGTCATAAATAAATATAAATATATTGCGACAAACATTTGTATAATACATATTTGTGAAAGCTAGAATCTTTTTGTTCTGCCAAAGTATATTTATTAACATGACTTTGCAATAAAAATAGGAATATTATGTTGTTGTTTTATTTCGTGCCATTCATTTCATTTTCATATCGACAGCCTACTTATAAGTGCCTACTGCTGAGCAAAAGGTTCTCCTCACACAGAGAAGTTGTGAACATTATAATCACCATGCTTGCTCTAGGCACATATTTAATAACATGAGTGCAATAAAAACAGATATATATATGGTTGTGTAATTATTTCGTCCGAATAATTTCATTTTCACATCAACAGCCTACGTATAAGTGCCCACTGCTGAGCAAAGGATTCTCACACGGAGAAGTTTCGAGCAATAATCACCACGCTTGCTCTAGGCTAAGTATATTTATTAACATTTATAATTTATGTACACAAATACTACATAAAGGACAACACGTCATATAAAATTAAAGTGTGAAGGTACAACCTATTACTATTGGAATTTTCCGAATAATTTTATCTTCACACCAATAGCCTACCTCTAAGTGCCCACTGCTGAGCAAAAGCTTCTCACACGGAATAGTTTTGAGCATTAACCACCACGCTTGCTCTAGGTAAAGTGTATTTAATGACATGAGTGCAATAACAACAGAAATATTTTATAGTTGTGTAGGTACTTATTTAGTCCGAATCATTTCATCTTCACATTAGCCTACCTATAATGTGCCCACCGTTGAGCAAAGTCTTCTTCACACACGAAGAAGTTTTGAGCATTAATCACCACGCTTTGCTGTTGGCGGGTTGGCGATTACAAACTTATAATTAGAAATGGTCAGACGAGGTTTCCTTTCACTATGTATTCTCGATGCTGTATGTCACTGGTTTCTAATTAAATCATTTTAAAACGTAAGTACATAAGTACATTACTCGAAAAAGTCACATTGGGTTTTGCCAGGTTTCGAACCCGCACCCCGACAATCCAACAGATATATATTTCATCCATCATCCATATCTGGATACACATGTATTCAAAGAAAGAAACGTAATTAGTAGGAACTATCTATCACTAACTTCGAGTACCTACCTACCTTAGTAGGTAAATGGCGATGAAATGGATTGAATGGGAATCATCAAGACGTGAATGAAAACAGCAGAAACTTGTGTAGAACCTATCTATAGTATTGGGAAATTCTTCATTGTAAATATTTATTCTCTTCTTGATTATAATTTGACAGCCGTGTGCCCATAAAAAAGTGAGGCAAATCTTCCGTGAATGCTGCTCACCGGTGACCCTCATGGTATTTAACATGGTATTAAACGTGTAAATATAATATTAGTATGGGTAAAAAAGGACGCGTCGAAATTATTAATATTGCGCTATTATAAGTTTTGTTCTCATTTCCATATACATATTGATATCTAGTCTTTGACTTTTATTTTATAATAACTGGTTTTCCCTGGTAGGAACAGATTTGACAGACCATTAAACCATAATAAAATAAAAATTAAATCAAGCATGTTGCAATGCAGATAGTTTCGTATGATTTCGTATTCGTAAGATGAATTTTAAAATCTTATCTCATATTTATTACATACTAGCTTTTACCCGCGGCTTCGCTCGCGTCACAAAAGTATAAAAAGTAGCCTATGTGACATATACCAATTCATACAGCGCCATCTATACCTTTAATACTTTTGTTTTCCCTCGGGAATATCAATATCGGGATAAAAAGTACCCCTACCCTATTATTTAATCCAGACTTCTAACTTTACGTCTGCAAAAATTCAAAGCAATCGGTTTAGTAGTTACGGCGTGAAGTCGGAACAAACAAACAAACTCACTTTCCGATTTATAATATTAAGTAAGGATGCTAGCTAAGGAGGAGGCAGGACGCGTGAGGCAGCGAAGCGCTGCCAACTCGCAACCCAGCCATCGCGAAGGACACACTGGACGTCGGGGATCGCGGGACGATCTCCGGCCACCGTAAGCGCGGGCCTGCGGACGGCGAGCATGGGTGGCTCCCTGTACGACCAGATACAGAACTGAGCGTACGGCGCGCGCCTCAAAGAGCCATAAGACCACCACAGATGGGGTCCAATAGAGCCGATGCCGATTCGGAGTCGCGGAGAACCTAACGGGTTACCGGGGCTCCGGCTCGACGTGCAGGAAAAGGAACGGGGTGGTTTTAGGTCAGTAAGAATCTGATACTTCTGACAATCTTAAAAAAAAACTTAATATATAAAGCTAAAGAGTTTGTTTGTTTGAACGCACTTATCTCAGGAACTACTACCCCGATTTGAAAAATATTTTTGGTGTTGGGTAGTCCATTTATCAAGGAAGGATAGACTATAAAACATCACGCTACGATCAATAATAGCCGAACAGAGCGGTTAAAACTGCGCGGAAGTATCTAGTTAATTATATTTTTATTGTTGACAATAAGTTGAGGCTGATATGTAGGATGAAAATTTGCAACAACACGATGATAACTTTCTCTGCCATCTATGTTTAGAACTTTCATTAAAATTTACTCTTAGGTACAAGGATTAAATAATTAATTAATAAAAATAAAGGATTGAAAATTTTAAATCGACTAAGATTAAAAATATCGATATTCTGCCATATTTATTAGTTTACTAATTACAACTCTAGTAGAGGCTAGCACCACAGACCAAACCATTGTCTTAAAAAAAAACCATTGGTACTCAAATATACTTTTGGCTTTTGTGGAGCCCTAGGGTTTCGCAAAACCTATGTAGGGTCTCCATGAGAATACTAGTAATCTATATTAATAGTTTGTTCGAACGCAAAAAACTGAAGCTACTGGTTCTTAATAATTATTATATCTGTTGGATAGTTAATTAATCGATGAACGCTATAAACCTATAAAACATAACGCTGTGATCAAAATGAGCTAAGTAGCGGGTGAAAGTGAAAGGGTAGTAGCTAGTAACTACTAAAAATACACCTCTGTGTGATTCAACTCTATTCTATCAAACATAATAGGTATCAATTAATTACAAATCTGCTGAAATACTTGTTAGTTTGTTACTTTCATGCAAGTTTTATTTTAGTTAAATTTTTATTACAATTTATACCCCAAAGTGTTTTGTTGTATTTTGTATTTGTTTACAAATCTCTTAATTATAATTTTTGATGTTGCCTATATTATTTTACCAACAGTGTTTCTGGTTTCTTCAATGGAATTAGAATTAAGTTTTTTGTCGAAATTTTGTAAATTGTAGTATCAGTCATTAGGAGGAAGACAAGAAATATTTATAAAATATTTTTCTTTCGCCCTTTCGCTGTTCATAAGGTCTCTGTGAACAAACAAGTTTGAGAGCTGCTGACTAGACCATAGACAATAATAGACATCTTGTTTATGGGTCTCTTATATAAAAGGAAATCGAAACGAAAGCATCAGTCAGTCTTGTAGCCAACAAAATGGCTACCACGAATGATTCGAAGGCGCCTGTGCGCCAAGTTAAAAGAGTACAATTTGGTATATTATCTCCAGATGAAATCGTAAGTTATGTTTTCAGATCGTTTGTTTACCTACGGTTCGGAATATCATCTAAATTCTAGTGATTTTATGGTGTAATGCATGATTCATATCAACGTGATAAAGTGGCACGCAGTTGGTCTTGTGCTTGGCAGATGCAATTATTTGCCATAAGTTTCCTCAAAAACATTGTCCTTGTTGATGAAAGTAAAGTTTTAATGTTATTGTAGCGTTTATGGATATTCAAATATCATTTTTTTAAATACCATGTAGTTGGTAATGTTGTTGCACAACAATAATAATATATACTGTCTCTTAAGTGTTGTTTATTCTGTTGTTTCCTTAAACTTTCTTCACACTTGTTTGATCCTGATAAATACCACGGAGAGATCAAAACTAGAATCTTTTAATAATTACACCTTACTACAACCGATGCCACTGTTGTTTGTTTGGATATTGGCTGCAGTTTCAAGGAATAAGTATATTGTTCAAAATTCCACTGCAAGGTCAATTACCATTATAAGTGTTCATAATAATTCAGAAGGGTGCATATAAATCAAAATGGTTATACAAATGTCCATCATAAACAACTGTATTTGTATAAGGTGATAGAGATTGGCTCTTATCTGCAGTAAAGTATAATTGGGCTTGAATTGAATTTTATGTATAATTATTTGTTTTTGTTATAGCGACGGATGTCTGTCACTGAAGGGGGCATTCGCTTCCCTGAAACTATGGAAGGAGGTAGACCCAAGCTTGGTGGACTTATGGATCCACGGCAAGGGGTGATCGACAGGAGTTCGAGATGTCAGACTTGCGCTGGAAATATGACTGAGTGTCCCGGACACTTTGGACACATTGATTTAGCAAAACCAGTATTTCACATTGGATTTATAACAAAGACAATTAAAGTTCTGAGATGTGTCTGTTTCTACTGCTCAAAGCTGCTTGTCAGCCCGGTAAGTGGAGATCCTTGGTTTGTTTTATTTTAATATTGATAATTTGTGATTGAGACTTATTGTTGGACGATTTGTGTTTCAGACAAACCCAAAGATAAAAGAAGTTGTAATGAAGTCAAAAGGACAACCTCGTAAGAGATTGACTTATGTATATGACTTGTGTAAAGGCAAGAATATTTGTGAGGGTGGTGAAGATATGGATATCGGGAAGGAAGGTGAGGAGGGCAAAAGAGGCTCTGGGCATGGAGGTTGTGGTCACTACCAGCCATCTATAAGGAGGCAAGGTTTGGACCTCACTGCAGAGTGGAAACATGCCAATGAAGATACACAAGAAAAAAAGATTATTATTACAGCAGAAAGAGTGTGGGAAATCCTTAAACATATCACAGGTATGTTACTGATACTGTTTCTTTTAACTATAAAATGTATGTCTCCTGATATTCACTGCACAAATGTGAACATGATAACTTGTTACATATGAATCCCAACAAAGAACAAGTTGGTACTGGTTTTACCAGTGATGCAAATTATCAGTAATAATCTATTGTTATCAATTTCGTGATAATGAACTTTTATAAAAATATTACTGAGTATGGCCACTATTTGCAATATTATTTAGGAAATGTGTATTAGTTAGTATTAAGTTGTAGATTTTTAATTTGCACCTTTTCCTTATACTTAAGTACGTAATTCAAGTATGTAATTAATATTGTAAATGACTTGTTGACATGAAGTTTAATAACATTACTTTGCTTAGAACTAACTTAATCCACTTTCAACACATAACTTATTAAGTATAAATAAGGTCATGTGAATATTGTTATATTCCTAATTGTGTTACTTAGACAAGTCCCAAATTGTTTTTACTTATTTTGATTCTTTTCCTTTTAGATGAGGAATCATTCATTCTGGGTATGGACCCCAAGTTTGCTAGACCTGATTGGATGATAGTCACAGTGCTGCCTGTTCCTCCATTATCTGTGAGACCTGCTGTAGTGATGTTTGGTTCAGCTAAGAATCAAGATGACTTGACACACAAACTCGCTGATATCATCAAAGCGAACAATGAGCTGATGAGGAATGAACAGACTGGTGCAGCGGCGCACGTGCTCGCTGAAAACATCAGATTACTCCAGTTCCATGTCGCCACATTCGTAGATAATGACATGCCTGGGATGCCCAAGTAAGTAATTTTCTAATAGCTTATAATTATTGTAATGCACATTATGTATTAACAATAATGCGCATTTTGTAATAATCATTGATTGTGTGTTATTGTTTATACACAACAATTTGATTTTGTAATAATGATTACAAAATAGCTAATAAGCTAATTTACTGCGTATCTTTTGTCAATTAATTGAATATGTGTAATATATTTCTAAAAATATAATTATTATTCACTTTTCAGGGCCATGCAGAAATCTGGAAAGCCACTCAAAGCTATCAAGGCTCGTCTAAAAGGAAAGGAAGGAAGAATCAGAGGAAACCTCATGGGCAAGCGAGTCGACTTCTCAGCACGTACTGTCATTACACCAGATCCTAACTTGCGTATTGACCAAGTAGGAGTACCGAGATCTATTGCACAAAACTTGACATTCCCTGAACTTGTAACACCATTCAACATTGACAGAATGCAGGAGCTTGTACGCAGGGGTAATGCACAATATCCTGGCGCCAAGTACATTGTGCGAGACAATGGAGAAAGGATAGATTTACGGTTTCACCCAAAACCATCAGATTTGCATTTACAACATGGATACAAAGTTGAACGGCACTTAAGAGATGACGATCTTGTTATTTTCAACCGACAACCTACATTACACAAGATGAGTATGATGGGGCACAGAGTGAAAGTGCTTCCGTGGTCAACATTCCGTATGAATTTAAGTTGTACCTCTCCCTACAACGCCGATTTCGATGGTGATGAAATGAATTTACATGTGCCGCAGTCAATGGAAACAAGGGCAGAGGTTGAAAACATTCATATAACTCCTCGACAAATTATCACACCACAAGCAAATAAACCCGTCATGGGTATTGTGCAAGATACATTGACAGCTGTAAGGAAAATGACGAAGCGTGATGTGTTCCTTACGAAGGAACAAGTTATGAATCTTCTTATGTTTTTACCCACATGGGACGGTAAAATCCCACAGCCCTGCATTTTGAAACCTCAACCATTGTGGACTGGTAAACAAATCTTTACGCTAATTATCCCTGGTCCAGTCAACATGATTCGAACACATTCTACACATCCAGATGAAGAAGATGATGGTCCATACAAGTGGATTTCGCCTGGAGATACTAAAGTCGTTGTAGAGCATGGTGAACTGCTCATGGGCATTCTGTGTAAAAAATCACTTGGTGCTTCAGCAGGTTCTTTGCTACATATTTGCATGTTAGAATTGGGCCACGAAACAGCTGGTCGGTTTTATGGTAATATTCAAACTGTGATCAACAACTGGCTACTCCTAGAAGGTCACTCCATCGGTATCGGCGATACCATTGCCGATCCTCAGACCTACCAAGAAATTCAGCGCGCCATCGTCAAGGCCAAAGAGGATGTCATAGAAGTCATTCAAAAAGCTCACAACATGGAGTTGGAGCCTTCTCCCGGTAACACTCTTAGGCAGACATTCGAAAATCGAGTGAACCGTATTCTGAACGACGCTCGTGACAAGACTGGTGGATCAGCCAAGAAATCTCTTACTGAATACAACAACTTAAAGGCTATGGTGGTCTCTGGTTCTAAAGGTTCCAATATTAATATTTCTCAGGTTATTGCCTGTGTAGGTCAACAGAACGTTGAAGGTAAACGTATTCCGTTCGGATTCCGTAAAAGAACATTGCCGCATTTCATCAAAGACGATTACGGTCCTGAGTCCAGAGGTTTCGTCGAAAACTCGTATCTTGCCGGTTTGACACCATCAGAGTTTTATTTCCACGCTATGGGAGGACGTGAAGGTCTTATCGATACTGCCGTCAAAACTGCCGAAACTGGATACATCCAACGTCGTTTGATAAAGGCTATGGAGTCTGTCATGGTTCACTATGACGGCACTGTCCGTAACTCAGTAGGACAACTCATTCAGTTGAGATACGGCGAAGACGGTTTGGCGGGAGAAACTGTGGAGTTCCAGAATTTGCCCACTGTAAAACTGTCTAACAAGGCATTTGAAAAGAAATTCAAGTTTGATCCTTCAAATGAAAGATATTTGAAGAGGATTTTCAGTGAGGACATTATAAAGGAGTTGACAGAATCTGGTTATGTTATAAGTGATCTTGAGAGTGAATGGGAGCAACTTTGCAAGGACAGGGAAGTGCTACGTCAAATCTTCCCAACTGGTGAATCTAAAGTTGTACTGCCTTGTAATTTCAAGCGAATGATTTGGAATGCCCAGAAAACTTTCCATATCAACAAAAGAATGCCAACAGATTTGAGTCCAATTAAAGTGATATCGGGAGTAAAAGACTTGCTTAAAAAGTGTGTTATTGTAGCAGGCGAGGATCGTCTGTCGAAGCAAGCCAACGAAAACGCTACTCTGCTATTCCAATGTTTAGTGCGTTCCACTTTATGCACCAAGTTTGTGTCTGAAGAGTACAGACTTTCACAAGTAGCTTTTGAGTGGCTGATTGGAGAAATTGAAAGCAGATTCCAGCAAGCACAGGTAAACCCTGGCGAAATGGTGGGTGCTCTAGCTGCACAGTCGCTCGGTGAGCCCGCCACACAGATGACATTGAACACTTTCCATTTTGCTGGTGTGTCATCCAAAAACGTAACTCTCGGTGTGCCTCGTCTTAAGGAAATTATTAATATTTCCAAGAAACCTAAAGCTCCATCTCTAACAGTGTTCTTGACTGGAGTTGCAGCCAGAGATGCTGAAAAAGCCAAGAATGTACTTTGCAGACTTGAGCATACTACATTGCGCAAGGTGACAGCAAATACTGCCATCTATTACGACCCTGATCCACAAAACACTGTCATTGCTGAAGATCAAGAATTCGTAAATGTATACTACGAAATGCCTGACTTCGACCCTACAAAGATTTCCCCGTGGCTGCTGCGTATAGAGTTAGATCGTAAGAGGATGACTGATAAGAAATTGACCATGGAGCAGATTGCAGAAAAGATTAATGCTGGATTTGGTGACGATTTGAACTGCATTTTCAATGACGACAACGCTGAAAAGCTTGTGCTGCGTATTAGGATTATGAATAATGAAGAAAGTAAATTCCAAGATAACGATGAAGAGACCGTGGACAAAATGGAAGACGACATGTTCTTGAGGTGTATTGAAGCGAACATGTTGTCTGATATGACTCTACAGGGTATAGAGGCTATAGCAAAGGTGTACATGCATTTACCAAAGACTGAAGCGAAGAAACGCATTATAATAACAGAACAAGGAGAATTTAAGGCTATAGCCGAATGGTTGTTGGAAACTGATGGTACTTCATTAATGAAAGTACTTTCGGAAAGAGATGTCGACCCTATTAGGACCTTCAGTAACGACATTTGCGAAATATTCCAAGTACTGGGTATTGAAGCCGTGCGAAAGACGGTAGAGAAAGAAATGAACGCTGTGTTGCAGTTCTACGGTCTATACGTGAACTACCGACATCTGGCCTTGCTTTGTGACGTTATGACTGCCAAGGGTCATCTTATGGCTATCACTCGTCACGGTATTAATAGACAAGACACCGGAGCTCTCATGAGATGCTCATTCGAAGAAACGGTCGATGTATTATTGGATGCTGCTAGTCATGCTGAAGTAGATCCTATGAGAGGCGTGTCTGAAAACATTATCATGGGACAACTACCACGCATGGGAACTGGTAAGTGTTACTTAAATATGCTTGATTTAATACTTTCATTATTTGATTTGTGTTGAATTCTGATGAAACTCTTCTTTTTAGGTTGCTTCGACTTGTTACTTGATGCTGAAAAATGTAAACTTGGTATGGAAATGGGTGGTCTTGGTGTTGGTGGAGTGGGAGGTGGCATGTACTTCGGTGTCGGCACTCCATCCATGACACCACTGATGACACCGTGGTCCACACAGAACACTCCTGGATATGGAAGCAGTGCATGGTCACCAGGCCAAGGTAAGAATCGTAATGTTGTTCTCACATAATTTAATATACACACTAAACAATATTACCAAGAATTGTATTGTGAACCTGATTGAAAAAGAGTAACCTGTAGAGTTTTTTGCTCGTTCTTCTCTGTAGGAATTTACACTTTGGAAGAAGCAATTTCTAATCTTACTTTGTACTTTGTTACAGTGGGAAGCAGTATGACACCGGGTGGTCCATCATTCTCGCCATCCGGAGCGTCCGATGCATCAGGTCTATCGCCAGCGTACAGCGCGTGGTCTCCGCAACCGGGGTCCCCCGGCTCCCCCGGCCCTCCACTGTCGCCCTACACATCTCCCGCAGGCGCTTCACCATCGTACTCTCCTACGAGCCCAGTGTACGCACCTGCCTCTCCCAGCCTTACACCAACGTCGCCGCATTATTCCCCAACAAGTCCATCATATTCACCGACTTCTCCAAACTATTCTCCAACGTCGCCAATATATTCGCCAACATCGCCGAGCTATTCTCCCACGTCCCCGGGATATTCCCCAACATCGCCTTCTTATTCGCCGACATCACCCAGTTACTCTCCCACTTCACCGAGCTATTCTCCAACGAGCCCTGCGTATTCACCAACATCGCCCAGCTATTCGCCGACATCACCAAGCTACTCGCCAACGAGTCCGTCTTATTCACCGACAAGTCCGTCATATTCACCGACCAGTCCAGCATATTCTCCCACATCGCCGGGATACTCGCCTTCTTCCCCGAGCTATTCTCCAACCAGTCCAGTGTACAGTCCCGCTTCACCCAGTTACTCGCCGTCATCACCGAACTACACTCCTACGTCGCCGGCGTATTCACCAACGAGTCCCTCTTATTCTCCGACTTCACCCGCATATTCCCCAACTTCTCCAAGTTATTCACCGTCCTCACCTAAATATTCTCCTTCACCCAACTACTCTCCTACATCACCATCTGTGGCAGGAAGAAGCCCTACTTATTCCCCGACCAGCCCACAGTACTCGCCTACGAGCCAACAGTACTCCCCAACGAGTCCTGCATACTCACCGTCGTCTCCCCAACACCCGGGAAGCACGCGCTATTCACCCTCCTCACCAAATTATTCACCGTCTCCGAATTACTCTCCTTCCTCCCCGGGATATTCACCATCATCGACAAAGTACTCCCCAACCTCACCAACGTACACCCCGACCTCGCCCAACTACTCCCCATCATCCCCCGCGTATTCCCCGTCCTCTGCTGGACCTAGCACATATTCTCCAACTTCACCTACATACTCTCCCACTTCACCTAACTATGATGATGGCGACGATTAAATTAATTAATTTTTCTTTTTCTTTTCTACGTTATTATTTTACTTTACGCTATGTTATTACTATTTGTAAATATTTTTACCTCCCTTTTCTAAGCGGAGAATTAAAATACATAAAACATGAAAAAAATGTACTGTTAGTAAAGTAGGCTAGGTTAGTAAATATATTGTGTAATATATTCTAAGTTTATATCAAAAATACATAAAAACAATTACTTATTTCTCGTATTTTTTAATTACCTTTCTGTCGTGCTTCTTTATTTTAAGCGTTAAGTGTTTGTCAATACAGCACTATTTTAAAAGATCGCTTGTTATTGACTTTAAATTAGTTAAGTAGACTAATTTGAAATTAATTATTATGTAACACCGTACGGTGATGAACATATAGTATGTTCGGAAACATTTTGTTATGCATTTTGTGGTGGAAAAATAAAGTTACACAAATAATATGACGAACTTTTATTTTATTGTTACTGACCCAGTATTATATTATCAATAATACATACTACAATTATCTTAAGAATTTCAAATAGTTAAGTAAAAAAAGTAACAAATTACTTGGGGCATTGAAATGTTTTTGGGGTTTATAATTAAGAATTACAAAGATAAAAAGTGAGATAGATAAATTAATGGAAGGGTTTCATTTCTTAGGATGACAACATAAAGAATTACAAACCTACTATCTACATTACTCTCTAGAGGTATATTAATCTTAGGACACTTACAAAATACAAACCATTGTGCTTTTAAACCTCGAACACAGCCATTTTATTTATATTACTTAATACTTACGAACTAAGCCTGATCAATTTATTATTAGGTTATTTTCAGTAAGTTTGCCGCAACATATTTTACTCATACGTCACTATTCTTCGACACAACTCAATGGTAAATTCATGTAAATATGTGCTGAATCGGTCTACGTATTAGCATCACTTATTATAAAACGTCACCTATTATTAAGAAAAAATACAAATAGGTATCTAATGAGTATTATGGAAGCCGTTTTGAAGCAATTCTGTTTGTACTTAAAACTAAGGGTTTGATTTATTTTCCTCGATATATTTCTATGATGCGATCTTGGTCGACGTACTCGAAGATGTGTGGCGCGTCCATGAGAATGCCGACCGTACCTGCAGTCGTCACGATGAAAAAGATGTACAGCTGCAGCCTGTCGATCACCATCGCTACGTACTTCCAATCTTCACGCGTCTGTAGAATAAGAAACGACGATTAGTCAGATTGAAGATCGTCTAGGAGATAGTATGTGAGACAGATTGATTAAAATTGTACGAACATTAACAAACAATTCTCACTTGTTTGTGTAAAAAATGACTAATTGATACTTAAAAACCAAATGAAGTTTCAAAACTTGATTTGAGATATTTTAAGGTAAATCTTAAATTGTAAATTAACACCAACCTGAATGTAAAGATCTTCATTACGTAAATGTTCTGCGATGAACTCTACAGCTTCCGTAGCCTTCGCAGCCTCGGGCGACAGCAGCAAAGAGTCGGAGCTCTCCGACTCCCTCCTCTCTCCTCCGAGACCGAGGCCCCCAAGGGCGCCGAGACCACCCAAGGCGCCGACCTCACCGCCGCCGGCTGCTCGGTTTATCTTGCAGTTCGGGTGGTGTAGGTCCGACATCTCCATCGCCTCCATTTTGCTTTGTTTTGCACCAATCGCACTAAGAAGTTAGTATATTCACAAGGTTCACAGGTTAGAGAGGGTTGACTAGTGTCTACGGAGAGGTTTTAGGTGTAAACGTACCTGATGTGTTTAGGCAGGTCGTGCGGGGCGGCTGCGTGGGGCGGCGCACCCATACCAGGCATTTCCATCATCCACCGCAGTCTCGTTTTACGTGGACGACGCATGAGGAGCCCCGTCGGTAGGTAATGAAGGAAGACACTTCGGATCCATAGCGGCATTCTGCAGAATATAATACATTTATTTAGGAAGGTATTTTAACTATACACTAAACATTTAACCTTTGATTTAGGTAGGAACATTTTATTACCGGTGTGTTCTTGGTCCTCTAAAGTTCCAGTTGATAATGATGACAGTGACTAGAATACTGACGGTGTTCATGATGAAAGTAAAGAGAAGGTACTTGGCAATCAGGGGTAGCACTAGAGAGGTCGGCGGGAGAATCTTCGACACCAGTAGCAGGAACACAACCAGTGACAGCAAAATGCTAATACCCAACGTTACCTGAAAAGAAACATGGTTGAATGAAAAAATATGGATTTAATGTGATAGTATTACACTCATTAACCGATAAAGTATTATACCTTTTCACCAGCTTCGGCGGGTAAATAGAATACCAAGACGCAGAGGAATGAAATCAATACTGTTGGCAGGATCAAGTTGACAGTGTAGAACAAAGTTTTTCTCCTGATTATAATGTAAAATGTAATATCAGTTTCAGTAGGGTGGTTCCCTTCATAAATATTCAGATAAGCTGGCACTTCGATAATGTCCCAAGTACCCGACTTCCAGTAGTCGGACAGATCGACAAAGTTCTTGTTGTTGTATAAAGCGAGTGATACTTGATCGCCGTTGAAGGTCCAAGATCCGAATTTCATGATGCAAGTTTGTTGATCGAAGGGGAAGTACGTGACGTCAATTGTACACGAGCTCTGTAAAAGAAATGAAATATACATATAAGTACTTAACAAAAGTAAATAAATAAATTGGAAATATTAATTAATGGTCATAACTATTGTACCTGATAAATAGCTGGTGGTACCCACAGCACTTCACCGTTGGGATAGATCAGAACGTTCGACTTGTACCGCACCTCGTAGTTACCGTCGGCGCTGAAATATAGCATAATGAATAGATTTAAAAATCTAAAAAAACCTTTTTTTATACAATATAACGTCATATCCTTTAATTTCTGAAGGGAGTAGACTCCCAATGTAAAACACCCTCTTTGACCAGTTGTACTATTACTTATGTACTTATCTCACGTATCAAGGGGTGAACCCATTACCATACATCCGGCACAAATTCAGATTCTGTGCTATTACTGAACATTTTCGAAAGGCTAAAGAACCATCCGATGATAAAATGACAGTCCCGGGAATCGAACCCAGGTATTAAGTACTCGGCAGTCGCATTTGCGGCCATTCAATCGATGATATAATGTTTTAGTAAGAATTTACGTACTTGTTGAAGAGTACAATGTCTGGTTTCCAGACTTTGTCGGGCGGCAGCCGCAGTACTCCTATGCCGCCGTAGTCAGCCTCGTCCCACATCAGCTGGTAGTCCATCCATACTAACCGGAGCCATACGTTCGATTTCATGATCTGATTCTTCTCGTTCTGTAACAGAACGTAACACGTTCAAGTGTAATGTCGTTGAAAATCTGCAAAAGAAACTACTGAGTCTCGGTTCGACTCCCATGCAGGGCAAAATCAAGATTTTCGATTTCAGAATTGTCAGTGCCAGCATACTTTCCATACGACTACTGGAGAGTTATTATATTGATATACAACAAAATTTACCCGTGTTTATTGCTTCAGCGATAAAAGGTGTGATGTTATGCGAACTAAAAATATCACTATACCCTAAAAACCATGTAAAACGATTACGTTTCAGATCAATAACTATCAGACTTCAACTAGAAAAATTAAAATGAGTAATGAATACGTAAATTAGTAATACATACAACATTAATAAGCTGTACGAAGGCTAATCCGAATCGCACGTCGACTTTCTGAGTCATATTTTGTACTGGGCGGATCAGTTTGTTGTAACCACGGAACAGGTCGCGGACCAAACGCTCCTCGTCTTCGGAACACCATCCTAGAACAGACACATGTGTATTATGTATTTAAATTATATAATTACACCAGTAAATACATTACAAAATACGTGACAATATTTAAATAGAAACTCATTGAGTCTGATTACTCTGAGTAGAAATTCCGAAACAATTGCAGAAATTCTTGATTTTTCCATGACTTAAAATTAATAAATAAATGAATAATATAATTAGTTAATTTTGTTGTCACATTATTTTATTCAAGAATCATGTTGTATTTGCTTAAATAACGGTTTGTTAAATACGAGCTTTAATTACATTATCAATACTAATAGTTCAGCTTTTATGTTGTTAATTATTTCTTATATTTCCAGTTCACAATAAACGATAAATGAATGCTGAAATAAAATTATTTATTCAATAATCTAGTACCATACACAAGTACATACTACATAGCTATATTTAATTGAATATTTAACAACTCTAATTTGCTAACATTACAACGTACGCGTTTATGTCTTTGACATTGAGAAAAAAGAAAAGCAAATTGGAAACCAGGTTTAATATGGAATCCAGATTAGATACGACGAGCTTTCAATACACAAATATATATATACACATTACGATTAAGTTTCCTTCATGATACATACACTCGTTATCAAAATTATTAAGATACAGTAACATGTATCCTGTATTTGTAGGAGTATAAAGTATTAAAATGATTATAAATGGCTTTGATAAGGCTTTTCCGTAAGTTCAGTAACGTGTCAAGCATCCGTAGCCGAGATGCTGCTGTGACGACAGATCAATAAAGAGCGAACGTGGAGATAACGTTGTTTAGGAACACACTTCTCCATTGTTAACACATGTTTTATCTTACAATTAAATACTGTTAACATACTCAAGTAACGTATTAAGTAAGTTAATAATGAAGTAATTAAACTTAAGTAGTTATTAATTCGGAAGTAATATTTTCAAGATGTCCATTTACCAAACACTTGATTAATTATAGCTTGTTTAGATATATGTTACAAGTGTTATATGTTATAGTCGTCCTGTGATTAGTATATAACTTGCATATAATTTGTTTATATGATTCACTATTTACATAGCTAGCCGGTAGCGCCCGTCCATGAGATAGGTGAGAAAATGGTGTGAGTTATTGAGTGTTGGATAAGAGAATGAAGGTGTAGTGAGGTGATTTGGTGTGGGTATTGTTTGTATATTGTACCTGAGTAGAGTAGTGTGAGGATCGCGGTGAGCAGGAGGAAGGCGCGCGACCCGCCCGACATGGCGGCGGGCACTGCCGCGCGGGGCGCATCCAGGCGCGCGCCGCGCATCCCGCCGCGCCGCGCCACACCCCGCCACATTCCCGAGTCCTCCCGTAGCGCCCGCCCGCCCAACTCTACCGCCCTGTGCACTAATGCACCCTGAACTTATTTTTCTACTTAATACTCGTATTTCATACCTCATTTTTCTAGAAATGGAAGAAGACATATTTAGTTCATTCGTTTCTATCAAGACTGTCACAAGAACCTGTGCACTAGGTGGTTAGGTGTCATATTTATTTCAGCTGTCCAGAAAATATAAAATCTTTAAAAGCAATGTAGTAAACAAGTTATTTATTGATTTTGGTTTGCCCATAATATTGTTTTGAAACTAACGGCTATAACGTAGCAAACAGTAATTTCCATTTCTCATTTTTGCTACAGTGTTGATTTCAGAAATAGACAGTTATTCTGGAAGTATTTTATTAATTTAATACTTTCCTATGCTCGGCAACATTCCACATCTCAGAAACTTTACGGGTATTGACGGGGCAAAGGAGATTCTAGCAGAAATTAGCTGTTGATGTGCGCATGTGCAGTTATCCCGCGGGATATCATCGATTGGTCCGCCGGCCGGTACGTCGCCCGCTGCGACGCGGTAATAATATGTAGGTCAGGGATGATTTACATAACTCGCAGGGTCCCGGTGGGAGACCTCACCACATATAGTACTCTACTTTGATTACATTTTGGAGATATTATTTATGGGGATCTATTCGGTGGCGTTATCTTGACTCAGACATTCAGATAGTTTGTTCTTCTTACACATAAATAAAACACGGTTTTGTTTCATTCGTTTATATTTAATAAACAAAGTGCAATTCAGAGTTAACCCTAACAATTGAACAAATCTTGGGGACAATGGGTTGTCCCATTGCCGACGGAGGGATGCCGCACAAAATTCCATCTAGTACAAAGATGAAGCCCGCGTTTGCAGGGCTGCGGCTCCACCGTCCGGGTCGTCACACAACCTCTAGCGAATGGTAAGAAGATATAACAGTAAATAAAAGGATGAGCAGAAACATTGACTTATAATCATATCCGGTCCGCAACTTCCATCGGACCGTCTAAGATTACTCACAGCATTGCCTCGAAAAAGGAAAACATTACAGGAGCTTTGCGAGGGTACATTCGCTTGTCGGGTGTACCCGCACATTCTCGCTGTTTACACTACGTTTTCCTTTTAGGAGGTTCACAACGTTTCTGGGTGAAATGAACATCGATGACTTAGAACAACTAAACGCAACAATAGATGATGACGGAGCCGATAACTGAACGTGTTGCAAGTATGTGTCGGAGTGTGGCAGACGAGCGGCAGGACTGTCGACTGGTCAGATGCTCAGGATATAGTCTACCTGTATTATCAACTGATCGTCTCTTCTGTTAATAAATAGGCACCTTTGTGTATACCCTCTATGTAACGAAAAACCGGTTCATGTTACAATTTTTGTACTTATAAAATGTTGTATATCTTACAAAATGAGTTATATATTACATGTAATCGTCTGATACGATGGTCGTACATTTTGAATAATTTTCGAAGAAGAAAATTTTAGAAGCTAACATTATTTCCAGCATACGAATTACTGTAACTGTATGGAAAGAAGTACAAACGTGATATTTATATGTAATTTAATTATTATTTGTAAAAGTCGTTCCGAAAGACCCAGATATGACTTTATTAAAATAATATTTGTTTAACTACAACTTTTAACGAACGATTATTAAGCTATAGCCATGGGTATTTTACCATTTATAACAATATCGACCCGTTCACAACGAGGCATATCACAACCTGTACCAATTGAATCAACATTGTTTGTAAAGTTCTATACTAGCTACTGACACAAATATATCCGAAAATAAAACTAGGGATTATAACCACGATTCATGGAATCGAACAAGAAGGAAACAAAGGGCCATTGTTTCACCGCCCAAACTCTAAACTGTACAATAGATTTCAAGAATCGAAGAAGTTCTAACAAAGTTTTAAATTTAAATGCGAATTCAGGTCGTTCAACGGTAAGAAGGAAGACGTATTTGTGCAAATATTTTCTGCCGCAGTCTTGTCTAGTGGGTGGCCACTTGCTGCGGTGACTATTCTAGCGCAGAGCTCGCACCGCGGCGGCGTGGCGGCGCTGGTGCCTGTGTAGCACGTACTGCCACTTTATCGCTAGGGGATCGTTCCGGAGACGGAACGTCTGTCAAGGAAACGCTCGTTCAACTCGAGTACATACCCTAAGGGATTGACCGGGTCTAGAGTACGGGATTGATTCCACTGAGCGTGACGACCGTTTGTCATAGTATTCTTGGAAGAAAAGGTATACAATCGCTGAAGTTCTCAAGGGATAAGAAGACATTAGTCAGATGGGCAGTTATTTCTTGAACGTACAGGGTTGGCAGTCAGCGGTAACTTATGTCTACAGGGGGGCGCGGGCGACGAGGCAGGCGGCGGCAACTCCAGCGCCGCGGCGTCAACGTCCGCGCCACTTCGCTCATCACAACTTAACAAATATTCGCGGTATCACAGAACTTTTCGCATGCGCATCCGCAAGCGGGCGGGTCGCTACGACACCATGATGTGCGGCGCGGACAGCAGCACGGCTAGCGTGGCGATGATTGTGAACAGGGTAAAGATAATAAGGCACAGTCTGTCCACGACCATGGCGGCGAACTTCCAGTCGCGCGAAATGTCCGCATCCTCGTCGTCCTTGCGCATCTGGAAAATATAACGTCATATTAAACGACTGACTACGCCACATCACTCATCACGATATGCAACAAATAAAGAAGGTCGGTGAGGTTACCTGGTCTGTGATGACTCGGATCTCCTTCAGAATGAGGGAGAGCTCGTAGTCGACACCGAAACAACTGTGTGCGGCCAATCCCGCGCCGTTCTCTTCACCCGACCTGCAACAAGTACGCTCTGTAGACAGCGGCTACACGTGTACCCTATACTACAGGTGGAGCCGAGGAACGAAGGGCGCTACGGGAGTTATGCCGATTAGATGTTTAAAGACCAGACCCAGATACAGAAGTAACTATTCGAAAAGTGAAAATTTATGCAATGGCCCGTGAAAGAGTATGTTGATGTTGAATGTTTTCGAATACTCGTGATTTAGCTGTTAGGGTCGGGTTATACTGCGGAACGTTCGAGGCTGGGGTGAATTATCGTAACCGTGCTATTTACGGCGAGTAGTGTTCGTGTAGATCGTCGAGGGACCTGTAGTATCGACAGCATTGGGGCTGCTGTGCTTGCGGGTGCCGGAAGTCGTCATCGATATCGAGTACGTTCGCAAGGAGCGACTTGGAAGAGCGCTCGCGCAGCTCTAGGTCGGGCGGCGGAGGCACGCGCGCCGGCGGGGGCGTCGTGGCGGAGCCCGGCCGAGACATGCGCAGCACCCACGGCAGCCAGTACAGGAACACGCATCGAATCTGGATAAAGACAACCTCATTATAGAAAATGTTTCCTAAAACATTGTAAATACATACTAGAAAATTTGGTCAATACGAACCCAATCACTCATCTCGTGTGTATCTGCGTGCCTATGATGGTAATTGAGAATTAGGATTGTGGAGACGACGGATGATGCCACCATAAACATGATGCAGTTGAAGTAAGTGCCGAGTAAGGGCACAGCATCTGATGTCGCTGGCATTGTCTCCGCTACCATGTTGAGGAACACCGTCAACGACAGCAATATCGTTACACCTGGGTACGATAATTATTTTTAAACATTTCTTTTAATTAAAAGTAAAAGAGAAACCACTTAAACTGTCTAATATGCATACTGTACCTAATGACAATTTTTCGCCAGAATCTGGAGGCAAGGTGAACCCCAACAAAGCCATGGAGGCAATGAGCACGCAGGGCACGATCAGATTGAAGAAGTAGTAGAGCGTCTTCCTCCGGATCACCACCGCGAACGTGATGTCGATGTACGGCTCCGGACAGCAGTTGTAATAAATCTCATTGCGCTTGCCGGGCACTCCTAAACAATAACAATAAAACACAATCAAGTTTCGTCTATCACTTCTAAAAAAAGCATTTTAATCCGACGAATCTCAATTTAAAATAAAATGATTAATGTGTTAAATTAAATAAAATTGACTACATTAAGATGAAGGCATTTAGATAACGACGAATAGATGCTTTCAAAGATGATACCTATTAACTCCCATTCGCCATTCGTGACAAAACTGCTTATATCTCCACCTCCCTCATCTTGTAGCTGTAGATCCAACTGCAAGGAAGAAGAACAATACAGGAGCTAATCTTAAAACTCATGACAGACTATAGTCATTTATTTTGTAATGTTATGGACCTGATATCCATCATAAGTCCAGCTGCCAAACTTCATTTCGCAACGTTGGTCGTCGAAGGGAAACCAGGTGATGTCGATTTTGCATGTGCTCTTGAAGATGCCAGGCGGCACGTACAGGCACGAGCCGTTGTTCCTCACCACCACGTTCGTTGGATACGTGCTGTCGAACCCTTCGTCCGCGCTGTGCAACAAAAACATCAATAATGTATAAGACCACATAACATGGCATAAAGGGCTATACTATAGAGCTTGTGCCGATGAGGAACTTCTGTATGCTGAAGATAAAATCAATGCAAGATTCTAAAAAAGATCCAATCAAAACTTTAATCAAATTGTATCATGCACGTGGTAAAATTTTATCAATATAGAATCCCTTTACAATAGAATCCCAAGTTGGGATTCCCAACATAGATTCTTTATATTAAATAACGAGTCACTACAATCGGATAACAATTTCAGCAGGACCATTGGGTATTTATTAAAATAATATTTACTGTTACGTAGTCTATTATATTCTTTGAAACTATTATAAAATATCTTTGTCAGCGTTAATGTATGGTTATTCTGTTTACCATCTCATTAAAAGTACACAAATGCTAGCTAAATTATTTTCAAAGAATACTTTAAAACGGTAAGATTGCCAAGTTAAACGATCTATTTGAAGACCTTACAAACGGGTTAGTTGAAGAAGTTTCAAGAAATTGAAAACAAGTGACAATGTTCCCAAAGTTTCGGAAAGGGGCTGTCACCAAAATGTTTAAGTTCAAAGTCTAAAATTACGTTTGGGACTTAAGTCGACGAGAGCACTTCAGGTCTTAAAAGTCTATCATGTTTTAAATGGTAATACGACAGTGATTGCGGTTCAAAAGTTCTTTAGAGGACGAGGATTTTATTTATAGAAAATGCGTCCCAAAATATTTCATGACACGTCAAAATAATTAAGTTGTACTGGGTTGGTTTGTGTAGATGAGTAAGTGATTCCTTTGTAAACGGGTCCCTAACTTCTTATTATTACTATCTTAATCGGAAGTGATAGGTGGAGTTCTATTAGTGAATTTAATATGAACACTTTTATCACTAATCAATAATTGAATTGGCTAAAGATTTATGAAACAAAACGAACAAAATATCTAAAAAACAAGGTCATTGGTCTAAACTTCTCAAGCAATTACGGCGAAAAAAATATACTTTCGCTTCAACATTGATGGATGAACAATTTAATTAACAGTACCTTTATATTTGAACGATTGAAAACTATAAAACATCAATCTTTACTTAAAACTATCGAGTAATAAACATACTTAATGTTAATCTTTATTTTTCATCAATGGCTAAGAATAGTAATATATATGGGCACTTTCTAATCCCAAATACATATTTTTAGTGTTTTGACATAAACAACAATTAGACCTGGGTTCGTCTCACGAGAATTTAGAGGTAATTATTTTTGACACGCTTATCTGAAAGTAATAAAACGGACGCAATCACTGTAATATAAATATTTACTTTGATGAAGTTCTGCCAGACACGTGGTATTTATGTACATTGTATCCTTAATGATGTAACAAATCAGATTTTATACGGTTATCAAATTGTCAAATTGCTATTACATATTCCCGCAGCAAACCTTATGCAATATAGCAGTCCGTATTCGGACTTAATTGTTCTTGATTGATATTGCTCTTAATTTCGCTCTCGTATCCGTCTACGATTCTAGTATAACCCCGATAAGGTATTTAATTGATCAAAAATACACAAACATTTCTTAGGTAAGACTATATATACCTGTTGTACATAAGGACGTCTGGTTTCCATAGTCTGTGGGGCGGTACTCGTAAATCTTTGACCCCGCCGAAATCCGAAGTGTTCCATCTCAAGTTCATATCATTCCACTCCTGGATAAACAAAATATCGCTACATTTACGTAATAAAAACAACGTAACACTTTAAGAACAGACGGTAACACAATCATTAAATCTCATTGCAATGCAATCATTATTAATTACTTTCTTGTTTCTCTACACATATGACTGTATAAAAAGCTGATACTCACTAGTTTAAGCCAGATGTTTGTTATTAAAAGCTGGTTCTTCTCGTCCTGTGAACATGAATTTGTATTTTATTGCTACTACTCTGTCCCGTTTCTACATAGTTTGAATACGAATTAATCATTATTATACTGTGAGAGTCGGTCAACAAGGATCATAGAAAAACGTGTGTACGAACTGGTTTCAGGACGTCGTTTTGACAAAAACTTTCAATAATGTTTGTGTGGACGCACACTATTGAAGTTGTGTGTTCGTGTGCACTTAAAATGTGAGGACATATTTAGAAGACTTGATTGGTTAGTTGGCTTAATCGTTTTTGAAGTCGCTCGTACCATGGTAGTTTATTTATTGAACGGTACATTTGGATAACCATGAGAACACTATCAATCTTGTTGTAGATTATGTGGACGTGTAATGGGAAATGTTTGCGTGTATTTTGCTAGGAATGCTGACCACGTCGATGATCTGCATGAGCGTGAGGCCGAAGGAGAGCTGCAGCGGGTCGCTCTCGTTGACGACGGGCCTCTCTAGTACGTTGTAGTGGTCCAGTAGGTGGTGCAGAAGCCGCTTCTCGTGGTACCCGCAACGTGCCCCTGTGCGCACAAAATACCCACCGGTTATCGTCATGTAAAATTACCAAAATTATTGGATGTAGACTAAGAAGACAACCTATGAAGAACATTGGTTTAAAAACTTGATTTTTCCGCGAGATATTCTGCACCAGTATCGGGATAGTGCAATAAAAAGATTTTGAACATTGAGGGTCGTCTGGTCGTTTGATCTCGTCACGTACGGCCAAAACCCCTCATGTCACGTAGTTTAAGGACCCTGATTGCTTCTTACAAAGGATTTTTAGCCAGTGATTTGAGAGTCGTGTGTCGAATATCGAACATTTTACAGTCGGACTTTGACCGAACTGATCTCAAGATTTTTGGAGTGCTGTTTAAAAAGAATGTGTGAAAATAATATAACTATGGTTTGTTATTTTAATAGAATATATATTTTTATTATTTATGCATATGTGTACTGAGGGCTTTGTATTTCTTTTTATATATTGACAACAGTAGCATTCTCCAAATAAATCTACAACCTTCTTTTTTTTCTTTTTTAATCATTCTAATCATGAATTAGATACTTCTTTTTTAATCAGCTGTGCACAAAATTTACAAACTTAAAAACTCAATTTATGCAACAATTAGCTACATGACTTTGTTTGATTAGGAATATAAGCAATTTTGTTTGTCAAATGTACATTTATGAGTTCGGTATTTTCAGACATTGTGGCAGTGTAACAGTGCTTGTATGCGGTGTAATAATAAAGGTTCTCAGAATTTGATGTGCTGGCAGGTGGTGGCTAAAATTTGTTTTAATCACAAAGACCTGGCAGACACATGTGATTTGTGACGCTAATCGAAAAATTAATACTTGCTGGTGCAAATGAAGACACTAAAAACTGTCTAAATCTAATCTATAAAATTCTCGTGTCACAGTTTTCGTTGCCATACTCCTCCGAAAGGGCTTGACCGATTTAGTTGAAATTTTTTATGAGAATCGGCCAACATCTATTTTTCATCCTCCTAAATGTTAGGGGTAGTCCAACCCTAAATTTTATTTTAATTTTTTAGACAAAATTATTAATTTCTATTTGTTTATGATACAACATACAAAAATACGTACAATCCTCAATTTTCACGCTTCTACGAAATGATTTATATGGCAAAACAACGTTTGCCGGGTCAACTAGTAATTTATATTAATTTATTTGTCACTAAAAACAACTTATTGATTTTTATTAAGTAGATACATCTCGTTCAAAATAATTATGTATTTCATTGTTAGTTAGTACGCAGTTTTATTTCGTGCTTTTTGAACCAGCTTTATTGTATAGAACAGCTTATTATCCTATCATATTTTAAATGGATCATGTAGGTACCATATTTTGCCTGTTATGTTATAAGTAGTATCACATATGAGGATGTGAGCCTATTGTTATACTTTTGGGTTTATTCTAGACATAGGGCCATTACTGAGAATTTAAAAAGAAAAATAAAACTTAAATCGGCCCTGGAATCAATAGCCCCAAAACATTTTTCGCTTAAATATTTTTAAGCGAAAAATTATTATTTAAAGACAAAGCAATTATTTAAAGACAATAGTAATTATGCTAGCCGTTTCATTATATTCCAAATAAGAATTTAAAATATGAAGTAGGCCCATAAATAATAAAGACCTAATCATAGGTATGTCTATTTTTCCTGCATACAGTATCTAGACAAAGTTATTTCGCAATACATAAATAAAGAGGTAAGCCTATAGTTATACAATTACATTGGGTAGAATTCCAACTGTGTTATTATTGAAGAATCTTAAATAAATTGTCAATACTCGAATCGAACGAGGATTTAACTTAAAATCTTGCAATTTCATTAACTATCTACCTATAGAGTATATAGCTATTATTACTGCAGCAATTTACGTAATAAACTCCAATATACATATGTTTATATATTATGTACAAAATAATGCTCCCAATGTTTGTTCAATTACATGAAGTGAACAGTGAGGCAACAACCACTTAAAATTTATCCATTAAATGTAACGAGCCCATGTAAACGAACATCGTATCTATAGATTGTTTCAAGAAAACCAATTACGGTAATTTATTAGTTTGCCATTTTACGAACATTATCGAAGGCAAAGCAAATCATTTTAGCATTTTTTCTTTGTATCATTCTCGTAGGCAATCATTTGGCCAATAAGTAATTTGGAATATAACAGTTTTTGCTACACGTGTATCTAATACTTGTTATTTATTCCAGTACAGCTGGGATGTTTCTCTGAACATTATTTAAGTCTATTATCAAGTAATTGTATACCATACAGGATATTGTGCCAGCGACAGGGGTCTTTATTCTCTACAGTTACACGTGGATACTAAAATATACTGTTATATACAGTTGTTTATATTAGAATATGGAAAAGTTATAGCTATGAATAACAAATTCATTATCATCATCAAAATAACAAACTATTTATCTTAATTTATGGTTTAGAATTAATTTATAGTATAACGACAAAGCTTTCTGGACGTAAATATGGAATATAATAAAAAAAATAACAGACTTCAAGAGTATTCTTGAAGTGTTCGCATAGAGCTTTATCTTACACTTTGTAGTCTTGAGATCATTGATGTAGAGATTAAATCTTATCTCTTTACATCTAAGAACAATGTTGTCACTCAAATCAAGCAGTTATGAGTTATCTTTAAAAAATATAGCATTTAATAAATAAGTAGGTAAGCAAATATTTTGTTTATGCCATTACGCCCTCCATGTAACAAAACAGGTCTAAAATATTCTCAAGCGGCCATGGCTGCCTTTTTTGACGTACAGCTTCATGATCAAATGATAAAACGAATAAATGAATCTTTAATTACTATCGTTTGATAACATTTCTCACGTGTTAGTGTTGTAGGTTCTCACATATGTTTGTAAATTTTATTGTGTTGTTGTAAACGAAATCCTCCTTCATTCATGACAACTCCAGCGTGTCTTCGGCATATTATAAGCTAAAGAGTTGGGGCAGGGTGTAAGTGATGATGTAGTCGCTTACCCCTCGGCCAGAGCAGGCACAGCAGCAGCAGCAGGCCCGCGGGCGCCGCCAACAGCGAGCGGCGCGCCCGCCCGCCCATGTCAGCGCCGCGACGCCGCCGCGCCGCGCGCCGCCGCCGCCGCCGCCCCGCGCCGCGCCATTCCCTCCGACCGCGCGACCCGACCCCCGCCTCCCAAACGCCGCACTCCCGCTTCTCTATTAGGATCTATCGAACACGATCGGCTTAAAATTCAATCTTTTTACGGTTTTCATATGTATGCAACTTGTTCACGACCGCTCGCCGACGGCCACGCGTGCCGTCCGATCCTCAAACATCGCCTACTGCGCTGAGGGAATGTGTGTGGAGTCACGGCGTGTTTTTGAGCATTGTTGTTCAGCGGAGTGCGGCCGACCGTGGGGCAGCGGAGCCGCCGGTGTGCGGACTGACGGAGCGCCGGGGCGCGCAGCCGCGCCGCCGCCGCCGCCCATTCAACCGCCGCGCCACGCCGCTGCGCGCTGTCCCGACCTTGTCTCCTCCGCGCTCTGCCTGCACGAGGTCCTCGCTCCGAGCGCGAGCCGCACCACGCACGCCACGCACGCCGCACCACCGCGCGCCACGCGCCAAGCGCCACGTCGCATCATCGTACCACTGAACCACCCTGCCACATCTTATAGCTCTCATTGATACTAATCAACAGTTACAATTATAATAATAAGTATATCAAAACTTACAACATTAATTATTACACAAGAGTATTCTTCTATCTATACATTCATTGAAAAGCACACAGAACCCTGTAGCTTTATTGAGAGATTACAATGAGATTAGAGATCAATATAGATAATGTTTAGTAATTTGATACTTTTGTAATGAAAAGTAATTTCAGTAGATACAAACCTGAAACTAGATTGAAAAGTCACGAAAATTGAATTAAGCACCTAGATGGCTATAATGAGCTTGGTAGGATGCTGAAAACTGTAATAGTAATATATTGAGTTTGTATGCATATTTGGTGGAGGGTCAGCGGTGCACGAGGCGAGTGGTAGTGTCGGCGACAGTGCGGGCAGCGCGCGGCAGGGCGCGGGGCGTGCGATCAATGAGGCCGCTCTCTTCGTTGCGAGCAGCCTCCCTGCACCCTCCGCTCCCCCACACGTTTCCCCTTACCATGCTGAATTCATCCCGTGACTATGGCACTTCCAATTCGAACATTAATTTAAAAATATTAGCTGACACCCTTTTTTCACGAGGTTGAATAAAGTAATGTTGAAAAGGTAATCTTGATAACCGGAGGGCCATTAAACCCCATTTTATTATTTCAGTTTGCAAAGCCGTAATATAATTTCTACTGGCGAGGGAGGATTGTTTATCAAAATGTTTATAGAGGGTGACTCTCGGAGCTTACCCTTGAATTTCAGAATAGGAAAATGTTTTATAGTTGATTTAGTATCAATAAATCGTGAAAGTTGCATTTCCATCAGGTACTGTGAAACAACAAATTATTGTAATGAAAACATTAAAATGGGGTAGTTCTGAAAAACAATATGAATATTTTTCAGTCTTTTAGTTTCTACAGAATAAAGTACCTAGGTGTAGTACTTAGAAATATAAGTACAGTACATGCAGGTATTGTACGTGTAATAATGCAAGTGCTAAAGTATGCAGCCAGCAGACACAAAGCACAATGAGGCCCGCGTGTCACCGCGCTGCGCACTGCCGAGCTGCCGACTGCGAGGCATGCCTGCGCCTAATGTCGCACAACCTGATAATGAAGGGTGTTTGCTCATTACCGCAACCACTTTACGCTCCTACGCGACTGCGCTCAGCGACACTTAACACTTTGCAGATATTCAAAAACTCACACATTCAAATTACTTACGCCTCATTTCTTGCTACCCTTCAGTCAAACAAACATTACGCGCTCGGCTGAAAACGTTATGACAGAAGGTTCTCGAGTTACGTAACATAAACACCAATGATTATAACTTTCCCAACAAGATAAAATAATTGACTGGCTCAGCTCATTAATTCACTCCTTGAATTAATTAGTACCTTGAGATAATTAGTACCGTAGTGCAGGCAATTAATTATCAACAACAAAGTAAAGGACGGGAACAATGCTATAGTTGGAGTTCACGATCCAGTACCAAGTCTTTATTAGGTGTTGGATATGTTTTGTAAATGGCAAATGTGTTGAGAACTAGGAAGTTTGCGAAACTCGGAGAAAGCGACCAAGGAGTAGGTACGTACCGTTGAATGGCGCAGTAAGAACAAAAGCAGTTCATTTGCTAGAAACTAGGCGAAATAATGAACGTCATATACCTGACTCCCTGAGTGAAATGTCAAAAGTAAAGGTTAAAAGTTACGAGTGCACAGCGCAAGTGTATGGGCCCTCGAGGTTTGCCTGCATTAGGCACTCATCGCCGCCCACATAGGCTTCCATATGTGAACTTTGCGTCATGTACTCGCTTCGATACTTTAAAAGCTTTTGTACGATTATTTATTTTTCTTGGTGGATTGTGCAACAAAAATAATATGTTCAAAATAAAATGTGGTAACGTAACATTGCAGCTCTCGGTTTAATTTTAACTGGTAACAAACTACCTGTCATTAGTATTGTGTTAGATACTAAATATTAGGTACAGAGAATTCCTTAAACAACTCAGAGATCGAACCTGAGCCCCGGACCTATCACACTCGTGCTCGCGTCAAATAGCAAAAATATTTTTTCTTTTCAAACACAAGAACAACTAGAAATGCACATATTTTGTAGAGAGTGTAGTATAGTATATTTTCTACTTCATCTCCCACAAACTCCAAACCACAGTGTTACTATCACTAGAGCCCGTATGGTCGCAGCGTGTGTCAATGTTTTCGTATGCGACAAACTTGGATTTTACTAACGCGCTTTTAAACACATTTGATTTGTTTTTGGCAATGACTGTCGATTTTCTCAAACTTAATCATTTTAGGACAATATGTGAAACCTGTGAAAATCTAATCTAGGTTAAGATATTATTACATAGGCAGTTCTACTCTCTTTCGAGCATATTATATTTTCATGTCATTAGTCAAATAGGACTTTGAAAGAGTAATGACGGATTTCCTGAAAGGTCGCAAATCCTTGCCAATTTCTCCACTCCATCTTAATATAAATGAAACATATAATTTATTCGAAACGGAACCACGTTCGATGCTAAAATATTGATCGAAACGTAGGTACTTATTTATGTGGCATATACCGTTACTCATAAAAACAAATAACAGTGTGTTTGAAAATTGGGCATCTGAAAAACGTATGTAGATGTAATAGGTACCTACTGTATTATATTTATTTAAAATAGCCTTGTTTTAAGCCGACTGTTAGGTTTAATTATTTCGAAATTCACGTGATTGGACACGGTGTTTGACTTTTAACTCGACCCTATGACCCTGCAATGGAACTCAAAACATGACTGGTGAAAACAGCGCGTGAATATTTCCTTGTCCAAACCTTTTCCATATAATTGGCGTCATATTATGGTATGCAATTGGCAAAAAGTGTGGGTGTACTATAAGTACACTTCTGTCTATCACTTCGGGGAATTACAGGGGCGATGTTAGGTTATGTAAAATGGGCTAGGTAGTGTGTGTGTGTGCAGTTGAATTAGTGTGGCGTTGGTGTGGTGTGGCGGTGTGCCGTCGCGTGACCGCTCAATGGCTGCCTGCAAATTGCACATTACACGCCGAGTTCGGCCTGCAACCGACCATTAGTGCATACCCGCAGATTACTTCATAGCGAAACCAACCACGTTAAACTGTTACATTTTTTATGGACTAGCGAAATTAGTTTTGAAAGACAATGTCATTGTTGGAGACTATAATACCTCAGCGTTCAATGATAGCTATACTACAATATTTCCTTTAGACATTGGGCGCGATGACGCCTGCTCATCAATGTATGATAGTAAGTTTCGTTGTAAATAAATACTTACATAATGTTTTATATCTTATCGAACTATAACTTTCTCTCTCTACTCACACATAAATACTGAGAGCAAGTTCAGTCATTGACATTATGACTTTTGAAGTCAGACAATGTGACTTTGAAATGTAACTAAAGTGAAGAAGTTCTGTATAATTAAAAATAAAAGCTTTTAAAAGGTTTGAAATTGATCAATGGCCTACGACCTGCCTGCATCAGATGAATTAATGAAATTAATAAAGACATTTGAATAGAGTTTCGAGTCTTGAAAACAATTTGATTGGATCCAACCCATTTATGAAGCGGGGTTAAATTATTTATTGCTTTTCCGACAATCAATTGTAGTTATAATAAATGGAAATGAGTGGCGTCTACGTTAATACATATTTGAAGCGATGTAATGAGCGGATGCAAAATAATCTCAATAGTGTTTCGGGGAAAAGAATTCATGTAGGTACTGAAACATGTCGATGAAAAATTGTACATTCCATTTTCATGATTGCTTCACTTGATTTATGACTGCGGAAGAAAGGGCGTCGTTAATATTACACGGACTATGAAATGTACGAAATTATATTTATGTGTTTGTATTGGGCGACCGAGGGCGACGGGCTGGTCACACTGATTACTTATTAATGACCACAGCCTGCCAGCCCCGGAACGCCGATAAATATTTTCCTAAACAAATTGTGCCATTGATCGCTGGTAAACAAACAGAAAAAGAATATCAATTTTCTCTAAATTTGGAAAGTCGACCCAAGAAAAGTAATCTATAAAGTAAAACAATAAAAGTAAAAATATTGGACCTACTTAATATTACATTGGCATAGAGGCTTATATTGGACGTGATCTGGTGACAGTACTGTAACATCCAAAGTATGGGTAAAGCTCGACTGGCGCGATGTTACGAGTCTCGCAAATGTAATAAACAGCGAATAGAAATAGCCGCACATGGAGGAAGGGGTGGTGCCGCAGACATTTATTACGTGACGCTCCTACGTCTCAGGTCGACCGACAGCTCTGTGAGTGCACACTGCATTTCAATGCGGAAACTACTAGCACCAACATAATATTTTGAAATATGCTCTTTAAATATTTCCTACAATATAAGGTTTTAAACGTGCCAAGAGAATATCTTAAGGACAGATTTATCGGAGCGACGGCAAGTGACTGGGATGTTTGCCTTCGGAGCGCTAAGTTCCGGATATGAAACTCGTGACAAATTGTGGAATGTTATGTGTCTGACGGTGACATATGATTTTATAGCACAAGAAGTCTTTTATTTTGAGAGCCTCCATTATGTGACGGCAAAACAACCGTGGGTATGATTTGTAGCCGTGTGTTACTAGTATCTATAGGCTAGGTGACTTATTGATTTTTCTCTCAAGGGGTAAGTAGATAAAGCGGAACAAATATGAGGTATGTTTAACCGCACGTCATGTTGGGTACCTCGTGAGCCATGTACACCGATAATATGTTAGTTATGGGGTCGCCAGTAATGATGATTGCTGGCCTGTCGCTACGTGCAAGGAAACCAGCTTTCCTCGTTTGACTTTTACAACTTCGACGAACGAGATAATGTACAAACTACATTTTTAAAATTTTTAGGTCCTTATATCGTAGTCAGTGTCCCGAAAGCGGCTGCAGGTTACTGCATTCATTTCGAAGTCGAAGTACGAACAAAGTTGGCAGAAACGTAGAGAATTTAATCTAATTTTGTAGAATTATAAAATAGCTAGAGTAAAACAAACTGCGGATAAAGTTCACTGAGGAACATAGGTGGGTATGTTCATTACAATTAAATTAGTGGTTCTCGAAGTACGTGGGTACCACACGTGTAGAGTGTGTAGAGAGTGCCGCTGTGAGCCTTACCGGGTGTAATTGGGTGAGCGTCTCACGCCAGCTATGGAAGAAGTCGGCGCGATTTTCATTAACCTCAAATGAGAAAAATGCCGCCGTCGTGTTTGTTCCTCAGATAGGAGTGTTGTTTAATGACGCCGGAATATTCTCCCTGATGAAGGTTCTGATAATAGAGGGCTATGTAGTACTTACATACTTACTTGGAATGCGATTTCTTGTCTAGTTCTACTTAAAGACAGATTGATGTTGCGTGTTTGTAATTATATTAATAATTACATTATGTTGTATCTGATACAATTATACACAACCATTATATTCATTATGTCAGACGGGAGTTCTGAGTTTATGGTGTAATTTTTCTCCAGTTGCGTATACCTATTACCTACTATTATAACTATTATCTAACTCTAACGTGTGTTGTTCTAAAAACAACCAGGCACTAATTACGCAAACTAAATAAGCTTCATTTCAGTATGTTTTGCATAAAATCCTTTCTGAAAACGCCAACGCCTGGAACTGTATGATTTGAATTTCCCAACTTTCGGGTTTTGGGTTAAAACAGAACATCTAACTAAAGCGTTGAAGTTAACATACGGCACATTTAACACGTAACTTGGGTTCACGCTTGACTTATTTTTAAATTAAATCTTTTAACGGTAGACGTATCTTTTTCGACTCGCGTAATTGGTTGAGCCGGTGTAATATTGCCGGTACCTACACGTGCAGTATATATGTATAGTAATTTATATTTTCACCAACACTGGTTAATTAACACCCGGTAGATATATATGTGTAATTATTAGATAGACGGTCGCAATTATTTAGGACAGCCGTTAGTTAGGTGGATGGAATTAGCTGTGTCTAACGGATAACTCTATAAACACAAGTGTTTGATTACTTAACCTACTGTGTTGGCTGTGATGTGCAAAGAATGTCTATGAATTGTTACTAAAGCATTTTGCATGCATATTTTAAATGTTCTTTTGCTTTTCATAACCAAACGACATTCGCACCGTTTGTGTAGGTACCAGTTTCATAAGCAGTTTTATGTTACTGTCAATTTTATAATCATTATAGTTCTTATTTGACTGCGTCATTGGCCCAGTGGTCGCAAGTGCAACTGCCAGGAAGGGGTCTCGGGTTCGATTCCTGGGTCGGGCAAAGTATTACTAGGTTTTTAAAGACATCTCAGTAGTGCCACGGAGCCTGGAAATGTACCCGGCTATGAAGATAGGCTCACCCCCTATTATATAGGACTCACAATATAAAGTAGTGAAAAGTGGGTGTTACATTGTACAGTGGTATAATGTACACCTCTGCCCTCCGTGCTACTACTGAGAATTTTTAAAAACACTCAGTAAAACTTTACCCGATCCGAGAATCGAACCCGAAAAACCGAAAAATGCTTAAGAAGCAGAGCACATTTGACAGAGCACATACTGTGAACTATTTAAATTGGTACCAAATTTTCTGTTTCACAGTCATCTCTATGACCATAAATACAATGTCAACAGCTCAATGACACTGATCATGATGTGCTGATTAAAAAAAAAGGTTTGCAATTTCCGACATCAATCTTAAAATGCGCATGATTAAATACTTTAATCCCTTTACATAATACGGAGAATCTGTGTTCTTTATATAATATGTTTATCTTTGTATATCAGTTCCACAAAGCCCTGGAATTAAAAGGCAAGTAGTGATGACGAATTAATGGTGGTACTTACTTTAAACGTGCCGTTACCGTCAATCAGGAACTTTGGAGTTAAAACCATAAGCTTACTTAATAATAGGTAAGTGCGGACCAAAGACGAGACCTACTTTTTGTTTTAATAAGGACTAGCTTCTACCAGTGGCTTCGTCCGCGTTTCCATGGGATAAAAAGTGGCCTATATGTTACTGCAGACCATAATCTACCGCTACTCCAAATTTCATCCCAATCCCTTCAGCTGTTTTTGCGTGAAACAGTGACAAACACACACACATACATACGTTCTCACAACCTTTCGCATATAATATTATATTAGTAGGATTAATTACATTATTTGGTTCAATCAAATTGTTCCCAGTATCTCCGTAAAAAGTAAATTCACCGTGAGAGAGAAGGGGAAGTGTTTAATTAGCTATTAAAGTGTTAAAGGCTTATGGATGTTAGGAACATTTTCTTTTCGACCTGAAAATTCAATGGATTAGAAAAAGGTAAGGTGTACACTTACAGTATACTGACTATGTACACATATCATTATTAGGCCCTTGTTTAAAATTGCCTCGTTTCAGTAAGGGTGTAACTGCTATCACTTTACACGAAGCGTGTTCGATACCCAATTATTTTTGTGTCAAGTCAGTGAAACAATATCATCTTTGGTACATGACTTTAACAATGTAATGCATTTGTTGTCGTACAATAACTTACTTTTATTGAATGCACCGCGTGATTTATCAGCAAAGTAATTGTTGAAAAACCTTTTATGGAGTAGCCTAGATTCTTTATAGACGCTTGATTGGTATCTCTTTATTTAGCACGTCTACATCCGGATTGAGTGCTTGATTGAAACAACATTAAGAGTTATCGTAGTCATTATAAAATGCTTCGTAAAATATAAATTAAATGCTTCGTCACAATGATATTGCCAGGCCACGCCAGGCTCTCATCAACTGCCCACGGGGCACCGAAACTTGAGACTGATTGCTTATTCTATATCTATAATTTGTAAAATGATATTTTAGTTTACTTTGACGAGCGCAGTTCATTTAAACATTAATTATAGTTTTGTTCTATCACGGGAATTAGTACTCCGACCGCCGAATAATTGAATTAGCGGTTGATTGTCTGCATGACAAGAAGGAAAAGTGGTTGCAAACTTATCTCTCGTGTTATCTCGCTGAGAGAATTGGCAATTACTTTCACTGTCTTTCAGTTCGTCAAAGTCTAACTGAGTGATGTTGATCGAACTAAAGAAAAAGTTTTTGTTACGTCTGTTGTGTAAGACTGACCACCCATTATGTCAATAAGTGAAGCCTATCCAATATACCCATAACACTCACGATATCTGAATGTCGTAGAATTACTTAATTAAATTAGAAGTGTGTTAAGTCGGCTTCGACGATGTCTTTTCAGTTGGCGTGATATCGCGTACCTTTGGACACGAAAGGACAGATTTGGTTAGGGACCGCATAGGTTCTACCGTTCCTGTGGCTTTCCTCGCATAGTGACATAGAAATGTGAAACTTTCTTGTAGATCGAATGCGGTACGGTGTCAAGTGCGATTATAGCGAACATTGTGGCAGGGCGGCCGGCGTGCGGCGTGGTGAGAGCGCGGCCCGGTTGCGACCGGTCGGCCCCACCTGGTGCGCGGGCGCAAACGCCGCTCTGCGCCGCCGACGTCGCGACGCTCGCTCGCGCTGCGCCCGTGTGCGCTACACCCGACAACACTTCGCTGCACTCCCAAGGATTTTATACCGAATATCGCGAAACCCACGCACTACTGAAGTCACGATGTTTTGAACGTTGTTATGTGCCGTGGGACGTTCCAATACAGTGCATGTTACATTGCTGAATTCAGTGTCTCTTAATTTATTTTCAATATTGGTGCTACTTGGAGGGAAAATTGTTAGGGTGAGTATTATTAAATAGATTAGTTTGTTGACGGAGGAGATGTTAGGCCGGTGTTATATAGATTGACGTGGGCTATATAAACAATGGTGTGTGGGGCACAATTATTATGCGGGTTCCCATGTCGGGTAGCGGGCTAAGGTCAGCGGAGCAGCCGTGTGCGCGGTAATGAGATTAGGGAGGGCGCCGGACGGCAGGCTGCGTTCCCGCGTCCCGGCGCCGCGCCCCGCGCCCCGCGTCCCCAACCCGCGCCCTGCTACACCGCGTGCGCCGCCCGCCACAATCCTTGTTCCATTTTCCCGCCCGCCTTAATGATACGCCATTTATTTAAGCTTAACTTATCAATTCTTTAATAATTTTACGACACTTATTTTTTATTCTTGGATATATTAGGAGATATAAAAGCTGCACGTAACTAATTTTCGCTTCTGTTCGAAAACAATTAGTTAAGTACGTTAAACCGATATCTGTTTTTCACAATACATCAATTGGCAATTTCTTAATGAGTTTATCTTTATACAATTGTGGAAACAACAGAAATAATAGGTAGCTCTGATAGCAACAAATGCTGAACGATTGATAAATAAATTAAAATGAATAAATAAGGTTTCGACTTGAAATTGCTAATTAAAGTTTTTATTCAATTACATTCTTGCCATAAATATTTATACACACAAATGAAATATTAAATTAAATCGAATAATATAATCGTAAGTACAGTTAAGACTAGTTTGGTAGAAGTTGGTTTGTGAACTTTAACTTAGAATGGGATAAACGTATCTTTGATTAGTTCCAGCTGACTTTCTCTTAAAACAACACTAAACTGTGCTGTACACTATTAATGGACATTATCTACTTCGAGTAGTTGTACTACAAGTTATATTAGTACCTATTACTATTAGCAAATGGTAAATATTGTTTTGACAATAGTAAACAATAAATACGTCTGTAGGTAGATCATGTAATAAAGTACTGCAATTTTTTTCTGTCTAGAATGTTGTCACAGTAATGTTAGTGATTGTTTATTTAAAATATAATGTAGAGGTACATATTGTTTTGATAGCCAAGTCAGTCAGTCATAGGTACGTATAATTATGATGTTTGTTTGTTTCTGTCATACTAGAATTCTAGTAGAATAGAATGCTTGATGTTTATTCCGAACAGTTTATAAATGAAAGTATTAATTTGATTAAAAAATAAAGATTTATTTACTTAAGTATGTTGTTTATGACTCTTTCATAAGATTCTGCCACATTTCCGCAATTTTATATAAAAATACCTATTTTTATATCTATTTACATCAATTTGAAGTAATTCTTAAATAATCGCTACGTTGGAAATTAATGTGGGTATAGTTCAATTAAGTTAATTAATGACATAATACACACGTACAATATAAAACTTATGTTATTAATCTCCAGGGGAAGTTATAAATAATAATACACATTAACACCAACTTTTAAATTCGTCGGCTATAAAAAACGAGACACATTTAATACAGTGTGTGTAAAAAAAATGTATCGATTTAAGATTCATTCATATCGCGGCGATTAGCGGTGTTTGTGTCTGAGGTAACTTGCAACGAGTTATTAAAAACGGTTATAAAATCCTGCTGTCGAACTGGCTTTCCGATAATATTTGGGTGTTTAGAGAGCTGATTGGTCCATCGGTTCGGCACGGACGCTCATAGGATGTTCACCTCTAGTCGATGGTCCATGATGGCGGCTGCGACACCGCTAATGTCTGATGTCATGCTCGCCGTCGCCGGTGACAACGCCTACGATTTCCTTATATTTTATGTTTTACATATTTTTTCTATTTTTGACATTTTAAAGTAGCTATCTTTGTTTTATGTATGCAAACATTTGTCTTATGTTTTCACTTACATGTTTGGATCGAAAAATATTGACTATTCATCGATGATACTGTTTGTAGTTATTCAAAACAAATTACAAGTCATATGTGTGAGATGACACGGTTTTGTTTCTTCGCCAACTTCGTCTTCAAACGTATAAATACCTAATGTTATGTATATGTGTCAGGTATGTAGGTACAGCCCACTTATATACGACTTTGTCAAATACTAATTTCAAAGACGAACGAGGTTTAAATAATATGATGAAACGGACATTATCCTCCCATTTATCACGAACATACTTAATTTGATATTGAATCTGACGGGCTTCATTATTTACAGCTACAGTTTAATTGAATTTGTGGAGACTCGACTGTTCCTCGAAATAAAAAATGCTTCCAAGTTATTCTATCTTGGTGGGTGGGTGAACCGTGATGAGGTTTTTTCTAGAAATTTTGCATCTACCATGGATATGGGTTCTAATAAATAATTTACTCCTTAATCTGGTGGGCGATATGGCTCGGCGGGAGAGCAACTTATTAAGTTTCTTGTTTCAAGTTTGACCAAAACGGAACGTTCATCTCTTTCGTTACTGGATTTTGCATGGTTTTATATTTTAACATAAAACCACTCATTACTTATAAGTAGGTACCTCGTTTATATTGTATAATAGCATTATTGTACCAACAACGATGTATCAATAACATGGCATTTGTTATGCTAGTGGTATGCTAACATTCTTGTGATAAATTCCATTGTTCCATCTCAACATGCGGTGAGAATCATCTTAAAACAGCTCGAATGATAACGGGAATGGGGAATGTCAGTGAGGCATAATAACCGAAAATGTTTACACATGTAGACACAAATTCATGACATGTGTAAATAAAATACCAGAAATTAAAACAATATGTATCATATCATCCGATTCAATGCATAAAAGTTAATTAAAACACAAGAGATCGGGATTTCAATTAATTATTTGTGGTATCTCTGGAATCGGACAATTCTTCGTTGAAATGTTTTTCCGATGAAGTGGTTAAGTATACGTATATTATTATTTTTGTTAAAGCCTCCTCGTGGGATGCATGTTTTTGATTTCCATTTTGGCTATCACAGGTCGTGATCCGCGGTGTTCGTTTGTTACGCCTGTCTTGGCTCTCTTTTTGGTGACACGTATCTAGATAATGTCCAAACCACTCGCCTTTTGCGGCCCGCTTCTTCTTTATAAGCGGAGATTTTATCAATCTTATTTCAATTTCGTGTGAGATAAGCGAAAGGGGGCGCTGCGTGATACACTATTGTAGGTACGTTTGTACAAGTCTTATATACTTGTGTTCATGTTATTCGCTAGTTGTTGAGTGTTATGACGCCGCTTGCCGCGCCGCTGGCTATGTAAATGTCGCGTGCCGATGGAGTCATAGGTTCAGAAACCAATATATTTATTGCAAAATTGTTTAGAAAACGGTCTTTTACATAATAACGGATATTGGAAATTGTCAACAAAGGTGTTAGAGAGTTAGCCAGGAGCGAAAATTAATAGATAAATATGCTGAATGATATATTTTATATCCCTATGATAAAATATTAACGTCTGCTGTATCGATTGAATAAATCAATAGAATATAACGTCGGTAAAGTAAAGTGCTTTTTATAGTAAGTATCTACTCCAAGTTAACAACAACTTTTACTATACAGCTGGTCATATTGTACGTGATATCATGGTGATAGCGGCTATTATCATCTCTCGGTCCCAAGTTATGACGTCATTGTTAAAGGAAAAGTACGTGACACGGACGTCGAACAAGTGAAGAATTTTACCAGAATATCGGTAAAAGTAATCTTCCTAATTATGTATAGGTCCATACTGCCGATAACGGTGTATCGTTTATGAGTGAGTAATTTTCAATCCATTATATTTGAATACGATGATTGGTTTTGTAAAACAGCATCTTGATTAGTAGTAAACTTCAATGAACTCGAATGTGTTTTGGGAACAACGCGTGTGAGGCATTAATTGTTGGAATATCGCGGCTGTATGTAACTTTACGCGAGCCGATGGCAATTTGACCTCTAGACCTCGTATGGAATTAGCAGGTTTATGCACCAACCTCTAATATATTCTACAAAATCTGTTTCCTAAATTACTAACTACGAGAATAATGTTCGTTGTAAATTCTAACCGTTACTGAATTACAATGTTTATAATTAATTCCAAAATACATGTCTTAGTCATAAATCATTTTTGTTTGAGACTAAGCAAATATTTATGCATTTATTTTCTTTTTCCCTTGTTTCTTACAAAAGTTTGCAGAACAATGTTACCGCTCCCAAAACCGTATCAAGGATTTGTGTTTTGAGAAAACCCCAGTGATTTGTTTGTTGGTCACGTATCATGCAGATATCTTCTACTTACATTTAAATAAGTAGAATATATGGTTGCAGCGTACTTAGCACGGAGCAGTTCAGTAATAAATAAGGCCAGCATTGTGTCGGTGCGCTGGTTGCATGCCACCACACTGAGCTTGCACAACCCGGGGATCCTCTAATTAGATGAGTTGGTGCGATTGGCCATCGCCCGGCGCTACGACCATTAATGTTGAGTTGCGTTATACTTTTCCTTTTATTTTTCGTGTCTTAATATGCATGGCTAACAGTGTTGCGCACTAATCGATCACGGTTAAGACGTAGTTGTTTTTGAAAGTTGTTGCGACATGCATTGGTACCTACGTATAATAGTACTTGTGATAATTACACCAATAGATAACTATGATCATGAATGCGGATTAAAATGAACGCTTATCTCGGTCGATTGTTTAATATTCCTGCGTGCAGCTAACATAAATGTAGATGTAGGTCCATTGCATTCGTATAAAGAGGTCGTTTTCAAAGTCTGATAAGGATTGGAAATCCTGATGTGGTTCTTGGTGCAAGCGCATGCAATAAAAGGAGGCGAAGGCATCCTTAAGTGGAACGGTTGAGTAATGTGGTTTTTAAAGGTAGGTAATTTATTTAAAGGTGTGCGTTACTCGTTAGTGTTAATAGCTGTAGCAGTAGAATCCTTGAGTTACCTTGTTAGAACACAATTTTAAATTCAGTCATCCGTTGGTGAATCTAAATCCAAATGTCCAAATGTCCTTTTTTAGGCTATATATATTATTCAGAACTACTTTTATTAATACGAGATTTTGGGGTACGAAATGCCAAGTTCCACGTGTGCCGCTTTCGCTTCATCCACATTTATCGATCGCTTCATACATTATTGCTGATTGAGGAAACTGATAAAAATTTAAATTCCTTGAGACTATACGATAAAACAGGAATCCCGTTAACTGGCGTTTCGAGAATAACTTGATGGATTACAAAACAATTAGCCAGAAGAGAAGAAGGTAGACCTTATTTTGAAAATAGCAGAAAGAGCCTTTGATTACGTAAGATGTGTTTGTAAAAACTAAAGTTATTTCCTTGTTATGCAGCTCATACATTTCGGTTATTATAAATTTAACACTAGTGGTTATAGTTCGCATTGTATTCTTCGGTTGAGAGTTATGACTGTGTCCAATGTATAAAAAGAGGTGCTTACGTCACAGTTTGTCTGCGGCCTCAACAGTTAATTAGATTCTGCTTGATTGTGTGATAAAGAGTGTAACTATGCAAAGTGATAGCAATGTTTGTACGTCTGATAAGTGAGTACATTTACCTGCAGATCGCAAGGGTGCAGTGACTGCTCTGTTTATTGGCATAATGTGTCATTGTCTGTGATCTGTGTTACTTCCTTATTGTAATGCTTTGTTCAGTGATCTTTAAGTAGGACTGCTGAGTCGACGATATTTTGAGTTCAATTCAAGTCAGCAAAATCATTAGGTACTTTGGTGTCTTGAACCGCGTCAAAAGGTTAGCAATCTGATCATTTTCTGTTAGAACAGGACTTATAAATATAATCTGCTGATAGGATGAGCATATGTTTAACGATGTTGTGTTATGCAACTTCCTTATTTACACGTTTCCATCATTCTCTTGCCTACTGTACCGCTATGAGGTTATTAGACGAGTGTTGTTCAAGTCACCGGATCTCGCCGTTTGTTAGCAATATTGTTGATTCTATGTTAATTTTTCTGTCGGTTATTGTGTTTGAGTTACCGAAGGCCCTATTGTACTTTTGATTAGGAGATGATTTGTTGTGTATTATTGATCTCGTGAACTAAATCTTTAACATTGTTGTGTTTGTATGAATTAGTTGACTTAAGTAGTTGATTTGTTATGGTAATATTTACTTAAACATCAAATTTTCTTGTACATCATTATGGTTTTATGCCGTACTTACGGTACTAAGGTACATTAGGACTGACTGACAAAATCTGCAATGGCTCTGTGCTCTAAGAATTACAAAAACAAATAAATTGTACAAGTCGCACCAAACATTAAAACTGCCTTAAAGAGAGAAGACATTAACGACGAATGGCGTGTCAGTGAAAACTATTTAAGATTGCACGTTGATTTGAGATCGAGTTGTAAAAGTTAACTTAGGAATACGAGTTTCTTTGTTGCTAGTAGGCGTGTGGCCGCGTACTTACCGCCGACCTACTTCTTGTACTGCCGATGAATTTAGTGCTGCTCGCTCCGTGGAGCAATAAACGCATGACCATTCAACACACATACTGCAAAGTTCAATGAAATAAAAACAAATGTGTAATCTTGACTAATATCGTGCTCAATGCTCATTTGTCGAAGGCAGCGTGTACACAAACGATGCAACAACAGCAGAACGTAACGTTTCACCCACTTGCTCATAAGCTGTGTAATTAGCGATCTTCCAAAGACTGTCTAAAACAACACGCGCTTACGCCAGATTACCGGCGAGTCGTGAACACACTGAATATTCATGGGTAACACCATTATACTACATTATGAATGGATTAGGCATGTGTTATAATATCCCAAGTTCATGATGACTGACTAACGGTTTTTGGATACGTTCTCCAAACTCGGCTCGTAAAACCATTAAACAAGATTTGCCTACTTTCCATACGTAGGTGTATATTTTTTGTAAATGGTCGTCGAACATGTATTAATAAACCTTCTTTTGTATTGTAGGTTACAGTGTAAAGATTCAATTATGAGATATCGCTAAACAATACCACATACGATGCAGCAACCTTTCTTTGTTTACGCGGTAACAAAGTGAAACGAAGTAGATTCTGTTGATGTGTTTGTGTTATTTGCTCCCATTCTACTCGAGTCTCGTTAGCCAAGGTCACGGCACTATGCTCCGCCGGCGCAGGATTTACAAATTAATCATAAAATATGTTTTATCACAATAAACGTCAATTAAAACGTATGTCCTCGTTTACCTTTAAGGTTTTTAAATGTTAACAAGTAAAGAATGTTTTACCTACCTAATCGAAAAAGGAAATATTCAACGAGTAAATTCCTTGGTTATTATCGCTGTTACTTCAATTCGCAGTATCAGCGTGTTGTTGCTCACTAGGAATTTGTTTGTTAGACCACTTTACATTTCTGAGTTTCGTTTTCGTTCAATTTTACTTATGACGCATACTACACAAAGTCAAGTGAAAACTATTGTTATGATTATAGTTTACTATTGCGTGTGTAGGTACCTATTTACACACACACAATATAAACAAAATCAGATGTTCGAAAAGTTACTTTATATTGCAATTTAAATTCATAACACGGTTATAAACATATGAGGAAAGGACTTTACCGACTACAGGGAACATTGCGTGGCCGGTTGGGAGCAATTTTGTATGAAAATTGTCGAGAACCGTGAGAAAGAGTGGCCCTTCGAAACGGGACCCGGGAGTAACGGGCCTTCGCAGCCGCCGCAGCCCCGGGCGATATGCTAATGCGTCGATTCTCCGCGAATGCCGCCGACGTTGCCTGCACTGCCTCTGGTGCTACTAACCCACATCTCGCCCATTCCAATGATGCGACTGTTTGTGGTCAACACGTTCCCTCGCCACGAACACGCTCGTTATACTTTCATATCGATCAACGAAAGTTTTGGTCGATCGTGAGTAGGAAGTAGGTACAACGTTAACTAGAGAGCATGATTAACATGATCATAGATACAGTTCGGCGTGAACGAGTTTGTTTGGCAAACGGTAGCCGGCAATAGTCACCTATTAATGACTAGATGATCATAGTCATTTGGTGATAATGATTCGAATATTATTTTTTATTTAGTTTTATTTTGACAAATTACTCTATATTTGGTCGAGTGGTTTGTATCAATAGGCGTAACGGAGATCGACATTTCCGATCTTAGCTCGTCAAAGAGCGTTCAAGTCATTTCAAGTGCAGCGCAACGGTGAAAGAGAGAGGCTGCGCGCAGTTCTTGCGTGCCGGTCGTCGCGCTCGCAACACTAAACATTAGCTATTGCATTTTTATTACGTAAGCTTATTAATATTTTTTGTCTGCAGGTTCGAATCCGAAAGTGGTGATTGAAACCGCGCGGGCGCGTTTTTCGCGGAATGGCGACGGACGCGGCTGCGGAGGACTTCGTCACCATAGTTCCGGTTGGCGAAGGCCGACCTCCCGTCCGAGATCCTTCTTTCGTCACTGTGCTAACGGTGGGCGCGGCGGCCGGAGCTGCGGAGGTCATAGTGCGCAGACCACGCGGGGAACGTCTGGGACTTGGACTCAAATTTGAAGGTGGATCTGCTGCCGCTGAAAAAGTACGAAGATTATTAGTGCAATCATGTGCTGAAGACAGTCCTGCAGCTAACGCTAGTGCCCCTTGGGGAAAACTTATACCAGGCGATGAAATATTAGCAATAGATGGTGAATCGGTGTGTAACTTAACTAGAATTGACTGTGTTCGGAGGCTTAAAGACTCAGATGAAACATTAACTTTGCTTGTGAGACATTTTGAACAAGACGGAAAGTCAGAACGAAATACTATGGACGTAATAGAATCCCTTATAAATTCAAAACATTCATCTGAAATAGTGCGACCTACAACATTGCCCCCACCTGTGCCACCTAGAAAACTAGGAAAGAAAAACTCTTTTAAAGACAAACAGACTTTACAAACAGTTGGCGAGCAAAACTTTTCTAATAACGAAAACCAATCCGAGTGTCAAGTGAATGGAAAACATAACGGCATTTCCACAATTACGAAGTTGTCGAGAAAATCTTCTTTTGACAGTCATATACTTCGACAAAGTAAGGAAGGTATTGCTTATTTGAAAAAGGGATCTCCAGAAGAAGTTAGACGTTTAGTTCGGCGTTTATCAGATGGAAAAGCAATGCCTCCAGAAGCTGAGGTGTACATCGACTTGTTGTCAACTGAATGGGAACGTTGTTTGGTGTTAGCCGATGCTGAATCAGACGACACTAGTAGCTCAATATCCACAGTTGTAGACAGACTCGGATCTATGGCTAGCTCTGTAGAAAATAGCATCCCTTCAACCCCCACAATGCAACCTAAAACTATCGATATACAAAAAGTACTAAATTGTATTGAAAATATTGATACAAATATTTTGAAAGACATGACTAGCAAAAGGTTTTTAGAAAAAAGGATTGAAATTAATAATGAATCTAAACTAACAGATAAAAATAATATTACAAACGGATTTAATAATCAAGAAAATGGATCACTGAAACTGCAGCAGAATGACAAAAATAACAATAACACAATTGTTCCAAATGTAATAAATAATGTGGAAGTGAATCAAACAACACAGACGAAAAAAGTCGAGAGTAAATCAGAAAATATTCCAGAAAAACCTAAGCCTATGCCACGAAATACAAAGATAGAACGTTCTGTTAGCGAGAAAAAGCCACGACCGATTCCTGTACCAGAGATCCCGCCACCGCCAGTCCCAGACTCTTTATTGACTCCGACTAAAAAGAACTGTATCGAAACCTGGCTACAACGTTCAGAAGCTGAGATGAATAATAAAACTGTAGAAAAAGTGGAGGAACCTCCTTTGCCTGAGGTGTTGCCACGATTGATAGATTTCGTGCCCAAACATCAGTACAAAGAGAATAGTAACGAGTCACCCCTGACACGACCGACGACCGCACCTCCCCCGCCTCCGACCGAGACACGAGAAGATGGTTCGGGAGCATCTCTCGACACTATTGGCGAACTGGATGAATCTGCAGACGTCACTGATAATGGGTGAGTACCTTTTGTTAACATTTCTCATAATATGCGATTTTCTCATGAGTTTGTATTCAATATTCAAGTTTTAATATTTTCATAACAATTACTGCTGTTATGACTACGTTTAATTATTTATTCACAAAAAAGATAATATTGCGGATTCGTTTTGTCTTGTCATGCGATGATACATTTAAGATAGGGATAACCACTGTACTGATGTGAAGTTACAATTACCGTTTTTGGTATCTCAAAGGCAACAAAATCATATTTTAATTGATAATAATTGATGAGTAACCAGTAACCACTGTGTTGAATGAAAACATTAAATTCTATTCAAAACGTTTTCAAATAAATTCGAATAATATTAAAAATTTTACGTGTTAGTAGCTTAACTAGTTAAGTGTTATTTTCATTACAAATCATAGTTTAGCACGCGAACATTCATGCGAACAACCGGAAAACTTAATTTATCAATTACAAGTTATGAATATGCATATTTTTTATTTAATTAACTGTGTAGAAATATACTCAGGGTGAAGAATTATCTTTTGCAACAATAAGATCAAGGTGAAAATTTAGATTAAGTAACAGTTTATGAATATTAAAATCTAGGTGCAGGTTGCAATTCAATTTGCGTAGATAATGCAAAACTATTGAATAAAACGAGTTAGACTATATTGAAGATTTGCTTAGAAGAAATGAAACACCGCAAATGTCTTTGTCGGTGAACAATAACCTTTCGTGGCGCGACAAATGCTCCATCAAAAGATTTGTTCCGCGTATCCGTCACCGGCTCCGCTTGCTTGTTAAAATAAATACGAGCCATTTCAACGTAAACCTGGCTATTCGTCGTCGTAACTTGATGGTCTATCTCGTAAATACACTCGACGTGTATAACTTTTAGTATAGGACATATAAAATGCGAATTAAAGTTTAGGTTCTCCATTCTATTCATTCTATTTTATTACATCAACTCTATGTTTTGTTAAAAAATAACGTTATTCTAAATGGAAAGCTTTAGCTATAAACAAACAACTTGCCATTGTAAACACCTGCACATATTGGCACTTAAAATGATAATATGTGTAAAAAAACTCAATTTTCCAGTCGAAAAAAATTAAAAAAACGTGTTTGTAAACAGTTATGTATTGCATTCGTTAACATAATTTTGTTCATTGTCCTCTCGTGACTTGTAGTACAACGAACTCTGAACATGTGTAGGGAAATCTCTTTCCCATATGAAACTCGGTCATCAATGAAAGAAAGTAAATTTTCACCTAGGGGAAGTAATCACTGGTTGCAATTGAAAATATCCATTTACAAGTGAGCCGAGCAAATGGTTAGTAATGAAGCTAACGTTTTCCAACAGAACTTGAAGCGAGTTTTATGTTTTCTCTAGTTTCTTGTGATGGGCGGTAGACGGGCACTACGGCAGGCGGGCACAGCTGTGCGCGTTGTGACGGCCAACCATGATTGCTCGAAGCCTCACAAGATATATAATCAAATACAATAGGATTGTAATTGTATTATTATAACTTAAGTATGCATCTTATTTTATTTATGACAATGATTATAATTCTGAAATACTCGGTTCCTATTGATATAGGATACACAATCTCTGGCACTGCGTGTCATAAATTAGTCCATGTCTGTTTAGTTAGCGTTATTGACATTAGTTGGACAATACTGACGTTCATAGCAAAATATGCTTTGAATGTTTCATAGGCATGCACGTGGGTTCGCCATATTTGCATTAGGTAACAATAAACAGGTACCTAGTGGAACCGCATTTGTGCTCTGAATGTCTGAAAACAGGCTTGCACACAATGATTCATGTAAGTACATTGATAGATAAACGCGAACTAGATTCCTTCTAATTTATTCCGGTCGGTTAACTCTATGTGCATGCACGATTCACTCATACTTTAATTACAGTCCATTTTTCATGGAATTCTGCATATCCATTTTGTTGAAGAATTAATTAACTTTCAAAGCCCGCAGTGGCAGCTCTGGTCAATTTGTTTTTACCAATGTACAAACATTATATTCAAATAATGGTTTTCATTTTACAAAGAAAGCAGCGAGTTAAAACAGGAAGGCGTTATGCATTTAATGTGTAGTTTTATCGAAGACAAAAACTCCTGTGAACTTTTTTACGTAACAAGCAAAATTGTTTCATAAAGATTCCACTAAATGATAAAATACCTAAGTTCATTGTTTTCTCAGCAAACAATACTTTTACTAGTTGCACAGGAACAACGGCTATAAACAAAGAAAAGAATATTTTATTCGGAACGGCGACACACATGGAGAGTTTTCTCTATTTTCATGCAAACTAGCGGGTAACAATAGCAGGGTGGCGGTAGGGGGCGCCACCGCCGACCAGCTGCGCCCTCGCCCTCCTGCCGCGCGCTCGAAATGCAACGAGCAGCCTACTTGTATTGTACGTATAGCTAGCTAGTAGGAGACTTAACCACGTCGATAGTGCACCAGAACGTATAGGTAACTAAGTACATTTGTACTACATATATAGCATGCTCCATAACGCGAAATGACGATGTAATATAATATAATATAAAATAACTTTCCATATAACTATACCTACCACTACAGCTGACGTATCCCCTTCTACTATAATTATTGTAAAGTAAACGGTGAATTTGTAGGTGTTACAACAACACACAATACTATATAATAGTACTAGACGTCGTCGGAATCGACCAAACGAAAAAAAAAAAAAACGGTAAATTTTGCGAAATGAAGAGCGCTGTCAAATATTTGCGACCCACTCTTAACAATGTTTGAGTGCCTATGTATATAATCCCACGAATACTTTTTCAATTAAGACGATATGCATACAGAATTTAAACAGTTATTTACGAAATTCTTGATGTTTGAAAAATTTTTGCAGTTTAATCGTCAAATGGGTTGACTTAGACTATGTGTGGAGGCTTTTGACCTAGACAGACGTCAGTTAGTAACTAGTTAAGTATTTGAAACTGTTCTTTGAAAGTTTTTAACCAAAATATAATGCTCCATCATCGGCCACATCATCGCTTACCACCAGGCAAGATGGTGGTCAAACGTCGACCTATAAAGTATAAAAAGAAAACATTTATACGGAAAATGATAATGGCAAGGAACTGAATATGCAACGTAGTATAATGGCAGATTACAATTAATTTAACCTCTCCGCTAGTCTTTCCACGGATCGTAATAGCCATTTAAGGAACTTCTTATTTGACAGAGATCAACCTGAACTTTTTAGGGCTGATTTTTCAATCATCACTTTTTTATTAATTGTAAAATAAAATTGTCATTTGAGAGTTTTTAGTATGTAAGAATTGTCAAATGTTCAAAGTTATTTCTCAGTTATAATTTACCTAGCATTGAAAAAATCAGCCCTTAAACGTAATCTCTAAACCACCTACAAACCGTTAATACTATCGTGAACCCTCTTGTAGAGATGTTCTATAGTCAAACAGTGGACTGTCATAGGTTGTTGCCGATGATGATTCATGGATACTTAACGCCCCATTTTCTAATGAAATGAAAAAAAAAAATATGAAAAAAAATAGAAAATGCTTTTGCATTTTTAAAGAAAATAAGGGAAATTCTTCAGTAAATATAATTTTATCATTTTATCAGCATAATTATACATATAAACAGTAAAGACTCATAAAGTAAACATTTGTTATTTGTTTTGTTTTAAAATAAATATTTTCAAACTGTCTCAGCATTCTAAACATAATATATAAACTTATACTGATAGCAATCTGTTATTCAGCAGTTTCAAGTCCAGATGGTGCACAGATATTCAAATTCGATTTAGGTTTAGTACAAATCGCTTAACAAACAGTAATACAGAGTCCTAGTTTGAATACGAAAATACATTACAATCTCAACTGTCAGTAAATAGACATAGGTGTTATTTTTAATCATGTAACCGTTAATGATTTACGTTATCCGTTAAAACCCTTGGTGATAGTAGAATATAATTATATCGTGTGTCACCACTCTTGTTCTTTAAGTATTTTTTAGTTATGTTCCATGTTATATCTTACTAATATTATAAATGACTGCCGAGTGGTCGCAAGTGCGACTGCCGGACAAGGGGTCTCGGGTTTGATTCCCGGATCGGGCAAAGTATAACTAATTTTTTTAAAGAAATTCTCAGTAGTACCGCGGAGTCTGGAATTGTAATTACATGGGACTCATAACATAGATAGTGAAAAGTGGATGTTACATTGTACAGTGGCAATACCTAAGTACCGTAATGTGTACCTCTACTGCCTACCCTTTCGGGGATAAAAGGCATGATGTTATGTTATGTTATTATAAATGAGAAAATTTGTGTGTACGTGTTCGTTACTCAATCACGGCAAACCGGCTGAAGGGATCGAGATCAAATTTGGAAGAGGGGATTTTGATTATAGTCTGAAATAATATATAGGCTACTTTTAATTCCATAGGAACGCGGACGAAACCGCAAATAGAAACTAGCCTGTTGAAAATTGTTGAAAATCATCCCCTGAATTTGTTCATACAAAAGTAGTCTCTATACATTTTGAAATACGGTCTATAATGTAGAGGTAGTTAGTGGAGAGCGGTCACCGGTGACCGCTTGGGGATATATGGGCTAGGTGACGATTACGAACTTCATAAATGTAACATTATGTACAATTTTATGTTTGAATTTAGATAATTATCTTTTAATTCATTATCCTCTTGAAAAATACTAACACGGTAATTCCCTTACATGAAAATGCTGACGCAAGAAAATTAAAATGACGCGTGATACGAGTACCTACTTCATTATAATCTGGTAAACAAACCACCTGTAAGTACTTCAGATAAGTGAAATATTTCCAGTTCACGTTGGACTTGTGATTGGAAGCGTGACTTCTGGACACGTGACGTGACACTCATTTATTTTCGGAGTAAACAACGTCATGTCTGTTAATACTTAATCCCTATAGAATAGAGGCGTATAGAGTGTACTTAGCAGGTACACCAGTTTGTAAGGTCATCGGTCATAGACAAAGTCAGATCATTTTTTTCAATTAGATAAAGGAGTTTTTGGAAGTCAAACTAGGTAGTTTGACTTACACTTACAACTACAATAACTTAGTTTAAATACACAACATAGGTATGTTGTGTATTTAAACTAAGTTATTGTAGTTTCGCCGTTTCAGTAGTAGGTAGATAATAAAAGAGGGAGAACGTGGTACCAAAAATCTGGTAGGTTGAAGGACAGATTTCATGCTTTTACTGAGAATAATAAATACACTTATGTATACTTAAAATAGTGACACTTGTAGTGATCGGATTATTCTGCTCAATCCCCAAGTGGTAACCGGTGACCGCTCTCCATTAGCTTCAATATTGACCTTATTTCCGATGTTTAGAGACTACTTTTGTTTGTATGAACAAATTTTCGGTAAGATATATTAAAGTAATAAGAGGTAGTAGTAATTTTGGCTAACTATGTATACTTTGATTTCCAATACCATCCGTAATTTTCGTGTTTCATAACATAAATAAAAAGTTTACCAACATTTGCCTAAGTTACGTTCAAGTTCAAAATTTTCTTATTGCGTAATACAGTGCCGATGACGTATCATTGAAGAACATTAATCAAGGCGCCATCGTCATGGCTTCGGAACATGAAATAGAAAGTAGATTGTAATCATTGTTTGACCACTCATCTGATACATCTCTGTATTATCTCTGATCATAAACACGTACGTGATACTTTACTCTTTAAGCACCTCATTGGTGCCAGTTTTATTTCTTGTACTTGATGGCTAGAGGAAGTTCTATTCCATATAAAAGTAGGATTTCTGCAGTTGATAACTCGATATGACCTTACATTGCATTCGTTGCATACTGGTTATTTATAGATTGATGACATATTTAGATGAAATGTAGGTAATTAAATTAATTAAATTGTAAATAAAATATGGTTTTGAAGACCATCATTGATTTCTAAGTGCATTCTATTAACCTTACTACAAACTATTTAGATCACAGTAATTACGATTCTTGTAAATATAAAAAGCAGAAAATTGTCATTGTATTATCTGGGACGACTCAGCTATAATAGTTTTACAACCCATAAAGTGGTAACTAGGATTTTTAATAAATATCGTCTGCATCTAGTGCGTAACCTAGAAAGACGTGTTATATTAAGTTAAATTAATATCCGGCCTGTCTACTGCACCCTGGTGAAGATTTACAACGTGCTCACCGTGCAGTTTTATGCACCTCTTGCACGCCACGCTTTGCTCGTGTCAATAATCATAAACGCATTTCTTCGTAAAGGTTTTATTTTATTATCTTTTTTATATGTAGGTAGTATGAGATTGAATTAAGTTGTGGTTTTTTAATCGATTGATTTAAGATTTAGTGGAAAGCGCGTGTAGCTTGGATTTTGATCTGATTGTCTCAGAAGATAATTTATTTCATTATTTTTTAACTATGTATGTTTAACTTTTCTGCTAAATAAACCTTCGTGCTGATGTGACGGAAGAAAAATCATAATATGACTGTGTTTAAGTGATTGTGAGATATTTGAGTAACTGTTGAAACTTTCTTAGGTACAGATTAATAAACAATTGTATTCCTTGCACAGCAATAAAAACATAGGACATCAATCTGTATGCCAAACACGAAGACAAGGAAAATGTTACGCTTTTTTGTGCACAAATAAGAGGTCAAAAAACGGTTATGTACATCCACTGAATATATTTATTTTGTTTAATACCTAAATCTTTTTTTAGTTTTCTTAATTCGTGATCGAATCAGATTTCTTCTTTAATAAAAGCGATTGATTGCAAATGCTAGCATGTTATGAAATTCAATTCGTAAACAGTACACTAACGTGTTTGGGATATGTGATATTGTTGCACGAATCGTACTGATTGCTGCAAATTAAATTGGCTATGTAGCGAATTAGGTACTTTATAACCATTATTTTGGTGTTTCTGTACACACCTGCTTCAACATTTAAAAGTACCAGGTTAGGTAAATAGGAATGCATAGGATACAAATTTTGCAAAATTTTGTTTTTCTTTAAGTGAAAAACGATGTTGTTAACTAATACAGTCTTATGGAATAGGGGCTGTCTGAAAGAGCCGACTGTAAAATAAATAGTTCTAAATTTATCAAATTAAATTAACACGTTAAACGCCATGGGGGTCACCGGTGACCGGCGTTAGCGGAGGATTTACCTTCAACAGTTTTTTATTGGCAGTCAAAGTCTTAATTGACAATCAATTAACCACAGAATACAGGACCAGGTTCATTGTTTTCACTAAGCATCCAGTTAATCAAAAAACTTTACGAAACTAAGAAATCAAAATCAAAATGTCGTGCTCAGAAGTCACGCTTGCAACTTCTAGACCAATGAAGTGAACGTGTGTCTCATGTTGTAATGTACAAAAATACGGAACTTGAAGTTTGTATTCTGAGTCACATTTGTGTTATGTTCAGAAAGATATCATTATATGTAATCGGACATCTTAATGTATATTTGGCATTTTTGTAAACGTGCGAGTTTGCGTTGCGTAATCTCCGACTGGAAATTCACGTTTCGAGTCTACATTTGAAGCGTTTTGTGCAACGAATGCAGTGTAACACTGCTATTCTAGAATATGTATGTATATGCACTTAAATGTTGGGTAATCTATTGTTAAGTGGTTCTCAAAAGTATTTGAATAGCAGACGACGTATCATTAAAGAATTTAATAACCACCAAAAATCTTTTTTATATTTGATGGACCGATGTTTGGTCACTATATCGCCTTGTGGTAAGCGATGATGGGGTCTACGATGGAGCACGTCTGCCCATTAGCAACCTATTCACTCGGGCCTTGAATAACCCAGGTTATACCTTCAGGAATCACAGACTCTGGCAAATAATTCCACTCTTTACCAGTAGCAGAGATACATAATGAATGCTAGCATATTGATCAATTTGGTCATCAATGAAGTCACACTTAAATATGGATATCGGTTCATCTCTTTGTACTTGTATGTTATTTACATTTTTTCCTTAAGGTTTGTAAACATTACTCAAGCGTTGGTAATGACTCATGTCGTTACTTGTAGACTGTCGTTTCCCATGCAGGCTTAAGATGTGACATCATAAAATGTGTGATACTTCCATCACCTGATGTCACTCGGTACGTCAACTCATAACTGTGATCTTTCTGTTTATAATAGCCAAGTTTATAGTCCATGATAATAAATTAATTTTAGCCTTTTCGCTCAAATAATGACCGAAGAGTGTACTGAAAATTATATTTACCGTATTTAACACAGTTATTGTATTTTACGCTGTATGTATAACTGGTGAAAATGGTTACCAGTTTCAATTTTCATTGGTAGAGTCTTTTGCCATATAGTGTTCAGTGATACTAGCTTTTGCCAGCGGTTCCGCTCGCGTTCCTGAGGAAACAAAAAAATATATAGTTATTCCAGACCATAATCTTCTCCCTTTCCAAATTTCATCTCGATCCCTTTAGCCGTTTTGAAGTGAAGGAGTAACAAACTAACCAACATACAATATTAGTAATAGTAGGATTACTAAGAATTTTCTCAAACTGGAAAATCTGAACAATTCTTTTACCGCCTCGGGAAACCGTACCGTAGCTCAGCATCCACGTTTACGACTAACTTGACCAACGAGACCATAATTATAACAAAGAACCGCTAATTTATTTAAATCGATACAATTTCCGGACATCGCTAATTATATTAATATGTTTATTGCCTACTACTACAACGTGAATGAGAAAGATTCGGTTACCCTCCCACACAATAATAGGATTGATAATTTATATGCTCGTAAATTAAGTTTTAGAATAAATACTTTACTTTTATAATTAAGTATCTCATATTAATAAATAACTTAAGTATTTGAAGTCATTTCAATTAAGCTAAGAATGTCATATCCTTTCTAATGGGTGTGGAAGCCAGATGGCAGTCATTTCACGTAAAATACACTTTGGGAAAGACCATTGACCCCAACCTGGTGGATAAAAGACTGATTTTAACAAAAATGAAATGTGCAATAAGGTGCAGAAGTAATGTATTTGTTAGTAAATACTTTTTGTGCATTATGCAAACATGTTCACAGCAAACCAGTATTTTCATCTCATTGGTACTTCGGTACAGAAAATTAACATTGCCGGGGATTCAAACAATCGATCACACTCGTGTCGTCCGCTGACTACACGTTTAACAACAAGCGCGACCCAAAAACCTCTCGACGCACTTTAATAGTATTTTGTAACTCCTCATAAAAGTGTTCAATTTAATAGCGTATAGTTAATCATTAGGTGCACACTTTCTATACGGAACTAGCCAGTAAACACTTCGATCCTTACATTTCTGGTAAAGCTCCGGACCACTAAATAAATTCAAACACCATAAACGGCCACTCTACATATTCATAGAATTTGATTAGTTGCGCAGTCTCACCCTATTTGTATGCATTATTCACGATGTTATCTATCTCAGGATAGGCAGCATCCTAGTCCGTACCTGCACGGGAGATAGGCACTGTCTACGTCTTTAAAGTTTCCCTTAAAAGTCTATTTCCATTAGATTTATCTAAAGACTCAGGAAGTTTCTACGTTTTGGTAAAACCATAATTTTCTTTTTTTTCAATTTTGAAATTGCTGAAGTTTCCGACAATTACAATAATTGACTTAAATGATTTCCTTAATTAAATCTTTGGATGATTAGTTGACTTTGTTTTCAACTTCAGTAATATTCTACTAATGTGTAAAGTGCTTCAGAGGCAATTTTTCCGAGCTGATGTTTTTCATCGATGAATTTCGGAACATTTACTTTAAAATATCGGTCAAGTTATATGGGTCAGGTTGGGCTTATGGACTCAAATTGGGGTCGCCGGCGAAATTTAAAAGAAAAAAAAATGCAAATCGCCGTAGTTTACTTTTGCAAAGGCTCCGACACCAGCCATATTCTATTTACAGACGCTCATTAGGTTAAATTGTTTGTTATGTTTTATGAGATACGATAAAAATAAAGCTTTTTAAAAATATGGTTACGGAATTTATTTATTTCTATGGTTCTTGAACAATGATTCTATTTTTTTTGTGTTTTCTTCGATTGCCAAGTTTACGGTCGGTAATTGATGGTCAGTATAATTGCGAAAGATAGTTCCTTGGAACACGGCTGCAATAATTACCGCATTGCGCCTGCCGTCCGCCCTGCGCCATACAGACGCGCCAGCTCTATGTAACCGGGTACAAACGGTATACGTTGTAACTTCTGCCTCAAACTTACTTCATAACAACTGAACTTCACGAGTTCGTAATTATTGGAACTTGCTAGAAATAGTTGTTATTAAACGAATTGTACATACGTTAATAAGTTCCCAAAAGCTATGAATAAATTGGTTGGCATTATTACTGATTTTACAGCTAATTGTTTGTAATGAACTGCAGATTTCTAATTAAGGACGGTATTTTCTCTCCGTTTCAGCTTTCACAATTATTGTTTTGGTGTAAGGCTGTATTAACAAAGGTAGAGCCGCCATTATTTGCTAATTGCAGGGTCTTAAAGGACTTTTCCTATTAAGAGTAGGAAGGAGCTCTCGCATTAAATTTGTTCATTACATGATGTTGATTTTGGAATGTGTTTTCTCACTGTAATCCAGAAATAATAGTTTTCTATTCTATACAATTATACATAGTAAGTATAGATTCGAGTGAGAATTAAATGTTGTATCGTTCACTTTCGGAAGAAGGAGGATAAGTCATAAATTCGTAAAACGAAGGCATTAAACGTAAAAGAGAAATTCAGATTGATTTTCCTGATGCATTCGTCCATTATTCCTGCGTTCGTTCGAGATTTCGCTAATAAAACACATCCGCACTAAGAGAATGTAGATTACTGAGCGTTTATCGATGTCAATAAATAATTGGAACCGAATTTTAAACTATTAAGCAATAAACGTCTCCGAGAGAATTGGTCTCAGTCCCACATATTTGTAAAGGCAATGTTCTTTTATAGATAATCAAAGCAATAACGATCACGATATGACCCACATACTAGTTTGAAAGAGAAAACATGCTCAATAACGAATACCATAATAATGAGAACTTACAAAGCTTTCGACCGCTCTTCATAATGGATAGGTGTAATGTAAATGATCGTTGTAGGTACACAATATTGACTTGTCCCAGAATGCGACTGGGCGTGGTCACTGCATATAATCTATTATTAGAGCAACTTTGTTTTACATGAATGTGCAAGTCACCGCGGCCAGGCTGGGCGACGAGACAACGTTCGAGGTCATTCAGTCGTGTACTCTCTAACGGACCATCTTCTCAGTTTTACAATCGTATTCTGTTAGCGTCTGTACCTCTGTACGTGTAACACTTATTGGTCGCAAATGTTGGCCGCCGACTTCAACTAGGTTTTGTTGTCATTGAATTCCAAATAGCGCAGTTAGGTCTCATTGAGATGTAGTGTAACGAAAATGTGTTCCACTTATATCGTTTTAGTTTTGCTCGTATGTCGTATAGCTTCGTGTTCAGTTGCATTTATAAATCTTGTCATTGGTACATTATCTTACATGAGTGGTCCATTATCAGTTATTAAGTAGGCTGTATGTTCTGATGTGGGTACTACGGCCGCGGACAGTGCGACCCGCGCTAACGGTACCCGCGTCGCCGTCGCCCGCACTGATTGGCCCTGCAACTCTCAGACGCCGTCTCTGCAATCCAATACATCTAATACTGTTATTAAATTTATGTTTGTATCTGTCCATACTTTCTCTCGTGTGTGATGATAATCATGGGCATCGATCACGGCGATGCTATCGACATTCAGTTTTTATCGGCTTTGCATTTTTACGCCTACGTAAGAGAGCTTTTAGATAATCGTAAGTAGAATTTGCAAATTATAGTCATCTTATCGTTGGGTATCATAGATATTACCTGCGTCTGTTTTTTGGTCGTTATGAATAACATTTATAATAATGTGGACATTCCAATCAGTAGAAAAGTAGGCTTGAAATAAGAGTAGGTTGATTAGAAAAGTAGTTTAGTCGATTGCCATGCTTGTATCTATTATATGCAGTGATTTATCTTGATTGATAATCACGAGCTTTTGTAAAACTAATAAAAGACTTTGATGTCATTAGGTATCCACATAAAATGTAGGAATCTAGTACCTACATACACGCAAAGTGCTCTAAATTCTTAAGCGCAGATATGTCGTACATGTTTGTAATCTATGACCAACAATTCAGTAATTGATTGTACTCCACAATCACAAAGGTACAGTTGTTCTAAACAAAACCGTTTTATTAAAGAAACTTATTTTCTCTCCACAGAAGTAGGTTTAATAAATGAAATATTTGCAATAACGCGAGCCGGCGGCACGGCGGCGTACAACGCCGCATTCTAACTTTGTCATTTAATTTAACCCGTATCGACGCGGCGAATGTATGGAATTCCAAACTGGAGAGGCGGAAGCGGTGAACGAGGCGCCTTGATCTTGTTCATATACATTCACCTATAATGTGTGTGCCACTGTGTACTATGTTCATGAGTAGGAAATATCGCAAAGTGACGTTGCGGTGACAATAGCACGTTCGACCCTGTTCGCACGCTTCTCCCACTTTCCATTTATCGACTTGTTCGCTGGCCCGTTTATAAGGGGGCTATTTAGTCATTTACATGTACAAACAATTGTATCTTCAGCTAACAGTCATTAAGTGTTTCGAGACAAAGGAGGGGCGCGGTACCGATCCCTTAAATTTTCACATCCTACGAAAATTTCGTGCCTCCGAAAGTGCTTAGAAGCGAATTGTTTTTCATTTAGGTATGGATTAAAGTGCTTATGTAGCTAAATCTGAAACTTAAAGGAAAAATGTTTTCTATTGCGTTTTCATTATGTATCTACATAGTTGGTATTATGAAGGTATAAGTAGTGCATGAGATATTAGGTAGGTAGGTCTTAAGTTAGATATTATTCCTGCTGAAAATTTATGGAAAACTAAAGGTTCGGGTAGAATAAAGAACATGCATGATATTAAATACTGATGTATTATATGTGTCTAGGTATAACAACAATAATTTAATGCTAAGTTTTTGTGACTCGGGCATGCAAATACAAATGAATAGACACGAATGCCATTTATTTATAAAAGTCGACACGTCCTTGAAAATTTAACACGCATTTCTTCTTACTTTGGTGGGATTCAATTTGCCAAAACGAAAATAGCAATGAAGTGGGCGTCCACAATCTCAGGCTCAATAAATACTTTTGTGATGTTATTTGGAGACTTAAATGGATATATTATATGTAGGTATTCGATATTATTATGCTTTGAGTATTCAGTTCACCATGCCATATTTAGTTACATCTTTGTGGTACAAACAAAAACCCTCAAAAGGCACCTACATTTTGAACAGAAAGACTAAGGAATGTGAAGTTGTTACCTCACTGAAACCATCCTAACATCAGCAGCATCATCCGTCATATGACTTGCATCATTCTAGGCTTCATTTAATCATCTTCTTCATATACCACCAGTCTATCGAAACTATAAACCGAGATACTAACTTTTACTTCTTTACCCGTTGAAGGTTACTTTACAATTTCAATCTTGTCAACCAACCTGTTACTATAGGTACAGTAGAAAATTGCCTATAAATCATGTATGAAATAAATACATTAAATTTAACAGTATAAAATATGTACAGTTCAAAATGGCCCATAAACTGTTAGATAACGAAGCGTCATCAATCTTTTCATTGCAAATATTGACATGAGAATGAAAACTGGCTCGAAATGAGGCTTTCGTCGTGTGATCGTGTCTGATCCATCAAATGCAGGTACCGGTAACCCTTAGTAATATATCTGTAGATAATGAAGCGAAGGCTGATGCAGTGATTCTGCGAAGTGTAGCCCGGGCGCTTTCTTGCTAACGGTACAGAGCCTGCAACAACATTGAGATCTCAGCCCACCCTCCTTACCCAAGTGCTATATTTTATAATCTTTCACATGAATACACTAAATGTTTTCTCAAATGCAAATTGTAGTATGTATGCACGTGTGCATGCTTTAATGCCTCATTGGGACATCAATGGGAAAGAATGCAAATAAAGTTCTGCTGTAGTAGAAACTCAGACGTACTTTAGGTAATTGAACACTAAAGCACTCTGTCTTGTTAGAAAGTCTGTGATGTCTCTTTATGGACATGAATTTGATTCCCAGAGAAAAGTTTTTTCTCTATCGAGTCTAAAATGATGTAATAATGATAACGTACTCGACCACAATAACGAAGACTTGCTAACACACACATACATATAGAAATAAAGAAAAATTAAAGTAGGTTCGTGCTCTTAAAAAAGGTTGATTGCATTATATTATTAATGAAATACTTAACGTTTATTTACACGTGGTTCACACTTAAGTAAAGTATATATTTTTACAAATCAAAAAGGCTAAACAAACAGAGTTGTACAATTCGTTTTGAAGTTGTTTGTTTTGGTGTTGAGCGAGGTGCTAGCTTTTAGTTGTTCAGGAATTTCGTAGACTAATGGTGTTTACCTTCGACAATTTATATTCATAGTGATAGTTTACAAACACGGTACAGACAGCTGGCCGTTTGAAGTTGTCAATCTGAATTGTGTATGCAACGAAAACCGTCATGAATGTATGCAGGAATAAGTATGTATGTATGCACAGAAGATTGGTAAACACACATTTTAATAATTATGCAGCGTGCACTCATACATTTTGTATTGAAATATTTGTAAATATGGAGAGATTTTATTTTGAAATGTTATTACCTATATCATTACGTGTTTTCAATGTAAGATTTTCGTAATTTGATTTGCATACTTAAATTTCAATGTTGACAAAATAGTTTCAGAAACTATGCGGTAAAGATTTTAAATTTTTGTTTCTCATTCCGATATAAGCTGCCTGAAAATTCAGGGGTAGTCTAATCAAGAACCTGGTATCATCTTTAGGGGTTTATGGAGGGTAGATGGCAGATGTTCCACGTGAAATTCTGACATTCAGCCAAATTAGTTCAGACGCAGCCCTCAAAAACTAATTAGGCAAAAATCGAGGAGAAATAAGAAACATCTTTTATAGCACACCAATTTTGAATACACATACCATCGATAAAAATAGAAATTACTCAGAAGAATTCGTATTGGCTAACACTAGACCACCGAACGAGACAAGTTAATAATGTCATTTCTTTTAATATTATATTGGGCACTTAAAACAAAACCATTCAACGTTCAGGCGAGACGAGACACGAAATATCAAACCGTCTGTAGCACTTAATATATTTTTAATTGAATTCTAAATGATCAAATTACATGCAGACTGCTAGAAACGTGGACACTAGGAAAAAATAGTCAATGAAATACGAGTACGAGTCGAATTGAGAATCTCTTCGTACTTAGAGTGGGTTTGAAAAAGAAAAAAAGAATATATTTTAAGAAATAGAAATTTTACTTTCAGGTTCATGTTTTTTTATTTAAGATCGAAAGTCTTTCTTGCACGCTATTTATTTACCTGTAAAATGGTTGTAGCGTACTTAATTTAGGTTCTAATTTCAAATTCGTTATGCCTAATTGATCATAGCAATTAGTTTGCTGCCAACGTTAATTTGAATCTACTACGTTTTGTAAAACAACCTTAATAAATATTCATATAGTTTTCGGAATCGTTTTAAATCGGTGCAAATCGATTAAAATCAATTAGTCTGATCTTGAAGAAAGCCAATGCCGTGATCGATGCAGTCATGTGGCCTTAACACTTTAATGCCGTATAAGCTGAACGTATGAGGGGACTTATGCGATAAAAGTAGTTATGATCTGATACCGGTTTAACTAAAGAAGGTTTAGGTGATCAAGTAGTTTGGAGTTTGTAACTGAATAATATCGCGAAGGCTTTCCGGTGAACGAGAACGTGCAAGTTGCGCTTGCGTTGCCTCGGCTCTCAAATGGGGGAGCGCGGGGGGAGTCACGACGTGGTTAGCCTAGCCTACGTTAGGCTAGGCTTGATTCCATTTTGCCTTTCGCGATCGCTCTGTATTTCTCCTGTGTAGGTTATCGTTTAATCGTAAAAATAACTTTATACCAACAAAGGAATGCGCAGTGATTTTGCACTTTGTTGGTTTATGTATTTCTTCAATATAATTCAGTCGATTTTTATTTTTCTTTTAAGCGGCTTGGCCATTATAAATTGTTATTGTGAATGACCTCGTGTATTTATAGTCGTAAATAACTTGTTTCATTGTAAAATAAAGGTGTGAATGTGTGCATTGTGGTACCTTCTCGTGATAATAAACACTTAAGAATCCTGAATATGAATGAATTGTAAATATCATAAATGTATTTTTCATACAAATATTTGAAGAAATTCCTGTCCTATGATATCGGCCGCCTTCATACTTCAACTCTGCCAATCTGTTGGCATTCTGATTCCATTCGTTGCCGCGGACCCTGACATTTCGATAAAGACAGCCGATGACCTGTTTTCGATGTTATTCGTTGTCAAATGTTGTAGAATGAATTCCAATAATGTTGAGACATTCTCGTTCGCTGCAAATTATATGATCGCGTTTGATTGAAATTGATTAAGTTTGGAATAATTAACGTTGATTTAGGATGCGAACATAACTCATTGTTTTGCAACAGAGCGTCTCGCAGCCTCAAACTATTGAACTTTGGAACAACTTCAGAAATGTAAGGATATCTAAAATTAGATTTAGGCACGGAAATATTAATTGATCTTTAAAATAAGCATTTAAGTCAGAATATGTGCCATAGCACTTTAAGGTTTATAACATGTACATACGTTCAGACGAATACGTTAAATACTGCAAAACGTCAGTATTATTTCCTTTCAGTTTATCTGGTAAATATGCAACTCTCGCTCTCCACTAATAAATGGTTTAAAACTGTCGGTTGAGTGTCCGTAATGGCGGGGCGGTGTGTCGAGGCAGAAGGCGGGAGCGGGCGCCACCCGCCGCCGCTAATTGTTACTATTACAGAAATTGGTCACTTACACTGAATCGCGATAAATCACTACCCGCTGTGTAGGCTCGAAGCGTGCACAACAGACGTTCATTCGATTACTTGCTCGCTTTGTAAATAAACTGTGCACTCACACGTATATCATTGCAAAACATTTTATTATTCATTTGTACGCATACCAGTTACTTTTCGTAGCGTGACCGTAACTTACCCTGATTTTAATGCGATTGGCTATCACTATCATCTAATGTATCATGAGAAATACTTCCATTTATCATGAAATCTGTAGTAGAGCGGTTCGAAATAATTATTTATTACATTCACAGTCTACTTTTGAATTTCATGCGCATTATAGTTTACTTAAACGCACTTTTATTTTTTTCAGGAAACCTGTGGATGTCGTCAAAAAGAAAGAGCGAAAATCATCGTTTGAAAGGAGTTTTTGGGAAGGTGAGTTTGTTGTAATACATATGTTAATAGACACCCATAGGTACACGTATCAAAAAGGTCCCTGTAGCCATATCCCTACGAACTAAGATCAAAGTTACCTTAGGGTTATTCTTAGAAACTCAAAGGCAGTGGTAGCCCATTAAAGATGTAAATTATTATAAAGCCTGTATCAACATGGCGATTTATGGCTACCAAGAACATGAGATGCCCGTGTCCCGTTAAGTCTGTAATGTTGGTCAGTACCTAAATCCGGATGCACGCACAACAAACAGAGAGAAGTTGTTGCAAGATTCGTGTGAGTCAATTAGGCGATGGGGTATCAGAAGCCTCTCACAAATTATGCAATTTTTCGACCAGTGGGTCACAAAAGTCACGTTCAGTTTCACTGCATTCTGTAACTTTAATAAATGCTAATGGTATTATGGCGATACCGGTTGTAGTTGCATGCGTCTTCTTCAACACCAAACGATCTTTAAATGGAAAAAGATTTTTATAATTTGTCGTAATCTCGTAGGAGACCGAAATATTTTTTGGACAAATGTTATGCTGCATTCTCCTGAATCCGTACCGGTTTAGGTACCGTATGTATGTAGGTAGATAAATGTGCCTTTTAATATGAATTTACAGGTACAGTTTTCAGCAAGATAGAGTGCAGTTATATTGTCCTACTCACCTTAATGTAATCTTTCAAATACCATAGAAAGAGGTGCAAGTTATGAATTTTAATCATGAAAAGTAATGACCTGAATAGCTGCTGTATTTCTCAGAAATCGTGTTATATAAGAATATTAATCGTCAGTATGAATGTTACTAGAATCCACTAGTATTAAGAATTCCGATAGAGTTGTGTGATAAAGTGGTTAATGCAGCACGCGTTAGTTTGAGTCACTCAGGCGCATATCAAATACTCGCGGTTTGAGGGAGGCTGCCCATGCGCAGATTACTGTTCAATTAATCGGAAAATTATGAAGTAATGAAGTTAAAATTGATGTGATTTTAACGAACGTGTTTCTTGACACGCAGTGCTCTTAAGCCGTTGATAGATCGTGCTAACGGTAAATATGTATCGATTGTAAGATTTGTTTGTGTAGCAAATATTATACATAAGTTAATAGCTTTGTTGAATCCAAATTACGTTATTTTGAATACAGCTAACCCATTATTAGCGTCTGATAATAATAATACTTAGACATGATATAGAGGTAAAATTAGTATTTATTTTAAGTATAAGAAACCACGATGTTGTTGAAACTCGTTCTATTAAACGATATTAGTAATATATAATCATTTCAAAATATATCTATGTTAATTTCTCGGACGGTGTTATTGAACCCATAGAGAAACTTGTTATTTATCGCATCCTTAATGGTCACAAAATTATCAAAGTGTTGAGTGTAGTTATATCAGAATCCTTGTTCGGGGCGTGAAAGTGCACCTTGCGCAGGCGCGGCTGCGGTCGCACCTGCTTCGGCACAACACATGGCGTAATGCAGTTTCGGTGCAAGGCTTGGACTGCATTGCTAGCGTGCCGCAGGATAAAATAACAACAAACTTAAACCTTTCAAGTGTTCCACTTACTCGATACTACTTTTTGCATTATTTTTTAACGATATTACATAAAGTTACCAGGAAACATGTTCAAACATTATTATATTTAAAAGGTCAACGATGATCGAGATATTTGAATATCAGAGTTCATTATTTCACAATAGAGATTTTGCTTGGATTAAGTTCTGTCATACAATGCTAAACTATTAGAAAATGAGAACAGTTTGACTCATTGGTCTCGTAACATGCAACTAAAATTCAATATTTTTCGTATTACATCGGTCCTCTTTGACCCTGTTTTATTACAAAAATATAAGATATCTTGTAACAATTTATTGTTTGCACAACCTGAAATTCGAACTTAATGACCTGGCATGATTAACATATTATTATCGCTGCACGCTTACGATAAATTAGACAGAGACTCTTACATTAAACGTTTTGTTGGTAAGCAAATTAATACTAGGCCTAATCATGATTTGGCAATAGTTTTAATATTGATTACAGCATGATATTAATTATTGGCGCAGTAGTAAATACCTCTCGTTTGTAATCATTAGAAGTGTTTAGCCTTAGGTGCTGATTGCGTGCGCAACTTTGAAACACATACCACTAATGAAATATGTTCGAAAACATTTCAACTGCATGACCGCGACTTTCAATGAAGCGGAGAACAATTGTATTTTTTAAACCTGAACATAAAAGTACTTTCAAATAAATTCCCGCGAGGAAAGTAAGGTGGGCTGGAATCCCGCTGCACGATCATTAAAGTGACGACCACGACCTGCCCGTCGGCTTTCATTGTTTAGCCACCGCTTTGCATATCGTACCAGACTCATTTTATGATTGAAAGTGACTGTCAATTTGTGGTCAGATACCATCGCCTTTATTCTTCAGGGAAGGAAGGCACCCTCATTTTACTCAACGGACAGGACGTTTATGAAGGACTTTAAAGCACGCTCGTTGGAAATACTTTCTGTAGATGGGAAAAAATCAAAATTACACTGCAATTTAGCCTCAAATATTTTGTGGCGCATTAATTTATCCGGTTGCCTTTTAAATTGGAAGTCTCGGCATTTCCTTTGAAGAGCAAACAAAAAATGTTTAAAAATTAAAGTGATGTATGTCTAAATGTGAAGGACATAAGGTTTTAATTCACAAGATGGAGTGTGTGTATATTTTACGGGTCCAGGGCATGCTTTGGCCTGTTTGACTTGCTACAGAAAGGTAACCACATTCCGACGGAAAAGTATTTTATTCATTGTGCTATAAGTACGTTCTTAGCGATGTCTGAATGTACTTACTGACCATTCACTGTAGGAAAGTTCGGTGCAAAAACGGCTGTTCCTTATACGCACAGGTAGCTTTTAAGCGCAGACTACGAGGAATGTATTTTATAACTGCTGTAGTTTCCGTTGCGAACGAGAAATTAATTACTTAATTAATTTTATGACTGCATAATGTGTCATTTAAATATAACCGATGCATGTAATGTGAGAGAAAAGCGATGGCTATTGAAAAGTGGTGTCGCGAGGTACTGTAACATTGATAAGACTAGTTTAGTTAATATTTGCCTTCCGACCTTTACAGATATAAATGTTGCGGTTATTACTAACTTGTTTTGTTAACATTACGTAAGACATGTCACTGGAGAAAGTTAATTTAGTTTTGAAAGTGAAATCGATTGCACTTTCTTTCACTTATCCATTTCATAGTTTCGCTGTTGGATCCATTGATTATATTTCAAAGAACAAGAAACCTCGTTCCCTGTAAATTAGCCGTGCGTAGGTACAATAACAACGCATTCGGTTAAGTTCGTTGTGTCATCGTTCTTTATACCTACCGCAAACTTCTTACATAAAGCTTCGGTAACTCTCTAAAGTTAAAATTAGCTTACTTCGAAAGAATTTCTTATAAAATATTTATGATCGAAAGATATAAAAAAATCTCAACTCCAGAACTCGCCTCCATAGATATATCTATTCGTATATTGAAGTAGGTATTACAGGAGGGCTTAATAAAAGGACGGGAATGTAAAAAAATGTGCAAACAACTCTGCAAACACGTCGGAGCGGTTTAAAGGCCGCGTCCGGATTGCGAGGGGCGGCGGCGGCGGAGGGCACAGGCAGCATTCCAGCCTCCCGTGGCCACGGCGACGTCACTCCTATATACCTACAAGGCACATTCCACGATGCCACTCGTTCTTTCACCGCAAATATGAAAAAGAAAGCAAAAGAAAGCGGCTATTATGGACCAGTTTAGCATTTAAAGGGCTACACATTGATATACATTGGAAAATATACCTACCACTTAATATAACACTATAGGAGTGATATTAGAAACACAATATGTGGACGGAAATAAAAGATCAAGTTAGAGTTAGGGCGCCTCGACCCTGACATCTGTGGTGCGCGGGCGCCGTCTGCTGTACGCGAGAGCTCACGGTCGCCGCCCTCCAGCGCCTACTGGCTAAAAATAGCACACGATACAGATCGATGCTTATTGCTTATCGAGATCAAAGTTAGAACACTAGAATTAGCGTTGGTACAGTGCGCACTCGTGTTTTCAGTTGGCTTATGTAGCCTGGTGAGGTCGGTTTAAGTTGCGCAGTATCTTTAGGTCACAGTGTTAGTCCGGACGAAGCGGTTGTTAATAAATGGTGTGGTTTTGGTCGGTGATGATGGGCCCGTGTGTCGGGTGACGGGTGTGCGGTGGGCCGCGGGGGAGCGTCGCGTGCGCAGCTCGGTGTCCGTCCCTGGCTCGGAGCAACGCCCCCGTCAAGGGCGGCGACGCTGCAAATTTCTGCAAGTCCAACGCGAGTCAGTGCATCGCGCCATGTCGCGGCGGCTCCGCGCTCGCCGCTCGCCGCTCGCACACCGCCGTGGGCGCACGCCACTGCACGCACCGCCCTATGTAAAATAACTGTTATTTCGGTCGTTAATGGACACGTTCCGCATTCTTAACACGATCCTCTTTCTTCGGATTTTTGAGATCCGTAATATTATTCGGTCGCCAAATAAGTGGACAGGGCTGTTTCTGTTTCGCAAGTTGTTCAGTTTTTTTTTCTGATTAATTTTCCGAAGTGCACAATGAAAGTAAGTTTTCAGAAAGAACAGGATTCAAAAACTGGTTTGACGGATGAAAGTGTAGTGTTATGAATTGGTTCAAATGACGATCACCTTGGATGTGATATTTTGTTTTTTTCACAATGTTGGACACGAGGAAACTGCCGAGGCGTTCGGTGTCGCTTCATGGTTTGTATAAGGGATATTTGCTCACTTTTAATTTATCTGGATGGAATACTGGTGTATTTATACGTACGTAACAGTATCATAACCTGGCTCTATAATCACGACATATACAGCTTCACTTTATATGTTGAATCTGGCGCGCCGAGCTAAGCTGTTGCCTATGTATGTATGTATATATGTAGAGTTGACCTAGCGGTCACCTTCTTCAGGCTGCTTCCTAGGAGACACGCCACATATAGCCTTATTGAACAATGTGGCTCTATTAGAAAGGCCAGTAATTTTAGAAACATATATATGTATTTCAGGAGAATAATATTTAAAATTGTGTGATAATTCAATGAAAATATTCATACATATATGGAAATAATTTTACGGTGAAGTAAACTAATTAATAATTATATCATCTTGTGATTTCAGAAGTATGATATCATATAAAATAATGCGTGTTATATAATTCATTTTGGAGTAATCGTTGCATAAACGTAATAGTTAATACATATCGAATATTTAAATTAATGTGAGAGATTTAACAAACATGTTTGCTATGGTTTGCCGTAAGAAAGATACGTCACACTTTGGGCAAAATTTTCTTTGTTTACCGCCACTTAGAAATTTTCAAATTTCAATCTTGGACTAAGAAATACATACATGCAAATATTTGGTTTGTATTTTTATTATACTCTTGAAGGCTTTTAGAATGTTTCTTGCATTGATAACAGACAAGGACATCTTGACAAACTGAATAAACATAGGCGGGTATTACCGATATTAAGGATGCTCTGAAGAAATATTCAAACTGTTACACATAATAATATGTATATAGGTAGATACCTTGTATGGTACGATAATATTATCGATTAATATTAATTCTGGTATCATTTCCAAACAAAGAATTTAATGTGATTCCTTGATGACGGAGTTACGTGTGTTTTACGCAACTGAATAAATGTATTCAATGTCTTTGTCTCAATTAAATGACGTTAAGAAATTAACAATATACTTAGTACCCTTGAGTTTGTCCATTCTAAGGCAGAAATTTCAGAAGCAGTTGTTTAAATATGTGGAAGCGTGCCGTGTCTGCGAAATATTTGTACTTACATAAAGTTTACTACGAGCATTCTGGTAGCAACCATCAGTTGTACCGCATATTTCTTAAAGTTTACCTATTTTCATATTATCTCTGTCAGATATTTTATCTCTGTATTACATATTTATTAAATAGCTCCCAAATGTCATGGTGATCTTAAAATAATTTCAAGAATATTCTAAGCAAATATTAATCAGTTTCATTTGGCTTGTCGATACAAAATGTATACTCAAAAAGTGATAGTGGTAGACTCAAAAACGTACAGCGTTGTCAAAATTCATCACTCCCGTTGTTTACACCGGATTGAAGAGGAAAAAGAAGGTATTATTTTTCTGTAAACACCTTTATTATGTTATTGTAATTGGACGACGTCTTGCATATTTTACCAATGTATGTAGAGGTACAGTGAAACAGTTCAAGAAAATATCAGTCACAACACTGCTGTCCTTTTGTTGAAAGTGTCTTACGCATAATATAAATTCACCCTCATACCTTTAACACACAACTGATAGCAAAAATTATGTTAAAAAAGTAAACGATAGTTTGCCAGATCTGGGAATGCCAAAATTCTCGTGTTCAACAGTCACGCTGGTGACACCTAGGCATATGAAGCAACAATGTGCCCTATCTTTACAATAATTAGCATATTACCACAAGTATCCGTGACTAAGTACGAATCACTTGTGATGAAGTATATACTATGACGCACCATCTTAGCTAATACCGTGTTGGTCAACTGTAATAGGACACTATAGTGATTCATAGTGCCAATTTAAGTAACTCCATTCAACGCTATCTGACAGTTTATCGCATCACTTCAAATATTTCTGAAACTTGTTAAATCAAACAAATGCATACGTTTTAGTGTTATTACTTGCAGTTGTTGCAAGTTGAAGTATTTACGATAACACCAGCGGCGAGAGCTGACCTGGATACAAATATTTAGTGTGTTCGCTTATGTATAAGATGCTGACTACACATTTAGGTATATTTCATTAAGTATTGCACGCGCATACCGATGTCGTTAGTGGATGCATATAAATTGATAATGTCGTAATAATGTATATTCGCGACAGTGTATTTCAAAATGTTCGTATAATCTTAACACGATCGGATCAGCTGTTCGGACAGACACCGTTCAGACGAGTTTGCGTGCCGATAATGGCGTAGGGAATAAAGTGGCTACAGGGAGCTCTGTTATTTAAAACGGTCGTACTTAACACGATTTAGTAATTTCAAAATGAAACATGTTGTACAAATTTATTAGTGTTTAATGGTTTGTTCATGTTATTTTCTTTTCAATTTCAGATCGTGTTAACAAGAGCGACGCTGAAGATAAAAGTCTGTCTAATGACGAAACACCTTTACCTTCCTGTCCTCGACAGCCACCTGATGGAGTAGAGACTCCTAGCGAAGCTGTTGAGAAGACCCCGGAGCCATCATCCCGCCTGCCATTACGGATGCCAGCAGGCTGGCCTGGCGCACGACCCCGATTTTCTTACACATCCAGAACACAAGATGCCCGCAGCGAGGCTAGTGTTAAAGACAAAATTGCCATGTTTTCTAATGATCGTGCAACATCTACAGATCACTTGGATAAATGTGGCACATTGCCGACTAGAAACTCTTCAACAACAAGAAAGAGCACAGTCTCATATGCAAGCAGCTATACCGATGTATCATCCTTGGACAGACGTTTGACGAAATCCCAAGACAATCTGGATGAATTGCCTCGTTCGTACAAGAGACATTCAGAAAGACCAGAAGTTTTGGGAGGTGTAGAACGTGCTTCAACCGCGTCAACGTATAACTCTACGAAGAGCAGTAACACATCACTGTATACAGAAACCAAACCATTATTCTACGGCAGTACTACTACGTTACCCTCAAGTTCTGATTCTACTTTTGCTAAGACAGTGTATCATGTGCGTAGTGTGAGTGATGACAACGGCAACAAAAACATATCAAAACACAAATCTAACTTGGACTATTTAATCGAACAAAGAAAGAAATCAATGTCAAAATTAAGATGTTTAGTTATACCTGAAGTACAAACTCCCATAGTGGATCTTCCAGAAATTAAAGTTCAAGATGCACTATCCAAATCATTCCTCTTGAAAAATAATCAGAGCAATACGAATGCGAAAGCGAATAAGACAAATAACTCAAAACCTATTAATTTGAATGACACAAAATGGAAAGCTGATTTATTGCCTAACAATTTACCAAAATATTCTCCTGCTTTCAAACGAAAGTCATTACAAGTTTATACACCATCGTCGCTTTCCAAGGAATCTACCCCGGAACCCAATTATAATGAGAGATTAGATGCATTGAACAAATCATCTTATAAGACAACAAAATCTCTTAGGTCTGGTGTGGATACGAATGGCTTAACAAATCGAGTGTCCGCAACAACTATAACAACAAATAAGATTTTATCAACAGATATAAATGCACCGAGAAAAGACCACAACATCTTAAATTACATTAGAGACTATAAGAACGTAGATATTAAAATTTGTACGGCTACAGATATAGTAGACAGTGATAACGACTCTGCGATGAGTTCTACACAGTCTAGTTACCGGTCGTCTGCTTCATCACCTATGCACAACATAGAAAATATGGAATCTGATAGCTCACGTCTATCACCAAGAATTTCGCACTATACAACTTATTCAGTATTCAAATCTGAAGTACCGAACAAAACGACTGTAACAGAAAAGACTACAGAGGAATATATGAAACGCAATGTTTGTCGTTCTGTATCTTCCGATACAAATGTATCTCTCAGTTCGTCAGCAGGTTCGGCGGCCACTTCTGGATCGCAAGCGAGTTGCAGTTCACTTGAAAGTTCTGTCGCTGACTCCGATAAGAGAAAGGTTTCGAAATCGTATAATATCGATACGATCAACAGACGAAACATTTTAGCATCAGCGAAATGCAGGAGTGGTAGGGATGCTAAACTTAAATCACCTGTTGTTGAATCTAAATTCTCACACGAGTCTTGCGACAGGTCTCCGAGTCCAGTACACAAAGCGTCTGAGCGCCTTTCTACACTCACGCCATCGGTGAGTGTTGTGTCGAATAAAGGTGAAACCAGACGACGCAATAAAATCATTGCCGAAACTGACTCAGATAGTGACAGCGACAACAATGTGTGGCAGAGGAAGAATGATTACAAAAACACGAGATTGAAACGAAACTCTAGTTCAGGCAATAAAAATAAACAAAGTGATATTAATTTAGAAACCCCTAAAATTGATGACGGACCAAAAGTAATTTCTGAAAAGATAATAAAGGAAATTAAAAAGGCTGGTCTCGATAACTACACTAACAATAAAACGCCGAGTCTCCTAGAGAAAAATGAATTAATTATCAAAAAATCAGACAATGGCTTAATCAACAAACAAGAGAAAAATATCAAACCTGAAGTAATCGAACATCACAAAGCCACAATTGATAGTATTGATGGTAATTGTGTTAATAATTTAAAAAATAAAGACAAATTAATAGAGTCAACTAAAAAAATCGAAATCGACACACCGAATGACAAAACTAACATCAGTTCTGCAGAGGAAGTTAAAGTACCAACTGAAACCATTCGACTCAGGCGAGGAGCTGGTACTGGCGTAGGAGTTATTTTGGCCGGTGGAATCGATTGTGAAGCGAAAGAGGTTACGGTACGTATTACTGATATTAATTTTTCAATGTTTTATGACTCTAATGGTGTAGCGTGTAATTTTATTTCAGGGATTAGAGATTAGAACACAATTATTTCTTTACTAATATTTGAGGTAAGAAAATTGGTACTAAATAGTTTTTATTCCTTAATTTCAGGTTCATAGAGTTTTAGCAGATAGTGTGGCGGCCAAAGCAGGACTGAAGAGAGGAGCTAAAGTGAGAAGTATAAACGGCTGCGTTATGGCAGGGTTGACCCACGCACAGTCCGTCAGTATCCTTAAGGTAAAGATTATGATGATTTCTATTTTAACTTCTATACATATACTGTTGCATCATTAAGGAAAAAACGTGGTAAAATAAAACTAAATGGGATAACGATTATGGATTTTGAATGCTATACAGGACTAGTTACAGAGGCCTCAGCATTATTTAGATGAGAAGCCCAAGATTTGCGCTCAATACAATTTATTGTAATCTTCACATACATTGGTATAATGATCATTTTATGAAATTATATTTTTTGATTTTATTTTCCAGGAACAACGTTCAGAAGTTGTCATCGAAATAGAGATCGAAAATCGACAAAATGCAAACGGTGTAGGAGGCGGCTCTGACAAAGGTTTGTATTTAATATTTTCAATTAATATCTATAAAAACATAATAGAAAAGATTTTTTTTCTGAATACTAAGTTGGTACTAGATCTACGCCACCGACTGTAGTGCAACGTGTATCAATTCCAGTAATCCACAAATTGTTCTTTAGGCTCTGGGTGTGATGTCTGTGTTTGTATATTTGTGTTTCTAAATGCACTCACGACAGGAGAAAATCCTAGAGCGGCCTGCATTAAGAAAATAAGAGAATAAATCAGAATACTTACTTATTTTATTTTTGTTATATTTACAGCGGAGTCGAAGGTCCGAAATGAAGTTAAAGACAAAGATTTGGGAGAAGACAGTAAAACTACTGGTGCTGTAGTAACGGTGTTGCTGGAGAAGGCCGGTGGTGGAGCCGGGCTTGGCTTCGGCTTGGATGGCGGCCGCGACTCACCTCGCGGCGATCGGCCTTTGACCATTAAGAAACTCTTCGCAGGTAAGCTTTTGGTTTCAGTTTAAGTTAAATTCGTTGGAAAAAAAATGTCTGTTATCAATATCGGTTTTGATGAATTAGGTGCTACCGTGAGTCATTGACCGATCGATTAATAAATACGTTACGAAGTTTAATGGTAGTACGGAGGCAAATTAAAAGGAGATAATTATGCGAAATAACAAGAGCTAAGTTCAAAGTTTTAATTCTGATTAATGTAATTTCAGGAGGAGCAGCAGCACAAAGCGGTCGTGTTCTAGTCGGTGCGGAACTTCTGTCAGCTGGTGGACAGTCGATGGAAGGATTCACGCGCACACAAGCCTGGGCAGCTCTGAAGGCTCTGCCTGCTGGCCCGGTTACCCTTGTACTTAGGAACCCTAAAGGCAATATGGATATTTGAATATAAATAATATATTACAACAAGTTATAATACAGTAAAGCCTACTCATATAACAGTGATACCAAATTGGTTAAAAAGATCTCCTTGAATAATTGAGTTTGGTGACGTCTCTGAGCCCAGTAGGCTAGTAGGCCCAAGCAGGCTATGCTTAACAGATTATTTATCTGCGAGCTTTCCTACGAGAGAGTGAAGCGGTGCTAACTGACACCATTCAATTTAGGAAATTGCGATGAGAGCGTAGGGTTTCGAGACTGGTTATTCTTTCTTCTTTTATTTACAATTTGCCTCATTCATTAGTCACTGTCTCTATAAGATTGTAAATAGGTAATTTAAATGTTATCTGTCTGTAAAGGATTCTCGTAAACATATAAGGTTATTTAAGACTGTTTCATTTTTTGTTAAAATCGTTTATTTATTAATTCGGTTTAATTAACTAGTCTGGATTGTAGGAATGTTAAAGATAACATTAAATTTTAGGCTTTGTACTTAAAGTGCGGGCTATAAAACGAAGATCAAAATTAATGTCATTTGTGCCATTTTTAGTTTCATGAATCATTTATGCGCACACGGTGATGTACATAATTGACATAATAATTATATTCTAAGCTTGTGAAGCGTCATTTATAAAGCTGAGCTTTCGAACTACGTAAATGTAATATTAGGGCGTGCAGTTTCGATGGAGATCTATTCTTTTTGCATATTGTCCATATTTACCAATATGAGTTTCGACGTCATTTTTATACCGAAAAAAAAACTACTAATTTTTGGTAGTGGTTCGTACATCTCTCAATATTTCTTTATGAAAATGAAACGTTATAACTCAAGTATGGTGCCTTGTTTTATAATAGTATGCTATGTTTATAATCCAATTTATTCCCGTTTTATTGCTGCAACAAATATTTTATTTTATATTTGATCTAAAATGTTTTGAAAGTCTGTTTTATGTATTCACGCAAACTTTACTTGCCATGATACTTATTGCCAATAGCGGTACCTATCATACCATTGCTTAGGTTTAATACATCGAACTATTTAATTAAGAACTTGTAAATATTTTGTTATTTATTAATAACTGTTTTGCAGCGGGTTATGTTAAGTTCGTCGCCGCTTGTACTAAGTAACTGATTCATTGATTAAGTTGTGGAATTCTTTACTTATTTCGATACAATCTGATATTTTACAACCTGATTAAGCTGTTTCGAGTAGTTGAAATTAGTAATGCAAAGTCGACTATAAAATGATGTTACCGTATTTACCAATTTACTATTATGAAATCCAAGACCATAACATTCAATTTTGTTAAACAAGTTCAAAATGATGTTAAAGATAGATACGGTAAACATTTTTATATTCGACGACCTACGAAAATGTGTATATTGTATTCGTAGCAATAATAAGAGCCAGCATGTCATTTAATTAGTTAGTTACAAATAGATAATATTATATTTTTGTACCTACTACTTGCATAGTTAACTGATTATGTTTGTGACTCTCATAGCAGTACGACGTTGCAATACGAACCTTAACATCTACTACATACAAGCGGAATGACACGAAACTATTCCCTGTCATTAACATCTGATTTATTATACCCCTTTATGAATACACAATATTCTTTTACTTATTAGGTGATATATGTTATCTTAGTTACTATTAATCTTTTATGTTACTATATTATATTATATAATCACCGTAATAAATAATGTTGTTTTACTCTATCCCTCATTAAAAGAATGCTGCAATTGTAGGTAATAGGGTATTTTCCTAAATTTTATTTTAATATCCGTCTGGGAGATTAATTTAAAACTTTAGACACGTATTTTTTCATTTCTCACAAAATTCAATACTTTCGACGATATATAGATTTTGAAATATCGTGTGACGTCACAGCGTGCCACATTTTGTAGCACGTTATGACGTAACGATCGTAACACCTAAACTTAGCGCCATTTTATTTAAGTATTACAATTACAACTTAATACTAGAAAATAAAAAAAATACATGTCTAATATTTTTTCATTATCTAACTGACGGACTAATTAGATTTTTAATTATGATACCCTGGAAACTACCCAATTGTTGTATGATTTTAAACGCGCGAGATCTCGGGGCTGTAGACTATAGGCCTGCTTAAATTTCACGTCTTGGCATACGGGTTGAAGAGCTGCTGCTGATTGGACAGGTCTACGAAACCCGTGTGGAAGTATTGGATGATAGGAGATGTTCCTGCGATCGAGTTCATATATGCTAATCTTTAAAAAAAAATACTATTATCTTTTGCCTTGTTAGTTGAGTAAAGACTAGTAATGAATGAAGAAAATAGTTCCTTAGTTTTTTTAATAAAACCAACACCCTTCCTACAGTTGGATAAAAGACGAATAGGTACTTAAATAACAAAGACGAATGTACAGTACATCAGTACTGGTACATATGAATAAGCGTCCCGTTGTGACTATAAACAGTTAGAGCTTTTCTCAGTTGCTTCACGTGAGTGAATAAGCGTTATTTTTAATTGACTAATATAGTTCCCAATTACAAGTTCGTCTACAACGATCTACATACGAGAATGCCCTCTAAATGTATAAAGTTGCAATTGTTAATTAAGCTGAAATTTTCGTCGTATAATCACGTCGTTCGCGTTCACAGGCGATTAATGTCATGGCAATGACGACATTCAAGGGTTAATGAGGTTTCATAGTACCTGCGAGCGCTTCATTCCAAAGTGTAGCACGTACAGTCGAGCAATGAATTAAAAAAATATTTAAAAGATACGCATTTGAAAAGCAGTCTCCTGCATTGCCTACTATTTTTACTGTCTTAATATCTATCTTTCTTATTAATAATGGGACGGGTATTTTTATAATAATGACGGTAGCGACATCTATGTTGTGCATTGAAATTTTCTCCCAATTATTCGTTGAATAAGTATACACCTAAAAGGCCTGACAGACACTAGTCTGGACACACTTTTAAAACAACAAACCTGTTTGTGGCAAAAATATGTGGTATTACTAGGACTTTTTCTCCCACGCTTTAGTTAAGGAAAATCTGACTAGTGTTTCGGTGGCAGTACCACATGGCGCTACCACAATACACCGGGGATTTCAGTCAGCATCAGAACTAAAATGGAATAAGTTTGTATTACTATGGTATTCCCTATGTCGAGGACCTCATTACTCATTAAGAGTATATAGAGGTTGTAATTAAACTGCTGTTTATTAGCAGACGTATTTTCGTTTCGAATTGTATCAAAATAATATACACTAGACGGCTTAGTACTAATTGGTTTTGCGTTTAAAGTAATCGAACGCATACTGGGTTCGGCACTCTGATTGGCCGGCTCCAATCAACCGACCAATCACAGCGCCGACCGCGGTCTCGTCTTGATTACTTTAAATGTAAAACTACCTCGTCGTTATACCTTAAATGACATTTGACTCATTAATTCTGTATTGTCAGTGTTTACACTAAAAAGTTTTCTACGAGAAATACGTAGTCGACTACAAATAAAAAAATAAAACACGTGCTTCATTTTAAACTTTTATTTATATCGTTGCCTAAGTACTTATATTAAAATGCTATATTAAAATGCAAAAATATTCAGTAAGCTATCGCGTCTAGCATTCATATCATTGAATGCTTGTTGTGTTATTATATTCATTGGTCAAATACATCTGTTAGCTCTACATCATTCAAAATACACAGGGTATATAAAATACAATATTTGAATTCTACACGACAATATAAAAATACATTTGACAATCATTCGTCCAAAATATAATTTTACTTCCAATACAGAATTTAGCTTTTTTTCATAGATATACAATTTAGAATAAATTTCTCGTTGTGTAAATCACATGTATATTGTATTTTTTAATAATTTAGAAGTTTAATAATACTCATGGAAAATGAGGAATTATGTATGTTTGTATAAAAATTAGTAAGTATTTTGTGCAATTTTAAAGGGATTATTTATTTGTGCGCAAAAGTTATATCTTTCTTTAAACTTTGTACATTGTACAAAAATACCTCCAAATTACACTTCCATTCATTCTTAAAATATTTAAAGTTCAATAAAAGCACTTATATACTAGTAATAACATACTAGTTTCCTTATTAAATGTATTATTTATTGTATGTACTATATTTTTACAATAAATACTAAGTAGATGTCACAATTATAAAAAATAAGTTAGTTGCCTTATAATATATATAATTACAAAACACTACGGTGTCGCACTCAGCTTTGAATATCAATATCACAGACAATTTTTATCAAAATTGTATCAAACTGTGTGTATCTAATACTTTTCGTTTGCTTTCATTAGTTTGGTTAGTTTAAATATACAAAATAACTAATCTATATGCAAATTCTAACCATATTATATTCAACAGTTTTATTAATTGCACATAAACTGTTATATATAGCAATTCTAATCTTTTACCTACTTTCTAATACTCGAAATACATATCTAAGTAGGATAGTGTAATTTTTTATTACAATCTTCCAGCAATTAATAAATGCAATGTCAAAATACTATATACATATCAATTAAAATATTTGTTTACAAAAAGATGCGAATAAGTTTTAAAAATACAGTATTTATACAGTAAATACAGTCCCAAAATATTTAGATAATACGAATTTGTTTAAATTTTAATCACATTTAATTTGTTTTTATTTATTGTAAATCGTATTAGTTGGGCTATTTTCATAGCAAAAGAGACACGGATATAAGCAGTGAATTAGTACCTTGGTTGATTTATTTTCTCCAAGACAAAAACCCAAATAAGGCAAGCCGTAATCATTAACCATCTTATTGTGGTACTTTAGGCATCATGTTTGCTTAATTTAAAGTTAATTCGTGAAAATGAGACCTACCTTTTGTGAATAATAGCTATATTTTTTAAGGGTACCTGTTTCATATGAATGCCTAATTATTTTCACATAAGGCACGTTTGTAATGAATTAAATTGATTTTAAAAATCCTGTTAGTGTACCTTTATTAAGCCTTGTCAATTTATCATGGTTCAAAATGAGTAAATGAGTAAACTTCATTAATGATTAGGTGTGTACATTATACAAGGGTACTTTCTAAAAGGGCAATATTTATCTGCAATATAGTTGCCAGCAATATTGTGTATTTTTCCAAGCAATATTGCAGTTATATCCCGGCCATTTATTGAAACATTTTTGGTATAGTCCGTAGTCATGTACGATCGGTACGGCTGAGCCATTAGTTATTAACAAATAGAAAAATATTCCCCGTGCAGAAGCATCATATGATTGGTGCATATGATCATACCTTCTTACAAGAAATAGCCGTGAATATTTTTGATATGTCAGTGAGATAAATATTTATGTGTGTTGCCGCAGAGGCTAGACAATCAGCTACCACGTCACGATTACATCAACTACACATTTTCGTTTCATATCTACATAGGCTTGATGTGTAGTATATTATGTGAGAGTGTTTATAAACGTACCCACAACATAGGAAACAATTCTAGTATGGGGTATCGTTTTATAAGGGGACTACATAGTGGAGTAGATGTCAGATGCACGGTTAGGCGCCTGCTGGTCGTGCATGTCGCAGCAGGCGCAACGCAGTCAGCGAGGAGGACGACGCGTCACCCGCAGCAGCACGGGTCCTGCACGGACATCCTTGAATAGACGAATCGCCTCTCCATGTGTCAACCCTGCCGTGCAGCGTCCGTTTACTGACAGGATTTCATCACCTGAAAATTAATGAGAATTGTGTGAAAGATGGTTCTATTAGGCAGAAATTAATATTTTCTTTGACCAGGGGTTTTCAACCTTATTCGCACCATTGCCCTTTTAGTATGAAGAAATATGTCGGGACCCCCCCCCCCCCTACTAATAGTTTTTTTTAACTAATATTGAATCCAATACATTTGCCAATTCGTAACTACTTGTGCACGTTGACGTTTTCGTCAATGGCTCAAAGAGAAAGCAAGGATAGAAATGGTTTAAATTCGGAAAACGAATTCTAAATGAAGCATAAACGGATCCACGGTGGGAGAAATTAGTGAATGAAAAACAAGCGTACATTAACGGTCCTTATAAGTTTATTTCATTTTTTTTAACCTCTTATATGTCGGTAGTTAGACGGTAAAAGAAAGCAAGGGAGGCAAAGAAAGAGATGGCGAGATATTTTTACCCAACGTTGTGGACCAGACTGGATGCAAGAAGCGCGTAAATAAACCAGAGTAAATAGCGAAAATAAACCAGAGTAGAAGAAACATGTTAAAAGGAACGGATTTACATAAACAGCTTAAGAGGAAGAACATAACATTATTAACATTTGTTTACTTTGAAATGATTTAAATCTAAATAAGTTTTTGTCTAAAATATTGTAATGGAATGTGGAATAAAGGACATTTTTTGTGTATTTAACACACAGAAAACGCATTGTGTCTCTAGTGATCTACGTTCCGACATACCAGAGGTTTATGATAGATAATGGATAATAGGAAATGATTATGATAGAAAAGATTTTAGAAGTTATTACCTAGTATTTTTTTCATATAAATGTCTTTTAGTTAACATTTCTCGTAATAAAACTTTATAAATGTTACGGTTTATTTTTTACTGCTGTAGCTGTTCCAACCTTTAGCAATTCCACTATAAAATCCACAGGTTCAAAAACCATGTCTAAGTCTATGAAATACTCATTTAAGATTTATTTATTTATTTATTTATTTATTTATTTATAATTACAACAATATAGACTAACAGTATTATGTCTACCAAATCGTCTACATGTCACTAAATACACAATTAAAATATTACATTATAACTAAAATTAGGAACAATAATGAGATCAAATACAGTTAAATATTTAAGTAATAAAATAATAAAAAATTAACCAAACAATAAAAACCGACAAACAATTCAAAAACAACCTATTTAGTCTAAAATTAAGTGTTAAGAGTCATTGAGATAAGCCAAAATGTATCTGGACACTGCACTAACACCATCGAAAAAAAGGTCTGCATCAGGATTGCTTTGTAAAAGATCATTGATCATAGCAACCGCCCGGCCCGTTGGACAGTTACCAGTATGGGGAGACCGCCAGCTCGGCGGACAAGCAAGTAGTCGGTGACGCCGCCTACCAGTACCACGCAAATATCGATCGGGGACATAAAAATAAATATTGTCACGCACCGATGGATTATCTATCTTCCCAATTATCAAATAGTAGTAGTGTAAAATATGTACATATTTCCGCCTCAGTTCCAATGTGTCCAGGCCTACCATACCAGAAACAAACATTGATGGGTATAAAAATTGATAATATCCATATTCACGTTTGTATAGGAACCGTGCAAACTTACGCTGGATTTTTTCAACCATAAGGGTATATAACTTTTCATGTGGACTCCAAATAATTGAGTTATATTCTAATTTACTACGTACGTATGCATTGTAGAGAAGCTTAATGGTCTTAAGGTTCCTAAAATTTGAGGACATTCTTATTATAAAACCTAGAGCTTTGCTAGCGTCTTTGCATACTTTAATTATGTGCTCGTGGAAATTTAGTTTAGCATCCAATGTAATGCCCAGATCACGTATAGATGCAACTCGCTCAAGAGGTGTACCTGCTAATTTATATGATATTGAGACAGGGGATCTAGAACGAGTGAATGTGATCGATTTACATTTGGTGACATTAAATGATAATTTATTACTTTCGCTCCATCTAACAACTGCATCAATATCTCTCTGCAATTGCACACAGTCATTAATATCAGAGATAGAGCGGAATAACTTTAGATCGTCAGCAAACATAAGGCATTCAGTTTTAGACAAGACACTGGGTAAATCATTGATCATGATTAGAAACTGCGTAGGTCCCAGTGTACTACCTTGGCTTACTCCCGACCTTGTGTAGTATTCTTGTGACCGAAAATCACCTATTTTCACGTACTGTTTCCGGTCCCTGAGATAATCTGCCATGAATCTCAGAAGTTCCGACGAGAAGCCTACAGACGCAAACTTAGTTAGAAGGATATCGTTGTCCACTAAATCGAAAGCTTTTGAGAAATCAAAATACGCGGCGTCAACTTGACCACCATCTATCATTTTATTAGTAGCATAGTCTAAGAATTTTGTGTGATTAGTTAGTGTGGAACGAGCTCGTCGGAAACCATGTTGGCTATCATGAAGAAGTCCCGACAGCTGATTGGTTAAAGAATGATTGACTATAGATTCAAACAACTTTGCAAGCACCGATAGAACTGCAATAGGTCTGAAAGCAGTGACTTCCATCGACGACCCAGTTTTGGGAACGGGCGTTACCCTTGAAACTTTCCATCTATTAGGATAGACACAACTTTGCAGAGAGAGATTGTATAAGTGGAGGAGAGGTGATTCAAAACTGATTAAACAGTCCTTTATCAGAAAGACAGGTATATTATCTGGACCATACGCGGATGATGCCTTAAGCCTACGAACAGCTCGTCTCAAGTCTACAACATTAATATTATTAATAGTTATGTTAGATACCGAACCACAATCCATTGCATCTCGCATAGCTGCTTCTGGACTCAGTGATGGAATACGGTTATGAAAAACTGAGCCAAAGTATTGTGCAAATGCATCAACAGCATCTTGGCCTACGACAACCTGGTTATTATAAACAAATTCCTTACCCTGTTGTCTCTTTGCCCGCTTGTCTTTTACATACTGCCAGAACGAGGACGGATTTGCAGTTATATTATTTTCCACGGTGCTTATATATTTCTTGTATGCGTCATTAATAAGTCGTTTTACTTTACTTCTATAATATTTAAATAATTCCATATTAAATTGTAAATTACGGATTTTAAACATTTTTAAATTATAGTGTTTTAATTGAATATAATGTATTATTTCACCAATATACCAAACCGGATATACATATTTATTCATATTAACATTTCTTTTTCGGGGGACATGTTTATCAATGAGATTGCTTAATTTATCATAAAATCTATCAACTGCTGTGTTTAGGTCTCTTTCTTGTAGGACTTCTGTCCAGTCTAGACTCGCTATGTTAGAGTACAAGCATTGGAAATCTGCTTTGCGAAAATTCCATTCAATATTTGCGCTGTGTACTCGTTTTTTAGACGTTGGTTTTGTCACCGTCTGCTTTAATGGGGGAAGCGAGATAAATATCTCTAAAGGAGGGTGATAACTGTCAACAGGTACCAGGGGCTCAGTATTAGATATTACATTCACATGTTGTAAGTTTACGGTAGTCAGAACAAAGTCCAGTATGCTGTCAAATTTGTTGCGTACATTGTTACATTGACGTAATTTACAGTAATCAAGAAATACATCAAACTGCATCTTTACAGAGTTACTACATGATTTTAAGTTGAAATCTCCGACAATTAAAAAATCGTAGTTTGAATATGCACTAACAGCATTCTCTATACAATTTAGGACACTCAAATATTGCTTAGAATTATAATTAGGAGGCAAATACACAACAATAACGAATATTTTGACATTTTTCCGCGTAACTATAGCGAATATCAACTCCTTATCATCAGTTAAATCATCGATATTTGTAACTTTCTTAACCTCATAGCAACTTTTTACTGCTAACAAAACACCTCCCCAACCGACATCACCCGGCCGATCTTTACGCAATACAGTGTAATCGGAAGTGAACAACTCGGAATCATAAATGGAATTATTTAAAAAAGTTTCAGTGAGAGCAACGAAATCATATGAAGATGACATGGCATTAGTGTAAAATTCTGATGTTTTTGTCCGAAGACCCCTTACATTCTGATAATACATCATAATTCTTTTAGTGGGTTTGCTCTTACTTATTTTTTTAACGTAAATTTGAGTGACTTTTTTCAACGGTCTAGGATGTAAATCTTTCCGACAATGATTACTCGAGAAAAAACTTATTACATTTACTATGTGGAGAAGCATTCTTACAAAAATTAAACAAGTTTCTTTTAATATTGTACATAATTACTTTGTATAAATTGATTAATCCTTTTCTGTTAAGTTTACCAGTACTTTGTGAGAACATGTCAAAGGTGAGGTAGCTATTAGAATCAAAACAGGTAGCATAATTATTGTTTTCCAGATCCCTGTGCAGAAGATTATTGAATAATTCAATTTTGTAGTTATATATGGGAGCCCCACAAACATAAGTAGGCGCACAGACAATTAAATTAGTGTGGGTTATATGTTCTAACGATTTCTTAATAACACTTACCATTTCCTTATAATTACATGACATATCAAAACCATTGCCTCCGAGCATAATTACACAGTAATCATTCATATTAAAATTCAATATCTTATTATCTAGATTATTCAACAATTGCAATACATTTATATTTGGAAAAACATAACGACAATAGTAAAATTGTGAACCGAATATATCCTCCACAGCTGACAGTGTATTATAGGAACTCAAGTTAGTTAAAATACATAGTTTATTTTTTACCCCGTTTCCGTTCGTTGTTAGATTGGGGCAAAATCTGGAGTCATCCAGAGAAGAGTGGCGCGGCTGCAAGTCCGTAGTTTCTTTAGTTTGTAGGGCCTCTTGTAAGTTGCGAATTCGCTCATTAAGACCACTTATTTCACTCCTAGCTCTGTCCAACTGTTGTTTGAGGTCTTCGATGAATTTCTGCGTACATGCCACAGTAGAGTTATTTGAATCCGTCAGAGCAAGCTGTATAGCCTCAGATCTAGAAGGTGTAAGGGTATTCTGTGAACCTGTCTTCTTTTTAGTCTTGCAGTTTGGCGAGTGAGATAGAAACATTTTCAGTGTACCATTTTCCTTTGTTAATTTATTTATTTGACCTCGTAGGTCATTATTTTCAAGTATTATATGTTCTAATTCATTTTGCGTACTGGCAAGCTCAGACCGAAGTTGCTTCATAGATTCATCAATTTCCTGTATATCGATGGCGTCCAATAAAGTGTGATCCACACTGCGTGACAATGTTTGCTCGATAAGAGATAACGATGTGTCGTGCGTATCATTTAAAGACAGTTGATGTTCATGTTGATCACTTATTGAGCTTTTTGGTGTGGACCAGGGCGTCTCACATGCTGTTTTCGATGGTGTGGAATTGGTCGGTATATGCAAACCATTGTTAGACCCTGACTGATTTTCATTCCTTTTGTGAGTTATTGTAGGCAGGAGCTTCTTTTTCCTAATTGTTATATTTGTATCTTCAGAAGCAACAATGTCCTTAGTGCATGCTGTACAACGCCATAGATTTTTTGATTTTGGGCTTTTTAATCTATACGTCTGAGCAGGATAACCATCACAGTCTGGTTCGAAATTATTTTTGCAGACAGAACATAAAGCTGTGTGTTTTACATCCACAGTTTTTTTGCATTTATGACACACCACTAGTGCTGGCATCTTGCGGGCAGCTTTAGTAACAGATGACATTTTTGACCACCAGATGTCGCCAGTTGATATTAGATATTTTAAAATACTAACTTATTCGATTTGTTTATTTTTATCCTTTTGCCAACGCTTTTTTTTATCAGACTGAATGTTCACAGAGAGCATTAAATAAATTTTACAAATCTCCGAAAAGTAGTTCATGTGTCACTGAGATTTGAACTCGGTACTAGTGTAATGTAAGTAGACCAGCAAAATATTCAGCCATGCGAACATTAGTAAATTTGTCGAAATACGCGACTAATTATTATAGTATTTGTTTAGAATATGAACTGAGGGTTAATGTACTTTTAGCTTGCAATTTCAATGTTGGCGGTTGTATAACTTTTGTTTTATATCACTGAGCCACTTTTTCACTCGATTTTGTTTTAGTTACATTCACTCATATTGTTGTTTTTGGATACTATACAAGTTTAACGCCGAATAACACCTTTTTTGTGTTGTAGCTAATATTTAAATTGGGTAACTGAATACACTCCGACGATGTTTGGAACTTTGAATTTTGTAATATAACTTCGTAATTAATGTACACAATTGTTGAAAAACACTATCACTGGGTTATTGGGTCTAGTTTTACAGATTCACTCACTTTACTACACTATTTCTGCACTAATTATATTTTTAAACGTATTTTATTATAGCGCGTTTGTTATTTACGTCAAGCTAGATACAGCGCCATCTCATCGATACTTAGTAATAAGTGCCTTCGCAAATATTTGTAACCGTTGATTCAATTAACTGCGTTTGCAACTGCATCTCTCCAAATACGGATATTAAAGCTCTACTGGATATGTAGAAAATGCTCTAATGATGCACAAGCTAACATTACTCATTACCTAATTCCATAGGATAAATAAATTAAACAAATGAATGAAATGAGTACTCAGGAATCTGTAGGCATTAAACATTTAAGACTTTGCACCTTAAAGATTTCGTAACAGTAGTTTGTTGGAGAGGTTGTGTATTTTCAAGACTATTAAGTCTCAGTCTAATCTTAAAACAGTAGTTTTATATTCCCTAAGATCAAAATAATGGCTAATTTTCAAAATAAAATTTTCTTAAACTCTGATTCTGATAACCACGTAGTTTCAATATTGTAATGTCTATAATCTAAAAATCCAATCCAAGAAAACTCAACGTATAAGAACCGCAATTCCTAAAAAGTACACAAACATGAAAGAATCCAAATATCCTTTCACGAAACTGGAAATAAAACAAACAAATTGTCTGTTGTCTGTACATTTTGTTTCTGTTTGAAGACAAACTTGTTTTTGATGTTTTAAGTGTAGGTAATGAAGACGCGACGCATTAAAACATGTTCGCCCTCTTTCTTTATGACACCAGTTTCAAATGGTACATAAATAGACGTACACCAGACGTACTGTTATTACACAGTATAAGAATCGAAAAACTCAATAGGTTACTTATTTGTTACTTTTTTGAGTACCAATTCTGACTGGAAAATTTTTTCTAGGAAGTTAACCTTACGATCTCTACACGACATGTATCTTAAGGCTATGTATTTTTAAGTTAATAGCAAAAATAATTTTGTATTTGGCTACATACTTAGTAGTGTTAAGAATTAATCACTCAAGTTTCTCAGAATGTATGCAAGTACGACTAGAAAATTCGAACATTTAGCACTTGCATCGTAATTTTTTTATTCGAAGGCAGTACATTCATACCCAAGGGCGATCTAATTGCCACGCGCCACTGCTAATTAGATCCGCTGTTTGTTCAACTGAATATAACCTTAAGTTCTTGTTTATACTGCAAACAGCAGGTGTAAGTGAGCAAATGTTGAGCAATAAATATAACATGCAGCTGTCTTACAACAGTCGCTCTGGAATGTTCTGCACCTTTCTATGAAGTTTAATAATGATTGATGGTAAAAACAAAGGTTATCGCATGTTTCCCTAAACAATAGTGCGTAGACAATAGGTAGTCAATAAAAATATTTGGTCTGACATTTATTCTTCATCTTCGGACGCTAATTGGAAAATTCAACAGGCACAAACAAACTTTCATCTTACGAGTAATTCAAGTTAATGCACCTTTTTTACAACATTCAGTTGATTGATCGCTATCAACCGCTCATAAATCTCTAAACGGGTCAAGTAGTGCTTCAATAGCTATACATAATGCATTGGAAAACGTTAGAATCTGTGTCAAGATAATGATCGTAAACATTGCTCTTACCTTCTCTTAGTACAGATTCAGCAGCTTGGCCATTATTGAAAATAGTTTTCACAAAAATGCCCATGTCACCACGCGGTGAGTCCCGGCCACCTACGATGCTAAACCCGAGACCTTTCCCGCCAGCTGACTTTGTGAACCGCACCTGCAACATTTAGGATTAATATGAATACATGGCATTAAATATTTACGAGAGCAATATATGGCTATTTTATGTTACGTAATAAATGTCACAGAAGTCATAATTTCATGCATACCTCAAAAGTGTGTGTATCTCGAGGTTCAGGAGCAGGTGGTCGCTTCCCTGGCTGAGTAGCGGCAGGTGGTGCGGGAGGCGGGCGTGCTGATCTTGGAGTCGCACTAACACGTAACTCAGCAACACCATTCCTCAACTGGGTCATCGAGTCCTGCCTGGACTGAACCCGCGGCAATCTATAAGGTTCTTCCCATAACCTCTGAGAAGCATCACAGGGTAGCCGATTGTATCCATTTCTATAAGGGACATCTAATTCTACATTTTCACTGTAGGGTCGACGACTTCGTCCCTCTGAACTGTTTTTCCTCCTTTCAGGCACATAATTATAATCAACTACATCTCGACTTTCGTCTTCTTGACTAATAAGAGGCGCGCGGTCTCTAGATGTTGCAGAATCTTTGGCTGCTCTGTAAACGTTTGGTGAACTACACCGTCTTCGAACTGATGCTGACTGGCGAGTCGGGGAGGGTGACGGCGGATGCCTTGTTGCAGTAGGACTAGGAACATAGAAAGTAGATGGTTGTTGCTGGGGTGGAGCTAATACGTCATGAGCAGACAGTGCTCGTCGCCGGAGTCCACCGCCAAGTTTTCCCAACGCACGAAGTAAATCTGGGGCACCGCTAGTCACACGAAGGGACGCAGTTGTGTACACTTTTCCTCGATGTCGGAATGACAGTTTTGAAGGTGGTGCAGGGGAGCAGTGTGTTGGAGGCCTCGGTGGTGACGGTGAGCAGCGCACTGGGCTCGGCTCACGGTTGCCAGATCCCGGTCGCAATCGTGAACATCGTCGACGTAGTTTCCGCCATCTTTGAGACAGATTAGCGTTCCATCCCTCTTCTGGAACGTGAATATATAGAAGGTTGTAGAAGATACTTGTAAGTTATAATGTCAGCAGTGACCGTTACATGAATTTCATAACATGTAATGTGACAATTGTACGACACTATAATACATGTTGCTGGAAGTCAAATCTAACATTATCCAGTTAATGTTCTTAATAAATGGAGGTAACGGTTTAGGTAAACGCCATTAACACCGTATATGGTTTTATGACACATAAGGAAGTTACCTTTCTTGTTGGTGTCGGCGTCGGAGGCGTAGTCGTGAGCACGCGGGGGAGGCGCGGGCGGCGACGCGGGCGCTGCGAAGCTATGTCGCAGCGGTGTCATGCGCAGCAGCCGGGGACGGTCGCCGCCACCACCGCGAGAACCCCACGCTGGAGCTCCCATTGTCATTTAACACCTGAAATATGAATGCAAACAATCATGTAAATGCAAATATAAGCACCAATTAGTTAGCTTATAATAAAATCTTTTACAAAACACACGTTTAATATTAATAAATCAGATAATCCATAAAGACGGGCAATGCGTAACTAATAGGTACGGCATAAACCATCTTAGAATGATTGGTTTTTATTATGTCCACTGATTCTCTTTCTCAATACTCATTAATGTTTTATTACTGAACGGTAAGTGTAAAGTATTTTATTAGAACAAATTGTAAAAGGCGAAGCCCAATAAGATTCCACTGGCAAGTCATGAACGAAGTGGGTTGATGGGTACTCATAGTCGTGATTACTGTAGTTGGACTTAATAAACTAGAACCATCACGCACCGCTAAATATAGGAACCGCTTGTGCTTATTAGAAGCTTGATATAATTAGATGTGACTTAATGCCCACTTACGTCTTGAGAGCAACTTCCAGAGCAAGTAAAAAAGGCATGTGCCCGTATTAATTAAATGTTTAAATATGCTTTAAAGCTGGTAGCCGTTGAAGATTATGGAGGCATAAACATTGACCACGGTGCTGCCCACACGGCGTGGGTTTAGGTCGGCAAACAACGACGTCCGGTCACCGGAGCCCTGTCGCATAACTTCAACAATTATGTCTAGTCGTGACCCACATAACTCGTAAAATATTCGTTACCAGCGACCAGAGTCACTTCAATGAAGGGCATGTCACGATTTTACTCATTCAACGAATAAAAGTACTAATGTGTCGTACACAGCCTTGCGTTAATTGACACAGTTGGTTAATCTGTTTTTATTTCATTAGCTCTAATAAAATGAAGCTATTTTTAAACTTTTATTCATGTTCTGTACATTTGGTATATGTCTACATTTCAATTATAGACTACCATTAAATCGTTTGCTTGGATTAGACAGATGTTATTGTAATTATAGAACCGAACCCAAACATTGTTTTGTCTGACTGAGTAGGAGCTACCGAGTGCCTCTTGCGGATATCCGCTCCGGCAGACTTACCCACCACTCATACTAAATAGTTGAGGCGCACTTGATGCACTCCACCGTCTCTACACCGTCTACGGTTTTATATATTTACGACCATGAAGTAATTATAATTTACAACCGTTTTATTTGATGGTTCGGTGAACAGAGCTCGCGTGCGTTACGACTAGTTAGATTTGTTTCCAGTGTGCACCAAACCAGCTAACGTACAAACAGTTTCTGCTACAAAATTGTGGGAACATATAATAGGAATTTCTGATCGAAATATCTGCATTTATAAAAATTTTTCTTTAGTGTAATAGTTATAAATGACTAGTCGATTTCAAAGCCTGGAATTTAGGCTTAAATCATAATAACAAATTACTCGTATGTTTACAAAGACAAAAATATCGCATGGTTTGTAGATAAAATAAATAAGAATTAAATATACGGTTATAGACTGGATAGTTTAGGATAAGGGGACAAAATTTATCTCTGGGGACAGTACAGTTGTAGACACTATAAAAATACTAGCGAGTAATTAAATTCCGGTGTTCTAATCCCGAGGGCGAAACTTTACGACCGAAGGGATTGTGGTCTAACAAAAACAAAGGATATTTATTTGTGTTGACCAGCTCTGAATTGGAGTTCGAACTCGGAGAAACTCAGAATTTGAAGTTGAAACTCAGAGTTTGAAATTGGAACGCAGAATAGGAGTTGTGTACAATAGTGTAGGTACTGTTATTCCATTCATAAGCTCGATATATCTCCAGTTACAATACAAAACAAATTACTGTATGATAATATTACAATGACTAATGTCTATGTGTAGTAATTAATGAATGGATTAAACTAAGTTTAATTGGATTAGGAAGTATTTATTACTTTACTATTTAAATGATTCACATTTTCTTAGAATTATAAGGAAAATTCTGCTTATGATTATATGTATTAAATTTTATGAAACAATTAAAATATGCCTCATGTAAAACAATTCATAAATTTAATGATATGAGTGAGGCAGGAATATGAGTCAATAGCCACCATTAAATGGATGAAATTTAAGTTAAAGAGTTATAAGTTCACAAGGAGTTCAGCCACATAATATTAGTCGTACGCCATAGTTCTCTTTATTGTTACGGCATTGAAGTAATTTGATAGCAGACTATAAAACTGTAAAGTACAGTTTTGTACAAAACAATAGCATTCGACTAGTTTATCCAGTGCACGGTGTAGGAAATTGGCGTTAATTTCTGCCGGCGCGGTACCGTTGCGAGCCGAATTTGGCAGCACTGACAGTGTCGCTGCCACTACGCTGGTCACTGATCTTCCGGTGTTTCGGTGCTTACTGACAGTTACGGAAGCAACATTAAAATTTCCCTGATCAATCATCACGTTCAGTTAATTAGCTTCTGTCATTCGAAACGATAATACTGGCGCCCCGATATGTCTGACATAGTTAAAGAGACATCAATGGAGATGCGTTGAAATCATAACAGGTTACTCCCACGCTTTTGCCGCGCCGTGTTTGGGATAGTTTTTGCCGTAAAGCTAACAACGTTCTCGTTCATACAATAGAATGATCTATTAAATCTTAGTTTTCCTGTTGTGTCGTACGTTATAAGCTGGTGCCGCACGCAACTTGATAAACGACGTCATTTTCTTAAAATATAAAAACTAAACCTAGTCACTAGCTAATAATAAAGTTTGAAAACAATAGAGTCATCTCCTAGAATAGTTGTTTATATAATATTTTTTATTAAATTCACATTTTCCTTATTGAGCTTTATTTCTTTTGGAATGTCTTAACGCAATAAGAATAATGGAACGTTTCTTCTATAGATTTGCATTACGGGAAATAATGAATGTTTTAAAATGAGGTGTTGCCCTTTGTGCGTGACAAAATGAAAGGCAAAGTTCATAGTATCAGCAGATGGGTGGGTCTGGGAGCACGGGCACCTCAATTGTTCCCTAGCGGCCCTTCTTTGAACTCAAGTGGCCGCCATTAAGGCCTGAATCCATTAGTTGTTCATTCCACGGGGGTTTAAGTGTTCTCGACCGCCTCAATGTGACGTGTGAACCGGCAAAGCAACAGTCCCTCTGTTATCTGTAGATTACTAGGCTGGGATATTGAAATTGAAAGTTATTTTGATTTTACAAAAATATCAATTTTCTAATACTCATTTAATAAAATGTCTACTTTTAGGAAGTAAGTTGACGAGGCAGTTCTATGTATACGAACTCGTCTCGCTTGAACCATTTAACCAGACCCTAAGTGGTGTTGTTCGTTTATTCAAAACGTTTACAATCAGGCCAGTGATGTGGTTACATTAAGTTATTAAATGTAATAAATAGGCATCGTGGTTGAGCATCAAGGTTAAGAGCATAAAGCAAACCTGATATCGTTGCTATAGTTTTATTATTAATTATAGCCTTATATTTTGTTCTAGACCTAGATATTCAATTTATTAGCAGAGACAAGTCGGCCATACAATATTGTTGGAGGAATTTATGGTTTATAACGTAACTGTTTGGTGGCCATGTTGCGCCCACACTTATTAACCAAACTAAGATTTATGCGTGACTACGAGAGCGATAGTGGTACAATAGGCCCTAAGGAATGTGACCCGAGTTTTGTTCGTTACCTACATCAGCGTCGCCCCTTTCATATAATCAATTCATGGTATGAACGACCATGATGTAATCATAAAGGGTTTTACGATCGCGACATGTTTATCGCAGGGTGTGAATCAACTGTTCTTCTATAATTCATATGCATATTCTGAAATCAACGTCTGAATAAAATATTAATTTGGGCAATTATTGTTTTATACATATACGTGTGTGATATTTGTGCAGTCAAACACTGAATTACAACGTTAATTAAAATAGAATAACAAGCACGATACAGAGACAGACAGTTAAAACAAAAGTGAAGAAATGATGTCATAAACTCGGCTAAAAAACAAACAAAAGACGAAAGCGGCAATAGTAATCACGAAGCCGTTTGAAAATAATAATGTTTCGGTACAGTTTATAGCGTTATTTGTAATTTATGTGCACAAGTAGGCCAGCACTAGTCGGCTGTAGTCATCAGTACCGTGGATCTGTAGTCTGTACAGCGACAATGTTTGCCATAGAATTAAGTAGCGGGTTGATCCCGCGCTCTACATCTCAGATCATCGAACGAATCTGGGAAATTCTCTCTCTTTCTATTACGATTTTTTCTCAGAAGAAATCTGCTCCAATTTCATTGTTATAGTTTAATAAGTTGTTGTACAAAGTTCTGCGTAACAATAGAACAAATGTACACAAATTAAACACTTATTGCAACTGGAAGTAATTATAATATCGTGAATATTCATTGTTTGTAATAGCTATGCGAAGTATTTGCAAAGGTGTACCTATTCGCAGTTATTTATAAAATGTTTTGAGTAGAAAGAACTATAAAACTCCTTGTGAAAATGTTTAAAATGCATAATGTACGATGTCATTAAGTGATTGCATGAAAGTTGATTTTTGCAACAACGTTTTATTATGTGGTTTAAAAGAGGCTCTTGCCGACAGATGCGTATGGTATAACTAGTTATCACTAGATTCTTGAATTCAAAAGAACCTTTAGCTAAAGCTAAAACCAATCATCCAATGCTTGTCTTTAGATTCTTATAAACATAATAAGTAATAAGTATATTACATATTACTAATAATAATGATAAGTATAGTACATATTACTATCTAGTAAATTATATCAAGTTTTTAAAATAGATCTTCGAAACTAAATACATACATTATTTCACCATTCATACAAATATTAATACTAGAAAATGAATGTTTTCTTTTTCATTTGGAAAGCAGGTCTTTCTGGCTGGTATGCAGGCTCTTGTGAATCACTTAATATATTCAAAATTATTCTACATGACAATGTTCATGAGCTAAGACGTTTGAGCTTCCTAATACGATACATACATTAAACCGCATCGCTAAGACAACAAAGAGGTAAATCCAAAATGGAGCCGAACTCTTATGTATTGAACAAACAAATGACGAATTTATTGAATTCTCTAAATGTAAAAGGACGTTTCAATGTCATATGATTAAGAAAATACCTAATGAAAAATACATTTGAAGGAAAATGTATAAATGTCAAATTATTTCTAAAACATTAAATAACAAATCGTCTTATTACGGAGCCGCGAAAATCGTAACGGGTTGCCGGGGCTCTGGCTCGAAGTGCAGGAGTAGGAACGAGGTAGTTTTTAGTCAGTAAGAGTCTGACACTTCCTCTCGCTTCACCCAGGTGGGAGAAGTCATTGTACGATTTTCCCCCATCAAAATCTAAAGTTGGTAGAAAAAGTTACGTACTTGCCTGCTTACATACTTCAGCGGTCTATGTTGGTTTTGCATATAAAAATAACTCATGAGCTCTCCCGATGACATAATGACTTCAAATAACATTTGTTATGCACTTTTAGAGTTCTAAGTACTTCATATTTTTATTATTGAATATATTTTTGTTGAAATCCTCGAGTGTAGGTTAGGTGCTAATGTTTGTTTGTTCCATATAATAAAGGAATAGAAGTGACAATGAGTATGTGACAAGGAGTGCAGGATAGATGCAGATACCTCTGCTAGGTTTCCCTGGTTTTCTCCTTAAAAATAGGAGGAAAGAAATAGCAGTCTCTTTTATCTATTTTTCTTCTATCTATACTGCTATTCCAATTGGTAATAGATATTTCTACTTTTGTGTCTCACTAGACACACATGATAGAAAGACGAACCATTAATATATTTTATTGAACTTGGACGTACGAAACTTTATGAATGTTAGTAATATAGTATGTTATGGCCGTACGACGTCCGAACGTTCCATGTATCAATTGATGGATGAGTGACGGCTGCAATTTTCGCCGTAATAAACGATGCCGTATGTAGGACAACGTGTAGGGTTTCGCAAGAAGTAAAAGCACCGGTAAAAGTAAATTTTATATAAGAATCAGGTGAACGCGTAATCTTCATACAATTTATTGGTTTTCAATAAAAAGTTGGTAATTTTATTTTTATTAACGTTATGTAGACTATTCCGTGTGTAGAAAACAATGCTTTGGCTATCCTTGTGAAATTATTAGATTTTAAATGAAGCGTTTTATTAGAAATTGCTACATGTAACAAAGGCATAACTAAACTAGATCAAATATGCGTCAGGTAGTACACCTAAGTACTTACTTATTTTTAAAAGAAAGTGGAATGAATTTTGTTATTAAAAATAAATCAATTGTATCGTGTGACTGTGACGAGATATTAATAGAATTTTCTTTGTTAATATACTTTCGAGTTGTTTTAAAATGACAAGGTAACTTGAGTAGAAACTTTTATGGTGTATAGTTACACATACACGTGTACGTCATCGGCGATAAAGACCGTTTAAAATATTCAAAAATAATGTCTAACCATTTATCAAATATTTGAGGAAGGAATAAATAAAGATGAGCTAAAAATACCTACGGAAAAATACAGAAATATCCATATTTGTTTTTCTATATTACTACATTATCAACCTTCAGATCGTCTGATTGTGGCTGATGTAGGTAACAGCAGAGGCATCATGACCATCTAGACCATTTTTACCTTAACCAAATAACTAACACTGCAAAGAGATGCTTTAAAGAAAAAAATAATAAATAACATGAATATTCATTAACACAACTACATTATGTTATCAGTTTACTAATTAGGTTATGTTAAAAAGACGAAACTTTACATCTAAAACTGTCTTTCGTCATTACACGGAGAAATCTTAATATAGAGGTACAGCCTTAACGAAGATATAATTATTTCGTTCATATCTACAATTGTTATCTATTCAGCCAGTAATTGGTCCATGAGAGCCCTACTTACATGTCTCAGTTAATCAAAGAGGTTATTGTCTAGATTATCGGCGTGGGAGACCCGGAATATGAACGATGTACTACGCATGTTTTAGAACCACTTTATCTAGTATAGTACTGGGTGTTCTTTGCAGTATCAGTCAGTATGAATCTTATGAGGATTGTGATGTAAGTAAGTAAATGTTATAGAAAACGAGTAAAGGGACAGAAGTTCTACAATTTGGTTCCAAACCAATGTTTTGTTTTTTAATACATATGGTTTTTCTTTGAATGTGATGATTTTATCTTCATACGTTTATGATGATGATAGTGCTGTAATCATAGGAGAAATAAGATTTAACCTTACTTCGTTGTAAAAACATTTGTAATTTGATTACCATTTAAACATATTTTCAATATTGTTATAAAATATATCTAATATCTCAGGTTGATTTTAAAGCAGAGACAATATTGAATGTTGGAAAAATATTGAAAGATGCTAACATAATTGCGACCGTGACTTCTGAAAGAGTACTAGAAACTTCCATATAATAATCGAAGTTTTTGTTTACACAAAATATGCTATTAGGTAATCTATTGTTTTAGTCCACTGAAGAACTCGTGTAATTTAATAGCTATTCAACTAAGTACAGGATATTACGTTGACAGATTTTTTTGTTCATTTAATTTGTTTTCTTTTGTGTGTAGTTAGGAAAACAATACGTTTTAATACAGCTGTATTAAAACGTATTGCTATTAACGTATAGCTGGCAAAGTCACTACAAGCAATAAGCAGCTGCTTATTGCTTGTAGTGACTTTGCCAGCTGGAAGTTACCTAATATGAAATGTGTTTTTGGTAATGAATTTTCTGTGTAGATCTTTGGTTTACTTTATTACCTGTAATGAGATTAATGAATTCCTCTTTAGGACGTTATGTTACATTCTTGACTCAGCTACAGTATAATACAGTCAAGTAGTTTTTACAATAATCTTATTTTTATGACGTATGTTCGTTCGTTTGTCATAGATGAATTGATTCCATAAAAGATATCCAGGTACTTTTAATATTATTACAGTGTAATTAAAATGTGTAAGATCTTAGATCTGTAAGAGTCGGTCAGTGTTTTGGTAATAGAAGTAATTTTGAGTGAGGAAATACTTGTGGTTATTCCAATTGTATGTGCTGCAATGAAACATACAGCTTGTCTTATTACAGTTCTCATTTGTCGAAGTAATTTGCATACATATTATTAGGAAATTCCACGCTGTTGTGCAAAATTATCAAATTTAATGGAACGAATCAATTGCTAGAACATACCTACTAGAAATGACGAAAAATTCGTTAAGCATTCTTTGCAAAAACTAATTTCATATGGTTACATAAGTAATGTACTAATGTATGTACATTTGTTATAAATTAATTATGACTGACTGGCTCGTTCGTTGTCTGTTCGTACGTACGACTACCGAGATTTGTGCAGGAGAAGGAACGGGGTGGTTTTTAGTCAGTAAGAGTCTGACACTCCCTTCCGCCTCACCCAGGCGGGAGCAGTCATTCGATGATTTACCTCCCTTAAAAAAAACCGAGATTGGGATACTATACTCAAACTTCTTTTTTGTTTTTTTTTTATGGACAAAATATCATCAAATGACTTTTACCGTCTTGAGTGAGGCGATAGGGACTGTCGTAACCGAACTGAGCAAAAAGTACTACTTATACGTTAAGCCAGAGCCCCAGTAACCTTGTCTTGACAGGTTATTGGAAATGACCCTAAGTCCAGCAAAGACTCAGGAATTACATTTAGTCTGCACGGTGGGCACGGTGGCTGCCGCGCAACGTGTCGCGGATTCGATTCCCGTACGGAACAACTCTTTGTGTTATCCGCAAATTGTTATTGCGGGTCTGGGTGTAAAGTGTATGTTTGTAAATGCACCAGCGACACAGGAGAAAATCTTAGTGTGGGGCAACGTTTTTCTTTAATTTAGTATTTGATTTGGTTTGATTAAACAATTAGAGAATGGTTTTGTAAACGTGAGTACCTACGATAGATATAATAAAGTACCATAGATATAATAAAGAAGCAAATTTTTTGTGGTGAGTACTCTACCTAGTACATCTTTGTTGAATAATTGTCGTTATGTTATGATGAATGTACGCGAGCAATGTCATAATATACAATTATCACAATCGCAATAACGTCATAAGCATAAGTAGGAGAGATTAATAAATATTATTGTTTCCATTTTCCTGGATCGCGTAATTGAATGCGTAGGAGTTGAGATAGGCCGTATTGAAGGAGACTTCTTGTAGGTATTGTTTGTGACGGTTTGATATTATTATGACCTTATAGTAGAGATTTCCTTCAAAAGGTTACTACCAATGTCATCTTTATTCATACTAATATCATAATTGCTGTGACTGCGCGGTTGGCGCGGAGGTTGGGCAACCGGCTTCCACGCAACGTGTAGCTGGTTCGATTCCCGCACGGAGCAAATCTTTGTGTGATCCACAAATTGTTACGGGTCTGTGTATGTAAATATGTATGTTTGTAAACGCACTCACGGCACATGAGAAAATCCTAGAGTGTCCTTCCCTTTTTCTTGTTTTAAAAAGAGAAATAATGTGAATATTTTTCGAATAAAATATTTACATTATACCATTACAGGTATCTGGAAATCTAGATTCATTAGATGCAATAAAATATATTAGGTGATTAGTTCTTATCTACCTCTGCATTAGATTTTTCCCGCTAATTTAGTTAGATAATTTTAAAACCCATATTTTTTAAATGTATTCAATATATATAGTTTATTAACTACAGCTATTTTAATAAGACTTAGCGTCCATTAGGTACTAACCATTGTAGAAAGGAAAATAATTATGAACGCAATAATAACAATACTGATAATTCTGAATGGCTCATACACCATAAATGTAAAACAAATAGCCATATTCATAGCCATTCATTTGTTATTTATTTAAAGCTAGCATTAAGTGGTGATGATCCAATTGCGGTTATGGTATGGATCAATCATTTCTGCTCTGAATGGAACTTTCAAGTACCTACCTATGTGAAAACCTATATACAAATACAGGCGCCAATCAAACTACCCACACGTAGCAGTAAATTTTGAACTTTATTATAAAAGTCTAGAGTTCAATATCTATTAAAGAATTGCGACAGAATAGAATACGTTAATGTGCTGCCGTTTGAAGGTATATTTTGGATGTGCGTGACTTCAGTCGCTTTCAAAGGTTAGAAACGTTAAAATCCATGTCAGTATCATAAAGCACGTCAAATGTTGCAAAGTGCACTCTCGATTGGCATAGATCAAGGATATTTGAAACATGGAAGAAACAATCTAATGATTTGATTGCTAAGATTCATATTCAAATAAATGCAAAAAGGTCTATTATCTGTAATTAAGTTATTTGCAGCTGGCTGGCTATCATAAATTCATTATGTTCTTCATGGTATCGAGCAGAGAAAAACAAAATGGAGGCGCAGCTGCAAAATCGATTTCAATTGACATTTGTTAAGAGTTTGTTCATTTCTTATTTGCTTTGATTTTGATACGGATCTTGCACCCGCATCTTAAACAGAATTTTTTATTGACATCAACTTGGCGAATGATTTTGAACATTAAATGGCGGTTTATCACGGTCCAATCATTGAACCTGGCAGTTTAAAAGTTAATACTAAGTAATCTGCAATGAGAATTCGTTTGAATATAAAATTGATTATCGGTATATTAACAAACCTTAAGATTTCGCACAAAATCTTTAGCAACAATTTGATTTCAGTGGAAAAATAGAATAGCTATAGGTGCCTTGAATCTAAATCATATAATGCAAAAGAGTTAAATTAATAACATACTACCTCTAAATGAAAGAAATCAGTTTTTATATAAACATTATAATATTTCTGAGTGAAATACATAGGTGCACTGAATGGAGATAAAATCAATATATTAAACAGCTTTTTACATTTTATTGAATATCTTACTAATCCTTTGGCCCACACTTTGGCTATAATTGGTAAATCCTGTCTGAGTTCTCGATAACAAACCCGGTTTCCATCTTAGGTGATGCAGAAAACTTAATAACTGTCGTTTTAAAGATGCAATATGTATTATAATTTTTAGACATTCGTGTCGATCGATGTTTGTAACGGTTTTCATTCCTTATAGTTTTAGCCGTTAATTCAAATGTTATTCTGATAGCAAAATGTTTAAAGGAAATTTGTTGTTTGTTCGTTTTATGTTTGTAGGATACCTTAACAAGATTTAAATATAATGTTTCCTTTTTGTGGATGTAGTAGATAGAAATAATTACAATGTAATAGTAAGATCTCCAGTTTATACAGGACACAATTTGAGTCTCCATTACTGTTTTCCAAGCCCAATATTATCTACTTTTATAGACCTGGGAATAAAAACTGTAAGACCTGTTAGCAATCTACTTGTACGTTGTACCCATACAATCGATAGCATAATAACATAATCAAATAATAATAACACATCATACTCAAAACACGTTTTAAGATTAGGCGCCATGTAATCAGGTTGTATATTATGGTGCAGATGGCGCACAAAACGGCCAAATTAATAGATCTAATCTTTCGTATCATTTGCACAACAATATCATCTAAATATCTACTAGAGATTAATCGCTCTAATGGATTGATGCAAGTCACAATAGGAACCGCAACATGCATACGGTATAGGTAATGAAAGAGGGTGCGGGATGAATGCACGCCGCTGACGGGGCACAAATAAATCTACAACAAAACCAAGCTATATTAAATCGTATTACAAGGTACTAAGGCTTTTGGTAACAGCAAATAATATTTGGTGCGGTTGTCTGCTGAAGTGTGGCGGGCGAGGGTTCAAACTACGAGGGAGCATAGAAAAGCGAACGAAACGATACGTTATTTTTTGTGCAAATATTTTTTAAGCATCTATTTATCTGTTTCCACATGATTGGAGTTCGTATATTTAATTTTGAAAACGAGACATCAAATGTATATTAATGTTTGTATTTTTTATGTTTAACGGACATTTTTGGTCGTCATAACAAAGGACTACATACAACAACTGAAAACATGAAGTGACAACGGTGCATTGAAATATAAACAGAACAGTTAATTTGCTAATCAAAATAGATATTCTAATAGACCTAATGATTTGAGAACATAGCACAAATTTAAAAACCAACGGTTTATTTTATGATTGCAGACATTTACATAAAGAACATATGATCTACTAATTGCTTTATCGATATCATTTAAGATGACCATTTAAAAACCGTTAAAAGAAAATCTATTTTAGAGAGCCTGAAATTTAAGAAAAATAATGACAATACAAACAATAAAACCTAAACAATTCTTACCTTATAGACTACAGACGAATTTATCCAAAACAGGCACGTTCGGTTGGCACAATAGATTTAAAAATGATACCATGTCGAATTTAACTTTCAAAAAAAGAATTTCCATACACTGACACAGGCACTGCAATAATAATGCACTCGATTGTACAAGATATCGATCGTGACGTAACGAGAATGCACACGATCGTAAGCCGGTAGGCGCTGCACGGCGGCACGTTCGTCTCAGGCGAATGTCGAATTAATACTAACATAACCTCAAATTTACGCGCCGCTCGAGAAATTGTTTATACTGTCTGTACACCCATAAATGGGGTTCAGTTGCGAAAAGGAAGGAAATATGAAAAGCTCCTTGCTAGACAAAGACAGAATGTTAACAAAGGTGTATTATAATGGGGGAGCCGACTGTACTACGGCCGCGTTTCTCGTTAACTGGCGTCCTTTATTACTTATTTAAAATAAAAAGTATGGGATCACCTTATTTAATTACAGGTGATTTTTGATCATACGTTTAAAACAGTGGCGAACGTCAATTACCTATATTAAAGTAATTGATTAAGGGAACATGAATTAATTTTAGTGTTCTGTTGAAAATATAAACTTTACATTATTTTATTAACTCGTCTGTGTTTTTGATTTTCGGAGGTGGAGGAGGTACACGCCCTCACATTTTATGAATTATTTTATAATTATCACATGTCTCTGAGGATCCTTATTAATTGGAGGCTAAACTGTGCTAAGATAAAAAAAAACTCACTATGATACCAAAACAGCAACGAAAACGTTATCTAATCTTGAATTTTGCGGTGATTTCATAAAAAAATAAAAACATGTGCAGTCAATATAAGGGCAAGTGGCACTTGAGCGTTGAGACAAGTTGACGACAAAAAATCTTTTATTGCGTTGCGATGTACCTGCGCAGTGCACACGTCTCCCCTGGGTCCGCTCGTCTGTTCCCATCCCATAGAAACCATTGAAGCGTGAGGAATGAATGATTTTAAACACCCGCTAACAAATACCTGCTTTAAATTCTTCCCGGTTTCTGTAACCTGTATCTATTTACTTATTGTGTTTTGTTATTACTCAACTATACAAAAAATTTTCTTTTATACGGACGGATTAGGATAAACAATTAATCATTGTGATATTAAAAGCAACAAATTTCTGCAAAATGCTCTAGCTACACAAACAAAAAACTATTTGGATCATCTGATATTTTGTTAATCTCAATGACAAAGTTTTCTTATAAGGCGACGTCGTCAGTTGTAGCAGAAACTATTAATAATTCAGTTTTAGTTATTGATGAGTGAAAGATAAGGCCAAGGTCTGTTAATAAGTCTGTAGGAGGAGAGCCCACGTCTCACGGCAATCCGTCTCGAGTCTCGCAGTACTCATCGGCGCCCGCGAGGCTGACGCTGACATATTATTTTATCGAAAAACAAACAAAAGCTCGTTTCTAAGAATGGGATAGGTCTTCATTATCAAATAGTACACACACTTATGCTACACATGTTTAAGTTATTTCTAAGTTACAAGCCTCGTTATCGATGCAGTAATATTTGTTTTACTTAGAAAGAATGTGACCACATTAAATCTCAATCAAGTTTAAAGTAATCTTACATCGTCCGTTTCCAATTTTTTGGAAGTATTTAACTTTAAACGATTAAACCGCAGCTATTAAGTTTCTGCAGTTAGTTTGACTTTATAGCTCTATTCCCTGCATAAATATTTATAGAATGCTAAACATAAAATTAACAGCGTTTAATATTTAGCAGGCCTCCTTGACCTAAATGACCTTTATAAGGTATTTGTCAAGTCCATAAAGGTAAGGGGCTTAACGATCGTGTGTTGACTGGGGAACGTAGCGGTCGCGGTGGCGCGTGTTTCCTGCGTGTGCGCACCGTCTGGCGGGAGGGGGCACGTGCACGACTCCCAGAATGCGTGTCGTAAACGTTAGCTAGCCATGTTACTTCAAATATAGCATGCTCCATACAATAACACATACATAAACTTTATTTAAACAAGAGGTCCTGTTAAGCTAAACAAGTCAAACAACACGTTCGTTACACTCCTTCATAAGCTGAGAAGTTAAACACAAAAGCTAATTTCTTACCCGCATTCGATGAATTTCGATAGTAATAATCGATTGTCGAGTTCAAAACAAAAAGTTTGTTAGAATCGATCAAGCGTTACGTGGACCCACATGTGAGATCTACAGATAGGAGCCCGCTGTATAGTGTTGTGATATAAACCCGCCTGTAGGTGTGGGCGGTTTATTTTGTTTAGACCCTTCTAAACACGACGAGCAGTGACTGAAGGCGTCTACATGGCGGCGATCGAATTTGTGTTTATTAAAATAAAGCGTCACGTCGTCCCTCAGTGAATGTCTTGATCAAATACAAGAGTTAAAAACAAACATGGCGAACCTACCTTTTTGGAGAATAGATTAGGTTTTCTGTAATCTTGAAGATAACGGTTTTGCGTAACTGCAATTATTATTATGGTTACTCCTTGTAATTTTTACCGGTTTAAGAATAGGAAAAGTAATAAGATTCTCTTTTCATTCGATATTGTTCGTTTATTAAATACCTACACCAGATAAATTATTATGTTTTCGGCTTACTCACGTAATAATTTGACGAGGAACTCATAATAACACATAATAATTTATTTAGTATGTCTCACGAAAGTAACAATACAAACCTACACCAGAATTCTCAATTTAAACTGCTTCAATTTGAAGCGACTTTTTTCCATCATAAGGCAATCACTCGATTTTAACTTAATTTTTATGATTGACCTGAAATGAAATTATAGCTTTTAAAAAAAATTTTTGGTAAAAATCTACAAACGTGTCGTTGGCTAAAATACTTTGTCAAAACAAAAGAGAGCAGACATTACACTCAGTACACCGTTTGATAATTTCCTACGTCGCATATGTGTGTAATAAGCTTTGTTTTAATTCAGAGTTGCCGGTCGTGTTATTGTTCCGGCCGGGTGCGTTGCACGGAAGCCGTTTGCCCGTAATCATAATCACGATTACAGGCGCATATTACGGGTTTTGAACTTCAAACATTCAAATGTTAATATTGCTAAGCTTATTATTATTGGTTTGAACGCATAATACCGGTTTGATTAAGCGAATAATAATCGTTTATTAGTTCAATTGTGATTTTAGCATGTACCTATTATTGTATAAATAAAAATAAATAAAATAAATAAAAAAGCCTTTTATTTCTTGCTATAAAAATAAAAACAAAAAAAAATACATTGAAAACTAAGTATCCGTTAGTTACAAAAAGTCTTTCTTCTTTCCTCCTTTTCTTTCAAGAACCCCTCTCTTGGAAGGTAAAGGCCTCCTCCAGAGATAGCCAGTGATTTCTATCTTCTGCTATTCGCATCCAGTTTTTTCCTGCTATTTTTAAGATGTCGTCTGTCCAGCGTGCATTTGGTTTACCCTTTCTTCTTTGACCTGAAGGTCCTAACCATGATGTTGTTTTTCTTGTCCAGCGGTTGTCACTGAGTCTAGCTACATGTCCTGCCCATCGCCATTTTAATTTCTGTGCGTAACTGAGGGCATCGATGACTTTAGTTTTCTGTCTGATGTCTATATGGCGGATTTTTTGGATTTTTCTAATTTTCAGAATGCTTCTCTCCATACTTCTTTGAGTTGTTAAAATCTTGTTTTTTATTTTCGTTGTAAATTTCCATGTTTGACAGGCATAAGTTAGAGAGGGTAGTAGGCAGGTATTCATGACTTTGCTTTTCAGCTTTATGGTCATATCGCTTTTCAGAATTTCCTTAAGACTCCAGAATTTTTTCCAAGTGATGTTGACTCTTCTCTCTACCTCTCTTGCGTTATTGTGTGGGTTGAATGAGATTTGTTTTCCCAGGTAAATGTAGGTGTCAACATAGGTTAAAGGTAGGTTTTCAAGATATAATGGTATTTTAGTGTGGTTCGTCATAACATTTGTTTTATTTATGTTAATTTCCAATCCTACTTTTCGACTTTCTTCGTGTAGAGAGTTTATCATCAATTGTAGCTGGTTTGAGTTTTCAGATAATAAAATTAAGTCGTCAGCAAATCTGAGATGACTCAAGTAACTGCCATTTATATAAATGCCGGCTTTCTTCCAGTTTAGGTTGCGGAAGATGGACTCTAGTACCGCTATAAAGATTGTAGGGGAGATAGGGTCTCCTTGCCTGACGCCTCTTTTTATTTGTATTGGTGGCCCAGTGGTCTCTAGCTTGACTCTGCTAGTATTTTTGTCATAAATGTTTTTTAGGACTTGTATGTAATCCAATGCTACTTCTTGAGAGAGTAGAGCTTTCCAGATCGACGGGTGAAGTAGGGTGTCGAATGCTTTTTGATAGTCAATAAAAACGACATAGAGTGGTCTGTTGAACTCTTGAAATTTTTCTATAACCATCTCTAGCGAGTGTATATGGTCAGTCGTAGAGAAACCTCGTCTAAAGCCTGCCTGTTCTATGGGTTGGAATTTTTCTGTGGTTTCCTTTATTTTTTTCTCTATTATGGAGGAAAAAAGTTTATATAATGAAGGTAGTAGGCTAATCGGTCTATAATTGCTGATGTCGTTTGGATCACCCTTTTTGTAGAGCAAAATGATTTCCGACTCTGACCATTGGCGTGGAGAGTTTTTGCAGTCAGTATCATGTTGAAAAGTCTAGTTAGAGGTTGGATTAGATGTTTACATCCTAGTTTTATGGCTTCGTTGTTAATCCTGTCGGGTCCGGGACTTTTATCTGATTTTAACGATTTAATTCCTTTCAGCACTTCGTCTTCATCAATAGTTGCTTTCGGCTCTTCCTCTCTATTGCTCGGTAATTTAAATGGTGGTTGATTTGGCGAGTTATAAAGGTTACTGTAGAAATCTGTTGCTATTTTAAGTATTTCTTTTCGATTTTGTGTATGTTAGATTTATTTTTCAACTCTTCAATCCATGATTTGTGTGTTCTCAGTTCTTTATACGCCTTCTTGACGCTTCCCGTGACCTGAAGATGTTTTTCAATAGTTTGTGTGCGATGTGCCTTATAGTCTTGATTGATACGTTTGCTAATGAGCTTATATAGAGCTCGTAGTTCGTTTTTCATAGCTCTTGTTTTCGGTTTTAACTTATGTAAAGCTTGCCTTCTGCTGATTAATACTTTTGTACGTGCTGATAAAACTTGGTTTATCTTTGTGGCGGTGTTGGATGACAGTTCTTGTGCTTTTTTAAGCTGGTATTAATTGCGTTTGTTATTTTATCGTAGCCATTCTGTACGTCATCCCAGTCTTCGAGCAGATTAGTGACACAACTGTTTAGTGATTTGACATAAGTTTGTATTTCATTTTCGTTCCTTAACTGTGACCTGGTGCTTTGGCCGAATTGATTACGGTTTTTTGGTTTTGAGAATATATTGAAAGTTACCCTAATCGGTCTATGGTCCGAAGGGTAAGTGATATTTAAGACTTGTATGTTGTCTATATTTTTTGGTAAATTTGTTAAAATGAAGTCTATTTCATTTTTTGTATAACCATTCGGTGATCTCCAGGTCCATCTCTGTTTGTTGTTCTTTTTGAAATAAGTATTCATAACGCTTAAGTTGTTCGCGTGCGCAAAATCAATGAGTCGACTTCCTCTACTATTTCTTTTCCGTAGCCGTATTTTCCCGTGATGGTTTCGTTTGGTCTAGGTTGCCCAACTCTGGCGTTAAGTCGCCCATGACTATTAGGTTATTTCCTGAAAGTTGTATGGCGCTATCGACAGTATTGTGAAAAGATCTATTTCTTCTTTTTTCGCAGATTCTGTTGGGGCGTAGGCTTGAATGATACTTAGGTCTAAATTATTGATTTGTATTTTTAAAAGCGCTACTCTTTCTGATAGTCCCTTAAAACATATTATATGTTTCTTTAAATGTTTTTTGATAATAAAGCCTACTCCATACAATCCTGGTGTACTTCCAATATGGTAGAGAATGAATTCTTCGTGTTCTTCTATTTTATTGCCGAGTCTCCTGGTTTCAGAGAGACCTATAATATCATATTTTACGTTTCTTACGGATTCTGTTAGTTCCAGTAGACGTGGATAAGTTGATAGGGTTTTAACATTGTAGGACATTATATGTAAGATGTCGTGGCGATGGATTCTTGTTGGTGTTTTCTCTGGAGGGTTTTGGTCGTAATCTTCCACGGTGACCGGCCGGATTGGAAGATGTGGTTTGATATTCGTCTTTGTTTGTAATTTGTTCTTCGTGAGAGAGGGCCGTAATTGTTATTGTTTTTTATTTTGGTTTATTTGGGCGTTAGGTACAATGTTTTCGTTGTTAGTGGTTCGGGTATTAGTTGTTAGGAAACTGAGTATTCCTGGTTTGATCACCCCTTCTGATATGCTTGATGATCTTTGTATTTTTATTCCAGTTTTGTTCTTCTTATTAGCCTGTGCTTTTGGTTCTGTTTGCGATATATCTTTGAAATTTGGTGATATTGGTAGAGCCCTTTTTTTAATGTTTGAATTATCTGTGTTTTTGTTTAACACGTAATTATTGTATAACACGTGTTGTATTGCTTGTCTGTTAGTTCGAAGTTTGATTGTGAATTATGAGTCTGAAGTTAGTTTTTGACTTAGGGACAAATTGTAATTTATTTTGTCGCACAACTGACGTTAATTCTCGCTTCGTTGGTCGAGTGGTCGCAAGTGCAACTGCCGGACAAGGGGTCTCGGGTTCGATTCCCGGGTCGGGCAAAATATTATGGGTTTATGAAAAAAATCTCAGTAGTAGCACGGAGTCTGGAACTGTGCCCGGTATATGGTCATAGGCTCACCCCCTATTACATGGGACTCATAACATAAATAGTGAAAAATGGGCGTTACATTGTACAGTAGCATAATGTGCACCTCTGCCTACCCCTTCGAGGATAAAAGGCGGCGACATCTCTATATTACATCAACAAACGCAATTGCAACCGAATCCAATTTATATAATTATTTATTAATTCTAATTCGAGATTGTTTTTTGCACTATATTACAAGTATTTATTTGTTAACCACAGAAAAAAACTACTCTTCTTTTTACCTCCTAAAACCCTCTTCAATAAAGTATCACGGAACATTAAAACTAGAGAAACATCAAAAGATACTTTACGTATTGATTTATATACGTTTCTTTGTATCGGACAGGAAAAGCCCGGTGGTCGGTCTTTGAAACTGACATCCCATACTCGTCATTCCTGTTGGTTGTGGAACAAAAGGTACATACATCAACAAACAACTGGGCGCTTGCTTCAAGAGGTTCTCGGAATTTCTGTGAGTTGAGTACCACTCCCTAAGAATGTCTATTAGGTATCGGAATAATATAATAATGATATTATACAATAAGAATGCTTGAATATTGTTTTTGTTAGGTGATGCTATACATCTTGTACAGGAAATCTCGATATTTTTCTTCTCAATTAACTAGTTGCTTATCATGCGTTATATTAAGCTTGTCAAAAGTCAAAAGTACAAAAGTACCTAAGTATACCATGTAGGTTGTAATATAGACATCACTCAAATTAAGCCGTCTTCTCTATTGTATAACTTAGTCGAAAGGCTTTATTGCGCCTCAAAAATACCAAATCTATTAAACTAATAATACGTATTGAAATAGTATAATAGTCCTTTAGTTAGTGCGTGCACAATATGCGGTCCAGACCAGACTAGGAGCGGCGCCAGCTGCGAAGGTTACCACATTGTCCAATAATGCTATTTGTGTCACATGAACTTTGTACTGATCAAGGTTTTCGACGGGACGATATACTGCGCCTAGGCAATCCATTCAAACAAAGAACTAAACAATGCAAATAAAAATATGTTGTCAAATGTGTGCGTGAAACTCGGCAATGGCTGCACTAATATTATTTTTTAATTTTATTTAAATCTGGAATATTGTTTATAAGAAAAGTATTGGGAAAATCAAAACAATGTCTGTGAAATTAGATGTAAATTAAAATGAATTAAACTGTGCTTGGTTAAATTAACCACTCTTGTATAAGTCTACGGTTAATTAAATATCTTGCGTAGGCAGAGGTTTATTGTATATCTTTTAAAATAAGTTATGTTCCGCTAGAGAGTTAAACTGCGACATAAGTTATGCGCTTTCACTTCATTTTCTATCAGTTTTCTTTTAAAAGTTGTTGATAAGAATGTTAGATAAGACACGTGCGGTTCCGTTTAAGAGGACAGTTTCTACGATTTGCGTGTATGAATACTGTACGAATTAAAATCAGAGTGTTCCGAAAGACAGAAATAATTGTCTTACAACTTAAAGTCATTTAGTTAACAAATGTTCATAACGAGACTGGGAAAATTTAAAAAAAATCTGTGCTCCATTTATGAAATCAATTTCATAATAATTTCAACTAAACATTGAACTATGAATAGCTGTGAATTTGTGATGTAAAACTATTTAAATGCAGCGATAACTATTTATTATATCACCGGATACGCATATTCGGCAATTTTAATTAATACGAACGCTAATTACTTGAAATTTTTAAGAAACAATGTGGATTATTAGAAGTATTTATGTGCGGGAAAAATGGAGTCCCACGGCCACGAGTTAGCAATGTAATCACTACACTAAATCTGAATGATATCATTGGGCCTTTGATCCGGGTCGCCTTGGCAGTTAAACGTTAAATTTGAACTTCCAACTATAAATAGAGATGTTTCCTCAATCAAAAATAAACTGGATTTGTCTAATAAATCATGTTCAACAATGATATTGTTAGTTATTGATCGGATTAATATATTTGAATCGGTCGTAAAATGGCCTAAACCAAGTCGAATATGAAGTTACTTCTTTGGTTAAGTAACCAGTTATTAGATAAAGTACCATACTGAGTTTTATGATGTAAGTAATACGATATATTATAGTGAATTGCCTAATTTGTAATATCTTTAGGATTAAAATAAGGAATTATTAAGAATTCATGGAACGTGTTCGTTTCCATTCGACCCTGTTTGCTATTAATATTGAATACTGGTTGTATTAGTCTAAGATCCGGCTGCAGAATCAGTGTACCCATCGAGTGTTTGCTGAAAACCAAATTTTTACACATATTCATGATTAGGAGAATTTATATCCACCAGGTTGCCTATCAAAATGTGGCCGCTAGTGTTTTTAATTAAATTATTAATAATTCATAATCCGTAAGAAATTTCATTGACTTTTTTTTTCAATGAAATGTCGTCTACTTTACGGCAACATCTATAAAGACTCTGAAAAATTATGGTTGCCGTTGCGCACCTGGCCGCACCTCTTCGCAGCCAGGTATACACAGGTATGAATTTGTTACATTTATACACCCACAACGTACATTTATAATTTATATATCAAATTAAAGCAATTTTTTTCTGTATATTATTATATACGGTTGCTTAATTAAATCTGGCCGCCAATAAGGGTTGCTGGCTAATAAATATAGTAAATATTAAAAGTAGAGTGAAAGAGAGCTAGCGCGTAACACCACTAGTCAGACGAGGATAGCGATTGCCAGCTATACGACGATAGCGGAATCTGTAAATTATAAGAAATGAGATATTACAGTAAAATATTCCGTTGTCATTCAACAGCAGAGTTTTCATTGTATTTTAAAAAGGTAAATTGCAATATTACGTCGATCTAAAAGAATATAAATATGTAATCTTTGCTTTTTTTAATTTTTTAAATATAGACAACAATATCTTTTTTTCGTAATGATATAAAGCATGATTAACAGAGAAAATCGGTGATAGCATTTACTTTACACTATATTGCTGAATGATTTTATTGATTATTCAAAAGGTTCGACTACATGAAGAATTCTACGTATTTAAGAAATTGAATATCCTAGGTATTACTAGGTGGAACTATGTGACCACGTTTTTCTATAAAAATGAAAAATAAAAAAAATATATAATTTCTACTAAAGAACCTCAAAGTTAGCTCTGTATTATTTATATCGTAATTATTACCTATATTTTTTAAGTTCGATTAAAATTTTACTTACGGTTTGTGTCTTGCAAAAACTTTCGAATTCTTCTTTATCTTTTTGCTTTAAAACTGTAATTCTTTTCAAACATTTTGTATGATATCCAAAATCATCGGTAGATTCAAGTGTTAATAAAATGTCATGATATTTATATTTTTTTTTGCGACGAAACAATAACATTAGAGAACACTTTTTGACTGAAGCATTATCAAAGTCTAGTACATTGCATTTTTTGTCGCACAGGAAACACGCCTTCATCCTTATAAATTTTATTTCACTTAAATGAGATTGATAATTTTTCGATGCACAAATAAAACAGCAATATATTATGTTGTGTATTACGTACTCCAAACAGCATTGTTTCGAACTTAAAATAAAAATCACAACTGATCCGTTGAGAACACTAACATCTGACGCATGTGCAATGGCTTTAAACCGTCCGACAGCTGGCAATCGCTATCCTCGTCTGACTAGTGGTGTTACGCGCTAGCTCTCTTTCACTCTACTTTTAATATTTACTATATTTATTAGCCAGCAACCCTTATTGGCGGCCAGATTTAATTAAGCAACCGTATATAATAATATACAGAAAAAAAATTGCTTTAATTTGATATATAAATTATAAATGTACGTTGTGGGTGTATAAATGTAACAAATTCATACCTGTTTATACCTGGCTGCGAAGAGGTGCGGCCAGGTGCGCAACGGCAACCATAATTTTTCAGAGTCTTTATAGATGTTGCCGTAAAGTGGACGACATTTCATTGAAAAAAAAAGTCAATGAAATTTCTTACGGATTATGAATTATTAATAATTTAATTAAAAACACTAGCGGCCACATTTTGATAGGCAACCTGGTGGATATAAATTCTCCTAATCATGAATATGTGTAAAAATTTGGTTTTCAGCAAACACTCGATGGGTACACTGATTCTGCAGCCGGATCTCGTACTATATCTTCATGTTACATGTTGTATTTGTTAATAAGTATCAAGAAGCTAAATCTAAGATTGGTATGTGAAAAGCAAAGTAAATGTCAATAGGATATTTGAGTTTAATATGTGTGTATGTAGTAACGTTACATTTTACAATTCATTCACAACATTACATCAAATAGCTATTATCAATACACACAACACACAAGAATACTTTACTTGACTCAAGAATCGTCTTTAAACCCCTTGCTCCATTTGTTACTTAGCCAAGCAATGAGCAATAAGGCAGTCAGTTAAATAAATACGAAATTGTATAATCGAAGTATTGTGTTTACTTTAACAGTTAGTGGGTCGTCACACATTGCCTTAAAATGTCATTCCTTTTGTTTCTCAGTATCTGTTAACTAGAGTTTTCCATTATCACTAAGGGCTCGTACACAAAACTGCGATGCGACGTCACATCGCAAAAATGTGCGAGCTCCCTCAACGCATCGCAAAAACTGGCGAATTGTTTCGCACCGCGCATCAAAATCTTATCTTCCCAAAATCTTTGTTTCTTTTTCCTGTATCTCCTAAGCAATAACAAAATTCTACACTACACTTATTTTGACGATCCATGTCACGACCTAGTTTTCTATTTAAATACGTTTAGTACGTTTGACGGTCGCCGAAGGAATGGTCACCATAGGAGAAACCTTGTCGCACGAAATCGCATCGCAGCAATTCGCATCATAATTTTCTGCGTTGCAAATTCGCATCGCATCGCATCACAGTTTTGTGTACGAGCCCTAATTTTGGTATACATACATGGCTGCAGGTAGAGATATACAAAAACTAGTTTATCATGACATGAACTTTCCGCAAATTCAAAGGTCAGTTTGTACTGGTTTTGCGTAGTGTGATGTGTAGCTGTGTGTACAATGTTACGCTTAATGCGTGGCGTCGTGTGAAGAACTTAACAACTCAATTACTTGTGCACTTCCGTGAGAAACATGTAGAAAATATTATTAAAACAAACGGTACATATTCCGGTAGTTACGTCTTATCTGTAGACATGCTGCCATTTTGTATGAAATTGTTGCGTGAACACAAGACATGTGAAAATCAAAATATGGGAAAATAATATAAAATGGTTGTTACATTTTGGATTAAGTCATTATAGTATAAGAGTATAATGACTTAATTATAATTTTTGTATGAAGCACTTCATTCAATTGTCATCGGAGTCGTTTTCAAACTCCAAAGTATGTGTCTTTTTTATGCGATAAGCCGGTAAACGAGCAGACGGATTACCTGATGGTAAGCAATCGACGTCGCCCATGGTCACCTGGAACACCAGAGGCGTTATAAGTGAGTTACTGGCTTTTTGGGATTAGGCATTTGATTGATTGTTGGGAATTCAGGGATTGGGAAGATTGGGAAGATTGGGGAAAGGAGAGGGGAGTAATTGGCGAAATACAATGCAAGCAAAGTTTCACGTGTCACGGTGTTCTGAGAGGCCGTGGTATCAGTCCGGTCCAGCAGGCCCATTTGTGCCGAAGCATCGCTCTCCCACAATTAAATGTTTTCGTCTTATCTGTGGAATGACGAGTGACAGACCTGGTATAGTCTTTAGATATTAAAATTCTAATTGTGCACTAAAAAGTATTTTTATATAAAGTAATTACTACTGTGTTTACATCGCCATCAGTTTAATCTTACGACGCAGCTTGAAGTAGGTACATACATTACTTAAAGCTGACAAGAAATATGTGTAAATACGACCATCTAATTACGTCAATAAATAAAAACCAAATAGGTAAGTACATAAGTTTCTGCGAAGTTCTAAAAACAAATGACCCTGGCAGGTCATTGGCTGTTGAATAGAATAATATAACAATAACATATTCGTTTTTGTACCGAATACTCTGTGGATAGGAAGTAACCAAATTGAACTAAAACTCATCAGTCTGGTTTTAAGCAGCACGGAAATTAATAAATCAATCTTATTACCTTAATCGTATTAATTCTAAATAGAAATCATATTATAGAAACTAGTTTACGTGAACTCGAAATGGATGACTTAAAGAGATCATTTATTTTTATGGAACTTGTAAAACATATTTTATGTATTGGGGAAACTTCATCGTTTCCAACTAACTTTATACATTTTTTTTCAATGCTTTTAAGTGTATACTCCATTGCTTGTAAAGCCAACACTGACTTATAGCATAAATTGTAAGTTAGCGCTCCGTAGCCGTCTAGTAGACGCTGCACAACTGTCACTTAGTCGCTTCATAGACGCCTCGTAGACCTGGCTACGTCACTGCTACGCCACTTAGATAAATGTAATCAATGGTTAAAATATTGTCAATTGATGGTTAAATAGTAATATAATAATCTGATTTACATAGTTTATGATGTGCTTAACAAGTAGATGAACACCTGATGGTAACTGGCCAGTGCCACCCATGGGCAAAATTTTTGCAACACCTGAAGAGTTTCCGCTCGCGCCTCAAAGAGCTATCAGACCACCACCGATGGGGCCCAATAGGGTTGGTGCTGATATGGAGCCGCGGAGGACTTAACGGGTTGCTGGGGCTTCGGCTCAAAGTGCAGAAGTAGGAAGGGGCTGGTTGTTAGTGAGTAAGAGTCTGACACTCCCTCTCGTCTCACCCAGGCGAGAGAAGGTATTGGAAGATTTTCCCCCCTTAATAAAAAAAACACCTGAAGAGTTACAAGTGCGTTGCCGCCTTTTGCTGGTATTCTATGAAATCCAGACCACGTCACACTATTATGAATCAATGTGATAATGTACCTCAATCATATTTCGTATGTCTCACGTTCCTCTTCAACGATATTTTAATAAGTATTCTTATATTCTCATGTGATGTTACAAGTCAGGTCGACAACAGTATACAGTTTCATCATGGGAACTAACTGCCGTTCCACTTGAACGACGGCAGTATCGTCGACAATTGTGATACGAGTATTGCCGTTATTCGATGAAATGATACCTACTCGTACCGATAAATGTGCAATTACTTGCCACATATCCTGAAAGAATTGTAAACGGGTGTTATTTTATACATACATACATACATAACTTCACGCCTGTCTCCCATGGGGGTAGGCAGAGACTAAGGAACGCCAATTACTACGATTCTTACATACCTCTTTCGCTTCATTAACAGTCATCAATCTTTTCATGCATGCTCGTCGGTTAAGGGTACTTTTAATTTGGCCCTTCTTTAATATATCGCCAATCTGGTCACTATATGTCCGTCTAGGGCGCCCTCTACCGACGGCTCCATTCATATCCGCTCTGTATACTTCTTTCGTTACTCTACTTTCATCCATCCTTTCTACATGTCCAAACCAGCGTAACATTCCCTTTTCAATCCTTGTCACTACATCGTCTTTCAATCCACACCTCTCTCTAATAACACTATTTTTCACTCGATCACTCAATTTATGTTATTTTATGTAACTGTTATTATGTTATTGTTGGTTTTGATGCTTGAATTATTTACTGGGTAATGTCATTGTAAAGGTGAACGCTTTTGTTGACTTGTTTTTTAATTTTTTACATATTCTTCTGTTTCTAACTTAGAATATTGTTATACATATATGTTTATGTTATCTGTGGCAAGCTGGCCACTTTCAATAGGGAAACCTATTTAAGATCTTCTTTTGTTTTGAAAAATATATGAGTGTGTTTCTGACTAGCTTGTTAAATTCACACTATAAATAATTATTGCATAGAAAATATATAACAAACATGTATAAGATGAGCTTACAAGATGGGTTTACATGTCGTGTTTTTCTTCAATATTCAAAGGACAGCTGTAGAGCAGCAGTTCAGATCAATGTTAATCATACAACCACTGAGGATAATATCTAACAATTCGTGTTTTTGAACTTGACATTGCAATAGTACACTGCCTCATATTGTATTAAGGTCACATTATTATTATTCATTACATTTAAATAAAGTAGCGAGATAACAAAAAACAATTTTGTTAAATGTCATGTAGGATACCTACATGTACAATGTTGTTGTATAATAATAAGTTAAGGAAGCCCACACACATACATCTAAATGTATTCTAATATGGTTAAGGACAAAGCGCCTCGCTATTCCGTCACGACCTAAACCAAGGTGTCGTGGGCACGCTAAGTGCCAAACATGTGCCATTACTGGCATCCGTGTAGTCCACTTAAGTAGCCTTGTAAATCATTTACTACATAATTATATTATGGTATTATATATCTACTTGTCATTACGTATTATATTATTAAAAAACAAATAGAAGCGCCCTGTCACATTGAGTGACCTTGTCTATTTATATGAACACAATAAACTCCGAAACTACTCGACTAATTTTCATACGATCTTGTGCACTCTCTAATTAGGAATACACATGACTTATAGAACTAGACAAAATTACATCATACTATAATCTAGGGCTGTAGGCACAATCTTTACAAATAGGTAATGTGTGATTCCATATGAATAGTTAGGTGTATTATTTATCATGGCTTTGGTTTACACGGGTAAATCAGTGGGCGTAAATCTACATTATAATTGTAGAGTTCTATAATTCGTTAGGCTAAAATTAAATATATGAAGCTCATTTTGTGAAGACTTTTATTAATAGCCTAGTCAATATGATTCATTTCAGTCGGCTAAAATGTAAAACATTTGCAAAGAAACGTTAACAATTATTGTTGTATTATGAGCTTTAAACACGCAAATCCTTTAGATTGTTAAGCTCACTAGATTTATTTGAACAGCGCTGTCTGTATTTTGTGTCAGACACTAAAAGCGTGAATTAATTGAGTGCCCATGACCGCTAAGATTTGGTAACCAGCTACTGCAATTTGAAAGTTGATTGATATTAGTAAATAAGGAGGACTAGTAGTCTAGTTATAATTATCTAAACAACACGACAAAAGTCAGCTTTAAGTCAAGGCATAACAATAATTAGATATGTATCAAAATTGTACGAAGTTACACATAGCAAATAAGGAATTTAATTACTAGCTATCGTCATTAGACTTAGTTGTAGATAAAGATTGCAGGATACAATTTAACTCTATGAATAACTCAAAACGTATTTAGAACATAATGAAGTACAGGATCTATGCCTAATTATTTAAAGGTTCGAAATAATTAATTTCAATAACACTAGCTAGTTTGTCTACATAAACCCATCTGAATATACCTCTATGTAATTTGTGTTGAATCAGTATAAGTATTTACGTCCCCAAAGGAAACATGTCACATTAATTAGCCTTTACTTTAACTTTACGAAACTTTAAACCGTGGCGACAGAACAAAGACTTACTAAGTAAAACATTAGTAGTCGCTTAGTATCGCAACGCGGCAATTACACCGTATTGCACTTACAAGTCTGCGAGTACGTATGTCACCACAACAATGGCGGACTTTCACTAGCTCGGACCACAAGTACCAAAGTACCAAGACCACGCACATCTAGGCCGGACGCAGTTTCTGGACCATAAAGGATAAGGCATATACATTGTTCTCCTACATACTTTCGCGCTCGTCTTGCATGTGTTTAAACGTTACGCAAATAGATATTGTGACATGCGCGAGATTTGTATTTAGATGTTCTGAGGCATAGTTTGTCTTTTATTTTTCTCATAAAAAAATTTGGTAAACGAGCAGACGGATCACTTGATGGTAAGTAATCGGCGTCACCCATGGGCACCCGGAACAGCACAGTCGTTACAAGTGCGTTACCGCCCCTAAATAGTTTGTTAGAATAAGAAAAAAAAAAAAAGTGCGTTACCGGCCTTTTGGGCATTATGAATTTGAGAATTGTTAGGAATTCAGGGATTGGGGAGGTTGAGGATTAATTGGGCTTCCTGTAACCTCACTCGTATGACGAAACACAACGCAAGCGTTGTTTCACGTCGGTTTTCTGTGAGGCCGTGGTATCACTCTGGTCGAACCGACCCATTCGTGCCGAAGCATTACTTTCCCACACTTAAACTTCAGTAGACTACCCCTGTGTTGATGGAATGAAATATTGTTTTATTACCTTGTTAGTTTAGTGGTTAGAAGTGCGAATGTTAATTAAACAGAATACCGTGACTTATTGTCAAGCCATCCTTAAAATACTTTGTTTTGTGGAACTAGCTGTGAACCTTTAAGGCAGGTCATTACCCATAACGATAATCGATAATAATTATACGACGACTGTGTGGGACAAAAGACTTTACATGCACTCCCTTGTTCTAAAATTGGGGTATGCATTATGTGAAAGAGTGTTAAAACGATAAAACCAATTTTACTAAGCACAGCTTATCCAAATATCTGTAGGTCCACGTGAATGTGAACGTCACAAACACGCTTTATTAAATACCAAGCCGTTTTTTACTTATCAACAAATCGCTAAAGGCAGTGTCTGTCCAAGTAATTTTGACTTATTGACATTTCGCGGCTGACCTTACAACAGATGAAAATATAGGTAGGTACTAATTATGTTGAACCGACCACAAAAATGAAAGCTGTTGTGGCATTTAGGAGAAAAAACCGTACGAAGATGGTATTGTTTGAGTGACTTGTTTAAGTTTTTTGTTGAATATAAGAAGTATATTTGTAAAACAATACTACAGGTTTATGAAAACAAAATAATGATACAAGTACTTACATACATGTGTCTCATAGGGGTGGGCAGAGACTATGGACCGCCAGCAATTGCTACGGATCCTACATACCTTTCGCTTCATCAACAGCCATCAGTCTTTTTATGCATGCTTGTCGGTTAAGAGTACTTTTAATTTGGCCCTCCTTTAATGTATTGCCAATCTGGTCAGTATATGTCCGTCTAGGGCGCCCTCTGCCGACGGCCCATACGTATCCGCTCTGTATACTTCTTTCGTTACTCTACTTTCATCAATCCTTTCTATATGTCCAAAACAACGTAACATTTCCATTAAATTATACAAATATATAAGAAGTCCCATAAGTATAACTGTAATAAATAAAGACCCTCTCAAATATAAGATAGCTTTAATGTTTACAGAAGCAGATACACATTATCTTTACTTTAAAGTGATTTTAATTCATTCCGGTGTTGATTCGCAACCCTTGACAAAAATCAGTTTAGAAAGTATTTTAAACTAAAAGCCCTATCATCTCAAAGTTTACTCTTTACAGAGTATGAACATGAAAGTATAATCAAACATAGTTTAAGGTTAAGTGCACATCGCTATGCTCAAAGCACTACCCTTTATAATGTCCTGGGGGAGTCAAGAAGCAAATAATTCAGGCCTGCAGCCATCGGGTAAATGCTACACGTTGGAGCGTGAACTAAATGCGCATCAAGGGAAACGTTTATGTTGCCTCCAGTAAACTATACGCCATTACTTCAAGTATGAATACTCAACAGTTTTAACGAGCCGTAGATGTAGGTAAAGATATATTTAAATGAAAGGTTCTTTCTTATATCTAGAGAGAAATCATCAATTTTGAGGTCTTATCTATTTTTGAGTAATTGTATCAATTTTCTATGAACGATTCAACTATGTAAGGTTTTTCTCTTTTTACGGTATATACGAGCTTTTGGTTTAATTTATAGTTTATATAGTATATGGAGATACCCAAACCTTTTAACTGTATTTTACGAAATGATAAAATCATCAAGATATGCTACACTTATTTAACCTAAGTATTGCAAGGCAAACAAAGCTACACCTTCTAAAGCTAGTCCTCCTACGAGTAATTAAGACTATGAATGTGAAAGTGAACTTATTTGTTGCACTTTCTCATTTCAACTTTTTATACGAATAAATCTCAGTACAGTGACAGATGAGATTCTCGAAAAGAGGTTCCTTTTATAGCAAATATAAAAATTGAAGGGGAATAAATTGTAGGGGTGGTGAAATAAATTGGAAAATCTTCACTGAAGTGAGCAAAGCCGTTGGCAAAAGTTAATGGTATACAAGGAAAGAAAACAGTGCAAATGTTTTGCTCACATTTAGAAATATCCTTTGGCTCTATCCTTAGAATATTATCACGTTCGCTAATAACAAGGTGGGTGAGTCAGAGTGTTTACCGTTGATAGAATATTAAATTTATTGAAACGTTCATGAGTCATTCGTTTATTTAAATACATAATATGGAACCGTTGAAACATGACTGGCTGGCTGCAGAATTAAGAAGGTTATGTTTCAATGTAAAGTCAAACAGTTGTTTAACACTTACTGTTTTAGTAATACATATAACATAACACAACATTACGCCTTTTATCTCCGAAGTGTACACAATACGGTACTTAATGCCACTGTACAATGCAAGACCCACTTTTAACTATTTATGTTATGAGTCCCATGTAATAGGGGGTGAGCTTATTGCCATATACCGGCCACAATTCCAGACTCCATGCAAAAAAAAAACTCAGTAGAAACTGATGTTTTTTAAAAAAAATATCAATAATACTTTGGCCGACCCGGGAATCGAACATGAGACCCCTTACCGCCAGTCGCACTTGCGACCACTCGAATAACTAATAATAATATAATAGAAATTGTTTGTTTAATGAGCGTCTCTCGCTATCAAACGTTGAAGTTTGGCGAGTTTAGACTTAAGGCAACTACTTTGTAAAATTCCTCTAAATAAATTTATTTAAAAAAATACTAGGCAGTCTTTAAATTTCGGTAATACCTATGTATATAATTAAGTATTTTGACGCCACATCTTTTAAGCTCCCGTAGGTTAAAAGAAGTACGCTGTTAGACACAATATTACACCCACTATACGCAACTTATCTTATTCCCATTCTATAGGAGATGAACCCATTATTATACGCCAATATTTTTATGTTAACAATTACCAGACATATTTTAAACTTAGGTATACTAAAATATTTCTAGAACATATAAAACTTAAATACCTAAGTACTAAAGAAGTTGGTTAAATGCTGAAAGAGCCGAAACATCGACTACACCACCGCTGCCGAGCACGCGGCGGTCAACAATGCCAGGGACAAGACCTCAGAGTGGTATTTGCAAAACAACTCAAGATATATTAATTAACTCAAAATCGCGGGTACTCACGTGAATATACTGACTCAAGATATGGCATGCATATGGTTAAATCATTGGACTTAAATAAATCGAGAACGCTTATTATTCGCTTAAACAAAAACATTTATAAGTGTCGGTAACGTCATCAAGTCACTAATTAACATCTGCTCGAGTTTTTTGACACTTAACAGCCATTTTATTCAACCCGTTTGGTTATGACGTCATAACATAAACAATTAAGTAAATGTTGCATGTACTTGAATAATATTTAGCATTCATTTAAGCTAGCTGGTAGATACTTTTTCAGTTACGATATACGAATAATACCTATTACTAGTATAATTTCTACTCCTACTTTATGCTCCTTTTGTAATATAAAAAATGAAGTCGGGAATAAATTCCGAAATTTCACATGTGTGTGACATATATACTACTCACATATACCGCTTTTCATCAGTCATGTTATGAGTTTCAACTAGGGTGAGTCTATTGCCATATACTGGGTACAATTCCACACTCTGTGTTACTACGAGAATTTTCGAAAAACTTTAATACACCACTTTGTATGTCTTTATGATAACAATCTCAAAATTGTCTTTTGTAAGGACCAAATACTTTATTATTACATAGTCGACGGTGATTTTAATGAACAAGTATGCGTAATTCAAACTCAATGCTTATTTCCTATTATTGTTTAATGACACAATCATAACGAAGTACTTACATATTCATTGATCCACAACATAGTTATTCAAATATCACGCATTTTACCTCATATAACATGCATGCATCTGAAAATGTTCGTTATACAGTCTTACAGCGCCACCTTTCTATAAGCATCGGTTTCCTCTTACTTCCAAGTCTCATACACAACATACAATGTCCACTTAACACATTAAGTTAATAATACTTCACGTAGCCGGTAGATGGCGTCGCCGTTGTTCAACTAAAATCATTCAGAGGGCGCTAGTTGCACTTTCAACAATATGTAGGAAGCGAACCGAGCGAGCTTTTACCTCCCACGCAAAGCTCAAGGCGCTACGAACAAACCCGGGGACGACAATTTGTACGTTTGAAATCCATAGCTCGCTGAATTTGTAAGACTGGTGAGATTTATGTAGGAAGAGCAGCAATGTACGCGTCCAAATTAAAATGTTAGTGTGTGAATGTAAACCGGTAATGTCATGGTGAGCTGGAGTTGTGAACGCGGGACCGGCAGGCCGTGGCCGGCGGCAGTAGATTCGTGTTCGCTAACAGTGGCAGGTGGCACGCTGCCCCACACTACCACCAACTTGCGCTCGCGATATCATCCCTTGTACACAACACTTGTGACCCACGTTTGTGTTAACTTCAACAACTGATAAGTTTAAGTTAAAACATTGGAAAATGTGAACTTTTATAAAAGTGTCGTGAAGTGTTCTTAGAAATACCGGCTCCGTCAGTCATGTCGTCAAGTACGATTTAAGTGCAAAAATTATCTTGCTTTAAAACTTACGATGTCCACAAATACTGAATGTTAGTGTTCACCTCGACCCGTCTGCTGAACAACTTTGGACTTAGTTACTAGTAAGCAACATTTTTTATCAACTTTGTTTTGTAGTGTTGTTTGATGTTTATGTTTAATATTATTCATTTGTTTGGACAAAGTATGCAGGTGTATCAACACAATGGTTGACGCTTGTATGAATGGTAGCATGACAAGTGGATTCATAGAAATTCATTTGGTTAATTACTTTATGATGCGTGACCATTCTCTTTCGTTTTGAGTTAATTACAGAATTTAACGGGCATAGCTTTGAGGTGGTCACGTCGGTTGTTTGGGTGAATGGTGTTATGGGTGGTGCAGTGGAAGTAGCCAATAGTCCAGCGGCAGTGTTTCCATGAAGGCCGGCAGAACGCGAGGCCACGGTTGAGTTGAATGGCCGCCGCCGTGGCCGCGGTCGTCGGCGCCGTGCATCCATCGCTGGCCGCACTTACCTCACCTTGGCAATAATCTCATTTTGTTTCGTAGCGGAACTGATTATACAGTAATCTCATGTACTTTTGGAGCCTATGTACATAGATATACAAATCGAAGGTGACTGCGCTCCTGGGGTTCTCATGGTCGATTTCCGTGGCGTACGCGCTCAGTGTCGGGTTCGATTGAATTTGTTATCAGTTGATGCTGAGTTATAACAGAGGTGTTCCTCTTGATTTCCTGAATGTAATGAAGTTCGTTAGGTATATATACTTAGGTTTCTATACGTATCACATTGGTATCTTCGTTTGAAGAAGGTCTCCGGGGAGACTGCCATCTTTCTTTCTTTCTATCTTGGCCTGTCAGTGATAACGAGGTCGATGTCATTTATAGCTTTCCTTGGAAATCATGTCCTTTGTGTTCGAATCCTTTTTCTAATGTGTACCTTCTACCTACCTTTCAATTTTCTCGTTTATTTCTTTCTATCTATAAATTGATTTTATAATAATCAAATTGAGAATTTAAAATTTAACGACATCCTCTTTCAATTCAAGTAAGTATTTAACACTCATTAAGGAGATTGAAGACTCAATAACATTGATGAAGAGATAAAGATTAAGAATAAAATGTAATTTGCATAAATTATGTAAGTACCTAGGTATATAAGACGCGCCTCTGAGGATCTGATAATGTGTCCCTATAAATTATAGAAATTCTGTAGTAGAGTCGGGAGCAATTCGGGCACCTCAAGAGAGGGTCAAGAGGGTTCTTGTCCTCGGCAGAGATTTGTAAATCGCGGTCCACTCAGCGGTCCACCCACTTCTAAACCATCGAAAATCGACCCCTCGACTTATACTACTCTTTTGTCGCAGAGTTGTCAAGATATTGTGAGAGCAGAAATTGTTCTTGTAACTCCCACTTATACCAAGTACTTTGGTTCAAAAGAATTACTATTGTGGTTCGCAGTGCAATGATAAGTTTCAACTATTCTGATAAGATTCTATTCATCATTTCATATTAGATTTGTATATCAATCACTGCCTGACTGGTTGAGTAATAAGAAAAACAAGTTTGTTCAAGTTGTCACTCATTGATACACGGCAAGAAAATGAAAGTTGAAACTAATAACATAATTGGAAATGTTGGCCAAACATGCAAAGTAATCTATGCAACGCAATTAATGTGTAATTGCTTTATTGGTACTGTCATGCTTCTTCCATTCAACCATAACATGCGTACTACGAAATAATAGCTATACATAGTAAAAAAAACAAGACAGAAGTTTACGTTGCCTACAAAAAGAGGAAATCTTTTGGAAAAGGAGTTTTCAAGGAAATCTTTTACTTAATAATGTTCAAGGCTCGTTATTATTTCTCGGTATTCAAGAACGTTATGCAAACCTACGAAACAGATGTTCTTTTAGTTAATAAATAAAATTTTGTTATTTATAAGAAGTAAGATAAAACTGCGAATGTTAATTTTTCAATCGACAAGGTGATTGACAGGTTTTTAACTTACGAGTAAGAATACAAATGGCGGATTGGCAGCCCTTGATAGAAAATATGTCGAAGCTGCACTTTCGACAAAGAAAAGATAGGAGACGATCGAAAAATCAGTCAAAATCAATCAATCAAAAATTTAATCAAATGCAACGCATATTTTATATGTTGCTTTCGTCTAAATAAAAACTAAATTAAAACTCATGGCTGTGATATACCTCTATAAGTGTTCAATTGGATAGGTAAATCAATTAACGCCCTATATTTTGAAACGTTCTATTTATTGAAATATATTTTCAAACTTAATACTTTTAGAGTAGTTTTTATTTTGCCAATCCCATTTTCTAACTCAAATTTATTTGCCTACAGAATGGTTTTGTTATCCGAACTAGAACATGGAGTTGTTCCGTAAACTAAGAACTTTGTGTTCGCTAGAAACTATAGTTCGAAATAAAATAGTAGTTGAAAATGAAATAAGAGGTATGTACTTATATATATAGTAATCAAAGTCCACCCTCCTCGACATGCATGGTTGTTCCTTCTGAATCGAAATACTGATTCGGTTAATTGTTACCCTGAAAATAATGATGACAACCTCCATTTTTGTCATGGGAAAATAAATTTTGGTCGAGATACGAGTGTTTACTTTTGTATGGTAACAAAAGCGCATTGATACAATTGTTTTTCCTCGTAAAGATAGGTTTTGGGAGATACACCCAATTTTTCTACACACCGTAATTTAACCAACATTTAATTTGCAAGGTTATTGATGTTAGTTTCTTTAATTTATGACCTCTGACTTTTAGTACGCCTATCACCTAAATAGTCAAAAATATCTCTTTTTATTTCACATTTTACAACCACTTAGCTTTCGAGTAAGCACGAACTGTGCTCATAATAACCGCCCTGTTTCACATAAACAGGGATTATTTTAACGATTTCTCTACCTTGTTAGAAAGTAAGATAAGTAATAAAGTGAATTTAGTAAAATGTGTAAAAGTACTTCAAATATATTAATACCAAACACTACATAAACAAAGTTATAAATAAATATAATCAAATTCCGTAAAATAATTGGGTGTAATGTGAATAAAATTGTTTAATCAAATGTAAAATTTTCATATTGGACGAGTATGTAGTTGACGTGTAGTAGGTTCGAGTAGGTTACAATACATATTGTGACGAACATGTTGGATTCAATGTGTGCCGTGCTGTATTATTGGTTGCGGCATGAATATTCGCGGGCATGCGGCAAGCGACAGCGCGGGCGCGGAGGACCATTCTGTCGGAGGACAATGGGACCTTTGTTGTAACAATACCCATTTCCGATTACTAGATTGAATCGTGTCTGTCGAACTGATGCTGTTCCAATAGCCGCTATGGAATTAACGCAATTTTTATAGTATTAAGCTGTTTGCGTATTTCGCCGAACACAAGTTACATCACAATCCACTACATCTTCAATACGTACAAACATTTCGTATTTATTAAAAAAGAACAAAGTTTAGTTCGGTATTAAAACTGGAAAATGGGAATACTTGTGTGGGTACAACAACAACAACGTCGAAACAGGTCGAAAGTAAAGTGAAAAAGTTGGATTTTGTTGGTGAGGAAAGGGAGGCAAAATCATTCTGTTGAGTATCAAATAAAAACTTTGCAAAAGTGAGAGTAATAGTTTTTCGATACATAAAAGCTGACTAACAATCGCAGTATAACTGAAAAATATTCTTCCTTGTTAGTCAACGCAACGTAGAAAAAAATATAGATATTGATCAGAAACGAGATATGGGACACTGATAGATCACACTTGGCAGTTTTCACCGGTTAATGCAGTTCATTGACACAAATAAAAACCAGAATGAAATGTAAAGTCCGCGGAGTTTACAACAGCTTAGCAGTGTTCATGTTTAGCAAAGTGTTACCCGCAGTAGGTAACTTGGTTCGTATTCGTACAGACGGACACGTCACGAGCTGTTTGCGGTCAGGAACTTCCGATAGGAATCGAACTAATAATACAACTCCATCGCTACAGCACTCGACTCGAAATTCTCAAAGTTTGGTTGTTATTTAATTTAACCTCTCGTTATGCGGGCGGATGAGTAACGCGCAGTCTGCGAAACGACGCCTGGCGTACTCATTGTTGCGGAAATTTAGACGAATTTGCGACGATCGCGTTTCATTAAGAGGCGTTTTAGTGCGAAAGGAGCACCGCTTTTAATTCACAAAGCGAGTGCGGTGCCAACGTAAAACAAAGTTTTAGAGGGGTTCTTCGTTAGTTGCTCATTCACAAGGTGGAGGAGCGCCGCGCCGCGTCCCGACGCACTGAGTATGTTAATCGGGACCATGTTCCTACTTCCTTCTTCTGCGCCGCGTATTATGAGTTCCAGCCCTAACTAACAAGCAACATCCACTCTGACTCAACGTGCTCGAGCCTACAGTTTTGCAATAAATAATTTATTTGCTATCATTTTCAACCGATTCGAAGTAAAGGTATTGAAATAAATGCGTGGGTGTATATTTTCCGCCAATAAGGAACTGCTATAACAAGCTCACGGAGTCTTAAATGTTTATGTTGGGAATAAAGTTAGAAAGAAGTAATGATGTGATATGTAACGTAGTATTACGGAGCAGGTGAGGCCGCGAGGGCCGTTTACTTTACAGTTAGGGGTGCCATCTCTGATATTTATGGTTCTTTCTGTTGCCAAAAGCTTCTTCGAGGTGCTAAAGCAGAATTAAATATTTTTGCTGTAAATATTTACCGGTGCAGTAGTGGTATGAAATTGCGGGAGAAAGTATGAGAATTTATTGTTGAATTTGCAAAATCCTCTTTCCCTACTTAAAAATTTGGATATAACAGTACCATACCTAATATGATATAGGTACTATTACCTTCCATAACTCAAATTTCTGTAAAGTTAAGTGAAGTGCATTCGTAAATACTTAATACCCACATGGGTATGGTGGGTACCTACATAGGTAAGTCAGGTTTTTGCTATCAGGCACAATAAGGTCAAATTAAATGAGTTTATAAAAACGAATCCTTTGTTTATAAATTCCCTCAGTATAGTTCCACATTAGACAATTCAATTTATTTATTTGAAACAAACGTAATAAAGCTGTAAGATACGCAGTCGTTATTCTTCAAAGAGGTTTTATTTATTAAAATAGCAGAAGTCAACGCTACGCGCATGGCGGGTGGAGAGATCGCAGTGCTCTTAGAATCCTTATGTGATAACTGCAGCTTTTTAATTAACGCTTCTATTATTACGTGACAAAAAATAACAATCTCACAATTTCCTCGTTCATACGGTTTCCGAGCTTGCGGATTGAGGCGCGCAGTTATGAGCGTGCGAATTTTATATCGCTTTAATGCTAATACACCCACTCGACGTCACTTACGGAATAACTACGTAAACAGGCCAACCGTTTTGTTTTCAATGCGCTTTCTGTATTTTATTGCTTTTATTCGATATTTAATGTTAATACCTAATCATTTGTTTGTTTTATCGTATTTGATATGTCGGTTCTATCTGCGTATGATTTGTTAAATATTTATTTAACAGAAATAAATAACGTGCCGAGCGAGCCACCAGTTCATCTAAAATCCAATACACGTTGAAAAAATATATCCTGCCAAATATTTCAAACAAAATCGAATAGAAGTGAGAGCTTCGACAAACTGCTTCGCTAACAACGTTTCACATGCAAGCTTTATTAGTTTTTGTTTCGACGTGCTGCGTTACAAGTGACCCGGTAATTTCATACAAAACAATTTAAAGACGTTGACCCTTCCATAGTAATCACGGCGCACAAAATAAAACCACACCACCGCGCTTCGGCTTAAGTCGAAAATAATAATGACAGTATAATTAGAGTGGTCTATAATAAACAATGCAACGAACTAGTATTAATTCCCAGGCGAGTTGAAAAATGTTAAACTGTGGGCGGAGCCGGGCAAACGGAGGTGAGCCTTCATATGAGATGCGTTACTCTGCTCCGTTCCACTGATTGTTGCCGAGCACTCCGGTTCCCGCCGCGGGCTACCTGCCTTAATTTAAGACTCCAGAAATTACTCATAATAATAAATGTACCTACTAATTTTCGAGTGGAAGAAAAAACCTTTCGATGAAGAGGCTGGGGTACTTGGAACGCTATGAGTCAGGCATGAATAACGTTAACCGCCAATTCAAACGTTTTGTGGTGTACGTGATTATTTCGTATTGCGAGAACGTTGTTAACATTTTATTGGATAGCTTTATACAAGTGAATCGTACACACAGATATCCTAGGTTATACATATGTGTAAGTTCCTACTTATACGGCATTCGCGACCCTGTTTTTGGCTTCATTCCAGCTAACTACTCGGATCTAAGTCATCTGTTAACTTTATTTCAAGGATATAGTGGTTAATGCATTACATTTTATATTCAACACTGGCTATTGAATAATGCCGAGTGGGTGTATAATGGTGTTTTGTAGTTTTAACGACATGCCACATTCTGGGTGATAAAAGTGAGAGAATGAACCGAATCTATGATAATTGCTTCCGTAATCTGTTGGAACGGGGAGAGTAAATAGGTATATAATTTACCCTTACAAAGTGGCAGGAAGAAAACTCGCGATAGCGGGCCTTATCGATGTAATTCTGCGTTGGTTTACCGTATCGAAGCGCGAAAAGTGCGGCTGGTGTTGTGCAAACTTTACGACGTCCGGCGAGATACGGCCTCTGATCAATTTATTCCTTAAAGCTCGAACATTAGACTCGTACGGTACATGCAACTCGCGAGTAATGCGTGCGATTTATTGCCGTATAAAATTCGAGCTGGGTCATTTGGCTTGATAGGAATACGTACATTCGCCCGCTAACCGTAATTCGAAGGAAATAATGACTTAGAAGTAATACGTTATTGGCATCTTCTTTACAACCTTATTTCGGTAATGATCTACCAGGCTTCAACACAAAACGAATATAGGTACGAATGAAACAGACGAAAATAAACGCAGTACGAAAAAGTATGTTTAAAATCGCAGTCATAGCAATCACGGGAATTAATTTGGAACATTATTGATGGACGTCGATGTAATTTTGAGAGGCCCTCATTCAATATCTAGGCACTTTACAAACGCATTCCATTGAAATTCATAAAACGTAGGTAGTTTCGGCGTCATTTAGTAGCAGTTGGTACAAAGCCACTCATTCATGCAGTGAATCCGGACGAAATATTCACGTTCCGTTAGTCAAACGAACTACAACGTGCGAGCACAAGCCTGTTTACTACTTATATTATTGATACCAATGTATTCATTACCTGCTGTTTTAGGACATTTTACATCCTACGTATATGTGTTTTAAGTTGGTAATTAAATGGCAAAATATGTGGCTCGTAAGTCTTTGTATTTTTTGGAACAGAAATATTTAGATTTATCAAGGTAATATTCATAATAGAAATGAAATTAACAATGGTAAACCAAGATTTATTATAAGGAGTACTCAACATAATAGAAGCTTTCTTGTGACTGTGTCAGACTTTACAACTTGCTTTGTTTCGCAAAAATATTACTTCTCATGCACAAATTCTTAAATGACTAACGAAAATATATATTTTAACAAAAGGTAAAATGAAATAGCATTCAATGTAATATTATTCACGAGACTTAAGATACTATACATAACAATTATCTTCAATCACACATATAGAGTGAAAACTATGAGTTGTCGTGCTCAAACTCACACAACTCTGCGTAGCCTCTTAAAGTATAACAGTAATATCTAATTAAGTTATTCGAACCCTAATGTAAAAAAATGTGAACAGGTTCCAACTTTCACGGTGTCATCAAACAAAAATGGTTTAAGGTGTCAAAAATTTGTGCTCGTCATGAACGAAAGTAATTGTTTGATGTAGACAAATTAGTACTTACTCGGAAAAACAGATATTTCTAGTTTGAGTTGTCAATATACTACATATAGGAGGATATCAATTTTATGAGGATAATTTCTAAAAATGGTAGACCGCTTGTGAGACTTAACTGATTGATACTTCTTAAAAAAAATTACTGGTTTTTAAGGTACTTAATTTCCCAATTAATGGAAATATTTAATTACTTAATGTCAATTTCAACTAATACGTCAGGAAGAATATCTCTACATGTTTTAATTCCGCTACGAATCATAGCGTAACTCTGCGTAGCATAGGCGTAGTGCTATGTAGCAGAGGCGTAGCGCTGCGTAGCAAAGGCGTAGCGTAGCTATTCTTCCAGAAGTAGTAGATTAGTATGGATTTCCGCAAAGTTACGCTTGATTATATTCTGCATAGTGTTAATTAATGTATAATAAATTGAAATGCTATTAACGTTGACCCATTGAATAAACAAAAAACAGACATTGACGTCCTGATCTAAACTAGGCATAATAAATAATCATATTTTTTACTCAACAAAAATCTGTTTCTTAACGCCATAAAAATATCAACAATTCTATAACTATTTTTATCAATAAAATTAATATGCAATCAATCAATTTGATGCTTTCATTTAATTGTAGATAGGTATCAATAAAAGTACCCATTTATGGCTAAACACACGTGCTAGTATATTTTACGTCAAACGTAATTGCTTAACACCGTTTCGTGCACATTAAGTGCTGTTAAAGCGAGCCACGCAAGTGGATTGACTTGTGCTTACACATTAGGGGCCAGTTCGACAAACTTTTCAAGAGTGGAATTGATAAGCAGTATTTACTATATTATAAAGCAGTTTAGATAGTGTCGGCACTCGGGGCAGCAGGCGTCACAAGGCTCACGCGTCGCCATCAGTATGCGCGCGGCGAGTGCGTGTCGGCATGCGACGCCGCGCGCCGTCCGCTCGCAGCTCGCACTCTGTTTATATCACCAATAACTACGAAACATTTTGTTACTAACATATTCCGAACCGTATACACTACGTCCTATCACAATCATTAACCACATACTAATCAGGTTTTGATTGCATACCTCTTACATCATATCCGAACCTTCAAATGTGATAATGCTAACAGGCCTGCTTCACGGTTCAAAAGGATTTAAACACTGACATTACACAAGCTCGTAGTGCCACTAACGACATCGTAATTGCCTCGCTTGTCGTTTGTCCTCTCTGTAGGGAAAGCTACATGATACAAAATACCACGCCCTTTGAAGTCCTTTAGATTATATTTATTTCCGTAATCACAGGAATTACAGAAATAAAATCGCTCTAAAAAGTAGAAAACATAACGCCGGGAGGAATTTCTTAGAATAAATAAATTCTCTCTTCCTTTGTCTCATAAATCCTTTGTCTCTGCCTTATAAATTCTGTTTCTTATAAATCGCTTGTTATGCGTAACAACAAGGCATATTTCTAAAGAGGCAGCGTATTCCACTGTAAATGTTAAAAAATGTACTCTAACATTTGTGTGCTGAGTACTGTTAAATCTCGTTACCTCGGCGCACATGGGAAATATTATACGTGAGAACGTGATTATTGTGGGGAGACATTAGCACGGCGCGGGAGAATATTGCCGGGGACTCGTGTTATTGAGATATCTAGAGTTCGTCGTCGATTCTATCGGCGTATCTCGTGTGTATCTTCTCAAGAAAACAAAGGAAAAATCGCAAATATCGAGTGCAACCGCGATAGAGCGGGGTGCACACTGGGTGCCGGCAGCGGCGCCGGGGTCCGGGCCGGGTCGCCGCGCGCAGCCACGATGTCAATCGCGACTCCTCTTTTTACTTCCTGCTCAGTCAGACAATGGCGGGAAAATGTTTTCTACGTGTGGGGACGTGGCGCGGGGTGTGGGGTCAATAGCGGGAGCACTAATCTCTGTCGGGATCGTTCGGATTAATGGCTCGTGTTGCCGTGTCTGTTGTTTGTTTCCACAATTCTTGGTGCCTCTTCCTTCTAGTTGTTATAAGTTTCTTCGTAACTCACAGGCGTTACAATGAGTAGACTTTTATAGTACAAATTAAAGTTTTTTGCTATTTATTGTCAGCTATATTTGCACTTACAAAATTCACACAGTGATTACAATCTTCACTTTAGGTAAAAAGTTTTAGTTTTAGTGTCTAATGAATGAAAGTAAGTATATCCTTTACTGTATGAACACTGAAGTTTCTTTAATAAACATTCAATTCTTATTTATGGAACATTACTCTCCTTCACTATTATATTTCAGTGAATCGATTTTATAAAGCATTTTACCACCCAATCTTAAAAGTTTACATCAGAAATTAAGCATTCCAAGATCGCACTGTTTAATATGACAGACTACAATCACGGTCACAAAGAGAGGAGCCTACTTAATTTATGATGTCCTCTGCAAACTTACAACGGCATTGAAAAACAATGAAAATGAAAAGCCATCGAGCGGGTCCAAGCGCTCTTGACCGACTTGGAAAGAGCGCAACACGGGAAACGAGGATTTATCCTACGCCAAACTGAATTTTATTTAACACAAGAGGAGGTATAAATTAAAATCTCTACCTTGTTTATTCGGATTGTTAATTTTTATTCAAAGCTTTATGGAAATAGTAGGTGGTGATAATTGTACCTTTGAATCGTACTAATATGAATGACTTTGTTTTTTTTATCTTTATTAGCCCACCAACAATTGTATATACATTAGTATAGTATATTAAAAACAAAAAAAAATCATCAGATAACAGTAAAATGTTACCATCGATTACAGACGAGCACAGCACTCTTTAAGATAAAACCTATTAATATGACAATGCCATATCCTGACCCAGTCATATTATCATTTACAAATAAAATTAAATTGATGAAAATAATTTTGACATCTGTAATTAACACACAACACGATGCTGAATACTGCATGCTTGTACCTCTATATAACTTCTAATAAAGTGGGTCAAAAATGTACTGAGCACCTGGCATTGTCCTTTGAATATAACATATCCATTAAAAACAGATTAAGTTTCATTAATTTACATTTGTTTTTAATATTGTCTCTATTATACGTACCCACATCATTGCTAAAACTTTGAAGTATTTGAAAGTTAACGGTAACTAATGAATATAGTTGTTAAACAAAATCGTGCCCCATTCAGACTATAACCGAAAACACTTTTCTTTTTGTGTACGTAAAAATCCAGCCGAATCAAATCCGCCTATTAGGGAGGGCGCTGCTACTAATTAAAATAAAATTGTTAAAACACAGAAGCGGGTGCGCGCTCTCTCCCCACACCAGACTAACTTTTAACGAGGATATATTTGGTTTCGACCAACCCTTTGGTGATTTTACTATTGAGTCTGACTGCAAATAACTCCTTAATTGACTTCAAACAACTTCTGGCTTTGTGGATGGAATACTGAGGTTTCTCTTGTATTAGAATTTACGGCCTACCTGAGTATCGTTTCAGACCGTAGCCAAACACAATCCTTGTATAATGTAACAAATTACGTGTGTAGATTGGGTAATCAATTAGAAGCTCTTACGGTTTTCTAGACAATAACGATAAATGTTAAAATGTCATCCGTATCAAAACATTATCTTCATTCAACGAATCGAAGTTGATCTAAAAGTAATTGTAGATCTCTCCCGCAAATATCTTATAATCTATTTCTACTATTCTTCAGGAACCTTTTTATTTGTGTAAGATTGTGTCAAGAGCTACTTATTTCAGGTTAACTTTATCGCTACGTTAAGAACAGGCTGTAGTGGAGGTAATGTTTGGTGTTTGTTTTCTTAAGTGAGGTCATTTGTTGCAGGAGTCGCATAGCGGCTGGCAGCCCGGGTGCGGCGGCTGCGGCGCCAGGATGATGGACTGCCTGTGCCCCGCGCCGCGCACGCTGGCTTGTCGAGTGGTGCTACTCGACGAACGAGAACTCCTGCATGAAATACAGGTAAACCTTGTATACTTCACGTCACACAATTTATAACACGGTAATATCACACGGTGTACATAGAATCATCGCTACATGTCTTAACGCCATTACTGCCACAGTCGTGGCCAACCACAACTTTTTTGTTTCGTTCCAATAGTGATAATACGATTCCTATAGCTGATGTCGGCGGGGGAGTTTTTATGAATCCTGCCATAACCGCGACGTCTCTCCAACACTCCCAAGTCCCAACGGGCGTCGATAGTATTTTTCAATTTTCCCTCGTACATGAAACAACGCGTGGATTTTTCTCCATTTCTCAACCCACACTTGTGAAATGCAGCTATTCCGAGACGAATTATTTGAAGTACACCCAGGGGCTCAAGGAAGGTCTTTTATATGCGAAGCTCGGGTCCAAGGTGCGGGCGATGAATTCACTGAATCGTACGTCGGCTCTATGAATATTAAATTCTATTTGACTCGCATTGTCGCCGCGTGGTGAATGTGAGAGTGGCTCGCGAGCGATGAGCGGTCCGCGCCTTCCTGCGGCCCTATCAGTGTGTCCCTAATGTTTACCTACACACAACTATTACGACTACACACTCCTACATTCTAGAAATTGTATTTATCGCCAAACGACCACAAATGCCGTTAAAGTTTTCATCAAAAACATTGTCTCTTTTGAAAATGCATCTCCTAAGCTTGGAAACACACAAGATCTCAATGATCACTAAAGCTTCTCATTCTAAGATAATACGTATATAAGTCTCCATCGTAACCGTAAACAGCCGGGAATTTATGGCAGAAATGCTTTTGTTCGCTCTGTATGAAGACCCACAACTTGTTCGTCAAACAAATTCTCAAGATATATTGGGCTAAAATCATCCAATTTGGGTAAAGTGGAACCAACAAGAGTTCGACGTTTCTCGCTAAATTGTATGGATGTTTTAGATAAATCACCGTCCTTTCGTAAGTTTTCCCTATCTACAAAGGAACATTTGTCTTTAACGGATCTAGTGAGGACTTTTTCTTGCAAGAGATGAAAATAATATTCAGATTTATGGCCTCGATTGCTGTGAATTGGATTTCTGTCACGGATAAAATTGTATTCAGTAAAATTGTATTGAACTCACAAATTCATTCATTCCACAAATTCAGATAGGACCAATCATGCAGAATTGAATAGAACCAGAACCGATCTTTTTAAAGTTTGAGAAATGTCGAAGCATCCGTCCGTAGCCCATAATTGGTTAGGCTCATACTTAAGTTTATTATAGAAAATTACAGGTAGACGAGTCGAACGATGGGATGATATCATCCCAAGCCTACATTCGAGGCCTGAAAAATACCGCAAACTCAAACGGAAATTTTCCGTCAGGTATTCAGATTTATAGATTATAAAATGTTGTATATTTGTATAACAATGAATATGATTACAGTGAAAATTCAAGAGAACAATTTAAATAACGTCGACGTATATTGAGTGTCGAGTTGGTAAAAGCAACAAGCTTTTCTTTTGTCAAGACAATTGAGTGTCGAGCGACGCGTGGCGGCGTTTTATTTGGCTCGGATAGTAAAGGGGAAGGCAAGGAATTGCTGTGCAATTTATGAAGCGGGCCTAGTGTCGGCGGCAAGTGGTGCGGGCTTCGACGTGTATTGTCGTGCTGGCAAATTGACTCGGCGGCATTTCACGGTCTACTGCGCTGATGCACCTCGTTCCTAGTTCTGCTTTATTGATGACGTCTTCATTGGTTGTCCCTTGACAATCAGCCTGCTGCACAATGCAGCAAGCAATTACCTGTCCATTCAGGCCAGTGCAGTTGATTAACGTATTTTCTCGCACGGCTTTCATTTTTGAACAAAGCGTGGACAGCTAACAGAATTGACGATATTTTGAGATAGAACTAGACACGCCACTGAATTGAAAATATTTTAGTGTTTCTATTAATAGATACATCATCATTTTATTAGGAACTGACATGAATACAAATTAAAAGATGATGAAGTAAAACGACTTTCTTTTCCATCCATTTTATTGATGACCAATTAGCATATAGTATTTAGGTAAAAATTTGCTTATGTAAAAATAAACTAACTTGGACTTTGATTGATACAGTATTTGTTTTGGGAACACTCTACGTGAAAATATGAGTTTATGGCTCGAATAGGACACAGGAAAAGGGATTGGGTGTTTATTAAAACGAAGTGAAAAGTAAATTGAAGTTAGTGGCGGTAGGCCGTGGGGAACTGGGGACGCGTCCGTGGCCCGCGGCAGCATCGCGTGCACGTCGCTCGCTACAACTGCACCGTGCTGCCAGATTTTCAAATCGTTTGTTATTTTTCGAGCTTCACGTACGCTGGGAGCAAACGCGCTCTGTTATTAAATCATTTATTATTCAACCCAACGAACTGTTTCGCAATTTTCCCACAAGCCGACGAAGGATCCTATAGCCAATATACATTTATAGTGATATGTTATATCAAACGAACGTAGGTAGGTACCTTTTTTATTGAGACTACTGATAACGTGTTTTTTCAGATTCGTCGGTATTATGTGCCATCATTTTTACCGTTAAATGTTCACCCGTAGGCCGTGAAGTAAGTAATGAAATCCAATGCTTCATTGTTAACGAAGGTCGAACTGAAACAACAGATCGTAAAAGAACCGTAGTTAATTTATATTAACGGTTTTGACAGTAGTATTACTGTGGGCAAAAATTGTGCTGACGATTCACAATGGCATATTTTTATTCAAGTATATAAAACAAATCTGTAGTTATACATTTATTCATCTTAAATAAATCATAATGTTAAATATTTATTTAGTAAACATTATGATTTATATATTATATTTTAAATTTCTTTCTTTTATATATATATCTATATAATATTTCCAAATATTGCCAAAACGTGTGGTCAAAATCAAAATCCACAAAAAATCACCTTACATTGGAAATTGTTTGGGAAAAATGTTAAGTAGCACCTTGGGGTGTAGTTAAGACGTCACGCGGACGCGGAGCGCGCACGCAAGTCTTGTGTGAGACGTTGCGCGTGAGAGCTGCGCAGTGCGCTTGTTCCACGCAAACCCATTCATTATATGAGCAATACACAACCAGTCGACTACTGGTGTTACTGGTCCAGGCCCATCGCGTGCCTATTAGCCTAATTGTGGAAACCTGAGCATCAAGAAATGCTAATCAGAGATAGCCCGACTGCATTATTGCTCGTGATAGCGTTTGATTTCTAACAGTAATGCTTTATATAACCGGTCCCGGCCACTATCTAGTTTCTTCTCAGAAACCATGCATTTCTACAGCATCGATAACTTAATTTTAATTGCAAATCTTCTATTTTACTACAGTTATTGAGATCGCATTGTTTATATACGAAACAAGATCGTTCTAAACATAAATTTACAAAGGAAATGCTCTTGTTATTTCCAGATTGTTTTTAATACTGATTTAAGTCTCACATAAAAACAAAGCACCCTATAAGATTCAAACGAACTCGGGTAAAATTAAATTGCAGGCAGACAAGAATTTCTAAGAAGGCATTCCTCTATCGATAAACGAATAATGAGAGCTTATTTTCGCCAAATTAAATTAGGACGGACAATAAATTCAGGTAACTACGCCGTTATGCCAAATTCAAATGGTTGTTCTGCATGAAAACTAGAATTGACCTTAAATAAATGTTTCTAAATAATTAGATGAGCTAAGTCATTGTAGGTCAGATATTCAGACATGCTAATGGTGATTGAGATTGCCTAAATGCAAAAATACGATTTGAATTTTGCTACGCGACGGTGATTTATTCGTCCGAGAGACATTTATGGCAAAACATTTTATGACTTTATTTATGGCAAAGAACTACACCTAAGGAAATAAATAAGTGGCCATATTTTAGGCGAAGGCTGTCAAGAAACTTGTTTGCTTTTGTATGAAATCACGGTTCATGTAAATTTTTAATTAAGATGATAAATGTTGTTTACTGTTTTAACTATCAGAGAGAAATTTTATTTGTCTGTCTATCCACCTGCCATTTATCTGCTTTCAATTTTATTAACAAATTAATTAGACTAACTGATACATACACATCCATTTATCAAGATAAAGACTCAATTCACACAAGTATCGTTGCGCTAAGATTTTAAACTTTTTTATGTCACTCTATAACCATTTAACAAAGAAAACGTTATGAGTTAGGAAGTCCTAACATTCACTTGATTAAAAATAACTAATTAGATAGCCTTCCACTTCTCTGGCTCTAAAATAACGTCTAAAACCAAAACATTACTGACTTTTGTTAGCGGTTACATCGCTAACAAAAGTCAGTAATCTCTTTACATTTGAACTATTTAATTTCGTCTCAAACATTCCCTTTACATAATATAGGGTCTATATACACTATATTGTAAGGGGAGACATTTTCATCATTGCCATTAAAGGTACTTTCGTCATTGTGGTTACGTTCCTCTGAGATTTGCGGTTAAATTTAATCGAGCTCAAACGATTTGTAGTAGGTTTAGTTTCCGGCGACCGGCACAAGCGGTTAGTGATCGAATTTAGGATAGAATTACAATGTCATTTAACAATCTTGAACGAGGCGATATATCAAAGGGTAGGCCCGTGGTTCGTGGTTATGCTATAGGTATTTTAGATAGTATCCGACATAGTTTACATGCTATTACTAGGGTTTCTAGTTTAATTATGCTGTAATAGTTGTTAGTGGTTTTACATAATTGATTTTAGACCGAATTTTCAATTTGTAACACTTTTTGATATCGTTTTACTTAGTAACAAACGAAAATGATCAGCTCGTATGCAAAAGTGAAAAGGTGAATAAATGGGTATTTTAACCATCTTCATAGTGCAATGTATTTAATATTAATTTTGTTTCAGGATAACAACACCGGCCAAGCGTTACTAGACGTAGTGTTTCGACACTTGGATCTCCTAGAAACAGCTTATTTTGGTCTCCGCTACGTAGACCAAGATAATCAAACGGTAAGCCACTTAATATTCAGTGACCCATCAATAAAGTATTAGCGAAACTATTTGAATATTAATATCACACTTATTATTATGGCCATAAAGTTGTTTTTTGCTATTGGATGGAGTAAACAAAATTGTATTTTGAATAGCATTAAATTAAGTAGCCAGCTACTGGTTTAGTTAAGTTAACTATTCTTGTTAAAAGTGTTATTTTTTTGAGTCAGTGGAAAACAAAAGAGTCACTTAAATTTAAGTCAAACTTCAAGTATGTTATAAACTGTAATTACAAGATACCATAACGGTACCTTTTAATCCACTAAGAGATAGGCAGATGTGTACAAACAAATTGTATGCACATACATTTACTGGGTACATCATTTTCACCAGATACAATCCCATGTAATAGTAGTGAGTTAGCTTATACATTGAGAAAAGTTTTCAAGATTGCCTCGATTGTCTGTGTTACATGGTCGCAAATTTTACCGCCAAGGGGAGCCTCGGTTTGATCCCGGGCTGGGCAAACTAATATTGTCACTTGTCGCATTTTTAAGATTTTGTCAGTAATCATAGCACGTAGCCATCATACATAACGTTATTTTTAAATCGAATACATTTTCATATAACATATAGAACAGTACAGAGCAAAAGTACGTTTTCCTAACAAAAAAATGAAGTTATTTTTAAACATTTTGGCTCTCAAAGTTGAGCCATTTTGCAAAGGTGACGTAACAAAATTGGATAAGAAGATTATATCCTGTGGAGACTTTTTACTTGTTTAAGTACTATCTTCGTCTGGGAATGGAAACCTAAAGGACTTTGAGATGGAAAAAATATAATTAAAACGTTTTAGAACTCATATATAGAACATAATGACGCAATTCATATTTGCATTGTTCATTAAAATTGATACGAATTATCTATTCATGGCTTTAAAAGCGTGTCGCATAACACAAAGGTTTTATTAATTAATCAATTATTATATCAAAATAGTTCATTCTAGTTGTGGTTAGTTTTATTGATATGTTTCGATTAATATTTGCCATTGCATATTTTAATGCTTTATTAGAATTCTGTTTCAATAACACCATAAAAGTCTTTCAAACATTTGTATAAATTAATTCATTTCCCTTTATCAAAATAATGTACTTGTTTTGGATAATAAACTGAATTGGATACAGAAATCCAATAAAATGTGCAAACATTTTGCCATTAAACAGTAATATAACAAATTTCCTTCAATAGACTTACGATTGCTGCGTTGGACGAGAAATTAATACATTCCTCAAGTTTCTTTCATTGCGAGATCATTGAGGAAATCCATTACATTGATATCTTATATATATCTATGATATTTCTTATGCAGCATTGGCTGGACGCGGGCAAGAGATTGCGTCGTCAGCTTCGAGGCTCCGATCCTCATACTTTCTACTTCGGAGTAAAATTCTACGCGGCAGACCCATGCAAGCTCCTAGAAGAGATTACCCGGTAAGTAAGGAATGCATGACTCATCCATTGTATACCTACACCTCTTCGTTCACATCAAACATTGTTGGCATTAACGCCAATTATGTTTGATGTGAACAATCGCGGTCACCCACTGTTTGTCATTTAGATAATGAGAATTGTACAACTTTTGCGGAATTAATTAAAATATCAGTGGAAATGTTCAAATTACCTAACCCACCTACACTAACGTTTCCTGTGTTGTACGATTTCATTTTAATAGATCGTTAGTAACTACTAAAGTAAATAAGCTATATTCAATAACATGGACAGTATCTCGACGGAAAATCAATGAAACACGTTTTTGAACATTACAGTCGGCCGTAATTATTATAAATGTTCCGAAATATATCATTACAAGTTGAACGTTACCTCATTTAAAAGTTTATAAAGCTTGTTAATACTTCGTCAATAACATGGATTTTATTGTCGACCTTCCGCTGTTTGTAGAACTCACATGTTCAAGTTTTAATAGGATCGTTGTACAATGTTGACCGGCATCCAAATCAAACCAACTGTCACACACATGTACGTAAATACTTTCAAACACATGTTCGTTTTACAAACAAAATCAGTTATTATAATGAATTCCAGCCAAACCGCTAACTGCACGTGAAAATCAAATTAATGGTTGAACATTAACAAATTATACTGAGCGATATTTATTAATGTGGTTTTCCATCAAAGCGTTGAGTGCGGTGTGTGTGTATAACGCGCACGTGTCTCGCTACGCAGGCACTAATGTAAGTAACGCTTTCACAACATCATTCATATTATGGCACATTAATTCAGGAGCGTGAGGGATGAAATAGGAAGTGATAATAAAACACATCTGTGTTCTTAACGTGCGCCTTGTCAGCGATTCGCCACCATGGCACCTCGGCACCTCGCCACTCCGCTACCTCACCACACCGACACATTTCTGTCCGCTTTCTGTCACTAACACACGAGCTATAAAATGACACAGATATATCCTTTTTAATATTCAATGAAGCACGAGACGCAAATGACGACATTGACTTATTTATAGACAATGCTTTACAGAGCTTCTCTAATAACATTTTGTTATCCTTGTTATTTTGTTATTCAACCTACAAATATTCACGGCTACTATGTTTTCTGATATCTTTGTCTCACGCTAAGCTATGACCCCATATAAAAACTTTGTACATTATTAAGAACATTGAGCTACGAGAGTGGCCCATTATTCCCACATATAACAAGATAACGCTGAGAGATAGAGGGATATAATTAGTGTAACGTTGCAAGGACAGTAGAAAGACTTTTATAGAGGTGGTCGCCACATTTGTGTAGTGTATGTCGCAACTAAATAACTACATTAACCGTAATAATAACAACATGACTCGGTTATGTACTTTACGAGACCTCCATTGTGGAGAGAGTGACATAACTGGACACATTACCGTTGATATACGATAGCGTGTACCGTGAATCGTACATAGATACTCGTAGGTGTACCTAGGAGAAGCACATCACTCACTATATTTTTATACTCGAAACTATTAAAATTTCATAATCATAAAAGAGAGTGAAGTCTAGTAAGGATACAAAAGAAGGTGTAGTGCTCTCGCAATAAACGCGGTGAGCTCGTAAACTGACGTCGCACTGATGAAATGAATGGGGCCAGGCAGTGCAGCGCCGCGCGCCGCGCCGTAGTGCGCTCCACTGTCAATGGTGAAACATAAACACAGGAATTTCATTTCACGAACAATTTTAATTGGACACCTTTTATAAAATAGGCTCCTCCGAGTTATATTTCCTATTCACTGAAACAAGAGTTTGCTAATTTTTTTCCATAGAGCTACAATTTAATTTCTGCCTAAAATATCTTTTGTAACCGCAGAGAAACTTTCGTCTACTCGTATTTCCTTTAAACTTTACAACAAAGGCTACAATTGAAGTCAGTTAAGTGGAATTTTGAAGAGTTTCCATTTATTCTTTATTTTATTCCCTGTGAATGTTGGGAGGGTGCGGGGATGTTTTATTAAAATTTCGTTATTACGGTGTTGACGGTGCACGCCCGCCGGCACCGGCCGCTTCTATATCAGTACGTACAACACGAGGAAACGTCTTCCTTTAGGTAAGGGCCGCAGTTTAATACTCGTAAATTCTTTGAAAACCTTTGCCTTGATGGTCTTTTAATATTTAATTTCCTTCTAAGGCCAATCTTTTTGCAACACGTTTGTCGGGCTTGTGCCAGTTACTGAAAACGAAATGAGTGAATAAGGATTTTATGTTTGGGGAAAATTAAATTTATTAGGAGTGATCTGGATGTTGTTTATTGTGTAAATTAATATATGTTGTTTGTATCAGGTACCAGTTGTTCTTGCAACTGAAGCAAGACGTGCTGCGCGGTCGGCTGCCTGTCAACTTCGACCTCGCTGCCGAGCTCGCCGCATATGTGCTGCAATGTGAGTCACTACATACGTAATATTACCTCTTACATTATAAAGCTCATTACATTTTTATATGTAAGATTATGTCATGGGAAGTTAGGACGAGCCATAGTTTTTAATTAGCTGGTAATTTGGTAACGTCGAGGTTCGGTGGCGCTGTGCGTGCTCAACATAAATGATAAATGAATTATTATTATTACAATATTTTGTAGCGTGAATCTTATATTCACGTGTGCATGAAATTGATACTATTTTGATATATTTATTAATACTAATATCTACTAAATCTTAATTTATATCTTACATAACGATATTTTATAAATTTTCATATAACTTATTCAGTACTTAAATAGCATAAAATGAAGTTAATGTTTTTTACGGCTAGAGAATACTAACATCACACTAGGTAGTCGTCATTCTAACCATAAGTCCAATGAGGCAATCTTTGTTGTAAACATGGTTGACAAATTGGAGTTTCTTAGTGTGGGACGAATAGTGGCAGTAAAATCCGCAAGTACGACCCGTGCTCCGGGTACAAAGTGGCTGGGAGGCCACTAACCCGCCAGCTTACTGTGTTACTAGCCTAGGATTTGCTGGCTCCCCTCGTAGGCACTGTATAGTACCAGAATGTAAGATAAAATTGGGTGTCAATTACATATAGGTGAAGCAGTTTATTTTGTAGTAAAAACCTTCATAATACTTCTGACATAATATAAACTCTTTAGAAATAATCTGAAACTTGAAAGACTTTAGAACCACTAAAAATTACTTAAAGAGTCACATTTAGTGACTTAGAATACTCAGTTACCACAACTAAGACCAACATATTTGATTTTTTATATTTAATAGAATGGCGTTTGGCCACCATCTCAAAATAAATAGTTTACAAATAGGTCATATCTCTCATTTAAGGAACCAAGTCAATTTTAAAAAGTTAAAGAACCAATTTATCATTAAGTACGTTTGTTAAGTCAAGTAACAACTTCATCAAAAATCGTTCAGAAAAAAATATGCCTCGTCATCATTCAACAATACATTTTTTGATCAAACTCAGTTCGGTTTGAGAGTAATCACAATTCTCATTGTAATAGAGTTCAGATTGTATCTGTGTCCCTTACCGTGTTATTATCGACTGCAGATGAAACCATTTGCGAAACTCAGTTCAATTTCATTTTAAATGGCGATTTTATGAAACACTCATAATGATCATGTGGAAACCTTTCGGTTGATTGCGTTGTAATCCGATATTCTTTTAGTACGCGGTTGTAAATGTGTTCGCTACGTACAATTATAAAATCGAATTATTTGATAAACATTTTATGTGATACGATATTTGTTTAGATTGGTCGGTACGTATATGTAACGAACTGTTTGTTTATTTCTCGTAAAAAGTTTACAGTTTTATTTTTATTTTCGTAATCAATGCAGAGTTATTGTATCAAACTAATTTAAATAACGACTTTATTAAACTCTTATCAGAATCTTACCTATATCTTATTTCGATTTTATAGCAATTTGAGGCCAATTTAATGATTTATCCTATAAGTATCTATTAACGATCAATTTAAGCTTACAAAGTTGTTTTAAAAATATAAGAATAATTTTTCATTTTCTAACTGACAGACTAAATGGACATTTAATTCTAATACCCAATCATTATTGCTATTCAGTAGCAATATACCTACAATGTACCTATGTATAAATAGGTACATACATATAATCCAGTGCGACAATATTGTTTACCGTCACACATGTTTACTATTACATGCAATATCACGCCCAGTTTATTAACTTGATTGTCAACCCGTTTCCAGGAAAACTGCGCCTATTTGGATTTGATTGTCTGTGGGCATGAAAATCTACATTTGATTCCTAGTCCCGTATAGTATTGTATGTATTTTCAGATTTAATATCGGGAGGTTTAATCACTGTTCATATAATTGGTATTCGTAATTTAATAAAGACAGAGCACTGATACCTAAGTTTATACGTAGATAAGTATATCAAGTGGTTATTCGAGTTAAGTTTCCTGTAATTTCAAGAACTTTCTAGATTAATTATTATATATATTTTACTAGTATTAACTTATTACTTTATACTTTGAATCCACATGTGAATAACTACTTTTTATACCCAAAACTTAGCAAAAGCTCCTTAGCAAAAACTCAAACCTAATTGGTGCGTAATATTGTAAGAAACAAACCACTGCCGGGATTGGTTGAACGACTATAAAAACTATTAAAATCATAAATAAATAACAACATGCCATCACATTAAAGTAGCAACCACAGTTCTATAAAATAGTTTAGTACACGCAAGGGAATAATAATGTGTGTGATCATGTGGGATCGTTGACTCATCGCCGAGGGCCCGAAAGATGGCCGCCACAACAGTACGCATGAACACTTACATACAAACTACCGCGAATGAACCTAAATATATAGCGCAATAAAAAATATCTGTGACAAGAGAAATGTGCACAAAATACAAACAAATAAGAATTTGTATAAATAGATCGCGTAGAAAACAGGAACAACTATTGGTATTCAATGCTATCTAAGCATAATCAGGGTGTTGTTCATGTGGTATTTATAATAATACGTACACTCTCGTATTAATGTAATATGTATTTGTACCAAAGTCTTTTATTCAACTTCAGTTAAAGACTACTATTTAAGTACTAACTTATCAAACAGTAGGTAGCTAGAAGTCGAATACCCAAATCCAATAAACAACCTTTTAGGAACACTAACCAACTCATTTCTATTTCGATGGATATTCTTTTAAATTCTATTTAAGTTGACCGAGGAATATCACATGACTAAGGATCATCACAATTTTGAAATAAAACCAACACCGCCCGTGTAAATAAATCTGCGTATTTCTTAAAAGAGGAAATGTTATACATGCTTCGACGCGTGATGATGTCGAATAATGGCCGCCGATCCCAATAAACTGCCATACTCATCTTTGCACTGGATCGTAAGTTGACCTCACTGAATTTGAACAGAATTCGTAATGAGAGGCAATGACGTAAAAAGCCATTTTCTGTGTTTGGCGTGAAGAGATAAATTTTAGAGAATCAAATCCTCGCAGTTAAGAGTTTGTTTAGTCCGCGGTACACAGAATGCTATTCAGTCGGACTCAATTCCGCAAGCAGCGCCATTCTTCTGAGATTCTGCAGTGTCGGGACGAGGAGCTATCTAACCGCAAACGCAGTAAAATTTATCAGGCATTCCGCTCCGCTACTTCAGGCTCAGACTAATAGACTGCGCTCCTCCGATAACTATACGGATTATACAAGTGTTTTCACCGAAGAGTTTATCGCAAACTTCCAAAAGACACCATAAAAGCGAACCGTTAGCAACAGAAGCTTGAATTTCCAATTAAAAAAGGAAAGTACACAAAAAATAATTTTATTATTACGACCTAATTTACGCAATCAAATTCGTTTTTTATAAACATTAGGAGATAATTACATCTTGTCTCGACCTTACCTTTGAAGATTCACGTAATTAATTACTCCCCAGTTTGGTATTCGCTTTAATATTTATAATTGACTTTGTAACGTAATTAATTTTATTGCCATTTTCTTATGATCTCGTTATTCCTGAATAATATTTTATTAAAACATGAGATGTGTTAATAGGTGTACTTAAGAATGCCAACGCAAAAACAAATAACGTGTTGTTTTGGGGATCTTCAAAGAGAAATCTTCCCCAGCAACGAATTGTTTTATGATGAAGATATTTAAAACGACTTTAATTAAGAATATTTTACCTGATTCGTCTTTTGTAGGCCACAAATACTTAAAATAAATAACAAGAAGTAGCTGTTATAAGATCTTGGGAATTTTCCTGGGCTACCAAGTAACTATTAAGTATTTTTGAACATAAAATATTACGAGTATCAATTATAAAAATAACATAACATAACATTACGCCTTTTATCTCCGAAGGGGTCGACAGAGGTGCACATTACGGCACTTAATGCCACTGTACAATGTAACACCCACTTTTACTATTTATGTTATGAGTCCCATGTAATAGGGGGTGAGCCTATTGCCATATACTGGGCACAATTCCAGACTCCCCAGTATAAAAACCCAGTTATACTTTGTCCGACCCGGGAATCGAACCGTATTGCCCGGCAGTCGTACTTGCAACCACTCGGCCAACGAGGCAACCATAACATAAAATATAAAAATAAAATAACCCAATAATAGCTTAGTTAGAGCTTGATATCTTTTGTAGTAAAAATAGATGCACGATTTTTAGGAATACATACCGATGAACATATCTACTCACCAAGATTCTACTCCATTTTTAAAATAGGAAAGAAGCAAGAGCGGGCTGTGAAAGTAACATTTATATTAGTGGAGTCTTCCCCATACAAGGGGCGGCTACGAGGTCTAATATCGATGCGTTATTCAGGAGGTAAATGAGCCATCAGCGGCGCACCATCGTTTGCATCTAATCTGCCTCTACCAGCGACCTTTGTGACCTCAAGGGACATATACCAACCGTCCGTTCTCGACGCTCGAAACTTTTTTACATATTACTAATTCACAATTGTCGATTTCGCCTGTCGCCCTACTGAGTAATTATTTTCGGTGAACCCAAAAGTGTACTGTAAAAAGAATTTAATTATGTTTTCTTAATTGCTACCTACCGTTGTAAAACATGAGAGGTTATTATAATTGCGTATTTACTTACCTACAAGTACATACATGTCTTCAGATATAGGTACATTTCTCTTCTCGGCACGAGTAAATCAAATCTTCCAGTGAAATAATTACTTTAATAGAACATCAGATTTTTCGCGAAACATTCTAAACGCTTGTTCGTATATTTACGAAACAAGAACGTAAAATATTTGCGTTTTTCCGCCCCTTTACACTCAAATGATCCACTCACATTACCGTCGTTATGTTAAAGGTATGCCTATTATATGCCTCGTCATAAATTGCACACGTGAAATCATCCTTTTTATATTATATACTTGGTATCATATATGGGGAAAGAATGAAGTATTGTTACGAGCCCTCAAAGCGTTCTTCGGATAAAATACATATTATTATTACACGAAATGAGAGCCTGCGTCATCGAGGCAACTTTATGGAGTATTTTTATAAACAGTGCGGTGCACGTGGTTTCAAAATCACATCATATTTGTTCAGATGTTAACGCAAGTCTACAGCACTAAACATGATTAAAATATTTCGCACGTCGAGCTGAGAACTGAGAAAATAAAATAACAACTTTCAGTACAGTGTGAATCTTACATGTTATATAAACTTTACAATGCGTTATAATAACAGTTTCTATTCAAAGATGAATAAAGTAAAAAAATATGTGACGTCAACAAAGAAAGAATGGCAGTCGATTAGTTTGAGCACGAAGGAAATTTTCTTTTTAAACGAATATTTCCGCTCGACTAACGTTTGAGCTTCAGGACTGAAATCCTATTAATCATGAAACATTGTATTCTTATTTTGTCTAGTCCGTAGTCTCGGTTTGGGAGAGACGAATGGAGCGAAACAATCTGTCCTTCGCAACAAGTTAACGGACTCGTGTAACACGCTCACATTAATCAAGTAGATGGACAATCGTAGAGGCGTCCGCGCCACGGTACGGACCGTACCCTGCCAACTGAGATATTCCACACTGCGATATTAACTGTGGGATTATAATGCTGAATTACCATCCCAGAACGTACGCTCAATGTGTACTGTGAATTAATTTCATCCTCGAGAAGCCATGAAACTATTTAATGTCGCTCTACTGAAAACTAGTTTCATAGCCAACGTACTTAGGTACAATTCGTACATGATACTTAATACTCACTATATCTCGTTTGATATGATGAATAATGGAGCTACGAAAATCATTATGACTCTGATCCCTCCTTAGTTTTTTCCTGAATTTTCGGTCATTTTTTCTCTCCGAAGGCGTACATTTTTTGGGACAAATGGTTGCCTATTAGACTATCCATAAGTTCATAAGTCACGATGCGACGTTCCATTGAAGGATAAAACGATCCGTTATTAAATATTTTTGAATGTATCTTATGTCAGTATGGGTTGGTATCGTTTATTTAAGATGTTTGTTCCAGTCACTCAATGGAAAGATTACACAGAACTTCCTTTGATTCTCTAGTGCTAACATTCACAAATATTCGTTTGCGAGGACTAATAATTAAGATGATTTATAACACATATGAAAACTTTCCCATAAAACTGTTCAGTCATCAGTCATATTAGACAAATATATACTTAGAATGTATTAGCACATGTGTGACCAGTAAAAAATACAATTAGTGGTCGCTAGCCAAAATATTTTTAACGACTGACATATGTTGCTATTATGAATTAATTATAAATCATCGTGAGAAAATTTAAAAGTAATAACCAAAAGTTATTCAACTATCTCAATATGAACACTTGTATAAAATTGTTGATAGCACTTCTAATGTTATGGAACTGTATGCACTAAAAGTCCCCTCTAACGACTTCAAAGAAAAATAAAATAAAGCTTTATGCATTATATGACACACGTTTTACGACAAAGTGACTACTGAAACTTTGTGAAGCAATATCTATTTGGAGCTTTGTACGGTTAACGATATCTCGACTTTGAATAGTCAGTTCTTATCCTTAGCAACAATTCGATATGAACAAGGAACAGTGTTACTTCGAAGTCAGTAAGGGTCCGAGGGTTGCAGAGTTGGAGTATTATAATTGACGTGTGGTCGACTATACCACAGTTAGTTTACTAGTGTGTTAGCTAAACGTGGCTGTGGCGAGCTCCGCGAGTACCACTCATTTATCGTCCGCGACGTGTGGGCGGCTCGCCTCTTTGCCAAATGATAGATGGTCTCTTCACCCATCACTCACATTTACTAACATAAAACAGATTCCACTCCGAACACCAATGTATCTGATAGAAACCACTACCAATGAATTCCTTTGTACTTGTCCTAATAACAAAATGTGACGCACAGATGCTGAATACGCGAATGCTTACTGTATGGATAATAAATCGAATGCACATCACTGAACATACTCGTACTATCGTCACGAACGAATCTTACGAATTACTAAATTACGATTTGTATAAAATCTAAAATTTGAGTTATTTAACTGACTGCCTAACGTGTTACTAATACAATAATAATCGTTCCAGCAACTGTGTCCCCTAACAAACCTATTTTAGGATAGATATATGTAATTCTCCTTGTATCATAACTTTCAAAGCATCCATAAAATAAACCGTAGCGAGTGAGTTTAAAAATAATCAGATTTATGGCCGCCTCTAGCTACTTGCTCGGAAATTAAACGACAGGCATAAATATGTACTTAAGTAAAAATGAAAAGAGCGCTGTCTTTGAACAGATGGAAGGTTAAACGTAATGAGTGAAGTTCAGGATAATAGGAAGCCATTTAATATTTCGCTGGATCATATTTAAAACTGAATTTCTTATATAAACAGTCATGAAATTGTAATCAGTATGTTGAGTGACGGGAGATGTTCACAGCTAGGTATGTGTCGGCCCTTTAATTTGGGAGCAGGCTGGCCCATTCGCCTTCCCGCCGAAACGTCAGCGCAATATTATTTATTCACAGGTGGTTGTGGTACTCGGCATGACATTTATAATTCAGTACGTTATGTAAAATTCTATCAATGAAGACTAAGATAAACCTAAAAAAAAGATAAAACGTTGTATCACGAGCATATACACATGTATGTAGGTCCAAAATTCATGAAACATTTATCTTTAATATGTAAGTATCATTTATATTTTAGTACCCTCTCGTGATACACACTTTAATATTAGAAGCGTACGATTCAGTAATGACAAGGTTTTATTCTTCAGACAACCGTGAATGTGATGTATGAGAGGTCCGAACATGTATGAGTGCTCTGCCGCTAGCGCACCAGATGTTGCGATTTCCGAGTACAAAAAAAAGATATACGACGGGAAATGACTGTCAGCCTCGTTCACTAGTCATAGTTTTTCTGAGTCCGCTCCGTATGTGGATATTCCTTTCTCACCCTGAATAACATGTCTAATAAACTACATGGAATGACCAACTATTTTCTTTTTATATGTCGTGGAAATGTATTTATTTTTATCTTCTCCGCACAAGAAAGTTTAAATATCCGTGTGTAATCACAATGATATTCGGATACTTACCACCTTTTCCCCCTTCAACGCGACTTTATCCACAAGCTAACCTCAATTTTGTAATCAACGCGTAGAGATACATATATTGTGTTTACCTTTCCTCGTGTATTTGGTTAGGACACAAGCCCCGCCTTTACAGAGTTAATTGCGATTGTAAAAGAGCGAGTGACTATCATAATAGCGATACAACCGCGCGTAAAGAATTTGTTCACGTTATTTTTGGGCAACTGCACGAGCATAAACGAGATGTTTGTTCCAAAAATGGAATAGCGCCGCTCTCCCAGTTTATTTCTACCTACTGTTTGAAGTATTCTGTCAGCTAAATGAGTTTCACCATGACAATGTTTGTGCAGCATTATTTTGTACACTTTATGTCCATGGTTCTTGCCGTCGGCTTCCTAATAAAGTTATCTGAGTAATGTGCGTTGTTTGTTTAGTACTTATTGTTACGATTTGTGCAGCGGAGCTGGGCGACTACGACCCGAGGCGACATGGGCTCGGTTACGTGTCTGAGTTCCGCTTGTTGGCGCACCAGACTCCGGAGCTCGAGGCGCGCGCTGCTGAAATACATCGCACACTCACGTAAGTCTCATACCGCTGGTAATTAGCTAAACATAAATTAACAGTAATTTATGCATTGCTCTAATCAATGTATTGTTGTCTACATGCATCTAAATACATCTTCTATCTCATAAACTCGTAAGCCCAATCTATACGTAGTCTTATTTATATCGCATCGTCTCTGAGAATAGACACAGATTAATTAAGAACTTATGCGCCCGACGCGAGGAAGTCCTTCCTGTTATACGTATTATTGTCTTAATTAACTAAGAAGAAGGCAACTTGCTAAAAATTAAGATTTCAGAGGCGCAGTTTCACGCCGAAAGCGTCGTCGTCCGCCCGCCGGAAATTAAACTTCGTCGCCTTTCTCGCCTAATTGAATGAATTTTTAACTGCGCAAAGATGCAGTCTGCGGCCAGGGCGCGTCACAAAGCCGCAATTACATGCAAATTATGTGTACCTACCTACTTAACACCAAGTGAGCCGTGGCTTAGGGCGGCGACACCGGCTCGCCACGCCACCCGCGCCGTACGGATTATTCATTGTTGCTTAGCCTTTTGTGGCCTTTTGTCCTTAATGCCTCCTATTAATTAAGGATAACAGTTTAATTGACTTTTAACTCTCTTTTCTTTTGATGAAATATTAATAACGGTCCTTTTTACAGGGGAATTTCGCCGGCACAAGCAGAATTGAGCTACTTGGATAAAGTGAAATGGCTTGACATGTATGGTGTGGATTTACATCCAGTTTTGGTAAATACGCGACTCTTATATATTAAACACATTGTTTGTGTTAATAAAACTTTATTATTAATACATTGTTTTGTTTTGTGACAGGGTGAAGACAGTGTCGAATATTTCCTCGGGCTGGCGCCAAGCGGTCTTTTACTGTTACGCGGAAAACACACAGTTGCGAACTATTATTGGCCGCGCGTCTCCAAACTTTATTACAAGGGACGCTACTTCATGCTCCGCGTAGCAGATAAGAATGTAAGAACTACCTTTTGATAAAAAATAACAAAGAATGTGAGTTAGACGAATAAGTAAACATTAAAATCGGGCGTTCCACTTGACCCATTTCTCGTTTCGGATCGCTAGGAGTGATAACGGGCGCACTTTGAATAGTGGTGCAAGATAGAGTCCACCTTGCCTCGCTTCCTTGAAAGACATTCGTAGGCAGGCAATTACAGATAAGTCGCGTAGAACTGAGCGCAGTATTTACAGCGCTGTGGGCACGGCGATAACACGCGGCGCGGCGCGGCTCGGCGCGACGCGGAGCTCCCTCAGCCACTGATTTACAGCTACACTGGCCCACACCACCCGACTTACTTCTTACTTATCCTTTAACATGATACTTTGTATTGTTTATTTTAAGGGCTTCTTTCTATATTATCCAATTATCGAAATATTTTAACTAGCGACTAGTAGAAGCAAGTACATAATTTGAATCATACTCATTATATACGGCTACCAAAATAATGAACAGCGCTTTGCGATGATTTTCGACCAAAATGAAATAAGTTTAGTAATAAAAGCTACCTCTATCAAACTCTGCAGATGTTTACATTACCCTCGCTTGAACGATTAGTTAAAGGTATTAGAATCCATATTAAATGTTTAATATCGATACCTATTTATCCACTCGATGGTAATAAATGTAATATTATGAAACTAATGAGACTGTAGAGTTACGATTTACTATAATAATCTTAATTGTATTAAAGATAAAAAAAGAAATGCTAAATAATGGTTGCTATAAACTTATAGCATAAATTGTGAAACTCCAACATTCAGCCTCTAGATTCATGAACCGTTAACACTTTTATTAGTAAAAAATACTACCAAACTTCAGACAAGACTTAAGAATAATACAGCATCGTATAGTAAATTTTTACTGATGACTACCTTTTCGTAGTCGTAAAGAAATTTACGAAAATCATAAAAGATATCTTGAACATGAAAGAAGGTGATAAGCTCTGCAGTTTATGGCTTGTTAAATAAAATCTAGACATAATCTGGCTTATCTTGAACAAGGGTAAGGGCACAAAGAAATATATATTGCCTATGTAATGTTATAGAAATACAGTTTGACCTTCGTTTACAGAAATTGGCCGGAATCTGTTTAGGATCTTAGAAATGTTCTGAAAATAGACTTGGGATCAGGGTAGTCAAATGTTTAGTTAAGACTAGTTTTCTTTTTGTATAAAAATCACTTTTATTTTTCTTTTGAAGTAAACAAGGGTAAAGGATTCGTAAATTTGTCCATCTTTAGTATCATGTCCATATGTAGGTAGGTAATAGGTTTATTATAATAGGCACTATGTCATAACCACATATACACATATGTATTAACCACATTCAGTGGCATTTCAATAGCTTTCATGAAGTAATTATATGATAGAGACACTAAACAATTAGTTGAACACAACCACAAACATGAGAAAATCTTAAGGGTGGGATGGCGGTGTTTAAAAAAAAAATATGGTTTCATAAACTTTTTTCTGTATTCCTTCTCATGTTAGGTATAAAATAAATAAATAAGTATTGAATTGTGAAACCTGTAAAACAGAATGACACATCAACCTACGGCTTCGAGTCCCCGACGAGGTCAGCCTGCCGTCACCTTTGGCGTTGCTGTTCAGATCATCACACCTTCTTCCGAATGCAGCAGACATCGCCAGCATCAGCCGATATCTTCTCATTAGGAACCAGACTGAGAACTAGGTAAAGTAAAGAAAAACAAATCTTTTCTTTACCTTTTAATTTGTTAAAGTATATTTGTTTGTAAGTTCTGTAAGGTTCTCCATAATGTTAAAGTTTGGGTCTTTCTTCTAGATTTAGATGTTTGTTCGAGACATATTTTTCCTTCGTTAATTGTTTGTGATTTTGTAAAATGATATGTTATTGATATCTAATTTATTTTGTGAAATGATATATCTATAATATCTATATACCCCGGACAAATAACAATAATTAATAACGTATACTCTGTGTCGGTTTCACGTAATCAATATTATTATATGGCCCTTTCCTTTATTTTAAATGTATTATTGTCATAAATTGTATTGTCGAACGCTGTTGGTTAAATGAATGTAAAATTAAGAAACTGTTTAGGTACAAAATAAAGGAAAGGTGAAAGTTACCGTGGGAACCTTGTATTGAAATGACAAAACTTATTGATTATGGAAATAATTTAGATACATTTGATTACATTCATGCTTGGGAAAATTCAAACACGATTTAATACTACGTATTATTATCTAAGGAAGGAAATGTTGTTAATACTTTTAGTGCAGTTGTGTTACAGTTCCCATTGCAGTGGGAAGTTAGTCGATAACCAACAACCAAACACAATTCAAGATTGCCAAACTGAACAGCATGTCACCTGATTATATACGTAAATCTAATCCAATTACATTGTGAGGTCCGGGCCAGATCAAAGGGTGGCAAGTGATCAGGGCTAATCATAGATACCCGCAATACCTAAGAATTTGCAAGTGCACTCATACGAGTCGAGTTGCGCTTATTCTCCTATCTTCACACACACACAGTCACACTTTTACTCGCAAAGCCGGTTGAACCTCCTTATGTATGATGGATCCCAATAGGGCTGATGCCGATACGGAGCCGCGGAGGGCTTAACCAGTTGCCGGGGCTCCGGTTAGAAGCGCAGGAACGGAACAGGGTGGTTTTTAGTCAGTAAGAATCTGACACTCCTCGCCTCAACCAGAGAAGTCATTGTATGATTTCCCCCCCTCAGAAAAAACCTCCTTATTTATGAATTTGTACTAATTATTATTTGTTTGTCCAGTGGCAGAGGATCAAGACCCCGTCCTCCTCCCGCGTTCACGCGGACCCCGTCTCGACGTATCGGGCGACCGCAACACGCTTCGCACGCATCGCTTAATGATGGTATTCACATTAATTAAACTCTTTTTGAACCACATTTTTAGTTATTTTTATATTTCTTATAAAAAATTTGATTTGTAAGGGACTTAACATTTTTTACATGACTTAACATTTAATCGACACCTAAATATGTCAGCGACCAACCAGTTCTTGGAGTTGGAAAGCTGTTATGTTATTCAATCATTGTTCTATTTCCATTGTTAAAAAATTGTCATTCCTAAATTTCAGTCAATTTATAAATTAAAAAACTATTTATGTAAATTTAGCCTGACTTTGACAACATTTTATTTTTACCTGTAAGTAACTTGTATGTTTTTTCCAGTGCCAAAATTAGAAGACTTGAGAATAAAAGACTGTCCCCCAGAAATCAAACAACCTACCTCAGTACATCGGCCAAACTCGTAAGTACATTAGCTAACTTCACTAAATTAATTATAGTTGTGTCCACAACAGTGTTGGTTCTCTACCAAAAAGGTTTTAGCAATCTTTTTTGTAGAAGATGTTTAGTTTAGATACTTTCACCCACGCACTTTCTTGTTAGGATTTTGTATTTTTAATATTCTAGGAATACCAAAGAAAAGAGGTTGTATTTTCTTGAAACTACTTTTTCGCATTCCTCATTGTGCATATGAATGTTGTAATATTATGTTCTTTACTCATATCTTGTATACCAGGCTTCGAATCAGTGGTGAAGTGTTAGGTGTCGAAGTTCCCACGGTGGGAGGATCACCAAGATCCACTCGGTCTGCGCCTACTCGACGTGGTCTCTACTCCGCCTCGCCAACCGCCACTAGGCCACCACCAGCTCCAAGACATCGATCAGCATCAGTTGACTCACAAAGCTCTAACGATTCACGTTCTAATCGCAAGTAAGTTTAACTTAACTGCAACTCAAATAAACTGTGAAAATGTTTAACACATTTTTTGTATGAATAGCACTAACTAACGGTCACGCAATATGGTCACCTGAGATAGAAAAATTTAACATAAGCTCTATAGAAAATCGCTGACAGAATACCTAGTAAGTATATTTATTATCCTAGCCCTGAATCAACACCCAGTATTCTTTAAACGTCCCTGTTAGATCTGGGCTGAGAAAAATTTCCTTTTTAATCTAAACCGTTTTATTTATATTCATATAACACGAACTTTACTTAGGCATGATACTTACCTTCTTATTTTAAGCAAGAAATAATAAATGTTATTTTAAAACGAAATTCGAGAATCATTATAATTTTAATCAAGTTCGAGACTTTTTATCAACGTTTTATAACAAGACGGGAAAATTGGGAAATTGTAGCGGGATCGAATCTGTCAAGGATTTTAAACACCGAATAAAAAATGATAATGCGGAGTTAGTTACCTTTATATAGTCACTATGGGTAACTCTCTAGAGTCCCCCCGTTATATAAGTACACCGGGCGAGTGGGTGTACCACCCGCATACTCCTTTATATGTCTTGAAGCTGTAATCACTAGTTTTATGTTTATTAGATCATAATGTTTCCTCTACAAAGCGCCTTCCCTCGAAGCACGTAGGACCCGTTGCTTTCTTACGACTTTGTTACCGCTTGGAAAGTTTTGCTCGGTGAATAATGGTGGCCTCTCTTTAACTTTCCAACTAAAATTCAAAATCCATTATTATCACGAGGCAACTTTTGTCAGTCTTCATTTTTTTACGTCAATGTTCGTTGCTTAAAGTTTTCTTGATAGGGACATGTTACGAAGAAGACACTTCTGCAGATTGGGTTACGAAATGTGATTATTAAAACTTTTATGTTTGGACTACCTTTATTGTACTGATTATATTCGTAAGCAATATTTATAGCACGTATTCTACATATAAAATGGAACTTACTCATAAGAAATTGGCGTAGCAATCCCTTTACGCTAATAACTGACTCATGTTTTTTGTATGTAGACATAAACATCGTTCACGAAGACAGCAATCAGACGCTGAGAGTGAACTGTCTCGAGGCTCAGGACGGTCAGGACGACGGCATCGACGTCATCGGTCCAGACATAAGCACGAGTCCGGCTCCGAGAGGGATGACTCACAGCCAGATACCAAGTTAGTAAATTAATTAAGTTCATCTACAGCGTCCACTTTCAGTTTAAGTAAGAAAGTTTAATAAAATGTTAAGAGCTATATAAGAAACATGCCCCTACAAATGTATGTGTGTATGAGTTCAGCGATAAACGTAACTTTGAATTTACAGAGAATACGAACTGGTTGATTCAGAATCGCAATGGAAGGAAGTTCTCCGACAAACCACTGTTGGCAGCGGAGTTCAAGTAAGTTCGGAAGATTTGTCAAAGTGTCATTCGTCACTAAGCAAAAGTCGAGGATGTTAAATAAAATATTTTTGTAGGTGGCAAACGTTCGTCGCTCGCAAATGGAGCCGGAGACTGGGACACATCGATCATCTCACAGACACCGGCGACATAGAAAACATCGGTATAATTACTGCCATTGTTGTCTCATTAATCGACCTCATCAATTACCACCTGAGCTAATTCTCACAATTCATTCTCATTAGGTCTCGGTCGGGCTCCCCCAACGACAAGAAATGGTTACCAAGTGAGTTGAAACAGCACTTGGAGTTCTCATTAGTAGACACGACTGGTATGACTGAGGAACAACTGAAGGAAATACCGTACACGGTTGTTCAGACCAGCCATGCACGGCAGACTAAGCTGCGAACTTCTTCAAAGCATCGACAGTAAGCTTTCTCATTCTTGATACTTACATATTTCTTCTTCTTGGACTTAATTTAACGATTTTTTATTTCTTGTAGGGCTGAACACGGATCATTAGCAAGACGAGATAAAAGTTCGTCATCTCATGGCAAAAATATCCACGATAGTCACAACCAGGGATCCCTTCGATCTAGCTCTAGCACACTAAGCACGCACCGGACCGGCCACGAGAAACATGGAAGGTACGCGCCGCATCCCATAAACTATGATTTATTGTCGAAATATGGATGATTTACGTTATGGGTTTTTGCAGACGTGTTTATCCGAGCTACGATGAACCCGTTGGGAGGACGGGCGATGATTTCTTGACAAATAACGGGTACAAAGGCAATGTGACGCCGATTTCGAACAACAACAACCCTTACAGCCCTGTTACCAACAGCAACAGTAACAGCTCAAGCGGTGAACTGATTGGCAGTGCGCGCGTCTCACACGAACACACTGACTCGGGGCTCGGGGCAGATCAGGACTACGCGTACTCTTCGGAGAGGTGATTATATTAATGTAACTTACGTACATACGGATAAAAGTGAACATCAGCGGTTACTGAAGGTTTTCGAAATTTCGAAGAATTATTAATAACACGTGACGAGTGACCCTGTTGTATTACTCCGGCAGCAGGCGAGTGGAAACTGATGTAAGGCCCATGTCTGTCGGGTGCAGGTCCAGCGACAGTGCCAAGTGCGGAGCTGGAGGGTCTTCACGGACGGCGCCTGTGAGTAGGCAGTGGGCGATGGGCGAGGCGGGTTTGCGGGAGGCGCGGGGCGCGGGCGGGGGTGGCGGCGGTGCAGTCACTCGCCGGCCTCCAGCAGCTCCAGGGCGCGCGCGCGCCTCCGTGTCGGGCTCGCAGCGCTCGCTGCTGTCGGTGGCCAGCGACTCAGCCACCGCGCGCCGCCCCCGCGACCTCGCGCCGCGCTACCCTCACCCGGCCGACGGGGGCTTTTCTCTCTTCGTGAGTGGGCGCTTTGCTTTCTAACATGTCTTCCGCTCACTGACGGCTCTTGTCTCGACCATTTCTTAATAAAGGTCAAAACTAAAGAATCCGGAACCATATGGATGACACTCCTGTATCCGATATGAATTCTATTAAATCTGCTACTTTTTACTGTTATTCTATAACTGTACCTATAAAAAAATGCAGATTTAGGTAAACATCACAAGGGCCGTCGGAAAAATCTGCAGCTCCTGTTTCTGGGTCGCTGATAAAGCTAACAGTGTACAGGTTGCTGTAAAACGAGAATATTTTATACGAGCAGAAATAATTTTGTACAATTTATAGGATATTACTTCAATGAAAATACTACGTAAGCGTAGAGTAGAAGAGATTTGCGTAGGTTAGCCTAATTTCACTGACGAACTTTTGATGTAGATTTATTTACTTGTATCTATTTTCTTATATTTCAAAGATATTTTCAAGACTTCTACTCGCTTAAGGGGCTTATAATTTACAGAGTGCTACAGTAGTTCGTTATTATTGTGTCCTGAAGTTTGTACAGTTTCATGGAAAACCAAATGGCACCACTTTAGCACTGTGTACGCGCCTTTACCTACTTGGGGACTTGATATCGTATATATCCACTGTTTCATTCATGTATAAAGCTATAGGGTGTGCACAGGTAGTTTGTCTAGCGTGTATGATTATTGGGATGCAGAGACATGCTAGCAACAACAACATATTGGTGGGCGAGAGCGGGTCGCTGGCTCGGCGGTACGCGCGGCCGACGCGGGAGTCGCGCGACCACAACGCGAACGTGGCGCGCACGCACTCGCGGCTCGCGCACCATCGACACGACAACACCCTCGACATTATCCTTAAACCTCTCATAGAAAGCACGCAGTAAGTAAGGCACGCACCGACGATCCACCATGTTTGTGTCGCAACACCATGTTTGTAGCGGAATGAGTAGCTGCACGTACCCTTTGGTTTGTTCGTTGTTCTGTTTGTTTTGTTTTGTCTTTGCATGCTGGTGACGGTTTAGTGGTGTGCTCGTGTTATAGCAGACTAACCCTTAACTAACCTAACACTAACCGTCAATGTTTCGTGTTACTACAGCCGATTGTTTTACATTTTGTGTTACTTTTATGTTGCACCTTGTTGTGATTAAAATGTTGGTAACCGCATTTGTTGCAAACGAATATAATTATCTACAGGATGTTTATTAATACAATTTTTTTTACTACTCAAACGTAATAAACAGTGGACGTGCAGTCCCCCAACAGTTATGGAAGCACGTATTTGCCATTTTTCTTTTAGAAAAAATTAAAAGAAATGGTAAGAAAATCTCATATGTAAATTGTGTATGAACCCAGGCTGCAGAGCAACTGAGTACAGCAAACGAGGCGACATCTGGTATCAGTAACGGAGGTGATACATCTGGCAACGGAAACAAACCCGCTGGAGCTGCTGAAATGAGCACAGAACTATAACCGATACCAACCTATTATTTTCATTCTAGTTTCTAGTAGATAAATAAATTAGGCCACTATTTATTTTATACATTAAACAGAACCTTTTAAGTGTTCCTTATTTTTGTATTAAAAAATAAACATTTTCTTTTTTTTAACAAAGCCCAGTCATGTCAACTGTTCGTGGCCTAATAATGTCATTGTCCGCAATTATAGTTCAATTCGTTTCATTGTTAAACGGCTGTACTCATTTCCATCTTTCTATGATTGATAATACTCATGGTAATATTAATTTATTATCCTGATGTGTTATATAGTAAAAAAAGGGTTTTTGAAAAACCCACACCTTAGGCTATAGTTCAACAGTATTTTTATAAAACCTTTTATAATAATGACATAGGTTAATCATCGATATTTTGAAGTCAATCAAAGATTCATCCTGTATATTCAAATAGTCCCATTTTAGTCGAATATTTTTCTGAAATATGAATAAAAATGTAGTTACAATTACTAGTTACTAAAGATAATAATGTAGAAATTTGAAACTTATTATTGTTTTCAGTTACTTTATTTCATATTTTATTTCAAATGTAAATATAGTTTTTTTTGTAAATAAAACTTTTAAAATTGTGTCTTCGTAATATTTCAATGTGAAAGCAACATATTTAAATAACAAAAGTATCTTGTGCCAAAGATTTTGTGAAGAAAAATCAGTTACGGAAAATTGTTTATATTTCTTTGTGAATAAGGAAACAATTTATCACCAAGTTTACCATTTCACATAGATATCAACTTCGCAACGTATGTGTGAGTTTATAACTTCGTTATTACCTCCACTTATAAAACAAAACATGTCGAAAATCTACCAACACTAAGAAAACAATTATTATGTCAAATGTTTATTTATTCAATCATTTACGACGGGTATTAATTTATGTATTTTACCATTCTCATTATTGTAAGTGATCGACGTACACAAAATCTTGTACAGTTGTTATGTAGCTTAGTGTTAACAAAGTAATTTAGTCTCTAGTTGCTAAAGTAACTGTCTATTGAAAACAGAAAACAATGAACACAAGTTTAAGGTCCAAAATACAATGTCTCTTTGTCATGAAATCTACAAAAATGAGCAAAGAAACTGAGTATACAAAATTCACAGATTTATTAGAATAGTTTGCTTAACATTTTCATGTGAAAGTTTGAAATTTTCCGACCGAGGCAAGTTACTTTTACCTTTTTGCAATGTCACATGTAGAGCGTGCATTACCCCGCGACTGCTATCGGGTGCCACTTAAGGGCGCGTATGGGAATGTGAGGAAAGGGTTGCAAACATCGTGTACCTTAGAAGTCAATGTACACTTTACGCCCCCTATAAAAAGACTCATCCAATGAAAAGAAACCAACAATTACAACATTATATTGAATTTTTTCTTCCACTGTAAATATTGCTAGATAATTAAGATGTAAATAAATTTCAACATTACGCATCGATATGCTCAGATTTCGATACAACATTGTAGCTAACTTACCTGCAGTCAATTCCCACGACAACTGCAGCGCATCTGAACTCACATAATATGTAAATGATACTCTCGAACGATGCGATTAGTCGGTCAAATTGTGTATTGTCAAGACTGATAAGATTGCGACTGTATTGCTACTCACACAATTTTTGTAACCGATTATAACAGTTTGTATGTATTTTTTCAAAATCGTTTCGATTGTTCGCATTAAACGATCTATATCATTTGGTGTGTTATTTCTTGTTCGACGCCTCTTAATGACTGGTATAGTATGCTGAGCCGTTTCTTTGTAACGTAAATCTATAAAATGACGTCATAAAGGCCGTTTATTAATCTACTTATTATTAATGAGCGCCATACAGCATCGCAAATGATTTATCGATTATCTGACAAAGAGTCTGGCTCTGGCATTAATTAAGCCGTTCTGTCTCAGATATCGGCTGCGTCCGACCGCCATTAACACTAATGAGGATGATTTGGTACCGTTGCTCGACGAGTGTTTTGGCTGTAAAAATATATGTCAACAACTCGATAAACAATAATAAAGTGCATACTTTCATAACGACAAATTATTTTATATTGCATGAATCATTGACCTACATACCATTTGGTAAAGTTATCTGATTTGTTTTATGTAGGTACCATTTTATATTTAACAGACTAGGTTCTAGGTATTCGTTAGCGAAAATGTAACTGTGAATATTTTATTGACCACGAATTGTGTAAGTATGTAACAAAACGCTCAATTAATTTTGTGAACGGTCCGCACTCCGCAAACGTATTTAGTTACAGTAATTAAAACCATCATGGTCGGTCATTGTGTACTCAACCAACCTTTGTCAAACCTACGAAATTCGAGTTACAAAAACTCGTAGTTTCGTCGAAAAAGTCACGACTTAGTTTGTCACCCTTGTCCAGTTCGGAAACAAAACTACGAGAAGTTTTATGAACGTAGCTTCTGTTCCGTCGACGAGTAAAATTAAATATCGTGCAACACATTGACTGTGATCCCCGCATCTGAAATCCGGCTAATTGAGCGAACGCGTCACTCGGGCCCAATTTGCCTGCATGAAAGCAAAAGACAAAATAAGTTGGCGCAGTCTATCAAAGCTCCGATGTCCACTATTCGGCGAAGGGTGAAAACTCATTACCCGTAATGAAAGGGTTCCCGGGCCGTGTATGATTACTAGTTAATTGGAAGGCGGAAAATCAGAGGGTGACCAGATAAAGTTACCTTATTCATACAAAGTGTCTATTAACCATAAATCTATGTTAACTTTAGTTTTTTGCTGGACGATTTCCTTTACCTTGATAAAATAAAGGTTCTACTTTCTACAAATTATTATTTAAACAATATTTCTTAGAATCATTCTTCATGTACAATCAAAGAGAAATATAATCTCGACAATATTGTGTTTAAGAACAATTTCATTTAATAAAATTTCATATTTTTAATAAAATGTAAATTAATTCAATGAAACAAGAGATAAAAATCTTTATGAAGTGGAAACGCAAAGGCAGTAAAATTGAAATAGTGGGCAACATTTTAATTCTTAATAATGTGTTAATGGCGCCTCCGTCAAGTTTTCATAATAAAAACGAAATGAACAAAGAGTTTTGTAAATACAAAATTAACTTAATATATGAGTAGGCACTTGGTTTAAAGAACATCACCTCTTGGTGTGAGATGTATAAAAGCTTACTTACTACCTACCAAGATAAGAAAACATATTATTTATTTTACATAAGTACAGATACAGACGTCAGATTGAAAATTGTTATGTACACAATCTTAATTGTAAATAGTGAGTGAACCTGAAGTCCAATTAGAGCTAACTTATATCAAATTACATTAACAATTTCAAAATGTTAATTCGTTTTTCTGTACCAAATTATGTTCAATTGATGAAAACTAGGAATTACTAAAAAGCGACCATACAAGTAATCAAAAGGTACAAAGGGAACACTTGAGTGAACAAGAAACCTGAAACAATGGCGCAACGACGCATGTCATGCTCATTAAGTTAAATACAAATTAAGTTACTTTTCCTTCACTTACCCTTACAAGTAAATTGCTGTTAAAATGATTACCTTGTTGATCAAAAATATGTACGACTACTGATTCCCGGGTCGAGCAAAGAATTCTTGAGAATTTTTCGTAAAGCATTAGGAAGGAATCTAGTCAAAATAAACGCTTAGTATTCCTTAACTTTCTCTGAGAGATAAAAAGCATAATGTAATATTGTGTTGTTGTGATTGTTTTTGTTTTTCTTAGGTACAAATAAATAAAGTATTTACATAAATTCGCAATAGTCGAGGTAGTCTAATCAGGCTGAGTGGTTGTCGCCATATATTTAAGTTCAGAGCGAGGGTTCACCGGGTATTCAAAGCGTGCAAGCCTGGAGCCAGGATTTCGATGTAAGCGCTGAACACTGAACGTGTTATTGCTGAACTGAAATGTTTGTTACAATATTCAGGTGTATAAGATATGTGTGCTAGTGTTGTATAGGTTTGTTACATCATACTCATAGAAATATCGATCATATCATCATACTTTAGTATGTTTTAAATGTGATTTCTACTATTTTTTACATAACATAATATCACGCCTTTCATCCCTGAAGGGGTAGGCAGAGGTGAACATTACGGTAATTAATGCCACTGTACAATGTAACACCTACTTTTCACTATTTATGTTATGAGTCCCATGTAATAGGGGTTGAGCCTATTGCTATATACCGGGCACATTTCCAGACTCCGCGCTACTACTGAAATTTTTACAAAACCCAGTAATATTTTGCCTGACCCGGGAATCGAGACCCGAGACCCCATGCCCGGTCGCACTTGCGACCACTCGGCTAATGACACAGTCTACTGGTACTATTTTTTAACTGTTAACTTATTATGTTATTAGTCCAACAGTATTCAAATTCGAGGACTAGCAGGTACATACAACTGTTAAGATAAACAAGGTTCGATTCTAATATTTAAATACTCAAACTTTAAATTGCGCTTAAGTATAGGTTTGTCACTATAAATTCTTTGTTAAATGACAGAGATGGCACGATATTTAAGCACAACTTAATATTGAGTACTGAGCCTTATATGTATAATTAGATTAGATTAGATTTATATAACACTAGCGACCCGCCCCGGCTTCGCACGGGTGCAATATGCATGTATTATACATATAAACATTAAAAAAACCGCATCAAAATCCGTTGCGTAGTTTTAAAGATCTTAGGGACAGACAGATGGCGGATAGCGACTTTGTTTTATAATATGTAGTGAAGAATTTCAAAATTGAAAAACCAAAACACGTGACATATAGAGGTATAGGGTTCTCAAATCGACAGAAAATATTACATCTGTTTAGTGTCAAAGTGTACATTTATCAGGATAATAAATAATAATTAATTAAACTAGTTCGATTGCCATTCAAATTCTGCAATAATTGCATACAACTCCACTGCAGGTGAGCTTTGCCAAAATACACGATTCCATAAACCATCAATAAATCCATCAGCGCTGTTAAGTACCTGCCGTAAAAGCCTCCAGGCATTACGAACTCAACAGACAGAATATTACATACACTGAATTAATCTTGTTGTGAAAATTTCATGTAATTTATTTGCTATACTTACGCAACTTTCATAGAGGATTTCATTAGCAAGAGTTGTAGGGACTAAAAGGCATTCAATTTTCGATTTACGGAATTTTCGAAAATAGCTTAATATGTCTTTATATGGTATCAAACCCTATGACTATGACATATATTCTACTCATTAGAATAAGCACGGAAATAAAAGATGTCTTTTAATATCATCAAATTATTTTTAATTGTGATCTATACCTCTATATATAAAAATGAAACCCGTTTTCCGTTGTAACGCCATAACTTAATAACGGCTTGACCGATTTGGTTGATTTTCTTTTTGTTGTATTTATTATCGTCAGGAGAAGGTTCTTATGACTGAAAAAAGTCCTGAAAATCCTACGGGAATGGGAGAAACGGGATTGCGCATACGAAGTCGCGGGCAGAAGCTAGTACTACAATATAATTTAATACACAAGTGAGCTCGAATCTGCGGTTCAATCATAAAACAAATTATAAAGGAAGAAAGAAACAAATTAGAATGGAAGTAGCCATTTATGCAAAATTAATTGACATATATACACACCCGCAACTATTACCTACACAAAGCCAAAGCAGAAACTGAGCACGTACCTCAAAAGCGGCAAGTAGGTTATAAGTACCAACGTTACTGTGAAAGGATTAGTATCTAATAGTCGCGTGTCAATACCCCACACAGTCGACTACACACAAAGCTAATTAAATTACGTTTATTATGCCACGAGTGTAGGACTAACCTGTACGTAGTGTTCAACTGTACTATAGGAAAGATTTAATTGTTTATTTGTTTGTTTGCATTTAACAGGTTCTGAAACTTCTTTCACTCTCTTCTTGAGTCGAGTTACGTCGTCAAAAAGGTACAGGAATAAACCGTAACACGTAAATACCTAATTCTTTCACTATTCGTAAGCTGAAATTGCAGGCAATAACATATTGAATTTTTGCCAAAATACCTATAGTATCGAAACCTATAAGAGAAAGAGAAAAGTTCTAAATACCAGCAGGGAAAGCCGCAGGCAGTAAGCTAGTTGGGTTTAAAACGCGACATATTGTACCATTGAACAATTAGCCTTTGATACGGTTCGTCGCTAAATCATATTTGCTATGCTGCTCTGCCGGAGGCTATATTGTCTGGCAATATCCACGTGAATCAAATTTACTTTGCACGTATTTTCGATCACTTTTAAGTCATACTATCAATATGTTTAACTATTAAATATTCGTTGAAAGAGTCAGCTGGAGTCCACATAATAACTGGTAACATTCAGTTTTAACCAGTTATGTGAAAGCCCATTTTACTGAGTACGATTAGTACGATTATAAAATTCTTACTAATAATAAGAATGCCTTGCTTGCAAGACTCTATGAAGTACCTACTATGTCTTATAACTTAAAAACACTTTTTTTAAATTATCAACTTGGCAGACAAATAAATAATGCTTTAGTACCTCACAAGAACAACTATGTCAAACTTCAAAGCTTCATTTAAATAAGCGCTACTGAAACTGAAGTAACAGTCATTTACTAGACTAAAGGTCAAGTAGACACATTTATTTAACTACCCCAGCAGACGTAACTAAGGTCTGCGTTGTAAATTCTTGAATTTTAAACACTTTCAAGTACGAAATAAAAACACGTGCTTTAGCAGTATTTTACTCTGCAGCGTAACGGGGAAGTTTCTCTGTGAAACATAAAATAAATATACTACGAATGATACTATGTAAAGTATTGCAAGCAAAGCTAAGAGGTAAAAGAATTTAAAGTAATGTAAACACGAAAAGTTTGCTTTCGAGTTGAAGCAACTCAAGCCGGAAGCGCATTCGAACTCAACTGCCTGGAAAAATTAATTCGAAGCTGTGGCGGCGACGAGGGCGCCCTCTCCCCGAACCGACTGCGTGCGGCCTTCTCTTTTCACGATCATTTTCGCTCCTCATAAACGAAATAAACAGACTTTAAAATATCATACTCGTATCGCCTCGCCTGCGGGGCACCTCCAGCCTTGTAATATTGCTGTAATAATCTCGCCGAGATACGAATAAATTTTACCTTATACCTCATTAAAGTTTTAATGAGAACAGCTGGTGGTGTAGCATGAAAAGCCGAAATTGCATATTCAGGGGAAAATAGAGAGGTATTGTAAATGTATGTAGATGTGGGAGGTGTGGGCGAGGGCGAGGCCGCGGCGCGAGCTCGTGCAGTCACCGGCAATTAGCACCGTGACAATGACATTCAAAACGTGTGCAAATAGAGCAGACGGCGGATACGAGAGCATTCCACCCTACAGTACGGCCCTACCTCCTATATGTTCTGACAACTTGATTTGTCGCCATAATAATACAATCTGGGAGAACGTTCATGTGACAATAAACTGTTACGACGACTTCCATATTTCAGGCACGTTCTTGTTGTGGCATTTACGGCTTTGTAATAGCAGCTCGAGTATCGCGAATGCTTTCTTACATTGTGATACTTCATTCTGAAAATATTTTACAGGAAACACTTTGTAAGTGAACCTACAGACATTTGTAACTTTTTGAGAACGCGAGAACATGTAGGCAGGTATATAGCTACTCTAATTAATAAGAGACTTTGAATCCTGAAGCAGAAGATAATAATATTACCAACAATTTTGAAGCAGACAATAGAAATTGGTTGGTCATTCAGAATACTCGTCCGCACGGTACCTACAAATGCTTTGTAGCAATCCTCACATCCGGACATTATTGCTTTACGTGGCTTTCACGGAAGCTGTACCGTAGAAACGAATTTACAACTAAGGCAACTTTAAGTTATTGGTTTGATTTCAAGAAGCAAAATTCATATGTATTATTTCCTAGAAACATATTTCCTGTAGCATATGTTATGATTCAGTTTTCGTAAAAAGTACCCCTTCCTCGTTTTATTACACCTTAAGTGCAATCATAGGAATGTGACACCATAACAATGTGATTAAGCCTTTCTTTTACCTCAGAACGTTAAAAACTGAAACTTCTAACAACATTCTACAAGAGGAAACTGATCATATATACTGACTGACCTAGTTTAGTAAGAAACGATGTACTTTAAAAAAATAAATAAATTACATCCAAGATACATATTACCTATTGCTATAAAACACTTAATTACAAAAAATCCTAAAAACAAATTAATTTCTTAGTATACATTATTATTATTATACTTCAGTAAAGCAACAATCAATAATCCGTCAAACATACAAAATGTGGTCAAACATCGCAGAACAAAGTTGTCCAATCATGGCGACTAACAATGGCCTTTGAAAATGTCCAATGAAACGTGACGTAGTACCGACATTGTATCTATTGACAAACATTTCGTATGTTACTTACTTTAGATTTTAACTGAGTTTCCTTCTAACAAAATGTATGATTAGAAACAGGATGTTTGAGATTTTTGGTCCTTTGATTTGGTCACAAAAATGATTACGAAAGCCTTGGTATTTGAGGTCTATTTATAACTGTTTAGAGTTTAGAAATTCTTGGTACAGGTAACTACAATCTTAACAATTAATTATGACAAAAACTTCTTAATAAAGAAATGCTCCTTTTCATTCCTTCATGATTCAACCAATGAAAGATAAAATTGATTAGGTAATAATAAAGATTAATTTGAATTTGTGTGACATAAAAGGTATTTATATACACAATATGTCTTAGGTAATTGTAATATTATACAAATTACTAAATAAACTTACTTGGGATTACTTATTGCGATTATTTGTGAAGATGTTCATCAAAAATCAATAACGCGAGCCGCAAGAAGTGCTAAAATTTTAATCCAATTAGCGCGCTCTTGCTTCCCCTTACAAAATATATTTCAACGTCGAAATTAATTTAACAATAAATTAATTTGCTTTAACTTCATGTAGATATGTCTTGTCTAAATAATTTACGTTGAGAAAATAATACAATCATAACATAAAATTTAATACAGACATAATTATACACAAGAAAGGTTTGTCTTTGTTATTTATTGTGAGACCGATAAAATATATTTAAGACGGATGAAACTAAGAAATATAGCCGTCTTTTTAAACACAATAACAATCTGAATAG